>CM060934.1:1001195099-1002634099 GCA_030765085.1 Allium cepa
AAGGCAGTGTACTCTTTTCTTTTCTGTTTTTATTATATTATTTTATATATTATTATATATTTTTTTTTTGAATTCAATTTTGTTTTGTATAAATTTTCTTTAGTAAATATAGAAACGTTTTGAAGTTCAACTATCAACATCAATTTATAAATTTACATAAAAATAATTCGTAAATCCAAACTATTTTTTCTATGTCATTAGTTCGAATTTAAAATACAAATTCAATATTCAATTCAACTCCAAAGTCAAATTCAAATTCTATTCAACTTTATATAGATTAAATTCTAAAATTTAATCGCCAAATTATTCTGATAATTTGAAATTCAAGTCAATCATCATTCGAATATTTAAAATTAATTAAATATTTTCATTTTTAAATTGTTCAAAATTCTGGGTTGTTGCATTACTTTTCGAAAATCATTTACTATAACAATAGTGTTATAGTCCATGCTCTCTGTACTTCTTGAAAACGTCTATTTCAACAATGAATGTTGAAATCTATGGTTTCGATATTTAACACACTTTAAAACATCTTCAAATCATTTAACTTCATTTAAAAATATTAGTTCCCAAAAATATCCATTTAATTTAAAATATTATTCACTGTCCAAAATCGTGAATACATCTCCTTTACCAATTCCATTATGTCTACATATTTATCAAAGGATTATCCACCGTCCAAAATTGTGGATGAAATTCCTTTAATAAGCTTCCATATTTAATTTATCAAAATAAGTTAATTTCAGATTTATATAACAAAGTTTATAAATTCACATTTATATTTTATAAAAACTTCCACTTATAATATTATTTTATTAACAAATCTTATTTATATCTCATTTATATGCCAAAATCCAATTATAAGTTAATGACTTATAATTCTCTTCATTTGCAAAATCTGTTCTTTTTATAACATCACAATTTCATCAATGTGTAAATCTCATTTACTTATAAAATCTAATTATAGCTTCATTTAACATTTATAAAACTCCTTTATAATTCCATCACTTTGATTTATAAAAATTCAATTTTATAAATGTTATATGTAAACCATTTATAATAATTTCAAAGTCTCAATTTAAACTGTTTACAAAATAGTTAACTACATATTTCAAAAAATCATATTTTATTTCTATTTAAATAAACTTATTTTTTTCAATAATTTACAAAACATCTATTTTCAAAATCATTTGAAAATCCTTTTTAATTTGAAATCATCACTTTAATATTTTAAAATTCCAAAACATGGCCCAGTGCTACAACAGCACTAAATAAATCAATCACAGCACCCAAAACATCATATATCATATGATAACAGCACATATATATATATATATATATATATATATATATATATATATATATCTGTAAATAAAACCAATATTGGTGAGGAATTCAGTTGGATCCCTTCAACCTGCCACCTGCAACAAATATATACATTAGAATATATGTACGATGTCCGTTTGGAGGCAGACGCGCATACAAAGGGTCATCCGCTCATACACGGGAATGTATAGGGTCTCATCTGCTCCAATAGGCAGGAATATATCCAAATACTAATCAATATATATGTATAATATATCATATATCATCCAAACAATCATCATTCATTATAAAATAAATTTATTCTCACTTTTATAAAAATATCAGTGAGTCAGAAAGAGTGAGTTGTACTCACCTTGGTTCCGATAGCAGTTGCAGTGTTTTATTCCAAATAAAATTAAATAGGCGTTTAAATTTACCCAAAACTTACAGTAGCTCCAATCAACTCAAAACTAGCTCTAAAATGTAGTACTCGTCAATACGAACCCAACGCAACTTGTTTCGTCAAAAATGGACCTCGTACGAAGAAGTTATGACGTTTAAAAGTTTATATGAATTAAATATATATATATATATATATATTTACAGTTTATATTTTATTTTAAAACCTTGCTGCATCATGGCCGTTGATTTCGATCAACCAGACCTGCGCCGTCGTTTCCATCTTCTTTCCCTTCATTTAAACCATCAAAGAAACCTATCCCTCCAAAACTTTGACCGACCGTCGCTCCTCTACGCGCCACCAAAAAACAATTGGCCACCATCGTCACGAAGCCCTACGCGAGATCCACCCACGGCCGAAACCTCATGAAGCTCGGCGTTCCCCTCACCACAAAATTCGTGCTTGATCGTGTGACTTCACGGCCAAAATTTAGCCTCCACAGTGCTCCGATGATGATCCCGACCGTATGGATTCGTAGATCACGCTGTCGCCCGACGTTTTTCTTTTAGATGTCAAGGCTTGATAGTTAACAGATTAAGGGAGATTGAGGGAAGAAGCTCATGCATTTCTCGCCATTGAAATGTAAAGTGGCAGCTTGCCCTAGATGCATTAGGGTTTTGTGAAAATTATAAAAAAGTTTGGCCTTATATAGAAAATTTTGCGACACTATTCACTCGAAATTTTTCCAAACTCCAATCGATGCATGCCCCCTGGCATTTAAAATGTTTTACCCCTATTCCGAACATAATGGAATATATGTCGAGAGCCAATTCGATCGTATTTGGAAGATAGGTTTTCGAATCGACTTGTTTAAATTTAAAATTCACTTAAACGAACTTTTACGCGTTTCAGCTTGCCACAACTAAACCGTAAATCCAATTGACACGAAATTTAAAATCCTACAATAATATAACATTACAGATCCAATGAAACTAGTTTCGTCGAAATTCGAGACTGATTTAAAAATGGTTATTTTTACACATTAATTAAATATTAAAATATCCAATTTCAATAAATTAAGTTTTAATTCAATTTCAAAAGTTCTCTAACATTATTTTAATTCAAATAGAATTTAAAACAACTTTATAAATCATTTCATTCTTATTAAATTCAAATTCCAATTATTTCTGCAATTTCAAACATTAAATTAAAAATTAATTATCCAATTAAATCTCATATTTCAAATATAAGTTATTCATCTTATAAAATTAACTTTTGAATATTTTAAAATCAATTAAGTATCCCAATTTCAAATGACTAAAATTCTGAGTCATTACACCAATTATAGTAACTCAGACTTAGATGAAGAAGAAATTGTTTTTATTGCCAAAAATTACAACAAATTCAAGAAATTTAAGAAGATGAAAAGATCCCAAAATGGAGGAAATTCAAGTTTCGTCCAATCCAACTTTAATCAAATGTTATGCATGTGACAAGTTTGGACACATGAAGAAATAATGCCCAGAGCTTAACAATGGCAAAAGGAAAGGCAAGTTTGAAAAATTCAAGAAAAATAAAAAAGCATTTCAAGTAACATGGGATGATTCCGATCCGTCGTCATCTTCAGAAAGTGATAGTGAGAGTGACTCAGAACAAGCTAATATGTGCTTTATGGGAAATATTGAAGAGGTACGATCTGAACTTACTTATAACGAATCAATGTAAATTAGTATGAATTAGATGACAAATATAGAGAAACTAAAAAGCAAAATAAAGAATATGTTGCCAAAATTAATCATTTAGAACTGGAGATAGGATTATTGAAAGATGAAGAAATAATTTTAGAAGAAGAATTAGAAACTTCACAAGAGAAGTACAAGAATATATCTATTCAAAATGAGGCTTTATTATGTGATATAGGAAAAGTTAAACAAGAAAATGATGAGATTAGAAAAGAAAATGTTGTATTAAAGAATGATGTAGAAGTATTAAAATTAATATTTCTCGTCTTTCTGACAAGTTAGACAAGATTACTAACAATGTTTCTAAATTTAATAAAGGAAAGCAAGATTTGGATAACTTGATCAAAATTTCAAAACCTTTTGGAAATAAAAATGGACTAGGATTTAAGAAATCTTCAATACAGAAAAACTCTAGTTCATTATATAAGAAGTTTAAGAAGTCAGATATTGAAGGAAAGATACCTAATACAGAAATAATTAAAATATAGATTCTGAAAACCAACAACAAACTAATTAGACAAAAACACATAGATAATTACCTAAAAAATGTTCATTATAACAAAAGTTATCTTTTTAAGGGTCCCAAACCCATTTGGGTATGGCAACCGTCTCTGTCTAACATTTAGGTCCATAAAAAAGGAAGGGGTACCATTTAAACTGTTTTTATCTTGTAGGTACTCGAAAGAAAATCTAATAACAAGGAGAAATGGATACTCGATAGTGGATGCTCCAAACATACGACTGGAAATGCATAATGTTGGCAAATATAACATACAAAGATGGTAGTACTGTAACGTTTGACGACAATTCAAAAGGATTTGCCATAGGATTTGGAGATGTCATCAACGTTGGTATGTCTACTACTCCTGTTATTACGAATGTTCTCTTAGTTAAAAACATAAAACATAATCTTTTAAGCATTAGTCAACTTTATGACAAAGGTTTTAAAATGGATTTTGAAAAGGATAAATGCAATATATATGACCAAGACAAAAATCTTATATTTGAAGGTTTAAGAAAAAGAAATATCTATGTTCTAAATATGAAATTTATAACTCAAATAATTTACATCTAGCTGCAAATTTTAATGACCCTTGGATTAGGCACAGAAGACTGTGTCACATAACTTTAAATCCTTAAACAAACTTGCAAAACACAATTTAATTAGAGGACTTCCTAGAATAAATTATAAAGTTAAAAATTTATGTGATGCATGTCAATATGGAAAATTGAAAAACAGTTATTTTATATCAAAAAGGAAATTTCTACCAAACATCTTTTAGAATTATTACACCTTGATTTATTTGGACCTGCTAAAATAAGATCAATAAATCATAACAAATATGTATTAGTTATTGTAGATGATTTTTCACATTATACGTGGACTGTTAACCTGCCTTTTGGAAAGGCCGTAGACAAGCGGATTTAACTATACCGACTGCTCATTTGTCGAGACCGGAATACGATGGGTTTGAGTCAACTGGATGGACAGACGATCAATCACGAGTGATGGTCATGATTTTAAAGCCGAGTTTCAGCATATTCGATAGACAAAAGTCGCGGGATACTCGAAGTATGGGTTTTGACAAAATTCGAGTTAACGCAAGTCACCTGGAGTTTACTTCGAGTCATGCCTAGGTTTTCTTCAAGTTTCCATGGTCGGGTCACGCGGAGTTGTGTTCCGAGTTGCTTGGGGTCGGTCTGGATGGAGTGGTTTGGTAGGAAGGTAGTTCGGCCTTGATGGTGTGGGTCAGTCATGTTGAAGTGGTTCAGTAGGAAGGTGGTTCGGTCTTGATGGTGTAGGTCGGTCTGAATGGAGTGGTTCGGTAGGAAGATGGCTCGGCCATACATGGCTCGGTCGAGTAGGGGAGACCATGCATGGTTCAGTCTTGGTGGCATGGTCCGGTCTGGGTGGCATGGTCCGGTCTTGGTGGCATGGTTCGGTGATAGACGTAGGACAGTTAAGGAGGATCAGTCGGGCAAAGGAAGGAAGGCATGTCGTTCGATCATGGTGTGAAAGTTAAGGTGGGTCAGCCAGATATGGTTCGGCTTATGAGCGGATCAACACTGGTGGTTCGACCTCGATAGGATTGGCCTTGGTGGACTGGTTATATGGGATCGGCGATGGTGGTTCGGCCTTGAAGGTAACGACCTTGGTGGATTTGTTATATAGGATCGGCATTGGTGGTTCGACCTCGATGGGAACGGTCTTAGTGGTTCGTCATGTTCTGGTTCTATCGTACTGAAGTGGATCGGTGGATGTGGCTCGGCTTGCCTAGTTCGTTCGTAGTGTTGAGTTTGGTTCGGCTATGGCCTTGATGGGCTCAGACTACTCAGGAAGCTCGGTAACTCGCGTTTTGCCTATAAATACAGCATGTGGGGCTTTAGAAAAGGGATCTTCATTCTACTTCCCTTCGTCTTCCTTATTAACGCTACTCTGCCATTATTGCTTTAAAAACTCTAGATTGTAACTGTAGTTGATTCGGATATCAATAGTGACGAAAATTCCTGGAGTGGACGTAGGCCGGAGTTAGCCGAACCACAATAAATCCTGTGTTATTACTTCTTTCTTTTAAGTTCTACTGATCTTCATATTTATACTCTCTACATACACTCTACATGTGATCTATAACTGTGATTTGGTGCTTTCATCTAGATTTGGGTGTTAGTGACCAATTTTGGCGCTAACATTTTGATGCTTTCACTGAGAACTGAACTTAGGAACCTACAGCTTGGATTTTGAATTTGAAGACTCAAAACTTGGATCTAGAAAGCTATAGCAAGGAAATCGACAAGAAGACAGAGGACTAAAAGGATTCAGCATGAGGGGAGTCAGGAGGCTTCCTCGGGAGCTAATTAGTCTTCGATTTTCATCACCAGAGATGAGATGGAAACAAAGCTGAAAAGATAAGAGGAGATGATGCAGAACCTACTTTGATAAGTTGCACAAGCTGGAGTACAGAGTCAAGGGAACGCAACTGTAGGAGATGCTGGAAATAGGATTCAGGAGCACGGAGCAACCAGAATATAGAATAGATCAGGATCATTAGGAGCAGCACCAGGACTAAGGGCACTCCCCCAGAGCAAGTTGATCCAATCCCGGACGGAGTACCAGGCGGAGCTGCACAACGTGGTGTCGATAGGGGAATGGATGCTCATCTAGGGTAGTAGGTCCTAGGATTCCCTCGTGAACTCGGGGGGGGTAGAATGGAGGCAACGGACAAGGACTACAGTTCGACGAAAGTGATAGTTTGGCAGAGATGGTTAGGCGAGCCATGAAAGGCGGATCGGTAAATAGAGACTTGGAAGATGTGAATAGGAGTCCCTTTGCTTCTGCGATCAGGCAAGCTAGAAACCCGCCACATTTCAGACTACCAACACTGGAGATGTATGACGAGAGAACATATCCCACTGTTCACTTGACAAGGTACATGAGGCATATAGAAGTGCTGAGGGCATCAGAGGAGGTCATAGCACGATGCTTCCCTTTGTATTTGACAGATATTGCAGCATTATAGTTCAAACAGCTGGAGAGTGGCTCTATCAGCACATATAAGGAGTTGATTGATAGGTTTATGAGACAGTTTCGGGTCCACATAGTCAGAGCCAAGAATGTGATGACTTTAACATCGATGAAATAATGGAAATGATATTCGCTCAGGGATTTCTTAACCAGATTCAATGCGGCAGTGGCATCGGAGGATCGGCCCGATCCATCAATGGTTTTGATGGCGGCAGTTTTAGGAATTGCAGATAAATCAGATTTCCAGATATCATTGGAACAGGACCCACCAAGGGATCTTGAGGAGTTCTACCATGAGGTGGAAAGGTTTCTGAGGCTGGAAGATGCACAGGTTGAGAGAGAAGAGAGAGAGGCTGAAGCTTATGCAGTAAGGGGTAGAGGTCCACCCAGGGAGGATCCAAATAAATATGATAAAGGAAAAAAAAGGAAAATGAATGACAACGGTAGCGCTTCGAAAAAGCCTCGGAGGAAGTCAATGTTTTCTTCTTACACAGATTTAACTGAGACTCTAGAAAGGAGTTATTTGGATACTTGAGGGCACCTCCAGTATCGAAGGCCGGCAAGGAGGGAACCTTCTGAATACGAGCGGGCATTAGGAAAGCGTTGCTTATTCCATGAGTTGGATGGGCACAACGCAAACGACTACCGACATCTAAATGATATAATCGAGGAGCATGTAAGGAATGGTCATCCACAACAATATGTAAGGAATCGAGTTGTGGCAATGGTATAGGAGCGGCCACCGCCCACCTCAAATGAGGATGGAACTGGATCTAGGAATCACTGACTCATTATCAACTAAACAGATTTGTGGCTTTGAATAAGTAATGGGACTTGAAGTAATATGGTCAAGTCACTTACACATATACGGGATCAAGGACGGTTCCTAGGCATGCTCTGAGATGATGATAAATTGTGTAGCTCGAGTCTATGAAATCTTGTTTTTCTTTTCGTTTCCCCAAAAACTTTGGTTCTCCCCTTGGATGTACAGACATTTATTTGGTTTTCCTTGGATGTAAAAAGCTCTTATTTTGAATTAATGGATTTGGATCATTGTAATAAACAATACAAGTCCCACGATCACGGTCCCGACAGGAGAGATGGGGCAGTGATCGCAAGTTACGAGTTCCTTCGTCAGAGAATGGACTAAAACAGAATATAAAAATTCCTTGGCCGAAGAGCCAAGGCTGAAGAATATAAAAAGTCCTTGGCCGGAGAGTCGTGGCCAGAGAATATAAAAAGTCCTTAGCCGGAGAGCCAAGGTCGGAGAACATAAAAGCCTTTGACCAGAGAGTCGATGTCGGAATAGGATGGCGGCCCACAGTGGTCATGGATATGGTTATTGTTATTGGATTCTAAATCGGATATCAACTCGGAGCAATTGCGGATTCGAACAAGGATACTGCAATGGCACTAGGATAAAACGGATTAGATTACGAATTGGAAAGTATGGCTATGGATAACATATGAACTTCGAATATCGGATTTGAGGCTATTCAAAACAAACCTACCAATAGCAAGGCATGTTTTGAGGGGCAAATGTTAGCCTGCCTTTTGGCAAGGCCGTGGACAGGCGGATTTAACTAAATTGATTGCTTGTTTGTCGAGGCTGGAATACGATGGGTTTGAGTCAACTGGATGAAGAGACGATCAACCATGAGTGATGGTCATGATTATAAAGCCGGGATTCGGCATATTCGATGGATAAAAGTCGTGGGATACTCGAAATATGGGTTTTGAAAAAATTCGAGTTGACGCGAGTCACTTGGAGTTTACATCGAGTCATGCCTAGGTTTGCTTTGAGTTTCCATGGAGTTTTCTTCAGGTAAAGCGGACCTGTGCTTTGAGTTGCTTGGGGTCGGTCTGGATGGAGTGGTTCGGTAGGAAGGTGGTTTGGCCTTGATGGAGTGGGTCGGTCATGTTGAAGTGGTTCGGTAGGAAGGTGGTTCGGCCTTACTGGTGTGAGTCGGTCTGGATGGAGTGGTTCGGTAGGAAAATGGCTCAGTCATACATGGTTCGGTCGAGTAGTAGAGACCATGCATGGTTTAATCTTGGTAGCATGGTTCGATCTTGGTGGCATGGTCCAATCTTGGTGGCATGGTTCGGTGGTGGAAGTGGGTCCGTTAAGGAGGATTGGTCGGGCAAAGGAAGGAAGGCATGTCGTTCGGTCATGGTGTGAAAGTTGAGGTGGGTCGTCCAGATATGGTTCGACTTAGGAGTGGATCGGAACTGGTGGCTCAGCCTCAATGGGATCGACCTTGGTGGACTGGTTATATGGTATCGGCATTGGTGGTTCAGCCTCGAAGGGATCGGCACCGATGGTTTGGCCTCGAAGGGATCAGTCTTGGTGGTTCATCATGTTCTGGTTCGGTCGTACTGCAGTGGATTGGTGGATGTGGCTCGGCTTGCCTGGTTCGGTCGAAGTGTTGAGTCTGGTTCGGCTATGGCCTTGATGAGCCCGGACAACTCAGGAAGCCTGGTAACTCGGGTTTTGCGTATAAATACAGTTATGTGGGGCTTTAGATAAGGGATCTTCATTCTGCTTCCCTTCTTCTTCCTTATTAAGGCTACTTTTCCATTGTTGCTTTAAAAACTTTGGATTGTAACTATAATTGATTCAGATATCAATAGAAAGGAAAATTTCTAAAGTGGACGTAGGCCGAAGTTAGCCGAACCACTAAAAATCCTGTGTTATTTCTGCTTTCTTTTCAATTTCTACTATTCTTCATATTTATACTCTCTGCATATACTCTATTTGTGATCTATAACTATGATTTGGAGCTTTCATCTGGATTTGGGTGTTAGTGACCAATTTTGGCGCTAACATGGACATTATTTCTAAAACATAAAGTGACACTTTTGAAATGTTTAAAATTTTTGTTAAAAGAGTTAAAAATCTAATGAATCTTAAAATAAAGAGTATAAGAAGCGATCATGGAGGTGAATTAAAATAAAAATTTTGAAAATTTTTGCAACAAAAAGGGAATTTCACATAATTTCTCATTTCCATGAACACCACAACAGAATGGTGTCGTCGAAAGAAAAAATCATACACTACAAGAATGTGCACGAACTATGCTTAGCAGTAGTAATCTACCAAAGAATTTTTGGGCAGAACCACTGCTTGTTATGTATAAATTGTGTTACTTTATGCCTGTTAACTAAAAATACTTGTTATGAAATGTTTTTTGGTACAAAACCAGAATTTTCAAATTTTTGAATATTTGATTCAAAATGTATTATATTAAAACTAAGGATAAACTGGGTAAATTTGATTCGAAAGCCGACGAAGGTATCATTATTGGATACTCGGACTGAAGCTAAGCTTATAGAATATTTAACAAACGTACCAATACTATTGAAGAAAGTTTACACATTTCTTTTAATGAAATTTTTTCTGTTACTAAAAAAAGACGACGGTAAGTTACTACAGCCTTCAGAAAATACTTCAAATATACAAAATAATAATGAAAATTTAATTGATAACAATGCACTAAGATCACCACCTCTTATAGTAAAAAATCATCCAATCAATAATATAATTGGTGATTCAAATACAAGAGTTTATACACGACATCAATTAAATCAAACGAGTCACGTTGCTTTCATTTCAAATTTTGAACCAAAAAATTATAAAGAAGCCTCAAAAGACGAATCATGGATTATAGCTGTGACGACCCAGACTTTCAACCTTCGAAAATCTACATCCAATACATCACCCGTATTCAAATGCTGGAGATTCAGACGTTGGAGTCCGATTCGCTGGAGTCATAACACATTAGATAATAACAACACAATGGAAACAAAATAACTTCTATTTATTCACCTCATGGATTACAACATTCTTACAACAAGTATCAATCATCATCAGAGTCCTATATATTACACAATAGTGGAATACAACATAACAGCGGAAAAATAACATCAACATGGTCTTCCAAGAGAGTCCAACATACTGCATCTTCATTTCTAAAGTTCCAAAGTCCAAACCAAAAAGCTCAAAACCAAAAGCTTCCAAACCAAAGACTTCCAAATCCACATCTACTTCCCGACTTAGCTCCAGAACCTACTGATAACCTGACTCTAGGCGCCCATGTGGAAAATTAGGGGCACCCAGAGTTTAGCAAAGGGAACAATAAACTTCAAGTCAGTCATGGGACTGGTGTGAGAAACTAAAAATAGTTATTTGTGCAAAAAGAAATCCGTTCATGCTTTTGGAAAATGAAACTACCATAAGGTTTCCCGGCACACACTCAAATGCAATCACACACATGGAGGATGTTTCTCCTTATAGTAGTCAAACATGCTTGGTACGCGAAAATCCTTTTGATATTATTTTTAGTGCATAGTATGAAAAACCCTTTTGCAAGTATAATATTAATCTTAGCCAGCATACATACCATTATAATATGCCTACTCTAGCTACCATGTTAAATGACAAGTTCTACAATCGATATCGTAAAGGGCTCGTATTGTTTCGTTTGATTTTCCAACAAATGGCCAAGGCTAAGAAACTTCCTTTATCCGAATGGGTACGCCTCTGGAGGGACGTCCCAAGAACCTAACCAGATCTTTGCCAACACAAGGCTGGGTTACCTCTATAACTAGGCAACTAACTGTCACGAGTATGCCATCCCTCAGTCACAACTGACCTTTACCAAGACACCTCAAATTCCAACAACGACGTAAGTAAAATATCTGGGCTTCATACCATAATACCACTTTTTATCCAGAAGGAAATGCACATACCCTTAGGGTCGCAAACCGCATAACCTTGCTGCATCCTTCCTGTTTCAACCATTTCCCGAGGTGTGAGGTTCAATGAAGTCTCGTCCCACAAAGCTACGCTTTACACAAAAGCCATGCTTCGATCAACCAATGCTCAACACTTAGCATGCCAGATTACAAAATTTGGAATATATCACTAATAACAATTAAATACATAACCTTTGAGCTCGTACGTCTCAGAGAACGGTGTTAAGCTAAGAGAATAAATTCTCCGCCACCAACATAAATGTATTTGGTAGAAACCAGCTTTATATCCCAAAGTTTAATGTCAGACATACATCTATACAAGTCCATCCTGGGTCGAAATAGAACCGAAGGCACTTCGTCCAATTAAGGTAAAAAGTCCTTGCAAATCCTGATATCCCCAATCTCGTCCGAACTCCCCATTACATAGGGTAATCTCTATACCAGAGCAACTCGGTGCAGAGACAATCAACAGGAAATCCTTTCGTTTTCGAAAATACCCAGTCTTCAACCACCGTCTTCAAATGCAATTCCATTCTGTCATATCATTATTCGGAATGGGTTTTCGACTTAATGCCCTTCCCCAGCCTTTTCGAATAATGAGCGCTTATTTAAAACATATGGATACATTCGGATCTTAGTTAAGTCACAACTTTTTAGCCCTTATTTCCCAAAACCTTTCCTTTTGAATGGTTTAAAAAAATTTCCATTTTAATCTTTTAAATAAAAGATCCACCTTTAAGATCTGATGTGTTTTTCGGATAACCATTTGGAATCCAATACCGGTATCATCGAAATTCAAACGTCGTCTTAAAGGCCAAGTTATTTAAGTAAACAATTTTAATTCAATTCAGAAGTTCACATTCACACAGCAATACATCACAGATAAATAACTTACATTTATCACAGCTCAATCCAAAGTAATTCATATCACAGAATATTACAGATTAACATACTAGAGATATTAATCAATCCAAGCATTCAATAAAATTAATCATCCATAAGCAAGATTAATTAATTAATCACATAATTTATAATTAATTTAATTTAAACCAAATAAATTAATTACTTATAAATAAATTACCTAACCTTTCTTAATTAGCATTAATTAATTACAAACCATTTGTTATTATTTTAATTAATTTATGAAATTATTTAATCATCCTTAATTACTTACATTAATTAATTATCATATAATTACTGATTAATTACTCTTTAATTATTAATTAATTTTCCTTTAATCAAAAACTAATTAACCTTTAATTATTAATTAATTAACCTTTAATTATTAATTAATTAACCTTTAATTAATTAATTATCCTTTAGTTACTTACATTAAGTAATTATCCTTTAATCATTAATTAATTAACCTTTAATTATTAATTAATTAACCTTTAATTATTAATTAATTAACCTTTAAATATAATTAATTAACCTTTAATTATTAATTAATTAATTAATTATTCTTTAATTATTAATTAATTAATTAATTAATCTTTAATTACCTAAGACCTTAATTAATTAAAGATAAATCGTTCATCTTAATTAATTACGTAATTATTATTTAAATCTTATTTAATAAATCTTGTAATTAATTTATCATTGACAAATGAATTAAAAACCTTTCATCTTCTTAATTAACTACTTAATTACATAATTTAAATTTATTTGAAATAAACATAAGAATAATTAATAAATAATGGACATATAAATACATACCCTAACTTAATTAATTTAAAATAATTTATTTTAAAACCTTTAACTAATCCTAATCTTAAATAAAATAATTATTATATAATAGAATTAATTAAGAAGTTGTTTAACTTTTAAAACTTCTTTTATTTAAAATTTAAAACTGTTATTCAAATACCCGAGTCCAACCCGTGTCTATCCCGAGCTCTAACCCAAGCCACTTCCTCTTTTTTTTTTAAAAAAACCTGTTATGTTTAAAAAATATATTAAAACTGTTATAAAGCACACACGAGCCAAACATGAAACCTCCCCGAGCTCTCTCACGAGACAACTTCATCTTCTTAAAACCTACAACATTCCAAAACAACTACAGATACTCTGTAGACAAACGTGTACATGCACGGTCGCACGCCGACGTTAAGATCATCGCCGCCCTCGCCGGCAAGTCAACAACGGCCTCCCCCTTCAATTCCGACCACCATCACTTCGAACAAATTCAAAAATCGAACTCGAGCAACATGGGTACAACTGGAACAGAACTGGATCATCCAACTTCCTCCTCGTCCCATCGCCTCGGTCCACCAGAACCCTCGAGACTCCATTCATACCTTTGTCGTTCAACCACGCTACGATTCCCCCTATGCTGATCCATTCCGATGCAACGACGATGACACAGCAGCCCGAGTTCCAACATCGACCAAGTCCTGGGTTTAAACCCTACTTCAACGTTGTGCCGCCGCCACGGTGGTCGATAAATCCACCCACTATTTTTCCCGAGATTGCGGACCTCTCACTCCTCGCCGATCGCTAGAAATCGTCAAGAACAAAGTTCCCGTTCAACCCCAAAATTCACAATCAATACTTATATAAAATCATGATTCTTCTTTTAAAATTCATGGTTTTTAAATACGAATCTGATGATGTATATGAAACCAGAAACCATGACATTCGAATTTTGCATGTTTTGAGTTTTCACTGTTTATCTTCTCTTCCAGTTAAAACTACCTTCAAATTTTACTTAAAAATATTTTTAAAACTAATATCTTGTTATTTTAAACATATTTGATTTATACATCATAACCTATAGAAGATTAAGGAAAGAGAAATTGATTTTTTGAACTTGTTTTCGATCCGTAAAACGAAACAGAGGCATGAATATATATATATATATATATATATATATATATATATATATATATATGTATGTATGTATGTATATGTACAGACACACACACCATAAATTTCATATTTATATACATGCAAGTATATTTCCATTCATGCAAACATTTTTCACAACTTTACTTCAAGTATTAATCACAAATATCAAGATATATAAACAGATATATAAACAGATTTAGGTTTTAAAATGTTAGTTTACTCACAGGTTTTTGAAACAGAGAAGCCTGGAAATGATTTGAAAACTGGAAATAGATTTTGAAATTGCAACTTGATCTTTACTTTGGAACAGCAACTTAATTTAAAAACTGGAACTTAATTCACTTGTACTTAGTTGTGTTGAATCTGGATCTTGAATCTTTGCTTCAGTTTTTTGAATTGCAAGAGGTTGTTTTATATTTTTATGTCTAGTTTAGTTTCTTTAGTTTAATTTTTTTTTGAGAAATTAAAAGTGATAGATGAAGAATGAATGAAAGAGTAGAGTGGATTTATATATATAGCCTTATTTTATTATTTTTAAAAATGAAGAAAATAATTTAAATATGACACTTGTTATGTGCATGCCATACTTATCTTACATTTGTCTATTTGCATGCATTTACATTTTTATATGTTTTTATTAGCATATGTTATATATATACACACACACACAAACACATATCTTATTTGTTTTGGAAAAATTCAAATTAGTTCACAAATTAAATCTAAAAATTATATTAATTACTGAATTAAATTTGGATTAAAAACGGGATCGTTACAAATTCCCCCTTAAGAAAATTTCGTCCTCGAAATTTGATAGACAGGGAGACAAACAAAGAACATATAAACACATAAAATGATAGAGAAATGGTTTACCAGATCAAGATAATCTATGCACAATCTCAAAGATCCATTGGACTTGGCTACAAATACTACAGCTGAACCCCTACTGGAACGACTAGGTCGTATAAATCCTTTCTTCAGTAAACCTTGGGTTTGCTTAACTATCTCTACTCTTTCCCTTGGTGCCATCCTACGACTTGCATGCACAACTGGACGGGAATTGGAAACCAAGTTGATTCTAAATTCAATTTCCCTATACGGAGGTAAAGACTTAACTTCTTCAAATACGTCAGGAAATTCTTGAACAAGGTATGGATTCCAAACTCTGGTCGGAATATCCTAAAGTATACATTAGCTTGTCCCTCTTTGGACTTGGATCCTCATAAGAAATCACAACAAAATTCCCAAGTTTGGTTTTGACTGAAATCGTTCTATTGATACAATCTAATTTAGCTTCATATTTTGTTAACCAATTCATTCCAAGTAAAATCTCAAATGCATTAAAGTCAAGAACGAAAAGGCTGATAGGAAAATGATGATGAGAATACAAAATAGGAACCTTTCTACAACATAAACAAAGATTCGCAGGGCCTCCTACTGGGTTTTTCGCACAAATAGGTTCGTCTACAAATTGGGGTTTAAGATTTAACTCTTCTATGGTTTGCAAGGAAATAAAACTATGCGCGGCTCTAGTGTCGAATAGAAATCTTACAATTTTATCATAAATAAGAAGATTACCTTCCAAAACTCCTTTCCCTTTATCAGCTCTTGAGGTTGAAGTTTCATCCTTGATTGCGTATACCTTTGCTACTTGGGTCTGCTTCATTATTAGGCATTCTTTAACTATGTGTCCTGGCTTATGGCAATAGTAGCATTCCCTGGCTTCTTGTCTTGACTTCTTAGGTTGATCCTCCTTCCCCTGCTTCTTGGGCTTCTTGCAACTATTTGAGTAATGACCTCTCTCCAAACGGTTGAAACAGGTAACATTTTTCGCCTTGTTCTCCCGAGTCTCCTTCTTTTCTTTACCTTGCCAAGGCTTCTTTCCTCCAAACTTTCTCTTCTTCCAATTTGGATTACTTTCGCTTCCTTTCTCTTTTGGAATCTCTTGTTTATCTAAGGTGGCATATCTATATCCCATGTCTACCAAATCATCAAAAGACTCCTTCACATGGCCTGTCATCCTTTCATGAAACTTCTTTTTCATCCCTTTAATAAATCTCTCATTCTTCTTAAGAGGGGTATTCACCAATTCAGGTCCAAATTGGGATAACTCATTAAACTTATTTAAGTATTCTTCACAAGATAGATTTACTTATTTCAAATCGGTAAACTCTTGATACATCTTCGAAATACCAGTGGAAGGCATATAACGTTACTCAAATAACTTCTTGAATCTATCCCATGAAAATTCATCCTCCGAATCGGCCAATGTAATGGTCTCCCACCATGCCAAAGCTTCTCCCTGGAGCTGGAAGGAAGCCATCAACCTCCTTTGATCATCATCCAATTTCAATCCTTTAAAAATCTTCTCACAAGATTGAAACCAAGCTTGCGCTTCTATAATAGTCTTCGTACCTTTGAATGGTTTCCCTCCAAGTCTTGAGAAATTCCGATACAACTCTGCCAGATTTGGCTGGGGTTGGATGGGAAGAGTTGCTCCTTCCATTACTGTTGTTGCAGGGTCTCCACCATTTGTAGTTGTGCTCCCCCTTCCCCTACCTCATCCTCTTCTTGCACTTATTCTCGCTATCTGTAAATGTAAGAAAATTGATTTGGGCATACGGATGAGATATCTTAGGGAATATACTCATTCTAGGGCATTTCTAACCCTATCTCTAATGGGCCACCTAATGAATTATACTCCAAAGCAAAAGTTCTTACTCAACATTTAGCTCTGATACCAAATGTGACGACCCGGACTTTCAACCTTCGAAAATCGACATCCAATACATCACCCGTATTCAAATGCTGGAGATTCAGACGTTGGAGTCTGATTCGCTGGAGTCATAACACATTAGATTATAACAACACAATGGAAACAAAATAACTTCTATTTATTCACCTTATGGATTACAACATTCTTACAACAAGTATCCATCATCATCAGAGTCCTATATATTACACAATAGCGAAATACAACATAACAGCGGAAAAATAACATCAACATGGTCTTCCAAGAGAGTCCAACATAATACATCTTCATTTCCAAAGCTCCAAAGTCCAAACCAAAAAGATTAAAACCAAAAGCTTCTAAACCAAAGACTTCCAAATCCACATCTACTTCCTGAC
This sequence comes from Allium cepa, assembly GCA_030765085.1. NCBI lineage: Eukaryota > Viridiplantae > Streptophyta > Magnoliopsida > Asparagales > Amaryllidaceae > Allium > Allium cepa. The sequence goes on from CM060934.1 coordinate 1,001,212,801, forward strand.
TTAACTCGGGAACCTACTGATAACCCGACTCTAGGCTGCCCGTGTGGAAAATTAAGTGCGTCCAGAGTTTAGCAAAAGGACTCCAGTCAGTCATGAGATTGGTATGAGAAACTAAAAACAGTTATTTGTGCAAAAAGAAATTCGTTCATGCTTTTTGAAAATGTAGCTACCATAAGGTCTCCCGGCACACACTAAAATGCAATCGCACACATGGGGGACGTTTCTCCTTATAGTAGTCAAACATGCTTGGTATGCGAAAATACTTTTGATATTATTTTTAGTGCATAGTGTGGAAAACCCTTTTGCAAGTATAATATTAATCTTAGTCAGCATACGTACCATATAGTATGCCTACTATAGCTACCATGTTAAATGGCAGGTTCTACAACTGAAATCGAAAAGAGCTCGTATTGTTTCGTTTGGATTTCCAACAAATGGCCAAGGCTAAGAAACTTACATTATCCGAATGGGTACGCCTCTAGAGGGACGTCCCAAGAACCTAATCGAATCTCTGCCAAAACAAGGTCGGGTTACCTCTGTAACTAGGTAACTAACTGTCATGAGTATGCCATCCCTCCGTCGCAACCGACCTTTACGAGGCGCCTCAAATTCCAACAACCACATAAGTAAAATATCGGGGTTCCATACCATAATACCACTTTTTATCCAAAAGGAAATGCACATACCCTTAGGGCCGCGAACCCCATAACCTTGCTACATCCTTCATGTTTCAACCATTTCCTAGGGTGTGAGGTTCGATGAAGTCTCGTCCCACAAAGCTACCCTTACACAAAAGCCATGCTTCGATCAACCAATGCTCAACACTTAGCATACCACATTACCAAATTGGGAATATATCGCTAATAACTATTAACTACATAATCTCTAAGATCGTACGTCTCAGAGCAGGGTGTTAAGCTAAGAGAATAAATTCTCCACCACCAACAGAAATGTATTTGATAGAAACTAGCTTCATATCTCAAAGTACAATGTCAGACATACATCCATACAAGTCCATCCTGGGTCTGAATGGAACCAAAGGCACTTCATCCAATTAAGGAGCAATTCGTCCGGACTCCCCATCACATAGGGTAATCTCTGTACCGGAGCAACTTGGTGTAGAGACAATCAACAGGAAATACTTTCGTTTTCGAAAATACCCGGTCTTCAACGACCGTCTTCAAATGAAATTCCATTCCGTCATATCATTATTCGGAATGGGTTTTCGACTTAATGCCCTTCCCGGCCTTTTCGAATAATGAGCGCTTATTTAAAACATATGGATACATTCAGATCTTAGTTAAGTCACAACTTTTTAGCCATTATTTGCCAAATCCTTTCCTTTTGAATGGTTTAAACAAATTTCCATTTTAATCTTTTAAACAAAAGATCCACCTTTAAGATCCGATGTGGTTTCTGGATAACCATTTGGAATCTGATCCCGGTCTTATCGAAATTCAAACGCCTTCTTAAAGGCCAAGTTGTTTAAGTAAACAATTTTAATTCAATTCAGAAGTTCACATTCACACAATAATACATCACAGATACATAACTTACATTTATCAGAGCTCAATCCAAAGAAATTCGTATCACAGAATATTACAGGTTAACATACTAGAGATATTAATCAATCCAAGCATTCAATATAATTAATCATCCATAAGCAAGATTAATTGATCACATAATTTATAATTAATTTAATTTAAACCAAATAAATAAATTACTTATGAATAAATTACCTAACCCTGCTTAATTAACATTAATTAATTACGAACCATTTTTTATTATTTTAATTAATTTATGAAATTAATTAATCATCCTTAATTACTCACATTAATTAATTATCCTATAATTACTGATTAATTGCTTTTTAATTATTAATTAATTATCCTTTAATCGTATATTAATTAACCTTTAATTATTAATTAATTAACCTTTAATTATTAATTAATTAACCTTTAATTAATTATTCTTTTGTTACTTACATTAATTATTAACCTTTAATTAATTAATTATCCTTTAATTACTTATATTAAGTAATTATCCTTTAATCATTAGTAGTTAACCTTTAATTATTAGTTACTTAACCTTTAATTATTAATTAATTAACCTTTAATTATTAATTTATTAATTAATTATTCTTTAATTACTTATTAATTAATTAGTTAATCTTTAATTACCCAAGACCTTAATTAATTAAAGATAAACCGTTTATCTTAATTAATTGCCTAATTATTATTTATATCTTATTTAATAAATCTTGTAATCAATTTATCATTAACAAATGAATTAGAAACATATCATCTTCTTAATTAACTACTTAATTACATTATTTAAATTTATTCAAAATAAACCTAAGAATAAATTATAAATAATGGACATATAAATACATACCCTAACTTAATTAATTTAAAATAATTCATTTTAAAACCTTTAACTAATCCCAATCTTAAATAAAATAATTATTATATGATAGAATTTATTAAGAAGTTGTTTAACTTTTAAAACTTGTTTTATTTAGAATTTAAAACTGTTACTCAAATACCCGAGTCTAACCCATGTCTATCCCGAGCCCAGCCACTCCCTCTTCTTTTTTTTATTTTTTTTATTTTTAAAACCTGTTATGTTTAAAAAAAAAACTGTTATAAAGCATACACGAGCCAAACACGAAACCTCCCCGAGCTCTCTCACGAGACAACTTCATCTTCTCAAAACCTACAGCAATCCAAAACAACTACAGATACTCTACAAACACTCTACAGACACACGTGCATGTGCACGATCGCACGTTGACATTTAGATCATCGCCGCCATCGCTGGCAAGTCAACTAAGGCTTCCCCCTTTGACTCCAACCACCATCACTTTGAATAAATTCGAAAATCGAACTCGAGCAACATGGGTACAACTGGAACAGAACTGGATCATCCAACTTCCTCCTCGACCCTCCGTCTCGGTCCACCAGAACCTTCGAAACTCCCTCCATACCTTCGTCGTTCAACCACGCTACGATTTCCCCCGTGCCGATCCATTTCGATGCATTGACGATGACGCAGTAACCCGAATTCCAACATCGACCAAATTCTAAGTTTAAACCCTACTTTAACGTCGTGTCGCCGCCACGGTGGTCGATAAATCCACCCACTATTTTTCCCGAGATCGCCGACCTCCAAGCAAGCTTCAGCTATGATCCCGGCCCCCCACTCCTCGCAGATCGCCACAAATCGCCAAAAATAAAGTTCCCGTTCAACCCCAAAATTCACAATCAATACTTACATAAAAATCATGATTCTTCTTTTAAAATTCATGGTTTTAAATACGAATCTGATGATGTATATGAAACCAGAAATCATGACATTCTAATTTTGCATGTTTTGAGTTTTCACTGTATATCTTCTCTTCCTACCTTCAAATTTTACCTAAAAATATTTTTAAAACTAATATCTTGTTGTTTTAAACATATTTTATTTATACATCATAACCTATAGAAGATTAGGGGAGGAGAAATTGATTTTTGAACTTGTTTTGGATCTGTAAAACCGAGCAGAGGTGTGTGTGTATATATATACATGTACAAACATCCACACCATAAATTTCATATTTATATACCTGCAAGTATATTTCCATTCATGCAAACATTTTTCACAACTTCACTTCAAATATTAATCACAAACATCAAGATATATAAACAGATTTAGGTTTTAAAATGTTAGTTTACTCACAGGTTTTCGAAACAGAGAAGCCTAGAAATGATTTGAAAATTGAAAATAGATTTTGAAATTGCAACTTGATCTTTGATTAGGTACAACAACTTGATTTAAAAACTGGAACTTGATTCACTTGTACTTAGTTGTGTTGAATATGGATCTTGAATCTTTGCTTCAGTTTTTTGAAATGCAAGGGGCTGTTTTATATTTTTATCTTTGGTTTAGTTTCTTTAGTTTGAAAAATTCTAAGAAATTAAAAATGGTAGATGAAGAATGAATGGAAGATTAGAGTATATATATCCTTGTTTTATTATCTTTAAAAATAAAGAAAATAATTTAAATATGACACTTTTTATTTGCATGTCATACTTATCTTACATTTGTCTATTTGCATGCATTTACATTTTTATGTGCTTTTATTAACATATGTTTTATGTTTTATATATATATACACACACACACACACAAACACGTATATTATTTTTTTGGAAAAATTCAAATTAGTTCACAAATTAATTCTAAAAATTATATTAATTACTAAATTCAATTTGGCTTAAAAACGAGATCGTTACAATAGCAATGCAAAAAGAATTAAATCAATTTGAAAGAAATGAAGTCTGGGAGCTTGCACTAAGACCCACAGATCAATCTGTAATAGGAACCAAATGGGAATACAAGAGTAAAACTGATGAAGATGGAAACATTATACGTAATAAAGCAAGACTAGTAGCTCAAGGATATAATCAAGAGGAAGGCATTGATTTGGAAGAAACTTTTGCTCCAGCTGCTCGTCTAGAAGCAATACGTATGTTACTTGCGTTTTCTTGTCATAATAGCTTTCGACTTTTTCAAATGGACGTAAAAAGTGCTTTTCCAAACGGTAATATAAAAGAACAAGTATATGTTGAACAACCCTTATTTTTTTTACTTGAAAAATTCCCTAAACGTTTTTGTAACCTAAAAAGGCACTATACGATTTAAAACAAGCACCTCGTGCTTGGTACGATAGGCTTAAAATCATTTAATAAATTCAGGTTTTCAAGTTGGAAAAATAGATACAACCTTATTCATAAGAAGAAATCAAAATAATATTTTAGTTGTCCAGATATATGTTGATGACATAATATTTGGATCAACAAAAAAAAAGAGCTATGTAATGAGTTTTAGAAATTCTGAAAAATGAATTGACATGTCACATATGGGAGAATTAAATTTTTTCTTAGGATTACAAATTAAACAATTAGACAATGGTATTTTTATTAATCAATAAAAATGTTGTCAATTAAAATGTTTTGGGATGGATAAAACTAGTAATCCAACTCTCATGAGTACATCTACGCATTTAGACAAAGATGAAAAAAGTAAAGATTTTGATCAAAAATTGTTTCGAAGTATAATAGGATCTCTTTTATACTTAACGGTTAGTAGACTCGATATTATGATGAGTGTGTGACTACATGCAAGATTTCAAGAAAAACCTAAGGATTCACACTATCGAGCAGTTAAAATGTATTCTACGATACTTTTGGAACTTCAAATTATGGACTTTTCTTTCTTAAAGATAGCTCTTTTGAACTAGTATCCTATAGTGATGCTAATTTTGGCGGTTGTAGAAATGGTGGAAAAAGTACGAGTGGCACGTGTCACTTTATCGGTCAGTCACTAGTTTTGTGCTTTAGTAAAAAGAAAAATTGTGTCTCTCTTTCAACTTATGAAGTAGAATATATTGTTGCCGCTCTAGCTTGTGCACAAGTAATATATATGCAACAAACTCTTAGAGATTATGGAAAAAGTATAAAAAAAATCTCCAATCTTTTGTGACAACACTAGTACTATAAATTTAACAAAAAATCCAATAAACCATTCAAAAACAAAACATATAGATATTCGTCGTCATTTTTTAAGAGATAATATCGAAAAAAAACAACAAGTCCAGAATTCGTTAGCATCGAAAATCAAATTGTCGATATTTTTACAAAAGCTCTGAGCGAACAAATATTTATTAAACTCCGTCATGATCTCGGCATTTTATCTCAACATGATATATAAACTAGTTAATCCTTCCTACATCAAGTCTTTTATGCTAAAAACATTGCGGTTATCTTTCTCTCTGGCTAAAAACCATCACGTTTTATGACCTTTGTTTTTGTTATCATCCTCTATTTACCACTACTTTCTTAAAAAATAAAACAGACTATATTTTAAAAATAGAAAACCTCAAACATATATATAATTGTGAAAACATCATAACAGAACACACTCAAAATTTCTAATCTACGTATTTTTCACAACTAAAATATTTTTTTTTTCAAAATGTCTTCTAATCATGACTCCACTTACTCTGCCATTGACAACGCATCACCATCATCAGGAAGTACATATACTTCCCCTTTCAAAGTAATGCCTAAATCATGTCTGTCCCTCAACATTATTTCATCTCCTACATATCATTCTGGCTACTCTCTGAAAGGAAAGAAAGCCAAATATGGAATTAACACTTCAAATAGCCTCCCTTTCCAACAAGGCAAACGAGATCCATCATTATCAAAAGGAAATGATGGATGTACAAAAAGAGATGTATTATGAAAAAAGATGCCAAGAAGCTCACCTAAATTTTCATGAGAAATGCATCCTTGCAATTTGTGGACATTCACCTACAAAGGATTGCGTTCATGTACGTTCTCTTCGTATGAAGGAAACTCCTCCAGGAGCGCATCGGGTCACTCTACGATAATAGTGGGGAAAAGTGATGTCAAAGCGCAATCCAGTCCTGTGCCTCCTTACTGGTCCCTACTTCGACCATTAAACGAGTGTACAAAAGATAAACCAAACTCTTGGGAAAAACCAAACAATTTTCCAAGCTCCCCTAAGTAAAAAAAAAATCTAAGTTTTATAATTATTTGTATTATCTTACATCAATCAATAAAATATTTATCTGGTGTTAATGTTTAAGAAAGAATTATTTTACCAAACAGACATTTGATAATTCGGAATAGACGTCTGATCCTGGTTGAAAATACCTTCCACCTTGTATACCAAATGCCTGAAATATTTATGCAAATTCAATTTCCTTTGTATATTCAGCACAGCCGTCTAACAAGTAAACCATACGTCTATTATATTTCTTTGACTGTTTAATCATTTTAACACAGACGTTTGTCAAACTAATAGACGGCTGATAGTTATCACGGGAATTTTTTACATCTTTCAGCACAAACATCTATGCATAAATTCAACCGTCTGTTAAAACTCTGTTCTTAAATTTTTCAAAATTCTTCAGCACAGACGTTTGCATATATACCCAGACGTCTGTATACATTCTCTGGAATACATAGATCATACAGACAGACGTCTGTCGAAACCTTCCAAACGTCTGTCCTCCTACGCTGTCTCCTAAACCCCCATCTCTTAGACGTCAGTTCACATACTGTCAGACGTCTGGACGTACTTTAGACCTACTTTTCCATTCCTCTATAAATTATCATTTCCTCTTTCTTTTTTATCTACCGGCCATTTCTTCAGCTCAACACCAAACCCAAAATCCTCAAATATTTTTTTCCTATAATTGCTCAAATTCCATGGCTCCTAAACCAAGAAATCCAGTTTCTAAATGCCACAAGCCATCTATAGGGCAAATCTCTCAACCTCCGACCCAAAACTTTATCACTGATCATCACATTGAAGAATGGATCTAGAGAAACCGATTGGACGATAGCGGCTTCAGGAACTCAAGAAAAGCCATTTCATACTGGTCCATTATATCCTCTTCGATGATTTTCTCACCATGATGTCGATGAACTACTATCGAAAGAAGGTCTTTTTCACCTAATCAATTACGATACCAACTCGGGTAATATCGATCAACTTGCAGTGTTTCTCTTTTTCATCAATCTTAGTTCACTTACTATTTGGAATCCAACTAACGATGAAAATTAGATATGGGCAAGTTATATGGTCATGTTATTAAGCTAAATGTTGAAATAATCAGTCAAATGTAAATTTTCCACATGAAGGAACACGTTTACAGGAAATTCCTAATAAACGTTATGGCCCCCGAGATGTTATTGCTCATCTAATTAGGGAAGATGACTCAGGGAAATTAAAACCACCAGATTTCCATCCACAAACTCTCTCTTGAACCGAATGATAATAAATACTATCATTCCCAGACTAGGAAGTCATGAGCAGGTATACGACGATGACCATAAGGCATTATACGCTATTTTTGGTCACATAAAAGTCAATTGGGCTCAATATATTTTGGACCAAATTAAAAGATTTTGGACTCTAGCTCATCGTAGCATTATCTATGCCCCATATACTATGTGAATTCTACGAATATTAGGGATTCCTTCATACCTTTCACAATATGAAGAAATACCTGTCAAAGACAGTGGAATTTGATTCCTATCTTTAATGCATCTTCCAGAAGTACCACCAGCCATTATTCCTTTTGCCCAATATCAACCTCCACCAATACAACAAGAACAAACACCTCCAAATCGACCTTCACAACCTACTAGAGCTTCAACAGCTACGGGATATTACTCCGACTCCGAAATACAAGAAGCTAGGATATCCGCAGGTCCAGGAGAGAATTTCCATAATATTGCACTTCAAAATCAATGGCTACTCTCCTTAAATCAATAGATGCTTGACAAGAAAGTGTCTCGGTTAGAAAACTCTTTTCTACTTGCATGACAAAGGTCGAGAAGACATTAGAATAGAAAAAGTTACAACATTGGGTAAAGTTCTTCGAAAGGTTCGGGGTCGATCTTCGTCTCAATCATCATCTTCACCTTCTCTTGCTCTACCATCTGCATGAGTCATTCATGTTGAACCTTCTATAGGGGCAGGGCCTTCAGAGGAACCGCAATATCGTTCGGGAAAGGAACACCTATGTCTTGACATTAAGGAAAGAAAAGGCTTATCTTATCATTTTGAAAAACATCATATGTCACAAGATCCTCAAGACTATGACTATTACACATCTTTTCAAGGTCTAGCTATTCGAGAGGATGATGAGTATATTGATAAAACTCAGTGGCAACAAGGCTCAACCAATGAAAACTCCTTCAGATTTTGAGGATATTATAGGTATCAATAAATTTATTTTTGTATTGATTATCATTTCTACTTATGTATCTACTGCTCTTTTTCAATTTTTAGACTATTTGTTGTATTAAAACCCTCTCCATTATGAAGTCTGTGATTTTTTTTACTATTCTTTTTTATAATGTCAAAGGGGGAGAAATATCATCTTACATATTTATGGGGGAAGCAATCAATTCAGGGGGAGATATATGTGTAGTTATCATCATCAAAAAGGAGGAAAATGTTAAAACCACTATTATATCAGTTCGATGACAACAACTATACACATATATATAGCTTATTTACTTGTAGGAAAAACCTTCAGAGATTAGAAGATAGTTCGACAAAGGAGAAGAATCATCAAAGCTAATGATAGTACTATTATTTGTCAAGATATAATTGTAAAATCTCCTTTTAGTAGTATCATTTTAACTTAAAGCATTTGCACAAACAAAGTTTATAAAATTCTAAAACTGCAAATGTCAACCATCTGACCTTATATATTATACGTCTGATTTAAGTCTTTAGTTTCAAAATTGCACTATATGCAGACGTCTCTCCCATTTTTCCAGACGTTTGACCATAAAATCTGTTTAAAAAATATACAACAACTTAGACGTCTGAACAAATGCCCAGATGTCTGTGCTAAGTAACGGGCCTTACTTCTGAATAGGCATCTTCTTCAAACAAAGAGGCATTTTCACAACTCTTCATCATATCTCTTCTCTATCGACAAATGCAACTTTTTGAATGAATAAACAAACTTAAAAGATACTACTCTTCGTTATAACTCTTCATTCTCTATAAATATGCTAAGATTTTTTAGATTAAACTTACCTAATCTTTTTGAATCTTTTGCATATTTTTCTTTGCATACTATATTTCCAAAAGCTAACAATATTCATCAATTCTACTTTCTAAAATCAAAGTCTCACATACGCATATTACCAAAAGGACATTATAGGAAGATTTGTACAGAGCATTTAAAATTTGTGTTTTCTAGAGCACATTCTTATCATAAAACAAACTATTGTATCTAGCCTATTCCTCTGGGCAAAGCAAGGGGTTTTTATTAGTGAAAGCTGAAGAGGAGTGGGATTGGACATAGGATGGGAGGTCCAAACCAGTATAAAAACTCTGGTGTAATAGTTCTTTACTGTTATACTTTATTTACTGTTCATAAGTTAGTATCTTATTATATTTGCATATTTGATATACATATACGATCCATACATTCTTTAATTTACAAATTAAAGATTCTTAAATTAAATTTATTATTGACATATTATGCTCAATATTACTTATGATATTTGAGTCTGTACACTCCTTCATAAGGAGTTTTTGTTTCCGTAAACAATTCTCTAGCATTTCATAAATACACGAGAACACATCAAACAACCATTTACTAATATCTATTTGGATTTGATATTTGCATAATGTATCAAATACGTAAACAAATCATGATATTGTAGACAACATAAAATGTACGATAATTACTATTACCAATGCATAAGGAACACATCTCACATGTTTTGTATTAAACAATTTAATAAGATGTATTTACATATCGATTTGGGACATTCCTAATGTCTTTTGTACTCACTATAAAAGACATCATTTACAATCCAAAGTTGAGTATTAAAACAATTAAGGTTAATTTAATAGAAGTACGTCGTTAAAATCAACAACATGTTGTTTACTTATAGTTTAGATATATCAATGTACCTTTTAACGTTCTTTCTTAATGAACACACACTTCCTTTGCACTTTGATTGAAAATCAAACTATTTGATATTTCTATCAAAATACTTATTCAATTTTGATGCTTATAAAATGATACTCTTATATCATTTCTTGGATCATATTCAACTCACAACCTCTATATCGTTCCCACTGACTTCGAGACACTTTGGTTGTTATGTGCAAATATACTATTCTAAATCAATACTTAGAATTTTCTATTTCAGCACATATATACCAAAACATTAGGTCTTATCAAGCGATAATTTTATGAGTAAATTTAAAAAAATTTGAGTGCGTTGAATAACAAATCTATTACACTAATTTCAACAATTGAAATTTACGAGGATATTCTCATCAACATTGCTCATTAAATTCCAACCACATTAGTCTTCCTCATAAAGACACAATCGCGGCTGATGGATCACATCCCTTCGGTTACGAGTACCAAATCATACTTTGATAGCGTACTTGGAATTCTTTTGGATTTGCACATCATACCATATCATAGAATCAACACTCTTGATGGTTTAATTAAACAACTGAGGATTATATATTTCTGACATTGATAAGAAACTCATAGTTTCTCTTTAATGTACGAGAATATTTATTGGATGCTCTAATGCAATGTGTTTGCTTAGGTTACTTAATTTATTTCATCTCATCAAATCAGTTCTATCTATGTATCGTATCCAATTACATTTTACTACCAATAATTCCTCAAAGAAATTCCTTCACTATGAAATAGGTATTTCTTGAAACAACAATCATTTCATAATGCAACAGAATAAGTATTTTAAAGTTTTAAGAATTTCTTTATTTATAAAACTGATTTGGTTTTAGTTTACAAAACTTATGTTCTAAACATAAATATGTCATACAATGATAGTCTTTCCCAAAATGCTTTTGGGGAGATTCATGCAAGATCCCTCATGAACAATTATTACGTGCAGTATTTTGACTCATACAACCCGCCAACTCCTTAGCTTAGGATATGTTGGAGTTTCTTATAAACTCTTATCTTGTGTGATTTTGTAAACTGTTATTTGGATGAAATAATATTAACTTGTGTACTATTCTTTAGTACATGACCTTGTAGAAAGAAACTAACCCAACTTCACTCATATTTAATCGTACATTATCCAACAAAGTTCAATTACTCCTTATTTATGCATCATTATGTATCACATGGAGGAGTGGCTTTTGAGATTGAATCTTTATTCATTTTTAGTTACATTCGGAACCTTTCCTAATATACTCACTCATTCGATTAAATCGAATCATTTCTATTGCATGCTATTTTATTTACTTCTGCTTTATACTATGTATGTGTACCACAGACATATTACATGTGTGTCAAATACACATGTCCTTGTCTGTGATAACTCATTGGTGAATATGACGAAGTACGTGGAACCGTTTTTGTATTAATGGACTTACGATTGCATATAACAATATGTATCAATTCGAAGTGTTCATCAACTCTTATGATGCTCCCACTGAATTGGTGCATAGCGCTTAATTGTCTGAGATATAATTAACCAGTATAAAATGATTCAAAATCATATGATAAAATTATTTTCTCAAAACTATGGCTTAGTCTATAATTCCAAAATAATTGTAAATATTATTGGATACTTCTGTATTTTCCAGTGCATCACTTTTGTTATAAAAATAAGTACCACATTATAGTTTTATTTCATAAAGAATATTCATAATTTTCATATTGAAATATAGCTACGTCTATTTCTTAGCTGATAATTAAAAAGTCATTATTTCATAAATAATGTTCATGAAAATAATTTTCGTAATATAATGCAATCAATAAGTGTTATATGGTATGCTCCAACTATTTCCGCCATTACTATAATAGCATACTATATTCAAAGGTCCATCATTCACCTAATATAGATTTATTTATTTCATAAACTGTAACTATTAACCGCGGAGATTTCTTCGATCAAATATCTTGAACACAAGAGAAATAAATATCGTAGAAAACAATTTTCTATATGAAAATATATTTCGGAATATAAATCATATTTCTTATTCCAACATTAAGTATCAATCATTATTACTACAATTCTCATTTTTGATGTTTCTTAATGAAGCAGAAGTGACTGTTCACTCTCTTCATCCTAAATATACCTTGAATCACATTTACTCTTGTTTTTTTTGTAAACGGTCAAACCACTTAAAAGAAAATCCTTAGTACAATATCCTAATGAACTTTTTATGAAAGCACATTTGATTATCCTTAACTTTTAAGAACGTTAAATATGTCACAGTTTGCTTAAACTGATCAAACTGACATTTTAGTGATTGAGTTCTTAAATTTATATTGTAGTTTTGGTCTAGTGTTATATTTAACACGATATGATCCTTTTATAATCAATCAAATTGAACACTTGATCTTGCATTAAGGTTTATTTGGTTTTTCGAATGAACTAATATCATTGAAATATTTTACATTACAAATAACATTCATATGTGATTGTATATGGATCAAATATCCATAGTCTTGTATTACTTTTAGAGTTCGAAACTCATAGAATGTAATACATCTGGACAAAATAAATGTGTAAGTGACCAACATACAAATGTATTTAGTAGTCGTAATATCAGGCACTTGCATGGATATTGAAATGTTAATATGCAATAATCTTTTATTAGTAGGTATATGTTATATTTCTATTTGTCAATCTTCACTTTGTTTGTATATCTCAATTGATAAACATTTTATCAATCCTATTAAATGCATAAATTTATCAATGTATATTATTATAACATTATATAGCATATGTTCTTATAATATTAGAAAGGTCAAATGTTATCATTTAATTTTTCTAACAAGACACCCACAAGTCTTTTATGTTTCACCAAACCCTAAGTGAAACATAGAAGTCTTTCGACTTCACTAGTGGATGTTAGGACTCGTCCATCTTAGAAATCTGACATTGAGTTTGCTCAACAAGTCATAGTCCACGGTCGATGGATAACTCTTTGTTGATTGTATCATATACAACTCCTAAACTATGTTACCTTGCCCTGACTTCATTTCGACCTTGATTTTGCTCAATAAATTGAAAGAGATTATTCGCATACCTACCATATCGCGATGACCTAAGCATAATATATGTACCTTGAGTTTGCTCGATAAATAATATAAATAGCTTACCTCATATATTCGATATTTTAATAATACTACATACAACATCTCTAGCTTGAGTTTACTCAACACCTAAGAAGAATGCAAGTAATTTATTAATATATATGGTAGAGGATAATTTTATATTAAAGATTAATTATCTTCAATATATTTATTGAGTGACATCGACTTATGGAATAATGTATTTTGTAACACTCCTAATTTTTAACAGCATTATTTAGGAGTTTTAATTAGATAAACTAAACATAATAATGTAAATCTTAGAGTGATAAGGGGATTGAGATATGAAAATAAATTAGGGGTCGAGCTTAATAATATAAATGGGCTTGTAAATGGTTTTAATTGTTAATTAACAAGGAAACAATTAACGCAAGGGCTTATTAGGAAATTGCCACACCATTACCTTATATTCTCATTTCATTCCCATCCACGTTCATTTTACAAAACACAAACAAACCTAAATGAAAAAAGGAGCTGGCCATTACATAGGAGAAACGAAGAGAAAATCAATCTAAAGCAAAGGAATTGAAGCAAGGAAGATTAATCTCAATCAAATCTCAAAGTCCTTATCCTAATCAAGGTGAACAATAATCTAAATCATCTCTATTTTGTTTTTGTGATCATTTGATTTTTTGGGTTTAAGATTAAATCCATTATAATGATGATTTTGATGCTGATATGCTTGGATTTTATAACATGTTTGATTTTAACAAGATTGTTTGAATATAGTTTTGTACGGTTTAAAGGTAAACCGATTATAATGAATTTCGAGTACCATGAGGAAATTATATGTTATCTAAATATGGTTTTGGATACGGGTTTTAATTTTTATAATTTTCCAAGCTATGGAAAATTTATTATGAATTTTCAAAGAAAAATATGAATAATTGGGTTTAAAAATTAATTTCAATTATTGTATGAACAATTTGGGTTTGAAATTTTTATATGTTAGATAACATATTGAAAGCGAATTTTTGTAATTTTTGGGGATTTTTCCTAAGTAATTTACTATGGAAATAAAATTATTTTAGATCAAGGACTTAATTGTTTTATTGGTTTTGCTTAATGGAAGGGCTTATTTGTTAAATTAATCCTTATTTAGATCTAAAATTATGCGGTGGTTATTTTTTTAAAGAATTTGAAAAGTTTATGGCAACCAATTAAATGTTTACAAATAGGCAAGTTAGTTATAAAGTAATTACTTTAATTGGCATTAAATCAGTCTTTACCTATAAAGGTAGGTTCCGCCTCCTTTAGAAGCCACCTTTCGATCCTACGCTTTCGCCTTCAACCAAGTAATTAAAATTATATTTATTATTAAATAGTTGATAATAGCCCTTAATCAAATTAATTCTAAAAAATATGAAATCAAGTTAAAAAAATTTGAACTTTTTCTGAAGGTAGGTGAGACATATTTTGAGCTTAGGAAATCTTCTTGAACTTTTCAACTAAAATTTATTTTTAATAAGATAATTAACCCAATTCAAAAATAAATTAATTATAAAAAATAATAAACTAAGTTCTAAAAATCTGAAATTTTTTCTAAAGATATCGATGAAACATCTAATTCTTATCAAAAATGTCCAGAATTTTATCGGTTGAATTTATATTTTAAATCAAACAATTTATTACAGGCCGAAATTAAACTAATTTAAAAAAAAAAATAAGTTCAAAAAATATTAAAATTTTACAGTAAGCATCTTACATGGTTCTGAAAATATAAAAATATAAAATTGAAATTTTGAATCATTAATTATTTTAGACATAATAAACAATTCACAAAATCATTAAATACTAATAAAATATGTATATACATACTTAATAAAATTATTTTATATTTTGTGATTCGCAATATGTAAAGAATTTTTTTAGATTAAATATATACAAGATATAAACATATATACAATTATACTTGTAGATAATTTGCAAATCTATATACATTTAATCTAGATCTATTTATATATATTAATATAAATCAAAATTATTATTTATTTTATACAAAATTCAAAAATAAATCAATAAGAAAATACTACAACAAACACATAACCAATCCAATTATAATAAACACATGCACCTACAAAAATCTCGCCTAATCTAAATAATAAACAGATCTGAATGCAAATAAATGATTTGGATGTAAATCAACATTCATATGGTAAACTTGAAATCCAAACAATAATAATAAATAAAATTACCTCCTAATGAAGCCTTTGAGTATACGTTGAACAATGAATTCTCTTCTAAGAACAATTCCCAATCCATCATGTTGCTAACCGGGATTGGAGACCTTCTACTACAAATTAGTATTTTTATAAAAATTGGATTTGAGGATTTTTGGGATGATATCAGAGAAGAGTTGCTGCCATTAAAATGAGGAAGAAGAAAAAGAAAGTGGTGGCTCAAAAAATGAATTAGCCTTTGACTAGGGTTTTGAGATTAACTTTTATATGGGTAGGATAAGAAAACAAATAATAATCTCAACCACACATCTCAAAATCCTAAACTCGTGCATAGTAGCTGCCCCCTTCCTCTATCAAAACCAATGACTTTCACCTCTAAAATTCATGGGTTGTGAGCCTATTTAACCCAATTTAAATATACATAATTATATTCATCTAAATTTGTTGTCGATATCTGATATCGATCAACATGTTTATAACTTTTTATAAATACATGCAACAAATTTATTGCTCAAATCATATCCAATTTTATAATTAATACTTCATAAATATTAATTAATTTAATTGATTTATAATAATTATAAACTAATCAAATTATTCGGTATTAAGAGAATTCATCGATTCGGTTATGTGATTCTTGAGTGTAAATTCGATCATCGATTAACGTTGAACTATTCAGGCGTTAACGTTCACACATAACTTAGTAGGTGGTGTGACATTATGACCAATTTTATCGCTTACTTATTTTTAGAAAAATATTATTTTAATTTAATAGGCGTTACCCAGTTGGGATGATTATTTACACCAATTCTCTTCATTAAAATTATATCACTTTGGACTTATTTGTAACATTCCTGGTTTCTAAGCCAAATTAATTTAGTAATTAATTTGATTTTTGGACTAAATTAAGAATTAATTTGGTAATCAATATGAAATTTTGGATTAATTGTGAATAAATCTGAAAATTTCTAGAATAAATAAAGATATGTATTTTAAATAAAATATTGATTTGGGAATTAAATAAATTGTAAATAAAATTTTGATTTGAAATTTAATGATAAACACTTCATAAATATATTGGATTTGAAAATTTTATATTTAAAACTAATAAAAGTTGTTTTCTAATTATAATAATAATTAAGATGTTAAGGATCATTTTCTTTAAAAGATTTCTTTTATAAATATACATATCTTTTGGAAATTAATAAGAAAACTTATATATGAATAAAATTGGTTAGTAAATATATAAGTAAGATTTAATTAAAGATTTAAAATGCTTTTCTTATATATTTGAAAATAAATATAGTTAATAAGTAATGTATACATGAATTTGTAAGTAAATTTTAAACAAGGGTTTAAAGCCAAATTTTAAACTAATTTAAACCGAGGGATTTAAACATAATATTTATTATTTTTAACAAGTGTATGTTAAAGAGTTAAGAATTTAACAAGTGTTCATTTAAAACTTACAAGTGTTAGAAAAAAGTACAAGTGGCAAAAAAATAAAATTTTCTTTTAATTATAGAAAAATAACGTGTGTGAAAAAGAAGTAACCAGGCTACTTATTTCTCTCAAATTTTCATATCCCTTTCTCTCATCTTTATTTTCAAACCTGAGAAAAAGAAAAGAGAAAAAATAAACCAAACCCGATTCATAAACAACTTCAACAAATTCAAGCTGAAAGCTTTTGGAGTCAAATAGCAATACATTTAAGTTCAGACTGGAGCAAATTAATAAATCAAGCAAGCTTCAATCTAAAACATTCAAGTTCCAGAGAACAACAATCAAGTATCAGAATCAAGTGCAGATGTAAATCAAAATCTACATCAAAACCATCTCCAGATTTCATTTCAGGCCTCTGTTCTTTCAAAAGTCAAGTGAGGAAACCCTATGTTTAAAACTAGATCCTCTTGATTTTATGCCTGTGATGATGATGATTTTGAAATGTGTTTGTGCAGATGAAAATGCATTGTATGTGTGTGTGTATATATAAAATATATGTATGCAGGTTTGAATATAGGTATATACATATATACCTCTGTCAAAAACATACAAGCTTTGAACAATTTCAAAAATTAATATCTCTTCTTCCAATCCTTTATAGGGCTTAATCTCTAAATGAAAAGTGTTAGCATTACCCAGAATTCATTTTTAAAAATAATTTTAAGCAACTATATTAAGCAATTAATACTAAAAATAGATATCACAGTGATAAACCAAAATTTGTCAGAAAATCAAATGATTTAATTTCACATTTTGATTTTATAACTTGATTAGTGATTGAAAATGATGAATTTTAGTGATAAAATTATGATTTTAAGTTAGGAATTATCGAAATTTTTTATGATGAACGGAAAACTTGTTTTGGGCAAATCTCGCCGATCGGCAGGCTTATACTCGACGTGACCAAGGTAGAAGGTAGCTTATGTGTAGTAGATCGTCGGAAAAGTGCTCGTAAATTTTCCAGAAGATCGTGGTGATCGGACGGGATCATTTTAGGATTTGAACTGGGATTTTGGTCGAATTGGTTCTCGAGGGAATTGCGACGTCGTTAGGGGATTTGGGTCGATCTCACGCGAGGGAACAGGAGATGAGGACTCAGGCGGAGGTCATGCTGGAGTGGAGTGGTATCTGGCACGGTGTGGCGTCGAAGCGAGACGTTTTAGGTTGGTCAGTGGGTTCTAGGTTTGATCAACCATGCTCGAATTTGATTCGTGGATGCTTTCGAGGTTTTGGGTGTTTGGGGAGCTGGTGGAGGTTGTCGTCGACGTATTGACGATCGGAGTTTGGGTTGGAGCTGGCCAGCTTGCTTGTACATGTGCATGACATATTCATTGTGTCAGGATTAAAAGTGGGTAGAAGGGGAGGATGAGTTCTCAAGTTCGACCGAGGGAAAACGTAAATTTACTCGAAGTAATTTGCAAAAATATTCGAAGATAAGGAAGGTGAGGGAAAACTTGGATTTTGGCTTGAGAAATTTCAAGTGTGGCTCGGGTCAGAGAAATTATGTATAAAACAGTTTTTTTTTTAAAAAAATTAAACTAAATTTAAGTTTTTCTTAAAAAAAAATGCTTAAAACCCTATTTTTCTTTGAAAATAATAAATGGTTATCTAAGTGGGAACTAGTTAAAGGTTTTTAAACAAAATTGTTTTACATTAACTAAGTTTAAAGGTGTCTAAGACATATATATATATATATATATATCACTTTTATTTTAAAAGTTTATTTTAAATAAACTTAATAATGTAATTAAGAAATTAATTAAGAAGAGATGTCTTTAAAAGTAAATTAACTTAAAAGTGTAAGTTAATTGGTTAATGATTAATTTCTTAAGGTAAGTGATTAATAAATGGATAATTTATCAAGGTAAGTAATTAACTAATTAAAGGTCAATTAATTAATAAGTAAGGAATGAATTATGGTTAATTAATTTCATGATTAAGGTTAATTAATTACATAATTAAGGATAATTAAATATTGATTGAAAAGCTAATTTATGAAAGTAATTAAGGATAATTAATTGGCGTGATTAATTAATTAAGGTAATTAATTTGAGGGTACTTAATTAATTAATGCAAGTGATTAAGGATAATCACTTATTGTAATTAATTAAGGACAATTAATTAAATGGTAATTAATTAAGGGTTAATTAATTAATGTAATTAACTAAGGATACGTAATTAGGGGTTAATTATTTAATGATTAAAGGTTATTTAATTTATTAATTAAGGTTGATTAATTAATGTTTAAAGGTTGATTAATTAAATAATTTGTAATTAATTAATGTTAATTAACCTGGGTTAGTGATTAATTTGGATTTGATTAATCAGATGATTAATTAACCTTACTCATGGATGTTTGGATTCTATTGGATGTTGAATTGTTTGATATCCCTGATATGTGATGCTTTATGAATTATTCCGATTTGAGCTGTGAACTGTGATGTAATTTATTTATCTGTAATGAATTTATATTATTTATCTGTGAATCTATGAATGAAGATAAGCGTTATAGGAATATATCGCATATCGATATTGATGTGCTTGAATCTGTGATGTGATGATTGATGATGTTGCACTATTGTGTAAAACCCCTGGACTACACCATACACACACAAATATAGATTTTGCGAGGAAATCAGTTAAGTCACAGATATTTGAATTTAATATTTTGAAATGGTTTTAAAAGTTGAATTTTGAATTCAAATGGTTTGGAAATGGAATTGGGTTAAATATGAAAAGCTTTTGAAAAGGAGTTTCAAAGATAAAAGTTATTTTGAATAACTTGATAAAGTTTTGAAATTTAAATGGTTTGATTTGAATTGGAATTCAAGATTTGAAATTAAGTTCTATGAATATATGTTTGAAAATTATGGTTTAAAAGGCAATACAAGTTATATAATGTATTTATATAGGTTTTAAACCATTTTAAAAGTATTATTTTGGGGATCAGAATTTAACCCAAGTTTATATTTAAAAGCTGTAACTTGTGCATATTTGATCGGATTTTTCCGAAACGAAAAATATTTGTTTTCAAATGATATTGGCTTTAATACAAAGGAAGGATTTCCAACTGTTGTTGAAAAAGTTTCAAATTTAAAATGGAATTGTTTTGAAAGCTATGAATGAATCTTTGTTAAAGATTGTTGAACTTTGTTTTGAAATTGAAGAGGTTCTCAAAGGTGCATCTTTTGTATAAAAGATGCGAAATGAAAATAGTTTTAAAAGCTATGAATGAATCTTTGTTAAACATTGGTGAACTTTATATCCAAATTGAAGAGGAACTTAAATGTGTACCTTTTGTATGAAAGATTTGAAATTGCAATTGTTTTGAAAGACTATGAATGAATCTTTGTGAAAGATTGGTGAACCTTGTAAAGAGAATCATTTTGTTTAAAAGATTTGAAATGGTGATTTGTTTAAACCATTTGGAAGGAAGGTTTTGGGCTTTAACTTGTGACTTAACTGAGGTCGCATATATCCATATGGTTTTAAAAATATGCGCTTATTATTCGGTTTAGTTGGGAGAGGACTTTATGTCATATAACCCATTCCAAATAATGATACAATGTTATGGATTGCATTTGAAGAATGGTGGTGAAGACCAGATATTTTTGAAAGCAAAAGGATAACCCGTCGAATGTCTCTGCACCAATTGGTCCCTGGTATAGAGATTTGATCACCCTTTGTGATGGGAAGTCTGGACGTGATTAGCGATTATCCGAATTTGCAAGGGCTTCTTTTGAAGTGCCTTCGGTTCTGTTCGAACTCGGAACAGACTTGTATGGATGTGTGTCTGACATTACACTTTGAGATGTAAAGCTGGTTTCTGTCAAATACATTTCTGTTTGGTGGCGGAGAATTTATTCTCTTAGCTTAACATCCTTCTTTGAGACGCACGAGCTCAGAGGTTATGTAGTTGATGGTTACTAATGATACATTCCTAATTTGGTAATGTGGCATACGAAGTGCTGCCGATCATTTGTTGATCAAAGCATGGCTTTGTGTAAAGCGTAGCTTTGTGGACGAGACTTCGTCGAGCCTCACAACCGGGTAATGGTCGAAACATGAATCGTTGCAGCAAGATTATTTGGGGGTAGCGCCTCCTGAGGGTATGTCCATTTCCTTCTGGATAAAAGGTGTTATCATGGTATGGAGCCCAGATATTTACCTATGTGGTTGCTGCAAACTTATTGCTTTGTGGTTATTGATTAAGAGCCCTCGGATAAAGGTCGGTAACGACTGGGGGATGGCATGCTCGTGCCAGTAGTTACCTAGTTACAGAGGTAACCCAGCCTTGTGTTGGCAGAGATCCGGTTAGGTTCTTGGGGGCGTCCCTCCAGAGGCGTTCCATTCGGTGTAGGAAGTTCCTTTGCCAGACCATTTGTTGGAAATCCAATCATCCAATATGTATGGTTTTAGTTGTATAACCTGCCATTTAACATGGTAGCTATAGTAGGCATACTATAATGGTACGTATGTTAGCTAAGATTAATATTATACTTGCAAATGTTTTCTGCACTATGCATTAGTAATAATATCAAATAGTTTTCTACACTATGCATTAGTAATAATATCAAATAGTTTTCGCGTATCAAGCATTTTTGACTGTCATAAGAAGAAATCTTCTCCAATTGTGTGCATGCACTGTATGTGTGGCGGGAGGCCTTATGACAGTTTCATTTTTCAAAAAGCATTGCAGATTTCCTTTAAATTCCTTTGTTTTGCTTTTGTTAAAGATAAACCGTTTTTGTTTGCTCATACCGGTCCCATGACTGACCTAGAGTTTATTGTTCCCTTTCTAAACTCTGGATGCCCACAATTTTCCACAGGGGCTGCCTAGATTTAGATTTTCAGATAGTCAGCTAGTAGATATAGAGTCGATAGCTTTCAGCCTTTGGATTTTAGCTATCGCTTTTTGCTTCTCTTCAACATTCGGGATCAGACTTTCTTAAGTCCAACTTGATGGTGGTTCGATCTTTCGATTTGGATTTTTGGAGCATTGGATTTGGGATGCAGTTTGTGGATTCATTCTCTCTTGAAGTATATGTTGGAGTTATCTTTTCCATTGTTTTATCTTTCCACTGTTATGTATCTCTGATTATGTGATATTCATATTGTTTTATCGAATGTTGTATATCAATGATATTATTCATTTTCTTCCACTGTGTTGTTTACTTAATGTGTTATATGCTCCGGCGAACTAGATTCGACGTTTGAATCTGCGACATTCGAATACGGGTGATGTATTTGGTGCCGATTTTTGAAGGTCGAGTCAGGGTCGTTACATTATTGAATGTGGTAATGGTCTAAAATTCCACCATCGTCCACATTCAACTCTATAGGCCAAACACAAAATCTTTGGTTCAATAATAACAATTATTATTAACCGAACTACCACGGTCAGAGATTTTGACTTTGGGTTGACTTGAGTCGACCGTGATACTAACCCCATATAACTGAGGAGATGAATTTCACTTGAATAGTGCTTCACTTCAATACTTCCACTCGACCCAACTATAGCCACTTGATGGACGTCGTGTCATGATTTTATTATAATCAAATCGGAGCTTCAATATTGAAGATTCACAGTATTCTCAAGTCGAAAGTACTGTGTAAATTATTCACATCGATTTTTTCTATTCAACCTTGGTTACATTAACCAATAGAAAACTATCGAATGATCGTTCCATAGTTATCAATAACTATTAGTACGTAACCCATAGGTACCCCCAGTAGTCATGAGTAATACACTGCCCAAAATTTGAAGAACATTACGTACTCTAGTCTCAACTGATGCATCAATATCCAGTCTTGATGCATATTGACTAGAAACTTTTAAAATGATATATTTATTTTATTGTGATAAATTACTCACGGTTACAACACTTTGTAACTACTATCACAAAACATACTATTTATGAATTTTATATTAAATATACATTTAGTTAATTAATATAACTACATTATATCAAGTATATGGTAGAAAGGAAACGCCTTTATTTCGAACAAGATTAGTCAACGAGTTAGATTTATATAACAAATTACATAATTTCTCCTAGGGCATACTCCAAACTCTACCAAGCTGCAAATTGACACTCAATAGTCTGACCCAGACGGGCATTGTTGTTAATAGATCTCTGTCCAACTTTAACTTTTTAGACTACTTTTCATAATGATGAGTTTGCCATCATAGAAATATGGTCGCAGTTTTTCGCTTCTTTGAACTTAATCGAGAAGATGTCATTCTCTCTTAGATACATTCAAATTCGCCCAGCGCCTTCCACACTCTTTGGATATATGATTTAAAATACAAGAAGTATGGTTTGACACCAAGAACATGCGTGAGCATCGAGTTACTCCAACATTGATTAGTCCTCTTGGAAACAACCTCATTAACCGGATCGTACTTCTTGTTGTTTATTCTGATAGGCACTATGTATTCAAGACTGTAGTCTTCTTCTTCCGGTTCCTCAGCAACAATATCTGTTCAAGATTTGGGACCTTGTTCAGGAGATGGTGGCCGGTTTTTAGCTTTATCTAATCTCTGATCTGCCCTTATTCAGTAGCAGAAAACCTTTATTCAGAGCGGAAAAGAAGGCTCTTTTTCCAACAAATTGCCCTTAGCATGAGCCGGCGGTAACTCTTGATTCTTTTTTGCCTTTCTTCTTCTATTAGTGCTGTTTTGAATTAATTGAAAACCATCGTCATCAATGAAGACATTTCAGATGATTTTATGATGTAAGAAGTCTTATTAAAATCAGACGGTGTAACTAGTACTGATATATCAAAAATTATAGAAAAATTTAATTTAGTAATTTGGCTTTCTCCATGGTCGAAAGTAAATCCTAAACTTTATGACATTTGACTCACTTTCTTATTTGTTATGCATGGCATCTGTTGGATAGATAAACATTTAATTTCAGTGGCAATCCAATGTCCATGTGTCGACTAATTTATCTTTGACTTGCTCCCGCTCTCGTAAAATAGATTCAGTTTCAATACAAACCAGGGGACCATCACCCATTGTTAGAAAAAATGGCGCTCCACTTAACTTCTCCTCCACTTTTTAAAGTCCAACTATACCCTCGTCATATCTCTAAGTTCAACCCCATGCCCTCCTTCCTCTTCCAAACACCCAAACCTAAATCCCTAACCCTTGCTCGATTTTCATCTCCGCAACAGCAAGTTCAAATTCCGAAGCGGACAGAAGAAGCGGAAACAGAGGAGTCGGAGTGGGGCAAAGTATCAGCTGTGCTGTTTGATATGGATGGAGTTCTCTGCGATAGTGAAGAACCTTCTAGAATGGCGGCTGTGGATGTCTTCGCTGAAATGGGGGTGTCCGTTACTGCTGATGATTTCGTGCCTTTCATGGGGACTGGTACTGTTTCAACATGATCATTCTGATACATTCTGATACATGAGCAACTCTCGCATAAGTCTTTTTAGAACGGAGCGATGACCACTCTCTCATTCATTTGTTCAAATAATAGAGTATTCAATATGATTATTGCTGCCATTTCCACCATTTGGTGAGAGACCATACCTCGTTCAGGAGATTGATGCTAGAATTTTGCTTTGATAGATAACTAGCTAGCAGACCCTTTTGTTCAAGCGCTAGACAGCTGTAGCGTATATTTCATCCCACAAACGAGTCCCCTCTTTAAACCTTGCCACCAACAGCTCTTTTGATACCATTTGCTTAGAACAAATAGTAAATGACTTTGATCTGTTGCTTAACTTGTAAATTTTTTTATAGCTAAATTTATACAATCATCAAGTTATTGAGATTTATATGCCTATGAAATCCTGTTTCTATTTGTCCACTGCTCAGCAGCTCAAGCCTGTTTATCAACATGTTTAATTGTTTTATATTTGCACACATGTTAGGCAGAAGCAATTTTAAATAGACAGGGTATAGGGATATTTTGGTTTGCATTCTTTTATTAAAAAAAAAGTAGATCAGATTCCTCTCGTGAAAACAATGCAAGTCACATTCCCTATTTAAATTAACGAAATTGTTGATGAAAATGATGTTAAAAAGGATTTTTTTTATTCAATCGTTATTGAATTAATGTTTTTTGAATGTTTTATAAAAGTTGAATATTGATCTAATGTACTTAAAACCGTTGATCAAATTTTGAAAGAAAACTGCAGTGTAAACATGTTCAAACTTGTTCATAGTTTAGAATCCCAAATAGTTACGGTGCAAATAATCAAATTGATATTTCCACAAGTAATACTAGTAGTGCAAATATTTGTGATAATATGGACCTAGAAAAATAGAACCAAAATGGAAGGGGCATGATTTTTCTTTTTTATTTGAAACCAGTCTGTATGCATAAAACACTGGAGCACTTACTCATTAATTGTTGATTGTTTTATGTTAGATGTTTTATCAGGAAGGATCTGTGAATTTGGAAGAGCTTTTAGATTAAGCCAATCCTAATTGTTGTACTTAATTACTTAATTGTGTATGTCTTATTAAGACTCAACTGCATGGGCCTTTTCTTGTGATAGCAACAGTTTGCATTCGACATCACCGAAGACCATCTTTTTTACTAATTTTGTGTATGATGTACATATTTGTATACTCGTGTACGATCCTTCTTTTTATGTTGGTTTCCCCTCTCCCATTCATCCACTTTCTCAATAGCTTCATATTTCCTTTTATGTTAGATTCAATCATCTCAAACAATGCACTCGAAAATTTGATAGCTACATATTTTTTATAACCACTTCATTTAAGTTGAGCAGGAGAGGCAAACTTTTTAGGAGGAGTTGCATCAGCTAAAGGAGTGAAAGGCTTTGATTCCAACAAGGCTAAAAAGAGATTTTTCGAGATATACCTTGATAAGGTAACATACATCACACACTACATATGAATTGTGTATCTTTTGCATTATATTACCTTTTTATTGCCTTCTCTGTTATTTTAGTATGCGAAACCCAACTCTGGGATTGGATTCCCTGGAGCACTCGAACTTATCATGCAGGTATCAGATATAACCCTTTTTGTTAATTTCTCTTTGGATGTTAAAATGAACGTAAAGAAATATATTTATCTGAATTATTTGAAATTAGTGCAAGGATAATGGTCTGAAGGTGGCTGTTGCATCTAGTGCCGACCGAATCAAGGTTGATGCTAACTTGGCTGCTGCTGGGTTGTCTGTAGCTATGTATGTACTAGCATACATATGTGTTTTAGTGCATGCTTACTTCTCATCTGTATCGAGCACTATTTTCTTTATTGGGATGTTAACAACAGAAATACCCGCATTCATTTGTTCACGGTACTGATTTGGAAGACTGATTAATTTTTTCAATTCTAAAGAAAACTCAAATCAATAACACAAAGTTAAAGTTAGAGCATCACTAAATAAAATAGAGGGATTACTGTATTCAGATAGCTGAAAAGATTACCATCATGAACTCGCCTGTGGGGAAATGCGCATCAGCTCCACAGCATAAACTACTATTACGATTAGACAAGCTCACAAAAAAATTAAAATGGATCTCCAGCTCAATCATAGGTTATTTCTTCCGACAAGTGTTTGGCTGATCTTTGCTGGACTTTCAGGCTGACCCATGAGTTCACGATCTTATTGTGACAACTAATGTTGACAAATGTCTTCTTCTTCTTTTTTTCTTTGTGGAAAAATAAAATATTCAGAATATGTGGGTTTCATTACTTCCTAGGCATAGGCCTGATATTTGGTCTAGTTTAGTCTGGGTGGTGCAGCACTCGGACCAAAGCCCGATTACTATAATCATAACTCAAGCTCGATCCAAACCTGTTGGGTATTTCAAACTCATTATTCAAGTCCAATCGGTCAGGTATTATGGTGAAAATTTGAATACCCTATTCGAAATATTAGCAAATAAAAAACATCGATTTAACTTGTATTTTTTAAAGGATGATACACAAATGCGTTTACAATAGATTGGACAGTGATGAAATCAAGTCTTCAAACAAAGTTCTACATACAAACAAAGTACACCAACATATTTTGTACTGCAAAATATTAATAATTAAGTTTGGGTCCAAACCGGGTTGAAGTCCTTCTCGTCCCTAATCAAGGTTTTAAATCTCGGATTTAGATCACGTTTCGTCTCTAAAATTTTAAAGACCTGGTCTCGTATCGGGGGAGATCTTGGATGAGATGAGTGCATTTCGAGTGTCCATCTCGGATTTACATCTCGGATCACAAAGTTCATTTCGAGAATATCTCAAGGTATGTATTATCTATTAAATTGATTTGCATGCATAATAATATCTATAATTACTACCTTAAAATAATAATTCTCACTTGATTTGCTATTTCGTTATTTCTACTCTAAATCATCCAATTGCACTTCTAAGTGATCTAAATTATTTCATGATCCAAAATCAAACTAAACACATAAAATTGAATATTTTTATAAATTGATCTTCTCTTACCAAATTCAATCAAATTACTTATAGTAAAGATTCCTTAGTTCTTTAACAAATCAAACCAACATGAAATCACAATCAAATCTCCACCTAATCAATCATGCTCGTCTTCTAGTTTCAAAATCAATCAGAAAATAACAATATTTATCATATTAAAGTATGATAGAAAAATAACATCCGGTCATGGGTAAGAGGGATAAAGTGAGGGATTCACTCACAAGCTTCTCCTAATCGATATTAAATTTGAATTCCCTTTTTTCTTCTCTTTCTCTTTAAATAATTTTTCATTTTATAATAAAGTTCTCTTGTCAAATGACAAACAAGACAGAAATTTAACGAACAAGCTAGTTATGGCTAGTGAAATTTTGGCCTCAAAGTTGAATTTTCAAATCTCATCGAACTAGATACCGATTATCCTCAAAATATTTCTAGTGATCTTCCTTATATCGGGATGCAACTGGATAAATTTGTGTAAATTCCAAATTAGTTTTTGTGTAACCAGTCATATCTCGAATTATGTGCATCCGAAGGTGATTTGACTTACGGCATTCTTTTTATTGATGTCAAAAACCCCACATTTCGATTGGTTAGATGCATATATATAATTATTAATTATACTATCTATCACATAATTTATTTTTCATCAAAATTAAAGTTGTAAAAAAAAAATCTTAATATTAGTCGATATATTATAATTTGATCTTGGTCGATATATCGTCCGAGATACCGAGATCTCGGCCGATATATGAAAAACAACATTTTCATCGAAATTTTGCATTTTGTTTCGCTAGATCTTCTCCCCGAGATCTTGGCCAAGATATTGGCCGAGATGGTCGAGATTTGAAACTGTCCCTAATAGTAGTCGATTGGGTTTGGATAATCAAACCTAAATTTGTACCCAAATTAACAGGGCGGTTTCCATGATCGGGTTAAAACCTGATCCATTGACATGTCTATTCCAAGGCAAACCGTAAAAAACTCCATAATCAACCTTTGAAGTCCGAGAGATGCATATTTAGAAGGATGACACCAATCATTGGCTTGAAGGAGATTTAAGTTTGAGAGGAGTCAAAATACTAGACACACTTAATCAAAACAGTAGAACTAATATGACATAGTACCACTAAGGCAATATAGAAGGATTGGTGGACCCATTGGGTGTTTATAAGGCCTTCTATCACGTCCTTTATTGTGTATTGCACTACATTATGCATGTGTAGATACCAAAATGCACCCAATTTACATCATATTTCGCAACATAGATACCATTCTACGGTCATTTTCTCGTCTAAAAACAATACTTTTATTCCTTCAAAAAGATAAACAAAATTAAATCACATTTCTTCAAAATGGAATAAGTTAGACCTTGTTTGGTTTGCCTGTTTCAATTTTGAGTTTTTATAGCAACCATTATGCATCGGATTTCAAAACGGTCGACTTGGAAAATTGTATTTACATATAAAAAGATAGAATTTCCATTTTAAGCCTTCAAAAAAAATTATTTGAAGTTTAGGTCTCGTTTGAAACTTATTATGAATATATATCTCATTTCCACTATACAAACTTATGTACATGTGCATTCTGAAAATGTGCATGTACAATTTTTTTTTGAATATACCTACGCACTTTGAATTTGCGAGGTGGAGCCTTTACGCAACGATTAGGTCATCCGCATCCGCATGGTGATCTAGGCATCCATGTTTGAGTGCGGAAATAGCCTCTTAGCAATGCGAGAGAAATGCTGCATATATTATCGACCTCCTCAGAGCCTGCTATCATGCGGGAGTCTCGTACAATGATTTCAATCTTTTACTTGCGCACTTTGAATTTATGCAAGTACAAATTAAAGTTTTGTGAGGTTGAACCTGGGTGCAACGGTAGGTCACCCACATGTTGATCTGGACGCTCAGATTCGAGTCCGGAAACAGTCTCTATGCAATATGAGAAAAATGCTGCATACATTATTGACCTCTTCAGAGTCCGCCATTGTGTGGAAGCCTCGTACACCGAGTTCCACTTTTTTACAAATTAAGATTTGTAATGCGCAGGTATGAAATGTTGAATAATGAAACATGTCTATTTTCATAATAAGTTTCGAAGGAGGTCTAAACTTGAAATATTTTTTTTTCTTAAACCTAAAATGAAAGCTTGTCCCATACAAATTCGAAAATGACTTTTTTTCTTGTTTTTGGCCTTTTCGAAAATATTAAAAACATGTCAAACTATATTGTTCTTTTCTTTTTTCCCCTTTGTTGTAATGGGTAGGATTTTTTCAATCTGTCCTTTTTCATGCCATTTGAAATACAAATTGAAAATGCAAAAACAAAACTCAATGGTCAAATCAAACAGGTTCTTATTGTTTGTTTGGTGAAACTACTTTTTTTTGATAATTTTTTTAATTGTTTATTTTGCTCTTACATCATGAGCAACAATTTTGGGAAGATAACAGTTTCCGCAAATGCTATAAGAGAAGGAAACAGTTTTTGCAATAAGTTTTAAACTAGCAATTTTTATGGTACATGGAATCGACCCAGTGATTTATTGTGTGGCAGTTCAATGTCTTGTCTGAATGAACTATTGACGGTGCTCTGTTTAGTGAAATCATGGGTATGCAAACTTCAAGCAATTTGGCTTAGAATATTGTTTTTCATTTCTTATTCTTCGTTACCTTTCAAATTCTGAATTTTTTTTTTTGAAACACTTCAACTCATAGATGTCTAGTATAATCCCTACATGGCAGAAGAATCTTTGTAGTGAGGTTGTTAAGATTTGTCATTTGTGTTTACTATCAATGCTTGAGCTATGTTTCTCTGCCAACAATATACAAGAAAAACCACGATTTTTGTGTTCTATAAGGGAAGAAAACGAAGAGGAGGTGCATATGCTTATAACGTTTTCTGTTATGGTATGATATAAATATCGAGGAAGTTAGATCATAGCATTTAGTGTCAGTGTGCATGTGCATGCACATGTGAATTCATATGTGCCAGCACTGCTGAATATATATATATATATATATATATATATATATATATATATATATAGTTTTCATAATGCAAGAGAAGGGTTATGATAGATAGACGCCAAGGATGAATTTGGGTGTTTTGAAACATTTCTTACTTTTCACTTCATCTTTTAGTCATTTTATTTTAGCTTGCTAACTATAGACATGCACAATCTTTTTTTCCAATTACTTAAAAACTAATAATACAAACCATGTGAAACTAAATCATACATTCCCATTGGAGGGCAAATCAATATTGGCTCAACTTTTTTAACAGATTTGACAGTCTATCTCTACAAGCTTATCTAATACTTCGACCTTTTTAAATATTTTGTATCCATACATTCAGTAACCGAGTTCTACCTGTTTGCTTGTCAGGTTCGATGCTATTGTTTCAGCAGATGCTTTTGAGAATTTAAAACCCGCTCCAGATATTTTCTTAGCTGCATCAAAGATTTTGGATGTACAGCCTAGTGAGGTATATTTCATCAAATACTTAATAGAAGCATTAACCACTTCTTATGAAGTGACTGTTTTAGGTATAGCCACGAACTATAATTCTATACCTTAACAACGTTTAATGTATTTAGTGTATAGTAATTGAGGATGCTCTTGCTGGAGTTCAGGCTGCCAAAGCTGCAAAAATGAGGTAGAATAATGATACTAATAATAATCTTACTTTCTGTTCTTTCATGCTCATGACACATTGATAAGAGTAAAAGGAGTACCGCAAAACAAAATTGCTAACCAATTGATCTTCTACAGTGTGGGATGTTATGATTTATACGAATATTTCTAGAATACAACAGTCTAAACTAAAATTCAAATAAAGGCCGCAGTTGATGCTAAAGAAATGGTAAAAACCCAGTAAGTCAGTGATTTAATGAGATTTAGTCCACGAACATGAGCATGCTCACACTACTCACAAGTAATGGAATCTTCGCTTGCGCATAAGAATCACTATTTCTTAGAATCTGAGCCATATTAATTTATTGTTAATCCATTGCTACTATCTTTCTGTAGCAACTCTTTTGCTTAGAAACTCTAGAAACACCTCCATAGAGTATATACACCTCTACTAAAATAATTCCAAAGAAATTTACAATTGCCAAATTCCAAAAGCTACTGTTGAGACCATATGATGCGTTCACATTGCAAATTCATGTATATATACTTACAAGTACAATTAAATAATACATCATTGAAATCAAAGATTGATGCTGTCCAGCTATTACACCATGTTTGCATAAAATATGATTCATCAACCTTCTAAGTGGTTGTTAAATAGTTGTTTACTTACCCACAAGCGAATTTCGTGTGTGTGTGAGAAGTTCATTATGGTTTCATAATAAGTACGTGATATCATAAACTTGATACCCTAATTATTTGTCATTCTCATTCTCAACTACTTTGCAGATGCATTGCTGTCACCACAACACTTTCTGCAGAAGACATGCAACAAGCTGGTCCATCGTTTATCAGGAAAAATATAGGAGACATTAGAATTAGTGACATTCTTAATGGTGGAAATCTTAATAGTATGTAGTTCATGAACTATCTATTGTATTGGTCTCCATTAGTATATACCATCTTACTAATTGAGAGTTGCTCCATATTTTTTAAAGATATTATTACGCAATTGAATGAAAATGCTCATATTATTTTCCTTCTGCTTTTGTCCTTATTATTTGCCTTTTAATTTGTAATTCAATCATAAGATTTGTCTGTATTAAGCAAGAAACCTTTGTTCATACTTCACAATGTACTGATATAAATAGGTAATTGCAGATAAGCAGATGCATACTTCTATATTGAATGAAAAAGTAAGCACTGACAGTGTTCTGGTTACAAAATCTACCGGCAAAGAAACCAACTTACCTGG
This sequence comes from Allium cepa, assembly GCA_030765085.1. Classification (NCBI taxonomy): domain Eukaryota; kingdom Viridiplantae; phylum Streptophyta; class Magnoliopsida; order Asparagales; family Amaryllidaceae; genus Allium; species Allium cepa. The sequence continues at coordinate 1,001,245,510 of CM060934.1, forward strand.
AGGGTAACTGTTTTTTCAGCATGCTTAGTTTATTTTTATTTTATTTGTTTCTATTTTATATAATCTTTCCATACAAGCGGGTCACTTATTTGAACAGCTGATTTTATCTATTTTATATAATATGCAATTCGATACACTATGTCGTTGGAAAATTTCATACAGTCGTTCCTGACAACATGATTTATATTTTACACCTAAGCATTTGGTTAAGTTATATGTTTAAAGACAGTAGTTCTACAGATTTGCCAACTTGTATATCTTTCAAGTCCGTTCTTACATAGAAAACATTATATCATTGAAATGACCAGAAAGCAAGACAATCACCCTCTGCAGTTAATAACAAATGGTTCAACATTCTTATCAATATGTCTGATTTTTTCCCCCATGTTGTACATATTTCTGAAGGTTTATGTTAACGTTTGCCCACAGGGAACATTAACCCGATTAAATTACTAAAGTATTGACTGCTTGTTAAAAAATCAATGTATAATATGTATTATAGCATACCTTTTTACAATGCCTATGTAATTATTACATGCTTTTTACATTGTTATTTTATAAAATGGATAATTATTGTCTCGTTATAAAACAACTAGTGGTGTTAAGTGTTAACATGTGCTAAGTGGGCACATATTAACATTATCATCCTTAAAGTACGACCTCCAATTCTTATACTAAACAGCCACAGAGGTGGGTTTTTCTGGGCAGTTGTTTTATATCAATAAATGTCTCATTGCTCTAACTTTAAACCTACAGATGTATTTTCAAAATGCCATTTGCCACAATGTTGAACCCTGCAACGGAAATATCTCAGATTATTGATCTTCAAATTTCTAAATTGCAAATTGAGTTACTTGTTACAGATATATCTACCTAGCTTCATATTCTGTCTTTTTAGTAGATTCTAAGCAGGGACATTTTGTCGAACACCCTTCATAAGTTTCAAAATTCACTTTCACTCCTTCCTAAAAATAGGTTTCATGAAAAGTCCTCGTTACATGGGTGTTTCGTGAAACCTGTTTTTGAGAAGGTTTTTTTTGGCATTAAGTTTGAAAATAAGAGGTGGATGCTATTTTCCACTTCTAAGTATATATTATATAAATTAACTTGGTTCATGTAAAACAAATCCTTCTAGCCTTTAGTTTTTACTAGCATTATATTCCATAATCCTGTTGATTTGGCGCCTCACCGCAAATAAAAGCATTATGTTGCATCACTCATTCATCCATGATTCATGCTTATATATGCACGCACATTTTTCTAGTTAGCTCAGCTATATCAACTTGTCTTCAAGTAAATATTCATACAAATGTGATATGATACCAGAATATGAATTGCAAGTCGCAACATAGCTTAAAAGAATTGGGATTGACTATTGGCAGGTTTCAGGGTTCCAGGAGAGACATTGTAAGATTTGGAAGTCTGGGAATTGCTATTTCTTGCCTCCTTTTCACAATAAACAATTGGAAGGTGTAAGAAATATATTGCATTCAAGAATATAATGTGAAATAATTTGTAGTTTTTTTTGAATTTTACGTCGATTTGATTCTCACAATGGTCTTGAAATTATTCATGAAGGTAAACACATACAAGTTACCAATGGAAATTTCATGAAATAAATTCTTAATCAGTTCTAACAGAGTAGTATACATTTAGTATTAATTATAGTTAGAAATATAGTCTATGAACACAAAATGCTGGGTGGAAACAAGAGTGTGTCCCTTCAAGTTGTTATATGTATAGTTCATTATACATGTCTCTCGAATGAAATAGGCAGCATTCCCATTATAAACCTACTGATGTTACAGGTAATGCAGTATGCATCTGTGAAAAGCATCTTTAATCTGTTTTCAGGAGTGCAAAGTCCAAAGTTTGGTCAGAATGAAGGTAAATCCATCTATCTCCTAATCTTAAATATGGAAATGTTTTAAGTTTTTTAACCTAAATCAGACAAAAAATGCATCTATTGTTACATAGTTGTAACAACTCAAGCATTAAGCGCGTATTTACAACCTCATACAAGATGTTGATTTATGTCTATTTGGATCTGTCTCTAATCTATATCTGCTATGTGGTCTATCTCTGTTTCTGTTGTGGTGTTTTTACAATTTGAAGCTAGAACTTCTTCAAATATTTCCCCCAATTTTTCCGTGCTACATTAAACACGAAAATTGTTCCAGGTCACATACTTTTTACCATTTTTCTGTTGTCAATCCATACTTCTGAATATGGCTAATTGGAAAAAATTCTCCAAAACCACATCATAGCCCTCATTTCATGGGAGCCTTTTTCTCTCAAGTGCTTATATTTTCATATATTTGCTGGACATTTACAGAGCATAGCACTTTCTGTCATTGTTGATCCTGGGGAACAATATATACACTTCCTATGATATATATTGTGCTTTATTCTTCGTATCATGAATTTAAGGCTCTGCTGCATACACATTTAGGAGAGAGTCAATCATCAAGGGTGCAACAACTTAAGAGTTATTTATCTGATCTAGAGGAAAGGTATTTGCATATTGCTGTAAACTTATCATTTTTACTTCCACAGTTCTTTTGCATGTTCTCATGACTGGAATCTTTGTTCATAAGGGGATCAGCCACAGATGTCCCTGAGTTTCCTTCTAAACTTGATTGGCTAAACTCAGCTCCACTCCAGTTCCAGAAGGTGAAATTTAGAATCTGGATACGAGCACGATTTTTTTTTTTCTGGATCATTTTCTTATTTATTTCTTTGTTTGTTTATTTTGTACCAAGACATGCTGATTAGTTCATTCTAGATTCATAATACTTTTGTGGAATATTTTTGTTTTGAGTTATTCACAGCAGTAAGACTGAGGACTCTACCATACTCCCCAACTGCTTAGAATACCGGCCCTCAGTGGTCAGTGCTTGGTATTATGCCTTGCAAAGCCATTCTCAATTTTAGACATCAATGATCGTTTGACCCTTGCAAGCAATTTTTTTTCTTTTCTTTTTTTCTTTTCTTTTTTTCTTTCTATTTTGGCGTTTATAATGATGTCTGATTTGAATCATCTTACTGGTACGAAACCTACCATCAATTATAGGATGTCTTTTCTACTAGTTTTAGAATATTTTAAACTGAAAACAACTATATGATTTATTTTTTAGCATTATACCACTGTCTTAGCCAACCTGTAAATGTTCATGGTTTTATCTATTTGAAAGCACAATATGTATTCTTTTAGCCATTTACTAAGTACACTTTTGAAATGTGATCAAACTACAAAAGTAAACATAAAATATGCGTACTCTTAGTTTGTAGAAGTTTTGCTTTGTACTTTTTTCGGTATGGTCCTCTGAAGTCCTCTTTCTTATACTTTTTCTAGGATCTCTACACTATTGATTTAAGAAGAGAAAAGAAAGGAAGAAATAAACACAATTTTTTTTAACCTTTCATTTTTATTAAATGCAGCGAAATTTTGATTACAATATAAAACCTGTATTACTAGATCTTCCTTATAGTGGCTAGCTATATATACATACATATTTATTCCTACGAAAAATCAGAAAATACCTTAGAGATATTTTTGCTAACGCGTTTCTAACAACTCAAACAAATAAGTAAATATAAGACATTGTTAAAAGGACTTCATTTTGTATTGGAGAGGTGAGGGTGGGAGCAAATTTTAGGGGGACTTCACCTAAGAAAAAAAATTGTTATGAGGACTCCATCCAAATAAAACGGTTTACAATTTTACCCCTTGTGCAAAGAAAAATCCGACAACCATTCATCGGAAAATAAGAAAAAATTGATGATAATTCATCGAAAACTATTTTTGGCGAGGTCTTGTCGAAAAAAAGATGAAAATAATGGTGATTAATCACCGAAACACTGAGGGTAGTTGCGGGTTCAAATTTTTTTTTTTTTTGGGGATGGGGGAGGGGGACATTTGTTTGTGTGTACCCTCTAGTAATTTTCTCAAAAATGAAAAAAAATGATCTCCTTATCCAGTTTTGAAGTACCTTTAACAATGCCTTAAATATAGTTGTCATATATTTATTTTCTTAAAAAAAACAAAATATTGAAGATTTTATTTATTTCATATATACTTTACTTAAACTAAATATCCCAAATTACTCTAAGCATACAAATCAAACTGAGATCCCCAAACAACCCAAAAATACCATAGGAATTTGAATCTTGTCACTGATCTATTTAATGATTTCCTTGATTGATCAATCAATCAGTTAGATTCCTTCTAATTCACCATTTTGAAAAGGACTGTGTTTGAACTCTGTTATACCAATCGACTTCTCCTTCACGTCCCTAATCATATTCTATTCAAGTATAATATTGTGTTGCATAATTTTAACACTCTTTCACCAAAGCATGATTTTTACTTCAAATTTCTTGCAAAAGAGATATGTTATCACACATTGAGAGATCATAGCTTTTTGGAAAAAGTGGTCCCTTTACTTTTTTTTTTCTTTTTTCTGCAGAATTTAAAAGGAAAGGTGGTTGTGCTTGATTTTTGGACATATTGTTGTATCAATTGTATGCATGTTTTGCCAGATCTGGAGTTTCTAGAAAAAAAATACGCTGATAAACCAGTAAGTCGCTCCTATTTTTTATTTTGAGAAGTTTTGGTTACATTTAGTTACCGAGGTGTTGTCTTTGTTGTATATAAGTTTTGTGTCTGCTGCATTGATTCTCAGTTCAGTAATACAACTTACATGCTACAGTCATATTTGGAACTTGAGATACACAATTCTTTATTTATGTAACTATGTGCTTTAGCAGAAAATCTTTTCAATAATTTTGAAGTGAAACTGTAGATATGTTATCTTTATCTAGTCATCGTTAATCTAAGAAAAATGTTATTTGTTCTTAAGTATTCATTGATCTGTTTTTACTTATATATTACTATATATGAAAAAGGTAAAAGTAGAGTGAGTACTTGGTGTAGCGCAGATATAACTTTTTTATATTCTCCTGATTAACGGGGGAGCCAAACAACAACCGCTCGTAAACCCTTGGGATCTGTATACCCCATTTTAATTGCTCCTTCACATGTCCATAGTAACAACGCTAGATGAGTTATCCATATGGAATATGCACATAACTGTGCATGGTGGGGTATTGAACTTCTGCCACGGGAAGTCACATTTCCAAACCGCCTCCACCCTAGTGATGAGTTGTAGCCTCTTTTTTTTTTTTTTTTTTTTTTTTTGATATTAAGTTGGCACTATTAAAGTAGAATGTTAAGGTAGCCTTCACTTTTTTTTCTTACAATCATCATAATTGATCAACAACTCCTTACCAATTCTATTTTGGAACAAACATGTGTAATTTTGCTTTACAGTTTGCAGTAATTGGTGTGCACTCTGCAAAATTTGATAATGAGAAAGATCTCGAGGCTATTCGAAATGCAGTTTTACGATACAATGTCACACACCCGGTGAGTCAATTATTGGTAACGTAAATCATGATTATCCAGTATGAGGGGCAGGAAAATGTCTACAATGAAACGAGTTTTGTTTGCTTTAGGATAAGCATGCATGTTGTCGTTCTACTATGCTATGTCCAAATTACTTATTTTACGCCAACTGATTATCGTTGCTTACATGTATATATCTTTTAGAGATGTTTTATAATGCAGCCTTCGAAATGGCAGGTTGTTAATGATAGTAATATGTATCTATGGAGAGAACTAGGAGTTAATTCTTGGCCTACATTTGTTGTTGTTGGACCCACTGGTAAAGTCATAGCTCAACTATCAGGTGAAGGACGCCGCAAGGTACAAATAGTTGCACGAACAACTTGAATTCAATGGCTGATAATATACATACCATTGTATTTGAATGAAATAAAATTATTCGAACCCACGCACTACACACGTACGCACAGTCCATTATTGTTCCTGAAATACCCTTCGACATAATCATTTGTCTTTCTAGGACCTTGATGACTTAGTAGAAGCAGCTCTTCAATATTTTGAGGAAAAGAAATTATTAGATAACAGTCCTCTTCCTATGGCTTTGGAAAAAGACAATGATCCACGCTTGCTTTCTTCTCCACTAAAATATCCAGGAAAGCTTGCGGTTGATGTGCTGAACAATAGACTCTTTATTTCAGACAGCAATCATAATCGCATAGTGAGCATATCTAACCATTGATTTTTTTTGTCTAGATGCAAAATACATTTTACAAAATTAAGTCAATTGTCAAGCATAACTGATGTGGTAAAACTCCATCAAAAGATTCCGGATAACATTTACAAAATATATTTGCCCTGTAATTCTGCAGATACTATGATTTTATTCGGACCAATTACTTAATCGATGGCTGAAGTTGGAAAAACTTGCTAACAAAAAAGTGAAAACTAAATTTGGAAACCTGTCATCTACTTCTAGGGACCAAAATACATTTTTAGGAGATGATTTCCTAAAGCTAATTTCATGTTTATCTTCACTTTTGGTTCCTAGTTATATAAAGCACTAATCATGTATTATTAGTAAGAGGCGTTGTAATAATATATTGGTGATTCCACAAAAAGATTGACTTCCACAAGACAATTTGAGTTAAAAAACAAGGTTGACCATTTGGCGATAGACTTGGTTCCTGTATAATGCTAGTGTTATTGTTGAGAATATTATCTTCAGTGTGCTAAAGTGAAAACTGAGAAGTATGTTATAACAACAGTGGCTTTAGTAGTAACATATTGTGAATAGAGACAAGAGCAATTTGTTGTATTTAATTTGTGGTTATGTTAGTTCAATTTGATTCACATCTTGAAGTATGTCAAATGCCATCTTTGATGGAAAAGTAGTCTGGATGAAAATTAAACGTGATTACTGTTGATTATGTTATATATTTAGGGAGAAAGTCAAAACTCTTCAGTGGAAAAGCATTGGTAACTCTACACAAAAAAAGACTAGTAAATGTTCGTAAAGTGCCCTTATGTTAAAATGCATGTACACATTTCTCAAAAAATAACAGTACTAAAAGAGAAGTAAATATTCCTCAACACAAAATTGAAAACCAAATATCAGGGCAATTTCTTTTGGAAACAAAGGGGAGAGTACAAAAACAGTAGCATTCTTCCATATAACTTAAAATAGAGGAAATAGTTGATTTTTAAGGGAACAGTAAACATAGGAAGTAGCTTCTTTAGTGTAGATGAACTTTTTAATATATTAATGTATAAATGTATGTATTCACTTACGATCTTGATGACGTTTCATCCTCTATGAAGCTTAGGTGGTTACTGACTTAGAAGGTAATTTTATTGTTCAAGTTGGAACGACTGGTGACGAGGGTTTAGCTGATGGCACTTTTGATAACGTATCATTTAAACGTCCTCAAGTAAGAAACATCAGCTAAGTATAACATCTTTGTTCATTTGAATTCGATATGTAGTATGTGTATTGATCAGTCAAGTTAGTTACATCATATCGTAGGGATCAGATGACTTGAATGACATGTTTGACTATGATATAACCATCTAACAGTTATTTAGAATAAGAGGGAATATGATAGTGTATTTAATAGTTATCGAGGCTATGCTCAACAATAAGTAGACCATAGTAACAACTTTACATGAAAACAAGACGACTATAAAATAAGTAATGTTATCTGAAATCGTATTAATGTTGTTGTTCTTATTGTTTCTGTTAATTGTACTTCATTTCACATCATCCTTACAACTTGTTTCTATGTTCTTGCTCGATCCTCATTTTTTTTACAGGGTCTTGCATATAATCCCAGAAAGAACATATTATATGTGGCAGATACTGAAAACCATGCTTTGAGGTATGTACTCTGTACATGTTTCTCTTTCCTTCCAGCAAAAAGTGCTATCATGTAGCTGTAAATAAAACGGGTCACTAACAGTTGTTTACTACACATGATTTTAATGTTAACTCTAAATACATGATCTCAGTAGCGTTTTGCTTTTTCTCTTTGCTACTTAATGACCTCAAAGAGAAAGATTCAACACAAAAGGAAATACTATAAATTTACTTAGCATTGCTTCATATACTGTCTTAGATTACCAAAGCTGGCATAGCATGATACAGTTTGATAGTCACAGCTCTTAAGTTATATTACTCTATAATTCTCCGTAGATCCCTTGATTTTACTATTATCATCCAGTTGACATGTTTGCTTTTGGTTAGTTTTCTAGCTGTCAACCTAACTCTTTTGCTGGATATAACCTTCTTCTAGTTCTAACACCTTTCTTAATTTGTATACGAATATGAAGTACTGACTTTATGTGTTATTTGTTACTTTTGTTATTTTCCTATCATTTCGATTTAGCAGCATTGCATTGGTAACACTCAGAATAACTTGGTTTTCAATTCTTAAAGGCTTAGTAGCTATGAAAATTTAAGATAATTCGTTGTTTTGACAATCTGATGTCGATCACGAATGATCAGATAAATAAATTAGGAACAAAATGTGTACTTGTTTGCTTACTGCAGTACCATTGACTTATGTTTCTCATGCAGCTTTTCTAATTATTTAATTTAGTTTTTTCTTTAAAAAGGTTTGGCAAACTTAGGATGTACAATAAGGAAGGTTGATATTCATCTTTGTGGACCCAAATTAATGGTTATTTCTATCAACAATGCTAATTTACTTCCTACAGTTGGCGATTAGGTTTCCTTATCTCTGCTATAAATAACCGCAACCCTCTACTTTTAACTGTTTCAATCATTTCTGGATAAAATGACGAAATCTGGATGTAAAAAAAGATGGAAGAGGGAAAGTGGAGAAATATTCCGTGGGGTGGAATGGGGAATATAAATGAAATGTAGATTATATATCATGCTCTCACACGTGATCGTTATATGGTGCATGTGCACATCACACTTTCACTTCACGTAGGTGGATGGATAGATCTAATAGTCTGCGTAAATCGTAATAGCATCAGTGCCAAATGTATAATGAATGTGCATTGTTCATGTTAATATAATTTGATTACTGGAACTTGTTATCTACTTTTGACTGTTGTGCATGAACATCATCTTTGGGCAGCACAATAAGCTTGGCATGTGAATGGTGACAGACTTGCACATTATCTGATTGAAATTATCAAATATTAATAAAACATTATACATAGTCTAGTAATCGTCAGCTCCTCAATACTGATGTTTGCTCCACTTTTGTAGGGAAATAGACTTTGTCAAAGAGACAGTAAGGACACTTGCTGGGAACGGAACCAAAGGGTCTGACTACAAAGGAGGAGCAAGGGGAACTGCACAGGCAAGATACATACACACACCAAAATGTATATATACATGTATACACACACATACGAACACATAAATATAGGGTAGGATTCGTGGACCTCTTCTTTCGTAGTTTCCTTACAACTGTTTGTGTTATCAAGAACACATGCAGAAAACTTTTGAATTGTTTCGAAACTTCCAACTCCAACAAAATTTCATTTCTAATTGACGGTGTGTATCTGGGTGTGTGTATGAGAAAATTTATCGGGACACAAAATGATGACATGATTGGTGACACAACGAATCACAACCATTGGATTGCCTCTTAATTTCAACCTCATGCATGAACACAATGAGATCCAACGGTCTAGATCTATTGTGTCACAAATTGTGTTTTATTTTATGTTTAAATAGTCCCCTACATCGCGCGTGCACGTGTGTGAGGAAGGATTCACATCTCGGCTTTTACATATCCTCAGTTTGTGTCAGACTCATTTTCAATACCCACAATTGCTGGAATTCAACAATTTTTTGTAAGCATGATCGACTAATCATCAACGTCATCTATGTAAAAAATTAACTTACTCTGAATCGCTACCCCATTAGAACTTAATACTTTAAAAGCAATGAGTATAATAAATATTTATAGGGGATATTTTTTCAAACATCCTTATAAGTTCCAAAATTCGCTTCTGCTCCCTGTTAAAAACAGGTTTCACGAAAAACTCTGTTAATGTTTTAAGCGAAAATGTGCAGTACACATTGTAAATATTTGTTGCAAATATTTGCAATTCTAACTACATATATTTGTAAAATAAAAATTTGTAGTCTACATTGTGAACATTTGCATTCTACCCTGCATATATTTGCAATCTACACTATAAATATTTGCAGTCTGCATTGCACATTTTTTCTGAGAACATTAACATGAGTATTTCATGAAACTTGTTTTTGAGAAGAGTTTTTCGTACATCGAGTTTGAAAATAAGGGACGAATGTTAATTTCCACTATTTATAATGTATAATATATTGCATAACTAATTTTGATGGTCTAAATGTAGTTCAAAACAAAGATAGAAAAGTGGGGATGTGGATCCCTCCTATACACACACACATATATGAATATGACCCCTATTTTTAGCACTTCAAATGCTTCTTAACTTTCCTCATTGAATTCATCTCATCAATGAATGAATCTGAATAAAAGTGAATAAAGATAAAAAAAATTCTTTTGCATGAAACATTTTTTATTCTTTCATGTCCATTGATTTGATGAATCCAATGATGGAAGTTAAAGAGCATTTGGGGTGCTAAAAGTAAGAGTGCCATTGAGAGGGAGAGGGAGAGGATTTTTTTCTCCCAATGATTCATTGAATTGAGATTTTGGATAAATTAGAAGTTTCAAAACGATCTAACTTTTTTTAGCAATCTCGATAGCTAGCGGATCCTATCTACAAAATTTTGTTTCATTTAAATATTTTTGAAACAAAAAAGACGAGAAAGGGCTAAATTAGAGGGGCCTATAGATCTCACTCCGTGTGTGTAATATCATTGATAGCCATCATAAGTCAGCTCTACAGATTAATTTCTTTCTTTATACTATATTAGTGAAGTATTTAGATTGTTTTGCATCTGGTAGGTTGTTTTTCATCCAAACATACGTTGTTCTTCAATGAAATGTTGGATTCTTTGCCAAATATAAATCGCTGCGGCTAACTATCACAAAATAAAGTAGTAGATTCCACTTTGTGTTTGAGCTTTCTCCAATAACATTTGCTATTAGATTGTTTTTTGGGTAGCTTTGAAGCTGCGGTATACTCTGCTTCCGTCTTGGAAGTAGACTATAGTTTTGGCATCCAACCCACGTTCCTAGCAAGCATAAACACATAATCAACTGTAGACTTACCTATCGTTTGATAGTAAAATTACATCTCCATAACGTAATGCAATATTTGAGTTACTCTTGATGTATCTTGATATCATCTTTACAACTTTCCAGTGTTCTCGATCAAGAATTGCCATGTATCAACTATCCACTTACACCGCTTGTGCAATGCTTGGTCTAGTACATACCATAACAAACATCAAGATTCTCAATGTCGATGCATATGAAACTCAATACATTTCCATCTTCTCTTCTTCAGTGCTCGGGGTCACATTAGAGGACAATTTAAAATTAACAGGAAGAAGGCGAGGAATTGGATTAGAATCTTGCTTGCAAAAGTTTCTTGGTATAACTTTTCTGAAAAACCAAATCTTTGTACTAGTTTTGTCTCATTAAATTTACATCATTAGAATTTTGTTTGTCAATCTCAAGTCCTGTCAAACCATTAGCCAATTGTGTCTTCGATTCTTTGACATGGTTTGCTACCAACATTGCTTTTACATACAACACAATAACAGTGAAATCATTTTCATCAAATCTTTTTGTAGTAAGGATAACAGTCTACATACTATCTATTGTTTGCGTCAAAATTGGTCACAAACCCCAAGTATCGTGAAAGCACCAAGTTATGAATATAGATCAGCAATATTCCAAACATAAATCTCAAATCTAAGCAATATTAAGTATAACAATTCAGAAATAACAATCAGTGACACGAGATTTATAGTGGTTCGGCTATCTCCGGCCTACGTTCACTTCAAATGATAATCCTTTATTGATTTTCCTTACTGGTTACAGATGATTACAGCAATTGCAATGGAGAAATTCGAGTAAAACAGTTGTTATGAAATGTAGAATTGAATCCGGCAGAGTCTGAACGTCGAATAGCCAAAAGATCCCTTTTCTATAAGCTTCAGGGGGCTATTTATAGGTGTAGCAGGCTGATATCGCGTTCAAACTTCGGAAGACTCCTTCTGGCCCGTGAGTGGGCCCACGCGACCGATCCCTGAAAGTTTCGACTCGATCTGTGATCGATACGAACCAATTTCGTATCGATCAAAAAATGATCCAATCGAGCTGAAACTTGGCAAGAATGTTATTTAGCTTGTACGTAAGCTTCTGCGAAAATTTCGTAGCATTTGAACCTGTGGTTTATGAGATATGATCGATGCAAGATTGTGATTTTCGTATGCTGTTGAGTTCGAATCCATGGTTTCGTATCAATCCCTTCGAATCGACTTGGACACATGAGTGCATGGTGACGTGGCGCGAGATTCTTGGATCGCTCCACCTTTTGTGCCACGTTGACCGATTCGTTCCGAGGCTTTCGCCTCACTTACATCGACACGTTCGCATCAATAACTGGAAGGTTTCGATACAATGACGTTGTTCGCATCGATGATTAGAGTGCCCTTTTGCATCGATCAAAGTGCACTATTCGTATCGATCGATCTTTGGGGATCGATACGAACAGCGAGCGTTGGATCGATGCGAACCAGGTTGACACGAACAGTGCAAGTGGAGTGCGAACAGTATTGATGCGAACAGAATCAATGTGATGACTCCGGATCTATTCGAACATATGGATACGAACAATCGAGCATGCACGAATTGGATCGATACGAACCTGATGATTCGAACTATACAAAACCTGATGGATTCGAACTATACAATGAATTCGAACAGATTAAGGCGATGTTATTCCGATGGATACGAACCGTATATTTTTTCCAACCTGTATCGATCATATCTCATTCATACGAACTCCGGTTAACCTGAAATTTGAAACGCCGGCTTTTATGGCTTTGCTTATCATGTCTCGTCAATTGCGGTCCGATCCGGACTCGGACAAAATTCGTCGATATGCATAGTGAACCTGCAATGCATAATCGATATTCGTGCCTATTAATAAGTGATTTCCAGTTAATTTTTTGAGTATCTCGGCTTTGCCAAAAGGGGGATAACACTTTTCCCCCCAAAACATGCCTTGCTGTAGGAAGGTGTGTTTTGTAATGCCATAAGCTGGATGTGCATATCCTGTCGTCGACCTGCAAAGAAATTGATAATTTCATATGACCTCGAATGACGATCGTTCGAGATCGTATGTCATTTGATGTGAAACGGGACCGTTCGCGGTCGGATGCCGTTCGCGGTAAATGGTGACCGTCCGCGGTGGGGATACCGCTTCAAGGGCGGCTGTTCGAGGTTGGACGTCATCCTAGACGATTTGCGATCGTTCGCGATCGGACGTCATACTAGACGAATTGTGATCGTTCGCGGTCGGGTGCCGCACGAGGCAGAGTGTGATCGTTCGCGATCGAATGCCGCATGAGGCAGAATGTGATCGTTCGTGATCGAATGTTGAGGGGGCTTGACATTACTAGAGTCAGATATCACGTTTGGGTGAATTTCTAAATCAATGACGTTGGTGATTTGCCACCATATAAGACATGCTTGTGGACCGTTCGCGATCCCACACATATACAAGTAACTCCTTTAACAGAATTGCAAATATTAAAGTAATGTTCATAGGAATTCCATAACAGAAATGTTCAAATAAACCGAATTCAAATGTTCAAATCAAAACAAAAACCAGACAAAGATGTCGAAGTGTAAACCCTTACTATGATACAGTCAATAGTCATTCAGAGCATGTCTGTGGATCGTTCGCGATCTCATACATGTGTAAATGATCTAACCGTGTTAGTGAGAAGTTTACGACTTGTTCATCGTTATTTCAGTCAATTGATAACCATCCGGTGTCCCGATTCAGGGTCACCCCTAAGTGATGTAGACGGTGGTCGTTCTGGCTCCACCGCTGGAGTTCACCTTCTCACATATTGAAGTAGCCTACCGTTCCTGATGGGCTCATCCTTCAGATGTTTACAGTCGTTTGTGTTATGACTGTTCAGTTCGTGGAATAAGCAATATTTGTTAGATTTTCTCTCGTCAACAGTTAGGTCCCTTCGCATCGGTCTACGATAGGGAACTTGCTCTCTGGTGTCTTGATAGATTCGTTCCAAACTCTCATTCAGCTCCGAATAAGTGGTGAATCGTGGCTCCCTCCGCGTTCGCTTTGACCTGTCATCATTATCCTCAGCCTTTCGTTTTCCTTTACCAATCTCTGCACCTTTTCCAGGTGGATTTCCACTCTTGACAGCATAAACATCTATTCCCTCTTCTCTTTCCGCACAAGCATCCTCCAATCGTAAAAACTTTTCATTTTCATGATAGAGTTCTCCCAGATCCATAGGCGGATCTTTAGTTAACAAATTTTTGAACTCCGTGCCATCAGCTATTCCGGATACAGCTGCCATCATAACCATGGATGGATCTGGTTGATCCACCGACGCTGCTGCCGCATTGAATCGCGTCAGAAAACTCCTCAAAGACTCTCCAGCCTTTTGCTTTAAAGTTGCCAAACTCATCACATTCTTGGGTCTTACGATGTGAAACCTGAGTTGCCTCATGAATTTCTCGGTTAAATCAGCCCATGTTCCTATGGAGCCGTCTCCAGCTGCCTAAACCATAGTGCTGCGATATCTGTCAGATACAATGCAAAACACCGGGCCATGACTTCTTATGAAGCCCCAGCACTTCCATGTGCCTCATATACTTTGTCAGATGGACCGCTGGGTTCGTCCTCCCATCGTACATTTCCAATGATGGTAATTTGAATTCTTGCGGATTCCTAGCCATCCTAATCACAGGAGAAAAAGGACTCATGTTCACATCTTCAAGATCATTATTTACTAATCCGCCTCTCATGGTTCGTCTGACCATCTCTGCCAATCTGTCATTATCCTCAAGCTGAAATCTTTGAGCATTGCCTCCGTTATGCCCCCCGAGTCCGTGAGAGAATTCTGGTACATATCCCTCATGCGGTTCATTAGCGTTAGCGCTCGCTCTTGCTTGTCGAGCTCCATCCAAAGGTCTTTCAGTGTCAGACTCTGCGGGCCTGCCCCTAAGCCTCGTTGATTGCCTTCTGGTTCTGCATTCTGACCTTGAGCTTGACCTCCGTTGGTCTCTGCAATCCTAACTCCTTGTTCTGCATTCGCAGTCGCTGTAGTTGGTCCAAGATTCTGCGCATTTGCTGCTCTTATCTGCTCGAAGAAGTTCTGCATCATCTCCTGCTGACTCTTCATTATTCTTTCATGCATTGAATTCGCCACAGCCTCCATCTCATCCCTGGTGATGTAGATCGAGGCTTGTCCTTCTCCAGCTCCAGAGGATGCCTCTTGACTTCCTCCTTGTTGGCTTCTCTCAGCTCTTTGTCTTCTACTTGTTTGTCGAGTCATTGTCTCCGAAATCTGAACTCTTCAAGTTTTTCAAATCTGAAGTCTGAATCTGGTGTAGCGGGTGCTAGTTCTTCTCAGTTAAAGCGCCAAAGTGTTTGCGTCAAAATTGGTCACAAACCCCAAGTATCGTGAAAGCACCAAGTTATGAATATGGATCAGCAATATTCCAAACACAAATCTCAGATTTAAGCAATATTAAGTATAACAATTCAAAAATAACAATCAGTGACACGAGATTTATAGTGGTTCGGCTATCTTCGGCCTACGTCCACTTCAAATGATAATCTTTTATTGGTTTTCCTTGCTGGTTACAGATGATTACAACAATTGCAATGGAGAAATTCGAGTAAAACAGTGGTTATGAAATGTAGAATTGAATCCGGCAGAGTCTGTACGTCGAATAGCCAAAAGATCCCTTTTCTGTAGGCTTCAGGGGGCTATTTATAGGTGTAGGAGGCTGATATCGCATTCAAACTTCGGGAGACTCCTTCTGGCACGTGAGTGGGCCCATGCGACCGATCCTTGAAAGTTTCGACTTGATCTGTGATCGATACGAACCAATTTCGTATCGATCAAAAAATGATCCAATCGAGCTGAAACTTGACAGGAATGTTCTTTAGCTTGTACGTAAGCTCCTGTGAAAATTTCGCAGCATTTGGACCTGTAGTTTATGAGATATGATCGATGCAAGATTGTGATTTTCGTATGCTGCTGAGTTCGAATCAATGGTTTCATATCCATCCCTTCGAATCGACCTGGACACGTGAGTGCATGGTGACGTGGCGCGAGATTCTTGAATCGCTCCACCTTTTATGCCGCGTTGACCGATTCGTTCCGAGGCTTTCGCCTCGCTTACATCGACACGTTCGCATCAATAACTGGGAGTTTTCGATACGATGACGCTGTTCGCATCGATGATTAGTGTACCGTTTCGCATCGATCAGAGTGCGCTATTCGTATCGATCGATCTTTGGGGATCGATACGAACAGCGAGCGTTGGATCGATGCGAACCAGGTTGACACGAACAGTGCAAGTGGAGTGCGAACAGTATTGATGCGAACAGAATCAATGTGATAACTCCGAATCGATTCGAACATATGGATACGAACAATCGAGCATGCGTGAATCAGATCGATACGAACTTGATGGATTCGACTACACAAAACCTGATGGATTCGAATTATACAAAACTCGATGCATTCGAACAGATTGAGGCGATGTTATTCCGATGGATACGAACCGTATATTTTTTTCAACTTGTATCGATTATATCTCATTCATACGAACTCCGATTAACCTGAAATTTGAAACGCCGGCTTTCATGACTTTGCTTGTCATGTCTCGTCAATTGTGGTCCGATCCGGATTCGGACGAAATTCGTCGATATCCATAGTGAACCTGCAATGCATAATCGATATTCGTGCCTAGTAATCACCGATTTTCGGTTAATTTTTTGAATATCTCGGCGTTGCCAAAAGGCGGGATAACATCTATTACATCCAAGACTTCAACTATCTACTATAGCAGTCTTTGTTTTTTCTTTTATGTGTTATCACTTTTTTCTCATTGCAAATCTTACATATCTGTTGATTATCATCTTATGGGCAAGGGGATCCAATAGCGGTACCTATTAAGTTCATAAGTATATCCTCGGAAATGCACTCTTTGGATTCTAGATCAAACTTAGCTAGTTCTTAGGTATTGTACATCAAGTGTGCAGAATAGTTGAAAATTTGAACATGTATAGAGAGATGAATCATTAGCGAATTTATCAATCACATCTCCATTGACATTTTCAACCAAATCACGTTTGTTGGAGATCGATATCCCATAGCAAGCAGTACTGGTTGCTTCTATTCAAAATGGCCTGGTCAGACCTGCTGTTTTCAACATCGCTCTTGTTGTTAATCAAACGATATTTTATTCACCCGCTTTGCATCTACGTTTTGTTGAGACTACAAGCAACTAGGAATTGCACCTTTACTTTTAGCAATAACATCGAATTCCTGGTTAGGGTATTTTCCTACATTATTTGATCTTAAACACTTTCAAACATCTTCCCAGAATCAAGTCCTATCTATGCTTTGAGTGCCTCTTAAAATATAATAGCACATAGGATTTTCTTTTGACCAAATACATCAACGTCTACCAGAGTAATCATCAATCAAATATACAAAATATCTCACACTTCATGGGGATGTAACCGATGCTTACATTAGAGTGAACATATTTTAATATAGCATTACTTCTAGTAATTGCACTACTTAATTTTAATCCATTCTGCTTTCTTGTAACACAATTCTCACAGTATGGCAAAGAACCTTATTGAGTTTTGAAAGAAGCTTTTGTTTAGCAAGAATCTTCAAACCATGTTCATGCATATGACCAATTCTCTGATGCTACATCATTGTTGATTCTCCTATCAAACCATCTGACTCAACTTTGGCTTCTACTTTTTTAGTATCTCTTCATCAAGCTTGTATAAATTTGCAACTATCTTCTAATTTTTGCTAATATGCCTTTAACTACCTTCATCATCTCATTTGAACACGGGTGTTGCATCCATCATCTAACTGTCCTACAAATAATAGATTTTTCCTCAACCCATTCACATGGCTCATTTTTATTAGTGTGGACCGTGTCATGAACATGTCAAATTTAACATCTCCACTGCCAACCAAGGTTTCAAATATCGGATTTCGGTCACGTTTCGTCTCGGAATTTTTACACAAGTTATCTCGTATCGGGAGAGATCTCGGACGAGATGAGTACATATCGGGTGTACATATCGGATCTTATAATTCATCTCGGGAATATCTCGGATGTACTTATGTGTCTAAAATTGACGTGTCAAAAATTTATTTAACGGCTATAACTTTCTTAGTAAAAATAAAAATGGTAACATACTTGATTTACATGGAAAAATGAATATTTTTAGAAGAGTAGTGGCTTGATTAGTTTAATTGATTTTGGTAATGATTAAATAATATCCTTTTATTTGAACATAATTAAAAAGTGAAACCTTTCGCTATGACTCATTAGGATAAAAAGTAAAGAATATGTTCAAGAAGTTGATAAATTATAATTGGATTGAGTTGTTTCTTTTGAATCAATATGAAAATAAAAAATATTATGGAAAATAATAAAAATGTATAATTTCGGGTGAGATTTCGGATTGAGATTTTGATTCATATATCGGGTGAGATTTGAATATCTCGGACGAGATGAGTGTCGAGTGAGATATAGAGGAGATTTGATGTCTCGTCTCGTTTAATTGTGAAAAGGAGATCTCGGAGGAGATCTCGAGCGATATATAGGAGATTTAAAACCATGCCGCCAACAATCTCCAAATCATGATTGTCATCCAAAAATATTCATCCTTTTGAGTTTCGACACTGGTTATACTGATGCAATCATCAGTCTTTTCAAAAGATCATATGCCAAATTGTCCCTGAGTCAACAAGCCAAACATCACCAAAACGCTGTATCTTCTATAGTTGTTTCACTGTAAAGTAAGTTACCATCTTTTGAGATACTAGCAACCTTACTATGTTGTCTTCGTTGCACTTTTCTCTACATTTTTCTTAATGTCCTAATACTACCTTTTACAGTTTCCTCTCCTACCATAATTGTAATACTTAATATTCTTCTTACTTTCTGGTTTGGATCTACCACGAACTTGACTTCCACTCACTCTTTGTTGATCTTCCTCTTGTCATTTGTAACGCTTCCGTTAGTTGCGTACTTACTAACACGTCATTCTTATTTTTGTGTTTGTGTTTCTCTTGTAGAGTGGCATATGCAACATGCTCAAAGTCTTGGTAGTCAGTAGGAATGTTATTAGTTAGGCAATGATGAGCTGATCATATGAGTTTGATAAATTCTGAAGTAGAAGTTATGCGTGCTCATTCACATCTTTTTTGTTGTCAAGTTTAGAGAGCTTACAAAAATAATATTTTCATCGTATGGATTTGCTCCCTCGCAGTAATGGACTCAGACGTACGAAGTGTGCATAGTATTTATTTTAAGTAAAAGTTTGTTGTGAAGTGAGTTGGCTTCATAAGATTTTGCAAGTGTCACACATTTCGTTCACGGTGTTTTTCACCTTCATTCTCGATAGGATATAATCAGTCATGTCAAAATGTAAGTTAGCGGCAACATTGTTGTTTATTTTCTTCCACTTGTTATCTTCAGTAATATTCATCAGTCTTTCTCCAATTGCCTCTAAGAAATTCCTTTTGTTAAGATTGCTCTCATATTCATTTTTCAAACCACTAAATAGGATCTAAAATTAGTATAAATAGCAGTTTGAACCCAAACTCTAGTACCGATGTTAGAGATTTAATTGCGATACCAAAGCACGATGAAAATAAAACAAGAAATGGGATATTTTCTGTGATTTTTTTAAAATTATGAACCAGAATTACATTTCTCCTTACAACAAAAGGAGCACAATCGACAAATAACCGCTCGGAACAAAAGCCGCCCTGCCACCACAATCCCCCCCACCCCCCAAACCAAAACAAACAAACAAACAAACAAACACTCTTCCGTTCTTTCTTTTTTCCCTCTAAGGGAGGAATCATCCATGAATTTGTAATGGATTTAAAGTGCATGTATAATGTATATACAGTGTTTAGTGGTGGTTTCTTGGCAACTAAACTTAATTTGTGGACCAATCACCTTTAGCCACACAAAAAGGGGCTTTATTTCCTACAACCTTACGGTATCGGTTTAGCTTTGATGCGAAGGTCCAAAGGTGCAGATCGTCACATACCCAAGATTTCAATGTGAATAGCAAAGAACACCAACAAAAAAAGAAGAGGAAAAACATGATAAAATACTTAAAGAAAAAGATGCAATATTGTAAAACGTTATCGTGGTTCTTTCTATTTCAAGGACATGGGCTAATTAATGATTTCAATGTAGGTCTTAAATTCTCCTTGGGATGTTTGCTATGACCCTACCAATGAAGTTGTATACATCGCAATGGCGGGACAACATCAAATATGGTTACACGATATTGCAACTGAAACTACTCAAGCATTTAGTGGCGATGGTTACGAAAGAAATCTTAATGGTCCAAGGTATGCAATTTTTTCTCTCCATAAAGGATGTATTGGGTATCCTTTACAATGATGCTTTGTTGCAAGTTTAATTTGTATAATTCACTTGTATTCAATTCTTATTTATTGGTACTTTTGTTAGGGTTTAGTTTGAATGAGTTGGGGTCTATTTTATGCACAAAAGAAACACATGCTGCGTTTTTCGACATACATGAATTGTCATACATTCTTTATCATATCGTTTCTAGGATTGTCACACATTTCATCACTGTTATGCATATCTACTGGACTATAGCGTTTGCACTATGCTCATGTTTTATGTGATGCACCCAACATCCATAAAGAAATGCCAACTTAATGTACTAAATTAACCTTTCAATTTCAAAGTCATGCTATATTCGCAAACCATTCATGTCACATTCTCCTTGAATCAGCCTATTCACTTTAATCCTATGATTGATATTTATAATTATCTTTGCACCCTCCTAAAATATGGTTTTCATTTTTGGACAATTATGCATACAAACTTCAAATGTAGATTTTCAGTTACGATTCATTTTTCTAGGTTAGCTTATTATTTTTAACGTGTGTCCTATATCCATGTCCGATACCCCCTGGATATGGTTTTCCGTATATCCGCTTCTTATAATTTTTATTGTCTACAGATATTTATATGCTTTTTCTGTGTATATTAATGACAATCGACCATGATTAAGAATAAGATAACCTTTTTCTTTTGATATATCCATGGAACCAAACCTGTAAACCTCGAGGACTGCATATCTGCCCTAATATACATCCAGACAATTTAATGAGTTTATATTTTCTCACCGTGGTTCAAACTTTGCGCCTCTTACTTTTTGGTTTTGTGCCTTGACCACTTGACCATCTCTTGAAGGTTACAATTGTGATAATATTCTTATTTATATAGAAATGCATAGCTACATACAGCTGCACAGTGTTATTTTTAAGTTATCGAGTCTTAAATATTTGTAGCATTATTAAGGTACTCAAATATAAGTAGTACATTTATGATTTTCCAAAAGCGATTGTTGCATATGTGGGTGAATTCTCGCCCATCCTTGGCATCATTCGTTTTTGTTCCTGATACGATACTATAGTTGAAAGAACATCAAGTGAACTCATTTGTATACCTTAACAAGAGAATATGTTCCTTAACTAATTTTTAATAGCTTTACCGACAAGTTATTGACTAAGAATGATTCACTTCGACTATCCTACAACTTTACTGCAACAGTTCAACAACTACATCATTTGCACAGCCTTCTGGGATATCACTCTCTTCTGGTAAATGATATGCCAACTGAAGTCACACTTTGGTGAATATTTGACCTTCTAGTTAGTGGAATTTATAATGTTCTTTCTGTAGATTGTCGTGAATTGTACATAGCTGATAGTGAAAGTAGTTCCATTCGAGCACTTGATGTGAAAACTGGAGGATCGAGGCTTCTTGCCGGGGGTGATCAATTTGTCCCAGAAAACTTGTTCAGGGTATTTCAGTAAATGGTTTTCCTTTCAAATATTTTCTTATATGTCGGTTATTATAGTATTAGTTCTTCAATCCCTACTTTGCTACACCTAAATCCTTTGGGAACAATTTTGTTCTTAGAATTATTTTGTGTTGTGCTCACTTACTTATCCTTAGATTTCATTGATTTTTGTATCAGTTCACCAAATCCTAAAAATTAAATATCTTAAGATCCCAGATGACCTGTTTACTCTTTCAATTAATACATAGCATGTTTGATGCTTGAGCAAAAAGATTTCAACTTGTCATCCGAAAGAACTATGTGCCACTATCCAATACGGTTAAGTGATTTGGGTACATGTTCCTTTATGGTCATAAAGCATATGATTTTTTTTATTCAATATAAAGCTTGTTTTTAACCCTTTAGCAATTTGATTAAGAAAAAAAAAATGTTATTTACATCTAACAGCCAAAGCATAAAAAGTCTTGAGGAGCTCATCATCATCATTAACAACATCATCATATTCATAATCATAAAGGACTTTTAAAACCGTGAGAAATTCACAACTAAAACGTGTTCTCCACTTAGTTAGAGCGTGTGATGTTCTGTAAGCAATTTGTTTATAGATTCACATATCCAACGTTATCCTTATTTGTAGGACTGTTTATAGGTTTGAAAAAGGTATTTGTTTCATTCTTTGGCAGTATGGAGATCATGATGGAATAGGTTCAGATGTACTCTTGCAGCATCCCTTAGGAGTTCTAAGCGCGGAAGATGGTCAGATATATATAACTGATTCTTATAATCACAAGGTATTGATCATTTCTAGAAACTATGGCCAGCTATTTCCATTATGCGTGCATGAAACTTTACATTGGGCAGTGATTATGGTGTCCTCTGACTTTTAACAATTTTGATAATAGTTTCATACTATGTTCCTTTGAATATTTTCAGTTGTAATGCAGCTTATCTTTGAAGGCGCCCTTTTTGTTGACATCTTAATGGAATTTAGTTAAGCTATCTCTTAACTTTGAAAATAATAACAATCAACTATGGGTACATGCCAATGTATTTCCCTTGTAACATAAATAATACTTTTTTTCAAATTTTATTCGTCCATTTTTTCAGTTCTAACGTCTAACATTATCGCGAAGTTATGGCGATTCTTGCTTTTGCTTTGCATTTACATAACTGATTCAGAGAGTGTGTTTTTACATTTTTCCCATGTCCATGGCAAAACAAAGCGGTCATTGCCAAACAGTAGGTTCTTATAAAAGTGTGTAGAGAAATTTGGCTTCCATGTGTATTTTGAAGTACAGAACACTTTGTAGATTCCAATACTATATTTGGTCAAAAGACTTGTGTTTACCACAGTAAGGCTGTGTTTTAGGCTTTTAGCATTCCCATAGTCAATACAGCGCAGCACTCCCTTTACTGTTGTATTTTACATCATCAAGGTGGCGCTTATACCTTCCGAGAAGTTTCCATAACCCAATCAACTGGAACAAGTTTGCATCATATTTACTCTATTCAGGTTTGAATCAGTTGGCTTTCAGTTGTGCCACCTTTTCTCCTCTGTCATTTGTCTAAATGAATTTTGCTTTTGTAAACTGGCCATGCATCCCACCTCCTCCCTAATCCTCCCCATACAGAACTTAAGTTTACATTCATGTGCACTTAAATTACAGATAAAAAAGTTGGACCCAATCAGCAGAAAAGTTACTACTTTGGCTGGGACTGGAAATGCTGGATTTAAGGATGGCTTCCCTCTTTCTGCTCAGGTCTATTTTTTTCCCCCTGAATCATTTAGTCAAGCTTATAAGAGAAAGCATGTGTAAATTCCCTCCTTTGTAATATTGCTTAGGATTGTGTTTATGAATGATGCATATTACTTGTGTAGTTTTTAATTGCTTATAGTTTGTTAGTAACAGTTTTAATCCTTCGTATTTTTTCCTCAAAGTAGGCAACAATTTGTTACTGCATTTATTCAAGGCTCTGCACAATACTTTTGTTTACATCCAACTTACGTTATAGTCTTTGCTACTTGACCTAAGTTCTATGTTTAAATGCAGTTTTCCGAGCCCTCGGGAATCGTTGAAGCAGGGGCTGGTTAGTTTTCATCATCAATATGCTAATGATTATCTTAGTATTACTTTTAATATATTGGGTTCGACTATATTGATATTAATAAGCAGTCACATCAGACCGTATTTTTGAATAAAATTTATCTATTCCTTAAGATGAAGGAAGTATAGAAAACTTCCAACCTATAATTCAAATGCATGAAATATTATTTTTATGTTAGATATAATTTTTTTCATTAACATTTTATCAACTTAAAACGATTTCAGTTTTATTATGCCGGACAGGTTCTCATTTCATTAATATGTGCAAGTGGCTATAGTAAAGCTAGAAAAACATATTTGTAGTATTTGATATTTAATTTTGTATCTGCTATGATTTTTTTTCGTTTCTTTTTTCTTTTTTAATGATAAAGATCGTTACTCATTTCCAGTAATTTTAATGTACGTTTTACACTTTAATATTTTTAATAGATATATTTCTACGGATGCTTGGCTGTGGAGTTATTGTTCATTTTTTATGGGCAAAAACTGTTTTGAAGATATGCTCAGTTTATTTTATTGATAACCTCCTGCAGGAAGGCTTCTAATAGCAGACACAAATAATAGCGTGATAAGATGTATAAACTTGACTGACAAGGAACCTAAAGTGAGAACATTAGATTTGAGAGGAGTACAACCACCATCACTGAAACCTAAATCTCCAACAAGATTACGAAGACGTTTGTCTGCCGACACAAAAGTGATTTCAGCTGATGGAGGTTCATCTACAGAAGGCTACTTGTACATTGCAATATCAGTCCCCAGTGGTTACCATTTCTCTAAGGTGCGCTTCATAATTCTAGACTTATATAACTGTTTTTGTTTCAGAATCACAATTTTCCCACATTCAGAAATGTATGAGAACAACCATTTCAAATAATTCATTGTATTGGGCTTCATGATTCCATTTGGCAATGTTGTTTATCATTACATTTTATTTGCTTTAATGTACGCTTTGGTTCTCTATTCATTTTAATCTCAATCGTTTTAGTGGGTTTCTAATCGGTATTTCTCGTTGTGAGATATGTGTAATATAGAAACCCAAATTGTTTTGAAGTAAAACATTTGCAGGTATTATGTAAACAGCGAGCAACAGTGATTAACACCGTCAAAAATTGCAATGTTATGTACATAACCTGTTATCAACTGAGCTGCTTCTTACTGTTTATTTTGGTTCCATTCACAGGAAGCTCAGAGCAAATTTGAAGTTGAAGCTGATCCATCAGATGCTATTAACATAGAACCCCTGAATGGAATTATAAGCAACAAGGAGGGATCCGCATCACTTCATTTCAAAAGAATTTCCTCTTCACCTGCAACAGGGAGAATAAATTGCAAGGTATTACAGTGATAATCCAGCAGCCTATTGAAACTACTTGCCAGGATATTTTATATTTTAATGTTTTCATGATGATTGGTTTCCTACTTCAATCAGAAATTTTACCACACATATAGAGCAGCGTTGAAACTTAACTTTCATTTATTTAGTCAATGTGCAATGCAGCAATTGTGCACCCATTTCTAGTTGAGTAGTTATAAGGAGCATTCTGCTGGGTGAGACTCAGGATACAGGAGTACCCAAACTCGCTAAAAATTCATCCAACAACGGACAATTGAGTGGTAAAATATTCACTTCATTCGCTCCTTGAACCAGTGCATTGGTTTTGGATGAAAGTGAATAGAGGCAGCATTTTCAGTGCCATCTCTAAATTTGTTCAGTAAAACTGACACATAACCTCATTTATACCATCTTTCAAATCTTTATTAATAGTCGGAATAGAAACACAACTTTTTGACCTGACCATAAAGTTTCAAAATTACCCTTATATACAAACAAGAAGTTAGAAGTTTATGAGTTTAAATTCCACCGTGAACAAAAATTAATATCTATTTTCAAATGAAAATTTTGAAACGTAAACATGGTTAAAAGTTCAAAGCCTATTCCACCAAAAAATAACATTGTTTTCTTTACATTTCTCAGTTTATTTTTATCAAACTATTAGAAATTTTAAATTTAATAATTTTATAAGAGATTTTTTATGCATGTGCATTGCACGTGCCATAAAATCTCGTTAATTAATAATTGTTGTCTTGAGAAGCGAGTCTAGTAGAAAATATGACATTTTTGTCATTCATTCCTCTAGTGCTGCGTGTGCTTGAAGCGGATTGTGAATAACTTGTTTTCTACTCCACTCAGTAGACTATTAATTATGTTACACATTGTCTCCTATGTCTGCTTTAAGCATCTTTTGTGCTTAAGTTGTACACTGACTCCCCATTAGTCACTCTGTGCAGACCCAGACCCTGACTCTAGGTCACCAAGGCGGTGGCCTAGGGTCTCTGAGTTTTTAGGGTTCTCATATTTTGTTAATTAGTACATATATTATGCTATGTGTTTAGACCCAAAAGTGCATGTAGTGGTAACGTCATTTGGGTAGTATTTGACCCCTGCTGGGTGCATCTTTATTTTACACCTTACTTAGTTTACTACCTTCTTTTTGCCTTCCTGTACTTGACTTTTTCTTAAAGTATTATGATTTATTTTTTATTAAAATGATTGATGTAATGCTGCTGCTTCAACACAGCCACACGTATGTGTGTGTGTATTTCTGTGTGTGTCTGTTTGTGTGTGTGCCTACACACACATACATACACCAATGTTTTAAAAAACACGTGAGGCATAGGCAAAAAAGCCTCAAGGCATATTTCATAAGGCGTTTTAACCGGAAGGCATACGCCTCAGCCTTTCGAGTAAAAAATGTGTCTTTAGTTGCTATGCATCTCACCCAAAACCCTAACTCCTACCTCATTCTAGTAAAAACTAATTCAACAACTAGCAAAAGAAAGAAAATCTTGAGCAAACAAGTATTTTTTTTTTGAAAAAATAAATAAATACAAATACAATTATAATAAGTGGAATCATCAATTCCAGAACTGAAAATTTAATTTATTTAGACAAAAATAAGAAATGCATACCTGTATTGCATAGGTTAGTTTAATATGTCAAATTCCATTATATGTTTTACGGTTTTTTAAACCCAAAAAGCTTATGGCTCAACATTTCAAGTCTTACGTCTCGCCTCACAGACCCAAAAACGCCTTGCGTATGCTTTTGCGTTTTAAAACAATGATTTACACACATACATACATATATACTACACACATATAAGCGGTTGTCTCAATAAATAAATAAAATAAAATTTGACATGAAGTTGGACATTTGACACGTGTCTGTAAATGTTTATGTTTATAAGCATATGTGTGCATGTGTGTAAGTGGTTATTGAGGCAAATGAAAAAATATATATCTGACACAATGTTAGGCACGCGCACAGATGCATATGTGTGGGGTTGTTTACAGCGCGCGGGCACACATGTGTATGTGGACAAAGATCGGCTACACTTCAAGTTCTCCTAATTTGAACCACATATTCTGAATTAAATAATATACATTCTCTCACCTGAAGTCCTTTCCAATTTCTGCCACATATTCCGAATTAAATAATATACATTCTCTCCCCTGAAGTGAGAAGAGATAGAATGTATATTATTTAATTCGAAATATGTGGTTGAAATCACTTCAGGGGAGAGAATGTATATTATTTAATTCGAAATATGTGGTTGAGATCATAAGAATTTGAGGTGTAATCTATTCTTGTCTATATATATATGTATATATATATATGTCTATGTGTATGTCTGTATATATGTATGTATATGTACATACATATACACATAAAAATATTCATACATACATACATACGTTCTTGTCTATATATATGTATATATATATATGTCTATGTGTATGTCTGTATATATGTATGTATATGTACATACATATACACATAAAAATATTCATACATACATACATACATACGTATACACATTGACATACACACTTACACACATACACTTACATACACACACATACATATAAAAGAGCGGCTATTGGAACACAAAATTTTGATAAAAGTACATTGACCTTTGGATATATTTGTCTTTGTATGGAAGGTGAAAATCAACGGAAGATCTAATGGTTAAGATTTCTTATGTTACATTTTGTGTCATCAATTTTGTGTTCAAATGGAATATTTATTCACTTTCAACCATATCTATCACTTAGTTATATACTTTATCAAATGCCTCAACAGTAATTTGAAAAATAGACTACTACAATTTTTTGTTAAATATCAAGATCATATGTCAAAAACTTTTTTTTATAAAAGCCTCGTACTTTTTGCCTATTCTTTTAATGCCGTATGAATAAAAATTTTCCTCATCCATGAACAAAGCATCATCTATTCATCAACGCTTATTTTTTCAAAAAATAAAAATAAAAATTAAAAAATAAATAATAGAAAAGAAAAAAAGAGAGAAATGCCTATTTTACACCTTAGTTTGCTACCACCACTTTTCATGGCCTCAAATTTGCAGCTAGGGTCTCGCAAGTGCCAGGACCGGCATTGACTGTATTTGGTTCAAGGATGTCTTTACTTGGTAATTTATGATAAAATAAGTCTTGCAGCAGACAGTCTTACCACCGCAACTAGTTCTTGTATATATAGTCAGGAGGAAACATTTGTAGAATAATCAGGTATCACGCGTAAAATACACAATAAATTTTTGCCCATTAGCTAAACAGTGTGCGTGCATGAATGTTCAATATCTCCTCTATTTTTATCCCCTTAATAACCATTAAGCGTTGACCATTGAATTTAGCAGATCAACCGTTCTAATAAATCAAGGTGTAATATGGAGAATAATTATAAAGTACGAGAAAATGTTAAAACGTTTTTTACTCAATCCAGCAATAAATATACATGAGCTATTGAGAGGTTAAAATTAGATGGGATACTGAGCATTCCTTGTAGGCATACATACATACGTACGTATTTATGTGCGCGCGCGTGTGTTTATACACACACATAGGCAAGGGTTCACTATACTCATTGTGCTACATCCCTATGCTATTATACCTCAACGTTTCTTTAGACTTCTACAATTCAAAATGAAACCAAATATTATGTATTTGTATTCAAGATCATATTCATCTAATTTGAGATCATTTCGAAAATTTTAGTGTATTCAGAACGTTAAATCAATTTCAGCCGTTGCATTTAACCAAAGACCTGAAATAATTTTTAAAAATGTTAGGATGATATATCTAAACATACTAAAATTTTGTAATGATGATCTCCAATGTTGTAAGAACCTATTTACAAAGTTGGTTTAGAGTTCTACAATTCAAAAGTTAAACCAAATTTTGTAGATATGTTTCGTATTCAAGATCATATTCACCTACGTCGTGATAATTTATAAAGTTTAATGTATTCAATACGCTAAATCAATTTCAATCGTCAAGTTCACCCATTGATTTGAAATGTAAACGAATTAAATTTTTGTAAAGATGATCTTGAATGTTATAAAAACTTATTTACAAAGTTGGTTTAGAGTTCTACAATTCAAAACAGACCAAATTTTGTAGATATGTTTTTGTATTCAAGATCATATTCAAGGAATCTAAGATCAATTCAAAAATTTGTATATTTAAAATGTTAAATTGATTTAAATCATTGCAACCATTGATCTGATTTTTTTATGTTAGGATGGTCTAGATGAACTAAATTTCTGCAAGGATGGTCTTGAATGTTGTACGAACATATCAACAAAGTTTGGTTTCATTTCAAAATACTCTGAAAAATTTAAGGTGTAGCGGATCCTTACCTTATATCTTACTTTCGTAGCCCCTTTGCAGCCTATTCCGTCCTTTCGTGGTAAAAAGTTTGGCACTGAATTTTTTATAGATATAATCTTTGCTATAAAGATCATATACACAAAAAATTGCATCATTTCAAAACTTCTCACTCATTCAGAAAGTAACATGAGCCACCAAATACACACGCATACATATACTATTGATTGAAAATGTGATTTTGACGAAGTTAGAAACTTCCGAACGATACAATTTTTGTGTATAGATGATGTTAACAGCAAATGAATTGTATATACAAAACCTTCTTTTGTTTCGAAACTTTCTACCACAAAAAGATAAAAGAGCTACATAATTGTTGCAAATGAAATGGGTTATATATCCTACCTCGTGTATATATATTGGAGGGATCGAGAATCATTTCAAATTAAACCTCTTTCTAGCCCCTTCATTGTAGTCATTTGATTTAAAAAATAAGTGGTTGGATTTCATGATGTTGTAAGAGAGATAAAAATAAGTATGAGAGAGTTATGAAATCCAAAATCATTTATTTCTTAAATCCAAAAAAATCTACAAAGGAGCTAAATTTTAAGGGGCTATGAATCTCTATATATATGTGTGTGTGTGTACGTTTGTGTGTCTATGTGTGTGCGTGTGCGCACACACACAAACATGTTCGTGCATGTGTATGGTGCATGCATACATATATGTGCACTCATATCTATGCAATTAAAGTCCTACTAAAACAAGGCTAAAGTGATTGCTCCATTTGAGTGACACATTTTTACAATGTAGCGCTTTTAAATAGCAGATCCACTATAAGTGGTG
Source organism: Allium cepa (assembly GCA_030765085.1). Classification (NCBI taxonomy): domain Eukaryota; kingdom Viridiplantae; phylum Streptophyta; class Magnoliopsida; order Asparagales; family Amaryllidaceae; genus Allium; species Allium cepa. The sequence goes on from CM060934.1 coordinate 1,001,276,113, forward strand.
CTATTTTCCACCAAATCCACTATAAATGGTTGGATTTCATTATGTAAAGAGCATCATGAGATCTAAATTTATTTACTTCTCAAATCCATTGGTTAACATAAAGAATCCACAATGGGGATAACATGAAGGAGCTATGGATTTATCTTCTTATATATATATATATGTGTGTGTGTGTGTGCATGTGTGTGCATTTGTGTATGTGTGAGTGTGTGTGCGTGCGCGCATGCATGCTTGTGTATATATACACTTATATCTATGCAGTTAAAGCCTTGCTAAATCAAGGTCAAAGCGCATTGCTCCCTTTGAATGCTACATTTTGACAACTTAATGCTCTTAAATAGCGGAACTGCTATAAGTGGAGCAGTTTGCCACTAAATTGGGTATTTTTTTTGCACTAGTTTTAACAATTTTAATGTAATCATATAACTTTGTCCAACACCAATTTTGTTTCAAACTTGAGATACAAAGCTTGATTGAAGACCAAAATTTAGGGCATCTGCACTAATCATGAGTTAGAGCATTACTATTATTGCACAAGCTTCTCGACGTCAACACAGGATTTTGAGATTGAGGTCAAATATTCAAACCTCGGTAAGGATATAAACTACAACATTTCTAAAGCTCTCGTACTATTAGAGAAAAAACAAGTACTTACAAAAACTATTTACCTTCAAAGGCTTGTAGCTCATGATATAAGAGTATATAAATATGTAAGAAAAAACAGAGAGTTAAGTCCTAGAGTTTGGAATGAATGAATTTAGACATTCTTGAGTTTATTATATTGGTGTAAACAATGTTTATATTTCCTACGTCTGCAATGTGGACTAGTAATAATTTGATTTTGGTACACCGCTAATTTTCACTATATTCTCTGTATATCCCCGCTATAACTATTTGCAACTTCACCTTTATGAAACAACTGAGCATTTTAACTACACAGACTCACATGCACATATATATATATAAACATATGCACAAACCGTGACATAATTAGTAATACAATGAATTTCAGCTGGTGAATCTCCACCAAATCAAAGGTATAAATAAAAACAAATTGAGATCCAATGCTTGAAATCTATCATGTTAGCAATTATGTCACCAATTATGTCATCAATTATGTATGTGTGTGCCAAAGTTGCAAAAATCACTAGACGGACACTAGGTAGAAAACATGGACTAGGAATTAATCGTCCAAACGAGGATTAGTCGGGGATAATCGAGTTTGGGGTTTCTGTAAATTCTAGCGTTTTGGATAAAATTTTGATATTTTGTTTAGTATTAACCTATCCAAAATCAGAATTTATTGCTTTGGATGGTTTTGGAAGCAATCATGGGACAAAATTGCTTGAATCAAACATTTTGATAGTTATAAGAGGAACCAAGCCTAAATTGGTGCATAAGTGGTGCCTATAAACCTGTTTATCTATATGGTAAGTCCCATTTAGATAGATTAGGCAAATAGTTAGACGGTACGGCTAGCCTAACGTCTTGGCGGGGCCTAGAATGATTTTTACAACAGAGGTGTGTGCACACACACTCACATGCCTATAAACCCGTTTATATGCTTAGATAATATGGTAAGTCTCATCTAGACGGATTAGACAAATAGTTAGATGGTAAGGCCAGCCTAGCGTCTAGACGGGGCCTAGAAGGATTTTCATAGCAGAGGTGTGTGTACACACACTCACAAATGAACAATTTGGCAAACATTACAATGTATGCCGAAAGTTTAATTAAAATTATATTAATGATTATGGGCTTTCTATTCAATATTCTATTTTGAAACTAATAAGGAGTACATTTCTCCCGTTAGAATACACACCCAATGGTGCTTTTTTGTGAGGAGAGAGACCATTGTTGATCACCACACATGCGTGCGTGACGACCCGGGCCTGGGTTCGGGCTTGGCTTGGCTAATGTGATGTTACCCAGAATGTAGTGGTTGAATTGGATTTGAGAAATTTGAAAAGCCTATCGGTCGCTGCTGCTTCGGGCCGCTATACTTGGAACTAGGTGATTTTAAGTTCACATTTCAAACCTTGTTATATGTGCGCAACTTTCCATTTTCTTATTTATGACTTCTTATCAATTAAAATACATAGAATGAATTCATTTTGTAGCTACGTCACATTGATTTTTTTTTACCATATTATTTTAACTTTTATGTTCAACAAGATTCATATGCTATGTATAAAATATTAACAAAAACAAGTGGCACTAAATGCACCGTATTATGGACTATTTTACTCAGTTTTAATCGATAGTACGATGCCGATCAAAATTTGAATAAATAGATTTTTCTACTCCAGTTGGGAGTGTACCGTCGAACTTTGTATGTGCCGGTCGATAATGCATTGATGACTGAAATTTAAGGTAAAATAGAGCACTAAATGAGAAGCATTTAGCACCACTCTTAAAAAAATACATAATTTTTGTTAGTACATTTGAAATAGACAATGCAGATATTTGCACTTTCAAATAGGTGATTTAAATTACATTTATTTATCACAAACATTTGTAGTTGAATAAAACAACATAATTTACGAATAGGATCTTTGAGTATTAGGTCTGTATTTTTGATGTACCAATGAATATACAAATCAGATCCATATTTTTGTAAAATAAAAGTACAAACTAATCTGTGCTTTTTTGACCGAAAGTGCAAGTTAAATTGCACTTTTCAAAAAGCTTTTTATAAGCCAAAAAATTGGATTTTTGTATTCATACGTAGATATAATAATTATTTAATTTTTTTATTAGACAAACATCTACTTTTTTTTTTCCTATTATCAAAATTTATAGAATTTTTGAACTTTTTTCGAAAAACGCAAATTAGTTTGGACTTTGTGTTTTTTGAAAATTGGGAGTTATTTTTACGGGGATATTTCTTATTGCATCTAAAATAAGAACCTTTTTAACTTTTTTCCTGTTTACGGTAACTCTTATGAAATGATGAGAAAGGAGGGTATGGATTTGTGAAATAACAAAAAAAGAATTGAGAAATTACTGGGAATTTTTTCTACAATTAAAAAATGTTGCTTTGTTTATGTGGTTGTTGTGAGTTTTTTTAGTACGCAAGTGTATGTCATCATAGCTATATATGTGAAACATGTATCATTATCCTGATACTTGTTATTTTCACAGTGAAGCGCAAATATATTGCATCCCCATATTGAAGTGTGCAAATTGCGTTGTATAAACTATTAACTATTATAAAACTGCAAAAAAGTACAGACCTGTGCACCTACTATAATTTGAATTGTTTGTTAGAAAGTGCATTAAATATGAACCAGATCATCAAAATGTGTATTTTTAACTAGAAAATGCGTGATAGTGTACAAGAATTGCGAATGTAGTGGGAGTTTCTTTCTAGAATTGAAATTACGGCTTTTTTATGTAGTTGTCCAAGCTTTGTTCCAAGTATACATGTGTATGCAATCATAACAATATATGTGAAGCAGGGACAAGTACTCTGATACAGACATAAGACATCTATATCAAATTTTTGATGCAACCATGTTTAGCTATTGCCATGCGTGAATCATGACAAATTGTGTACATTTATTGAGGATGCACATTGTAAACATGATTTGTCATTTAGCACACATGTCATTTAGTGAGTTGAGTTGCATCCAACTTACAGATATCTGTATCGTAGTTTTCTCCACGAAGCATGTATCACACTACTTAGATTCAAAATGCTTTTAGTTATTTTTAGAATGGAAGTGTAATTATTCTGTATCCCCATGTGAAAAGTGCAAACATTTACGATTTACATATAACTATTATAAATCTACAACGAAGCATAAACATTTGCACCCTATCACTAGAATTTGAAATGTATGTTAGAAAGTGCATTAAATTTGCACAGAACTGTTGAAATTTGTGTTGTCGATTAGAAAATGCAAAAAATCACACTGTTTATCTCAAAGTGCAAATATTAGTACTAATATATATTATGTGTTATTTTTTGACTAATTTCTATATGTGATATATGAATCTTATTGGAAGAGCATAAAACTCATGATTTTAGAATAAAATAAAATTCGAAATGAGTTTTCTGAGATATTATTTTTTCCATGTAAATTAATATGACATTTGTAATTGAGAAACGAGCAGCACATAAACGAGCAAACGTATCATTAATTTTAAAACCATGGACCGAAAAATTATTAATGGTAAAGGGGAGATGTGCTAGGAATTAGTTTACAAGATGTAATCACCAATTACCACTGGTGATTAATCATGTTTAATTTGGGAGGATCCACATATCTGGTTTGGTTTGTAAAAAGTATGCTAATTTTTTTGTACTCTACTATTTTACGAAGAAGATTCGTTATTCTTAGGCATAATTGACACATAAAATGTGTCATGTCCATAACTGTCGTCCTTCACCTAGGACTTGACTTTGAACTGTATATAGGAAAAACTAATGAGTATGCACATATGCTCATTTTAGTTTCCGGTGGTATAAAACAATAATATTGGATGTCTTTCTACCTGACCAAAGCTGACATTGATTATATAATCAAAACCTGCACTTTGCCTAAAAGCCGAAAATAAAAAAATAAAAAAAATAAAAAAATAAAAAACAAAAACAAAAGGAGAAGAAAATAAAAAAGGAAAAAAAAAGCACGGAGGATGAAGTTTCTTGCGTTTTTGTGAATTATGCAATCTATTATAGTCAACGACTCAGCACAATCAGATCATAATCAAAATCACACCTCTTGAAAGGACCTATCAGTAACATTTTTTTTTTAATGCATTGGTAGGTTTACTACTGCAAGGAGGATGAAGTTTGCCTATACGAATCTCTGTCATTTAATGTGTCATTCCAAAAGGAAGCACAAGATCTCAAGCCAACTAATGTCCTTCTCTCATATACTGTTACTCCCAAAGTTACATCAGGTGCTTCATTACCAGTCCTTGGAAATTAAACAAATACTTGTACAAATATTATACATGAACTGTATCATTGTCAAGCTACATATACATACATATATATACATACACATACGTACGTACATACATATATATACATACACACATACATACATACATACATACATACATACATATATATATATATATATATATTTGTGTGTCTAGCACAATTAATACAACGATGAAAATCTTTTCTGTCCTTGGAAATTGAACAAATACTTGTACAAATATTATACATACATATGCGTGTGTATATATGTATGTAGCACAATTAATACAACGATGAAAATCTTTTCTGGTCCGTTTGAAATAAAAATCTATAACCTTGTCCAGGCTACATACATATACATACATACATACATACATACATATATATATATATATATATATATATATAGATATATATATATATATGTGTGTGTGTGTGTATGTATGTATGTATGTATATGCGTGTGTGTATTTATGTATATAGCACAATTAATACAACGATGAAAATCTTTTCTGGTCAGTTTGAAATAAAAATCTTTAACCTTGTCATTGCTTTATGGACAGTAGAATCATCAAATATTTTGTCGCAATTATTAGTAGTTGGATATATTTACCTATATTTACCTACGCAAAATCTTATTAAAATTTGTGGTTTGCCACGTATAGTAGATTGTTCTGACACGATCAATGCAATTAGACCGACTATCTTGGTGTTCCAGTTTATGCCCAAATTTTACAGTAATTGCAATATATAAATGCATGAGGTATGTAATCTAGTTTTTCTACATAGCAAGTGCCAGTTTCTTATATTCTTTTACAAAGGACATTAGGAGCCCTGGTTTTGAAACCTGCTTTAATTACTAAACGTATTATCCAGTAAAATTGCTTAGGCTTCGAAACGGAATCCAGTTCAACGGCCTTAGAGAAACTATACCTGCCTGGTTTAAGCAGGCGATCTATCGGTAAAACCTGCAATCTTAAACAATATAAATATTGTATCCAACTTAGTCAGCTGCACCGTATGGTCAATCGGAAGGTGAAGTGCGGGCTTTTGTAAAAAGAACTCTTTAACATTTTTTGAACAGAAAAGTTGATACTAATGCGTCAAATATAAATGTTGTTTGGTGGATGCGAGAGTAATATTATAAATATGATGTTTACCTACAACCTGAAATAGTAACTTTCTTATTCCTGGCTATATACTTAGGTTGTGTTTGTATTCATGCGCAATACAAATACATGGTTGATATTTTCATCAAGTTCTATGTACTTCAGACCTTTTCACACAGTTCGTAATGTGTGATAATTCATAATTTGAACCAAAAAGATCAGACATCATCTATACCGGTCCGGGGTACACAAATAATGCAAGTATTGTATATTATCTAGCGACTCTATCCTATTAGTCAAGTTAACGTAGATATTCTGCAAGAAGGCTGTATCTTTGTAGGTCTTAATAGAAATATGGATGTTTTAAATAAAGTTGAAATAAGTTCTATCAATGGATGCTTTTAAATGCGAACAGTGACATATCTGCATTCGAAATCATTTTCGAATATCGTATATCCGTATTCGCGGATACGTACGGATATCGGATAATTATCCTATCCGCCGACGACCGATAAATTAAGAATTATAAAAAGAAAATTTTAGTTTAACATAAATATTTTTCAATCTCATCGATTATAAAAGTGTTAAAAATTAACAAATGTGATGATAACAAGTAGTTTCGATTAGTTAAAAAGCATTATCTGCAGACGCACACACATACACACATGCACACGCACACACATATAAACTATTAACTGAATAAAATAATAAACAAATATCTTTCATTGCACAAAAATACACATAATTTGAACTATAATCTTGATAAAAATCGAACGGATAATTTTCACATGCGGATGTCTTGGCATCTGCATCCGTTTTTTCAGATACGGATATCTATCCGCTTTTCGAATGCGGATGTAGACGGATTTCGAATTTTTCGGATATCAATTGACAGTCCTAACTTATTTCTACAATTGCCTGCTTGTAGCTGTCACTCATACTCGCTTTCTCATCAGGGGAATCCAAATTTTTTTATTTTTTATTTTTTGATTCCACATTAACTAGACCCCCTACCAAATGCTCAACCAAAGGTAGAGCAAGTATCATTACATTACAGTTGCTCAGTAAGCAACGGATGCTAGTGAAGTTCTCTGATATAAAGAAGTGAAGTTCTCTGATATAAAGAGATGTTGTTGTAAGAGTAAATTATTACGAGTTCTAGGATCGACTATATAAGACAAGTTCTAGGGTCGACTATATGAGACTTGATAAACAAGATTAAATTATTATGAGTTCTAGGGTGGACTATATAAGACGTGATAAGTAGATAAACTTGTGCAATCCAACATAATTCAACTATCTTCACAACCAATTTCAATCATAGGCAATGTAAATATAATAACCAGACGGAAATAAATTAAAGACACAGATTTGATGGTTTAACTATTGATGTAATAGTACCTCCACTTTAGGGGAGATTTTTTTATCGCTTTTAGAGAGATTTTACAGAGATTAATAACAATATATGAAAGTAAATATAATGCGAAGAGATGAACTAATTTCTACAACAACTGAAAGCATAAGTGAAGAGATGTTTTTACAAGGTGTTTAATCAGTCTCGACTGCTTGATTTTTGCTATAGACTATCAAAGAGACGAGTGGAGAAGAAATCGGAAATACTAAACCATAATGCCCTCGCTTTGCATATCAATTTCGAGCTGAGTAGTCGACCGCTTTAGGGGCCAATGTCGATAGGTTAGGGGTTTGAAATTGATCTCATGCCTCCCAACACCCCCAATGGTCAGTAGTTAGGGTCCTTGTTGGTCGATCGTTCGACTCACCATTTGCGTGCCAAACCTAGTGGTCGACCGGTGAGAGCCTATAGGTCGATCTTTGGAGTTGCTGAAGCTCGTTGAAAAGAACTTCAAACCTACGTATCTTCCAAATCACTCAAAACGTCTCCGTCGTTGTGATCATAATGAAATTCTCTTTGACTTTGATATATCATGTCACATATTTTAATACTCGATCTTCATACAATATCTCTCAATCCAAATGTACAATCAACTCCATCTTCAACTACCATCCATAATATCCAAGATGACAAGAACACATACTTCCCTGTTGTGCTCTACCATGACCATCAAGGTCGGTTTTGGCCCAGTGCAAACGGGGTTTGGGCACTGGACATCAAATTTTATGGGGCATCATTTTTGGCCTCTTGTATTTATGTATTGGTATGACCATAAAATAAATTAAAACTTCAGACATAACCGCTCAATGTCATCCATTGACTACCCTCTACAAAAAATAAAAAGATAGTTCATCAGAGGTAATATACATATACAAAATGAAACTAGTAGCAAAAAAAATTGTGGGGAAAGAAATATTGGTGGATTTTGATTTCACAGTTTCTATAGAATTGTTATTCTTCATCAATCACCATCGGATTCTTCTTTCCAAGAAAGAAACCCTAGCTCTAAATTGCTATTTTATTGAAATATGTTTACTTTTTTGAATGAGATTTTGCATTCTTTTTTATTTAAATAGATTTGCATTTATCTTTTAGTTTTGAAAAAGTTTCTATTGATTAACTAGTATTGTTGGATTGAGATTGAAAATTTTGATGAACAGTGTATTTGGCTTTCTTCTCACTAAGGAATTTTGAGAAACTAAGGATTTTAGTAGTAAACTAATGTAAATTTTGAATTTTAGCTTTAAAAGAAGCTACAATTTTTCTTCATATTCATTGGTTTCTTGTGTTGTAGCAAATTTGAAATCTTTCAAACAAACAAATTATAGTTTAACTCAGTTTATATTTAACTTTTTGTTTCATAGAGAATCATATTTCCAAATTGAGATTTGAAATTGGACAAAAGTAAGAGTTAGATTACAATGGTGCCATATTAAACATCATGATGTTTTCGAGAAAACAACCATCGGGATGTCTAATAGAAAAAAAGAAACGAATGGATAGCAGAATCACTAAGTTAGCCTTTTAAAAAATAATATAGCTGAATATTACTGATTCGTTGTTTAAATTTGTGAGTTTTGTCAATTTATAAAAGTGTTAGATACTTATTTATGTATACGCTATATAACATTTTAATTTAGTATTAATCTAAAAGGTTATATTCACTTTGTTGTATTAAGTTCCAAAAAAATTATGTTCCTTATAAATAAGAGTTTTGTTCGCTAGTTTTGAGCAAATGTATACTTATAAAGGGCATCATTTTAGAAACCGCACTGGACATTATAATTCTTAAGACCGGTTATGATTGACCATCACCTTTTCTCTTCTCTAACAAGGCAATACCACTGCTCGTCAACGAAGTGTTGGATTTACCTACTCCAAGAAGGTATAACTAATCAATCCGACAAATACAAGAGAACTATTAGCATCTCATTCAGACTCCATACAAGATATTTATCTCCCATTGTACAACATGCGACACCAGACACTTTAACAAGCAAATAAAATCTTGAACTTAGAAACACACAATAACTTCATAAACTTGTATGCTGCATTACCCTTCATGTGGATATTCTACAAGTGAACCAACTTTTCTTCATTCATAGCAACTAGAAAAAAATCTTTTATCTCAATATGCTTCGTTCTCTAGTTGAAAGCCGGATTTTTTTTACTATAAGTACAGTGTTCAATAGTTGTTATCAATTCGGCTTCTGTAGTAGATAAAATACAACTACAAGTTGCAACCTTGCTCTGCAACTGATTGTTGTATCACCAAATGTAAACATAAATCAAGAGGTTCCTTTGATCCTTAGCTACTAACATAATCTGTTTGCACAAAAAATAACTCCCCCAAACAATAACTCTGGCACTGATAATATTAAGCCCCCCCGGCACACTCATTCGCCTCGAACGGCACCCGACCTCGAACAGTCACAACTCGCCTCGAACGGCACAACTCGCCCCGAATGGCACAACTCACCTACCTCAAATGGCTCGATCACGAACGGTCGTCATTTGAGGTCCGCCACTTGACCGCGCACGGTCGCACTTCACCTCAAATGGCTCGATCCCGAACGATCGTCATTTGAAGTTAGGCGCTTGACCATGAACGGTCGCACTTCATCTCAAATATCTCGATCCCGAACGACGGTCATTTGAGGTCACATAAAACTGTAAATTTCTTTGCAGGACATCAACATGATATGAACATCCAGCTCATGGCATTACAAAACACGCCTTCCTACCGCAAGGCATATTTTGGGAGGCAAATGTTATCTCGCTGTTGAGTATGTTTCGATCGGGCCAACACCACCGAACCAACCCCTTTCTAAAGCACTGCCGAATCAACTCTTTTCCTAAGCACTGCCGAACCAACTCTCTTCCAGTGTACTACCGGTCCAACTCACTTCCTATGCCTAGCCGAACCAGAACTCAACCCATCTACCACCGGACCGTAGCGTTACCGAACCAACACATCTCCAAGGTAATACCGGACCAACCACTGCCGAACCAACTCCCTTCCCATGCCTGCCGAACCAAAGTGATACCGGACCAATTCCACTCCAACCATCTCCGGGCCAAGGCCTTGCCGAACCAACATTGCCAGACCAGATTGCTTCAGCCCAGGCCCACCAGCAGCTATATACATCCAGGACCCCTGCCTTCAGCCTCACTCTATAAATAGAGGGGCAGGGGTACAACAATGGAAGACAAGTTTAAGAGCTCAAGCACGGACAGAACGTTCAAACAACTTTCACATACTTGTAATCAAAGCTTTGTACTTGTAATCTGAAGAGTGAAGGAGAATAACATAAAAAGTGAACGTAGGCACATTCTGGCCGAACCACTATAAATCTGTGTGTTATTTACAGTTTAGTCCCTACTTTTTACATATTTGCATGAATCACCCAAATCACTAAGAACAACTTAAAATCGATTAAATCATACGACTTGGAGGTGTTTGCCCATTTTTGTGCAAACATTTTTGATGCTTTCACTGAGAAGAGTTGATTCAGGATAAGTGGGGTTTGAAGACTGAAAAATTTAGATCTATGAACCATGACGAGACAAACGAGTAAGAAACAAAGGCTAGAGAGAAGTGAACACCAAGGAAGTCAAGAGGCTTCTTCAGGAGCGAATCAAGCGTCGATCTTCATCACTAGAGACGAGATGGAGACAATGATGAAGAAACATGAGGAGTTGATCCAGAGCTTATTTCAGCAAATAGAACAATTTGGAGCACAGAATAGGGAAGCGGATGGAGTTCAGAACGGAGCAGGACCATCCGGCATAGCACCTGGATTAGGAGGCACACCCATGGAGAACATTGATCCAATTTTGGAGAGAGAAAGAGGAGCATCTGTGCAACCCAGGAGTAGTCGAGGAATGAACGCTCAGTCAAGGGGGCGGATCCCAGAATTCCCTCGTGAACTCGGGGGGCAGGTTGAAGGTGACGAACGAGAATTGCATCTTGGAGACAATGACAGATTGACGAAAATGGTTAGAAGAGCTATGAGAGGCGGTTTGGTGAACAAAGATTTGGAGGATATTAATAGAAGTCCTTTTAGCACGACAATCAGACAAGCTAGGAACCCACCGGATTTCCAGTTACCATCGTTGGACATGTATAACGGGAGAACAGACCCCATGGTTCATCTGATAAAATATATGAGGCATATGGAGGTGCTGGGGGCATCAGAGGAGGTTATGGCCCGGTGCTTTCCATTGTACTTGGCGGATATTGCAGTGTTATGGTTCAGGCAACTAGAGAGTGGATCTATCGGAACATGGAATGATTTAACCGAGAGATTTATGAGGCAATTCAGGGTTCACATTACAAGACCCAAGAATGTGATGACTTTGGCAACCCTAAAGCAGAAAGCCGGAGAGACTTTGAGGAGTTATCTAACGCGATTTAATGCAGCAACAACTTCGGTGGATCGAGCAGATCCATCTATGGTTGTGATGGCAGCTGTGTCCGGAGTAGCTGATGGCACAGAGTTCAAAAATTCATTAACTAAAGATCCACCTGTGGATCTAGGGGAATTCTATGACGAGGCCGAAAAGTTTTTACGATTAGAGGATGCAAACGTCGAAAGAGAAGAAGGAGAAGGAATTGATATTTATGCGATCAAAGGAGGAAATTCCCCTGAGAAAGGCACGGAAACTAGTAGAGGTAAAAGAAAGACTGAGAATGACGGGGACATGTCAAAGTGGCAACGGAGGGAGCCGCGATTCACCACTTACTCTGAGCTGAATGAGAGTCTGGAACGAATTTATCAGGATACTAATGAGCAGGTTCCGTATCGTAGACCGATGTAAAGGGATCCAACTTCTGACGAAAGAAAATCAGACAAGTTTTGTGTATTTCATGAATTGAACGGTCATAAAACTAATGATTGTAGGCATTTGAAGGACGAGGTGGAAGGGCATATCAGGAACGGTATGCTCCTTCAGTATGTGAGGAGGCGAACTCCAGCAGTGGAGCCAGAGCGACCACCGTCTACATCGGTTAGAGGTGACCCTGGATCGGGGCACCGTTTGATTATCCATTGATTGCTTGATTAAAATAATGATGAACAAGTTGTAAACCTCTCACTAACACGGTTAAATCATTTACACATGTGAGCAATCGCGCACGATCCATAGGCATGCTCTGAATGACTGCCAACCGCGTTATAGTAAGAGTTTACGCTTTGACATCTTCATTTTGCTTTTTGCTTTTGATTTTGATTTGAACATTTAAATTCTGCCTGTTTGGACATTTCTGCTGTAAGGTTCATATGATTATTGCTTTAATATTTACAATTCTATGAATTTTTTTACTTGTATGCCCATTGGATCGCGAACGGTCCATGAGCACCTCTTGCATGGCAGTGAATTGCCGAAGTCTTTGATTCGGAAACTCTCCCAAACAATAACTCCGGCACTGATAATATTAAGCCCCTCCCCGGGCACACTCATTCGCCTCGAACGGCACCCGACCTCGAACGGTCACAACTCGCCTCGAACGGCACCCGACCTCGAACGGTCACAACTCGCCTCGAACGGCACAACTCGCCCCGAACGGCACAACTCACCTCACCTCAAATGACTCGATCCCGAACGATCGTCATTTGAAGTTAGGCGCTTGACCATGAACGGTCGCACTTCATCTCAAATATCTCGATCCCGAACGGTCTTCATTTGAGGTCACATAAAACTGTAAATTTCTTTGCAGGACATCAACATGATATGAACATCCAGCTCATGGCATTACAAAACACGCCTTCCTACCGCAAGGCATATTTTGGGAGGCAAATGTTATCCCGCTGTTGAGTATGTTTCGACCGGGCCAACACCACCGAACCAACCCCTTTCTAAAGCACTGCCGAACCAACTCTTTTCCTAAGCACCGCCGAACCAACTCTCTTCCCAGTGTACTACCGGTCCAACTCCCTTCCTATGCCTAGCCGAACCAGAACTCAACCCATCTACCACTGGACCGTAGCGTTACCGAACCAACACATCTCCAAGGTAATACCGGACCAACCATTACCGAACCAACTCCCTTCCCATGCCTGCCGAACCAAAGTGATACCGGACCAATTCCACTCCAACCATCTCCGGACCAAGGCCTTGCCGAACCAACATTGTCAGGCCAGATTGCTTCAGCCCAGGCCCACCAGCAGCTATATACATCCAGGACCCCTACCCTCAGCCTCACTTTATAAATAGAGGGGCAGGTGTACATCAATGGGGGACAAGTTTGAGAGCTCAAGCACGGACAAAACTTTCAAACAACTTTCATATACTTGTAATCAAAGCTTTGTGCTTGTAATCTGAGGAGTGAAGGAGAATAACATAAAAAGTGGACGTAGGCACATTCTGGCCGAACCACTATAAATCTGTGTGTCATTTACAGTTTAGTCCCTACTTTTTACATATTTGCATGAATCACCCAAACCACTAAGAATAACTTAAAATCGACTAAATCATACGACTTGGAGGTGTTTGCCCATTTTTTATGCAAACATTTTTGGTGCTTTCACTGAGAAGAGCTGATTCAGGATAAGTGGAGTTTGAAGACTGAAAAATTTAGATCTAAGAACCATGATGAGATAAACGAGTAAGAAACAAAGGCTAGAGAGAAGTGAACACCAAGGAAGTCAAGAGGCTTCTTCAGGAGCGAATCAAGCGTCGATCTTCATCACTAAAGACGAGATGGAGACAATGATGAAGAAACAGGAGTTGATCCAGAGCTTGTTTCAGCAGATAGAACAACTTGGAGCACAGAATAGGGAAGCAGATGGAGTTTAGAACGGAGCAGGACCATCCGGCATAGCACCTGGATTATGAGGCACACCCATGGAGAACATTGATCCAATTTCGAAGAGAGAAAGAGGAGCATCTGCGCAGCCCGGGAGTAGTCGAGGAATGAACGCTCGTTCGAGGCGATTTGTGACCGTTCGAGGTCGGGTTGTGACCGTTCGAGGTCGGGTGCCGTTCGAGGCGAGTTGTGACCGTTCGAGGTCGAGTGCCGTTCGAGGCGAATGAGTGTGCCCCGAGGGGGGGGGAGGACTTAATATTATCAGTGTCGGAGTTATTGTTTGGGGGAGTTTCTGAATCAAAGACTTCGGCAGTTCACTGCCATGCAAGAGGTGCTCGTGGACCGTTCGCGGTCCAACGGGCATACAAGTAAAAATTTTCATAGAATTGTAAATATTAAAGCAATAATCATATGAACCTTACAGCAGAAATGTCCAAACAGGCAGAATTTAAATGTTCAAACCAAAATCAAAAGCAAAAAGCAAAATGAGGATGTCAAAGCGTAAACTCTTACTATAACGCGGTTGGTAGTCATTCAGAGCATGCCTATGGATCGTGCGCGATCGCTCACATGTGTAAATGATTTAACCGTGTTGGTGAGAGGTTTACAACTTGTTCATCGTTATTTTAATCAAGCAATCAATGGATAATCAAACGGTGCCCCGATCCAGGGTCACCTCTAGCCGATGTAGACGGTGGTCGCTCTGGCTCCACTGTTGGAGTTCGCCTCCTCACATACTGAAGGAGCATACCGTTCCTGATATGCCCTTCCACCTCGTCCTTCAAATGCCTACAATCATTAGTGTTATGACCATTCAATTCATGAAATACACAAAACTTGTCTGATTTTCTTTCGTCAGAAGTTGGATCCCTTTGCATCGGTCTACGATACGGAACCTGCTCTTTAGTATCCTGATAAATTCGTTCCAGACTCTCATTCAGCTCAGAGTAAGTGGTGAATCGCGGCTCCCTCCGTTGCCGCTTTGACCTGTCCCCGTCATTCTCAGTCTTTCTTATACCTCTATTAGTTTCCGCGCCTTTCTCAGGGGGATTTCCTCCTTTGGTCGCATAAATATCAATTCCTTCTCCTTCTTCTCTTTCGGCGTTTGCATCCTCTAATCGTAAAAACTTTTCGGCCTCGTCGTAGAATTCCCCTAGACCCATAGGTGGATCTTTAGTTAATGAATTTTTGAACTCTATGCCGTCAGCTACTCCGGACACAGCTGCCATCACAACCATAGATGGATCTGCTTGATCCACCGATGCTGTTGCATTAAATCGCGTTAGATAACTCCTCAAAGTCTCTCCGGCTTTCTGCTTTAGGGTTGCCAAAGTCATCACATTCTTTGGTCTTGTAATGTGAACCCTGAATTGCCTCATAAATCTCTCAGTTAAATCATTCCATGTTCCGATAGATCCACTCTCTAGTTGCCTGAACCATAACGCTGCGATATCCGCCAAGTACAATGGAAAGCACCGGGCCATAACCTCCTCTGATGCCCCCAGCACCTCCATATGCCTCATATACTTTGTTAGATGAACCGTGGGGTCCGTTCTCCCGTTATACATGTCCAACGATGGTAACTTGAAATCCGGTGGGTTCCTAGTTTGTCTGATTGTCATGCTAAAAGGACTTCTATTAATATCCTCCAAATCTTTGTTCACCAAACCGCCTCTCATAGCTCTTCTAACCATTTCCGCCAATCTGTCGTTGTCTCCAAGATGCAATCTTCGTTCGTCACCTTCAACCTGCCCCCCGAGTTCACGAGGGAATTCTGGGATCCGCCCCCTTGACTGAGCGTTCATTCCTCGACTACTCCTGGGTTGCGCAGATGCTCCTCTTTCTCTCTCCGAAATTGGATCAATGTTCTCCATGGGTGTGCCTCCTAATCCAGGTGCTATGCCGGATGGTCTTGCTCCGTTCTGAACTCCATCCGCTTCCCTATTCTGTGCTCCAAGTTGTTTTATCTGCTGAAACAAGCTCTGAATCAACTCCTTCTGTTTCTTCATCATTGTCTCCATCTCGTCTCTAGTGATGAAGATCGACGCTTGATTCGCTCCTGAAGAAGCCTCTTGACTTCCTTGGTGTTCACTTCTCTCTGGCCTTTGTTTCTTATTCTTTTGTCTTGTCATGGTTCTTAGATCTAAATTTTTCAGTCTTCAAACTCCACTTATCCTGAGTTCAGTTCTCAGTCAAAGCACCAAAAATGTTTGCACAAAAAATGGGAAAACACCTCCAAGTTGGATGATTTAATCGATTTTAAGTTGTTCTTAGTGATTTGGGTGATTCATGCAAATTGTAAAAAGCAGGGACTAAACTGTAAATGACACACAGATTTATAGTGGTTCGGCCAGAATGTGCCTACGTCCACTTTATATGTTATTCTCCTTCACTCCTCAGATTACAAATACAAAGCTTTGATTACAAGTATATGAAAGTCGTTTGAAAGTTCTGTCTGTGCTTGAGCCCTCAAGCTTGTCCCACATTGTTGTACCCCTGCCCCTCTATTTATAGAGTGAGGCTGAGGGTAGGGGTCCTGGATGTATATAGCTGCTGGTGGGCCTGGGCTGAAGGAATCTGGCCTGACAATGTTGGTTCGGCAAGGCCTTGGTCCGGAGATGGTTGGAGTGGAATTGGTCCGGTATCACTTTGGTGTGGCAGGCATGGGAAGGGAGTTGGTTCGACAGTGGTTGGTCCGGTATTACCTTGGAGATGTGTTTGTTCGGTAACGCTACGGTCCGGTGGTAGATGGGTTGAGTTCTGGTTCGGCTAGGAATAGCAAGTGAGTTGGACCGGTAGTACACTGGGAAGAGAGTTGGTTCGGCATTGCTTAAGAAAGGGGTTGGTTCGGTGGTGTTGGCCCGGTCGAAACACACTCAACAACGGGATAACATAATCCATTTCACAATAACCATCCAAATTGCAATTCTTTCCATTATCACATAAAACCTAAAATCCGAAGTTCTTCAAGATACCTTAAAACAATTATAACATCTTTCCAATGATATTTCTAGGATCAGCCACATACCGACTAACCACACCAACAACATGCGCAATATCGTACCTGATACAAAGTATAACATCAAGCTGCAAACCCCAGTAGCATATGGTACATTTTCTATATAGGCCTTGTCTTCATCAGAGTTTCGTAGACTCATTTTCTAAAGATATATATATATATATATATATATATATATATGCAAAGGTAACAGTGTACTAATCGTGTTTGCATCTGTTGAATATGCGCTTATATGATTTTTGTTTGATGATAATAAACATATATACATTCGTTTAAATGTATTTGATAATATACTATTTTATTTTTTCACAGATTAAATAAATATTTGCAGAATAAAATAAATAACACGAAATTTGAATTCAAACGAATATTTTATTCAAACAAATATTTATTACATCTTTGAATAGTACAATTTCAAGCTCTCACTATAACTATACAACTTTGATTACAATTACATCACATTTCACATTTACAATTCACCTCACTACATATCACTCACACTCGTATTTATCTTCAACTTCATTCCAGTTTGAATCCAGCATCTGAGAAATCTGCAAAAATATTCACTAACGCAGTAAAATTGAAAAAGAAATATTTTTGCAAAATAAAATAAGATATGATTTTTGAAAATAATATTTGCCTCAGTTATTTGAGTTGTTCGTCATCATTTAAATTTGAATTCATCATACACGAACAACTTGTGACATACACAGTGTATTACTGTATATGCCACAAGGCCGTGCACGCCGATATATACACTTGATAATGCTACAGGGACAGGTGAGCACAGGTCAAACCCAAATGAAAAACCGAGTTCAACTCACGTGCAATATATTCAAAATCACGACACGAGCACTAGGTCAAACCCAAGTTTTGAAACTGGGTTCAACACAAGGCAACGTCAAGTCCAGACAATACAGTATGAACAAGCCAAAATGAAGTTGTACAAGTACAGTCAAGAAAGCAGCTCAAGTAACAAAAAGCAAGTGCAACACAGTTGCAAACAACAGGAATGAATATCAAGTGATACAACTGCAAGTATCAAGACCAGAAACTCAAGCTTCAAAAAACTACAGCAACAATGCACCAATAAAGTCGAGACAAAGCAACTGTTCTTAACCGCAAGTTCAAACCAAAGCACAAAAGTGCACAGCAACACAAACTGCAGTGGACAGCAAAGACCACATGCCACAATATTGAGTACATGAAGATGGCATCCCACAATATCCAAACAACAGCAAGAATATGAATGCAAGCAATACATTACAATATGCAGTGATACAATGAAACATTTTCAACATTGCAGCAGTGTGCAACTCGATATCAAATGAAGAATATGGACTGCAACATGAATGTCACAAGCCAATATTACAGCAATGACACGGCAACAAGGCAGACTCCAAGTTCAAGAGGACAGTGAAGGCAATACACAAGTGAAGTAAACAACAATGTCGAGCTCAATGCAATACAGTGACAACTACCTAATGATCAACTGGAACTATAACGAAGTCAGATAACAATTAAACCGAAGCTATCAATATCAAGTTCGTGCCAAAGTCAATTTTGAACAAGTCGCAATCAAACGAACAAGTCAAATTCAAAACCGTGGTCATCACGAAACGAATCAAAGCCATGGGAAGCAAGCAACAAAAATATACGCATATGAAAAGGTCATCAATCATCTCAGCATCAAAGTGAAATCGAACGGCTGATCAAATATCAGTTGACAAATTCAAGTACAAAATATACGACGCAAATCCAGGGTTACAAACCCTATATAAATTGATATCATCATCGGCAATTTTCTGCATCGAGTTCAAGCAATCCAACAACCAGTAAAAGCAAAAGGAACAAAGTACTTACCGAAGTTATAGTCGAACTCGATCAGTTTCATCGAAGCCGTGAGCAAAACAGAGAAGAAAACGATCGACGAAAGCAAGCAACGAGCATATATTCGATCGATCAAAAGTCGGACTCTTTGAAATCACGAAAAACCCTAAATTGGATCGCACAAACAAAAGCCCTAATCTGGATTGAAGGACAAAGCCGCCGCTATCTCATAACAACGAATGGAGAAAAGAAAAAGAAATAGGAACGGGTTGAAGAATAGGGGCCGGCCTTGTTTTATTATAAGGCTATAGTTTATTTTTAATAGGGTTTTATTTTATTTTATTGTTTTTAATTGTATTTTCTTTTTAAACCGTTTAATTTTCTAGTCGAGTGACTAGGGTACAAACTACGGTGTGTAGTTTGAGAATTCGCAACTCGGTAGTTGAGTTGTGGCAGGGTTTTGAGCGTAGAGTTAGATTAGTCAATAGTGGGTATAGCGAGTTTACGTGTGTAAGCGAGGGACTATCTAATTTCTAGTAGAAACCTTGGGGGCAGCACGTAGGCAGGGTTTTGCCGAAGCTGGGTAAATTCTGTGTTGTTCTGTTCTGTTATTTATATTCTGCTATATCTGTGCTGCTATTCTGTGATCCGTATTAATATTAATTAGCTTCTGCAATTAAGTTTTTATAATTTACACTATCACCCTATTCACCCCCCCTCTAGGGTGAAATCGATCCTACAAGTGGTATCTGAGCTAGGAATAGAAGTCAACATTTGTTTTAAAAAAAATATTCTATTTTTAAAAAAAAATTCAGTTTTTGTTTAAAAATTTGAATTTTTAAATGGCTTCTTTTAATAATGCTTTTGCAGAAGGTCAATCCATAGTTAGACCACCAATGTTCAATGGTGAATATGCTTTTTGGAAAAATAGGATGAAATTTTTTTTGAAAACCATTGACGCTTGGGATATTGTTGAGACAGGTTATAGAATACCAACTATAACTGTAGATGATCAGGAAATAGAGAAACCAAAGGAACAATGGACAGAACTAGAAAATAAATTACAGAATACTAATGCCAAAGCTATGAATTCTATTATCTGTTCATTAGATCAATTTGAATTTAATCGTGTCTCACATTGTCTAACTGCGCAGGAAATATGGCACATATTAGAAGTGACTCACGAAGGAACATCTCAAGTCAAAGAATCTCGCCTTGCCATGCTAAGCAGCGAATACGAGAACTTTACAATGGCGAAAGAAGAAAATGTCAAAGAGATGTACGGACGACTTTCCAACATCGTATACAAATCAAAAGCTCTCGGAAAAACATACACCGAATTGGAAATAGTCCGTAAAATCCTCAGAGTCCTTCCACGAAACTTTGAAGCAAAAGTAACTGCCATTCAAGAATCGAAAGATTTAAAACAACTCAAAGTCGAAGAACTCATCGGAAATCTCACCACTTATGAGCTAGAAATGAAATTCAAGGAAGAGCGTGAAGGTGGAGATACTTGAAAGAAATCAATAGCTCTCAAAGGAACAACTGAAAGTGATGATGAGAATGATGACGATGATGATGGAGCAGCGGAGCTAGCGCTACTAATAAAGAAATTCAAAAAGTGGAATCGCAAATACGAAATCCAGCTCGAAATCATGAATTGAAAAGCAGAATAGGCAAAGCACTAGACAACCCAGAAGATCAGAAAATCATATGTTACAAATGCAACAAACCCGGCCATATCAAGCCACAATGTCCTCAAAAACGATCAAATCAAGGAAAGAAACTAAAGAAGAAAAGCTTTGCGGCTACTTGGGATGAAACTGACGAAGATGAAAGTGATAACACCGAGAGTGAGAATGAAAAAGCAAACATGTGCCTTCATGGTGAAGTTACAGACAGTGATGACGACGAGCCAAGCGAGGTATCAAAACTCACTCATTCTGAATTACTAATTTATTTCCATGAAGTAAATGGCTGTTATGAACGACTTAGGGAAAAATATGCTAAACTTGAATCTCAAAAGGATACTTTGATAGAATGCAATAAACAACTTGATCAATTAGTTAAGAACTATCAATGTAGAATTCCTAAGTGTGATAAGTGTCCAACATTCGAAGAAGAAATTAAAAAATCGGAAATCAATATAAAATCACTTGAAAATGAAATTCTGATTTTAAAAGAGAATGAAAATACTAGGAGAGAGAATTCTATTAAAAAGTGCACACAGTTGTTAAACGAAAATGAATCTCTCAAATCACAAGTCCAACAATTGTCGACGACTTTAGATAAATTTTCAAAAAGTGAAAAATCGTTGAATATGCTATTAGGAAAGTAAACTGTTAATACGGTTAGACAAGGACTTGGATATAATAATTCAAAAATTGTTGAAAACAAGATTAATCAAGTTAATTCTATGTGCACAATTTGTAGAAAATTTGGACACGGTCACAATAATTGTTGGTATAGACCCAAACATGTGAAAACTATACCGATTTGGGTTTCAAAAGGCACAAATATAAAATCTCTCAAAGTTAAACAAATTTGGCTGCCAAAGGGAACAATTATAAATAGTTTTGGGTCTACACAAAATTATTTTTCAAAATTTTCTGCCACTAACAACCATGGACCTATAAAAACAAATAGGTCACTAAACTCTCTTCTCGTGTAGGTATGCTGGCAGGCTAAGGAACAACAGCAATGGTACTTGGATTCTGGCTGTTTCAGGCACATGACAGGCGATAAATCGAAGTTCCTTAGCCTAGAAAAGTACAAAGGTGGCAGAGTCACAATGGGGAACAATGACAAGTGTAAAATTGTCGGTAAAGGTAAATTAGGTAACAATACATTTACCTTGAATGACGTTTTATATGTTGAAAATCTGTACCACAATTTGATATCAATCAGCCAGCTATGTGATAAAGGTATGAATGTTATCTTTGATTCTGACATGTGCAAAATTGTTGACAAATCATCAAAAGAAATCTTATTTTCAGGAAAAAGGAAAGGTAATATATATACTCTATCTTTTGATGATCTCATCCTCTCTAAATGTTTGGTAGCTAAGGATATAGAAGTGAATTTATGGCATAGACGTTTAGGGCATGCTAGTATGAACTTATTAAACAAATTAAAAAGGAAAAGTTTGGTAAGAGGGTTGCCATCATATGAGTTTGAAACTGAAAACATCTGTAAAGCATGTACTTTGGGAAAACTTAGAAAATCATCGTTTCATGCCAAAAACAATGTAAGCACTTCTAGAGTTCTTGAACTAATTCATATGGATCTATTTGGACCTAATGACATTGCTAGCTTAGGAGGTAAGAAATATTGCTTTGTGTTAGTTGATGATTACTCAAGATATACATGGGTATACTTCTTAGCTAAAAAATCAGAAACTTTTTCATACTTCACAAGATTCGCAAAATTTGTGCAAAATGAAAAAGAAGTCTCTATTGTTTCGTTAAGAAGTGATCATGGTGGATAATTTGAAAATTATGAATTTGAAACTTTCTGTGATGAAAACGGAATCAAACATGAGTTCTCTGCACCACGTACTCCACAACAAAATGGGTAGTTGAGAGAAAGAATCGAACTTTACAAGAATTGGCTAGGTCTATGTTAAATGAATATGAACTACCTCTGCATCTCTGGGCAGAAGCTGTAAATACAACATGTTATGTAATGAATAGAGTTATCATCAGACCGATTCTTAACAAAACCCCCTATGAGCTATGGTTCAACAAAAAACCAAACATCGCTTACTTCAAAGTGTTTGGATGTCCTTGCTATATTCTTAATACAGGTGATCAGTTAGGAAAATTTGAAGCAAAGGCTGATGATGGCATCTTCATGGGTTACTCTTCGAGAAGCAAAGCTTATAGAGTCTACAACAAAAAGACTAAAACAATCGTAGAGTCAATCAATGTGAAATTTGATGAGGGCATTGACGAACAGGATACATCCAAAAGCAACGTTGAAGAGGAGAAAGAAAAAGATGAGTTCGAAAAACCAAAAGAAACTGCTGATGCTAGAGAAACTACCACAACTCAAGAAGTCCGAAGAAATCTAGATCCAGAAAAGCTGAAATACAAAACAGACCATCCACCAGAATTGGTAATTAGAAACCCTACAACAGGTATACAAACTCGTTCATCCTTTAAAAATCTATGTGATCTATGCTTATATAGTGGATTTATTTCAGAAATAGAACCAAATAACATAGATTCAGCCCTTAATGATGAAAACTGGTTCATGGCCATGCAAGAAGAGCTAAATCAGTTTGAACGAAATAATGTTTGGAGTCTAGCACCTAGACCTAAGGATTATCCAGTTATAGGAACAAAATGGATTTTTAAAAATAAATATGATGAATCTGGAAATATAATTAGAAATAAAGCTAGACTAGTTGCTAAAGGATACAATCAAATTGAAGGAGTTGACTTTGATGAAACTTTTGCGCCTGTAGCTAGACTAGAATCAATTAGAATATTGTTAGCTTTTGCTTGTTACAAAGGATTTAAACTAAGACAAATGGACATTAAGAGTGCTTTTCTTAACGGAGTTTTAAAAGAAGATGTGTTTGTTGAACAACCAGAAGGTTTTGAAAGTCATGAATATCCAAACCATGTATACAAACTAAAGAAGGCATTATATGGATTAAAACAAGCTCCCAGAGCTTGGTATGAATGTCTTACTTCTTATCTCCTTGAAAATGGGTTCAAAAAGGGATGTGTAGATACCACACTATTTCTGTTGCATGAAAACAATGATATTTTGATTGTTCAAATATATGTTGATGACATCATTTATGGTGCTACTAACAAGTTATTGTATGAGAAATTTGAAAAAGTCATGCAGAAAAAATTTGAAATGAGCTTGGTTGGAGAGTTAAAATTCTTTTTAGGATTTCAAATCCAACAAAGCAATAAAGGCACATTCATTTCTCAAACAAAATATATTAGGGAACTTGTCAACAAATTTGGATTGAAAGATGCTAAACCAGCAAGAACTCCCATGAGTACAACACTTAAACTTGACAAAGATGAAAAGGGTAAGACAGTTGATCAAAAGCAGTACAGAGGTATGATTGGATCACTCCTTTATCTTACCGCCTCTAGGCCTGACATCATGTTTTCTGTCTGCTTATGTGCGCGTTTTCAATCTAACCCAAAAGAATCTCACTTAAAAGCTGTTAAAAGAATTATAAGATATTTATTGCACACACCACGATTTGGTCTTTGGTATCCATCAAATGATAATTTTGAATTGAAAGGTTTTTCAGATGCTGATTATGCTGGAAATTTGGTTGATAGAAAAAGTACTAGTGGAGCATGTTTTATGTTAGGACATTCATTAGTTGCATGGTCGAGTAGAAAACAAAATTGTATTGCATTATCCACAACAGAGGCAGAGTATATTGCTTTGAGCGGTTGCTCTGCTCAAATCTTATGGATGATACAAACTTTGCATGACTATGGCCTAAATTTTAAACGTGTACCATTAATGTGTGATAGCAAAAGCGCAATTGATCTCACAAATAATCCTGTACATCATTCGCGAACAAAACATATAGATGTAAGACATCATTTTATTAGAGATCATATTTCCAAAGAAAATATCTGCATAAATTTTATTTCAACTGATTCTCAATTGGCAGACATCTTTACAAAACCCCTACCAGAAAATAGTTTTTGTAAACTACGACTCAGTCTAAGTGTTTTAGAAATTTGCTGAATTTTTAACATTTTTTTTCTCCCTACAAATCATCGAAAAGAAAAATAGTAATTGAAAAAGTGATGAGTGTTGATATTGATTATATATTATAACTCGAGAAAGTATAATTAGAAAATTTCTTTAGAAATGTAAACAAGAGTTATAAAACTTTTTGTTGGTAAAAAATTCCATGACCATCTCTATACCTATCATATTTCTATCAACCATCACTCATCAAAATTCTATATAGTTTGTCGATATGTGGTACTTTAAACAGGAATCGTTCGTT
Source organism: Allium cepa (assembly GCA_030765085.1). Classification (NCBI taxonomy): domain Eukaryota; kingdom Viridiplantae; phylum Streptophyta; class Magnoliopsida; order Asparagales; family Amaryllidaceae; genus Allium; species Allium cepa. The sequence goes on from CM060934.1 coordinate 1,001,301,230, forward strand.
TTTCATTTTTACATTTTTTTTATAAAAAATAAAAAATAAAAAATAAAAAATAAAATAAAAATAACAATAAATACCAAAGTATTCACTCTCATTTAAAAGTCCTCACGGTTATGCATGGGTGAATTACTTGGAATTTGTTATGTGCTTCCATGCTCATTTAAAAGTCCTCACGGTTATGCATGTATGGAACACATATCAAAAGTTGATTTTTTAAATAAACAAGTTGATTCTAATCCCATTTAAAAGTCCTCACGGTTATGCGTGGTTAGAAGATACTTGATTTCATTTTTTTTAAAAATAAATTTGGAATACTACTAATCTCATTTAAAAGTCCTAACGGTTATGCATGATTAGTAGATATTCAAATTCCTGATATAAAAATACCACAAATAGACACAATTGTATGGTTTTATATGATGACATCATCTCCATCATTCTAAAAGTGGAATATGCGCCTAACAAAATTTTTATGATTTTTGTTTGATTTTTTTATTGAAATTTGATATTTATATTAAATTGAGTTTTAATGTTGAATTGATATCGATTACTTTTTCTCTATTTTCTCTAACACTATTATTCTTTTGCTGATAACAAAAGGGGGAGAGAAAAGTTAAGATTTTGTCAAATAAAATCAAGCAAAGGTCAAATAATTTTCTATTTGCATCTAGAATCATTTGCATATTTTTATTTGTATGCATATATGTAGGGGGAGCATCGTAAAGAGAGGAAGCATTTAAATAGGGGGAGCAATTAGAATATATCAATGATCAAATACATTTAACATATTCAAAATCTTAAATATATGTTTGTTATCATCAAAAGGGGGAGATTGTTGAATATGCGCTTATATGATTTTTGTTTGATGATAATAAACATATATACATTCGTTTAAATGTATTTGATAATATACTATTTTATTTTTTCACAGATTAAATAAATATTTGCAGAATAAAATAAATAACACGAAATTTGAATTCAAACGAATATTTTATTCAAACAAATATTTATTACATCTTTGAATAGTACAATTTCAAGCTCTCACTATAACTATACAACTTTGATTACAATTACATCACATTTCACATTTACAATTCACCTCACTACATATCACTCACACTCGTATTTATCTTCAACTTCATTCCAGTTTGAATCCAGCATCTGAGAAATCTGCAAAAATATTCACTAACGCAGTAAAATTGAAAAAGAAATATTTTTGCAAAATAAAATAAGATATGATTTTTGAAAATAATATTTGCCTCAGTTATTTGGGTTGTTCGTCATCATTTAAATTTGAATTCATCATACACGAACAACTTGTGACATACACAGTGTATTACTGTATATGCCACAAGGCCGTGCACGCCGATATATACACTTGATAATGCTACAGGGACAGGTGAGCACGGGTCAAACCCAAATGAAAAACCGAGTTCAACTCACGTGCAATATATTCAAAATCACGACACGAGCACAAGGTCAAACCCAAGTTTTGAAACTGGGTTCAACACAAGGCAACGTCAAGTCCAGACAATACAGTATGAACAAGCCAAAATGAAGTTGTACAAGTACAGTCAAGAAAGCAGCTCAAGTAACAAAAAGCAAGTGCAACACAGTTGCAAACAACAGGAATGAATATCAAGTGATACAACTGCAAGTATCAAGACCAGAAACTCAAGCTTCAAAAAACTACAGCAACAATGCACCAATAAAGTCGAGACAAAGCAACTGTTCTTAACCGCAAGTTCAAACCAAAGCACAAAAGTGCACAGCAACACAAACTGCAGTGGACAGCAAAGACCACATGCCACAATATCGAGTACATGAAGATGGCATCCCACAATATCCAAACAACAGCAAGAATATGAATGCAAGCAATACACTACAATATGCAGTGATACAATGAAACATTTTCAACATTGCAGCAGTGTGAAACTCGATATCAAATGAAGAATATGGACTGCAACATGAATGTCACAAGCCAATATTACAGCAATGACACGGCAACAAGGCAGACTCCAAGTTCAAGAGGACAGTGAAGGCAATACACAAGTGAAGTAAACAACAATGTCGAGTTCAATGCAATACAGTGACAACTACCTAATGATCAACTGGAACTATAACGAAGTCAGATAACAATTAAACCGAAGCTATCAATATCAAGTTCGTGCCAAAGTCAATTTTGAACAAGTCGCAATCAAACGAACAAGTCAAATTCAAAACCGTGGTCATCACGAAACGAATCAAAGCCGTGGTAAGCAAGCAACAAAAATATACGCATATGAAAAGGTCAGAAATCATCTCAGCATCAAAGTGAAATCGAACGGCTGATCAAATATCAGTTGACAAATTCAAGTACAAAATATACGACGTAAATCCAGGGTTACAAACCCTATATAAATTGATATCATCATCGGCAATTTTCTGCATCGAGTTCAAGCAATCCAACAACCAGTAAAAGCAAAAGGAACAAAGTACTTACCGAAGTTATAGTCGAACTCGATCAATTTCATCGAAGCCATGAGCAAAACAGAGAAGAAAACGATCGACGAAAGCAAGCAACGAGCATATATTCGATCGATCAAAAGTCGGACTCTTTGAAATCACGAAAAACCCTAAATTGGATCGCACAAACGAAAGCCCTAATCTGGATTGAAGGACAAAGCCGCCGCTATCTCATAACAACGAACGGAGAAAAGAAAAAGAAATAGGAACGGGTTGAAGAATAGGGGCCGGCCTTGTTTTATTATAAGGCTATAGTTTATTTTTAATAGGGTTTTATTTTATTTTATTGTTTTTAATTGTATTTTCTTTTTAAACCGTTTAATTTTCTAGTCGAGTAACTAGGGTACAAACTACGGTGTGTAGTTTGAGAATTCGCAACTCGGTAGTTGAGTTGTGGCAGGGTTTTGAGCGTAGAGTTAGATTAGTCAATAGCGGGTATAGCGAGTTTACGTGTGAAAGCGAGGGACTATCTAATTTCTAGTAGAAACCTTGGGGGCAGCACGTAGGCAGGGTTTTGCCGAAGCTGGGTAAATTCTGTGTTGTTCTGTTCTGTTATTTATATTCTGCTATATCTGTGCTGCTATTCTGTGATCCGTATTAATATTAATTAGCTTCTGCAATTAAGTTTTTATAATTTACACTATCACCCTATTCACCCCCCCTCTAGGGTGAAATCGATCCTACATCATCAACACTAAACCAAGTAAACATCTTTCAAATATACTCTTTACGAGTCAGTCGTAGAAGTATAAGCTTTTTATCTTTAAATATTTCCATACTCAAATTTTCTTCGTCTCACCAAAATCCAAATTCCGCTTTTAAATGCAATTTCAACTTGTAATTTCATCTTTATTTTTAAAAGCTATAAGCATATCATCCAAATGTAAAAATGCACTCAATCACCATTTTTCAAATACTTGAAATAAACATAAGTATCTTTAATGCATATATCAAAGCTAATACTAAGCATAAAAGAATCGAACTTCCTATATTATTGCCTATGCGACTGCTTCAAGCTATAAAGTGGCTTTACCAACTTGTAAACCCAATCAGTCCTAAAATACATTAAAAAAAATCTAGTTGTTTCATATAAGTAGTTTCTTCTAATTCTTTATCAAAAAAATTGTCTGTACATCAAGTTGCTCCAACTTCATGCCAATATTAACAACCCTTAATAACAAAATCAAGATAAATGTATGCTGGCTACAAGTGAAATATCTCATCATATTATTTTCTTTTCATTTTCAAAACCCTTTTGCTACCGATCTTGGCTTGTATCTTCCATAATTCTTTACTTTGAATATTTATTTGCATGCTATGAATCTACTTTTAAAAGTCAGTGGTACTAGATGTTCTAACTTGTTAGCTAAATTTTTAGTTTTGCTTCTGGACTGGAGAAAACATCTTCCTAACTAATGAGTGAACCTAAGTTATTTTCTATAAAGACCACGCCTCCTTTGTCGTAGAGAAAATCCATTTTGAGCTATCGCTTGACTTTAAAACATCATCAATGTCAAAAGACTCATCTTAGACTACATACAATGTATAGTCAAACTGGTCGCCAAGGATAAGGTTTGAATAGTGACAATCTCCGTACCTCTCATGTGTCTTTCTTATAAGACAACTTACCCGAGTGGTTTCAATTCTATAAGGACGCCGTAGCCTCGACCATAAATTGAATTCTCTCCAGTATTATGTGATAGAGTCACGGGTGTGTCATATGGATAATTATGTAATTTGATTATATAACTAAAATCTTGTAAGAAAACTATTCGAGATAAAATATGATTTTGGTTGTATTTTCTTTTATATGTGTTGTATTATAGAGATATAAATAATGTATTTAAACATAAATATATAAGTTAAAAATCATTAGAAGAAATATTTTACCAATTCAGTTACGAATGTGTTTGAAACCATGAGTATTAAATCAATAACTAAATATTTACTTTTAAATGTTCATTGTCAAAATGAATCGAGAAAATGATATCGATGTGTTCGTTAAGACTAGTGTACGTAATGCTCTCAAAGTGAAGTACTCATGATCATTGTGCCATCAAAGGGTTATGTACTTGTAGTTGTTTTGGAATAATTGCAAAATGACTTGACGAGAGTCTTCCACAAGTTAATACAACTAAGTCAAAATAGAGGATCTTACAGTTACGACGTACAATAGTCTTTAGACTTAAGGGTATTGTTAGTTTGATTATGGTCGAACACATGTCATGACCACCATATTACGGTCAGTTGGGTACATGTTGAACTACTTGAAGTGAAATACTACTCAAGAGAGTATTTGTCTTCTTCATTGTAGAAGGATGAGATCATCGTAATTGGTAGTCAATTTAAACTCAAAATCTCAGACTGGTTAAATTGGTTAATCGATGATTGTTAATAGATTGAAAAAATGATTTTAATGTGGTCTACCCAATTAACTACAGATATTAATGGAGTTTTGGGTCTAGACTAGACTTTATATATCTTAGTGATACAATATTGATGGAAAAAAAATGTATACAAAATGATGTTACTAGGTATGGTTTAATAAAGACTACAAATTGGATTTTTCCTAAATTATTCAATAAGCAATTGAAACTGTGCTCTATATTGTACTTCAGTAAAGTCTGTACATGTTTCAATATTTAAATTGTTTATGTATTGGCTGACGATCGAGTTCACACCAAAGAATCGATACAACCATGTTGTTAGTTAATTTTCGAGTTCGATCAATGTTATAAATATTATAAATTAATAACAAAATTAAATACAAATGTTGTATTGAATTTTAATGGCATTCTAATTATTTATTGGAAGCTTCATAATTATTTAAAATGATGTATAGAAGTTACACGTCGATTTAATCAATGGACAAGCTTAAACAAATTAATTAAATAAATGATTTAACTGTTTGGCCTGAAATTTAAAAGCCAAATAGGGGAAGGGATGGATAAGGGAGGGTGAAGACCTAATCTTCAAGGCAAGAGAGAAATGCGCTAGATATTTGTGATCTGGTTGGCTATAAACAGCCACCCTATTCATTATCTCTTGACACTGAACAAAACCCTAACCCTAACTTCCATTGCTGACATTGGTGAAGCCAAGCAGAGGGAGTTGCATCCCGTAACCAAGGACTTAGAACAAGGAGTTTGAGAAAGGAAATACTTGCGACCAAGGTGTTCGATAATTAGCTTGATCTCGATGAGGTAACATCCTATTTTAATTAATTCATGTGTGTGTGTATATTTTGATGCATGCTCCCCAATATATATACATGGCCATAAATTTAAAAAATATTGAAATTATATATATTTTAATAAATAAAACGTTAAAGAAAACTAATCTAGGCTTTACAAAAAATTATAATAACATATTTGGATATATATGTATGAAAAAGTATTTTATATTTTGAAAATGTCAATCAATTATACTCGGTTTTAAACTAATAATGAAATAATAAATTAATTTTATTAAAGCTTTTAATTTTTTTTTCAGATTTCATAAATAGATATATTCCATACACAAAATATATATTTAATAAAAAATTATTCATGCCTACAAAAAAACATTTTTTTTACTTTGAAAAAGTCAAATCATTTAAATTTCAAATATTTGAAAAAGTCGTATATACGTATATATTATATTTGTAAATAATTAGTATGTATTATATTTATAAAAAAAATCACCTCTTTTGATTCACATATTTAAATTAAGAAAAATAAATACCTTTTGACTTGAAAAGGTCAAATTACTTTAAAATTTAATATTATATAAATATTTGTACATAATTAATACGACTATACATACATAATTAAACCTAATAATTTATTTTAACTAAACACACACGCGCACGCGCGCACACGCCCACACACATATATCTGTGTGTGTGCCGAAAATTTTATTCTAACGTTTAATATTTAAATAACATTATATATATGTATGTTTATATATGTTTATATATATTTTAATTAATATACCAATGGATGAATTATATGTATGTGTTTATGTGTATTAATAGTTTAAATTAACGTGATACAAATATAAGTGTTTGTGTATATATTTATGACATCACCAATATTCACCTATGACATTAAACCTACTAACCATAAGTCACAATGATTTATGTTCTCATATTACCCTTTGGTTAGATTGCCATACTTAATATAATTATAATGTTTGTATTGAGAATACAAACATATTAAAATGCTAAAACATAAAATCAAACTAAAACTAAATAATAATTAAATATTATTATTAAATAAAAAATTAAATTAAATTTTAATATAAAAATTAAGTAAATTAAAAACTACACACCAAACTCTTTTATCAACTAATACTAAATATGATTTAGTATAAAAATGTTATTTATACAAACACAAAATACGATCTTTTGCAAATTAACAAAAGATTTTTTTAAATCCTTCATTTTAATCTCGTTGCCATTTCATCTAGTCCAACATTATGAACACCACACTCACTATTAGAACAACTATGTGGAATATCATATGAGGTGTCAACAACTGCAACTACTTTATTTTTAGGCTGAAAAGTGGGAATAATTTCCATCTTTCTAGGCTTCTCACTATCTGAGATTAGAATATCAGTAAAGTCATCCTTTAGCTCGAATATGACCGACTCATCAAAAGTAACATGTCTTGAGTATGATCTTCATCTCAAAATTCCAAATGCGGTACCCTTTGATGCCATCCATATATCTATGCAATATTTTTTTTATAAGCTCTAGCCACCAATTTATGATTTCATGTATGGTGAATATATACAGGACAACCAAATACAAAAAAATAACTCAAGTTTGCAAATTTGCCTCTCCATGTTCCTTGGAGAATTTTTCCATTCCACGATGGAGCATGAAATCTAATTTATAATATGAGCAACAATTGACAAAGCTTCAGCCCAAAAGCCCTATAATCAATTTCAAGCAGCGGGAGGTTTCTCAAGCAGAGTTATATTCATTCTTTTTGCAACCTCATTGGATTGCAGATCCCTATGTATAGTAAGAAAAATCTCCTAGTGCCACATTGTATACAATAATCAAGGAACTCCTTTTTAAGACATATTCGCCATTATTATTGTTATATTTTAGAATCTTCAAAGTCTTTGCTGTTTGAGTTTCTACAAGTGCCAACCCTGCTTTGAATTTCTCAAACACCTCCAACTTAGCTTTCATTACATACATCCATATTTATGTGAGTAGTCATAAATAAAGGATACGATTATCGAGCTCATATAAAAGAAGTTGTAGAAACTGCTTCCTAAACATCCATATAAACATAATCAAGTATCCTCTTAGAACTGTCCTTACCAACACCAAAAGATACTATAGTCTGCTTCCCTAATACACATTCCTGATAGAAATTAAAATTGTTAAAGCTCTCTACCTTGATCATCTTTCTCCCATGCAATAACACTAAGCTCTTATCAGAAACATAATACAATCTCAAATGCCAAAGTCTGGATGCATCCAAGTCTCTCAAACTATCAACGTCAATGCAAAGCTCTCCAAGAACAATTGCGCCTTTAAGAAAATATAAATTCCGCATTATAATGCCCTTCATTTAAACAAATATTTAACGAGAAACCTTTAAACTATCCTTTCAATAGTAATCATGCATTCCATTGATGCTGATTGACCTAAAGAAATCAAAGAAATACGAAGTCCTGGGACATATCAAATACTAGTTAAGGTACATATCACAACATCATAATGAATATGCATCAAATTGATTCCCTAAGATTTCACTTCATTCCTTATCACATAAGAACATAAGTAATCCTTACTAGGCATCATATGGAAGGATGCCTTAAAATCAATAATCCGATCGCTAGGTACTATGCTTCCAATGCTTCACTAGAATCACCATTCTTTGGTGCAACTGATGAAGATCCATCTGCTTCCATTTTTTTCTTCAAGTATAGACAATTACCCTCTCCAATGACTTAGTTTCATACAATAACAACACTTCCCATCTCTAGACTTACTCCGCCGTCCATCTCTCCACTTCCTAGAATTTTAATGCGTTCTAAAGATCTTTTCCTCCTTGTCATATCTTCTTTTCTCAACAAAAAAGTCTTAACTAATACTTCCTCCACTACTATCACTAACACTCAAATACTTCACCTATTCATGAAAATCCCATACCAGTGTATTCGTAAATAAGACCATTGGAAAATCTAATGTATCATTCCAAAACCAAATACAATATAATTACAACATTTTGCTAATAGATTCATCTTTATTTTTAAATCATCGAACATTAGGGAATGCTTTAATTAAAGTATTCTCTTTTGCCTTATAGGTAAAATCAAGATTTTCAAAATGAGATTCAAATAGTACATCGTCAAGTTCAACATTAAATAGGAATGGGATTTAAATCTTAAATCATGGATATAAATATTCATATTCATAAGTTTTTTACACACTTTAAGTTGATTTTGGTGACAAATTGCACCTTTTGACAAACCGATTCAAAGCCCAAAGTGTCATTGAACTCGCATCACGCTGAGAAATACGAATCCATAGGTTTGATGATTTACAAGGTACATAGATAAATAAAATTTTAAAAAAATTCTAAACTTTTAGATTTCACAACAGAAAGAAATAAAAATATAATGTTGAGATATCCTAGACTATAACCATCTCATAATAACCGTAATACATACAAAATGTGTACCTAGAGTTTCCAAATGCGAAATATGCATAGGTCCACAGGCAGGTACAATAAGATGTATAGAAAAATGACTATGGATAAATACCTCCAAAGTGCACTGTCACTTTATCTACTACCTTGATAGATACAAAGAGGGAAAAATAGAGGGGATTATACATGATATGGTGACTAAATCATATCATCAGTGGTATGATGTCAATAAGGAATTGAATTGTCATCTATAATCTATTCGACCTAAGGGTATTCATTTGTGTATGTGCACTTTGTATAAAGAACTAGTCAACTACACGCTATGGTGTAACAATACTTAATACACCTAACCACACATTAAACATCTTCAATGACAACCCATCAACTTATACACCGAGTAGACAATCTCGAATGTAAATTATCTAAGGCACATATCGAGTAAATGATCTCGATGGTAAACTGCCTTTCGAAACATCGAGTATACAATCCTGATGGCATCTTATCTTCTATGAACAACACCGAATATACCTAACATTATCTGGGCCCATATTGTCGTAACCCCCTCATTAGTGCCATATGATCTAAAGCATCTAATTACAATAGAATCACAAGCCACATTAAGTATCACGTTATACAACTTCAAGAAGTTTGAACCTAGCTACGTCACCAAGTGTGAAACTCGTCTAGCATTTTACAAAGATCCTTACAGCTACGGGAACTCTTGAAAAGTCTAGGAAGTGGGAACAAGTTTCTCCAAACCATCCTAGTTGGCATGTTCCAAGTCTAGGTTCGACCTAGTCACCTACAACAATTAAGACGTTTGACTCCATGAATTCAGAATTCTAATTGCTTTCCTAACATCTAACCTCTTAGTTAAAACGTCTAACTTCTTATGCTAAACGCCTTCAGAAAATCAGATGTCTGACTGAAAATTCAGACGTTTACTACGATTTTCAGATGTCTGAACTTAGTCGGATTTTAGCGTAATTCTATTGGGTTTTGTTCCTTTCTTGATGTCTAATTCTTGGATTGAGACATCTAAACTAGTTATATTTCGTCCTGTTATGTTATTTTATCTTTATATGTTCTTTCCAGAACTAACTTCAACTTTTGAATTTATATTGTTCTCTTGTAAACAAGTATGTACATATTATTCCAATCTTATTTATCTTCATTCCATTGATTGTATATAATTATCCAATGATTCATTCTTATATATTTTATTCAAAGTTGATTGGATCGAGTCTTGGTGACTACTAAAAGGTGTATACGTAGATTAACTTTTTATCCACCTAAATTAAGTCAAATCTACATATAACATCTAGTCTACAAAGTTTTAGGGGTTATTTTAATCCAATTTACCATTCCCTCAAGTTTTAACGGTTATCCTATCAAATCATTACCTAGGGTTTTTCAATTATTTCAATTCACATATATTTTCAATTAAAAACCATTAATTCAAATTAAAGATCATATGTTAATTCTAAATAGATATATAACTGAAATTTAATACTTATCTACATCATACTCATATCGTAGATAAGTCCATCCACTTTGTACATTATTTTAAAGAAATTCCCTTCACTGCTTTGATTTGATTTAGCGTTTCCTCTTTTTATTTAGTTTGTAATTCTTTTGATTTTCTTCTTCTCTTCTTTTTAATTTGTTTCTTTTATCTTTTTTTGTAGCAATTGATTTACTATTTGTTTTGAAGAGCTTTTTGGAGATAGAGTTGATGAGATAGATTTAAATCTAGTTTTTCCTTTAGTTGGATGGAGGTCAAGGTTTTCAGAATAAAAGGAGCGAGGCTTCGCTATTTATTTATATGTAGAAATTAGGTGAATTCTAGATCTATGAAGATTATTTCTTTGCTCATCCCTTATCCTTACATGTACGCAAAATTCATTTCCTTTTACTTTTTAAAAGAAATATAATATTTATCCAACCCCAATAAATGCAATTAATTAGAAGTCAAACCAATATCATTAATTGATATTCTATGCGAACGCACACACATAGGGATATGATCGGCTACACCCCAATTTTGCTACACCTCAAACCCTGTGATTTCAACCACGTGTTTCGAATTAAATAATATACCTTCTCTATCCTGAAGTGATAAGAGAGAATGTATATTATTTAATTCAGAACATGTTGTTGAACTCAGGGGGATTTAAGGTGTAGCAAAAATAAAGTATAGCCAATCCTTTTATGTGTGTGTGTGTATAGGATTAATAGCACCCTTTATTTAGCACCATTTGTAGCCTCATGATATCAACCACAAATTTATATTTAATATTTGGTCCATGTGACGGGGGAGGAAAAGAACAAATAAATAAATAAAAACTTGTGGCTGATACCAGGTGGCTACAAAATGGTGCTAAATAAAGGATGCTATTCTTATACATATGCACACAAACACACACATCTGCGTGTGTGTATGAATATTACGATGGTTAATAATATTGCATACGCATATATTGACATTGATTAAGAAACTTACTCCTTATTAGTAATTTCTCAATCAATTAGTATTAATTGGTATTGATATTTTCGAATAAAAAATATATATATTTACCTTTATTCTTTACAAATAAAGAGATGGTAACATTTTTCTTAAGAAATGCATTCCTTTCATAATTATATTCTTATCTTCACTTTTAATATATGTAATGTTAGCGATATTTTTCATCTCACAACACCAAATTTATAATAGGGTAACTATATTTCTGATTATCCTATTAAGTGTGAATCAACAAATTCAAGTGCTAAACATGGTGATTATTTTGTGGAATGCTTATACAATCAAGAAGAGACACTTTAACCGTTTATTAAAATGCCTAGATTGGTTTTTGTACTAAACTTCGCCAAATTAAAACTAAATGGAATCTTCAAAAAATGAAAAATAATAAGTACAATAAAGTAAAGGACATAGAGATTTACATGGTTTAGATGTTAGAAAATCCTATACCCATGGGTCAAATCTTTCATTATCATTCTTCTTCCTCGTACAATCATTTTAATGGTATAAAGAGCAAAAGAATGTATGGTTTCTTTAAGAGAACTCATGAAAATATTTCTTTCTATACTAGAGCGCTTTTCCATTATAGCAGAAAATCTTTCATGGATTATTGACATCACTTTTTTGCTATCTTCCTCCATCGTCGGATGTTGCCGCATGTCCTTCTCTTGTTTATTGTTGTATTGTACACAGGTTGCTGATGTGGTCATTGGCAGAAAATTTTTCTTTATGCAGGAAGGTTTGAATTTAGGCAAGATATTTTAAATTTGGGCGGGATGTTTTGAATTTGAAACGCTGTTTTCATTGTCCGTTTGGTGGGCTGTGCTGTTACCTTCTTTTATACTACGTCATATGCATCTTAGTGCCTGCTTCTATACCTTGCATCTGAATAATTATGAGGATTAAGAAACATAGTCGTATTGTTATGTAACGGTCTTGTTTTTTCTTATTTAATTTCACATATACTGCACAAGCCAACCCTAGTTTGATTTGAACAAGATCCGTGGTGCTATGTTGGCACAGTTTCACATCATAAGAGTTGTTGTTCTTGTGTATTAAGGCATTCTGGCTTTATGTTATGTATTTGTGGGGATTGTTGGGTGTGCTTGGAGAAATGTTATTATGTAGATTACCAATAACACAAAATGACTTTATAAGTGGCGGCGCAGTGTGTAGATATTATGCCGCAAATCCCTCTATTAGGTGTTGCCGTTTCTTTATCGTCATTTACTGCTTAAATTGGTTTGGTTAGGCCTTTCACCATCATAAGTATTCCATTTCCGTTGCGCAATTTGAATATAGTGGAATCTTGTTATGCCTAAGTATTATGTTGTGACTTTATTACATGTCAAAGGTGGTTGTATGAGTGGCAACATAGTTTTGAAGATGATTTGTAACCTGAGAGATAGCGATGTCATTTGAGGGTATGATTGCGCTACCTTATATGAGTATGGCTGCATAGTCTAGGTTATTGACTGGGTTGATTTTAGAAAGTTTAAGATGTCATTTTGTTTTATGGCGTGGAAATTCTTGTTTATATTTTTGGCTTGTTTTGTTTGTCATAACGTGTCTAATTTTAAACCTGTGCAGTTCTTTATGTGATTCAGGTTTACGTTTATTGTAACTTCCTATGCGATTGTGCGGTTTGAATCGCTTTAGACTATGTTGTCCATTATAACGTTATAATTATTCTAAATTCTTTGGATATATGTAGTACGCTTTGTATTATGGTTTATTTGTCGCTCAAGGGAACTATTACATTATGGTAACCACGTTCATTTTTTTATTAGACTTTGGGTAAAAGTTCTTTAGGGATCCATTATCTGATTTTTTAGGCCATTTCCTTATACTCTACAGTTCGTCAGTTAACTGTAGTGTGCCCCTATACGTTGTGATCGGAAATGGATGGAACATTTGCCTCCTAAGTCTGCGCTAACACATGTTGTCGTGGACTTTTGATCTACTATGCCCATTCTTTAGTCTGTCTAATCCATTAGTCCTATCACATTTAATGTTTCTTACACGTATCATTATATGGGTGACTGTGCTTCTCCTATGTGATTAGGTATGTCATTTCATTTTTCATGGGATTTGCTTATTTTTTTTGTAAAGATCCCCTTTCATCATTACTATCTAACAGTCTTGATTAAAAAGCATTATTTGAATTCAAGGGTTGAGATCTTTTAACTAGTACTTATTTTCTCTTTCTGCTTCTATATCGCTTTTACTTTCTTAACAAAATGGGAAAGAAAAGTAAACTTCAGCGATTTTTGGCTTTTACCTCAACATCCTTCGATCAAGCTTCGATCATCATTAATCTGTACGATTGTTATTTCCCTTCTTCTCTTACATTTATGTATCTTAGTTGGTCGGTTAATTGATTTAACAAATTTCTAGTTTAAAATAGTATATATGTAACAATCCACATCTTAATGGGTCCGAATTTTTGTTAAATCGAAAACCCAAGCCCCTTAGGGTGCGAATGATTGGTGTTGCTAATAAACATAGGTATATCAGAGAGCTATCGATAAGAACTCACAGCGGAATAGTAAAGTATAATAAAACATATAGTGATACCGACCAAGGCTAATAATTTAGGTACCTAGTGCCCTTGTCTATGTTGAGCATGCATAAGCAAATCTGTCCTTCCACTATTTCCGACTTGTAGTAATTCCTATCCTTCTAAATCTATCCCATGGGTTGTAATGAGGAGGAGGATCAGAACAACATTTTGGTGGCTGGTAAATTGTATACTTTATCCATAACACTAGTTTATATCGGTTAGTTTCCATTACACGTTATGTCTATGTATTCATAAATTAGTTATAACTTGTAATGAAAACCAATATGTATAAACTAGTGTTTTGGATAAAGCATGTAATTTACGAGCCACCAAAATATTGTTCTGACTCCTTCCTCATTACAAACCACACGATAGATTTAAAAGGACATGTACCAGTATAAGGGAGGGGGGGGAACAGTGGAAGGATAGATTTCCTTACATATGCTTAGCACTAACAAGAGCATTACGTACCTGAAGTATTAGCCTTCGTCGGTATAATTATATGTTTTATTATACTTTATTATTCCACTGTTAGTTCTTATTGATAGCTCTCTGATATATTTATAGAATACCAACACTAACAATCCATAGCCTAGTGGACTTGGGTTTTCGATTTAGTGAAAATTCGGGGCCACTAAGGTGTAGGTTGTTACATTTGGTATCAAAGCTTAGGTTAATCGATTGTAGTAATTAAAATACACTGAGTGAACATATCTGTATTTTTTCCTATAATTATATATATAATGCACCAAACTCTATAAATTCTAACGATAGAAGTAGTTGCAAGCATATTCTTAAAGATGGATAAGTCAACAATGAGTTGGAGCAATAGACAGAGTTATAAACATATGCCTATCTTGATCACCCCACAGAAGATAGGCCGTATGAGAAGACGTTGACTTAAGAAGAGCATGAATGCAACATATAGAACGATCCTCAAAGTTGGATAGTACTTGACTACCTTATTGGGCCTACATTGCCCTATGAGTGTAGATCCCTACAGGATTGACGACCGATGATGTACATTAGGTCCAGATAAAGGGAAATGGGAAAATTTTATATTGTAGACTTCCGCAAGTAATAATTAAACAAGTTTCAGAAGGAAGGTATGTAGAAATCATTCAAGGATTATAGCCGAATTTTTAATATATTATAAAAGAAGATAAGTTGGAAAGTGGGTGAAAAAAATAAAAGTCGCTCTGAATGCGACCTCATATGAAAGGATTAATAGAAGAATTTTAAGTTCTTAAAAATATTTGAAATAATTTTCAATGAATTTATCTAAAAGTAGAAAAATCATGTTTTAAGAAGTTAGCAACTACTAAAAAATTCGCAAATTAAAATATCTTTTTATATTTTATTTAATTTTGGTTGAAATTTAAAACCATTAGGGCTAAAAATTTTAGTTAAAAAGGGTTTTAATAAAAAGGCATTTTCTTTGAAATAAAAAGAAATAGAGCGTATGTTTAGCTTGTTGATTTTTCAGATTGTGTAAATTCGATGTTTTAGGATTCTTTTAGTAGACATTAAAAAGTGGTACTAATTTTAAATAGGTTAAAATGGAAAGACAAAAAACATCTGATAGAGAAAGCAACTGAAATACTTCAATGCAAAGAAGATTTAGAATAGAAATTAAACAGAAATGTAAGAACACTCGGTAATGAAGATTGGAAGAATAGTCTTCTATAAGAAAAACATAGAGAAAATAACTGAAGTAGATTTATACATAAAAAGAGCTATATAAGTAGGAGCAAACTATTAAGAGCAGTTTAGTAGAAGAAATCTAAATAGCAGCAACACTAGAAATTTAAACATAGAAACAATGTTCGGAATTTGTATTGTGTTAGTAACAAATTTGAAACAACATATGAAAAATGAATAGTTTTCATAAATATGTGTAGAAATTACATATATCTTTTAGAAGTCCCACTCATATTCTATTAAGGACACTCTAGGGTTTAATGTGGAGACAACATGAGTAATAGGAAAATAATAGAGTGAAAGTTGTCCTTGTCTACTCCAGTTTTTATTATTTAAAGTTATAAATGTGTTTTAGAAAACCTTTAACAGTGCATTCAAATAAAAAAAGAGTTTGATATAACAATTGAGTTTTTAAAGACAAAACTTAATAAATTGTCTGAGTTTAAAAGCCCACTTTTTAAGAAGTAAAGTCTTTGTTGCAGAAAGGTTTTAAAGGAAAAATTGATTTGAATGATTATTCATGTCGTAAAAGTTGACCCTTACCATTTAAAAAGAAGAAAATGATCTTTTCAAAATATATCGCTAACATTTTCCTTTAGACTTAGTAAATAACTTGATTCATAAATACTAAACTGTAGGTTTAAAAGTTAAGACACCTACAATTAAAGTTGGTTAAAATGAAAAGTTTTTCATTGCCCTTTTGGAAACCAAGCAATTTGTAACGACCCATAAATTTTGATTTAATAAATTTGTTAGTTTAATTTAAAGTTTGCAATTAAATTTAGGAAGAAATAAAAATCTTAGAAGTTATAACGAAACAATTATTAGAAATTTAAATATAGCAATTGAAATCAAGATTTATAAATTCAAAATATAATTGCAATTAATTGAAATTGTGAAATTTGTCATACTTAGTTATAAGTTTAATAAAAGAAACAAACGGGAGCATTGAATTAACCAATGAAATGTTAAAATCAGAGGTAGTTGAATGAATTCAATATTAAGTAAGATATTTTAGTAATTGGTTGGAAATATAAATTTAAGTATAATTGAAATGCTACTAGTTTAATATTTTAAGAAGGTAAGTAATATAAATAAATGATTGTAAACTTTAGTAATTGAATTAATGTGCAAAGGAATTGAATTAAAAATGAATAGCATGAATAACATGAATATTAATAAATGAAATTATGTAATAATTGATAAATGATGGCATTCATGAATGAAATAAGATTTGTAAGTAATAAAGGATCAATTAAAATAAACATTAAACCAATGAATAAAAGAAAAAGGTTGTAAGAAGTAAAATGTAGAGTAAAAGGATAGAATATAAGTGAATGCAATCAGTAGTATGGAAATAAATGCCAACATTGAATTGTAATAAATGTAATTAAATGTTACATTTGTGTGAAACGTAAAGACAATGGTTAGGAATTGTTGAAAATGGTATATTAAAGTAATGAATGAGAAAAATGAATCAATTAATATATGTATTTATTTCTTTAGTATTTTGCATAAGATTTGGAAATCAAATTGCAATTAAAGGAAACTAGGTAGTATGATATTTGGAAATAAAGTTAAGGGTACAACTATTATGAATTACCTAATTAATTGGTCAATGAATTTATTTGAAATAAAGTTCAAATTATGTTAATTAATTACTACGCAAAGTATGTAAAGAAATTAATGAAAATTTTAATGTTGAAAATTTTATAGGATGTAAAGTATTTAAAAACCTTAATTTATGTGTTCAATGGATAGAAGTATACATTTAAAAACGTAATATTCATTCAAATTAAAATGTAAATAGGCATATATTGATGTAATAAAATAAAATTAGCATTGAACATGGAATACCTATTACCTGGAATCAAATTGTAAAGTTGTAATTGATTTGAAATCGTAAAATGAGAATAAATTCAAAGTTATAATAAATTGATGGAATAATAAGGGATAAACTGCAAGGGAGGAATCACTATTTGATTAACCCCTTACTAAAATTCTCTAATTAAAAATTTACTTTTTTCTAATTCCCTTAATCAAAACTATTCTCCTCTAGTAATCTCTTATAATGATTCAATGAAATATAATTTGGAATTACTGCCACATCATAGATAATTAAAACCATAATTGTGGTTGTAAAAGCATTTATTATGAATTCAAAATAAGATAAACCTTGCATATAAAATGAAAATCATTTGTAGTATGGCATAAGATTTATACAATGGTGCCAGTTAAGAAATTAACGTACAATAACATATTCATCCAAAGGCTTCGAATTTGTTAACATATAGTAAAAGAAATTAATAGTTGCATCAAGAAACCTACTCAATTTGAAAGAGAAGAATTAAAAATAGAAATAAATATTTGTGCCATTTTCCTAAATATATCACATAAATTTGGATCTCTCTCATTTTCCAACTTCTATTGCAAATTTTTAGACATGTAATTCTTCTAAAATATACATATGCAGATGTAATCTACTAAAATATACTCTTCCTGTAGTATAATGAATTACATGGATATTCAGTATAATTAAACTTATAAACCATTCAATGTATTCATATTTTAGTATAATATAACATTGTACAAATATGCCAACAAATATGCCAATAATAGAAAAGAGAAACATAAACAAAGACTGATAGTATAGAAAATTACCACACCTCAAATAGAAGCCAAGTAGCATAAGCTATTATGCCATTGTCATAAGCCAAGCAGAAAAAACCTTGAACATAAGCAAAACAAATAAATTGCATGTTAATGAGAAAAAAATGAAATAAACAATGGACTTCGGTGGAGATTAAATTGTGGTACTTGATAAAATCAATTATACAACAATATTTCAAAGAAATATACGTTCTTGGTTATTCTAAAAAATAAGGAAACAATTCCACGAATTATCTAAACAAAGCCAAAAGTTGAAATATATCCAAAAAATATAAATAAAAAGGATCCTAATATAATAAAGTAAATTAAAATGCAAAAGTATACCTAGTTAGTTTTCTAGAAGTAAAGATTGTTTGAGCTATAAACAGTGGAATTATATGTATCCAACATATATAATTATAATAAAAATAATATAGAAAATATAAAAATAACTTGCCAAATTTATCTCAAAATTTAGCTTACACATACCAAATTTTTTTAAACATAAAATTGCGCACTTTGTATAGAAATTAGAAATAAATATTTTACATGTTTTCCAATTTTAGGCCAAAAATATTCATTTTTAATTTCTTTATAATATAATCAGTTTATTTTAGTCTAATAAACAGTCTTTGTTATGGTTTTTTTTAACATAACGAATAGTTTTGGTTTTGACTTATGTATGTAAATATATATATGCATGAAATACTTTCTAGGATTGGATTATTAAACTAAAAGACCTTGTTAGTGATCTGTTTGTTGCTTTTTTAATCAAAACAACTTATATCAACGTGTATATTTTGTCAAAAACGGCAACCCAAATATCACGATATATGATAGCCAATGTTGTTATTTTACGTTAATTTTAACAATTTTTCTAATATAACGTAAGGTTTTAATAGTGAGCTAAAACAACAGGTATTAAGTAAACTTCTATGGTTGTTATCATTTTATGGCATTTTGTCGTATTAGAAAAAATAGCAATTCATAGCCAAGTACATGTTTTTGCCAAAAATCCAATTTATTTATTTAATCAATATCATGATAAATTTTACTTTAGGTCCATATATTCAAATTAACTAAGTGACTAAATTTTGAATTTTTAAAATAAATCCAATTAATTAATAACCATTATTCGGTCCATAAATCTTGTTCACAGCTGTTAAAATACCAAAGGCACATCCAGGCTACAAGAACACATACTTGTTTAATGGAACCAAACTACGCAAAGAACACACCAACACTACATATATTCTAAACGATCTTATACGTCCTGAAGTGGGAAGTACGGAGCAAAAGCAAAAATCATGCTACAGGGTTCCAAATAATTAAGCAACAACACCAGCTGTGATATCTTTTACTGGGGGGATCATGCTAAATATTTACCATTTTGATTTAGTCTTTAACAGAAATGGGTATTACTAAGAGAATACATCCAGGCCTAGTAAACAGGCGAAGTTTGAGATCATAATACCCGTCTTGATGTTGTTTATTCACGTTTAGGGAGAAAATATGATGTTAGCAATTAGTAATTTGAAACAATATAGGAAAAGATATGATTTTCAAACAAGTCACAATGGTTATATTTTGTTAAGACACAATAGTTTAATGTCTTGTTGAATAATTCAGTGTCGTAATGTCTCTGTGTTTCACTAGAAAATGCATTCAGGTTGGTATTGAATATCAGTAAAGCTTAAGTTTAGATCTTATGCTCTGTTCAATAATTCAACCGCCTTGTTAATATTGTACTTATCTCTACATAATCTTAAAATCCTTCTGCAATTTAATATGCAGTTTAGACAATATATAGGTGAATAAAACGAGCCAGCATGTAGTTTGATTCATATAAGAACTATTGGCAAACAAAATGGGCAATTCAGTACTACAAATGGATCAAATGAGCAGGTTTTGGATATCAAATTGGCAGCATATAAACTCCTACATTGCATTACAGTACAATGTGAAACAGTAGCAGCAAAGCATAATAAAATTGCATGATTTTAGCCTAAATCAACGTTAAAGCATACTCAGTCAATTGGTAATATCCATAAGACTATACCAAATCTCACATATCTACAGACAAAAGATTGCTTTTGGCTTAAATTAGACCAACTTGATGGGTAAAATCCACGAGGCTGTACCAAATCTCACATAATTTTTGGGTAAGTAAAAAGGGAAGCATAAGAAGTTGGTTCATAAAATCCAGGAGATTGTACCGAATCTCACATATTTTCAGTTTTAATCTTAGACCTGACTGTGATTGAGAAGTATCAAATTCAGAGTTTAATATAATCATAATCAGCTAGCTAGGAAAAGAACAGATACATGTAGAAGAAGACGCACCATGGTTGAAAAACCTGAGAAGCCATTGATCGAAGTTCTTCAAGCAACAACATCCGACTATATCTCAAACTCTAGATCTGATGGATCACGAAATTGACAGCAAATCGGGATTGCAAATATTAAATTCGAGGTAGTTTTTGCCGCTAAAGACTTAGTGCTCAGATCCATGGACAAGGCGGCAACCCTAGACTAAAAGCAGGAAGAAGGAAGTATGAAAGCGTTCAAGCACTAGAATTGCGTTAGGAAAGAATACGGAGGAGTTACAAATCTATCCACCGTACTTTAGTTTGATTACGAAATTACCAAAATTTATAACAGTAATAACCATTGTAATTGATTACAATGAAATATTATTACTAATTTATTACGATAATAACCGCTAAAAATTGAAGGGGAAAAAGTGTTACAAAATGATATGTTTGGCGTAATGCGAGCTAGGCAACACAGTCAAGGCAGAAAAATTATGCCGGTGCTAGGAGAAAGAGAACTAGAGTTCGCAGCTGGCGCTCAAGTGTTCATGAAGATTTCTCCGATGAGAGACGTCATATGCTTTGGGATGGCCAGGAAGCTAATACCTAGATATGTAGGGTCGTTTCCAATCATGGAAAGCATTGGAAAGATACATATAAGGTGGAATTGCCTAGTATTTTTGCAGAGATCCATAATGTGTTTCACGTATCATATCTGCGGAAATGCATTAAAGTCCCTGGCGTAGTAGACAATTCGAGGGTAGTAGAAGATCTGGTCATAGAGCTAAATATGACTTATGTGCGAAGATCGGTTTGGATAGCCGACTGAGATGTTTGGATAGAGGACTAAGATAAGAAGCGGTTTCAGAACACAGTGGTGAAGCAGTAAGCATTCAGTGGAGTGCATATCAAGAGGACCGCATATGAGAAACAGTGGGTGAGGTCAGGAGGGCCTACCCAAAGTTGTTTGTTTCGGATTAGCATATGAGCCATGTATTGTATTCATGTCGATTTTGAACCGTTTATACACATGAATATTATGGTTGATTTTTTTATTAGTAAATAGTACTAGTACATTTAATTATGAACTAGGAATTCGTGGTAATGCTTAAGGTAAGCATGGGATAGTTGGCAAATCATTACCGAGTCTTAGTTTAATTTTGAGGGCGAAACTCCTTTAATGAGGGAAGACTGTAACAGCCCCTAAATTACGAATAATTTAATTAATGAATTAAAGGGCCAAATGGGACTAAATAAGAAAATAGAGAGGTATGAATTAATGAAAATAAGCATGTGAGCCAAAGCCTAGATAATTGTGGGACAATAAACATGACTCTTTTCGATCCATTCATTTCATTTTACTAAAAGTAAAATAAAAGTTCAAAAGATATGTCAATGGCGGCGGCTTAGAGAAACGAGAATAAAGAGAAAATAAAGCAAATACAAGCTGAGAAAAGGATAAGAAGACCTAAACAAAATTTCTTAAAGATTTAGATAAGTAATACTTAACCTTTTATTCAGTTCGTTTCGGTTGATAGGATCATGTTATCTTGTTGGTATTTATATAAATTTATGTTAAAATGAAAACTTGTTATAATACCCTAACCATTCTTCTAAACATGGATAGTAACTTGAGAAGCTCATTATAACAGCCCGCAAACCCGTACCCCTTGAGTCGACACTATCTCCATCACTCAACTCAAGATGAACGGAAATACGAACCATTAGGGTAAAAGATGAAGAGCTAGAAGAAGAAAATAGAAAACAACATCAGAATCTAACCATCGCAGCGGAATAAAATATAATAGATAATAAATGATCTTTACACAAAAACAAATCTGTTTATACATTACATCATCAGAGTATACATAACACACAACTGGACAGTAATCATAACCTGTCCTCACAATCTGAATACATAGAGGAATATTTGACACAAATACGGAAGTACGTATTACCATCCAGCTCGTCTCCTGAGCTGCACAGCATCCTTTCCTGTATCCTATAATACTCGGTCCGACCCGAGCATTATAGTTAAATAACACCCGAGTCAGTCTGGAATACCAGCGTGAGAAAACCATACTCAAATTGATTGTTAAAGTTTTAAAATTCTTTTGAAAACAAAAGCATCTCGTAAGACCACGCCAGAAATAAACATGTCAGTTTTTTATCTTAAGATAGCCAAAACACTTTTTATAAAATCCGTCTGATATTATAATTGTGTCTATATAAAGTAAAATAGAATCTAGCTGAAATGCTTGCATTTCACGTTTCAGCAATAGTTGGGCACAATCGTAACCGTACAGGCACGTAGGGAGAATGGATTTCCAACTAATGACTAGGCATTGGGATACCACCTGTCAAAGTACGTGGCCTAGATCATCGTACCGATTATTATTCCCAATCACCTGCAACACAAGACCGCGACTACCCCTTACTCGATAATCCCGAGTAAGATCGCCCCACGGTTGGGATCAACAACCGCACCACTAAGCCGAAATAAAAGGAACATCTAGACAGGGATGACCTCACCCAAATGGGTGCTACCCACTTAGCCTTACTGCATAACCCCTGATTTTCGGTCATTCCCGGTTGATGAGGCTTGAGGCTAAGCGTTAACTTTTTGGAACGTTTCACTTAGAATACCCATCGTCCACCTGACGATGTTCTGAAAGCATTTATCCATACAAGTCCGTCCCGGTTTCGAATGGAACCGAATGCACTACTCCTACTACATCCATTTTGGAATCACCTTAGGATTAGTAGCGACTAGACCTAGCACTTCATTGCTCCATCTTCGAATCCGAACTTGTCTTCCTCACGAAAATGAGCAAATCGAGTCGAAGTGGTTTTCGAGAATTAATCCCGATCTCGGTCTCTTCGAAACGATCAGCGCATTAGCCAGTATTGATAGTCGGTTATTTAACTATCAGTTAACATTCACAAAAACCATAAAACATAAGTAATTTCTCCAAATTATTTATTATCCTCAAAATATCTTCGCAAGATATATTTCCATTTTCAAACCTTTTTGAAAACAGTTTTCAAACCATCTTCCTCTCACGGAATACATTTCCCAAATATTTTCTATTTCCACTGAAATCACCAAGTAAAGCTTTAGATTTTAAAATAATTTAAAAACACTTTATTATAAAATATAGTTTAAAACATTTAAATTGAAAACTACTTCAATACTTTATTAAAAATATATACTATAGGAATATTTGAAAATGAGGTTACTTTATAAAATATAAAACTAGGTTTCTCTTTTTAAAACAAAATACCAAGTCACCATTAAATAATTACTACGATAATAGTTTGAAAAATATTTACTTTAGAGTTTAAACATTTAGAAATAATAAATTTCTAAAACATGATTTTTTTTAAAACAACATTAAAACTTTTAACTTATATTTAAAAATTTAATTTGAAAACGTACTTGCCTATCCAGGGAAATACTTCTCTTCACATCCTTTAAAAATAAATCACTATTTATTTTTAAATAAATTTTCCTAATCCTTTAATAAATTCCCATTGTGAATTTATTCTTCAAATATCCACTGATATATTACTTCACCTTTATAAACTCAGATTATAAATTCCGTAGTCACATTCTCCTTTAAATTTCCAATTTCAAGCACTTAAATCAATTTCCAAATTGATTTCCAATTTACTCCATTTTGAAATAAATTTCTTTTCTTACTCAATTTTATTTCAAAACCCATAGAATTCAGATTTTATTTCTTAATTATGATTTAAAATCCTTTTAACTGAAAATACCAATTTCATATTTTTCAAATTTCTTCTTTATCCTTTCAAATAAATTTAAACCTTGAATTTCAAAATAAATTCTTTATTTCTTGAAATAATATTACGTACGTTTTAAAAATAAAATCACTTATTCCCATTTATTCAAAATCTCATTTCCCGCACTTGGAATTTATTTATCAGAATTCAAAAATGGCTTTTTATTCTTTTCCAATTCATTTTTAATTTATTCCAATTTCTATGATTATTTTACTCAAAATTCACTCTTTTATTTTCTTTTCAGAAATCCCATTTCTATAGATTTTGATAGCTCGGTTCATCGAAATATTTTAAATCAACATAATATCCAATTTTTCAATTATCAATATAATTCATCACAGTATAGCAAATAATTATATCATTGAATATTTTAAAAAATCTAAATATTTTGAGGAATCCAGTTGGATCCCTCCCACCTGTTTCCTTGCATCCACAGATGTTAGCACAATATAAAATACCAACTCCACTTCAAGGTGGAATATCGCGGTATACGAGATTTATATAATATCCTCCGCTATTATGCGGTACATAGGGTCTCATCCGCTATATAATGCAGGAATCCATCATTCCAATATATATTATATATCACTATATAATATACCACATCCAATCAATTCAAGCATTCAACCAAATATTTAAGTTCAACCATTTAAATTTAAATTAACCCAGATGAGTGAGATTAACTCACCTTTGATTTTGCAATCCAAATCCAATCTCGATTTGTTTCCTTTCAGATTTTAATCTTGTATAAACAGTTACACGATTTATTAATATTTGAATTGATCGAACAATTAATTACCATTAAATAAATTTTATTTTAAATTAACAATTTGGTTTTAACCGAATGAATTCTATTTTCCACCAATATCCTTTAATAAATTATTTTTAGATATTAATATAAATTAAATAACTTATTCAAACAAGTTAATCACCATAATTCTTCGATATCTAAAACCCCTATGTATATTTTTTTTAAAAACCGATTACAGAAAAAAAAAATATATAACTCCATTATAAATTTCAATTAAATTAACAACCCAATTTCAGAAATTAAACTGAATTAATTACAAGATCATTCCTTTTGAAAATCATTTCCTTATCTGTAATTCATCAATTTCTTTTCTTTTATATTTATGTTTATAAAAATAAGAATAATCTGAACACAAATAAGAAGGAGATACCGTACCATCATCAAAGAAGCACCATCGTTGTCGAGCACGAATTGACATCGCAGTCTCTATTATAAGCCCACGACCACCACCGGTAATGCCTTTCCTATCAGGATCAAAGCACCCCCTCGTTGTTCAAACCGTCGTGACCCAAATCAAACACCAACTAACGAACTCCGTCACTGCAACCTGCTGCCCACCCACGGCGACCCAAAGACACGCGACCCTATCTCCAAGCCCAGATCAAGGCTCCCGCCTTCGCTCTCTCAAATGCGACTCCCACTGCCTCACCTCGCGTTCGTCACCCTCGTTGCCACACTCCGACTCATCACTTCGCTCTCCGAACAATCTCGAACTTGCTCAGTCTCCTCATCCACGAGTTCGAACGCGAATTTGCTTGCCGACTCGATTTCGGCGGAATACGATTGGGAGATTTCCAATGAATTGGATTCGATTGCCTGAAAGGAAGAGAGGAGGGAGTTCAATTTGATTTAGGTTTCGTTTTTTTATTTCGGTCGCTATTTTTTTTTCTTTTATTTTGAACCGAGATCTCATAATTTAGTTTGAAGGTAAACAAGGCTTTGGAGTTTTCTTTTCTATTCATAGTTTTTCTTTCTTGCGTTAAAAATTTCAAATGAAAACGTGTTCTAAGAATTCACCACGTGTTTGAGATTGTAATAGTGTTGCAAAACAATTATGTTATATATAAAATTATGAATTTAAATTCAAATTTAATTCGTCTAGAATTACGCAACATAAAATCTCGATTTCCAATCGAGTCATGCCGCTAGGCGTTCATGAGTTTATGCGTCTATTCCAAACGCAAAGGAAAAGGTTTCGAGCCCTAACTCGATCGTATGGAGAAGATAGCTTTTTGGACTCAATCATTATATTAAATTTTTGATATAGATTCAGTGCGTTTGTATGTCGTACGCTCACACAACAATTATAAACACTACGAAAGTTGAAATCCGGTAATAATACAATATTACGGATCCAATGGAACTAGTTTCGTCGAAATCCGAGACTGTACCTCGAATGGCTATTTAAACGTCAATTTAAACGATATATTTTCAAAACTTAACAAATCACCTTTAAATTCAATTTTAACACTTTTATTGTCTTCAGTATTATCAATATAAATTTACAAGCCTTCAAATTATTTTTAGCAGGCTTAAAACGGATGATTCAATAATTTACTCAATTTTCGATTTTATTAAATTCAATAATTTAATTGTCAAATAAACAGTGATATTTGAAATTCATATTAAAACTAATTATCAAATATTTAAAATCAATTAAATATTCTAATTTCAAATATTCAAAATTTTCGGGTCGTCACATTCCTCCCCCCTTAAAAGAATTTCGCCCCCGAAATTACTTGTTAAGAAGAATGATCCAATACCCATTACTATTTTTCCAAAACCTAACAGTTTTATTGACTTGCCATAACATACCTTTAATTAAAGACCCACTATTACTTCAACCAACTTTCCAAAACCTTCCATAGTTTCCAACAGCATTATTTACTCCACTTATTCAAAATTAAATTTAAATCCAAATTTAAATTATCAAAACTTTCTCAAAAAATTTCTAACTCTCTAAACTTCTGAAAAATTTCGCCAGCGACTTATTTGCGCGGCTAGCTTGGTACAACTACAAAATGCCTCTACGGGCACCCAAATTCCCAAAGAAAACAAAAAGCCAAGTAGCTAGATCAAAAACCCAATCAAATTTCATACAGAAATTTAAGCACATACCTTTTTGTCGAGCAATTCAAATTTATCTTCTGGAATCAAAACCAATTTTCCTTTTCCTTTATAATACCTGTATATCCTACTTAGCCATAATATCCAATCACAACATTCAAAATCATTTAATTTACTCCTTTACAAATTTCAATATTTATTCATCCAAGCCCGTATGATGTACCTACATCATTCGTACGCAATACCGAATTCGATCACTCGCTCGATCATACAATTTCACTTCCGAACTAGTACCGTGCACCCGACTTCCTAGTGCGGACTCAGATCTGGTTTCTTGATCAGAAACCGTCATTCTCCTTACATAGTCATAATTATGATAGAGAATTTCTAGAATCAATCAAAATCCATATCCAGGGTTCGCCGTCAAAAATCGAATGAAAAATCCTAACTCGGAGTAATATAACTATCTCGAAATTTTGTGCTCGAATCTGGATCAAATTGCTATGCGAATAAAAATAATATACATACATCTTACGTATTTATATCCATTCTCTTTTATTCACATTCTTCTTGATTTCTATTCACTTATCAAAGCTTATCATTTCACATACTTTTATTAAATCTTCACTCAAATGCTTATTCAGTATATTTTCCCGACACCCATATTACTTAAGAATTCTACCATTTCTTCTTACGTTCAATATAAGTATCTTATACACTTCTTATTTTTATTTTCACTTCACCACTTTAGTTAGATCTACTTCTATTCAAATTGGTTCTTCCATTTCCATATGAATTCAATTTATCTTCAACTCTGAATATTGAATTTTGTCTTCCATTTATAACTGATTCGTATGATTATTTTAAATTAGTTTCATCCACTAATTTATTTCAATTTCCAATTTGAAATCGTTTTGATAAAAAATTTCCTAAAATTTTTTCTAACTCCCAAATTGTCGGAATTTTTTTGGCAGAGTCTCCTTTGTACGGAGGAGCTTTTGTAATTTGACAAGAGATATAAATATATATACATCGACCCACCCATTCGGAAAAACAAGAACCATTCATATC
The DNA here is from genome assembly GCA_030765085.1 of Allium cepa. Lineage (NCBI taxonomy): Eukaryota > Viridiplantae > Streptophyta > Magnoliopsida > Asparagales > Amaryllidaceae > Allium > Allium cepa. Next base: position 1,001,329,890 of record CM060934.1, read on the forward strand.
TCCTATTTTTATTGCGTAGGCGTACCTTTATTTAGTATTTTTAAGCAAGCGGCTTATTATTTTAGTAATTAGCGCATCCAAATTCAGCCAAACGGCTTTCCGGTACCTGTACTTACTCAATTCAAACATGTAAGTACTAAATATATGTAATTTATTAACATTTCACTTACTTTCAATAGCTAAACACAGGCATTCATAAGCAATATGCTCCAAACACTTTCCATGAGCAATTTATATGATTTCAAAACTAATTCAATTGCTTTCAACCAATTCATGTACAACTTTATTCAATTTAAATGGTTTACAACTCAATTGCTTACATTCAATTTATTTTTAACCTAAACAACTCACATTTATTTCAATTGATTCCAAAAATCAGTTTTATTTACTTCTACCAATTCATAGAATTTTTATTTACTTCCATTTAAGTCGAATGACTAATTTATTCTATGCTATTCGACGATATTCAATTAATAGAATATCCATTTTAGTTTTTATCCACATCCAATTGATTCCAACTCATTTTATTTTAAATTCCATCCCATTTCTAGTTTATTCACCAAACAACATTTGCATTTCATCTCATCTCCGCATTGGTTTCATTTTAAAACCATTTCATTGAGCTTGACAACATTCAATGTTTATATCAATAACCATTTTCCAAATTAATTTAACCCAAACTTTTATTTAATGGACTTCCATTCTTACTCGAAGTCGAGGTTCTAATTATTTTTAACTTAAGTTAATTTACTTCAATTTATTCCAACTTCAAACTTAAGTTCACTTCCATTTAATTCGATTCTCATCTAATCAAATTCCATTTAATTCAGTTGGTCCATCCATTTACAGTCAATCACATTTCACTTTACTTTTAACTAGGGATTATATTTTTATTTCAATGCTTTTCAATTCTTTTATAAGCTTCCAAAGCTTATTTATTCCAGTTCAATACTTACTTAGTTTACGCTTCTTTATTTAAGCAAGAATTTTATTCCATTCAATATTATATATAACTCAGCTGAATTTATTTCAATTCAATTTTATTTAACTTAACTTCAGTTAAATCTAGCATCATACCATTCTCTTTAATCCATTCAATCCACCTGAATTTAAATTAAGTAAGAACTTACTTTCACTTAATATCATCTGCATCTCAATTTATTTCATTTCAATTCAATTTCAACTTAATTCAAATCCAATTCATCATTATTAACTTTGCTTCAGTTAATTTAATTCTAATCAATTTTATTTCTCAATCCAAATTTAATTTTTATTTTCCTATTCCAATCACATTCAAGATTTACTAATTATTTCTTCCAGTCATCCATTAAATTTTCCACAATTTAATTTCTCCAAATTAAATTTATTTAATTTTTTCACTTTAAATTTTAATTCCAACATTCAAATCTCATATTTTCCTCCCTTATTTAAAAATCATCTCAACTTTACAAGTTTATAACTTACCCCATCAGGATTTCCAATTCAAATAAGGATTTAGGATTTCAAACACCCGGCTTTTGGTTCAAATCATTTTACACCCACCATTATCCCCAAAATCACATTTCTCAAATTTTTAAACCAATCCTGGTTTTTTTACCCCCAACAAATTTCCTTTGGAATTCCAAAAACAAACTAGTTCTTCTGTACAAATCAATTTGGCAGCAATCCGTCACTTAGAAACTTGAAAATGAACATCGATAATGCTGCAGTCATCATCGAAGTTATTTTCCAGCGACTGAAGTGAGCTCAATGCTATATCCCTTCTCAAAATTTATATGAAACAATTTCCTTTCAGAAATACTTCCAAAATAATAATGCGATTATTTATCTTCAAAACACTTCGAAAAACACTTCCAAAATCTCCGGGGTTTTAAATTTTCAAATATTGACTTAAATCAAATTTTAGCTATAATTCATTTGTATAATTTATGCTCATACCATTTTTTCCACTTGATTATACAAGTCATTCCAATTTTATAATCTTATTTGTTTAGAATATTATCATTCAAACATCCAACTTATATAACAAATGAAGAAAATATTTCTTTTATGTCAAAATATATTTTTTTGGCAAAATTATTTCATTCGCCACCTTTAAAACAATACTGTGTCAGTTTATCGTGTCAGGTGTTTATAAACTCTTCTCGAATAGCGACCAACTTACCCGCTTAAAATTCATATTCCACCCAACCAATAAGTCAACATAATATTAAAACAATTTATATTCACTAACAAATACGCGCTCATTTCTATTAATACACTCAAACTCATTCTAGAGTACTACTGACTCTATCTCTAATGAGTAATTCCCACCAGAGCCAAGGTTATCACCAACCTAAGATTTGATACCACTGTAACAGCCCGCAAACCCATACCCCTTGAGTCGACACTATTCTCCATCATTCAACTCAAGATGAACGGAAATACGAACCATTTAGGGTTAAAAAAGAAGAGGTAGAAGAAGAAAATAGAAAACAACATCAGAATCAAACCATTGCAGCGAAATAAAATATAATAGATAATAAATGATATTTACACAAAAACAAATCTGTTTATACATTACATCATCAGAGTATACATAACACACAACTAGACATTAATCATAACCTGTCCTCACAATCTGAATACACAGCGGAATATTTGACACAAATACGGAAGTACGTATTGCCATCCAGCTCGTCTCCTAAGCTCCATAGCATCCTTTCCTGTATCCTATAATACTCGGTCTGACCGAGCATTATAGTTAAATAACACCCGAGTCAGTCTGGAATACCAGTGTGAGAAAACCGCACTCAAATTGATTGTTAAAGTTTCAAAATTCTTTTGAAAACAAAAGCATTTCGTAAGACCACGCCACAAATAAACATGTCGGGTTTTTACCTTATGATAGACAAAACAATTTTTATCAAATCCGTCTGATATTATAATAGTGTCTATAGAAAATAAAATAGAATCTACCTGAAATGCTTGCATTTCCCATTTCAGCAACAGTTGGGCACAATCAAACCCGTACAGGCGCGTAGGGAGAATGGATTTCCAACTAATGACTAGACACCGAGGTACCACCTGTCACAGTACGTGGCCTAGATCACCGTACTGAGGATTACACCCAATCCTTTGCAACACAAGACCAAAACTACCCCTTACTGGATAATCTCGAGTAAGATCACCTGACGGTTGGGATCGGCAACCGCACCACTAAGCTGAAATAAAAGGAACATCCAGACAGGGATGACCTCACCTTAATGGGTGCTGCCCACTTAGCCTTGTTGCATAACCCCTGATTTTCAGTCATTCTCGGTTGATGAGGCTTAAGGCTAAGCGTTACCTTTTTGGAACGTTTCACTTAGAATGCCCATCGTCCACCTGACGATGTTCCGAAGCATTCATCCATACAAGTCCGTCCCGGGTTCGAACGAAACCGAAGGCACTACTCCTACTACATCCATTTTAGAATCACCTCAGGATTAGTAGAGACTAGCCCTTGCACTTCCCTGCTCCATCTTCGAATCCAAACTCGTCTTCCTCACGAAAATGTGCAAACCGAATCGAAGTGGTTTTCGAGAATTTAATCCCGATCCCGGTCTCTTTGAAACGATCAGCGCGTTGGCCAGTATTGATAGTCGGTTATTTAACTATCAATTAACATTCACAACAACCATCAAACATAAATAATTTCTCTAAATTATTTATTATCCGCAAAATATCTTCGCAAGATATATTTCCATTTTTAACCCTTTTTGAAAATAGTTTTCAAACCATCTTCCTCTTACGGAATACATTTCCCAAATATTTTCTATTTCCACTGAAATCACCAAGTACAAAGCTTTAGATTTTAAAATAATTTAAAAACACTTTATTATAAAATATACTTTAAAACATTTAAATTGAAAACTACTTCAATACTTTATTAAAAATATATATTATAGGAATATTTGAAAATGAGGTTACTTTATAAAATATAAAACTAGATTTTTTGTTTTTAAAACAAAATATCAAGTCACCTTTAAATAATTACTACGATAATAGATTTGAAAAATATTTACTTTAGAGTTTAAACATTTAGAAATAATAAATTTCTAAAACATGCTTTTTTTAAAACAACATTAAATTTTTTAACTTATATTTAAAAATTTACTTTGAAAACGTACTTGGCTATCCAGGGAAATACCTCTCTTCACATCCTTTAAAAATAAATCACTATTTATTTTTAAACAAATTTTCCCATTCCTTTAATAAATTCCCATCGTGAATTTATTCTTCAAATATCTACTGATATATTACTTCACCTTTATAAACTTAGTTTATAAATTCCATAGTCACATTCTCCTTTAGATTTTAAATTTCAAACACTTAAATCAATTTCCAAATTGATTTCTAATTTACTCCATTTTGAAATAAATTTATCTTCTTACTCAATTTTAGTTCAAAACTCATAGAATTCATATTTTATTTCTTAATTATGATTTAAAATCCTTTTAACTGAAAATACCAATTTCATATTTTCCAAATTTCTACTTTATCCTTTCAAATAAATTTAAACCTTGAATTTCAAAATAAATTCTTTATTTCTTGAAATAATATTACTTACGTTTTAAAAATAAAATCACTTATTCCCATTTATTCAAAATCTTATTTCCCGCACTTGGAATTTACTTATCAGAATTCAAAAATGACTTTTTATTCTTTTCCAATTCATTTTTAAGTTATTCCAATTTCTATGATTATTTTACTCAAAATTCACTCTTTTATTTTCTTTTCAGAAATCCAAATTCTATATATTTGGATAACTTAGTTCACCGAAATATTGTAAATCAACCATAGTATCCAACATTTCTAATTATCAATATAATTCATCACAGGATAACAAATAATTAAATCACAGAATATTTTAACAAATCTAAATATTTTGAAGAATCCAGTTGGTTCCCTCCAACCTGTTTCTCTGCATCCAAAGATGTTAGCACAATATAAAATAACAATTCTACTTCAAGGTGGAATATCGCGGTATAAGGGATTTATATAATATCCTCAGCTATTATCGGCGCATAGGGTCTCATTCGCTATATAATGTGGGAATCCATCATTCCATATATACTATATATCACTATATAATATACCACATCTAGTCAATTCAATCATTCAACCAAATATTTAAATTCAACCATTTAATTTTAAATTAACCCCAGATGAGTGAGATTAACTCTCCTTTGATTTTGCAATCCAAATCCAATCTCGACTTGTTTCCTTTCAGATTTTAACCTTGTATAAACAATTATATGATTATTAATATTTTAATTGATCGAACAATTAATTACCATTAAATAAATTTAATTTTAAATTAAAAATTTGGTTTTAACCGAATGAATTCTATTTTCAACCAATATCCTCTAATAAATTATTTTTAGGAATTAATATAAATTAAATAACTTATTCAAACAAGTTAATCACTATAATTCTTCAATATCTAAAACCCCTATGTATATTTTTATTTATAAAAAACCTGGTTACAGAAAAAACGATATATAACTCCATTATAAATTTCAATTAAATTAACAACCCCATTTTAGAAATTAAACTGAATTAATTACAAGATCATTCCTTCTGAAAATCATTTGCTTGTCAACAATTCATCAACTTCTTTTCTTTTATATTTATGTTTATAAAAATAAGAATAATCGGACACAAATAAAAAGGAGATACCGTACCATCGTCGAAGAAGCGCCATCATTGCCGAGCACGAATTGACATCGCAGTCTCTATTACGAGCCCACGACCACCACCAGTAATGCCTTTCCTATCAAGATCAAAGCACCCCCTCGGTGTTTAAACCGTCGTGACCCAAATAAAACACCAACAAACGAACTCGAATAGGATCCCCCTCCTTCACCGCAACCTGCTACCCACCCATGGCGACCCAAAGACACGTGATCCTATTTCCTAGCCCAGATCGAGACTCCTGCCTTCGCTCACTCAAACGCGACACTGCCTCACCTCGCATTCGTCGCCCTCGTCGCCGCACTCCGACTCATCACCTCGCTCTCTGAACAATCTCGAACTTGCTTAGTCTCCTCATCCACGAGTGCGAACGCGAACTTGCTTGCCGACTCGATTTTGGCGGAAGACGATTGGGAGATTTCCAATGAATTGGATTCAATTGCCTGAAATGAAGAGAGGAGGGATTTCAATTTGATTTAGGTTTCGTTTTTTTATTTCGGTCGCCATTTTTTTTCTTTTCTTTTATTTTGAACTGAGACCTCGTAATTTAGGTTGAAGGTAAAAAAGGCTCTGGAGTTTTCTTTTCTATTCTTAGTTTTTCTTTCTTGCGTTAAAAATTTCAAACGAACACGTGTTCTAAGATTTTACCACGTGTTTGAGATTGTAATAGTGTTGCAAAACAATTATGTTATATATAAAATTATGAATTTAAATTCAAATTTAATTCGTCTAGAATTACGCAACATACTCGATTTCCAATCGAGGCATGCCGCTAGGCGTTCATAAGGTTATGCCTCTATTCCAAACGCAAAGGAAAAGGTTTCGAGCCCTAACTCGATCGTATGGAGAAGATAGCCTTTTGGACTCAATCATTATATTAAATTTTCGATATAGATTCAGTGCGTTTATATGTCGTACGCTCACACAACAAGTACAAACACTACGCAAGTTGAAATCCGGTAATAATACAATATTACGGATCCAATAAAACTAGTTTCGTCGAAATCCGAGACTGTGCCTCGAATGGCTATTTTAAACGTCAATTTAAACAATATATTTTCAAAACTTAACAAATCACCTTTAAATTCAATTTTAACACTTTTATTGTTTTCAGTATTATCAATATAAATTTTACAAGCCTTCAAATTATTTTTAACAGGCTTAAAACTGAAGATTCAATAGTTTACCCAATTTTCGATTTTATTAAATTCAATAATTTTATTTTCAAATAAACAGTGATATTTGAAATTCATATTAAAATTATTTATCAAATATTTAAAACAATTAAATATTCTAATTTCAAATATTCAAAATTTCCGAGTCGTCACACTCATGCCTTAGGAATAATATGTTGCGAGTTTCTAAAGTAAACACTTAAAAAATATACAAGGAAAATAACTTGCAATTCAAACGAATGACAAGGAGGGGATAAAGGAACCATTCACGATTTTTTTAGAATTTTATAAGACTTTCTATGCGTAAAATAAGCTAGAACTAATGTAAAACCGCGTTGGTGGAAAGACGGATATGCGTTGAGAATTAATGAAATTAACACATGTATAAAAATAAAAATGTAAAGGGATAAGATGCATAAAAACAACCAAAAAGATAAACAAAATGACCCTGTATATGTCAAAAAGCAGTATGGCAACGTATCTAATCGCGATATGTGTAAAGGCGGTAACGTGCATTGTTAGCGGTGTCAGATATTCTCGGTACTGAGATAAGGAGGAGGTGGCCAAACGTCTCAGAGGAGAACTACACCAAATAAAATTGCTTTGGGTAGCGATGCACTATGCATGTCATAAGTTGTTCGTGTTTGATGAATTCAAAATAGATATGATGACGAACAACCCAAATAACTGAGGCAAATAATACTTTTAAAAACACACATTTTATTTTACACTGCAAAAATGTTTCTTTTTCTATTTTACCACGCCAATTTTTATTTTGTAGATAATTCAGATGCCGAATACAAACTGATATATGGTTGAAGAACAAATACGAGTGAACGAGTGATATGTAGTGAGGTGCAAATGTATGTATAGTGAAAAATTGTATTATAATTTGAAATTGTATTGAAATGGAAATTGTGTATATAGTGAGAGCTCAACTTTTGTACTATATTGTAATAAAATATTTGTTTGAATAAAATATCTGTTTGAATTCAAATTCTGTGTTATTTATTTTATTCACCAAATATTTATTTAATTATGCAAAAAATAAAACAGTACAATAACAAATACATTTAAATGAATATATATATATATATATATATGTTTATTATCATCAAATAAAAATCATATATTAGCATATTCAACAATCTCCCCCTTTTGATCATAACAAACATATATTTAAGATTTTGAATTTATTAAATGTATTTGATCATTCTATTTGCTCCCCCTATTTGATTTCTCCCTATCTACAATAAAACTCTCTCTTCATATATGCATGAAAATAAATAAAAACATGCAAATGAACCTAGATGCAAATAAAAAATAAAATATTTGATCTTTATTTGCGAAAATCTTAACTTTTCTCTCCCCTTTTGTTATCAGCAAAAGAGTAATGGTGTTAGAAAAATAGATATAAAGTGATAGACATTAATTCAACATTAATATCCAATCGAGTATAAATATTAATTTTTAATAAAAAATCAAACAAAAATCATAAATACTTTGGTAGGCGCATATTCCACTTTAGAATGATAGGGATGATGTAAAACAATATAGTTATGTCTATCTGTGGTATATTTATATCAGGAATTTGAATATCTACTAACCATGCATAACCGTTAGGACTTTTAAATGAGATTAGTAGATTCCAATTTTAATAAAAAAATTGAATTTCAAGCATCTTCTAACCACGCATAACCGTGAGGACTTCTAAAAGGGATTAGAATTAACTTGTCCATTTAATAATCAATTTTGATATGTGTTCCATACATGCATAACCGTGAGAACTTTTAAATGAGCATGAAAACATCTTTACAAATATTCCAAGTAATTCATCCATGCATAACCATGAGGACTTTTAAATGAGAGTGAATACTTTGGATGTTATTATTAAAAAAACAAATAATTTCTTGTTTAAAATACCATATATTGACGTACTATATTGGGTTTTGATGACTGATTTTCGATAGAAATATGATAGAAATAGAGATGGTCATGAACTTTTTACCCATCAGAAGTTATTATAAATCTTGTTTAAATTTATAAGGAAATTTACTAAATATACCATCTCAAGTCATAATATATGATTAATGTCGACACTCATCCCTTTTTCAATCACTATTTATCTTTTCAATAATCAGTAAGGAGTCAGATTAGTTAATGTAGTCATTTAAAATCAAATCCAAAAATAATTATAAAATCAAATTTTCTAAAATGATTAATCTGATCCACGGTCAACAGAAAACTGCTTTCTGGAAAGAGTTTTATAAAAGAAAATGTCTGCTAATTTAAAATCATTTGAAATGAAAAATATGTAGATTTTTCCTCTGAAAATGTAATGCAACTAATGAATATCTCTATATAAAACCATTCCACTAGTAATTTTTCCATCAACTAGATTACCATAGTAATCTACATTCGAATTTTCCTTTGACTTAAGATTATCATTAATTGGATGTTATAGACCAGACCGTGAAGTTGCAACAAATACTTTAAAATCTTTTTACAGCATTTAAATGAAATTCTTTTGAATTTGAACAAAAACCGTGCAAATAAACAAATAGTGAACATAGTGACAGGTCTAGAATCAGTAAAATAAACAAATATATCCACATGTACCTATAGTAATCATCAATCAACAACATCAATAGTCCAAATCGATATGAACCAGTTCTAAGACGAAAACACGACTAGTCAACATTTTCGCATAAATCAGAATCAAAATCAACATTTATTTTCTTATTACATAACTGGCTGATTTAAATCAGATTATGGTGTATATTTTCAACACTAAAAATATTGTTTAAGATAAATGTACCATTACCTATTTTACCTTTACCGATAACATTTTGTTGTTGCCTATTGTGATTCTGCCACCTTTGTACTAGGCTAAGGAACTTTGATTTATTGCCCATCGTGTTACTAGAACAGCCAGAATTCAGATTACACTGTTTGTTGTTCCTTATCCTGCCACCGCACCTACACGAGAAAAGTTTTTTTTGAACTATTTGTTTTTATAGGTCCATGGTTGTTAGTGGCGAAGGATTTTAAAAAATATATGTTTATGTAGACCCAAGACAAATTATATTTGTTCCTTTTGGCACCCAGATCTGTTTGACTTTAAGGGATTTTATATTCGTGCCTTTTGAAACCCAAATTGGAATGGTTTCACATGTTTGGGTCTATATCAGTAAATATTGTGATTGTGGCCAATTTTTCCACAAACCGTGCACTCGGATTTGACATTACTAATTGCGCTTCTAATACATTAAGATTGATTATACACAAGTCCTTGTCTAACAGTATTAACGGTTTGTTTCCCTATAGCATATTTAATGATCTTTCTCCTTTGGAAAATTTTCCTAAAGTTGCAGACAATTGTTGGACTTGTTTTTGAGTGATTCATTTTCATTTGATAATAAAGTGCGCCTTTTAATAGAATTTTCTCTCCTAGTATTTACACTTTCTTTCAAAATCAGAATTTCATTTTCAAGTGATTTAATTTTAGTTTCTGATTTTTTAGTTTCTTCTTCAATTATGGACACTTATCACACTTAGGACACTTGTTTTGATAGTTTCTAAACAATTGATTAAGCTGTTTATTTAATTCTATCAAACCATCTCTTTGTGATTCAATTTTAGTGTATTTCTCCCAAAATCTTTCAAAACAGCTACTTACTTCGTGAAAATATATAAGTAATTCCAAAAGAGTAAGTTTTGATATCTCGCTTGGCTCGTCATCATCACTATCAACTGTATCACCTCAAAGACACAGATCTGCTTTTTCACTCTAACTACAAGTGCTTTTATCATCTTTATCAGTTTCATCCCAAGTGGCTGCAAAACTTCTCCTTTTCGGTTTCTTTCGATGGCTGAATCTATTCTGAGGATAATTGGGCTTGATATGACTGGGTTTATTGCACTTGTGACAAATGATCTCCTGCCCTTCTGAATTGTCTAGTACTTTGACTATTCTGCTTTTCAATTGTTGATTTAGAGCTGGATTTATGTACTTGTGGTTCCACTTTTTGAATCTCTTTATTAGTAGCGCTAGCTCAGCTGCTTCATCATCATCATCATCACTTTCCATTGTTCCTTTAAGAGCTATTGATATCTTTCAAGTATCACCTCCTTCTCGTTCTTCCTTTAATTTCATTTATATCTCATAAGTTGTGAGATTTCTGATAAGTTCTTCAACTTTGATTTGTTTCAAATCCTTTGATTCTTAAATGGCAGTAACTTTTTCTTTAAAATTTCGTGGAAGGACTCTGAGGATTTTTCGAACTATTTCTAATTATATTTTGATTTTCCGAGACCTTTTGATTTATATACGAGATTGGAAAGTCATCCATACATCTCTTTGACATTTTCATCCTTTGCCATTGTGAAGTTCTTGTATTCGCTACTAAGCATGGCAAGGCGAGATTCTTTGACTTGAGATGTTCCTTTGTGAGTGACTTCAAGTGTGTGCTAAATTTCCTGCACAGTTAGACAATGTGAGACATGATTAGATTCAATTTGATCCAATGAACAAATAATAGAATTCATAGCTTTAGCATTAGCATTCTGTAGTTTATTTTCAAAATATGTCCATTGATCCATCGAATTTTCAATTTCCTGATTATCTACACTATAATTGGTGTTCAATATCCTGTCTCAACAATATTCCAAGCATCAATGGTTTTTAGAAAAAATTTCGTTGTATTTTGCCAGTAAGCATATTCACCATTGAACATAGGCAGTCTGACTATGGACTTTCCTTTAGTAAATGCATTATTAAAAGAGGCCATTTTTAAATAAATCAAAGTTTAAAAAAAATTAGTTTTTGAAAAATCAAATTTTTTTATAAAAAATTGGCTTTCGTTCCTAGCTCTTATACCACTTGTAGGATCGATTTCACCCTAGAGGAGAGGGGTGAATAGGGTGATACTAATAATAATAAAAATTTATTACGGAAATATATAAAACAATTGCATCACAGATAATAGCAGAATAATAAAAGCAGAAATAGAACAACACAGATTTACCCAGCTTCGGCAAAACCCTGCCTACGGTCTTCCCCCAAGGTTTCTACTAGAAATTAAGTAGTCAAACGCTTACACATGTAAACTCGTGACACGTGCTATCGACTAACCTAACTCTACGCTCAAAATCCTGTCACAACTTAGCCATTGAGTTATGAATTCTCAAACTACGCCACCGTAGTTCGTCACCTAGTCATACGACTAGACAATTCCACAAGTTAAAAAGAAATTACAAAAAAAAACAAATTTAAAATGCAACACCCTATTTTTACCCTTAAGCCTAAATTGTAATTAACTATAACCGGCCCACTTAGTTTAATAAACTAGAGATTTCTCTTTTATTTTGTTCAGTATCTCTGGCCGATGTTTCTTCGTTTGTCTTCAAGAAATTAGGGCTCTGGTATTTGAAGTAGCCGCCTTGAATTTAATCGAACTAAATGCTCTACGTTTGTAGGAAATGTTGCTCGAATCTTCTCTTGCTTTCGTTCCTTCGTGGCTACTTCTCGATTGAGTTCGAAATGAATAATACTGGTATGTCATTTTTCTTTATTACTCTCGTTGATATGCTTGAACTCGAATGATCGTATGCCAATGATGTTTATGGTATACATAGGGAATAAAACCCTAAATTATCGTTTGAATATTTCGTTTGAATTCATCTGCTAATTTTGCTTGGCCGTTGATTTGTAATCGAATGTTGATGATATTTTCTGACTTTTTTAATTCGTATATTTTTGTGTTATGCTTGCTTGGTCACCACAGCTTGCATTTGCTTTGGATTTGGTTCCGTTCTTTTCTCTGTGGACATCTTTGATTTCAGCACTTGACTTGATTATTGTACTTGCAATATTATCTGGACTTGTTCAATTAGTTTCATCACCCGGCTTTTGCTCTAACTTGTTCAAACTCTACCTTTCACCATAGTTTTGATTCAAATTTTTGTTGACTACTGTTTGTTCATTTTCGTTCGAATCTTGACTTTGTTACTGCAACTGGTTATGTGTATACATATATAAGTTTATATGTATACATGTGTATTTGTGAAAAAAATAATCACTGCATCCTTATGTTGCAATGTTACATTGAGCGTTGCATCCTGTACTCTGGCCGCATGAAAATATTGCAGTCTGCATACGTCATTGATTTGCTTTGAGTTGATTGTCTCCATATATATTTGCATACACACACGCACACACACATATATATGTATATATGTATGTATATGTGTATATATATATATGTATATATGTATATATATGTGATTGATTTGATTGCACTTGTTCGATTGTTGCTTGATCACAGTCACTTGCTTGCTTTAGAAAACTGTCTGGATGTTGATGTGGTGCTTCATTAATTCACTATATTGAGCTTTGGTTCATTGATGATGCTTTGAGTCATGTCCACATGAAAATGTATATATATGCATTTTTTTTGCATTATATCGTTAATTGACATGACTTGTGACTGCACCTAACCATGCCTTTGTTAACAGTTTGTTGTTTCCTTAGAGCTTACCATTGCTTGTCTTTGTTTCATGTAGCTTGTCTGCATTGTCGTCATATATATGAGTGCACTTCGTTTCACTGGCTTGCTTGTTTCGCTGGAAATTTGGTCTAGTATCATTCTTGTTTGGTTGCCACTTTTACTTGAAGCGGTCTTGGTTAAGGTTTTACTTGCATGCTTTGACTGGTCTTTATTGCTTATGTATGCACTATGTAGTATACATGTGTGTATACGTGTGTGTGTGTGTGTGTATTTATGGTGATATTGGTGTATATGCAAGCTCCATTCATTTTGTATTATTCACTACTCTGGTCTTTGTTCATTTGATGGTCTAACTTGTATTCGGTTGCATTCATTCTGGACTGGTTGTTCATGTCTCTGACATTTGATTGGTCTGGTTCATTAAGTTCACCATTCAAATTTGAATTTGTCTGGACTGATGCATGCTTTGTGTTTGATTTGGGTTGTTGCTTCGAGCTAGTTCATTGTTGAGTCTGCATGTTGTTGTGGTCTTGTAGTTTCTGGTATCAATGTTGCATCACTGTTTCATTTTGTTTGGTGAACTTGATGTCTGAACTTGTAGAATGGTTGATCATGTCACGCTCTAATTGCTATACATATGTACTGAAATATGGTCTCAATCATGTTTATGTTTTTTCTAGTTTGTGTGCCTCCTTTTGCCTTTGATGTTCTGATTTTATATGTGGAACATAATATGTGTATGCATATATGTATGGTGCATTTGAAACTTTGTGACTTTTTTCTGATCGAGAGTTATATGGACCTGCCTAGAGTTAGAATGGTCTAGTTCATGTTGTTCGAGTTTGTTCCAGTCATTGAAACTTGTACTTGACCATTTTATTTTTGTTTTTGTATTGCACCTGAGTTGAACCCAACTTTGGCTCGGGTTTGACCTTGTGCTCATATGTCCCTGGAATTTTATCAAGTGTATATCGATGTGAATAACCTTGTGGCATGTACAGTGATGCATTGTGCATGTCACAAGTTGTTCGTGTTTGATGAATTTAAATAAATATGATGACGAACAACCCAAATAACTGAGGCAAATAGTATTTTAAAAACACACACTTTATTTTACACTGCAAAATTATTTCTTTTTAAATTTTACTGTGTCAGTGTTTATTTTGCAGATAATACAGATGCTGGATACAAATTGGATATGGTTGAAGAACAAATACGAGTGAACAAGTGATATGCAGTGAGGTGCAAATGTATGTATACTGAAAAATTGTATTATAATTTGAAATTTTATTGCAATGGAAATTGTGTATAGCTCAACTTTTATACTATTCAAAATTGTAATAAAATATTTGTTTGAAAAAATATCTGTTTGAATTTAAATTCTATATTATTTATTTTATTCACCAAATATTTATTTAATTATGTGAAAAGTAAAGTAGTAAAATAACAAATACATTTAAATGAATATATATATACGTTTATTATCATCAAACAAAAATCATATATTAGCATATTCAACATTATTCGCACCAGACTTTATGTTCGACCCATGTTTTTATCATTGTTTTTCCTATAAACCCACGGACACTCATTTGAGTAGATTGAGTTTATTGGATAAGCACGTTATTTTAGGCACAGGCTGAAGATCGAAGGTGGTGCAAAAGGCCTAGTTAATTGTTAGTGTATGTTTAATGTTGCTGTTATAAGTGTTTGGGTGGTATCTTCATATGTTAACCCAACACTTTACTATGTATTTCTATGATATATTTGACCCATACATAGGTATAATTTGGTTTAATATTGAAAATATATGTACTAAATATTAGAAAAAATTTGGTGGAACAGAATTTTTTGCTGTTCTGTTTATTTAGACTACTTTGAATCTTACAGAACTCACTCTAGGGCGCTCGAAAATAATTAAGATGATGGCTGTAGCATCATTGATGTTCATTTTTTGGGTTTTTAGCGAGGGATGTTACAGTTTTCTTTTTGTTATCCTTGTGTATGTGTATCTTTTAGATTGTGCTTACTTCTTAGATCGAGTTCAAACGGGCTTTCCTGATAGTAGCTTCCATTCGTGTGCCCTTCATACTCCTCATTTGAAAGAACCAGCTTCTTAATTTATCATTGAAGACGATGAAACCTGGGTCAAAGAACTTGAAGCTGCTAATGCAAATCTAGTTAGGGAACCAGATTTTATTGCTGATGATGATCGAAAGGAATTATGCATTCAGTCTGTTGAACAAATGCAGAAGTTGAAGAGTCTAAACAAGCTACTCTTCGACAACATGCATGCATTACCAAGTAATGTTCGAAGATATCTAATTGAAAGAGAAGCTTAGGTCTACCCTCAATCATAGTACTAAACTAGAGGGATCACTAAAAAAAGCGGAGAACTATTATTGGGTTATTTGTGAAGATGAGATTGAGGAACTTAAAGAAGAAAATGATAAACAGTCTTAGTAGGTCGCTATCTAGCTATTTAAAGTGGATGACCCTAATACTCTTCACTCACAAGTAGCTCCTGCACCCTCCTCGGATATGGACGAGGATGAGCTTTTTTAGTGCAAGAAGAATTCTATGGCATATTACCAGAATAAAGTTGATGAGTTGAAACCTTTTTATGAAGAATAGCTGAAAATGTTCCACTAGTGGCGTGAAGGTAGAGAAACTCTCCTCTGCTTACAACTGGTTGGGCCCATTTTCAAAGAAAACTAAAAGGAAAAAGTGGAGATCTTGGATGATTTTAAGCATGTGCGTTGTACTGCTATTGAGCATATTAACTGCCTTGGGGAATAGATACTGCACTCAGATCCTAACGCACTGACCTTGGCTACCTATTCCTCTCGTCTTGCCTCCGTTACATATACACAATTCGCTTTTGTTGAGAATCTTAAGAAGGAAAAGGTTAAGCGTGTTATGGTGGAAATTTCATTAAAACATGCATTCGACGTCTTTATGCATTTTACACTGACCTTAGACTTAAGTTTCCTCTATAATGCGCCCGACCGTGTATTTAACGAACATGACCTTGGTAACCATTGTTTGGGTGGTAATTACGATTCTCATGTTATTTTGGTAGCGCCCAGTGCTTCTAACTTGGTAGATCTTCCCAGCCTTCTAATTCTGGAAAAGACTCCGCATTACCCCTACGACCATCTCTCAAACGCAGGGTGGCACTTAGAGGCATCCTTATGATAGAAGTGTTATCGTTAGTGACCTTTCCAACTTGGATCCAGATTGGTGATGTAACGTGTTTTGTAATTTTGACTAGCTAAGTGAATGTAGTTTCTTAATCTTTAAACTCAGTTTCTGACATCCTATGTCCATGCGTTGTATGTGAAGAGTGGGCGTAGATAAAAATAGATTATAACTTTTGCTTTTACCTAGCGACCTTTGTACAGATTCTGAGATTGTACCCGACTCGCTTGCTGTTCTGAATTCCATGCATCATCTTTCTCTGCCATTTCTGATTGAATTCCATGCAGGCACCTGTGCCATTCAGTTCACGTTTTCTGAACTTGGTTGTGTGTGTTATGCGCTTGGCATGGTCTGCTCTATTTTTGGCGCGGACTAAGGCTGTTTTTGACTGAGAAGTCAAGTCATGCGTTTACAACCCTTCTTAATTCACATGCATGGTTTTTTGCATCAGTCGGAACGTCTAATATCCCTACAATTAGTGTAACTATTTGATCGAAAAGCATAGTCGTGTATAATATAACCCAATGTTGTTAGCTATGTTAGTAAAATTAACATAAAGAGATTTTTATACAAATTCGGACTGTCAAATATCCTTATGTCCAATTCATTGTATTATTACTTTTCATAATAATTACAATACTTGTTATTTTTATAACATCCCCAAATTTTATCAATTTAAAATTAGTAATTTATTTGAATTTCTGGAATTTAATTTGAATTTGATCTGAAATTTTTCAAGACAAAAGAATTAGATTGATTTATACATATATAATTGGTTTATAATTCAAATTTGAATTTGAACTTGAATTTAAAATTTTAAATAAATGTCTTAATAAACTAATTTGTATTTTAAATTACAGGTAAATAGGCACAAAAAAGAAGTTACAAAAAAATTTAGTCTCAGGGACAACAAGTTTATTTTTTAGTTTGAAAGACACTTTTTAGTGTAAACTGAAAATGATAGTTGCAACTATCATTCTGTGATTTACACTAAAAAGTGTCCTTCAACCTAAAAAGCAAACTTCTTACACTATAAAAAATTTGGTTATTTGAGACTCATTTATTCTGTCTCTAAACAGTAGATTTTGTCTCTAATTTATATTTGAGACCCACTTAAAACAAATAATATTTGTCTCTAAAACAGGTCTCTAACTAACTAGAGACCACAAACATTTGTCTCTAAAATATTAAAGACCCCACTAATGGTCTCAAATAAGAGTCTAGATTAGAAACTTGTTAGAGACAAATTTATGGGTCTCTTGTAAAACAGTAGAGACCATAATTAAGGTTTCAAATCAATCTTTAATACAGTTTTTTATTATAATGCAATTGGAGCCAACAAATGAAACATAATATTATATTAGTTTCATCGCAGTTCAATGAACAAACAAATATATCTTCAAACTCAACATATAACAAGACAATGGATAAATTTTCAGATCATGTAAAGAAAGAAATAACCAATTGTTTATTGCTAGAAAAAAAGTACAGAATATCCAAATTACAAATGTCAGAACTAAAAAAACACATTTGAGCTAATATCTAACAAACTAGACATGAAACAAATCCAAGCAAAAAAAATACTAAAATAAAAGTAAAAAAATAAAGGCATACATCCGCTAGGATCCATGCTGGAGGGGTGTCTTAACAGCCAGTCATTTTTGTGGTTTGGTTTAACCTTTTTGCTCTTTGTCGTGCATGATTTAGTTTTTTTTTCAAGATAGAAGTTGCTTTCTTTCCCCCACATCTCATAAACCTTGTGCTCATAAATGACGTCATTAGTATATGCCCACTGCAAAAAAATGCAAGATAACTAAATGTACCTTTATTACTATATAGTTGGCTCCAGAACTTCTAAAGTACTCATAGCTATGAGAGAAAAAAATTATAGAAGCAAATGTAAAGAAGAAACAAACAAGAGAGACTGATGCATGTCTCTACTCTTGTCAATGCTTTCTTCTTTCCTCCAATCACCTGAAAGTCTGAAATGACCAATACTTCTTTCTATATCTAATATTTGTAAAAATCATAGTTGTTATAATAAAACTCCTATCAAATTCTTCGGTTTAGAACTTATTTTTAGATAAGGTTACATGTCAAAAGACATACGAATTGAGCTATTTTTCTTAATCAAGTGGTGAACATTCGTTGTATAAACGCAGATTTAAATATTCAACAGTCCCTTTCTGAAACTGAAATGAGTCTTTTGTAGTGCAGCAGTTGCATGGATCAGCAGACTTTAGGTTTGTCAACTACATTTATGTCAAGCAACATATTGGTTGGGTTTCTTCAATGTCTCTACATCATAAAAATTTGGTTTGAGGTCAAAAATTCATCCATGAAATTGTATAAATTATACTTTACCCAGTTGGCATGTTACTGGCACAAAGGAGATCATAATTCAAGATATAAATGCTAGTAATAAATTACAATTTATTGCTAAGGAAGAACACACTAACCCTACACATATCACTTGTTATGAACAATTTAAATGTTTTTGGTTGAAACAAAAGTGTAATTGAAAGCAAAATGGAAGGAGTGGAGCTGGGGCCAAAGAAGTAGTAAGGGTGGAGTAAGGGTGTTCTTAGCCAGCGGGAAAGTAAAAGATTGCGAAAGTAGGGTGCACTTATTTAATGAGAAATATCATTAACATTTTAAGGATTATAGTTATTTATCTGATAGATTTATTATGTCGTAATTAAAATTCAATGCTCAAAAAGTTTTATTAAAAAATCATTATTTAATAAAAAATGCAAACATAATAGTTTAAAAACTACATACACAACTTAAAAATATAGAAATAAAATATTGTTATTCCATAAGTTCAGTTTATTTGGCTCACTCGGTGCATCTAGAAATTCGAAACATTCCCAATCGACACATATAAACAACCTTTAATTGTTTCCCGTTACGATCTAAATCATCATTGATTTGATGCTAATAATACACTTTAACCTTACAATCAACTAATCGCTGAAAATGAAGAAAACATGACTTTCACATTATTGTTTCCAAAGAATTCAAATGAGAACATTAGATTCGTCTTCAAGTATCATATCCTTAAATTTCTTAACTTCTAGTCCGTCGAGTTACTTCCAAAATCTAAACCATGACTCATAATATGTGATGGTGGAACACATTGTTCTTGCATTGTTCATGAAAAGTCGGTATTTAAATGATATAGTGAGGTGTGCATACTTTTTTTTCAATTTCAAAGAGATTGTAGAAGCCAAAATTACAAGATGCACCCTAATAAGCATGCGTAAAAGATGATATTTGTTGTATTGGGTGGGAAAAGGTGTATAGCAACATAGTCTAATAGCACCATAGTACAGTTTCAATTTGAGCGATTATGCTAACTAACTAGTAACTCTGACTTCTAACACTGTGTACGGACATAATTTTGGCAGCCAACGGGACCTTGATGTTTCTATTTATTATTAGTAATCGTACTATCATAGAATCAACACAGTAAGAAATTTTAATTTTGATCTTGAATTTTCTTTCAAAATAATGACACAAGAGATAAATTGTTGATTCTTTAAAATAAGACATGACAAAATAGTTATACAAAGAAAAAAATATCCTAAATAGCTCCCATGGTATCAGTGTACAAATTCGCATTAACGACAAAGGTAACAAGAAGTTTCAAATTTAGATTTAGAAAGGACATGATTTAACCTGAAAAAAGTTCAACAAAGAACTAAATTATACTAAAATTAAATTCGAATTGAGTCGACTTTTGAATTAAAATTAATATACCATGACACATTTAAAATTTGAAGCCTGGTCCTTTGTATATTAGGTCCCCATTCTTTAAAAAGACGGCCGGAAAAACATCAAGAGAAGAAACATCTGCAATGTTGATCGCTAAGGCACCATATAATAAAAAAGGGTCGACTCACAATAGTTAAAAGAGCAAGGTCCTTTAAAATATAAAACATAAGAAAAAGGTTGAAGTCCAAATTTTCGCTTACTCAATTTACTAAACTTTAGGCACAATTTAGTTATGAGCTTAGCTATGACCTTTTGAGAATCAAGATAATAGTCTTGGTTATGTAATATAATAGCATGCTGACAGTCCACATTTCAATTTTGAAGCCTAGCCCTTAGAATTATCAAAGATGTGTAAAGGGTGTCCAGCATTTTGCATCAGGGAATGAATTCATTTACAGTTCTTTTGACACTCAAACCAAGTGTGTTGTTCGCATAATAATATTCAATAGAAAGAAAATTCAACATATATCATAGGCCAAGCAATAGAATATATTTTTGTAATATTTTGTTCTATGTTGTTTCGGTTTTCATGTCTAAACAGCACTGACATTACTATATTTGGTATGAGAATATCATGTGAGACCAACATGTATCCAAACAGCACTGACATTAATCAAATCAAACACTAATAGAAAATCGACATACCTTAAACTCATTAAATAACACTAGTCTTTTAGTCTTAGGAACTTTCGAAAATGCATGTCACGGTTCGTAAATCGCATATCCCAAATAGATCCAATAAGACATGCAACAAATTTATTCTTAAATCTATGACAATCAAAAGAACTATAAACTATTCAATATACATTATTTTGTAATGTACATGCAAAATTATGTAAAACTTACCGAGTTCCTTTCCGTTCAAGAGGCCTTATTTGCATAAAAGGATCAAGCGGAGTATCATATCCTCTGACTAGAATATAGTCCCTTTTGTCAGCTATATTTTCCACCCCTGCTTCATCCACCTCATGTTCTTCAATTTCCTATGCATTGTTTATCTCTTGGACACCTACTTCTGCTTTAAAAGCCTGGACCCCTTCAACTTCCACAATATTTGGTACTCTGTCCTTATAAGTAGACCAGTGGTGCTTTTTAAGTCCTAGAATATAATACAGTTCATGTTTTATGCACAAAAACATATAAAATAATAAAATTAAAAATATTGTCCCATCTACTGAGTTACAAATCCTACAAGAGCCAACAATGAGCGTTGCAAGAAAACTAAAAAATTCAGGCGTTGTTGCATTCTGTAGAATGGTTTAAGAAACAAATATATGTATCATGTATATGATACAAACCAGCTGTCAAATTGTGTAAAAGAAGGAAAGATCGCAAGTTAATTTACCAAGAATTTGAATCTCTTAACGCAATAAGCTGCTCACATGAAGTGTGCAGCATTTACAAACTATAAGAGTTGTGTTTGAGCATAACCTATAAAAGGAACTGACAACATAAATTGTAGTAACAAGGGACCAGATTCTAGACTAAATGTATTAAATCCATATACTCTTGCTAGAGACAAGAAATACTGGATCAATGTGGCTTGAACAAAATAAACAATTTTCCATTTCCAAATCATTGTAACCAGTTCAAACGTTTTTTAACTCATAATTAGAGCAAGCTAAATACAGGTAGTCTGCCGCAAAATAAATGAAAATATTTATCAAATACAAAACACGTTCTCAAACGAGCTTAAGTTGCAGCTAGGATATCCATATGTACAAAAGAAACTTGATGACAGAAATAAAGTAAAAGATCAATAATGACAAAAAAAATGTTGATAAAAGAGTAAAGTAGCAAGAAAAATTAGGTTAGATACTAAAGTAATATTTTTATCTCACTTAAAACTAAAGCCTAAATGCAAAGTCGAGCATGACATATTCCCATTTGGAATCAGATGTGAGTTATTTAACTATTATTGAATCAATAAATCAAATATAAAAAACTTTACTATTAAATTTACATATTTTGAAGGCCTAAGCATTCCGAAGTACTTTAGTTCAAAATTTGACAAAATTAGATTTTAGAAATTGCATAATTCAGAACCATATACTAAGATCGAATTGTATGAAATATCTCTTAATTAATCAATGTGAACTATTATGGATTAATCAAAAATCAAATCATCATAGCCAGATTAAGAGCTTAATTGTAACAACCCGATATTTTCAACCATTCGCATCCGCACATGTCGGACTTGAATTGCTCAAAATACCGCATTGTAAATAAAATTTGGCAAATCTCAGAATATACAGTAAATAAAATCATAGATCACAGACACAGAGTATTTAATAATGCAGCGGAAGTAAAAGAAATAGTAGTTCATGAAGCCACTATATAAATATATCAGAGTTAAATAAAATACAACAGACTAAACAAAGTACAACAGAATTCTTAAGATGATAACCAAGTACAAGCTGAATAGAACAACAGAACTGGAATAGATAAAACTGGATAAGAAGATAATCTCCAGCGATTCCAATCTCCAGAAAGTGGAATCCAAATCTGTGAATAACTCAGGCTGACCCGAGCGTAAATAAAAATACAAACACTCGAGTCAGGACAATATAAACTTATATAATGTAAACCAACTCAAATGAACTGTAATAAGGTACAAGTAACTTAAAGGATGCCTGAGACCTCCCATCCTTTAAGGATCCATTAAACTATTTACTATGTAGTAATATTTCGCTATTATAATAATGTCTACAGTAAAATAAACTTACTTTTAAATAGCGTTCCGGGCTACCCATATCACCCTTCACACATAATAGTCCTAGTAGTCCATCCAATATCATGCCATCTCCACTCCGGGTGACTGTCAGAGGATACCACACGGGCTACGGGAGAAAAACAAACTCGTAGTAAAGACTCGGTATGGTAGGTGACACGACACACAAGGCAATGCCAGGGTAGATATACCAATTACGCACACGGGCTGGTGGTAACGCAGCAGCCACATACGCCCACCTCGGAACACACTCCCATATCAAAATCGGAGGATGGCCATCTAATCAATCACCAGTAAGAGTATAGTATCGAAGGAATGTGTCCGATAGGAGGAATGACCTCACTTGGCCCGAGATCGCTCCTGTTTTAGCCACCTTATGCCAACTCACGGGAGTTGGGTCCACGTAAATATACCTCAAGAACGTCGCCACCATCTTACTTCATTCTGGAATCTCCACCGCGTACACGGTTAGTAAAAGTGGTTTTCGGTATCGACAGAGAGTATGCCCATATCTGATCCCGGTCTCTTTGCCAACCAATCGTTATTATAACCCGTAGTTATAACTTTAAAACAATATTTTATACTTCAAAATAAAATATCATTTCAATCCAAATCTTTATCAAAATAAAGATTTAATCATTCCAAACCATTTCAATATATCATCATACCATATCTTCCAAATTCAAATATTTATCAAAATAAATATTAAATCATTTCTAACCATTTAAATATATTAAATTATCCTACCCTTTCAAAACTTCCTTTCAAATCATTTTAATATATTAAAATTCATAACCTTTCAAAGCTTCATTTCCAAATTATCATATCTTTCAGAATTTCTTTTCAAATCATTTTAATATCGAAATATCATATCTTTCAAAACTTCATTTTTTTTCAAATCATTTAATGTGAAAATATCATATCTTTCAAAACTTCCTTTCAAATCATTATTCATTTTATTCAATTTAAAATACCAATTCAATTCACATTTCAAAACAGTTTATATTTCAAAAATCATTTTAAATCATTAAAATGAAGTTATTATATTTAATAATTAAAGTATTAAATTTCCAAAATTTTCAACTTTCAAAGTTCATTTATTCACTTAAGTTTATCAAAACAGTGAAAATTCACTTTTCGCAGCATTTAGAAAACGCTATGAAAATTTACATTCAAAACGGTTCAATTTAACAAAAGACAGCATTTTAAAAATGCTGTAATTAGGGTTTACTTAAATTTCAAATAATTTAGTTAAATTCAACAATTATAGCACTTAAAAAGATTGCTATAATAGCCTTTAATTTAATTTAGCTTTTTAGTTTATTATCATCAACTACAGCATTTACAAATACTGTAATATCATTTACATTGCAATTAATAGCATTTCAAAAATACAGTTAATTAACTTCAAATATTCAATATAATTTCACAACCAATTATAATTTTATTTAAAACATTTTTTTATTATAAAATCATACATTTTCACATTTATAAACAACATTTAATTTTCCTTAAGTTCATGATTTTATAAAGTTAAATTTCCATTCAAAAATCAAGATTTAATAATAATTCACTTATTAAATTTCAACATTCAAATTTAAATTCATTGAATTAAATTTCAACTTAACACTTAAGTTTAAATTTCAAAATATAACTTAATTTCAATTTTATTCACTTAACTTAAAATTCACTTTTAAGCCAAATTCACAAATTCCCATTTGGTTATATTTCAAAATTTCAACTTAAATAATCATCCCTTTCATTTTTTTAACTTTACTCAAAAATCATTAATATATTATAAAATCATTTTAAATTCAAATTATCATAAATTTATCATAATTTCATATTTAATTTAATTTCCAATTATAATTAAATCAAAATTTCCAAAATAACTTACATTTAAATTTTCTAACTTTTCCATAATTTATTTAACCTATAAATTTCCAAAAATCAATAATACTTTACAAAAATCATTTTTAATTATGTTTTAAATCAAAATATTATAATATTTACATTTCAAACATATTTTTAAAAATTTTAGAAAAATATATTTTAACACGGGTGTGTATATAATTTTCTAGCCTAGGTAAAGTGATACGGGTAATGTATCATTTCAACTCGTAATTTTTATCATTTCAAACCTGCAGTCCCAAGTAAATGAAATAAAATGAAAATCGCTCAGGCCTATCATTTCAGCCCATAACGATTTTCCCCTATTCTAAAGTCCGTTCGGGTATGTATCATTTCAACCCATAGTGATTCTAATCTAAAGGGAACTTGCAGTGTGATAAACTGATAAAAATAACAGAACAACATAATATAACAGTAACAGATGTTATAATAGGTGTTTAAGCATGGGTGAACATCATATAATCATAATATAGCATATGTAACATGTTAATGCATTTTACAGATTCAAAAGGGGTCAATTTACAAGTTATATATGTACATATTGTCTGGTGAGGATAACTCACATGTTTGAGCTGGAGACACAACAACGAATGCACGAATGAGATCCCAACAAGAATGATAACACGACACAAAGATGAGTGGGAGAGCCAAAGTATCAATTCCCTTAGATACATTCAACAAAACAAGTATAACAACACATAAGTTTCAACACAAAATACCATTAAACAATGATAGAATTGGATGCATAAACAAATCCAAAGTGTTTGCACTTGCTTACTACCACCTATGCTTCAGCTCCAGATCTGAAATGGCACGGCTAAAGGCATGGTTTGGATCTGGTCTGGGTTCCTAAAGGTCGGCCTAGCATGGAAAAATGATGGAGCAAAGTATGGTAGAGAGATAAGTGCATGGAACTAACACTACAATGCAACTACCATGGATCCTATGCAACATATGGGTTCGGCCACAAGCTAGTTTGGTGCGGAAATCACTGTAGTGGGCTGTAGGATGGTGTGGCAGCGGGTTCCAGGTCATCCATGGATGGTGGAGGTGGAGTAGGTGGCGGCCAACGGGTGGTTGAAAGTGATGAAGGCATAGGTGATTGGCTATGGTGCATATAGGTGAAGTTTGTGTAGATATTGTTGGATTTGGTCACATGGGTGCATGGCCAGTGGCTTGGGGCTGTAGAGGAGGTGGTGGAGGCTGGCTCAGGTGGTGGTGGTGGCAGCCATGGTGAAGGAGGAGCAAAGGGCTGAGCTACAAGGGTGAGAAAGCAAGTGAAAACAACATAAACAAGTAGAAAAGCAATGGAAAAGAAAAAGAATTTTACCAAACTCTTGGAGATGATGGAGGCTAAAATTTTCAGAGATGAGGAGGAAGAAATTTCGTGAAAAATGAAGAAAAAAAATAATACGGCTGAAGATGGTGTAAGGAACAGCCCCAATTGAATGCATATGATGAAATTGAAAAGGCAGGGAGGTGAAAAGTCAAAGGTAAATGAAAGGTTTTAAACTCTTCATATTTCTCTAATTCTTTTTGTAATTTTAAATACATTTAAAATACTGATAAATAAAGATAAAATAAACTCAGAAATAAATTAAACAAGTAAACAAAATAAATAAATATTAATTACATATAATTTAGTTAATAAAACAGCAAAAATTGCAAACTAGTCTTGAAAATATGAAAAATAAATGCAATGAACTTTGGAAAATCTTTATGTACTTGTAAAAATATTTATAACAAAGATAATAATATAAACTAAAATGCATTCACAAATAAATATATAAATTTTAATTTAAATATAATTTAAATGAAGAAAATAGCAAAGAAAATAGAAACTAGGCTTTAAAAGTAGAAAATAAATTCAATAAGCTTTGGAAAATTTCAAACATCACTTTAAAATATTTAAATGGTAAAAATATATGTAACATAACATATAATACAATTTATAATAAGATATGACAAATAAAAATTATCTATATAATTTAAAATAAACAATATTGTTAAATAAAACAATTTACACCCAATTTTGTAAAAGCATAACTTTCACAGTATTATTCGGATTTCAACGAAACGAAAAGCATTGTTCTTGAAATTTTATTTACTTTCATAACAAATGGTAAAATTAAAATTTTAAAACTTTTAAAATTGAAATTTAAAAGTCAAAGTTTGACCAGATTGACCAAATTCACTTTTCTGGAAATATTCAATTTATGCATGATTGAAATTCAAATCCACATCAAAATCAACATTTGTATTTCAATTAACAAAATATATTCATTTTAATAAATAAAATAAAGTTTTTTTTTTAAATTAGGAATTTAAATTAAAATAATTAAAATATACAATGACAATAATCAGAAAATACAGGGTTGTTACACTCTCCCCCACTCAAAACTTTTCGTCCCCGAAAAGGAATGAGGTAAGGGAAAGCACAGAAAAAGATAGAATGAAATAGTATTAAGACAAGATGACAAGAAGATTAAAATCATACTTGATAACTGTTGCTATAGGTAAGTTTAACAATGTGGAGATGATCTTTCCAAGATCTTCCAGAATTCAAGAACACAAGCATGGAAAAAAATCTTTTAGAATCTGATTCACCCTTCCCGTTTGACCGACGGTCTGTGGATGGCAAGCAGTGCTTAGATTCAAAGATGAGTACCAAAGATTATAGAAAGATTTCTAAACAGACTGGTATATGCAATAGCCTCCCATTCTGTAGCAAGATAAGGGAAATTAGGACAACCAAAAGATAGTTTGAAAAACAAAATAAAATAATAAATTTGAAACCATAAAATTTCAACTTAAACTGAAAATTAATTTTACATAAGTCAAATAAATCTTAAGCATCTCTAATTTCATTATCTTATCATCCAATTATCTTAAATTAACAAATCCCTAAAATCATGTATTTGAAAAATCTTTTATTATACTCAAAATGTACCAAATAAAATTTAATTCTTCCTCACTACTAATTAAAATTAAATTTATTCCTCTCAATATATTTTATCACCTATGTTAAATATATTTACGCTCATTGTAACTGCCTTAAATTTATTCTTAGTTCCTTTATCATCATTTTATATTGTAAATTATTCCATTACACTTTTTCTTTATTTACCTCTGTTAATCCTTTTATAACAAAAATTTAAGTATATAACATTTATAATAACCACTCAAATTTTATTTATAAAATGTTTTTTTTATATTGTATATTATCCAATTACATATTCAACTTCTGAAAATTAAGGTAAGTTATATTGGAATGAAATTGTGTATTATACAAATAAAACTTTCTAATTCAATTATTTCAAGCTTGAATATTTATCCAAATCTCGAAATTATACTTAGAAATTATCCTTGAAGATAAAATTTAGGAATTAAATTTCCGATAAATTCCAAACTATTTAGAGATAAATAAATGCTCATATACACTATATATATATATATCCATTCAAATTCAAATCATATATCAGCATATGTTATAAATCCAGTCTTATTTTAGAAATTAAAATCAACAAAATTTTCCCAAATCAAAACTGTAGCAAGACTACAAAATGGTCACTTTACTTCGAAACTCGAAAATGAATGTCGGTGATGCTGCAGTCATCACCGAAGTTATTTTCCAGCGACAAAGAGAAGAGCACTAGTTTTAAACTTTAAAATTCTTTGGAAACAAATTTCTATTACAAAATACTTTAAATAATATATCCTTTAAAACTTTAAACACCAAGTTTGAAATCCATCGGAAATTAAATTCTCAAATTCTTGTTTTACATTCATTTTAAATTTCCAAATAAATTTATAACCATGTTTTATAGTTCAATTAGATATATGAAACAATAGAAAAAGATATATAAATCAAATATTATTTCTTAACAACCAATTCAAATAAAATCCAGATAAAGATTTATAATATAGTTACAAATGTTATTTCACAAAATTTATTTCATTACTAAATTTTAAAAACATATTGTGTCAGTTTGCTCTGTTCAAGTGTTTTGGAAATCTTATCGATAGCGTTGATCAGACGAATCGATTAGAAACCCAAATCAACATCAACAACTCAAACAACACAATATATAAAACATTTTAAATATTAGTTTACAAATACACTTCAAGAATAATTTGAAGATAAGTTGGAAACAAAGATGAGATGATTAAATAACAGAATAGGGAGATGGATGAGTTTAAATAAATCGCGGGCAACCTTAACCGGGTCAACCGTGACTTAAAGAATAAGATCGATGTGGATTTCTTGGGTAAATCGACATTCGATCTCAAGATGTAGAGTTCGAAATTATAAGAGATACTAGCATCTAAACCGAGGATATAGAATCTCTGGTGAATCGATGTTGTTGTAAAGGGGTTTTCCCCCTTTACAAATAAATTTGATGTTGGCGAGACCGCCGACTCATTATGAAGATCTTTTGAAGTGGAGTTATGGGATACTCCAGAAACAAAAGAAGATAAATAGTGAGGGACATGAATGGATTTTGGAACCACAGGGAATGTTCCAAAATTCAAAGGAATCGAGTCAAAAAGGAAGAGGTTTAAACTCGAATGAAAGTGATTCTGTAAATACATTTACCCTATATACTGAGTTTTGCCTAGAGCTACCAAAGCTCTGATACCAACTGTAACAACCCGATATTTTCAACCATTCGCATCCGCACATGTCGGACTTGAATTGCTCAAAATACCGCATTGTAAATAAAATTTGGCAAATCTCAGAATATACAGTAAATAAAATCACAGACCACAGACACAGAGTATTTAATAATGCAGCGGAAGTAAAAGAAATAGTAGTTCATGAAGCCACTATATAAATATATCAGAGTTAAATAAAATACAACAGACTAAACAAAGTACAACAGAATTCTTAAGATGATAACCAAGTACAAGCTGAATAGAACAACAGAACTGGAATAGATAAAACTAGATAAGCAGATAATTTCCAGCGATTCCAATCTCCAGAAAGTGGAATCCAAATCTATGAATAACTCAGGCTGACCCGAGCGTAAATAAAAATACAAACACTCGAGTCAGGACAATATATACTTATATAATGTAAACCAACTCAAATGAACTGTAATAAGGTACAAGTAACTTAAAGGATGCTTGAGACCGCCCATCCTTTAAGGATCCGTTAAACTATTTACTATGTAGTAATATTTCGCTATTATAATAATGTCTACAGTAAAATAAACTTACTTTTAAATAGCGTTCCGGGCTACCCATATCACCCTTCACACATAATAGTCCCAGTAGTCCATCCAATATCATGTCATCTCCACTCCGGGTGACTGTCAGAGGATACCACACGGGCTACGGGAGAAAAACAAACTCGTAGTAAAGGCTCGGTATGGT
This sequence comes from Allium cepa, assembly GCA_030765085.1. Classification (NCBI taxonomy): domain Eukaryota; kingdom Viridiplantae; phylum Streptophyta; class Magnoliopsida; order Asparagales; family Amaryllidaceae; genus Allium; species Allium cepa. Next base: position 1,001,360,288 of record CM060934.1, read on the forward strand.
AGGTGACACGGCACACAAGGCAATGCCAGGGTAGATATACCAATTACGCACACGGGCTGGTGGTAACGCAGCAGCCACATACGCCCACCTCGGAACACACTCCCATATCAAAATCGGAGGATGGCCATCTAATCAATCACCAGTAAGAGTATAGTATCGAAGGAATGTGTACGATAGGAGGAATGACCTCACTTGGCCCGAGATCGCTCCTGTTTTAGCCACCTTATGCCAACTCACGGGAGTTGGGTCCACGTAAATATACCTCAAGAACGTCGCCACCATCCTACTTCATTCTGGAATCTCTACCGTGTACACGGTTAGTCAAAGTGGCTTTCGGTGTCGACAGAGAGTATGCCCATATCCGATCCCGGTCTCTTTGCCAACCAATCGTTATTATAACCCGTAGTTATAACTTTAAAACAATATTTTATACTTCAAAATAAAATATCATTTCAATCCAAATCTTTATCAAAATAAAGATTTAATCATTCCAAACCATTTCAATATATCATCATAACATATCTTCCAAATTCAAATATTTATCAAAATAAATATTAAATCATTTCTAACCATTTAAATATATTAAATTATCCTACCCTTTCAAAACTTCCTTTCAAATCATTTTAATATATTAAAATTCATAACCTTTCAAAGCTTCATTTCCAAATTATCATATCTTTCAAAATTTCTTTTCAGATCATTTTAATATCAAAATATCATATCTTTCAAAACTTTATTTTTTTTCAAATCATTTAATGTCAAAATATCATATCCTTCAAAACTTCATTTCAAATCATTATTCATTTTATTCAATTTAAAATACCAATTCAATTCACATTTTAAAACAGTTTATATTTCAAAAATTATTTTAAATCATTCAAATGAAGTTATTATATTTAATAATTAAAGTATTAAATTTCCAAAATTTTCAACTTCCAAAGTTCATTTATTCACTTAAGTTTATCAAAACAGTGAAAATTCACTTTTCGCAGCATTTAGAAAACGCTATGAAAATTTACATTCAAAACGGTTCAATTTAACAAAAGACAGCATTTTAAAAATGCTGTAATTAGGGTTTACTTAAATTTCAAATAACTTAGTTAAATTCAACAATTATAGCACTTAAAAAGATTGCTATAATAGCCTTTAATTTAATTTAGCTTTTTAGTTCATTATCATCAACTACAGCATTTACAAATACTGTAATATCATTTACATTGCAATTAATAGCATTTCAAAAATACAGTTAATTAACTTCAAATATTCAATATAATTTCACAACCAATTATAATTTTATTTAAAACATTTTTTTTTTAAAAATCATACATTTTCACATTTATAAACAACATTTAATTTTCCTTAAGTTCATGATTTTATAAAGTTAAATTTCCATTCAAAAATCAAGAATTAATAATAATTCACTTATTAAATTTCAACATTCAAATTTAAATTCATTGAATTAAATTTCAACTTAACACTTAAGTTTAAATTACAAAATATAACTTAATTTCAATTTTATTCACTTAACTTAAAATTCACTTTTAAGCCAAATTCACAAATTCCCATTTGGTTATATTTCAAAATTTCAACTTAAATAATCATCCCTTTCATTTTTTTAACTTTACTCAAAAATCATTAATATATTATAAAATCATTTTAAATTCATTTTAAATTCAAATTATCATAAATTTATCATAATTTCATATTTAATTTAATTTCCAATTATAATTAAATCAAAATTTCCAAAATAACTTACATTTAAATTTTCTAACTTTTCCATAATTTATTTAACCTATAAATTTCCAAAATTCAATAATACTTTACAAAAATCATTTTTAATTATGTTTTAAATAAAAATATTATAATATTTACATTTCAAACATATTTTTAAAAATTTTAGAAAAATATATTTTAACTACGGGTCTGTATATAATTTTCTAGCCTAGGTAAAGTGATACGGGTAATGTATCATTTCAACTCGTAATTTACAAAGAAAATCCGGGTTTTATCATTTCAAACCCGCAGTCCCAAGTAAATGAAATAAAATGAAAATCGCTCAGGCCTATCATTTCAGCCCATAACGATTTTTCCCTATTCTAAAGTCCGTTCGGGTATGTATCATTTCAACCCATAGTGATTCTAATCTAAAGGGAACTTGCAGTGTGATAAACTGATAAAAATAACAGAACAACATAATATAACAGTAACAGATGTTATAATAGGTGTTTAAGCATGGGTGAACATCATATAATCATAATATAGCATATGTAACATGTTAATGCATTTTACAGATTCAAAAGGGGTCAATTTACTAGTTATATATGTACATATTGTCTGGTGAGGATAACTCACATGTTTGAGCTGGAGACACAACAACGAATGCACGAATGAGAACCCAACAAGAATGATAACACGACACAAAGATGAGTGGGAGAGCCAAAGTATCAATTCCCTTAGATACATTCAACAAAACAAGTATAACAACACATAAGTTTCAACACAAAATACCATTAAACAATGATAGAATTGGATGCATAAACAAATCCAAAGTGTTTGCACTTGCTTTCTACCACCTATGCTTCAGCTCCAGATCTGAAATGGCACGGCTAAAGGCATGGTTTGGATCTGGTCTGGGTTCCTAAAGGTCGGCCTAGCATGGGAAAATGATGGAGCAAAGTATGGTAGAGAGATAGGTGCATGGAACTAACACTACAATGCAACTACCATGGATCCTATGCAACATATGGGTTCGGCCACAAGCTAGCATGGTGCGGAAATCACTGTAGTGGGCTGTAGGATGGTGTGGCAGCGGGATCCAAGTCATCCATGGATGGTGGAGGTGGAGTAGGTGGCGGCCAACGGGTGGTTGAAAGTGATGAAGGCATAGGTGATTGGCTATGGTGCATATAGGTGAAGTTTGTGTAGATATTGTTGGATTTGGTCACATGGGTGCATGGCCAGTGCCTTGGAGCTGTAGAGGAGGTGGTGGAGGCTGGCTCAGGTGGTGGTGGTGGCAGCCATGGTGAAGGAGGAGCAAGGGGCTGAGCTACAAGGGTGAGAAAGCAAGTGAAAACAACATAAACAAGTAGAAAAGCAATGGAAAAGAAAAAGAATTTTACCAAACTCTTGGAGATGATGGAGGCTAAAATTTTCAGAGATGAGAAGGAAGAAATTTCGTGAAAAATGAAGAAAAAAAAATACGGCTGAAGATGGTGTAAGGAACAGCCCCAATTGAATGCATATGATGAAATTGAAAAGGCAGGGAGGTGAAAAGTCAAAGTTAAATGAAAGGTTTTAAACTCTTCATATTTCTCTAATTCTTTTTGTAATTTTAAATACATTTAAAATACTGATAAATAAAGATAAAATAAACTCAGAAATAAATTAAACAAGTAAACAAAATAAATAAATATTAATTACATATAATTTAATTAATAAAACAGCAAAAATTGCAAACTAGTCTTGAAAATATGAAAAATAAATGCAATGAACTTTGGAAAATCTTTATGTACTTGTAAAAATATTTATAAAAAAGATAATAACATAAACTAAAATGCATTCACAAATAAATATATAAGTTTTAATTTAAATATAATTTAAATGAAGAAAATAGCAAAGAAAATAGAAACTAGGCTTTAAAAATAGAAAATAAATTCAATAAGCTTTGGAAAATTTCAAACATCACTTTAAAATAATTAAATGGTAAAAATATATGTAACATAACATATAATACAATTTATAATAAGATATGACAAATAAAAATTATCTATATAATTTAAAATAAACAATATTGTTAAATAAAACAATTTACACCCAATTTTGTAAAAGCATAACTTTCACAGTATTATTCGGATTTCAACGAAACGAAAAGCATTGTTCTTGAAATTTTATTTACTTTCATAACAAAAGGTAAAATTTAAATTTTAAAACTTTTAAAATTTAAATTTAAAAGTCAAAGTTTGACCAGATTGACCAAATTCACTTTTCTAGAAATATTCAATTTATGCATGATTGAAATTCAAATCCACATCAAAATCAACATTTGTATTTCAATTAACAAAATATATTCATTTTAATAAATAAAATAAAGTTTTTTTTAAATTAGGAATTTAAATTAAAATAATTAAAATATACAATTACAATAATCAGAAAATACAGGGTTGTTACACTCTCCCCCACTCAAAACTTTTCGTCCCCGAAAAGGAATGAGGTAAGGGAAAGCACAGAAAAAGATAGAATGAAATAGTATTAAGACAAGATGACAAGAAGATTAAAATCATACCTGATAACTGTTGCTATAGGTAAGTTTAACAATGTGGAGATGATCTTTCCAAGATCTTCCAGAATTCAAGAACACAAGCATGGAAAAATATCTTTTAGAATCTGATTCACCCTTCCCGTTTGACCGACGGTCTGTGGATGGCAAGCAGTGCTTAGATTCAAAGATGAGTACCAAAGATTATTAAAGATTATAGAAAGATTTCTAAACAGACTGGTATATGCAATAGCCTCCCATTCTGTAGCAAGATAAGGGAAATTAGGACAACCAAAAGATAGTTTGAAAAACAAAATAAAATAATAAATTTGAAACCATAAAATTTCAACTTAAACTGAAAATTAATTTTACATAAGTCAAATAAATCTTAAGCATCTCTAATTTCATTATCTTATCATCCAATTATCTTAAATTAACAAATCCCTAAAATCATGTATTTGAAAAATCTTTTATTATACTCAAAATGTACCAAATAAAATTTAATTCTTCTTCACTACTAATTAAAATTAAATTTATTCCTCTCAATATATTTTATCACCTATGTTAAATATATTTACACTCATTGTAACTGTCTTAAATTTATTCTTAGTTCCTTTATCATCATTTTATATTGTAAATTATTCCATTACACTTTTTCTTTATTTACCTCTGTTAATCCTTTTATAACAAAAATTTAAGTATATAACATTTATAATAACCACTCAAATTTTATTTATAAAATCTTTTTTTTTATATTGTATATTATCCAATTACATATTCAACTTCTGAAAATTAAGGTAAGTTATATTGGAATGAAATTGTGTATTATACAAATAAAACTTTCTAATTCAATTATTTCAAGCTTGAATATTTATCCAAATCTCGAAATTATACTTAGAAATTATCCTTGAAGATAAAATTTAGAAATTAAATTTCCGATAAATTCCAAACTATTTAGAGATAAATAAATGCTCATATACACTATATATATATATCCATTCAAATTCAAATCATATATCTGCATATGTTATAAATCAAGTCTTATTTTAGAAATTAAAAAAAAAAAAAATTCCCAAATCAAAACTGTAGCAAGACTACAGAATGGTCACTTTACTTCGAAACTCGAAAATGAATGTCGGTGATGCTGCAGTCATCACCGAAGTTATTTTCCAGCGACAAAGAGAAGAGCACTAGTTTTAAACTTTAAAATTCTTTGGAAACAAATTTCTATTCCAAAATACTTTAAATAATATATCTTTTAAAACTTTAAACACCAAGTTTGAAATCCATCGGAAATTAAATTCTCAAATTCTTGTTTTACATTCATTTTAAATTTCCAAATAAATTTATAACCATGTTTTATAGTTCAATTAGATATATGAAACAATAGAAAAAGATATATAAATCAAATATTATTTCTTAACAACTAATTCAAATAAAATCCAGATAAAGATTTATAATATAGTTACAAATGTTATTTCACAAAATTTATTTCATTACTAAATTTTAAAAACATATTGTGTCAGTTTGCTCTGTTCAAGTGTTTTGGAAATCTTATCGATAGCGTTGATCAGACGAATCGATTAGAAACCCAAATCAACATCAACAACTCAAACAACACAATATATAAAACATTTTAAATATTAGTTTACAAATACACTTCAAGAATAATTTGAAGATAAGTTGGAAACAAAGATGAGATGATTAAATAACAGAATAGGGAGATGGATGAGTTTATATAAATCGCGGGAAACCTTAACCGGGTCAACCGTGACTTAAAGAATAAGATCGATGTGGATTTCTTGGGTAAATCGACATTCGATCTCAAGATGTAGAGTTCGAAATTATAAGAGATACTAGCATCTAAACCGAGGATATAGAATCTCTGGTGAATCGATGTTGTTGTAAAGGGGTTTTCCCCCTTTACAAATAAATTTGAGGTTGGCGAGACCGCCGACTCATTATGAAGATCTTTTGAAGTGGAGTTATGGGATACTCCAGAAACAAAAGAAGATAAATAGTGAGGGACGTGAATGGATTTTGGAACCACAGGGAATGTTCCAAAATTCAAAGGAATCGAGTCAAAAAGGAAGAGGTTTAAACTCGAATGAAAGTGATTCTGTAAATACATTTACCCTATATATTGAGTTTTTCCTAGAGCTACCAAAGCTCTGATACCAACTGTAACAACCCGATATTTTCAACCATTCGCATCCGCACATGTCGGACTTGAATTGCTCAAAATACCGCATTGTAAATAAAATTTGGCAAATCTCAGAATATACAGTAAATAAAATCACAGACCAAAGACACAGAGTATTTGATAATGCAGCGGAAGTAAAAGAAATAGTAGTTCATGAAGCCACTATATAAATATATCAGAGTTAAATAAAATACAACAGACTAAACAAAGTACAACAGAATTCTTAAGATGATAACCAAGTACAAGCTGAATAGAACAACAGAACTGGAATAGATAAAACTAGATAAGCAGATAATCTCCAGCGATTCCAATCTCCAGAAAGTGGAATCCAAATCTATGAATAACTGAGGCTGACCCAAGCGTAAATAAAAATACAAACACTCGAGTCAGGACAATATATACTTATATAATGTAAACCAACTCAAATGAACTGTAATAAGGTACAAGTAACTTAAAGGATGCCTGAGACCGCCCATCCTTTAAGGATCCGTTAAACTATTTACTATGTAGTAATATTTCGCTATTATAATAATGTCTACAGTAAAATAAACTTACTTTTAAATAGCGTTCCGGGCTACCCATATCACCCTTCACACATAATAGTCCCAGTAGTCCATCCAATATCATGCCATCTCCACTCCGGGTGACTGTCAGAGGATACCACACGGGCTACGGGAGAAAAACAAACTCGTAGTAAAGGCTCGGTATGGTAGGTGACACGGCACACAAGGCAATGCCAGGGTAGATATACCAATTACGCACACGGGCTGGTGGTAACGCAGCAGCCACATACGCCCACCTCGGAACACACTCCCATATCAAAATCGGAGGATGGCCATCTAATCAATCACCAGTAAGAGTATAGTATCGAAGGAATGTGTCCGATAGGAGGAATGACCTCACTTGGCCCGAGATCGCTCCTGTTTTAGCCACCTTATGCCAACTCACGGGAGTTGGGTCCACGTAAATATACCTCAAGAACGTCGCCACCATCCTACTTCATTCTGAAATCTCCACCGCGTACACGGTTAGTCAAAGTGGTTTTCGGTATCGACAGAGAGTATGCCCATATCCGATCCCGGTCTCTTTGCCAACCAATCGTTATTATAAACCGTAGTTATAACTTTAAAACAATATTTTATACTTCAAAATAAAATATCATTTCAATCCAAATCTTTATCAAATTAAAGATTTAATCATTCCAAACCATTTCAATATATCATCATACCATATCTTCCAAATTCAAATATTTATCGAAATAAATATTAAATCATTTCTAACCATTTAAATATATTAAATTATCCTACCCTTTCAAAACTTCCTTTCAAATCATTTTAATATATTAAAATTCATAACCTTTCAAAGCTTCATTTCCAAATTATCATATCTTTCAGAATTTCTTTTCAAATCATTTTAATATCGAAATATCATATCTTTCAAAACTTCATTTTTTTTCAAATCATTTAATGTCAAAATATCATATCTTTCAAAACTTCCTTTCAAATCATTATTCATTTTATTCAATTTAAAATACCAATTCAATTCACATTTTAAAACAGTTTATATTTCAAAAATCATTTTAAATCATTAAAATGAAGTTATTATATTTAATAATTAAAGTATTAAATTTCCAAAATTTTCAACTTCCAAAGTAATTAATAGCATTTCAAAATACTGTAATATCATTTACAAATACTGTAATATCATTTACATTGCAATTAATAGCATTTCAAAAATACAGTTAATTAACTTCAAATATTCAATATAATTTCACAACCAATTATAATTTTATTTAAAACATTTTTTTATTATAAAATCATACATTTTCACATTTATAAACAACATTTAATTTTCCTTAAGTTCATGATTTTATAAAGTTAAATTTCCATTCAAAAATCAAGATTTAATAATAATTCACTTATTAAATTTCAACATTCAAATTTAAATTCATTGAATTAAATTTCAACTTAACACTTAAGTTTAAATTTCAAAATATAACTTAATTTCAATTTTATTCACTTAACTTAAAATTCACTTTTAAGCCAAATTCACAAATTCCCATTTGGTTATATTTCAAAATTTCAACTTAAATAATCATCCCTTTCATTTTTTTAACTTTACTCAAAAATCATTAATATATTATAAAATCATTTTAAATTCATTTTAAATTCAAATTATCATAAATTTATCATAATTTCATATTTAATTTAATTTCCAATTATAATTAAATCAAAATTTCCAAAATAACTTACATTTAAATTTTCTAACTTTTCCATAATTTATTTAACCTATAAATTTCCAAAAATCAATAATACTTTACAAAAATCATTTTTAATTTTGTTTTAAATCAAAATATTATAATATTTACATTTCAAACATATTTTTAAAAATTTTAGAAAAATATATTTTAACTACGGGTCTGTATATAATTTTCTAGCCTAGGTAAAGTGATACGTGTAATGTATCATTTCAACTCGTAATTTAAAAAGAAAATCCGGGTTTTATCATTTCAAACCCGCAGTCCCAAGTAAATGAAATAAATTGAAAATCGCTCAGGCCTATCATTTCAGCCCATAACGATTTTTCCCTATTCTAAAGTCCGTTCGGGTATGTACCATTTCAGCCCATAGTGATTCTAATCTAAAGGGAACTTGCAGTGTGATAAACTGATAAAAATAACAGAACAACATAATATAACAGTAACAGATGTTATAATAAGTGTTTAAGCATGGGTGAACATCATATAATCATAATATAGCATATGTAACATGTTAATGCATTTTACAGATTCAAAAGGGGTCAATTTACTAGTTATATATGTACATATTGTCTGGTGAGGATAACTCACATGTTTGAGCTGGAGACACAACAACGAATGCACGAATGAGATCCCGACAAGAATGATAACACGACACAAAGATGAGTGGGAGAGCCAAAGTATCAATTCCCTTAGATACATTCAACAAAACAAGTATAACAACACATAAGTTTCAACACAAAATACCATTAAACAATGATAGAATTGGATGCATAAACAAATCCAAAGTGTTTGCACTTGCTTTCTACCACCTATGCTTCAGCTCCAGATCTGAAATGGCACGGCTAAAGACATGATTTGGATCTGGTCTGGGTTCCTAAAGGTCGGCCTAGCATGGGAAAATGATGGAGCAAAGTATGGTAGAGAGATAGGTGCATGGAACTAACACTACAATGCAACTACCATGGATCCTATGCAACATATGGGTTCGGCCACAAGCTAGCATGGTGCGGAAATCACTGTAGTGGGCTGTAGGATGGTGTGGCAGCGGGTTCCAGGTCATCCATGGATGGTGGAGGTGGAGTAGGTGGCGGCCAACGGGTGCTTGAAAGTGATGAAGGCATAGGTGATTGGCTATGGTGCATATAGGTGAAGTTTGTGTAGATATTGTTGGATTTGGTCACATGGGTGCATGGCCAGTGGCTTGGGGATGTAGAGGAGGTGGTGGAGGCTGGCTCAGGTGGTGGTGGTGGCAGCCATGGTGAAGGAGGAGCAAGGGGCTGAGCTACAAGGGTGAGAAAGCAAGTGAAAACAACATAAACAAGTAGAAAAGCAATGGAAAAGAAAAAGAATTTTACCAAACTCTTGGAGATGATGGAGGCTAAAATTTTCAGAGATGAGGAGGAAGAAATTTCGTGAAAAATGAAGAGAAAAAAAATACGGCTGAAGATGGTGCAAGGAACAGCCCCAATTGAATGCATATGATGAAATTGAAAAGGCAGGGAGGTGAAAAGTCAAAGTTATATGAAAGGTTTTAAACTCTTCATATTTCTCTAATTCTTTTTTTAATTTTAAATACATTTAAAATACTGATAAAATAAACTCAGAAATAAATTAAACAAGTAAAAAAAATAAATAAATATTAATTACATATAATTTAATTAATAAAACAGCAAAAATTGCAAACTAGTCTTGAAAATATGAAAAATAAATGCAATGAACTTTGGAAAATCTTTATGTACTTGTAAAAATATTTATAACAAAGATAATAACATAAACTAAAATGCATTCACAAATAAATATATAAATTTTATTTAAATATAATTTAAATGAAGAAAATAGCAAAGAAAATAGAAACTAGGCTTTAAAAATAGAAAATAAATTCAATAAGCTTTGGAAAATTTCAAACATCACTTTAAAATATTTAAATGGTAAAAATATATGTAAAATAACATATAATAAAATTTATAATAAGATATGACAAATAAAAATTATCTATATAATTTAAAATAAATAATATTGTTAAATAAAACAATTTACACCCAATTTTGTAAAAGCATAACTTTCACAGTATTATTCGGATTTCAACGAAACGAAAAGCATTGTTCTTGAAATTTTATTTACTTTCATAACAAAATGTAAAATTAAAATTTTAAAACTTTTAAAATTTAAATTTAAAAGTCAAAGTTTGACCAGATTGACCAAATTCACTTTTCTGGAAATATTCAATTTATGCATGATTGAAATTCAAATCCACATCAAAATCAACATTTGTATTTCAATTAACAAAATATATTCATTTTAATAAATAAAATAAAGTTTTTTTTTAAATTAGGAATTTAAATTAAAATAATTAATATATACAATTACAATAATCAGAAAATATAGGGTTGTTACACTAATTTATCAAAGTAACCATCAATAGATAATCAATTAAACTTCTCCAACACTTTTGAATCCAATCAAGTTTAGCAGTTGTATAGTAAAACACCTATATGAACTAATTATCCATTGAAATTCATATAGACTCATAATTAGATTAGGAAAGCTTACCCTTATTTTCTTCAAATAATCTTCCTGTATAACTCGACAGCAAAATTTGTATCGACGTCCAGAAGAAGAGGATCTAGGGGTTTCAATTTTTTGAGGACGAATAATCACGTTGTTGGTTGGTGACGTGTACACTAACTTGGGATAAAAGGAAAATGGAGCGGTAGTGGTACTTGCAAATGGGCCTTTCCTATGTTGAGACCCACCAAAGACAATTATTTAGTCTTTTCTAAACCCATTAAAGACAAAACAATTTTGTCTCCAATTAGATCTTGATTAAAGACACAAATGTTTTGGGTCTTTAAAATAGGTCTTAATTTTACTTTTTTGGTGTAGTGTTGTCCCTGAAACTAAATTTTTCCCGAACTTTTTCCTTGAGCCTAAAAACCTCTTTAAGTTATATATAGGTAATTTATTTAATGTATAACTAATTCCAAACTATTTTCTTTTAAATTGTATATATTTGAATAAAAGAGAAATGTATTTTTAAAATAGAAAAATATAATTTTAATTTAAATATAAAATATCTTAAAAATATCGAGATTCGAAATATTAACATATGCGAATGATTTTATTAATGTATAAATTAGTATTAAAGCATTTTCTTTTAAAGTTGTATAAATATGAAAAAAGAATGTAATTATATAAATAAGAAAAGAATAATATAAAATTTTATTTAAAATATTTATGCACGAATAATACAAGTGTTAGATTTTAACACAAATATTAACAAGTGTTAGAATTATAAGTGAATAAATTTACAAGTGTTGATGATTTAAGACAAGTGTCATCTTCTTTATTTTTGAAAATTTAATTAAAATAGAAACAAGCCTATAAAAGCACTACATCTCCTTCCTTCTAATTTCTTTCACCTTCATTTTCAAAGATAAGCCTTCTCAAACCAGAAAAAGAAAAAGGAATCATCAAGCAAACTTTAAAACAAATCAAAGAAACCAGAAAACATGTCGAAACAGATCTAAACAAAAGTCTTCTTCAATCTTCGAATTAGTAAAGCAATCCAAATAAAAGATCAAAAGCAAACAACCAAGTTTGTGAACAAACAACAGCAAACAACAATTTAACAATCAAGGTATTTCAAGTTCAAAACAAAAATCAAGTCCATACCAGTTTTCAAATTAAAACTCAACAATCAAACACTTCCAGTCTTCAAATTTCAAAGCCCAGACTTCTTCTCTGTTTTCAAAGTAAACAAGTGAGTAAAGCTTTTGAAGCTTTGATATTTGATCTGTTGTTTGAATGCATGATTTAAACAAGATTGAACATTTGTTTGCATGTACAGATCTGTGTATATGTGTATATTTTGCCTGTGCATGTTAATATACAGGTTTATTAATTCCTGTTACTAGTTCCAAGTTTCAAAAACCTATCAAAAACCCCAAAATCTCTGCCTCTAATTGTTGTTAGATTGAGATGTTAAAATAAAAAGTGTTCAAATTCATTAAAACTTAATTTTAAAAATACTTTTAAAAACAAACATCAAGTGTATGTGATCTGGAACGAGAAAGTACTATAAACTCAATTCATAATAAAAATTTGATTTCTTTAATTATTTGATTTGATTATATAACCTAAAACATCTTTGAAAACATTGATTTTTAAAATTAAAATCAAGATTTCAAATTATCTATAGAGTGAGAATTTTAACGATGATTAGGAAATGGGTTTTGGGGCTTTACTGGCGATCGAGGCATTTGGGATGATCGAGGTTTTGCCTGAAGGTGGTTGGGGAGTTGTCGAGGCTAGGAAAAATGACAGGTGACTTTCTCAGTCGCTATGGCGTCAAAATTCGATCGGTGAAGGGTCTAAGCCCTAAAATAGGGTGAGGTTGGAATGGTTGCCACCGCGGCGTCTCTGATGGATCCAGTTGAACGGGACTTTAGGAAATGGTAGGGGAAAGGCTAGCAAGGTATGGCCGGAGTCTTAGAAATTTCGGTGGTCGGCGTGGGATGTTTGAGGTGATCCTTTGATGATGGATGCTGTGCCTATTTTGATCGAGGCAACTCCATTTTGTTTTCGAGTTAGTATTTGCTTCTAAGTGTTCGGGTAGCAAGAGTGGATCGAAGATGATCTTCCGACAGTGGTCTTGGAAGTCGGAGATCTGACGTTGATCGGTGCATGTGCACGTTGGTTCTCGTGGTATCAGTGTTTTGGGATGAATGCTGACTTGAAGCTGTTTTCGGGGAATCAGGGCGATAGCTCGAAGTTGGACTCGAGTGGATTCACGTGTGCACCGAGTAAATACTTAAACAAAATTTAAGTTTGAAAAATTAAGTCATACGGGTTGATTTTTGGGAAAACTCGAAGCATCAGGCATTTTGATCGGGTAGGACTCGAAGTGGGCCTCCGGTCTGATATGTAAAACAGTATTTACCTTAAAATTAAAAATTCAAACTTTTAAACATTTTTAATCCATGTTTTCAAATGATGATTTTGATTAAAGTTTGAATTAATTAAAGGTTTAAGTAAGGTATTTTTAAAGGAATTAAATTAAATTTATTTAATTTTTTACATTATTTTATAAAGTTATTTATATTAAATGAATAATGTAGTTAAAAAGGGTAATTAAGAAAAAAATGTTATTTAAACTAATCTTAACCTTTTAAAGCAACTATTGTGATAAGGATGATATATTAAATAGGGTTTAAAAGACAATCAAAGTAATTAATAAAGATAAAAAGATTTATCTTTTAATTTATTAAGCAATTTATGATTTGTTAATATAATTACTTAATTAATTACTTGATATTAAAGATTAATTATATAAATAATTAAGGTTAATTAATTTGTAATTAATAATTAATTAATTAATTAAGGAATAATTAATTAGTAAAAGTAATTAATATTTAATTAATTAACAATAAGGATTAATTAATTAAGGTAATTAATTAAGGATTAATTAATTAATGAAGGTGATTAAGATTTAATTAATTTATAATAAAGGATAATTAAATCATTGATTAAAGATAATCAATGAAAGTAATTATGTGGTTAATTAACTTAAATCACATGATTAATTCATCTTAATTGAAGATGATTGATTATTATTGAATGCTGTGTATTGGATTGATATCTTTGATATGTGATTGTGATGCTATGTGATATGAATTGCTTTGTGCTTAGCTGTGATATCTGTGATGAATATATTTCTGTGCGAATGCGAAAGCCCATTGGCCCATAAAACGACACTTGGATTTCGATGCGACAGTGAGTCGGATTCCAGTTGATTATCCGAAACCCACATCGAATATTAATGATGAATCTTTATGATAGATATACCCACATGTTTATAAATCGAGCGCTCGCTATTCAGTTTAGCCGGAAGAGGACTTTTTGTCATATAACCCATTCCGAATAGTGATACGACGGAATAGATAACATTTGAAGACGATGGTGAAGACCGGGTGTTTTCGAGAACGATAGGATAATCTATAGAATGACTCTGCACTGAGTTGCTTCGGTATAGAGATATCCATATGTGTTGGGGAACTCGATCGGGATTGTGGGTGCTCGGATTGCAAGGGCGTCTTTGGAAGTGCCTTTGGTTCTGTTCGAACGCAGAACAGACTTGTATGGTTGTATGTCTGACATTACACTTTGAGATGTAAAGCTAATTTCTTTTAAATACATTTCCATTGGTGGCAGAGAATTTATTCTCTTAGCCTAACACCTTTCTCTGAGACGTACGAGCTCAGAGGTTATGTAGTTGATGGTTATCAGTGATATGCTTCCAATTTGGTAGTGTGGCATGTTGAGTGCTGCTGGTCATTTGTTGATCGAAGCATGGCTTTTGTGAAAAGCATAGCTTTGTGGACGAGACTTCGTCAAACCTCACAACCCGGTTATGGTCGAAACAGAAATCGTTGCAGCAAGGTTATTTGGGGGTAGTGCCCGCTGAGGCTATGTCCATTTTCTTCTAGATAAGAAGTTGTATCATGGTATGGAACCCAGATACTTAACTTATGTGGTTGCTGCAAACTTATTGCTTTGTGGTTGTTGGTTGAGAGGCGCCTCGGATAAAGGTTGTAATGATTGGGAGATGGCATACTCGTGTCAGTAGTTACCTAGTTACAGAGGTAATCCGGCCTTGTTGGTAGAGATCCGGTTAGGTTCTTGGGGATGTCCCTCCAAAGGCATTCCATTTGGTGTAGGAAATCCTTTTCCTGACCATTGTTGGAAATCCAATCACCTAATACGAGCCCTGTAAGGTTTTAGTTGTATAAGCTGCTATTTAACAAGGTAGCTATAGTAGGCATACTATAATGGTACGTATGCTGTTTAAGATTAATATTATACTTTCGAAATGTTTTCTACACTATGCACTAATAATAATATCAAAGAGTTTTCTCGTACCAAGCATGTTTAACTATGATAAGAAGAAATCTCCTCCAATTGTGTGATTGCATTGTGTGTGTGGCGGGAGGTCTCATGGTAGTTTCATTTTCTAAAAAGCGTATCGGATTTCTTTTATAAACTATTTTGTACAAACAACTGTTTTTGTTTACTCATACCAGTCCAATGACTAACCAGGAGTTTATTGTTTCCTTCCTAAACTCTGGGTGCACATAATTTCCACACGGGCAGACTGGAAGCAGGTTATCCGTGTCTTGGGGCGAGCTTGGATTGTAGAAGTCTTTTGGTAGCTATCAGATTTTGGAAGCTTTTGGCCTTAGAAATCTTTTAAAGTGCTTTGAGTTTTGAAGGCCTTATCGAAGTTGAAGTATGGTGGAAACTATATGAACTCTGCTGTTCCGCTGTGGAGTTGTCATTTTATTGTCGTATCACATTTGTAGCACTCTAATGTTGATGATCGTTGTTGTAATGGATATTGTATCAAAGTTGTGTTTGTGTTGTGATCAATAATATTCATTTTGTTTGCACTGTTTATTTTCATCTAATGTTGTTATAAGCTCTATCTGAACTGGAGTTCAACGTTTGAATCTCTGATGGTCGAATACAAGTGAGGTATTTGATGTCGATTTCTGAACATTAGATTTCGGGTCATGACAAGTGGTATCAAAGCTAAAGGTTGAGTAAGAACTTTAGCTACGGAGTATGACACATTAGGTGGCTCATTATAGATAGGGTGAAGTATACCCTAGAATGAGTATAACCCAAGAGACCGAAAACCTAAAATTTCTTGGCCTATTTCTTTAAACTATTGATATTCCCTAAGATATCTTGTCCGTATGCCTAAATCAAGTTTCTTACTATTTACAGATAGTGAGAATGAACAGAAGAAGAGGACAAGGTAAGGGATGGGGAAATACCACTACAACCGGTCAAGTCCCTGCAGCAGTAGTTATACCTACTCAAACTCAGCCGAATCTGGCTGATCTATATAGGAGTTTTTCCAGACTTGGTGGAAAGCTATTCACTGGCAAGGAATCTATTGTCGAAGCCCAAGCCATGATTAGATCGTGCGAAAGAATTTTTAAAGGGCTGAAATTGGAAGACGATCAAATGCGATTGATAGCTTCTTGGCAACTCCAAGAGGAAGCTCTAGCTTGGTAGGAGACTGTTACAGTGGATGAGCTGAAAGATGAGTATACTTGGAGATGATTTAAAGAAGCATTTGAGCCGCGATACATGCCATCTGCTGGTATCTCCCGAATGTGCTAGGAGTTCATGGATTTGAAACAAGGAAGTTTATCATTTGAGGAGTATTTGAATAAATTCAACGAATTATCTCATTTTGGCTTGGAGCCGGTGAATACACCTTTGAAGAAGAATGAAAGATTTATTCGAGGAATGAATAAGAAGTACCATGAAATCATGACTGCCCATGTAAAAGAATCCTTCTCGAACTTGATCGATATGGTTATCGATATGCTACCCTAGATATGCAGGAAATTCCGAAAGAGAATGGGAGTTCAAGAAATCCGAATTGGAAGAATAGAAAATTCGAAGGGAAGAAGCCGGATCAAGGCAAGGAGAAGAGGAGTAATCAGGAAAACTCGGCTAGAAATATTACTTGTTACAACTGTCAGGAGAAAGGCCATTATGCAAACGATTGCAAGAAGCCAAAGAAACAAATAAAGAAGGATCAACCTGTGAAGACAAGTCAAAGAACCAAGGAATGCTATTGCTGTCACTAATTATAAGTCACGGAGCTAAAAATTGATCAAAAAAGAAACAAGCACAAGTAGCAAAAATGTACGCAATAAAAGATGACCCCTCAACTTCAAAGGTGGATAAAGAAAAAGGAGTTTTAAAGGGCAACCTTACTATTTATGATAGAGTTGTTAGAGTTCTGTTTGATACGGGAGCTTCACATAGCTTTATCTCCCAACAAATCGTGAATGAATTAAGACTTGAACCTAAATTTGTCGATGAACTTATTTGCATGAAGAATCCGGTTGGAGGTCCTGCAAATCTTTGTCTATATTGTAGGAAAGTGCCTATATCGTATTCTTGCCATCAATTTCCTATCAACCTTTATGTTCTCGACTTTAGCGAATTTGAAATATTACTCAGAATGAATTGGTTGACGAGATACGAAGCCAAATTAGATTGTAACAACCGAACGATTCTGGTCAAAACAAAACTTGAAAATTTCATTGAAATCTCTTATGAGGACCCTAGTCCGTAAAGGGATAAGTCGATGTATATTTTGGGATATCCCAAACCTAGTCTAGAGTCCATACCTATTATCAGGGAATTTCCAGACGTATTCGAAGAAGTCGGATCTTTACCCCTACATAGGGAAATTGAATTCAGAATTGACTTAGTACCTAATGCTCATCCTGTTGTCCATGCAAGCCACAGGATGGCACCCAGGGAAAGAATTGAACCATTCAAGCAAACCCGAGATTTGCTAGAGAAAGGATTAATACGTCCTAGTGTTTTCGAATGGTGTTCAGCTATGGTATTCATTGCTAAGTCTGACGGATCTTTGAGATTGTGTGTGGACTATCGCGATCTCAATAAACTAACTCTCAAAAATAAATTCCCTTTGCCTAGGATCGATGATTTATTCGATCAAATACAAGGTACAAGATTATTTTCAAGGATGGATCTAGCCAAGGGATTCCATCAGTCGCCGAAGATTGTGTTCACTTGACTGCTTTCAGTGGTCCGGACATATTCTATGAATGGTTAGTCATGCCTTTCGGACTAACCAATGCTCCCGCGTACTTCGTAGATTTAATGACCCGTGTGTTTCGAGAGGTATTGAATAAATTTGTCCTTGCATTTATTGATGATATCCTAATCTACTCCAAAACTGAAGAGGATCATGCTGAGCATCTAAGAATTGTTTTAGAGATATTGAGAAGGGCATTTTATTCGCCAAATTTTATAAATGCCACTTTTGGGTCAAGGAAGTCAGATTTCTCAGGCACATTGTTAATGAAGAAGAAATTTCTGTTGATCCTAGCAAGATCTCCTTTATTATAGACTGGAAGCAACCCACAACTCCTAAAAAAGTTCGAAGTTTTCAGTGTTTAGCAGGATATTACTGAAAAAAATTTCAGGATTTTTCTAAGATAGCTAGTCCGTTGACTATGCTAACTATGGAATATGCCAAATTTGATTGTACTCCAAAGTGTGATGAAGCTTTCCAAGAGTTGAAAAGGAGATTGACTACCTCTCCCATTCTCGCTATTATCAATGGGAACCAAGGCATATTTGTTTATACAGATGCTTGTGGTGATGGTGTGGGTGCAGTGTTAATGAAAAATGGGAAGGTAATTGACTACAGTAGACAATTACGTCCGCATGAGAGAAACTACCCAACACACGATTTGGAGCTCTTGGCTGTTATTTTCTCCTTAAAAATTTAGCGACATTATCTTCTGGGTAAGAATCTTTTTCGGCTTTACTAAAAATTTAAAAGTTAACTTAATATTTAAACTTAATAAATCCTTCTTGTTTTAGGTGAAAAATTCGAATTATTAACCAACCATAAATCTTTGAAATATCTCTTCACCCAGAAAGATCTAAATCTTAGGCAACAACACTGGTTAGAATTTCTAGCGTCTTTTGACTTAGATATTCTGTATACGCCTGGAAAGGCCAATGTGGCTGCTGATGCTTTGAGTAGGAAACACGCTATTCTAGCTCATCTTGTTGTCACTCCTACTCTTCTTAAGAAAGTCTTTAGCAGGTAGAAAGAAGAAAAGTTTCTTCATGAAATTTCTGAAAGAATACGTTGTGGTAAAGATACCAGTTTTGAAGTCGATGATAGTAAAGTTGTAAGACTGAAAGGCAGGATGTATGTCCCAACCATCTAGTATCTGAAACGTGAAGTTTTGGACGAGTGTCACAATTTTAAACTCATTATCCATCTAGGAGTTAATAATATGTATAGAGATATCAAAAAAACTTTCTGGTGGAAAATAATGAAAAGGGACATATCTATTTATGTGAGTCGATGTGCAACCTGTCAACAAATTAAAAATGATCAAAAGAAAATGGCTGGTTTATTTCAGCCTTTGAAAGTACCTAAGTGGAAATGGGATCAAGTATCGATGGATTTCGTCGCTGGGTTGCCAAGAACAAAGAAAGGAAATGAAGCAATTTGGGTTATACTGGATTGTCTGACTAAAACCGCTTACTTCATCCCGAACAGCGGCAAGTTTGACAGAGCTATATATATAAAATATTTTCATCTCCACGGTATATCGAGCAGTACAGTGAGTGATCATGATCCGATCTTCACTAGTAGATTATGGGAGGCGTTTCAAGCCGCACTGGGAACCAAACTGAACTTCAGTACTGCTTATCACCCGCAGTCTGATGGGCAGACTGAAAGGATAAATCGAATTTTAGAAGACTTTTGCGATCTTGTATTCTTGAATTTGGTGGTTCTTGGAAGGACCATTTACATCTGGTTGAATTCTCATACAATAATAGCTGTCAAGCCAGTATCGAAATATCTCCTTTCGAAGCGTTATATGGTCATCCATGTCGATCACCTGCATGCTGGATCGAGTCAGGTGATAGACTCGTCCTCGGGCCAGATGTGATTAAAGAAGCCACGGAAAAAGTGGATTTTATTCAAAATAAGTTAATAACTACTCAAAGTCGTCAGAAGAGTTATTACGACCGTAGGAGAAGAGCTTTAGAATTACAAGTTGGAGATTCTGTATTCCTAGAAGTGTCTCTAATGCGTGGAGTATTGAGGTTTGGGAAGACTGGTAAGCTGTCGCCACGGTATATTGGTCCTTTTCCTATTCTGGAGAGGATCGGTCCTTTAGCATATCGAGTGCAGCTACCTAGCTGTTTATCTGGCGTGCATGATGTGTTTCACATTTCCAACCTCCAGAAATATGTGCATGATCCCGACTGTATTATTGAAGAGGCTGCTCAGTAGGATTTGGAGATCACACCAAATCTGGCAGTAAAGAGAGAACCGATAAAGATCATTGATCGTGGTGAAAAAAAGCTAAGGAACAAAACTGTGAAACTGGTTAAAGTGCAATGGAGTGGCGATCCAAAGGACTATACTTGAGAAATAGAGGATAGCATGAAAAAATCATATCCTAGTTGCAGAGTGGATATTCCAGCTCGATTGGTAAGCCATTTCTCTATCTTTTATATATACATATGTTTTTTGTTTGTCTTTTTTTCTCTTTCAAATTTCGAGGACGAAATTTTCTTGAGGGCGAGAATCTGTAACATCCCCAAATTTTATAAATTTAAAATTAGTAATTTATTTGAATTTCTGGAATTTAATTTGAGTTTGATTTGAAATTTTTCAAGACAATAGAATTAGTATTGATTTATATATATGTATTTGGTTTATAATTCAAATTTGAATTTGAACTTGAATTTAAAATTTTAAATAAATGTCTTAATAGAATAATTTGGATTTTAAACTATATATAGATAATTTATTTATTGTATAATTAATTCCAAACTATTTTCTTTTAAATTGTATATATTTGAATAAAAGAGAAATGATTTTTAAAATAGAAAAATATAATTTAAATATAAAATATATTAAAAAAAAATATGGATTCAAAATATTAACATATGTGTATGATTTTATTAATGTATAAATTAGTACTAAAGCATTTTCTTTTAAACTTGTATAAATATAAAAAAGGAATGTAATTATATAAATAAGAAAAGAATAATATAAAAATTAATTTAAAATATTTATGCATGAATAATACAAGTGATAGATTTTAACACAAATATTAACAACTGTTAGAATTGTAAGTGAATTTTACAAGTGTTAATGATTTAAGTCAAGTGTCATTTTCTTTATTTTTATTTTTGAAAATTTAATTAAAATAGAAACAAGCCTATAAAAACACTACATCTCCTTCCTTCTAATTTCTTTCACCTTCATTTTCAGAGACAAAGCCCTGTACAAATTCTCAAACTAGAAAAAGAAAAAGAAATCATCAAGCAACCTTTAAAACAAATCAAACAAACCAGAAAACATTTCAAAACAGATCTAAACAAAAGGCTTCTTCAATCTTCGAATCTGTAAAGCAATCCAAATAAAAGATCAAAAGCAAACAACCAAGTCTGTGAACAAACAACACAACAAAGCACAATCCAACAATCAAGGCATTTTAGGTTCAAAACAAAAATCAAGTCCAGACCAGTTTTCAAATTAAAACTCAGCAATCAAACACTTCCAGTCTTCAAATTTCAAAGCCCAGACTTCTTCTCTATTTTCCAACTAAACAAGTGAGTAAACCTTTTAAAGCTTTGATATTTGATCTATTGTTTGAATGCATGATTTAAACAAGATTGAACATTGGTTTGCATGTACAGATCTGTGTATAAGTGCATATTTTACCCATGCATGTTAATGTGCAGGTTTATTAATTCTGTTACTAGTTCCAGGTTTTCCAAAACCTCTCAAAAACCCAAAAATCTCTTCCTCTAATTGTTGTTAGATTGAGGTGTGAAAATAAAAAGTGTTCAAATTCATTAAAACTTAATTTTAAAAATACTTTTAAAAACAAACATCTAGTGTATGTGGTCTGGAATGAGGAAGTACTGTAAACTCAATTCATAATAAAAAATTTATTTCTTTAATTATTTGATTTGATTATATAACATAGAACGACTTTGAAAACATTGATTTTTAAAACTAAAATCAATATTTTAAATTATGTATAGAGTGAGAATTTCGATGATGATCAGGAAATGGGTTTTGGGGCTTTACTGGCGATCGAGGCATTTGGGATGGTCGGGGTTTTGCCTAAAGGTGGTTGGGGAGTTGTTGAGGCCAGGAAAAATTGACAGGTGACTTTCTCAATCACCGTGGCGTCGAAATTCGATCGGTGAAGGGTCTAAGACCAAAAATAGGTTGAGGTCGGAATGGTTGCCACCGCGGTGTCTCTGGTGGATTGAGTTGCACGCGGCTTTGGGGAATGGTAGGGGGAAGGCTAGCAAGGTGTGGCCGGAGTCATAGAAATTCTGGTGGTCGGCGTGGGATGTTTGAGGTGATCCTCTGATGATGGCTGTTGTGCCTATTATGATCGAGGCAATTCAATTTTGTTTTCGAGTTGGATTTGTGCTTCTAAGTGTTCGAGTAGCAAGAGTGGATCGAAGGTGATCTGCTGGCGGTGGTCTTGGAGGCCGGAGATCTGGCGTTGATCGGTGCATGTTCACGTTGGTTCTGGTGGTATCAGTGTTTTGGGATTAATGCTGACTTGAAGATGTTTTCGGGGAATCAGGGTGATACTTGAAGCTGGACTCAAGTGGATTCATGTGTGCGCCGAGTAAATACTTAAACAAAATTTAAGTTTGAAAAATTAAGGCATACGGGTTGATTTTTGGGAAAACTCGAAGCATTCAGGCATTTTGATCGGGTAAGACTCGAAGTGGGCCTCGGGTCTGATATATAAAACAGTATTTACCTTAAAATTAAAAATTCAAACTTTTAATCATTTTTAATCCATGTTTTCAAATGATGATTTTGATTAAAGCTTTAATTAATTAAGGATTTAAGTAAGGTATTTATAAAGGAATTAAATTAAATTTATTTAATTTTGTTACATAATTTTATAAAGTTATTTATATTAAATGAATAATGTAGTTAAAAAGGGTAATTAAGATAAAATGTTATTTAAACTAATCTTAACCTTTTAAAGCAACTAATGTGATAAGGATGATTTATTAAACAAGGTTTAAAAGATAATCAAAGTAATTAATAAAGATAAGAAGGTTCATCTTTTAATTTATTGAGCAATTAATGGTTTGTTAATATAATTACTTAAGAATAATTACTTAATTAATTACTTAATATTAAAGAATAATTAAATTAATAATTAAGGTTAATTGATTTGTAATTAATAATTAATTAATTAAGGAATAATTGATTTAATTAAGATTTAATTAATTAACAATTAATGATTAATTAATTAAGGTAATTAATTAAGGATTAATTAATTAATGAAGGTGATTAAGATTTAATTAATTTATAATTAAGGATAATTAATCATTGATTAAAGATAATCAATGAAAGTTATTATGTGGTTAATTAATTTAAATCACACGATTAATTCATCTTAATTGAAGATGATTGATTATTATTGAATGATGTGTATTGGATTGATATTTTGATATGTGATTGTGATGCTATGTGATATGAATTACTTTGTGCTAAGCTGTGATATTTGTGATGAATATATTTCTGTGTGAATGTGAAAACCCATTGGCCTATAAAACGGCACTTGAATTTCGATGTGATAGGGAGTCGGATTCCAGTTGTTTATCCAAAACCCACATCGAATATTAATGATGAATCTTTGTGATTGATATATCCACATGTTTTTAAATTGAGCGCTCGTTATTCGGTTTAGCCGAAAGAGGACTTTTTTCATATAACCCATTCGGAATAGTGATACAATGAAATAGATAGCATTTGAAGACGGCGGTGAAGACCAGGTGTCTCCGAGAACGATAGGATAACCTGTCGAATGACTCTGCACTGAGTTGCTCCGGTATAGAAATTTCCATTTGTGATGGGGAGTACGATCGGGATTATAGATGCCCGGATTGCAAGGGCTTCTTTGGAAGTGCCTTCGGTTCTGTGCGAACCCATAACAGACTTGTATGGTTGTATGTCTGACATTACACTTTGAGATATAAAGCTGATTTCTTTCAAATACATTTCTGTTGGTGGCGGAGAATTTATTCTCTTAGCTTAACACCCTTCTCTAAGACGTACGAGCTCAAAGGTTATGTAGTTGATGGTTATCAGTGATATACTCCCAATTTGGTAGTGTGGCATGCTGAGTGCTGCTGATCATTTGTTGATCGAAGCATGGATTTTGTGAAAAGCATAGCTTTATGGACGAGACTTCGTCAAACCTCAAAACCCGGTTATGGTTTAAACAGGAATCGTTGCAGCAAGGTTATTTGGGGGTAGGCTCCCCTGAGGGTATGTCCATTTTCTTTTGGATAAGAAGTGGTATCATGGTATGGAGCCCAGAAACTTATGTGGTTGATACAAACTTATTGCTTTGTGGTTGTTGGTTGAGAGGTGCCTAGGATAAAGGTTGGCAACGGCCGGGAGATGGCATACTCATGTTAGTAGTTACCTAGTTACAAAGGTAACCCGACCTTGTGTTGGCCGAGATCCGGTTTGGTTCTCAGGGACGTCCCTCTAGAGATGTTCCATTTGGTGTAGGAAGTTCCTTTGCCTGGCCATTGTTGAAAATCCAATCGTCCAACACGAGCCCTGTACGGTATTAGTTGTATAACCTGCCATTTAACATGGTAGCTATAATAGACATACTATAATGGTACGTATGCTGGATAAGATTAATATTAAACTTTCAAAATGTTTTCTACATTATGCACTAATAATAATATCAAAAAGTTTTCTCGTATCAAGCATGTTTGACTATCATAAAAAGAAATCTCCTCCAATTGTGCGATTGCATTATGTGTGTGGAGGGAGGTCTTATAGTAGTTTCATTTTCCAAAAAGCATATCGGATTTCTTTTATAAACCGTTTTGTA
The DNA here is from genome assembly GCA_030765085.1 of Allium cepa. Taxonomy (NCBI): domain Eukaryota; kingdom Viridiplantae; phylum Streptophyta; class Magnoliopsida; order Asparagales; family Amaryllidaceae; genus Allium; species Allium cepa. The sequence continues at coordinate 1,001,385,508 of CM060934.1, forward strand.
CAAACAATTTTTTTTGTTTACTCATATCAGTCCCATGACTGACCCGAAGTTTATTGTTCCCTTTCTAAACTCCACATGCCCATAATTTCCATACGAGAAGCCTAGAAGCAGGTTATCCGAGTCTTGGAGCTAACTTGGATTGTAGAAGTCTTTTGGTAGCTGTCGGATTTTGAAAGCTTTAGGCCTTGGAAATATTTTGAAGTGCTTGGAGTTTTGAAGGCCTTATCGAAGTTGAAGTATGTTGGAAACTATATGAACTCTGCTGTTCCGTCGTGGAGTTGTCGTTTTATTGTAGTATCATATGTGTAGCACTCTGATGTTAATGATCGTTGTTGTAATGGATATTGTATCAAAGTTGCATCTGTGTTGTGATCAATGATATTCACTTTTTTTCTGATGTTCATTTTCATCTAATGTGGTTATAAGCTCCATCCGAACTAGAGTTCAACGTTTGAATCTCCGGCAATCAAATACAAGTGAGGTATTTGATGTCGATTTATGAACGTAGATTTCGAGTGGTGACAATTTTGCAATACAAATAAAACCACTTATAAAAGTAAGGCTTGAGATGCTCGATATTTGATGTTCTTGGAACTAGATTTCCATCGGGTCTCGAGAGTCGGTAAACTCCATTCGCGAAGAATTCTTCTACAACAAGCGGGCCTTCCCAATTTAGGCTAGGAGCACCATTTGTTGGGTCCTTCCTATTAGCCATCACTCTTTGCAGCACTTAATACCCTTTGCAGAAGTTTCTCTCTCCATGCCTAATGTTGAAATTCTTTGCCATCCTTTGTCTGTACATAATGGATCGAATTATTGCCTAGTCTCTTCTTTCTTGAATAATATCAACAACAGCTACTTTCAATTTCTTATTCTGTTCTGCTACATACAATAGTCTTCTATGTGACTGGATCTTTGTCTCAACTGGAAGCATTACTTTATAGCTATAGGTTAAGGAGAAATGCATGTGACCAATTATGGATCCGCATGAGGTTCTATAAGCCCACGGTACTAGCGATAACTCCTCTGCCACTTTGCTTTAGCTTTCTGCAGTCTTTTCTTAAGCAGTTTCTTAATGGTCCTTTTTGCTGCTTCCACTTACCGATTCACATATGGTGTACAATAGAAGAGAAAATTTTCACTATCTCCTTTCTTTCACAAAGTTTTACAAACTCCTTGCTCTCAAATTAGGTTTCGTAATCAGAAATTATTTTATATGGGATTCCAAACCTAGTAATTATACTCCTCACAACAAAAGTGACTATCTTCTTTGTAGTAATTATAGGTTATGATACCACCCACTCGGTGACATAGTCTATTGCCACTATGGCTTACTTTGCCTCTCCCTTAAACATAGGAAGTGGTCATATCAAATCTATGCCCTATATGTCAAACAGCGATAGGGTGGCTAATGGGTTGAGCTCATAAGAAGGTTGTCTTGGGATGCTGGAAAGTCTTTGGCATCTATCACATTTCCTTCCATATTCCTACGCATCTTGAAGTGCGATAGGCTAGTGGAAGCTGTGTCATAGCACTTTCTATGCTAACTTAGCTCCTCTAGAGTGGTCTTCGTATCGATCTTCGTGTACTTTGCCCAAGACTCGTATTCCTTTCTTTTTTCGAAACATGTCTAGATAAGGGCTGGAGTATCCTCTCTTGTATATTACGCCATCAAAGAAGGAGAAATATGGAGCCTAATATCATGACCGAGATTTTCGACCTCTGAAAATCGACATCAATACGTCCATTGTATTACAGGCCAAGCAATCGAATGCCAGAGATACTAGATCGTTAGGGAATAGAAGAAAGAGGTAGAATAAGAAACAGAAACAACAACACAGAATCTCACAATTGCAGCGGAACAATATATAATAGATAATAACATGTTTCTATACAAAACGAAACCACAACTGTTATTTATACATTAAATCAGCAGAGTACAATACATCATTAACTCAATACTGGACAGTTATATAACTAGTCCTCACAAATGATGAATATATAGCATACCATACACAGCGGAATAAAATCAAATATGGCTAATATGTTCTTCATAATCCAACTCGTCTCGTGAGCTCCATAGCATCCTATCCTGAATCTGTAATACTCGGTCTGACCCGAGCATTATAATAAAATAACACCCGAGTCAATCTTGGAAAATAAGCGTGAGAAAACACACTCAATTTGAATTATTAAAGTTTCAAAATCATTTGAAAATCAAAGGTATCTCGTAAGATTACGCCACAAATAAACATGACGGGCTTTACCTACGATAACCGAAACATTTCATATCAAATCCTCTGATATTTAATAGTGTCTAACTATAAATACTTGCTCAAATAGCTGAAATTGTTACATTAATTAAATTCTATCATACAAGACTCTACAATCAAAACCATAAAGGCACGTATTGTAGAATGGATTCCATACGAATGACTAGGTACTGGGGTGTCACCTGTCACAGTACACGTCCAGAACAGCGTACTGAGGACCACCCGTGATTCCTTGGAACACAAGACCGGCCTATCCCTAACCTGGATATACCAAATATGCTATCACCCTAGATGTTCCCACCCTTTTTCGAGCTCCTTCCATGAATCGTTGTAATAATATCTGAGGGTATCTAGAAAGGTGATAAACATACCCTAATTGGGTGCTACCCACTAAGCCTTGCTGCATCTCCTCTACTTTTCTGTCATTCCCAATTGATGAGGCTAGAGGCTATGATTACATTTTTAAGGAAATTTCACTTCGAATGCTCATTGTCCTCCAATGGCAATGTACTAATAACATTCATCCATATAAGTCCGTTCTGGGTCCGAACGGAAACGAAGGCACTATTCTTACTACATCCATTTTGGAATAATCCTCAGAATTAGTAGCGATTAGCCCTTGCATTTCATTGCACCATCTTCGACTCCATGCTCTTATTTTCACATCGAAAACATACTCATTGGATCAAAGTGGTTTTCGGATAACTTATCTGATCCCGGTTTCTTCGAAACAATGTTCGATATTTCTCGGTAAACTCAAACCCAGTTCTTTAAGAAATAAACAGACGAAGGTAAGATCGGAGATTACCTCCAAACCGTTAGTGGATGGATTTCCTTATCATCGTTCTAGAAGAACAAAATGAGTTTATACATACAATATAGCATCTCGAACGGTAATTGTACCATATAATTCCTGTAATTCTCCTAGATATTCCCAAAGTTCTATTTCGGGTCCATATTTGATAGTCAGTTATTTAACTATCAAATAAACAATCATTCAACCAAATATTCCGTTTTCCACTGAATAACACCAAATCGCTTTTTAATTTAATTTTAATAAATTAAATCTCTTTATCCAAGATCTATGTACTTATCTTATCAAATTTAGTAAACTCACATGCTATCTCTTAAAATGTTTGGAAAATCTTTAAAATAATTTGGAAAGTACCACTGTGGTATCAAACTGTGGATTCACAGCTCAGTGGCTACGTCTCTATCCCAGAGAAATTCAAGACTTAACTACAGGCACTCAATACCTCTGATTTCGCCATGCGGGTATACCATTACTTCCCGGAAACTTTATTAATTTTTTTTTCAATATAACACTTATGAAATTCTATAATAATTTTCAAGTTAAAATTTTGAAATTACTCTTTAAAATAAAAGCTATTATAAAATAATGTTAATGTAGAATAATCTATCTCTTGAAATAATAATACTGATTAATTTCTTAAATAATAATTAATTTAATATCGAATATTTCTAAAACTACTTAATTAATGCTTAAATACACTTCAAACAATTTTAAACAACTAAATAATTAATTTCTGAAATATTCTTAAACACTTTTAAATTTTCTAGTTAATTCTTAAAAATCCTCCTTTTTTAAAATAAATTTAACTTCCCAAATAAATATACTTTTCAATTCCAATATAGCCAGTCTAATTATTTATAAACCCCTCTTGTTTTATTTCCAGTTTGATTTACGTTCCAATACCGTAAATTCCCTTTGCATGTTTTCTAAAAATAATCTACCATTTAATTTCTTTAAAACCAATTTACCTATCTCCTTATAAATCCCCACCGTAAATTTATAACCTCAATTCATTCACTGATAATTTACTTTACTTTATTTATAAACTTAGTTTATAAATTCCATAGTCGCATTTCTTATTTACAAAGGTTTCACAACACTTAATCGATTATTTCTAACTTAAATTCCATTTTTAAATTAATTTCTTAACTAGCCCAAATATATTCCAAAAACCCAACCAACTTCGATTCCACTTCCATTTTATAAATTTTAAATCTTATTTAAAATCTAGTATAACAGTTCCATATTTTATTTTCAAATTTTCCTTTTTATTCTTCCAACTATTTAAATTTCCTATTTAAAAGTAAATCCTTTTTTACTTAAACAATATCACTTAAGTTTTGTTATCTTAAAAAACCATTTTATTCACATTCATTCAAAAAACTCCATTTTTTTCATATTCTGGTACCATTAAATAAAACTTTAAAGTCAAACTACTTTTTTCCAAATTCATTTCTATAAATTAGTCCAAATTCCACTCTAAATACTTTTACTTCAAATTCTCCTTTTAATTTTCTTTCCTAATTTTTAAACATTAATCATTGGTAAATACCAAAATCTAACCCGTAATACTATAGCATCTAATAAATTCAAATTCCACTATAACCTACCATAGATTATTTAAACAAATCATACCACTGAATATGAAAATAATTTCAACATTTTGAGGAATCCAATTGGATCCCACCAACCTATTTTCCTGCATCCACAGATGTTGGCACAATATAAAAATACCAATCCCACTTCGAGGAGGATATCGCGGTATATAGGGTCATTTACTATTATGCGGGACATATACGGTCTTATCCCCTATATATATACGGGCATATCAATCATTCCAATATATATACTACAATATATAATATTACATCCAACTGATAATAATTTATCAATTCTATTAACCAATCAAAAATTAATTTTAATCATTCAAAACTAATTTCGGTAATCCAAAATTGAGTGAGATTAACTCACCTTGATTTTCTTTTATTTGCTAATCGTCCCGATTTTAAACTAGTTGAACATCGTTCAAATTAATTAAAAATTCCTGCTAACTTCGAATGATTCTAACCACATTCCAGAATGTAGAGAATATCCATATAAGTGCAACACAACATCAATACCTGATCCCGACCTTGTATGAATGAATTTTGAGTTTACTAATATGGATAAAATTTTAACTAAACTAAATAAAACGGGATAACAGTTTTTAAATTTTAAATTACCCTAAATTTGTGTTACCCGCTTCTTCCTCGATCTACAACAGCTTACTTAGGCTACAACACGAGCGGAAGCACGTGACAAATTTAACCACATCAATACGACCGCCTCATCGCCTAGGCACTTGAACCCCGCTGCATCACCACAGCCACCAAAGTCCCCTCGACCCCTACCCTTGCTACCACAGCAGGCCTAGCGCGCCCATGGAAGAGAAAAACGTGACTCGCCTTGACCATCAATCCAGACCCCACCCCTTTGCCAGAAACACCACGAACTCATCACAGGCAACCACGCCTCCACCACTAGTCGCCGCCACTCCAACCTTCCTCCACCCATGCGCGCTTGTCGCTCTCCAATCATGACTCAGTCGCTAGCCGATCCTATATATTTTATTATATCTTTTTCAAAATCGATCTGATTTTTTGAATTCGTTCAATTCGTTTTTGAACTACGACAATAAGGGTTAGTGATAAGTGCGGTTTGATTTGAAGAGGCGGAATGGTATGCTTTTTTTCTCTTTAGATTTTGATCCGCCATTTTTTTCCTTTTTTTCTTTCTCTGAAAATTTGAAGTAGGAGGAGAACATCGATTTTTAAAATAAAAAGGAGGGGTTCGATCATATGTAGGTTTTGTGTGTTTTAAAAAGAGAAAGAAGACAAGATGTTGGCATGGAGAGTGAAGGCTACAGTGTTTTGAAATGAGGGGGAAAAGTACTGACATGAAACTATTTGTCAAATCCATTTGTTATTTAAATTTAATTTGTCTCAAATTCATAGCTTAAAATCTTTACCTCCTGTCGAGGTATGCCACTAGGCATTCATAATGTCATATACCTGTTCTAAAGGCAATGGAAATGGTTTCGAGTCCTAATTCGATAGTATGGAGAAGATAGCTTTTTGGACCCAATTATTATATCGAATTTCGATATAGATTTCAGCATGTTTGCATACCGTACGACCAAATGATAAATCTAAACATTTCAAAATTTGAAATCTGGTAATAATTCACTATTACGGATCTAATGGAACTAGTTTCGTTGAAATTCGAGACTGTGCTGCGGAAGGCTATTTTAAATGTCAATTTAAACGATATATTTTTAAAACTGAACAAATCACTTTTTAAATTCAATTTTAAAAGTTTTATTATCCTCATTATTATCAAAATAAATTTGTAAGCCTTTAAATTATTTTTAAAAAGCTTAAAACTCAAGATACATTGTTTTAGCCAATTTCAAATTATTAAATCAATAAATTAATTATCCAACAAATGGTTCTATTTGAAATTCAAGTTCAAAATTGACTCTTAAATATTTAAAATCAACTAAATAATCAAATTTCAAATATCTAAAATTCTGGATCATTACACCTGATATCGAATTTTATGAGCTTCGTTCTTATTCAGGGGAATGGTTCCGCTTACCAACAATTGGTTGATGGGGGTCATCTACGAATCTTCCTCTGTTTATTTACCAACAATCACCTGAGCCATACTTAATCCTATGAGTAAAGCATCATATTCTACCGTATTATTTGTAGCTTTGAACTAAGCTGCACCACCCCATTTAATTTTTGCTCATTTTGAGTGATCAATATATATATCTGATACCTGCCACCTGTTCATTTAATGAGCCATCCATGAATAATTACTATAACTATGGAGTGGGCGTTCCTTCTTCAAATTGCGGTTCTGTAGGTACCGTGCGCTTCATAATGGAATCTACTAATGCTTGTCCTTTGGTAGCTTTTCTTGGGCAGCAAAAGATATTATAATGACTAAGCTCCACTGCCCATTTTAACAAGCAACCCGACCTCTCTGGCTTCTGCAGTATTTTCTTTAAAGTTTGTCTGCGAGGGCTTTGGTGGGATGTACTTGAAAGTACGGCCATAGTTTTCTTACTATGAGGAGCAGGTTATAGGTTAACTTTTCAATGGCTAAGTAGTTGAGTTCTACCTCGGACAAGCGCTTGCTTGTAAAGTATATAAGCCCGTGGATCCCTTCATCTTCCAAACCACTACAGCACTAAGAGCATTATCCATTATAAATAAATACACATATAAGTCCTCACCTGTTATCGGTTCTGATAGGATAGGAGTGCAGATCAGATGATCTTTCGAATTATGGAACATGATTTTGCAATCCTCAATCCATTAAAAATTCCATTCCTTTTTAACTTAGTCGAAGAATGGCATACATTTGCTGGTTGCTTTCAAAATGTATCTTCTTAGTCCGATTACTCAATCGATTAAGCTCATGATATCCTTTGGCTTTTCTTGGACTCCCTTCTTTCTTATGATCTCTGTCTGCTCTAGAATTGCTTCAATGCCACGGGCGCTTAATATGCACCCAAAAAATTTCCTGACAAAATGGAGAAAGCACACTTCAGGGGATCTAAGTTCATGTTATTTTGCCTCAGGGCTACAAAGGTTACCTCCAAATCCTATATACAACTCGGTGCTGCTTTTGACTCAATGAGCCTGTTATCTACGTATACTTCAACATTTTTACCAATCTAATCCAAGAACATCATATTAATTAACCTTTAATAGATTACTCCAGTGTTTTTGAGTTCGAACAGCATGACCTTATAGTAGTATAAACCTTTGTCTATCAAAAAATTGGTATGTTTCTAATCTGGCTTAAACATAGCTATCTAGTTATAACCTGAACATGCATCCATAAATGCGAACATTTCATGTACACTTGTTGCATCCACCAATTGATTAATTCTAGGTAGAAGAAAGCTCCCTCTAGGAGGGCCTTGTTGAGATTGGTGTAGTCTATGCAAGTTCTCAAATTTCTGTTGGACTTCTTTACAAGAATCGGGTTGACGTTCGTAATAACTCTTAAATTTTATAATTAATTAAATAAGCTAATTAAAGGAAAATGGCAGGTTAAACATAAAGGGTAAAAGAAAATAAATTAATAGAAGCAGATATGAGGGCCTATGTCCAACTTATTATGGGATAAGCAACATTACTCATTTCTATTCATTCATTTCATTCTACTTAAACTAAAATAAAAGGCTAGAGAAACTCTTTAGTGGTGGAAGCTTAAGAAGGAAAATAAGAAAAAGATAAGCTAACGCAAGCTAGAAAAGACTAAAGAAGACTAAAGCTATACATCTAAAAGGTCTAAGTAATATTTAACCCTTCTAACCTGACTTCTTTATACATATGAGATCGACTTAGATCTATGTGGTTTTATGTATGATGGGGTTCATGTGGGTTTACATGCAAAAGTATAAAAGGTTAGTGAATGTTTTATGGGAAGATGAGCATATATGGGATGTTTACATGTAGTTTCCCTATTCTAATGATTTGAAAACTTAATAAAAGTTTTATATGATGTTTAAGAGCAGATTTAGGAAGCGTGTTTACAGTTTAAGATGTTTTTTAAGCTTATATAATTATATATCAATTTTTGAAGTTGTATGACTCAAAATAAACAAGGAAAATACCTTAAAAAAGAAAATTAAAGTTAAATTATAGAAGGATTGAGGTTTAGAAATTTTAGGGAATTTGTCAGATTTTTCTTTTATGAAATAGAGGTAAAACCAAATGAATATTTTGTTGGGCTAAAGGAGTCCTACGGGGGACACAAGGGAATAAAATCCATGGGGAGAAAATACACTAACAATGATTAGGAAAAAGGGAGCCAGATCTAATTTATTTGCTGAAAAGAACACTACAAACAACAGAAAGTTAAATAAGATCTAATGGGATAATGACACATGTAAAGGCGTTGTGAGGGACGTCCGAGTTGTCCGGTTATGACATTGGGGAGGCAACTTTATTTTTATAAGTACATGTACTATGCTAAATATGAAGGGATCATACTACGCCGAAACTTAGAAAGGAACACTTAATAAGAAAAGTGCAGTGCGTACTGTATGGGTCGGGAGGATTCTGTGCTAAAAATATAAACTTATAAGACTTATAAAAGATAAGTTAGTGGGACTTTGGGAGAGGCTAGGTTAGAATGGGGGAAAGGGGTACTAGTTTAGATAAAGACAAGGAGTTGGAAAGGCTATTGACGACAGGTGTAGACGCTTACTCGATTGCATACCTAGGAAAGGTGAGGAGAGACATTCAACTTGTAGGAATTACGGTGCAAAAGGCCAAGCAGTTTCAAATTAAATAAATGTTTAAAGGCTTATGTGAGTTTCTTTGTGTTCTACTGCAGTGAGGTGGTTCCAAGCAGTTTGAAAAATAAGTAAATAAATTACTACGGTGGGGTCATGCCAAAAAGTAAGGAAATTTAGTAAATAAATTTAGAAGGACCGCAGGTGGATGTTTCTTTATAGTCTAAGGCTTAATTAATTAAATCGTTAAGTACTGCGAGGGTGGGGTCTAAGCAGTTCAAATAAATGAATAAACTTTGAAGAAGAAAATTGCGATGCGGCAATTCCAAGTAGTAATAGGCAATAGACAAACCCGGAAGAGAGGTAAAGTGAGTACCATGCCGGGGCACATTATTGAATAATTTAGAGAATGCTTTAATGAATAAGTGAGACCTACAAAGTGTTATTGCAGGAGTAAATGGTTAAGTAATACTAGATTAAAGAAGAACCCAAAAGGGAAACCTGGTGTGCGCTGGGAGCATAGTATTTTATATTTAGATGTAAAGGCAATCTAAAATAGGAAGAGGGTTGGGACAGCACAGGGTGTGTAGAAGTACATGAAATCCGCTTAAGGAAGAATTTAACTGAAAATGTAAATAAGAAATAATTCCATCTGTAGTTTAAAGTATTTTACTCATGATGTCAGAAGAGTGAGGGAAAAACCTAATCTATGCAGTATACGTTAGTCTCACTATATGTTTCTTTTGGGGATGGTATTATTCACACCGGACTTTATGTCTGACTTGTGTTTTTGTTATGTTTTTTTTATAAACTCATGGGTACTCAGTAGGCTAAGTTTATGGGTATAGGCAGGTATGGAATAATGGCTGCAGTATGATGACCGAAGATGGAGAAGGATGTTTTTTAGCTAATATAGATTTTATTTCTACTATATAATGGAGTACTGGCCGCATCTTCATATATGGACCTAACTCTTTATGATGTTATTTTCTATTATATTTGATCCCTACGTGGGCACGTGACTTGGGAAATTTTGACCATAGTAATTGTGGTGAAAATTGAAAAGAATATGCTATGTAATAAATGAAGTTAGTTTGCTCTATTTGCTTATCTTTGTATTCATATTATACTGAACTCACTTTAGTCATCGGAAGATAATTCTAGTGATGACTATAACATCATCTGCGTTCATCTTTGATTTTCAAGTGGGGGATGTTACCACTTCCTACCTTTTCATTTCTAATGAAGACTTGCATAACAAAAGAAACAAGATGGATTTAAGAAGTGGATGTATCATAATAGGAGGGGCAAGTGTTAGAAGAGAGGCTCAAAATATGCAGTCTAATGAAAGGAATGTGGAAAGAATCCTAAGAATGGTAGGGGAGTAAGCTGCACTGGCAGCTAATGAAGCGGGTATGGATGTGAATGTCTTATTTAGACAGTTAACAACCTAAATGATGCGGGAAGCTGCAATGGAGGCAGTATAGTCGAGAGCTGTGGTAGTGAGAGTAGATTTCCTATAGATAACCAAGGATTTTAGATATCGAGGAGAGAAAGCATTCACTAGGGAAGAGCCTGCAGTAGAAGTACTGAATTGGTTGAGAAGTTGTGAGCACATATTTGGATACCTGGGATTGAATGACGCGCAAAAGAGGAGATTGGAATCAAGGAAGTTACAAGAATATGCATTGGATTGGTGAGATACCGTAATTACAGAAACCACGGAAGAGGGAATCACTTGGGAGCAGTTTAAGGAGAGATTTGAAGTTCAGTTCATATTGAAGTCTCAACATAGTGTGTTGTTGAGGGAGTTCATTGACTTAAGGAAGAGTAACCTTAGAATGGAGGGGTACATCTAGAAGTGCAATGCATTGGCTATGTATGGTAGGAAGACCATCAACACTCCTATAAAGAAAAATGAGAAGCTTATTATAGGCTTGAAGCAAGGGCATGATCATAAGGTGATGGCTCATCTAGCGTCTCCTTATTAGTTTGCAGTTCACATAGCCAAAAGATATGATAGCATGTATTAAAAGAAGAGAAGGGTGGGGAGAATACCCAAAGCAGAATAGAAGAAGAAGTTCGCCCTGTACACTAAAGGCAAGAAAGGTGCGTCGAAGGTGAAGCGTGCAGTTACTAATATTGAGTGCCATTGCAGAAGTGGTTTCTACAACTGCGAACAGAAGGGACTCTATGATTTAAAGTGCCCCATGCTTAAGAATGTTGCAAGGTTAAAGTGCTTCAAGTATGATAAGTTGGAACATACGAAGAAGGACTGTCTAAAGATTAAAGCGCATGTGTATGCTTTAGGGGGACCCAGTGAAGGATCCTTCGTAGAAGAGAAAGGCAAGAGGAAAGTCCTAGAATGTATGGCTTTGATATTTAGTATTTCAGTTAGAGTACTGTTTGGTACTGGAGTTGCATATTCTTTTACATTTTTGACTTCATAGGCTTCATAGTTATTTTAGGAATGGATTATTTGGTGCTAATCACTTTGTGTTATCGTGACCAAAGTGGTATAGTGTATATAGTTTTGGAAGAATGTGGAGTAGTGCACAAGGGTGCTTTATATGTGTAAGCTTCAAAGGAAGAGAAGCTGGGAGCAGTAAAGGTGGTGAAGGAGCTTAAGGAGGCGTTTTGAACCAGTTTCGGGGTTGCCACCCCTAGGAGCAGTATAATTTCGCATTGACTTTTTGCCAGGGACTGAACCATCTAGTTGACATCCAATGCCTCTGAGGGTGATGGAGGAGCTGAGGAAGCAATTGGTAGAGTTAAAAGGAAAGAACTTCATAGACCAAGTAGCTCACCATGGGGAGCCAAATGCCTTTGAGGGAGATGGAGGAGCCGAGGAAGCAATTGGTAGAGTTAAAAGGAAAGGCTTCATAAGATCAAGAACCTCACCATGGGGAGTAGCTACAGTGTTTATGAAGAAATATGATAGGTCTATTTGACTATGCATTGACTATTAGAAGCTAAATAAAGGGATAGTGAAGAATAAATACCCTTTGCTAAGAACACATAAACTTTTTGATCAGTTGAGTGCAGCTAAGGTATTTTTTAGTTTTATCCAGAACTAGATATGGTTCTTATGAGTGGTTGATTATGCCGTTTTGGCTAACCAATGCGCCTGCATTCTTTATAGACTTGATGAACATGATCTTTCGAGATAAGCTGGAAAGATATGTATTTGTGTTCATAAATGACATTTTAGTGTACTCTAAAGATGAGGAGGAGCATGCACCTAAGGCTTGTGCTGGAGACGTTGAGATATTATAAGTTGAAGGTGAAATTTTCTATAAGTCATTTCTAGAGAAGGAAAATGAAGTTCCTAGGACATATAATTTCAGAAGAAGGATTAACGGTAGATCTAGAAAAGGTGGAGGCGGTAATTGGATGGAAGAGACCTAAGACTGTGGCTGAGGTGCTAAGTTCTCTGGGATTGGCGGGTTATTATGGGAGATTCATTAAGGAATTCTCTCATATAGCTGCGCCAATGACTAAGCTGGCTAAGAAGGAAGAGCAGTTTGTTTGGACACAGTAGTGTGAGAAGGCATTCCAAAAACCGAAGTATAGATTGACAAACACACCTGTGTTAGTAATACCGTAAGGAAATGATGGTATGACTGTGTATGCTGGTGCGTCAAGATTGGTGTTAGGCACAGTATAGATGTAGAAGGGCAAAGTAATTGCTTATGCACCTGGGCAATTATGACCCCATGAAGTTAGGTATCCAACGCATTATTTGAAGTTGGCTCCAATAATCCTCACATTGAAGATTTGGAGATATTATCTCTTGGAGAAGAGGTTGAGTGATCCTTAAGATGTTCTATCAGAAGGAGCTAAACATGAAGTTAACGGAGATGGTTAGGGTTTCTAGTGTCATATGATTTTGGCATAGAGTATACCTCAGGAAAATGCAACAAAGTTGCTGTTGCCTTATGCCGAAGATAGTAGAGTTGTGTTTTAGAAGTTTAGAAGAATGGACTACGTTAGAAACGTTTTCTGCATGTAATATGCAGTATCGTTCTAGTGTAGGATCAAGTAGCGCAAACATGATACTAGCATGCTTAGAAATCAGACCTGCATTGTTAGAAAGAATAGCTAAACTGTAGAAGAATGATAAGTTCTACACAAACACAGTAAGAAGATTGGACTTAGGAGTCAAGGCAGTAGTACTAAAGGGGTTCGATGCGGATAAACCAGGAAGAGGGTTAGGTCTACCAAGCAAAAACATCTGCTGGTCTCTTGAGGAAGTCCATCAATTCTGTTCTGGTTTCTGCGCCGAGATTTTTTCCTATCTTGAGATTCTTCAAAGTATCTCTGGGATCTATCTGTATATCCTCGAGATCATCCAATGGCTTCAACTCACTCCTTGTCTCCCCTAACCTTGGACCTATTTCACTTTCTTCTTTTTCTTCAGGTTGGGATGCGGTAGAGAAAGCCTGTCTCTGAGCTTCCTTAGAAAATATACCATGCATAGATCGAGTTATACTCATCAGTGCCGACCGTGTGCATATACTCCCTCTTTTTCCTCCTTACTGATGTTGTGGTACTTTGTACCGATGCAGTTCTTGGAACTAGCTTGATTTTGTTTACATTATCATTATTAAAATTATTAGAGGAGATAACAGAATAGTTTTAAATATTTTATTGCTAGAACTGAGGTTTACATTGTACAATTCTCTATCTAATAATTGTTCCTCCTAATTGATCATATTCCAGTAGGAGTATGGAACTTCATAAGAAAATCATTTTGAGAAACTAGTGTTCCCATGTTAATTAGAGCAAGCCTTCTCAGGAATGCATTATACAGAGATGGTTGATTAATGATCAAGAATCTTGCATAGAATGATTTGTGAAGTGGGCCAGTCCCAACGGTGACAAGAATACAGGTTGACCGGATAGAAACAGTCATAGTAGCATTGAAATCATAAATTGGTTTAGGGCTCAGTTTTAATATTTCTGCTGGAAGCTTCATCTTGTCAAAATGCAGGAAATTAATGTTAATAGAGCTCTCAGAATCCACAAAGGTTTTCTTCATGGTGCAGTTTAAGATCTGCCCGTAACTATTAGCGGGTCTTGATGTGGAAAAACCCTCATAATGGCATCAGCGACAGTGTAGGCTATGTCCCGAACAGGCTTCTGCTTCACACTGAATATGGTTCTTTGCTCTCCATTAGCCTCTTGTATATACTACTATGCTTTTTTGCTCTTTCCAATGAAATGTGGTTCTCCATGGATTGAAGCTATGAGACTGGAGGTGTTTCCTGCTAGATTTCCATCTAGATATAGAGAGAGATTCTGAATTCTCTCCCCATTGGTTCCTTTTTGGTAGCTGCTTAAGTATCCCTTTTTAATAGGCTCTTAATTTCATTCCTTGTGTGTTAGTAAGTATGGTGGCCATTGGCTCTTTGGAAACAACAATATGCTTCCCCTATTCAGTTTTGGCTTCTTTCGCTTGTTTGGGATGTTGTAGGCCAATTTCAATTTTGGTCATCTCATATATGTGACAAGGTTTATGGGTAAGAGGAGTTTTAGCTGCAAAATTGAACTCTCTTTGCCAATTTGTAGGTGGATTGTATCCTTTTTCTCCCTCATTTTCACATTATGCGGAGCGGAAGTTCTTTTAGATGAAGGTAATTCTACGGCCCTGGCTTCTTCCATTCGTATGTAGCCACTAGCCCTTTCATAGAATGCTTTCATGCTCTAGCATGGCTTCCTATTGTTCTTATCCCACATAGTGGTATTTCTTCTGATCTCAGCATGTGCTGCCATTAGCAGTGCTTTTTCAAAAGTCTGTCCAATCCGAAGGGCCTTGAATTTGAAGCATTTTATAAAGTTGTGTAAGCTTTTATTTTTACCTTGCTTCACACAGAACATAGTATTCATATCTGGGGAAGTATCTCTCCCAGGATTGAACTGCTTTAGGAAATATGCAGCTAACTATAGCCAGGAACAAACCTCCCCTGGCCCATACCTCCTGAACCATCTGGAAACAACCCCAATAAGATATATTGGTAAATAACTTGCATTTGGCCATCATCCCCACCTTTAGAATGTCCATGTAGCACTAAAAAAATGCAAATATGGTCATCAAGGTTAATAGTCCCATCAAGCTTATCGATTGATGGGGCTTTGAAGTTATCAAGGAAGTCTGCCTCTACAGTAATTTCCCTTACTTCTTCTCTGTTGTTCTGTTGGCAAAATCTCACGGCTGCTCTATGCGAGCTTTCAATTGACAGATCTCATCATCCTTGGAATCTATTTTGGATGAGCCATCTATATAGGGTTAGGTGACATCATCATCTTCATATGCAGCCCGTGTTTGCTTTTTCAGCAGTAATGGGTTGATGTTCGCGGGCTTGGATTTGGTTTGGGGTTTGATTTGAATCCTGTCTTTGAGCTTGGTATTTATTTGTTGTAGAACAACATCACCCTTCTTATTTTTGACATTGTCGTTGTAATTCACATGCTGCATAATCAGTGCTATTGGTGAACGATGATGGTGAATTGTGGAAGGCTGAGGGGAGGTTGCTTTAAGAGCAGGATATTTGGCCATGAATCCCATTAGCCCATCCATGCATTCATTTAGCTGGTTTTTGAAAGCTTAAGGAGCAAGGACGGGATACTGGGGGGCTTTGTAGAAGCTCCTACCTCGATTTGGTTATTAAGGCAAGGAGTTTCCTTTTTTTGAATTTTTGAGTCCAAATGAAGTTATACTTGTTATAAGGAGTAGTGGAATCAGTAGGATTCGTGGTGTTATAATGGTATTTTAGGAAAACGTGCATGAATTTTGTGGAGAGGAAAGTGGTTCTCCATCTAGCGCTAAAAATGTTAATGAGATTTTTAGTCTCACGAAGCTAAACTTCTGATAGGGTAACTATATTTTTGACTATCCTACTATGAATCAATAAATTCAAGTGATATTAAATTTGCCTTTAACGTAGTGATTTTGTTGCGTAATACTTACATAATCAAGAAGAGACACTTTAATTGTTTCTAAAATTGCCCAGGTTGGTTCTTGTACTGAGGATTATGATCCGCAGCGATATATCGGCGTTTTTTTGCATCATAAGAGCCATTGTTCTTGCGTATTAAGGCATGGTGGATTTATGTTATGCATTATGGAGGTTGTTGGTTATCCTTGGAGAAACATTATTACACATTTCATCTATACAATGACATGACTTTATAAGCGGCGATGCAGTGTTTATATACTACGCTGCAAATTCCTACATGTGGTGTTGTCATTTCTTTATCGCCTTTTGCTGCTCAGATTGGTTTGGTTAGGCCTTTCGCCTTCATAACTATTCCATTCACGTTGCACAGTTTGTATATAGTGGAATCATGTTTTTCCTATGTAGTACACTATGATTTCACTACGTGGTAATTGCGACTTATAGGTGACGGTGTAGGTTTTGAAGATGGTTCATGATATAGAGATGGCGACACCATTTGAGAGTATGACTGTGCTGCCTTGTATAAGGGTGACGATGTAGTCTAGGTTATTGACTGCGTTGATTATAGGAAGTTTAAGATGTTATTTTTCTTTGTGGAAGCATAGCACTTGTTTATATTTTTAGTTTGTTTTATTTATCATAAAAATTTAAACCTGTATACTTCGTTATGTGATTCGTGTGTATGTTTATCGCAACTTCCTATGCAACTGTAAGGTTGGAACTTGCTTTAGGACTATGTTGTCTATTGTAGTATTGTAATTATTCTAAATGCATTAGATACGCTTTATATTATGATTTATTTGTTGTCCGAGGAAGCTACTGCATTACAGTTATTGACCGACCTTTTAAAGACGTTCCTTTTGTTTTATTGGACGTCGCATATAATGTCCTTTAGGGATCCATTGCATGATTTTTTGGGCCGTTTCCTCAATCTCCATAGTTCACCGATTAACCGGACTATGCCCCCATACATTATGATGAAAATGGGTGTAACATGCAACAATTTATTTCATTAGTTATAAAAATTACTTTTATTATCATGGTAATTAATGCTTTCCCTTTGAAGTAATTTATAGTTTGTACATGTAAATATCTCTCATCTTTTGTTTTAATGCATATAAAACAATTGCATTTTTTAAGAGTAATTCAAACATACTCGTAAAATTATTGTATATAAACAAAGTTTATAAATTACTCACTATATAAATTTTGACTTATTTCCATAATCAGTTCATAAATTTATATTTTAAAATAGGCCTAAAACCCAGAATGCATGCTATGGTAAATAATCCGTATCTCCTTCATCTAGTGTCCGTTCCTGATGTTTTACATATGAATTTGGGATAGAAAAATCTGATTGACCAAATGGATAAATTGGATTTTCTAAATTCCACTATTTGCAAAAGTTCAATTTTGCAACTTTATGTAAATTACTAAATTGTCTTTTTTAATTAATTATCCATTTTGATTAAGAAATGGGATGTTACGTTCTTCCATCTCAAAAGAATTTAATCCTGAAATTCCAAAAGATGAAAAATGCAACTAGCAGACCCAATCATACTAGCAACCATGTGTATGTGCAATACATACACTCAAAGAACACCACACACAAAGTATCCAAACAATCCATATCGAACATATCGGTTTCATAGTATTTCTAGTGATATAAGATATGATGCCTATAGATATCAATTATAATCTAAATCCAGGTAATAATATATAGCAATGACAAAATATGTGCTAATTATCAGTACATAGCAATAGCCAAACATATGCAAATAAATACATTCATTCATGAAACCAACATATGTCATGAATATAGCATGTGAATAATGCATTATACTAATGCAACTTCTACATGAATACAAGATCATGGCATATAGGCATGGATGCAAAACATCATAGAATATACTGATACATGTGAATAATGCATTATACTAATGCAACTTCTACATGAATACAAGGTCATGGCATATAGGCATGGATGCAAAACATCATAGAATATACTGATAATTTATATATGTATGCAACATGACATACAATAAGTTAATTCACATATCAAAACATAAGCCACAAAACAAAACATACCACACCATCCGATTTTCAAATTTAATAGTAGTAATCTATATAAACCATTCATTCATACTTAAATATACTAATCACTCAAACAAATGAGCAAATGAAAAAAATCTTCTAGTAAAGAGTCGACATGAAAACACCAAATTCTATCCTTTATTTTCCAAGTACTCTTAATTGGATCATTCTTCCAACCTCAATTTTATCAACTTCACTATTGACATATAAAATCAATCCAAATCACAATAAATGTATGTGCATAGGTAAATCTTTGCAATCCATGCTAGCAACCCAGATAATTTGATGCTAATAGGCACCATAACTGATAATTTGAGCACAAGTATGCTCCAAGGGAAAGTGCAGCCTTACGCATCCCTTAATGTAAATACATAATGCTTTAAATCATCCAAGAGTATACTAATTCACTTCATCTACTGGGTATTAAGGTAAGACAGCACATGTAACACCCCGTAATTTTGGATTAGTTATTTAATTAGTTGGTTAATTAATTGGGCTCCAAAAATGGAATTAGTGCAAACGATGGAATTTGACCATGAACTTGTACCATTGCATTTGTGGTGAAATTATTAGCAACTTTCGTATTTGGAGTTTTGCAATCGTTACGAACGAAATACGAATTCGAAATGAAAATACTTAAATAAGAAGAAATTAACATTTTTATATTAATTACTCAGGCCCACAGGCCGATCCATCATCGGGGAAGGTTGATACCAAGCATTCAATGGGTGACCCATAGGAGGTCGACTAGTGGCAACCTGGCGGCCCCAATATACCTAGGCCGTAAAGGCCCGTATTTAACATATTTCTATCTAATGGTTCTGGTTGATTCTCGCACCAATAATTTTAGGTTTTTCCCTCCCTTCTCTTCTGATATTTTTATGAAGGGAGTAGTGAAATTCTACCATTTTTTCTTCTCCATTTTCTTCCTAAATTATAAAGATAAGATATTCGTATCTATATTCATACAAATTGGAGAAGAGTAGAAATCTAATAAAAATGAGAAGAAAAAAGAGCCAATTGATATATATATATATATATATATATGTATATTTGTATCTATTTTTTCTTCCAATCCCAACCTCTTCCCAGATCTGTAATTCTAATGTATATATATACTCTTTTATAAATATCTCTTGGATTAAAAAGGATTAGGAGATGAATCGAATGTTCTACTTTAGATTTAGAGATTTGGATCACTTTTAAAGGTGAGTGGGAAATTTTATAGATTGTTATAATATGAAAATTATCCCGTTGGTATTTAATTGATTTTTATGCCCAATTGGATAATTGTATATGGGTTGTAGCACTACTAGAATTTTTTTCATAGATATCGCATCTTTTAGATCAGGTTGAAAAATGCATGATGTTAAAAATCTTTATAACATCGTTATTTTTATTATCGATGTTTTATAAAATGCACAATTATATTGATTCTCAGGTCGATGCTAGAAATCTTTTTATTATCTTTATAGCATCGTTCTTTTACATTGATTTTCGAAGCGATGTAAAATGTAAATTCCAAATTTGTAAAATAGTGCAAAAAATCTAAGTGTAATTATTTTGATAGAAAATGCAAAACACATCCAAATTCCATGGTCTGTAAGCGTTGCAAGTACAATTGTTATTTTCTTAACATTTTAATTCAAAATCATGGGAATTTGAGAAATAGTCCCCTATCAATAATCAAAATTGACAAAATGCCATTTGTCAATAATTATATGTAATCAAGTCTCACATCTTGTATACAAGGTGCGATACACTACGGAAGATAGACAAAATGCTATTTATAAATAATTATATGTAAATCAAGTCACATATATCGTATACAGGGGACAACATTTTTCAAACATTTGCATCCCACGATCTGCATCTCATGATCCGCTTCCATCCAGTCCACAAGGTTTAACGCATCTCCATCTAGCCATCCACTTCTCACAATCCACATGCATAACAACCCGCTAACCATCTTTCAAAAAATCTCTTCCTTCTCATTATCTAAAAGCCCTAAAATTTGACTAAGTTTGGGAAACCAATTTCCATTTCCCTTCTTAGCTTCCAAAATTCATTCACTTTCATGCTCCAAAATTCAATCACGTTCGTTCCAATTCAGTTAAGGGGAACACTTAATCGCTACATTTAATTTTAGCATCTCGATTTCAATTTTCGCATCATAATTTCAATTCGATTCAGTTTTAGTATCCCTAATCCGTAAATTCATTTTCAGTATCCAGATCCCATTTCAGCATCTCAATTTCAATTTAGATAAGAAGAAGGCGCAGCAGCATGCCCGACTTCAATTCATCCGCGTCCAGCTCGGTCATGACTTCGCCAAATATTCTTTTAGTTCTAGTTTTTTCGAACCAAGTTCAATTTATTTTGGAAGAAATTTGGCTAATTCTACACAAATTGATTATGAAGACTTATTAGGGCTCCAAATATTAAGGTTTTATTTTAAATGCACAAGACAGATCCTTAGAGTTCTGATTATGTTGTAGAGTTGAAAGCAGCTCGGGCAACTGATGAGATGAGAAACGTTACTTATACTTTAATGGTTTGTTCATATGGAATTAATGTCTAACATATGTAATTTCATGCAATAGAAACTGAAAAGAGAAAAAGATAAGTAGAAGAAATGGGAGATGCAATAATACCACTAGAGAATATAGATGATGTGCTAGCAACGTTGCATCATATAAAGAAGGAAAAGTTGGTATATCTTTATTCATGTTAAAGTAAACAATATAAGCTTGTTTTCCTTATGTTTAGGCTTGTAAATTTTTGGATGAGGGTTGGAATCCAATGTTTACTTTATTAATATCCAATTTGGGTCATGATTTTTTACATGCCAAGTCCATTTATTCCATTTAATACTTACTTTGGTAATATTATGGTAATTAATTGCATCACCTTATACATGCTTGTTGTATGTAGTATTTGATACTTACTTTTATAATTTGATGGTAGAGATAAAATAGTTCCTTGAAGAACATGTTTGTCCAAGTCCCTTATTTCATTACTTCATTATGAAGGAGTCTCAAAAGATTTTTTATATACATTTAACAGCTCAAGAGATCAATAGTGCAATTGATGTAAATTTAAAGAAAGTCTACACTATTGAGCTCTTATGCCATTAAATATACAATAAACTTTCATACAATGTTTACTCGCTCCTTTTTAAATAAAGATTCTCACTTGTTCATGGTCGAGTAGTGATTTTTATGATATGTACCTTCCATGGATGAACGCGCTTTGGATTTCGAATATCAGATCAGGTAGTATATATTTCATCCTGCTACATACTATTTTTGTAATAATTTTATTTATCATGTTACAATATACAATCAGCCTATACTCTTCTCTTTTGCTCAACTTATTTACTTTAGGGATCACGACTAGATGTCTGGTTAATTTCTTTCAGGATTTTACCACTGTCCAAAACTTGTTGAATAGCTTTATGTAGGGAGTCCTTGATGTCAATCCAATGTAATATGAAGAATTATGCACTCATACCATCCAAGTTGAATACTATTCCTTTTAGCTCCTTCTCTATCAATCTACTTATCTATTAGCTTCTACCTTTTGTGTTAATAGTTTACCTGCAAGTTATATTAGGATATTCAGTATATGTTAAACTATTGTTAAATAGATTGTTGAAGTATTGTATAACATTCAATTCCAACTCCTCTTTTGAATTTTATTTAGTCCCATCACCTAAAATGATGTTGTGGAAATTATTGTGGTTTCTCCTTTGGAACATTTCTATATAAAAAAATTAGAGCACTCATCACCTTCTATTATCCAAAACTCATTAGTTTTCTATTTTAGAGTATGTGCTTGAATTTCCATATTAGTTTTTTTCACTTGCTTTTCATACAGCTCCAACTTAATGTCGTCACCAGGTCTTTGTTTTGGCATGCCTTTTTTTACTCAAAATTATGTGTGCATAAATGCATAGCTTTGTGATGCAGTTCCTAACGAAAATGCTTTGGTAGTAATTGACTGATATTGGAGCAAGTGAGTGATATAGGACAGATGTTGTAGTTTGTATATATATTCCATAAAAACAGTAAATGTTATGCAAGTGTTTCCATTGATTTTGAAGTTTGTTTATGTGTGTAAATAAAATCAATTCTTTATGGTATGTAAATATGTACAATGTTGTTTCTTGCTAACATATAATAAAATGTGTTCTAATATTGCATTCCTTATTTTTACAGTGGCCTCTTACTTTAAGGAATTGCTTTCCATATAATAAGAGGATCTTGATGAAATTCAGATAATAGTTACATGTGTCATTACGAACATGATCAATGTTTAGAAAGTGGGAGAAGTGTGCATGTTTGATGTTTATGAATATGAGGTGTAGTCTATGAGTATGAATGTTTAACATTATGTATTATGTATTAAATCTATACTATGAAATATTATGTATTTATACTATTGTTTTTTGAATATATAATCGCCTTTAACATTATTGAGTACTATATAATGTGCTTAAAACAAACTGAGATCATAAATTACAATTATCAAATTGATTACAATTATAACAACCGATGTATATGATATTCAATAACATCAAGTCTGATAGAATAAGAGATGTGCAGCTAAATTGATTTACATCACTAATAGGTTTAAACAGATTTCAGATGTACATATATACATCAGTTATAAACCAATGTCTAAACTTTGGCTATTTGTAACATCACCCACTAATACATCGGCACATTTTTTCCATAGACATCGATCCTGGCCCGATGTCTATGAAAAAAATTCTAATAGTATAGGCAATAAATTAAATATGATCTAAATATAATAAATATCGCCTACATATTCTTGTTTATGAATTGATTTATCATTGCATACATCTGGATCTGGAAATTGGTTCCAAGAGTATGAATTTAGAATATTGATTTGAATGAAATTTGTTCCAAATTTGAAATAGGTTGTATAATAATGTTATAAATTTGGATTATTACCCTACTCTTATTGGAATGTAAACTTTTCTACAATTAGGAATTTTTGGAATTTAGATCTGTTTAATATTTGTAAATTAGTTTGATTTCTTTCCCTTTTGGAAAAATACAGTGTTTGATCTAAAATGAATAGATGCAAACAGAAAAAGAAAGAGTTGTGTAAAGTATGAATTCATTGTGGTTTACACTCTCTATTTCAGTAATAAAAAGAAATGATTATTCTTTGTACTTTCAAACAATGTAATCGTTTAAAGTTAAATCTTTTGTTATGGACTAATTAATGAAATTATAGAGGATAATCTTTTAAGATATGATCCCTACAATTTAACATGGAAAATAATATTCTGGTGAAGATATATAACTAGAATATATTTGACTAAAGTAAATATTTGCATGTAATTACCATGCTTATAATAATTAAATAAAAAGTTAATAACAACGCTCGTATGAAATATTCGTGTTTAGGATAATTAACTAATGGGAAAAGAATCTAAAAGGTCATAACTCCGATAAATGGTAATGAATATGGGAGTTGCAATATCTTGATAGGGTAAATGGATTAATGGGACTGATAAAATTAGAATAGATATAAAAGGTTAATTTGAAATTAGTAATTATTACATAAATGTCTTAAGAAATGTATGTTATGATTTAATGGATAAATTGACATCTATGGGGATTTATAGGTAGATAAATATTTAAGGTAAATCTTATTGCCTTAAATAAAAGGGGAATCAGTAAGCTAAGTCCAATGTCTACCTAAGATAATATAAATAGAGATTTAGGATGGTTAATTGGACTTAGTAAGTTAGTGATGCGAGGTAAGTAGGGTCACCCAATGGACGACTGCCCTTCACTTTCAGGCAACCAGTGGTCGGGTGCACTTAGTACTGTTGTGAGAGGTCACTAATCCTAGGACCCGTGACGACATGAGAAATTGGGTTGCTTTCTTAATTGGAAAGTATTAAAGGGTCCAAATTTGGAATTAGGAATGGTGAAGGATATCTCCATAGAGGTGTGCTTCTGATTTGAGTTCTTAAGTTGCTAAAGCGTCCGCCTCTTTCCTAAATGGAAGTAGCAAGTAATCTAGTGAGATTACAAATAAATAAATAGGGATGTCTCTAAAAAGGTTTAACTTCAGTGTTGAGGTCTTAGTAGCTGAAGGCTCTACCTTCCTACCGGAAGAAGTAACCCAATGAGATGCCATATTTATAACTAAACAGTGAGAGTGGATATTCGGGAAAGGCTCGCTTCATATTTATGGTCTTAAGTGATTGTAGGGTCCTCCTCTTTCCTATAAAAGAATTATTAAGTAGCCCAATGAAATTTTCAAGCAATGACAGCTACATAGTACCATTGAGGAACTCTCTTTTGGAAATAGGTCTTAAATGACGGGGTCTGCCTATTTCCACTGGTAAGCACTAAGTGGCTTGGGTACAGTCTCTCACATTGCTAAGGCTGTAGTAACAATTGTACCATATAGGACCATACCTTAGGGATAGATCTTAAATGATGGGGTCTTCCTTAGTGAAGGTCTTAAATGACCAGAGTTTTCCAATTTCCACTTGGTGGTATAAGTGGTTTGGGTATTGTTTATTACATGGCTACAATTTTATCGGCGATAGATGCGGTAATAGTTGGACCTTAAGTGCAGAAGCCTTAAATAGTGGTCAAAGGTCTTGTAGCTAGGACCCACCAACCATTGATAACACTGTTAGGAAAACATCGAAGGAATAGATCTTAAATGGCAGGATCTACCTTTATTAAGGTCTTAAATGCCAAAGTCTGCCTATTTCTCTTTTTAAAAGTATTATAGAAGCCTGCTTCATCTGTAGAGGTATTAAGTGGCAAATGGCTTTATTAGTATTTTGTACCTTGGGAAGGGGTAAGTACGTAATCATATGTGTATTGCAAGGTTAGATTAGAATTTGTAACCTTAATAGGCATAACAAATAAATGGAAACTAGTGTGTATAGGTTTATGTTATAGACAATTTATATTTCTAGTCAACAGAACAGTTTCTGACCCCTTCCTCAGCACAACCCATAGGATAGAATTTAGAGAAACATGCCATTGGAGCTAGATGTGCTTTTTTGTTGGAGAAGTCTTATTTCTCATGCTCGATGCTGATGTGAAAATCTGCTATCCAAGGAATGCCATTAATTTCAAGGTAGTACTCATAGTCAGCTTATCCTGTTATTGTTTCCGCTGTGAGTTTAGATTCCCATCAATCTCTGATAAAGTTCATGCTTATTTGTAGGTACCAAATCTAATGATTTATACTCTAATGTACTGGGATTTCGATATTTGTCGAAATTTAGTCCCACTAAGGTGTAGGCTATTATATTTTGTATCAGGCCTAGATTAGTAGATCAGAGGAATTAAGATAAATAGTGAGAACGTATTCGTACTTCCCTATCTAGTAATATTGTATTTTATGCTAGATTATAATAGTTCCTACTATAGATGTAGTTGTAGTTCCACTCCGATGGAATGGGCAAAGAAACTATGGGTTGGAAATATCTCAGAGCTAAGATTTTCACACCGATTTCAAAGTACCTTACGAAGTGCTGGCGAAGCGTAAAACAATGTTGATGAAGAACATGAGTATGATATATGGTTGAATCCGGAGACTAGAGGTATTCGACTTGACGTTTGAGATTCTAACTACCTTGTGATTCTGGATTTTGAGATCCAGTCGAAGACACACAATTAGTATAGATAGATAGGAAATTAGAGTTCGTATGTCTCAATTGTCTGAAAGCAAGTTTTTCGAGGGTGCATTCATTGGTCACCTCTTTTATGGAAAGCCGGATTTCTATTTGAATAATTGATGTCAAATCCTTAGTCTAAAAACTGTGAAAGAATTTTTATAAGTATGTTTTGGAAATGCCTCAGATTTTTGAAAAAAGGTTTTTCAAAGGATTTCTTTTCCTAAAGATTTATTTTGGAAATTTTGTTTCAGAAAAGTTTTGAAATTCTAATTTTCAAAGAAACATGTATACCACTAGATTGGCCATGTTAAGATATTTTTGGTTCATAAAATATTAATTCTTTTAATCCTTAAATATTCATACGTATATATCAGTAAAGGCTTGATTTTGATTTTCGATAAGAAAATAATTTTTCAATTTGGGAAATTTGTGTTTTAAAAAGATTTTTGGAAACCCTAAACTATTTACGTATTTAAATTTAAGGGAATTTTTGCTATGAAATTGTTTCTATTATTTATAAACAAGTGCAAAGGAGCATATACTTAGCTCAGTGATTTCTCGGTTTGTAAAATCGAGGGTTTTTATATTTTCTCTTTTTAAGGTAAAGATAAAATAGGAATGACTTTCAATTTTGATTGGGTATGTAGTACGAAGTGTTGTTGTACCCACTAGATATTCAAGAAATATTTTCGTGCGAAGTAGGCAAGAATAGTAGCTTGAATATATTTGGGTTTTTGGAAGTGTTGTTGGTCACAACTATTTTGTTGAGGCTACTACAATCTTGCTAAGAAAAGGTCCACATGATAAGGTGGATATCGTCATGAGGAAGGTAGAATTTTTCTGGATGGATTAAGTTGAAGATGGTGTGCAGAACGGTCATTAGAATATTAATTAATTTAACCATGCCTATTGGTTCAAGGTTCAGGCCGCACCCAAGTCTGGGCTAGCGGTCGACCGCAATGGCCGACCAATTGACCTAATAGCGGTCAATCACTAGGTGGATTCGGGCTAAACTCGAACCTAGAACGCGACAATATGTCGCGTCCAAACCTTCAACCGTTGCACCCCCTCACTTTCTTCCTCCTATTTGATTTTTTTTAACCGAACCCATTTCCACCTCCCCTTCCACCGCTTAACCAAAGCCTCTCTCTTCCCTTCCTCAACCAATCGACATCAAAATTCTTGCACGATAGACCATGCCTCATCACCACTCCGAATCTAAATTCCTTTCTCCCTTTCTCTAACCATCTATCAATCCATGGCACCACGATGCACCGATGGCTCTTCCTCTTATCATACCATACTCACTCCGCAAGAAGCGACTTGGCATGACCAAAACGAGAAAAAGATCGCCACTATCTTAGAATGGTATACTTTGATTTTTCTTCACGAGCGATCAGTGAAGTTCGGAGAATTCGCCACTCTTGGGCTTAGAGAGCTTTTCATCACGATAGGGCTTATACTGATCCTCCACTTCGAGACTTATGAGTAGGAATGTTACCAACGCTACGTCCATCTTTTTAATGCACAGATGGCATAGAATTTTGATGATGGTAATAGATACATTGATTCTGAGGTGAAGGGAGGTTGGATTGAGATGACAGATGATGATCTCGCAAGGATTTTGGAGATATCTACAAGTGTAAATTTGGATTACATAGACATGAATGATACTGAAATTTTACGATGGATCTCTTCTGGAAATGTCGGTGACTGGAGGATTGGCAATTTACGACCGTGGCCCATCTCGTCGTGTGCATCGCTCAGCACAACATCATTCCAAAGACGGGGAGCCTTGACAAAATTTATACTTCAGTGCGGAGACCTGTCTATGCTATACCTAGGGGGTTAAACATCAATTGGGCGTGTCTTGATGCTCCATATGGTTGATCGAGGAGTTGGTACCCCAAGATTGACTTTTCATATTTCCACTTGCTCAATCGGGTGTTTAGACATTAGGAGGTAAATTTGAGTGGAGAGCCAGCAGTGAGGAAGGTCTCCCCACCATCGATTGGACCACTATGAAGAGGATGAATATTCCTTTACCGCCTATTGCACCACTTATACTAACAACTGAGAAATAGAAACAGTAGCAAGGGACAGTGTAGAGCGCCGAGGGATACATGAGTAATGTGCTTGTTGATGCCCGTCTGGTAGAGGCAGAGCTTCGAGAGATTAGGGCATAGCAATAGTTGTAAGGGCGTGATATTGAATGCATAGCTTCCATGCTACGACCATTCCGCGGTCGTGGAAATGGCTCAAGTTCCAACTGTGGAGCAAAACCTTCTCACGGTTCTTAGGTGATGTTTTATTTAGGATCATTGTATCCTTTTATTTTTAGCATTTGTTCTCTTCTTTGGGGTCGTTTTATTGTAAAAATGTTAGTTGTCTCTTATAAAAGGCACACACGGTATTATGAATTTCTATTCATATTTTGTGTTATTATTTCTAGATATGCGAACCGCTCGTATATATTTGCATAGTAGAGAAAAAATATAAATATGTAAATCTCATAAATAAAACTTAATTAATAGTAAAAGCAATATAAGACTGGAAGGTTGGAATAACTAAAATTTTTAGCAAAGGATATGATAAAATTGTTTCGATATAATAGGTCATTGCTCATGTTCCATAGAAGCTTAATTTTTTGATTAATAGATGTGTTGATATTTTTAGATAAAATGTAAATTTTTTAGGTAAAGGTTAGTTGTAGAATTTTGAAAATTGGTTTATGCGTTTAGCGCATAACCGACTTCCGACTACGCTCAAATTGTGGCTTGATTTATCCAAAATTTTGAGAAGGAAAATATTTTGAAAATTTTCCTCTTGATTTGAAAGTTCCCTTTTGAAAAAAAAAGTAAGTAAGAAAAAGCTTTGTGTTTTACTTATTTTTGACTCTTAAATTATTTTTAAAGTTTTTGTTTAAAATTTTATTTTAAGGTAAAATGCACGTCTAAATATTTTGAGATTTTATTTTCCCAATGACATATAAATTGGAAAAGCGAGAAAGAATTTTGTGAAAACTTTGATTTTGAAGGCCACATGTTGGGCATAGGGAAGACAAATAGAGTTATAGTTTGCGAATTTAGAAGTGCATTAGGGCCGATGATGTGATAGACGCAAGCAATAACATGGGAAAATTTGTTTTAGGCTTCGAATTCAAATTCCATACCTCTACGATGACGCATGCAAGTCTACTAGACTTAATTATGTTTTATCGCTTGAAAACAGGCCACCTTATACATTTTGTGTACGGAAAATTTAGAGTAAATCCAGATGTAACATCCAGTATCTGGAGGCCAAAAGCTAAGCGCTATAGATGCCACAGTCATCTATAGTATTAACTTCTAGTGACAAAATACGGTAATGATATTGGTATCGATAATATCAGAAGCACATGAATATGAACAAAATCACAGATTTGAAAGAAATAACAATTTGCAGATTACATTTCAAAACAATAATTCATATCCATGCTACATAATCCCTTAACGTCTCCCAGGCAATGATTAAATATATCATTACAAAAATTTGCCAAGAGCGAAATATAACGATGCCCCGTTGGTTGATCAAAGCAATATAGTCATATCTGACTTATATAAATTGCGAAATCAAAACAAAATAAAACGAAAAATCTCAATTAGCTATCCGTCAGCCACCTGCTCGTCTTCGGATGCTTTATTCGTCAAAAGACAAAAATCTAAAAACCTCAACCTTCAACCTATTCAAATCAATTTTGAGTACCCGAGAGTTTAAGGGGAAATAAGAACTTCGAGTCACACTTAAAGCCCGGTGTGAATATTTCTGTTACTTCTTGGTTTACTAGTATTAAGTGAGACCACTCTTCTTAGCTGAACGGGTTTCCCCATATTTAAATCATTTTCAAAACATATATAATTTATGATCCTTTTCTGCAACCTAACTAGTTAATCAAACTGATTGTATCAAAATAACAATATCCTTTATGCTAATAAAAGGACTATCTGTCCGTAAAACAAGTAATATGCCTACATATAATAACAAGCTCCCTTATGCTACAAACGAACTATCCGTTCTAAAATTGGGATGACAGCCTGCCAACTGGGCAAATTGTTCGAAATCTAGGTTGACTGCCTGCAAAATGGACTGACTGTCCGAATCATTTTCTTAGGGTTAACTATCCTTTAAATTTTCATTAAAAACCTTTTCACGGTGATTTTTTCCTTCAAGTCATATATATATATATATATATATATATATAAGGAAATATATCTTTAGCTTTACCGTAAGCCATTTTTCCATGTTATATATACTTTACTCAAAACAATCTTGATGATATTAATTCTACCTATTTAATGTATCTGAAACCTTTTTTTAAACATTTAAACAACCCATTCGAAACCCATAAATGTAACCCCTTCGAAACCAAGTAAGACCATTAACTTAATCTACGCCGAAATGCCAAATCTTACCTTTCGAAACCATTGAACGATCCTTTCGAAACCATTGAATTTTGCATTTTGAAAACATTGGAAACACCTTTCATTTCTTTTCTCCGAAAGCTTCGAAATATCAGACATCCCCATTTAAAACTTTTAAACATTACCTTTTGTAAACATAGGGAAAAACCTTTTCCTGCAACCCATTCGAAACCCTGCAGAACCACCACTTTCGAAACCATTCGTTAAAACATTTTGAAATAGTCAAACTCAATCCTTCTGAAAGCACTTTGGGTTCATTTTATAATTGGTGGAAACCTATCAAAACCATCCAAAAATGTCTCGGTCAAAACCTTTTGGGTTCTTCCTTCAAGTAGAGCAAAAGGATCAAAAATCCATTTAACTCAAAAGCATTAGTTTCAAAACCTTTAAAACTATCCCTTTCGAAACCGTTTTGGTTTACCCAACTTATAGGAAAAGGGTCTTAAAAACATTTAAGTTGAAAGCAACTGCTTCGAAATCCATTTCCTAAGTAATGAAATGATGTTGTCGAAACCATGCCTTTGAAAGTATTAGAGAGGTGGCCAGGTTTAAAAAAAAAACAAAACAAACCTTTTGAAACCATTTAGGTCGAAAGTTAGAAAAGAGGCAGTAAAAAGGTCTCGACTCAGTCGAAAGCAATCATTTAAAAACAAAGGCGCAACCCAATTTGAAACAATTTCCTTTAATCATTTGACTTGGTCGAAATCTACTTAATCGAAAGCCATTTAACCGAACGCAAGTAGGTGTATCTCTTTTATTTAAAGCAAAGGACTGCCTCAACCCCTTCGATACCCATGGTTTCAATCCTATATCTTTCTCCCACGTCCAATTCATAGTACTAGTTGCCTGATACCATATGCCTTGTTTTCAACTATGTCGGAGGCGATAGTATGGAGGCGGAACCTGGTGCCAAAAGAGACGAAATGGCGAAAAACTTGTAGTAATTAGTTCTTTTCACCTAACCCGCTTGACGTGTTTAATTATGATTGGTTGCCTCTTTCTTTACCAATAAAAAATACTGCATGTTGTCAAAAGGCTGCTGACTTTTTCAGATTTTATAATTAAATCTTTTACAAAATGTCCTTTCTCCTCTTTTAATTATATAAACATTTAAGTCTCATACCTTAAATAATTTTATATAACCCTTAAAACACTTAGGAAAAATCTATAAAAATTCTATAAAATCACATTATATATGTTTTCTAACATATAAAAATTCACACCCAAGTAATTAATTATTAACTCATAATTAATTAATAACCCAAAATACCATTTTCATTACTAGAAAATTCATATTAATTCCACGATAATTCAGAATAAACTGAAAATTGAAATCCATCTCGAAAATAATATTTATGACCTTCACAAAAATTCGCAAGGCATTTGGATGTCATTTTGTAGGGTTTTCAACTTAAAACATATCCTAAAATCAATATGAATATACAAAATCATCAACATGTATATATAATCATTTCATCATTCAAAAAACATGGCAAATCATTTCAAAATATTCAGACTTCATATTAAAATCGAAAACATAATCAAAAATGAGATGTAAACATTATTCACCTTAGCCTTTGTGGCTAAAGAGATTGAGATATGAATAGATTTAATTTGCTTAAGTTCTTCCTAGCTTTTCTTCTTCTTTTCCTTGTTAATGGTGGCCGTCCTCTAGTTATAAAATTTTCAAATGAAAAATGAATGATCATAGGAATATACGGGCTAAGGGAAAGGATATAGGAATGACCTCTTTCCTATTTTACCACTCCTATATTTCAATTTAAGCCCTTTTTTGGTCCATTGTCAAATGTCACGACAACCGTTAATTAAAAATCAAATCTCAATCCCCTAATCAACACATTATTTTATTTAATTCAACTAATTAAATATCTTAAATAATGTACCAAAAATATTAGGTGCTACAGACTGCCCTCCTTAAAGAATTTCGTTCTCGAAATTACGATAAGGTGCACAACAAATCAAACAAGAAGGTAAAACATACCATCGAACAAGTCAGGATAAGTATCTCTAATCCTTCTCTCTATCTCTCAAGTACAATCCCTGTCATCGTTGTTCCACTAGACTTTGACTAATTTTACCATCTTGGTTCTAAGCGTCCTCTCGTCTCTCGCAATAATGCAAACTGGCTTCCTTACTATGATCAAATTGGGCTCTACCACTAAATCATGTAGCACAGTCGATGCAATAGTAGTCTTGGGATCTCTAACACACTTCCTGAGATGAGAAACATGAAAAACATCATGGACTCCTACTAAACTGCTCGGTAACTCACTCTATATGCGATTTTTCCGATCCTCTCAAAAATAGAAAAAGGTCCAATGAATTTCGGTGCTAACTTCCCCGATTTTCCAAATTTAATCACACCCTTCATCGGCGATACTTTGACGAAAATCTGATCTCCAACTGAGAACTCTAGATATTTCTATCTCTTATCTACATAACTTTTCTGCTTTGACTGAGCCTCCTTCATTCTAGCCCGAATGACCTCAATCATTTTTGCAGCTTCTCTGACTAATTCTAGACCAAGAACCAACCTATCCCTAGTCTCTAGCCAATAAACGAAAGATTTTCATGGCCTTCCATAAAAAGCTTCAAACGGTGCATCCCAATACTAGTCAGATAATTGTTGTTATACAAAAAGTCGACTAAATGCAGATGGTCTTCCCATGATAAATCCAGAATATAAGCTCTTAACACATCTTCCAAGATCTTGTTAACTCTTTCCGTTTGCCCATCGGTCTATGGATGGTAAGCGGTACTCATCTTGAGCTTGGTTTTCAAAACTTCCCACGGACTCTTCCAGAACTCATTCTTGTTGATCTAACTAAAATTAAATGGGCACTCTTGGCCAATCTGTCCACTATGACCCATATACTATCATTTCCTCTGTTCGACTTTGGAAACCCGTCAATAAAATCCATGGAGATAGAATATCATTTTCATACTGGAATATTTAACGGCTGAGGCTACCCACTTGATTTTTGGTGTTAGGCCTTTGCCTGTTGGCAAATCTTACGCCGTTTCACATATAACGTAATATCTTGCTTTGTACCCTCCCAGAAGAAACTTCTCTTCATATCTTGATACATTTTAGTAGGGTGAATAGAGAACTTCAAACGATGGCATTCCTCCAAGACTTATTTTCGTATGTTTCCTACACTCGAAACACATAATCTTCCTTTCTTTTTCAACCTCCCATTTTGGTCAAGACTGAAAATTATCAAGTCATTATCTCAATCTCTTCTCTTAACTTCCTAATCCGTTCAGCTAATATCGGATCTTCTTCCTGTTTAGAAGCAATTCTTTCGATCATCATTGGTCAAAACTTCCAAACAAGATAATACATTGTATCCCCACTAGACCCAGCCCATGATCCCCACTCCATTTTGCAATCTTCTAAAGCTTCTAGATCTTTCCACTCGACAATCATCGCTAATACTGCATTCTGATGTTTCTTGCTAAGTGCATCGGCAACCTTGTTGCCTTGGTGTGTACTCAATCCTAAAATCATAAGCGGTAATGAACTCTAACCACCTGTGCTGTCTCATGTTCTACTCCCTCTCAGAGAACAAATATTTCAACTACTTACGATCTGTAAATAACTCAAACCACTCTCCTGAAGGTAATGTCTCCAACACCTTCAAAGAAAAATCACTGCAGCTAATTTTAAATCATGAATCGGATGTCTGACCTCATGCGGTCTAAGTTGTCTAGAAGCGTAGGCATCACTTTAACCCTCTACATCTGCACGACTCCTAGTTCCGTTCCACACACATTGGTGTAAACCACCAAATCCTTATTCCTTTTTGGAACGATCAACACAGATGCATGGGTCAATAAGTATTTCAAACTCTAGAATGCTTCCTCACACATAACGGTCCACACGAACTTTACATCCTTTCTTGTCAACTTGGTCATCGGCGGTGCTATCCACGAGAAATCCATAATGAACCTCTTTATCTTGGTTGCTATGTTAGGTCTCTTCCAACTATTTACTGCCTCAATCTTAGTCGAATATACTGACAACCCTTCCTATGAGAGTACATGACCAAAAACCTTCATTTCTTTCTTCTAGAAATGACATTTCAAAACTTTACCTTCTGCTGATGCTGCCTCAGTGTCTCAAGAACCACTCTATGATGAACTTCATGCTCTCTTTCATCCTTCAAGTAAATCAAAATATCATCTATGAAAACCAATACGGACCTATCCAAGTGCTCTCGGAAAACTTGGTTCATCAAACCCACAAAGAAAGGTGGCGCATTAGTCAGTCCGAACGACATAACCAACCATTCGTATGACCTATATCTGGTCCTAAACGCCGTCAAAGGTATACTATCCTTTGCTACCCGGGGGCTGATGGAAACCTGTCGTTAAATCCAACTGCAAAATACATTGGCTCTACTCAACTGGTCAAATAAATCATCAATCCCAGGCAATGGATATTGATTCTTTATCGTCCCCTCATTCAACTTACGATAATCAATACCTAGCCTTAACGGTCGATCGACTTCTTAGCAAACATCACGGGAGCTCCCTAAGGCAAACTACCCGGCCTGATAAAATTTTTGCCTTCTAAATCCACCAACTGCACCTTTAACTCCCTCATCTCTAAAGGGCGGTCTACTCATTGATTTTGATCCTAGAACTAAATATATTCGAAACTCAATGGGTCATTTCGGAGGCAATCCAACTACAGACTCAAAAACTTCTACGAATTCTCTAACCACAATAACTCGACTCAACTCGTCATCTAATTCCATAGCACCAAACAAAGCATACATATCACCACAAGAACCTCTATGGTACAAGTTATCCGATCACTACAACTAGGGTGTCTAAGAGATATTTTTCTATCTTGGCTAAATATCCTAGCATCATATTCACTTAACCAATCCATTCTAATAATAATTCTGAACTATACAAAATTAAACATATGCAAACTGCAAACAAAAGTATGACATGTCAAACTTTGACTGACCACATCCCATCCCTAGAGTTGCATACCCTTCTATTGGATTCGCAACCCGTAAGGAAGTAACTAAATATGTGGGTTCTAGGTTAAGCTTATCAATCAAGTATCTAGATATAAAAAATGCGATGCACCGGTATCAAATAGAACGCTAATAGTTATACCATAAATCTGAAGCGTACCTCCTAAAACTGCCTTTCCTTTTCTTAAGCTATCGGCTTAGAAGTAGCAGGCTTCAATGCATATACCTTGCCCTTTCCATCCTTAGCGGGTTTCTTACACTGGCTTTTATAGTGGACAATCCGGTCATAGTTGTGGCACTTGACATTCTTCTTCCCAGCCACTTCCTTAGCCTTCCCAGCACGACACTTATTAGCATAGTTCCCCTTCTTATCACACTTGATAGACAATCTCAAACTTCCTCTTCTTAGCTGCTCCACCCTTCTGAGCACCTTTCTTTGGAAAGAAATCCCTCTTCTGATTTTGCCCACCCTGGACTTCCTTAGCCTTATTCTTCTCTAGAGAATCAAGCAACTCCTCATGCCTCAATGCCATATCTACAAAAAGTCAAAAGGATCTCTAATATGAGGTAATGTAGCCCTAGCCAACTCAGGCTTCAACTCCCTGATGAACTTTTCATTCCTCTTCATGACTGTTTTCCATTGAAGCATACTCATACCAAGACAACTCCTCAAACTTCCTAACATACTTCAGAACTAACATCTCCTCCTGCTTTAATTCAGCAAACTTCTTGATTAGAGCCTAATGTGTCGTTGCTGACATAAACCTCTCTTGGAATCATCCCTTGAAATCTTTCCAGGTCATAGTTTCCTCATCCATTGCCTCAGTCACACTATTCCACCAGAGCAAAGTCGCTCTCTGAAGCTGCCTAGATGCCAACCTCCTCTTCTGCTCAGCATTGAACCCCAAATCTACAAAAATCCTTTCATAGTACAATAATCAATTCTCTACCTCATTGGCATCCTCCGTTCCAACAATGGCTTCCCTCCAAGCTTGATGTGATCCCCACTCAGCTTTGCATAATGGTTAGCTAACGGAACTTTCGGAATCCCTTCTCCTATGGCATTTTCTCCTAACACTCTAGCTGCTACTCCCGCCTGCCCCATATTCCTTAAAAACTGATATATAGTTTCCATTCCAACCTACAGGACTTCGTCAGCTACATTCTCTATCCATGCCTGATCTTGACCTCTTCTCGCATTAGGTCTGGCATTCCCTTTGGTGTCCTTCCCACCTTGGTGGCTCTTTCTCTTCTTTCTTCCACATCTGCATTCAAACTTTATGAGATACAGAAAAATAACCAAACAAGGATATGAGACTAGAGATAAAGCATATACTTATATATAGCAAATACAAGTATGTTATCATAGCGTTATCGCATACCCTAGTCTTACCCTAATTCCTTAGGATTATGTTTTAGAAACCATTTTAGTTTAAATTTTTTCATAAACCATACTTTGATACCAAGTTGTAGCATCCCGTATTTGGAGGCCAAAAGCTAAGCGCTACAGATGCTGTAGTCATCTATAGTATTAACTTTTAGTGACAAAATACAATAATGATAATGGTATCCATAATACCAGAAGCACATAAATGTGAAAAAAATCACAAATTTCAAAGAAACAACACTTTACTGATTACATTTCAAAACAATAATTCATATCATGCTACATAATCCCTTAACATCTCCCGTGCAATGATTAAATATATCATAACAAAAATACACCAAGAGCAACATATGACGATGCCCCCTTGGTTGATCAAAGCAATATAGTCATATCTGACTTATATACACAACGGAATCAAAACAAAATGAAATGGAAAATCCTAATTAGCTATCCGTCAGCCACCTGCTCGTCTTCAGATGCTTTATTCGCCAAAAGAAAAAACCTAAAAACCTCAACCCTTGTCTTACTCAAATCAATTTTTAGTACCCGAGAGCTTGAGGGGAAACAAAAACTTCGAGTCGGACTTAAAGCCTGATGTGAATAATTCTGTTACATCTCGGTTTACTAGTATTAAGTGGCACCACGCTGCTTAGCGGAACCGGGTTTCCTTCAGTTATATCCTTTTCAAAACATATATATTTTGCAATCCTTTCCTACAACCAAACTGGTAAAGCAAACTGATTGTAGCAAAATAGCAATATCCTTTATTCTAATAAATAGACCATCTGTCTGTAAAACAAGTAATATTTGAACATTTTCCCACATATAATAGCAAAGTCCGTTATGCTACAAATGAACTATCTGTTCTTAAAACTGTGCTAACTGCCTTCATACCAGACTAACTGTCCAAAATCTAGGCTGACTGCCTGCAAAATGGACTGACTGTCCGAACAGTTTTTTTAGGGTTAACTACCCTTTACATTTTCTTTGAAAACCTTTTCAAAATGATTGTCCTTCAAATCATATATATATATACACAAGGAAAATATATCTTTAGCTTTACTCTAATCCATTTTTCCATGTTATATATACTTTACTCAAAACAATGTTGATGAGTCTTAATAAGGATTAACTATCCTTTTAAATAAGTTAAAGTTCTTTTTAACTTGAAAACACTTAGGATAATCTGCCTATTTAATACATTCGAAACCTTCGTTCAAACTTTTGAACAACCCATTCGAAACCCATGAAGGTAACCCCTTTGAAATTAAGTAAAACCTTTAACTTATTGTAGGCCAAAAGGCCAAATCTTACCCTTTCGAAAGCGTTGAAAGACCTTTTCGAAACCATTAAATATTTCCTTTCGAAAACATTGGAAAATCCTTTCCTTTCTTTTCTTCAAAAACTTTGAAATTTCAGACATCGCCTTTTAAAATCTTTTAAATATTTCCTTCTGAAAATATAGTGTAAAACCTTTTCCTGTTACACTTTCGAAACCCGGGGAAACCACCCCTTTCAAAACCATTGATTAGAACCTTTCAAAACAGTCAAACTCAATCCTTTCGAAAGCACTTTGGGTTCAATTTAAAACAGGTGGAAACCTTTCGAACCACTGAAAAATCTCTCAGTTGAAACCATTTGAATCTTGCCTTCAAGTAGAGCAAAAGGATCAGAAACCTATTAAGTCGAAAGCATTAGTTTCGAAACCTTTAAAACTATCTCTTTCAAAACCATTTGGATTTTACTCTACTTATAGAAAAAGGGTCTTAAAAACATTTAAGTTGAAGCAACTGCTTCAAAATTGATTTCTTAAGAAATGAAGTGATGATGTCGAAACCATCCCTTCAAAAGCATTGGAGAGGTGACTTGCTTTAAGAAAAAAACAAGGAAACCCTTTCGAAACCATCTAGGTCGAAAGGTAGAAAGGCGGCAACAAAAAGATCTCGACTCAGTCGAAAGCAATCATTTAAAAATAGAGGCACAACTCAATCGGAACCATTTCCTTCAAATCATTTGACTTGGTCGAAAGCTACTTAGTCGAAAGCCATTTAGCCGAAAGCAAGCAAGTATATCTTTTTATTTAAAGTAAAGGACTGCCTCAACCCCTTCGAAACCCATGGTTTCGACCCTATACATTTCGCCCACATCCAATTCATTCGTACCAGTTTCCTGATACCATACGCCTTGGTTTCGACTGTGTCGGAGGCGATAGTATGGAGGCAGAACCTGGTGCCGGAAGAGACAAAATAGTGAAAAACTTGTAGCAAATTGTTCTTTTTACTTAACCTACTTCATGTATCTAATTGTGATTGGTTGCCTCTTTCTTTACCAATAAAAAGTACTGCACTTTGTCAAATGGCTGTAGACTTTTCCAGATTTTATAATTTAAATCTTTTACAAAAAGCCGCTTCTCCTCTTTTAATTATATAAACATTTAAGTCTCATACCTTAAATAATTTTATATAACTCTTAAAGTAGTTAGGAAAAATCTAGAAAAATTCCAAAAAATCACATTATATATGTTTTCTAACATATAAAAATTTCAGACCCAAATAAATTACTTATTATTGACCTGTAATTAATTCGTAATACAAAACACCATTTTCTTTACTAGAAAATTCATATTAATTCCACGATAATTCAAAAAAAAAATCTGAAAATTGAAATCTGCCTCCAAAACAATATTTATGACCTTCATAAAAATTCGCAAGGCATTTGGATGTCATTTAATGGGTTTTCACCTTAAAACATATCATAAAATCAATATGAATGTACATTAATCATCAACATGTATATAATCATTCCTTCATTCAAAAACATTGCAAATCAGTACAATTTTTTTGAATTTATATTAAAACCGAAAACATAATCAAAAATGGGATGTAAACATTATTCATCTTAGCCTTTGTGATTAAAGAGATTGACATATGAATAGATTTTATTTGCTTAAGCTTCTTCCTAGCTTTTGTTCTTCTTTTCCTTGTTAATGGTGGATGACCTCTAGTTATAAAATTTTCAAATGAAAAATGAATGTATATAGGAATACACAGCTTAAGGGAAAGGATATAGGAATGGCATTTTTCCTTTTTTACCCCTCCTCTATTTCAATTTAAACCCTACTTTAGTCCATTGTCAAATGGAACGACAATTCTTAATTAAAAATCAAATCTCAATCCCCTAGTCGACACATTATTTTATTTAATTCAATTAATTAAATATCCTAAATAATGTTACAAAAAATCTGGGGTGTTACACTAGAGCGGTGAAGGAATTTCCACTGTACTATGAGAATAGAAAGATTATAGTGTGGTAAGAATGTTAAATTCTGCACCTAAATTCCTTTTTCGAACATAAGAGTAAAGTTTAGGAAGCGATTTTTTGATGCGTTAGATATTATTGGATGATAGGAAGTGGATGCAAAATTGGTTGCTTCATACTTCTATTTGTAGGAGTATGGAGGTTTTGATTGAAAAGACTTTACAAAAAGATGCATAAATGTAGAACTGCTGGTATGTATGTAGGTTGTTTGATCATGTTTCAAAAGAAATGCATTCATATAGGAGGATCCGATATAGAATCATTATGCATACATATTTTCGGTGTGGTGATACAATAATACGCTATGCATGTTTGGTTGCAAAAAAATTTATACACTCATTGATTATGTAGTTTAGGATAATTAAGAGCTAAAACCTTGACTTAGCCATTGGTGAAAATTTCGGGGATGAAATTCTTTTTAAGGGTGAAGAATGTAGCACCCCGTAATTTGGCATTAGTTATTTAATTAGTTAGTTGATTAATTAGGCTCTAAAAATGGGATTCGTAAAATGAAGGAATTTGACCACAAAACTTACACCATTGCGTTCGTTGTGAAATTCTAAGCAACTTTCATGTTTGGAGAGTTCTGCAATCAGAGTCCAAACAAAGAAGTTACGAACGAAAAACAATTCGAAACGAAAACAATTAAATAAAAAGAAATTAACATTTTATATTAATCGCCTATGCCCACAAGCCAACCTGTCATTGGGGACGGTCGACCCCTAGCGGTTGACCAGTGACCCATTGGCAGTTGACCAATGATGATCTGGCTGCTCCAATAAGCCTAGGCTGCAACGACCTGGATTTAATATAACGATTCTGGTTGATTCTAGTGCATATAAATACAGGCCTAGCCCACCTTTCTCTTCTCATATTTTTATGGAGGTAGTTGCGAAGCTCTAACACTTCTTCTTCTCCACTTTCTTTCTAAATTATAAAGATAAGATATTTGTATCTATATTCACACAAATCTGAGAAGAGTAGAAATCTAATTAAAAGGAGAAGAGAATCAACCATATGCATATTTGAGGTAACATACATACATACATATGTACATACATACACATATACATATACATATACATATACATATACATATACATATACATATACATATACATATACATATACATATACATACACACACACACAGATATATATATATATATATATATATATATATATTTGTATCTGTTTTCTCTCCCGATTCCAAATTTATTCTCAGATCTATAATTCTAATGTTTGTATATACCCTTATATATATATATATATATATCTTAGATTAAAAAGGATATGGAGATGAATCAAAGGTTTTACTTCAGATTTAGAGATTTGGATCGGTTCTAAAAGATGAATGGGAAATTTTATAGACTTTTATAGTATTAAAATTATCTCGTTGGTGTTTATTTGATTTTTATGCCTAATTAGATAATTGCAAATGAGTTACAGGCAATAAATTGAATAACATCTGAATATTATAAACATTGCCTACATATTCTTGTTTATGAATTGATTTATTATTGTATACAACCTTATCTGGAAATCAGTCCCAAAAGTATGAATTTATAATATCAATTTGAATGAAATTTGTAACAAACCCGCCATTCATCTCCACAGAATGGCACATCATTAATAAGAAAGAAAGGGATAGAAAAGAGAAAGAAAGAGAAGAAAGAAGAAACAGCACATCAAAATCTAAACAGCGGAACGAATAAATTATATTAATAACACAAAGTATTACGTAGTATACAATAACTATCAGAGTTACACAGATAATACAACACATACTAGATAGTTATAAAAACCTGTCTAGTTATTACAACTTAATACATATCAGAGAAAACACAGAGATATCAAACACAGCGGAATACTAAACATATCTACAACGCCGAGCCTCCTGCTCCATTGCTCCTCCATAATTCGTCAAATCCTCCATAATTCCTCCAAGAGTTTAAGAAAAACAGAAATAAACACCAGGTTAGACATGGGTCTGGTGTGAGTAATAGGTTAAAGTTGCTTAACTTTAAAAATCCTTTGGAAAGAAAAGGTATCACGTAAGATTTCCCACACATAAACATGGAAAAGTTTTTACCTTAAACTAACCAAAACATTTGATAGGAAATCCAGTGATATTATAACAGGTCTAGGGTTTTCAAGTAAATACGAAATAGCCGAAATTGTTACATGATTAAATTCCAGCTACTAGCCGCATAAGTGGGTAATACAATCAAAACCGTTGGCACTTTTTGGATTTTGGATTCACATAATGGCAGGGGTACCGCCCGTCACAGTACGTGGCCTAGATCACCGTACCGAGGATCACTCCCAATCCCCTGCAACACAAGGCCGGAACCATCCCTTACTGGACAGTTCCGAACATGACAACCCCGCAGTTGGTGCACGATTCCAACTGCCCACTAAGCCGAATATAAAGGGACCTCTAGACAGGGGAAAATCTCGTCCTACTTGGGCATGACCCACTTAGCCATAGTGCACCTCCCCTGTTTTAGACATTCCCGGTTGATGAGGCTTGAGGCTACGATTACCTTTAGAGAACACATCTCTTAGAATGCTCATCGTCCACCTAATGATGTTCTGACAGCATTCAATCCAAACAAGTTCGTTCCGGGTTCGAACGAAACCGAAGGCATTATCTCGTTACACTCATTTTGGAATCAGAGTTAACGACGATAACCCTTGCACTCTGAATCTTCATCTCAAATTTGAAAGTACTATCTCTGTCAAACTCATCTCGAAATCACCCTCAGAGTTATACTGACGAATAGTTCTTACACCTCGAGTCTTCACTCCTTACTTGAGATTCACGACCTACCGTTAATTTGGATCGATGTGGTTTTCGGATATCCAAACTTGGAAACCCGATCCTGGTCTCATCGAAATTCAAAGTGTGTCTTTTAAGTCCAAGTTTTTTTAAAGTTTAAAACAATTCAATACAATTATCTATATACACATAGATAGATAATTCAAAGATTCACAATAGATAATCAACAGTATCATCACAATAGATAATCCATATTATCATTATCAAAAGATAATCCAAATCATCATCATAATGCAACCAATGCATCCATATCACACAACATTACTTATCTCATTTCTGAGATTTCAACCATTCAAGGCAAACAATATCATCCATTCATATATAAGCAATGATCTATAATCACACCATCTATAATTAATTTAAAATGAATTAAATTAATTAATTCTACCTCTAATTAATTTAAAGTGAATTAAGTTAATTGCTACATCAATATAAATCTTGCTTACATCACCATTAATTAATTACAATTTAATAAATTAATTATTATCTAATTAATCACCTTAATTAATCACCCTTGATT
This sequence comes from Allium cepa, assembly GCA_030765085.1. NCBI lineage: Eukaryota > Viridiplantae > Streptophyta > Magnoliopsida > Asparagales > Amaryllidaceae > Allium > Allium cepa. The sequence goes on from CM060934.1 coordinate 1,001,429,178, forward strand.
AATTATCTTTTTATTACATTCTAGTAATTATCCATTAATTAATTGCACAATTAATTACTAAACCAAATACAGTAATTAACCTTTAATTATTTCATTAATTAATTAACTATAATTAATTACATTAAACCTTAATTAATTACAATTAATTAATTACCCTTAATCATTTATTATTATTAATTAATATCTAATTAATCAATCTTAGTTACATCATTAATTTTATTAATTAATGATCCTTAATTATATTTAATAAATCATCTTATTTAAATTAATTATATTGAGTAATCAATCTCAATTTAAACCACAATTATTAATCACCTTTGATTAATCTCGTTCTGTAATTGTTTGCACAAAAAATGGGCAAACACCTCCAAGTCGTATGATTTAGTCGATCTTAAGTTGTTCTTAGTGATTTGGATGATTTATGCAAATATGAAAAAAGCAGGGACTAAACTGTAAAAGACACACAAATTTATAGTGGTTCGGCCAGAACGTGCCTACGTCCACTTTATATTTTATTCTCCTTTTTTATTCAGATTACAAGTACAAAGCTTTGATTGCAAGTCACTAAAAGTTGTTTGAAAGTTCTATCCGTGCTTGAGCTCTCAAACTTCCCTCCCATTGTTGTACCCCTGCCCCTCTATTTATAGAGTGAGGCTGGGGGGGCAGGGGTCTTGGATGTATATAGCTGCCGGTGGGCCTGGGCTGATGCAATCTGGCCTGGAAGTGTTGGTTCGGTACGCCTTGGTCCGGTGGTAGATGGTTGGAGGGGTTGGTCCGGTGAGGCCTTGGACTGGTGGAGGTTGACTCGGTGGTGAGTTGGTCTGGTAAGGGTTGGAGCGGCAGTTGGTTCGGTAGTATGTTGGCTCGGTGGTATGCCGGTTCGGTAGTGCATGGAAAGATGGTTGGTTCGGTAGTGGGAGGAGGTAGCTGGTTCGGTAGCAATATGGTCCGGCCATGCTTGGAGGTGAAGTTTGGACCGGCAGTGCTTGGGAGTGGAGGATGGATGGTTCGGCGGTACTTCCTTTCATTTGGCTCGGTTATATCTTCTTCATACGAACTCCGATTAACCTGAAATTTGAAATATAGCCTTTCCTAGTCCTTATCATCATTTCCAATCAATTTCGTCTGGATCGGAGCTCAACCAGATTTTGGCGATATCGATCGCAGCCTTGATCCCAATCGATCTCCAACCCCGATATTCAACATTACTTGCCAATTTGTTGATATTCTAGTTTTGACCAAAAATGGGATAACACTTTGCCCCCCAAAATATTCCTTGCGGTAGGAAGGCGTGTTTTGTAATGCCATGAGCTGGATGTTCATATCCTGTTGATGTCCTGCAAAGGAATTTACAGTTTTATGTGACCTCAAATGACGATCGTTCGGGATAGAGATATTTGAGATGAAGTGCGACCGTTCATGGTCAAGCGCCTAACTTCAAATGACGATCGTTCGGGATCGAGCCATTTGAGGTGAAGTGCGACCGTGCGCTGTCAAGTGGCGGACCTCAAATGATGACCGTTCGTGATCGAGCCATTTGAGATGAGGTGAGTTGTGCTGTTCGGGGCGAGTTATGACCGTTCGAGGTCGGGTGCCGTTCGTGGCGAGTTGTGACCGTTCGAGGTCGGGTGCCGTTCGAGGCGAGTTGTGACCGTTCGAGGTCGGGTGCCGTTCGAGGCGAGTGGTGACCGTTCGAGGTCGGGTGCCGTTCGAGGTGAGTGGTGACCGTTCGAGGTCGGGTGTCGTTCGAGGCGAGTTTTGACCGTTCGAGGTCGGGTGCCGTTCGAGGCGAGTTGTGACCGTTCGAGGTCGGATGCCGTTCGAGGCGAGTTGTGACCGTTCGAGATCGGGTGCCGTTCGAGGCGAGTTGTGACCGTTCGAGATCGGGTGCTGTTCGAGGCGAGTGAGTATGCCCGGGGGGGGGGGGGGGGGGGACTTAATATTATTAGTGCCGGAGTTATTGTTTGGGGGAGTTTCCGAATCAAAGACTTCGGCAGTTCACTGCCATGCAAGAGGTGCTCGTGGACCGTTCGCGATCCAACGGGCATATAGAATTATAAATATTAAAGCATAATCATATGAACCTTACAGCAGACATGTCCAAACAGGTAGAATTTAAATGTTCAAATCAAAATCAAAGCAAAAGGCAAAATGAAGATGTTAAAGCGTCAACTCTTACTATAACGCGGTTGGTAGTCATTCAGAGCATGCCTATGGATCGTGCGCGATAGCTCACATATGTAAATGATTTAACCGCGTTAGTGAGAGGTTTACAACTTGTTCATCGTTATTTTAATCAAGCAATCAATGGATAATCAAACGGTGCCCCGATCCAGGGTCACCTCTAGCCGATGTAGACGGTGGTCGCTCTGGCTCCACTGCTGGAGTTCGCCTCCTCACATACTGAAGGAGCATACCATTCCTGATATGCCCTTCCACCTCGTCCTTTAAATGCCTACAATCATTAGTGTTATGGCCGTTCAATTCATGAAATACACAAAACTTGTCTGATTTTCTTTTGTCAGAAGTTGGATCCCTTTGCATCGGTCTACGATACGGAACCTGCTCTTTAGTATTCTGATAAATTCGTTCCAGACTCTCATTCAGCTCAGAGTAAGTGGTGAATCGTGGCTCCCTCCATTGCCGCTTTGACTTGTCCCCGTCATTCTTAGTTTTTCTTTTACCTCTACTAGTTTCCGCGCCTTTCTCAAGGGGATTTCCTCCTTTGATCGCATAAATATCAATTCCTTCTCCTTCTTCTCTTTCGGCGTTCAAATCCTCCAATCGTAGAAACTTTTCCGCCTCATGATAGAATTCTCCTAGATGCAATCTTTGTTCATTACTTTCGACCTGCCCCCCGAGTCCACGAGAGAATTCTGGGATCTTCCCTCTTGACTGAGCGTTCACTCCTCTGCTGCTCCCAGGTTGTGCAGATGCTCCTCTTTCTCTCTCCGAAATTGGATCTATGTTCTCCATGGGTGTGCCTTCTAATCCAGGTGCTATGCCAGATGGTCCTGCTCCGTTCCGAACTCCATCCGCTTCCCTATTCTGTGCTCCAAGTTGCCCAATCTGCTGAAACAAATTCTGAATCAACTCCTCTTGTCTTTTCATCATTGTCTCTATCTCATCCCTGGTGATGAAGACTGAAGTTTGGTTCTCTTCTGAGGAAGCCCCTTGACTCCCTTCGTGCTGACTTCTTTCTGGTCTCTGTCTTCTACTTGTTTTCCTTCAAAGAGCCGTAATCTCGGATAGACTTCTGGTTCTTAAAGAGAGTCTCTCAACAAATCTTTGCGAGGCAATGATTAAAGCGCTCCTGAGTTCAACTCTCAATGAATGCACCAAAAATGTTTGCACAAAAAATGGGCAAACACCTCCAAGTCGTATGATTTAGTCGATCTTAAGTTGTTCTTAGTGATTTGGATGATTTATGCAAATATGGAAAAAGAAGGGACTAAACTGTAAAAGACACACAGATTTATAGTGGTTCGGCCAGAACGTGCCTACGTCCACTTTATATGTTATTCTCCTTTTCTATTCAGATTACAAGTACAAAGCTTTGATTGCAAGTCACTGAAAGTTGTTTGAAAATTCTATCCGTGCTTGAGCTCTCAAACTTCCCTCCCATTGTTGTACCCATGCCCCTCTATTTATAGAGTGAGGCTGGGGGGCAGGGGTCTTAGATGTATATAGCTGCCGGTTGGCCTAGGCTGATGCAATCTGGCTTGGAAATGTTGGTTCGGTACGCCTTGGTCCGGTGGTAGATGGTTGGAGGGGTTGGTCCGGTGAGGCCTTGGACCAGTGGAGGTTGACTCGGTGGTGAGTTGGTCCGGTAAGGGTTGGAGCGGCAGTTGGTTCGGTAGTATGTTGGCTCGGTGGTATGCCGGTTTGGTAGTGCATGGAAAGATGGTTGGTTTGGTAGTGGGAGGGGGCAGCTGTTCGGTAGCAATATGGTCCGGCCATGCTTGGAGGTGAAGTTTGGACCGGCAGTGCTTGGGAGTGGAGGATGGATGGTTCGGCGGTACTTCCTTTCATTTGGTTCGGTTATATCTCCTTCATACGAACTCCGATTAACCTGAAATTTGAAATATAGCCTTTCTTAGTCCTTATCATCATTTCCAATCAATTTCGTCTGTATCGGAGCTCAACCAGATTTTGGCGATATCAATCGCAGCCTTGATCCCAATCGATCTCCAACCCCGATATTCAACATTCCTTGCCAATTTGTTGATATTCCAGTTTTGACCAAAAATGGGATAACAGTAATTAACTACCTTAATTAATTCATCAAATTAATTACTCCTTAATTAATTTCTTTAATTAATCTCTTGATTAATTATATAAAGTAATTTAATCCAAATTACTTTCACAATTCCACCACTATCCACTAATTACATCCAGTAATTATCTTTAATTACTTCACTGAGTAATTACATTTCATTAATTACATTAAGTAATTATTTACCAAAGCATAAAGTGTTTAACTTAATTAAACTTAATTAATTATCTTAAACAAATTACATTTAAACTTATTTAATTACATTAAGTAATTAATTTCTTAATTACTTCCATCAAGTAATTAATCTTAAAATAATTCACAAATAATTATCATTAATTAATTAATCTAATTAATTATTAAAAATTAATCATATTAATTAATTGTTAAATAATCCTTAGTTAATGACCTTCATTAACTATTAATCATTCTTTAATTACTTTTCTTAATTTACTTCTTGATTAATCTCTAATTGTAAATTAATCTAAATTATTTATTTATAAATTAAATAAATAATTCATTCTTTAATTGATCTCTAAGATAATTCATTTCTTCATTAAATACCTCATTAAAATTAAAGTGTATTTAGAACATTACATTTTAAATTTAAATTTAAATTCCATTTTGAATTTAAGATTAAAAATGATTCTTTATTTAAACATTAACCAAATTTAAATTCAATTTATAATTCTTTAAATAAATGTAAATAATATTTATTACTTACATTTGAAACTTATATAAGATAAGCCTTTAAACAAATTTATTTAATTTCATTTAAAAATTAAGTTTTTAAGTACATTACTATTTAACTTGCAAATTCAAGTAAACAAATCATTTAACTTCCATTTATAAACCTTTTATAAAAGAACTTCATTCAAAAATCAAGTTTAAATATTTGTTTGAAACAAATTTACTTTTAACAAGCTATTTTAATTTAAACTTGTTTTAAAAACATTCAAAATTTAAAACTTATTCAAATACCCAGATTTGAATTCAAGAAACTTGAATCCATTATTTATTTAAAACACTTGATTTTTAAACTTGATTTATGTTTTAAACCTTGATTTAAAACTCTTTATTTAAAATCCAAACTTCATTTAAAACCTTAAGGTTCAAAAGCTATTTGAAAACTGAGCTTAGCCTTTGAATTTAAAACACTGTTTTAAATTATATTTCAGATTTTAAAATAAAATTTCAAAATCTTGAAATCTGTCAGGTTTTTAAAAACCTGAAAATCCACTCCAAATATTTTAAAACCTTAAAGATTCAAAGCCATTTGAATTTATACTTCATACTAGATTTAAACTTGTTTAAATCTATCATCTCAACTTTGAAATTCATTTAAATTTGATTTAAATTTAAATTGTAGACAAGTTTTATAAAACCTGTAACAAACAGAATCAACCCGAGGGAACACAAAACTTACTTCGGGTCAAAACCCTTGTTGCTTCGAGTAAACCCTTACATTTACTCGAGTAAATTCGAGTTCAAAAATTCCTGCACAACCAAGTTCATCAGAACTTTCAAAATGCATGGTGCACATGCACCGTGGCTCTGGCCAACTCCGGCCACCCTCTAGGACTTCCCTACATTACTGACCATCACCAGACTTAATCACAACCACCAGAAATCCAATAGTAACTCGGAATCGAATTCGAGTTAGCTAATCTAAAACCTGGAACAGTGGAATGAAATAAGCCCCAAATCTGTCAACACTTCATCCACGACGCTCCGACCACCAGAGAGCCTCCACCACCGGCCACTGCCTCGACTACCTTCCCTCTAGCGGTCCCCAAAATCCCATGACACTCGATCCATTGAGGAGGTCGAACCAATCAAAAATACTACCCAGATATAATTTAGGGTTCCAGACAAGAAATTAACACCGCTGCCACCTCGATGAATTGCATCGCTATCCAGCATTTTTTCAAGCTTCACTAATCACTCCCTTACCCACTGGAAGAACCCTGACCCTCTCAACCTCATAGATCATCAAAAAATTTCAAAAAAAACCAAAACAGTGCAATTCAAAACTGCACCTTCAATCCTACTCTAAAATTTATGATTTTAGTGTTATAAATCTTAATTTTGTTTATATATTCATTTCCTAATACTAAATCTATAAATTTCGTAGTTTGCAATTTAATCTATTTAGAGTATGCACTGATGTTTTAAGATAAACAGAGATACTCAAGTTTTAAATTTAACTAAATTAAGTTTTTAAACCTTAATCTATGTTAAATCAACATCTTGTTTGTAAAACAGGTCCTAACAATAATTGTTTACATGGAGAATTGAATTCAAATCAAAATCATGAATCATGAAATATTAAACAGAGTAAATTCTGTTGAAACAGAAGCATATATCTTACATATAAGTATACACACCAGGTTCACACAAATATGGTCATCTCATCACCACAAGCATGCAACCAGAAATTTATACTAAATTTTTTTAAAAATAAGTTTACTCACCAGTTTAAATTGGAAGACAGAGCCATGATTTTGAAAAAAACTTTGTACTTTTAAAACCGGAAATTTCTTGCTTTAAATCTTGAATTGCTTGATGAAAGCTTTAGTTGCTGGAGCTTATTTTTAAACTGGAATGCTTGCTATCTTAATTTAAAACTGCATGCATGTAGCTTGAATTCCAGATTCTAGGTGAAATGCAGGCTTTGACTGAATATGCACGTTTTATAACAGATTTGCTTTCATACTTGAAGATGTGCAGGTTGATTTTGATTTTTGAGATTGTGAATCGATTACAGTTTTGTTTGTTTGAAGTGGTAAATGAATTTTCAGGCTTCAGATTTTCAGGGACTTGATTTATGAAAATGTTATCGGAAAAATGATTTTGTTTTGAGAAATGGTTTCAAGGGGGTAGATGGATTGTTGGTTTGAGAATAGAACATGCTAAGTTTTAGATTTAGGAAAATAGAAGAAAAGGGAAGGGAAGAAAATTTATACATATAAGGGCTGAAATTTGATTTTATAAAAGAAAATCTAAAATAAATGACACTTGTCTTTAAATTTAACATTTGTCATAAACCTTACTTTATTACCTAACATATGTTATTATAAGGCCTAAGATGATTACACTTATCTTTAAATTTAATTAGTTATAATTAAATGTTAATTTGTATTTAATTAGATGTTAATATAAGATAAATGTAAATCTATGTTTAATTAATTAGTTAATTTGTATTTATTTATATGTAGATAATTTTTAAATAAATAAATCCAATTATATTTATAAAATAAAAGTTTATACATATATTTTAAAATAAAAAACAATTAAAAATATTTACACTTTAAATTTTCAAGGCTTTAAATTCAAATTCATATCAAATTCTAAAATTCAATTTTGAAATCAAGTTATATATACACATATATAACTACATAATTCAATTTTGGAAAAACAACTATTTTTATTAAAATCTATTTGTTAAAAACAATGTATTATTATATTTTGAAAATAACACATTTGATAACTTTAAATAATTTATAAAAGAAATTATTTCTTTATTAATAAATTATTTATTTTATCACACTATATCAAAATAAACCTTATTGTTAATTTTATTTAAATTTAAACTTAAGTTAAAACATATTTTAAACCATTTCAATATTTACCTTATGTATTTAAATCATATAGTTATTTACTATACTTTTAAAAGCCTAATATCAAATTAATCAATTTAAACAAATTAAAATTTTAAATTAACAATTTAAAACCATATATTATTTATTCAATAGCTTTTAAAAGTTAAAATAAAATCATAATTCCCAATTTTACCCAATATATATATTATTTATAGAAAACAAGATTTATTTATTTATTAAACTAAAACAATATCTATTTATAATATATACATATCCTATATACATTATAAATAGAAAACAATTATTAGCTTTTAAAAGATAGAATCTATCATTTAAATCTTTACTTTAATTGGATTATTAAATTAAATCAAATCTTTTTAACAAAGATTATCAAATCAATTTAATTTTTAATTCAGATTATTAAATTGATATTGCCTACAATTCCGAGACATCACATTCCTCTCCCCTTACAAGAATTTTGTCCCCGAAATTTAAAACAAAGGTAATTTAATAATCTATTTGAATTTAATAATCTATGTAAAGATTTAAATTTTAAAACACAAGCATGTATCAATCATATGCTAACAACCAAAGCAATGAATTCATCCAATCAAACAAATCTAACTATCCAGACAAAATTCTGGATAGAGTTTCCTCGAGTTTCCCAAGTATATATATACCGGGATACTCGCTCTACAGAATTCAAACAATCAATACTATTAAGCTATAGAGCTCCTACTCATCTAGATCTACAGAATTAGACAGCATATCAGACTACAGACGAGTCTGACTCAACAACCAAACCTCCCTGAACTGCTGGTTCCAAAACCAGTGATAGATCATACACGTACTCCCTCAGAGATACGTGAAACACATTGAATCCCAGTTATCCAATCTGGCAATTCAATCCTAAAAGCCAAATACTTATCCAACCAAAACAAAGAAGAGATCCAAATATCACGGAGCTAGCTTTCCAGTCTTACCCAAAACTTATAGCTCCTTGGATTGGAGAAAACTTATCCAAAATCAAATCTCCGACTCCGAACTCCAAATTCCTCCGTCTCTTATCCACAAAAAGTCTTTGGACGATCCTGGGCTTCCAACATCCGTACTGATCAGCTCAACTCTTGCTGATTCCTCTAGTAACAAACTAGACCAAAAACAACCCTACCAAATGATCTCCTCAAGGTCAATTCAAAACCAAGACCAAACCCTACTTCTCAAACATCAGAAGACAACAAACTTCTCCTTATCCGGAAAAGACAAACATAAACACTTCCAAACTGCTTCCGCTGCACAACTCTGATTCGAAGTAGAAGAAAATGCCGATGAAGAATACGAGCACAAACTGGACATCACTTCCCAGAAATATGGTTCAACAGATCCATAAAGAAAAACTCAGAAATTCCTCTGAAACCTGAGTTGCTACACCAATCTTTATCTCTAGGAACCATTCTTCAACTAAGCTGAACCACCGGTTCCACTCCTGGAATCCTAGTCGATAAGAAAACTTAATCTCCAGATGCAGAAAAAACCTCTGACCTCCCTGAAGATAGCCGAAAAATCTCTGATAACCCAAGAGAACACTCAACTATCGCAAGTCACTTTTGCGATCAACCCAGACCAATTTCCAAAGAAAACATCTTCGAAGACAATCCATAGTCACTGCATCTCATCATGCAGTTACAACTTCCTGAGGTATCAAGATACCATCACTCGCTTCTGCCCAACCGACAACCCAAACTCAACTCATCCAACTTCAAAGATGGACTCCGAACCTTAACAGGTTCCCTTCAGAGATCAATAAAATCTCTATACTCTACATAACTCACTCGAGACGGTATTAGGTCTACAGTCTCAACAGATACACTTCCAACCTCAAACATCAAACTCCAACAAATGGTAGTTGTCGTGTTACACACACCATCACCTCATCTACCTTTATAACCTATATTGGAAAACCCGAACAGGTAACCCAACATATAGGTATATATATATATATATATCAAAATTACAAATTCGCTCTCTCAAGAAGAAAATACTCCAGAGCCTAGGTATTCGCTCAACCTAGCGCTCTGATACCACTGTAATGACCCGCCATTCATCTCCATAGAATGACGCATCATTAATAAGAAAGAAAGGGATAGAAAAGAGAAAGAAAGAGAAGAAAGAAGAAATAATACATCAGAATCTAAACAGCGGAACGAATAAATTATATTAATAACATAAAGTATTACATAGTATATAATAACTATCAGAGTTACACGGATAATACAACACATACTAGACAGTAATAAACACCCGGTCTAGTTATTACAACTCACTACATCTTAGAGAAAACACAGAGATATCAAACACAGCGGAATACTAAACATATCTACAACGCCGAGCCTCCTGCTCCATTGCTCCTCCATAATTCGTCAAATCTAACCTGAATCCCTTGGCTACTTGTAAAAATTTGAGTACCCAAGAGTTTAAGAAAAACAGAAATAAACTCCAGGTCAGACATGGGTCTAGTGTGAGTAACAGGCTAAAGTTGCTTAACTTTAAAAATCCTTTGGAAAGAAAAGGTATCACGTAAGACTTCCCACACATAAACATGAAAAAGTTTTTACCTTACGCTAACCAAAACATTTGATAGGAAATCCAGTGATATTATAATAGGTCTAGGTTTTCAAGTAAATATGAAATAGCCGAAATTGTTACATGATTAAATTCCAGCTACTAGCCACAAAAGTGGGTAATACAATCAAAACCGTTGGCACTTATTGGATTTTGGATTCCATACAATGGAAGGGCTACCGATGTACCCCCCATCACAGTACGTGGCCTAGATCACCGTACCAATGATCACTCCCAATCCCCTGCAACCCAAGGCCGAAACCATCCCTTACTGGACAGTTTCGAACAAGACAACCCCGCAGTTGGCGCGCGATTCCAACTGCCCACTAAGCCGAATAAAAAGGGACTTCTAGACAGGGGATATCTCGTCCTACTTGGGCATGACCCACTTAGCCTTGCTGCACCTCCACTGTTTTAGCCATTCCCCGTTAATGAGGCTTGAGGCTACGATTACCTTTAGAGAACACATCTCTTAGAATGCTCATCGTCCACCTGACGATGTTCTAAAAGCCTTCAATCCATAAAAGTTCATTCCGGGTTCGAACGAAACCGAAGGTATTGTCTCGTTACACTCATTTTGGAATCACCCTCAGAGTTAACGACGATAACCCTTGCATTCTGAATCTTCATCTCGAATCTGAAAGTACTATCTCCGTCAAACTCATCTCGGAATCACCCTCAGAGTTATACTGATGAATAGTTCTTACACCTCGAGTCTTCACTCCTTACTTGAGATTCACGACCTATCGTTAATTTGGATCGATGTGGTTTTCGGATATCCAAATTTGGAAACTCGATCTCGGTCTCATCGAAATCCAAAGCGTGTCTTTTAAGTCCAAGTTCTTTTAAAGTTAAAACAATTCAATACAATTATCTATATACACATAGATAGATAATTCACAGATTCACAATTGATAATCAACATTATCATCACAATATATAATCCATATTGTCATTATCAAAAGATAATCCAAATCATCATCATAATGCAACCAATGCATCCATATCACACAACATTACTTATCTCATTTCTGAGATTTCAACCATTCAAGGCAAACATTATCATCCATTCATATATAAACAATGATCTATAATCACACCATCTATAATTAATTTAAAATGAGTTAAATTAATTACTTCTACCTCTAATTAAGTTAAAGTGAATTAAATTAATTACTACATCAATATAAATCTTGCTTACATCACCATTAATTAATTACAATTTAATAAATTAATTATTCTCTAATTAATCACCCTTGATTAATTATTATTTTATTACGTTCTAGTAATTATCCATTAATTAATTGCACAATTAATTACTCTAAACCAAATACAGTAATTAATCTTTAATTACTTCATTAATTAATTAACTATAATTAATTACATTAAACCTTAATTAATTATAATTAATTAATTACACTTAATCATTTATTATTATTAATTAATCTCTAATTAATCAATTTTAATTACATCATTAATTATATTAATTAATGATCCTTAATTATATTTAATAAATTATCTTATTTAAATTAATTATATAGAATAGTTAATCTCAATTTAAACCACAACTATTAATCACCTTAAATTAATCTCATTCTGTAATTAACTACCTTAATTACTTCATCAAATTAATTACTCCTTAATTAATTTCTTTAATTATCTCTTGATTAATTATACAAAGTAATTTAATCCAAATTACTTTCACCATTCCACCATTATCCACTAATTATATCCAGTAATTATCTTTAATTACTTCATTGAGTAATTCCATTTCATTAATTACATTAAGTAATTATTTACCAAAGCATCTAGTTTTTGACTTAATTAAACTTAATTAATTATCTTAAACAAATTACATTTAAACTTAATTAATTACATTAAGCAATTAATTTCTTAATTACTTCCATCAAGTAATTAATCTTAAAATAATTCACAAATGATTATCATTAATTAATTAATCTAATTAATTATTAAAAATTAATCATATTAATTTTTAAATAATCCTTAGTTAATGACCTTCATTAACTATTAATCATTCTTTAATTACTTTTATTAATTCACTTCTTGATTAATCTCTAATTATAAATTAATCTAAATTATTAATTTATAAATTAAATAAATAATTCATTTTTTAATTAATCTCTAAGATAATTCATTTCTTTATTAAAGGCCTCATTAATATTAAAGTTATTTAGAACATCACATTTTAAATTTAAATTCAAATTCCATTTTGAATTTAAGATTCAAATGATTATTTATTTAAACATTAACCAAATTTAAATTCAATTTATAATTCTCTAAATAAATGTAAATAACATTTATTACTTACATTTGAAACTTATATAAGATAAGCCTTTAAACTAATTTACTTAATTTCATTTAAAAATTAAGTTTTTAAGTACATTACTATTTAACTTGCAAATTCAAGTTAACAAATCATTTAACTTCCATTTATATACCTTTTATAAAAGAAGTTCATTCAAAAATCAAGTTTAAATATTTGTTTGAAACAAATTTACTTTTGACAAGCTATTTTAATTTAAACTTGTTTTAGAAACATTCAAAATTTAAAACTTATTCAAATACCCAGATTTGAATTCAAGGAACTTGAATCCATTATTTATTTAAAACATTTAATTTTTAAACTTGATTTAAACTTGTTTTAGACCTTCATTTAAAACTCTTTATTTAAAATCCAAACTTCATTTAAAACCTTAAGATTCAAAAGCTATTTGAAAACTAAGCTTAGCCTTTGAATTTAAAACACTGTTTAAATTATATTTCAGATTCTAAAATAAAAATTCTGAATCTTGAAATCTGTCAGGTTTTTAAAAACCTGAAAATCCACTCAAAATATTTTAAAACCTTAAAGATTCAAAGCCATTTGAATTTATACTTCATACTAGATTTAAACTTGTTTAAATCTATCATCTCAACTTTGAAATTCATTTAAGTTTGATTTAAATTTAAATTATAGACAGGTTTTATAAAACCTGTAACAAACAGAATCAACACGAGGGAACCCAAAACTTGCTTCGGGTCAAAACCCTTATTGCTTCGAGTAAACCCTTACATTTACTCGGGTAAATTCGAGTTCAAAATTTCCTGCACAACCAAGTTGATCAGAACTTTCAAAATGCACAGTGCACATGCACCGTGGCTCTGGCCAACTCCGGCTAACCTCCAAGCCTTCCCCACATTGCTGACCATCACTATACTTGATGGCAACCACCGAAAATCCATCAGTAACTCGGAATCGACTTCGAGTTAGCTAATCTAAAACCTGGAACAGCAGAACGAAATAAACCCCAAACCTGTCAACACTTCATCCCCAGCGCTCCGACCACCAGAGAGCCTCCACCACCGGCCACAGCCTCGACTACCTTCCCTCTAGCGATCCCCAAAATCCCATGACACTCGATCCACTGAGGAGGTCGAACCAATCAAAAACACTACCTAGATATAATTTAGGGTTCCAGACAAGAAATCAACACCACTGCCACCTCGATGAATTGCATCGCCATCCAGTATTTTTTCAAGCTTCACTAATCACTCCTCTACCTACTGGAAGAACCTCGACCATCTCAACCTCATAGATCACCAGAAATTTTCAAAAAAAAAACCAAAACAATGCAATTCAAAACTGCACCTTCATACTCAAAAATTTATAATTTTAGTGTTATAAATCATAATTTTGTTTATATATTCATTTCCTAATACTAAATCTATAAATTTCACAGTTTGCAATTTAATTTATTTAGAGTATGCACCGATGTTTTAAGATATATAGAGATACTCAAGTTTTTAATTTAACTAAATTAAGTTTTAAACCTTAATCTATGTTAAATCAACATCTTGTTTGTAAAACAGGTCCTAACAATAATTGTTTACAGGGAGGATTGAATTCAAATCAAAAACATGAATCAGGAAATATTAAACAGAGTAAATTCTGTTGAAACAGAAGCATATATCTTACACATAAGTATACACAGCAGGTTCACACAAACATGTTCATCTCATCACCACAAGCATGCAACCAGAAATTTATACTAATTTTTTTTAAAATAAAGTTACTCACCTGTTTAAATTGGAAGACAGAGCCAAGATTTTGAAAAGAACTTTGTACTTTTAAAACTGGAAATTTCTTGCTTTAAATCTTGAATTGCTTGATGAAAGCTTGAGTCGCTGGAGCTTATTTTTAAACTGGAATGCTTGCTACCTTAATTTAAAACTGCATGCATGCAGCTTGAATTCCAGATTCTAGGTGAAATGCAGGCTTTGACTGAATATGCAGGTTTTATAACAGATTTGCTTTCATACTTGAAGATGTGCGGTTGTTTTTGATTTTTGAGATGATGAATTGATTACAGTTTTGTTTGTTTGAAGTGGAAAATGAATTTTCAGGCTTCAGATTTTCAGGGACTTGATTTTTGAAAATATTATAGGAAAAATGATTTTGTTTTGAGAAATGGTTTCAAGAGGTAGATGGATTGTTGGTCTGAGAATGAAACATGCTAATTTTTAGATTTAGAAAAGTAGAAGAAAAGGGGAGGGGAGAAAATTTATACATATAAGGGCTGAAATTTGATTTTATAAAAGAAAATCTAAAATAAATGACACTTGTCTTTAAATTTAGCATTTGTCATAAACCTTAATTTATTACCTAACATATGTTATTATAAGGCCTAAGATGATTAAAATTGTCTTTAAATTTAATTAGTTATAATTAAATGTTAATTTGTATTTAAGTAGATGTTAATATAAGATAAATGTAATCTATGTTTAATTAATTATTTAATATGTATTTATTTATATGTAGATAATTTTTAAATAAATAAATCCAATTATATTTATAAAATAAAAGTTTATACATATATTTTGAAATAAAAAACAATTAAAAATATTTATACTTTAAATTTTCAAGGCTTTAAATTCAAATTCATATCAAATTCTAAAATTCAATTTTGAAATCAAGTTATATATATACATACATAACTACATAATTAAATTTTGGAAAAATAACTATTTTTATTAAAATCTATTTGTTAAAAACAATGTATTATTATATTTTGAAAATAACGCATTTGATAACTTTAAATAATTTACAAAAGAAATGGTTTCTTTATTGATAAATTATTTATTTTATCACACTATATCGAAATAAACCTTATTGTTAATTTTATTTAAATTTAAACTTAAGTTAAAACATATTTTAAACCATTTCAATATTTACCAGATGTATTTAAAATCATATAGTAATTTATTATATACTTTTAAAAGCTTAATATCAAATTAATCAATTTAAACAAATTAAAATTTTAACTTAACAATTTAAAACCATATATTATTTATTCAATAGCTTTAAAAGTTAAATTAAAATCATAATTCCCAATTTTACCAAATATATATATATTATTTATAGAAAACAAGATTTATTTATTTATTAAATTAAAACAATATCTATTTACAATATATACATATCCTATATAAATTATAAATAGAAAACAATTATTAGCTTTTAAAAGATAAAATCTATCAATTAAATATTTACTTTAATTGGATTATTAAATTAATTCAAATTTTATTAACAAAGATTATCAAACCAATTTAATTCTTAATTCAGATTATTAAATTGATATTGCCTAGAATTCCGGGTCATCACATTCCTCCCCCCTAAAAGAATTTCGTCCCCAAAATTTAAAATAAAGGTAATTTAATAATATATTTGAATTTAATAATCTATTTAAAGATTTTGATTTTAAAACACAAGCATATACCAATCATATGCTAACAACCAAAGCAATCAATTCATCCAATCAAACAAATCTAACTATCCAGACAAAATTCTAGATAGAGTTTCCTCGAGTTTCCCAAGTATATATATACCGGGATGCTCGCTCTACAGAATTCAAACAATCAATACTATTAAGCTCTAGAGCTCCTACTCATTTAGATCTACAGAACTAGACAGCATATCAGACTACAGACGAGTCTGACTCAACAACCAAACCTCCTTGAACCGCTGGTTCCAAAACCAATGATAGATCAGACACGTACTCCCTCAGAGATACGTGAAACACATTGAATCCCAGTTATCCAATCCGGCAATTCAATCCTGAAAACCACATACTTATCCAACCAAAACACAAAAGAGATCCAAACATCACGGAGCTAGCTTTCCAGTCTTACCCAAAACTTATAGCTTCTAGGTCTGAAATAGATTGTATAAATGTTATAAATTTGGATTACTACCCTAATCTTATTGGAATGTAAACTCTTTTACGTCTGGAATTGTTAGAACTTCGATCTGTTTGATATTTATAATCTAGTTTGACCCTTTTGGAAAAATTAGCATTTGATCTAACAAGGAATATATGCAAATAGAAAGAGATGTGTAAATTATGAATCAATTATAGTTTACGCTGTCTATTTTAGTAATAAAAGGAAATGATTATTCGTTGTAATTTCAAACAATGTAATCTTTTAAAGTTAAATCTTTTTTTGGACTAATTTATGGAAATTATAGCAGATAATCATTTTAGCTATGATTCCAACAATTTAACATGGAAATGAATATTCTAATGAAGGTATATAACTAGAACATATTTGATAAAAGTGAATATTTGTACATAATTACCATGCTTATAATAATTAAATAAAAAGCCAATAATGACACTTGCATGAAATATTCACATTTGGGAAAACTAACTAATGGGAAAAGAATTTAAAAGGTTATAAATCCAATAAATATAATGAATTGGAGTTGCAATAATTTGATAGGGTGAATGGATTGATGGGACCGATAAAAATGAAATAGATATAAAAGGTTACTAATTTGAAATAAGTAATCATACATAAATGTCTTAGGAAATGTCCTTTGGATTTTATGGATAAATTGACATTTATTAGCATTAATCAGGGATTTATGAGTAGATAAATATTTAAGGTAAATCTTATTGCCTTAAATAGAAAGGAAATTATTAAGCTAAGTCCAATGTCTACCTAAGATAATATAAATAAAGACTTAGGACGATTAATTGCACCTAATAGGTTAGTGATGCGAGGACAGTAGGGTCACCCAACAGAAGACTTCCCTTCACTTTGAGTTTACTAGCAATTGGGTGCATTTACTATTGATATGAGATATCGCTATCCGTAGGACTTGTGACGGTGTGAGAGATTGGGCTTGCATTCTTAATTGGAAAGTACTAAATGGTCCAAATTTGGAATTATGAGCGGTGAGGGATATCTTCATAGGGGTTCGCTTTTGGTTTGAGTAATTAAGTGGCTGAAGGGTCCGCCTCTCTCCAAAACGAAGTGTTAAGTTGTTTGCGCCAAAAATGGTCACAAACCCCAAGTATCGTGAAAGCACCAGTGTATGAACACAAATCAACAATATTCAAGCAAAAATTCCAGATCTAAGCAAACAACAGACAGCAATCCAGTAATAACATACAAAGACACGAGATTTATAGTGGTTCGGCTATCTCCGGCCTACGTCCACTTCAAAGTTCTATCTTTTATTGATTATCCTTGCTGGTTACAGATGGTTACAGTGATTACAATGAAGTAATTTGAGTACAACAGCGATGATAAGGTGTAGAATTGAATCCGGCAGAGTCTGGACGTCCAATGGCGAAAAGATCCTTTTTCTATAGGCTTCAGGGGGCTATTTATAGGCGTAGGAGGCTGATATCGCGCTCAAACTTCGGGAGACTTCTTCTGGCACGTGAGTGGCCCACGCGACCGACCCCACCAAGTTTCGACTCGATCTATGATCGATAAGAATCCATTTCGTATCCATCAAAAAATGATCCAATCGAGCTGAAACTTGGTAGGATTGTTCTTTACCTTGTATGCAAGCCACTGTGAAAATTTCATTGCATTTGGATCAACGGTTTAGGAGATATGATCGACACGAGTTGATGTCCTTCGGAAGGCTGTCCGGTTCGAATCCATGGCTTCGTATCCCTCCCGTTCGACTCGATCAAGGCACATGTGTATGAAGTGACGTGGCGCTACTTCCAGGGTTCGATCCATATTCCTTGCCGTTTTGAATGCTTCTTCTCTTGATTCGTGGATATTTTTCGCTTGCATCCGTATTTCGTGCTCGTTCATATCCATAATCTCGCAACGGTATGCTCGCACCCATTAATTCGTGTCCTTCTTTGTATCGATTCCAGGAGTGCACTTCGCATTGATCCCTTACGAATTGATCGATACGAAATGACCATGAGGGCCATCGATACGAAGTGGCCGTGAAAAGAGATGTGAAATAGAGGATGGGTACGAAGCTCATCCTTAGGATGGATACGAGCGAGATCTTACCCGACGGATGCAAACGAATCCTTACCCGATGGATGCGAACAGTACTTTACCTGATGGATACGAACAATGCCTCACCTGCTCGCTTACATGATCGATGCGAAACCATTGAATCGAGTACATACTGATCGATACGAACGGTATCGATTCGAACAAACCACCGCACGCTTGCTTACCAATCTGGGTCTATTGCTATCGAGTCGAAATCCTTCTGGCCTTCCCACCTGATCGATATGAACGCCATTGAGTCAAACCAAAACCTGATCGATTCGAACTCCATCGAGTCGAACCACTGCTGATTGATACGAACTCAATCGATATGACACACCCTCTGCTGATCGATACGAAATGCATCGATACAAACCAGTCCTTGCGCACCTTAATCCATCCGTATCTCGAGCGTACGAACTCCGATTTGATCCGAAACTTGAAACATAGCCTCTCCTTGTCCTCATCATCATCTCCAATCGATTCCGTCCTGATCGGAGCTTAGCCAAATTTTAGCGACTTCGATTGCAGCCTTGTTTCCAATTGATCTCTAATCCTGATATCCATCATTCCTTGCCAATTTGTTGATATTCCAGTCTTGACCAAAAGGTGGGATAACATTTGCCCCCCAAAACATGTCTTGTGATAAGAAGGCGTGTTTTGAATAGTTTCGAATCTGATATCCAAAATCCATAGCCATATCACTAGAGTACATCATCCTTGACTGCTCCGAGTCGATGCCCAATTCCAAATCCAATAACCAACTCCTTTAGTCAATTCCGTATCCATCTGAACCCGATAACCGAGTTCTGATCCATCCTTATCCAATAGCCAGTACCCGAATCCAGGACTTCTCCGGGTCGATATCCAAATCTATAACCTCTCCGGGCTCTTGCCAAGCGCAATCCACACCCAACGACCGTGGTCCAGTGTCCCTGGACATCGAGCTAACCTCTCTGGGTTCTTATCATGCGCAATCCACACTTGACGACCGTGGTCCAGTGTCCCTGGACGTTGAGCTAAACTCTCTGGGTTCTTGCCAAGCGCAATCCACACTTGACGACAGTTGTCCAGTGTCCCTGAACGTTGTACAATGCCATGGCTTAAGTCCTAAGCCGAATCCTGGTCTCTTCGGACCCTTGTTGAGCATAGTCCATACTCTACGACCTGAAACAATAATCGATAATATGGGGCCTAAGTCCTAGGCCGATCCTGGTCACTCTGTACCCTTGCTGAGCATAAGCCATACTCAACGACCTGAATAAGTCAATTCGCCACATGCGGACGAAGAGACTTTCCCCTTGCCAGGTATAATCCATGCCTGACGACCATTTACCAAAAACCAGATAAAAATCCAATCAAAATCCAATCCGAAATCCAAATCAAACCAAAAAAGCAGAAACCCAAACCAACATCCAAAACAGAAAACAATCATCCAAGCGAAAATCCAAATCAGAAAGCAAACAAAACCAGAAGTTCAATCCAAACTCTAAAACCAAACCAGAAAAATCAGTGTCCAATCCGAAAGCAAAAGACAAATTTCACAAACCATAGCATCATGGTTTATCATCATTCAGAACATGCCTAGGGGCTATCTCCGTCCCCATACATGTGTAAATGACTTTGCCGTTTGCCAATAGCTTGTTACTTATTTCATATTATCTTGGTCAATGGATAATCAATCGACCATCATGCCGGGGCCTCACACCATCGTTGCTCGAGGTAGGCGGTGGTTGCTCCTGATCCACCACTGCATTTCGAGTTCCGACATATTGTCGCAACTGTCCATTCCTTACATGCTCCTCGATTATATCCTTTAAGTGCCTGCAGCCATTAGCAATTCATGGAATAGGCAGTGCCTTCCTGATGCCCTTTCTCGTTCAGAAGGCTCTCTCCTAGCTGGCCTTGGGTAGGGAAGGCGATTCCGGGTTTCCAAGTATATCCGCTCCAGCGTCTCGTTCAATCCAGTGTATGTTGAAAACTTTGGATCCTTCCATCGCTTCCTAGCTTTTCCAAAATCATCATCCAATTTCCTTTTTCCTTTTTCATTATCCGAACCTCTGCTAGATGTGTAGGATCGATTTCACCCTAGAGGGGGGGGGGGTGAATAGGGTGATAGTGTTAATTATAAAAATTAATCGCGGAAGCTTATAAATTAATTTCAATTCAGATCACAGAATAGCAGCACATATGTCACAGAATATAAATAACAAAAAAAAAACAGAACAACACAGAATTTACCCAGCTTCGGCAAAACCCTGCCTACGTGCTGCCCCCAAGGTTTCTAGTAGAAATTAGATAGTCCCTCGCTTACACACGTAAACTCGTTATACCCGCTATCGACTAATCTAACTCCACGCTCAAAACCTTGCCACAACTCAACCACCGAGTTGCGAATTCTCAAGCTACGCCACGTAGCTTGTCCCCTAGTCACACGACTAGAAAAATAAACGGTTTAAAAAAGAAAATACAATTAAAAACAGTTAAAAATTAAAATAAAACTAATTTAAAATAAACCCTTATTATAATTTTTAAAACCCCTAATCTAAAACAAAAGGCCGGCCCACGCTTTATTCTTTAACCCGTTCAAAAATTTGGACCATTTCTTTGTTATTCACCAGCCCGATCCCCTTTATTTATTTGTTGCGAAAAATAATGGCGGCATGCGTCTTCGTTCTTCGATCTGAAAATTAGGGCTCGTGCTCGATACTCTTTTCTCTGGAAATTTGGCGGCTTTCTCTTAGCTCTGAGGTCTAGGGTTATTTTGAAGCTCCGACATTAAGTTGATCGAATCAGTGATTAATTAATTGCAAGTTGTCTTGCTCGATCGAATCCTTGTTGCTTACTTCGGTTGCTTCGATGAGTTCGTTTGTTGCTTCGGGTAAGATTTTTAGCTCTGTTCCTTTTTGATTTTCGTATTCGAACTCATGTCTTCATGCCGATGATGATTGGGGCATTTTATATAGGATTCAAAACCCTATTTTTGCGTTCGTATAAATTTTGTTTGAATTCGTCTTCACTGTGCTTTGGCCGCTCGATGATGCTTGAATGTTTGAGATTGATTCTGACTAATTCGTTATCGTATATTTTGGTTGCTTGATGGTTACGGCTTTGATTTATTTCGTGATCAATTTTACTTGTTCAACATATCCACGGCTTGTTCAACTCCTTGATTGCCACGGCTTCTGCTCCGATCATTTTACTGTTGACTTTATTCACTGACTTCATTTTGACTTTGGCATTGACTAACTTGATTTTGGGTATGCGAATTAGCTTCGGCCATCACCATTGCTTTTATACAACTTGATTTACGACTTGGTAATCACTGTAACCTGTACTGTATAGTTCGACTCTGGTCATTTTGTATCTGCATTTGTTATTTCTGAAGCTCGAGTTGCACTTGCTCACTGCTTGATGGTCTTGTGACTCTTGATATGCCTTTGTGCATTTTTCTGTATTCAGTTGAGTTGATTGTTGCATTTTTTTACTTCTGCACTTGTGTATATTTGGGCTGATCATTTGTATACATACATTCTTGTATGTATATATGTGTATGGTCACTTGTGTATTGCCTTTCTGAACTGTGCACATTGTTGCATGGTTCTCTGACCTTGTTGCCTCTGTTCATTTGCCGGTTAGCTTGCATCTGCTTGCTGTTGTTTGGATATTGTGGCATGTGGTCTTTTCTGTGTTCCCATTGTATTGCATTTGTATCACTGTATCATGCTTGGCTTTCATGTTCATGTGTATCTTTGTAAACTTGTTGCATTCATGTTCTTCACTTGGTTGTTGACACTGGTCTGGTTCATCTTAAAAATTTCTGTGCCACTTTCCATGTGTTCATGTTGCTGGACTTGTTGTTGGCATGTGCATGTTACCTTGTTCACTGTTTTGCATTTAGCTCGGTTTACTGGTGCATACATGTTGCATTACTTGTCTCTGCTCCATTCTGGTTGCTTCCCTGATCTTGTAGTTGCACTTGGTCATTTTACCTATTGTATCTGAGTTGAGTAATTTCTACTGTGACCTTCATGCTTGGATATTGAGATCCTGTTTGCATGCTGGTGACATTCATGTTCTTGCAGTCTTCATTTTCGACCTTGACTTTGGTTAATGTGCATGTTGCTATTGCATTATGTTGGTCTGACTTGTATGTTGGCAACTTGTATTTGTGCTGCTTTGTTTTCATTAAGCTTGATCTCTGTTGCCTTGATCATACTTGCCCAGTTTACACAGATGCTCCACTTGTTCATTTTGTTCAAGTGTACTTGTCTTCATTCTGTGTTGAATCCAGTTTCACGGCTCGGGTTTGACCTTGTGCTCGAGTCGTGATTTTTATGTTATCGCACGTGAGTTGAACCCTGTATTTGGGTTTGACCTGTGCTCACCTGTCCCTGTAGCATTATCAAGTGTATATCGGTGTGCACGGCCTTGTGGCATATACAGTAATACACTGTGTATGTCACAAGTTGTTCGTGTATGATGAATTCAAATTTAAATTATGACGAACAACCCAAATAACTGAGGCAAATCATATTTTCAAAAATTATCTTTTATTTTTGAATTGCAAAAATATTTCTTTTTCAATTTTACTGCGTTAGTTTATATTTTTGCAGATTGCTCAGATGCTGGATTCAAATTGGAAGGAAGTTGAAGATAAATACGAGTGTG
This sequence comes from Allium cepa, assembly GCA_030765085.1. Classification (NCBI taxonomy): domain Eukaryota; kingdom Viridiplantae; phylum Streptophyta; class Magnoliopsida; order Asparagales; family Amaryllidaceae; genus Allium; species Allium cepa. The sequence goes on from CM060934.1 coordinate 1,001,452,659, forward strand.
AGTGATATGTAGTGAGGTGAACTGTAAATATGAAATGTGATGTAATTGAAATCAAAATTGTATATGTATAGTGAGAGCATGAAATTGTACTATTCAAAATTGTAATAAATATTAGTTTGAATAAAATATTCGTTTGAATTCAAATTTCGTGTTATTTATTTTATTCAGCAAATATTTATTTAATCTGTGAAAAATAAAATAGTACATTAACAAATACATTTAAACGAATGTATATATGTTTATTATCATCAAACAAAAATCATATAAGCGCATACTCAACAATCTCCCCCTTTTGATGATAACAAACATATATTTAAGATTTTGAATATATTAAATGTATTTGATCATTGATATGCTCTAATTGTTCCCCCTATTTAAATGCTTCCTCTCTACACAAAGCTCCCCCTACAAATATGCATACAATTAAATAATATGCAAATGAGCCTAGATGCAAATGGAAAATATTTGACCTTTGCTTGATTTTATTTGACAAAATCTTAACTTTTCTCTCCCCCCTTTGTTATCAGCAAAAAATAATAGTGTTAGAGAAAATAGAGATAAAGTTATCGATATTAATTCAACAATAAAACTCAATTGAATATAAATATTAAATTTCAATAAAAAATCAAACAAAAATCATAAATATTTTGTTAGGCGCATATTCCACTTTTAGAATGATGGAAATGATGTCATCATATAAAACCATACAGTTGTGTCTATTTATGGTATATTTATATCAGGAATTTGAATATCTACTAACCATGCATAACCGTTAGGACTTTTAAATGAGATTAGTAGTATTCCAATTTTATTTTAAAAAAAAATGAATTCAGGTATGTTCTAACCACGCATAATCGTGAGGACTTTTAAATGGGATTAGAATCAACTTGTTTATTTTGAAAATCAACTTTTGATATGTGTTCCATACATGCATAACCGCGAGGACTTTTAAATGAGCATGGAAGCACATAACAAATTCCAAGTATTTCACCCATGCATAACCGTGAGGACTTTTAAATGAGAGTGAATACTTTGGTATTTATTATTATTATTATTATTACCTTTTTTAAAAAATGTGAAAAATGAAAAACGAACGATTCCTGTTTAAAGTACCACATATCGACAAACTATATAGAATTTTGATGAGTGATGGTCGTTAGAAATATGATAGATATAGAGATGGTCATGGAATTTTTACCCAACAAAACATTTTTATAACTCTTGTTATGAAATTCTAAAGAAATTTATTAATTATATCGTCTTAAGTCATAATATTTGATCAATATTAACACTCATCACTTTTTCAATCACTATTTTTCTTTTCGATAAACATTAGGGAGTCAGATTAGTCAAAATAGTCATTTAAAATCAAACTCAAAAATAATTATGAAATTAATTTTTCAAAAATGACTAATCTGAAAATATGGTCAAAAATGATTTTCTCCAGGGGGTTTTAAAAGAAAATTTTCAGCTATCTGAAAATTCTTTGAAATGAAGAATATGCAGATATTTTCTTTGAAAAACGATGCAGTTACTAAATGTCTCAACAAAAATCACGTTTCACTAGTAATTTTTCTATCAACAGATTACCAGTGAAATCTGCATCTGAATTTCTCTTTCACTCAAAAATTATCATCAATTGAATTTTATAGATCAAAACATGAAGTGTGCACCAAAAATTTCAAATTCAATTTTAACAACAATTTAAATGACATTCTTTTGAATTTGAAATGAAGCCGTGTAAATAATCGAAAACGTGAATATAGAGTTAGCCATATTATAACCAAATGTATTATCGTCCAACAAAACACTATTTTTAATCCAAACTGATATACATGAAGTAATTCAAAGAATCTAGAGATTATTATAGTGTTTTTGGCATAAGAATATACTTGGCCAACTATGTTGAATAAGTCAGAAACAAAATCATCATCTTTTCATCAAATCAATATTGGCTGATTTTAATTCAGAATATGGTGCAGATTATCACATTTAATATATCGTACAAATAAATATACCTTTACCTGTTTTACCTTTACGATATTTTTCGTCGTTGTCCATTGTGATTCTGTCACCTTTATACTAGGCTAAGGAACTTTGCTTTGTCGTCCGTTGTGTTTCTGGAACAGCCAAAAATCTAGAGAACACTGTTGTTGTTCCTTAGCCTGCCACGACACCTACACGATGAAAGATTTATGTGACCTATTTGTTTTTATAGGTCCATGGTTGTTAGTGGCAGAAAATTTTGAAGAACAATTTTGTAAAGACCCAAAACTATTAATAATTGTTCCCTTCGGCACCGAAATTTGTTTAACTTTGAGAGATTTTATATTTGTGCCTTTTAGAACCCAAATCGGTATAGTTTTCACATGTTTGGGTCTATACCAACAATTATTGTGATTGTGTCCATATTTTCCACAAATTGTGCACATAGAATTAACTTGATTAATATTGTTTTCAACAATTTTTGAATTATTATATCCAAGTCCTTGTCTAACCGAATTAACAGTTTGCTTTCCTAATAGCATATTCAACGATTTTTCACTTTTTGAAAATTTATCCAAAGTCGTTGACAATTGTTGGACTTGTGTTTTGAGAGATTCATTTTCGTTTAACAATTGTGTGCACTTTTTAATAGAATTCTCTCTCCTAGTATTTTCATTTTCTTTTAAAATCATAATTTCATTTTCAAGTGATTTTAAATTGATTTCTGATTTTTTGATTTCTTCTTCGAATGTTGGACACTTATCACACTTAGGGATCCTACTTTGATAGGTTTTAACTAGTTGGTCAAGTTGTTTATTTAAATCTATCAAAGTGTCTTTTTGTGATTCAAGTTTAGCGTATTTTTCCCTAAGTCGTTCAAAACAGCCGTTTACTTCATGAAAATATATAAGCAACTTAGAATGGGTAAGTTTTGATACCTCACTTGGCTCGTCATCGTCACTGTCAGTTGTATCACCTTGAAGACACAATTCTGCCTTTTTGCTTTCACTGCCAGTGCTTTGATCATTCTCGTCTATTTCATCCCAAGTGGCTGCAAAACTTTTCTTTTTCTGTTTCTTTCCATGGCTGGATTTAATTTGTGGACAATCGGGCTTGATATGGCCGGGCTTGTTGCAATTATAACAGATGATCTTCTGTTCTTCTGAGTGGTCAAATGCTTTGCCTATTCTGCTTTTCAATTCCTGATTTCGAGCTGGATTTCCGTGTTTGTGATTCCATTTTTTGAATTTCCTTATTAACAACTCTAGCTCTTCTGCTCCATCATCATCATCGTTATCATCATCACTTTCGGTTGTTCCTTTGAGCGCTATTGATTTCTTTCGAGTATCTCCTCCTTCACGCTCTTCCTTGAATTTCATTTCTAGCTCATAAATGGTGAGATTTCCGATGAGTTCTTCGATTTTGAGTTGTTTTAAATCTTTCGATTCTTGAATGGCAGTTACTTTCGCTTCAAAGCTTCGTGGAAGGACTCTGAGGATTTTCCGGACTATTTCCAATTCGGTGTATGTTTTTCCGAGAGCTTTTGATTTGTATACGATATTGGAAAGTCGTCCGTACATCTCTTTGACATTTTCTTCCTTCGCCATTATAAAGTTCTCGTATTCGCTGCTTAGCATGGCAAGGCGAGATTCTTTGACTTGAGATGTTCCTTCGTGAGTAACTTTTAGTATGTGCCATATTTCCTGCGCAGTTAGACAATGTGAGACACGATTAAATTCTAATTGATCCAATGAACAGATAATAGAATTCATAGCTTTGGCATTAGTATTCCGTAATTTATTTTCTAGTTCTGTTCATTGTTCCTTTGGTTTCTCTATTTCCTGATTATCTACAGTTATAGTTGGAGTTCTGTAACCTGTCTCAACAATATCCCAAGCGTCAATGGTTTTCAGAAAAATTTTCATCCTATTTTTCCAAAAAGCATATTCACCATTGAACATTGATGGTCTAACTATCGACTGACCCTCTGCAAAAGCATTATTAAAAGAAGCCATTTTAAAAATTCAAATTTTTAAAACAAAACTGATTTTTTTTTAAAATCGAATTTTTAAAAACAAATGTTGACTTCTATTCCTAGCTCCGATACCACTTGTAGGATCGATTTCACCCTAGAGGGGGGGGGGGGTGAATAGGGTGATAGTGTTAATTATAAAAATTAATCGCGGAAGCTTATAAATTAATTTCAATTCAGATCACAGAATAGCAGCAGATATATCACAAAATATAAATAACAAAAAAAAACAGAACAACACAGAATTTACCCAGCTTCGGCAAAACCCTGCCTACGTGCTGGCCCCAAGGTTTCTACTAGAAATTAGATAGTTCCTCACTTACACACATAAACTCGCTATACCCGCTATTAACTAATCTAACTCTACGCTCAAAACCTTGCCACAACTCAGCCACGGAGTTGCGAATTTTCAAGCTACGCCACGTAGCTTGTCCCCTAGTCACACGACTAGAAAAATAAACGGTTTAAAAAAGAAAATACAATTAAAAACAGTTAAAAATTAAAATAACCCTAATTTAAAATAAAACCCTTATTATAATTTTTAAAACCCCTAATCTAAAACAAAAGGACGGCCCACGCTTTATTCTTTAACCCGTTCAAAAATTTGGACCATTTCTTTGTTATTCTCCAGCCCGATCCCCTTTATTTCTTTGTTGCGAAAAATAATGGCGGCATGCGTCTTCGTTCTTCGATCTGAAAATTAGGGCTCATGCTCGATACTCTTTTCTCTGGAAATTTGGCGGCTTTCTCTTAGCTCTGAGGTCTAGGGCTATTTTGAAGCTCCGACTTTAAGTTGATCGAATCAGTGATTAATTGCAAGTTGTCTTGCTCGATCGAATCCTTGTTGCTTACTTCGGTTGCTTCGATGAGTTCGTTTGTTGCTTCGGGTAAGATTTTTAGCTCTGTTCCTTTTTGATTTTCGTATTCGAACTCATGTCTTCATGCCGATGATGATTGGGGCATTTTATATAGGATTCAAAACCCTATTTTTGCGTTCGTATAAATTTTGTTTGAATTCGTCTTCACTGTGCTTTGGCCGCTCGATGATGCTTGAATGTTTGAGATTGATTCTGACTAATTCGTTATCGTATATTTTGGTTGCTTGATGGTTACGGCTTTGATTTATTTCGTGATCAATTTTACTTGTTCAACATATCCACGGCTTGTTCAACTCCTTGATTGCCACGGCTTCTGCTCCGATCATTTTACTGTTGACTTTATTCACTGACTTCATTTTGACTTTGGCATTGACTAACTTGATTTTGGGTATGCGAATTAGCTTCGGCCATCACCATTGCTTTTATACAAACTTGATTTACGACTTGGTAATCACTGTAACCTGTACTGTATAGTTCGACTCCGGTCATTTTGTATATGCATTTGTTATTTCTGAAGCTCGAGTTGCACTTGCTCACTGCTTGATGGTATTGTGACTCTTGCTATGCCTTTGTGCATTTTTCTGTATTCAGTTGAGTTGATTGTTTCATTTGTTTACTTCTGCACTTGTGTTTATTTGGGCTAATCATTTGTATACATACATTCTTGTATGTATATATGTGTATGGTCACTTGTGTATTGCCTTTCTGAACTGTGCACATTGTTGCATGGTTCTCTGACCTTGTTGCCTCTGTTCATTTGCCGGTTAGCTTGCATCTGCTTGCCGTTGTTTGGATATTGTGGCATGTGGTCTTTGCTGTGTTCCCATTGTATTGCATTTGTATCACTGTATCATGCTTGGCTTTCATATTCATGTGTATCTTCGTAAACTTGTTGCATTCATGTTCTTCACTTGGTTGTTGACACTGGTCTGGTTCATCTCAAAATTTCTGTGCCACTTTCCATGTGTTCATGTTGCTGGACTTGTTGTTGGCATGTGCATGTTACCTTGTTCACTGTTTTGCATTTAGCTCGGTTTACTGGTGCATACATGTTGCATTACTTGTCTCTGCTCCATTCTGGTTGCTTCCCTGATCTTGTAGTTGCACTTGGTCATTTTACCTATTGTATCTGAGTTGAGTAATTTCCACTGTGACCTTCATGCTTGGATATTGAGATCCTGTTTGCATGCTGGTGACATTCATGTTCTTGCAGTCTTCATTTTCGACCTTGACTTTGGTTAATGTGCATGTTGCTATTGCATTATGTTGGTCTGACTTGTATGTTGGCAACTTGTATTTGTGCTGCTTTGTTTTCATTAAGCTTGATCTCTGTTGCCTTGATCATACTTGCCCAGTTTACACAGATGCTCCACTTGTTCATTTTGTTCAAGTGTACTTGTCTTCATTCTGTGTTGAATCCAGTTTCACAGCTCGGGTTTGACCTTGTGCTCGTGTCGTGATTTTTTTGTTATCGCACGTGAGTTGAACCATGTATTTGGGTTTGACCTGTGCTCACCTGTCCCTGTAGCATTATCAAGTGTATATCGGTGTGCACGGCCTTGTGGCATATACAGTAATACACTGTGTATGTCACAAGTTGTTTGTGTATGATGAATTCAAATTTAAATTATTACGAACAACCCAAATAACTGAGGCAAATCATATTTTCAAAAATTATCTTTTATTTTTGAATTGCAAAAATATTTCTTTTTCAATTTTACTGCGTTAGTTTATATTTTTGCAGATTGCTCAGATGCTGGATTCAAACTGGAAGGAAGTTGAAGATAAATACGAGTGTGAGTGATATGTAGTGAGGTGAACTGTAAATATGAAATGTGATGTAATTGAAATCAAAATTGTATATGTATAGTGAGAGCATGAAATTGTACTATTCAAAATTGTAATAAATTTTAGTTTGAATAAAATATTCGTTTGAATTCAAATTTCGTGTTATTTATTTTATTCAGCAAATATTTATTTAATCTGTGAAAAATAAAATAGTACATTAACAAATACTTTAAACGAATGAATATATGTTTATTATCATCAAACAAAAATCATATAAGCGCATATTCAACAAGATGGTCCTCCACCCTCAGTCGCATTCACTTCCTTTAACTTTAAATCTGCACATGCATCGTCTTGTCGGAGGAACCTCTCAGCTTCATGAAAGAATTCCCAAGATCCAGTGGCGGGTCTCGTATTAAAGATACCTTGGAATCCGAATCCTCCCTGATTTCGGACACTGCTGCCATTAAAGCCATTGATGGATCCGGCCGATCCACCGAAGCAACTGCCGCATTGAATCGAGTTAGAAAAGCTCTGAGTGATTCATCCGCCCTTTGTTTTACCGACGTTAGCATCATCACGTTCTTGGGCCTCTTAATATGAACCCGAAATTGCCTTAGAAACCTATCCACCAGCTCCGTCCATGTTCTGATAGACCCTTTTTCCAACTGCCTAAACCACATTGCGACTATATCTGTCAGATACAAGGAAAAACATCAGGCCATAACTTCCTTCGATACCCCCAGTACTTCCATGTGTCTAGTATATCTCATCAGATGATCTGTCGGATCAGCCTTGCCATTGTATACTTCCACAGTAGGTAGCTTGAAAACAGGCGAATTTCGTGCCATCCTGATTTCCCGTGTGAACGGACTCTTGTTCACCCCTTCCAAATCTCTATTAGTGAGACCTCCACACATAGTCCTTCTGATAATCTCATCTAATCCAACATTATCTGTCAAAGATTGCCCCTCATGTCCCCGAGGGAAATTCGGTACATACTCCTCATGCGGTTCACTGATGTTAGCACTCGCACTAACCTGTTGAGCTCCATCCAAGGGTCTTCCAGTATCAGATCCTGCGGGCCTGCCCCCAAGCCTTTGTCGATTGTCATCTAGTTTTGCATTCTGTCCTCCATCAGGTTCCGCGACCCTAGTTCCTTGTCCTACATTCACAGTCACTATAGTCGGTCCAAGGTTTTGTGTTCCTGCAGCTCTCATCTGTTCAAGGGAAGTCGGCATTATGTCCTATTGACTCTTCAACAATCTCTCTTGCAACGAATTGTCCATAGCCTCCATTTCATCCTTGGTTATGTAGATCGAAGCTTGTCCTTCCCCAGCTCCAGAGGATGCTTCTTGACTTCCATCCTATTGGCTTCTCTCAGCTCTTTGTCTCCTGCTTGTCTGACGAGTCATTGTCTTTCAAATCTAAACTCTTCACTCTTCACTCTTTTCAAATCCAAACTTCAATCCAATGTAGCGGGTGCTAGTCCCTCTCAATGAAAGCACCAAAGTGTTTGCGCCAAAAATGGTCACAAACCCCAAGTATCGTGAAAGCACCAGTGTATGAATACAAATCAGCAATATTCAAGCAAAAATCCCAGATCTAAGCAAACAATAGACAACAACCCAGTAATAACATACAAAGACACGAGATTTATAGTGGTTCGTCTATCTCCGGCCTACGTCCACTTTAAAGTTTTATCATTTATTGATTATCCTTTGTGGTTACAGATGGTTACAGCGATTACAATGAAGTAATTTGAGTACAACAGTGACGATAAGGTGTAGAATTGAATCCGGCAGAGTCTGGACGTCCAATGGCCAAAAGATCCTTTTTCTGTAGGCTTCAGGGGCCTATTTATAGGCGTAGGAGGTTGATATCGCGCTCAAACTTCGGGAGACTTCTTCTGGCACGTGAGTGGGCCCACGCGACCGACCCCACCAAGTTTCGACTCGATCTGTGATCGATACGAATCCATTTTGTATCCATCAAAAAATGATCCAATGGAGCTGAAACTTGGCAGGATTGTTCTTTACCTTGTATGCAAGCCACTGTGAAAATTTCATTGCATTTGGATCAACGGTTTAGGGGATATGATCGACACGAGTTGATGTTTTTCGGAAGGCTGTCCGGTTCGATTCCAAGGCTTCGTATCCCTCCTGTTCGACTCGATCAAGGCACGTGTGTATGAAGTGACGTGGCGCTACTTCCAGGGTTCGATCCATATCCTCGCCGTTTTGAACGCTTCTTCCCTTGATTCGTGGATATTTTTCTCTTGCATCCGTATTTCGTGCTCGTTCATATCCATAATCTCACAACGGTATGCTCGCATCCATTAATTCGTGTCCTTCTTTGTATCGATTCCAGGAGTGCACTTCGCATCGATCCCTTACGAATTGATCGATACGAAATGACCATGACGGCTATCGATACGAAGTGGCTGTGAAGAGAGATATGAAATAGAGGATGGGTACGAAGCTCATCCTTAGGATGGATACGAGCGAGATCTTACCTGACGGATGCAAACGAAGCTTTACCCGATGGATGCGAACAGTACTTTACCTGATGGATACGAACAATGCCTCACCTGCCCGCTTACCTGATCGATGCAAAACCATTGAGTCGAGTCCATGCTGATCGATACGAGCGGTATCGATTCGAACAAACCACCACACGCTTGCTTACCAATCTGGGTCTACTGCTATCGAGTCGAAATCCTTCTGGCCTTCCCACCTGATCTATACGAACGCCATCGAGTCGAACCAAAACCTGATCGATTCAAACTCCATCGAGTCGAACCACTGCTGATTGATACGAACTCAATCGATACGACACACCCTCTGCCGATCGATATGAAATGCATCGATACGAACCAGTCCTTGCGCACCTTAATCCATCCGTATCTCGAGCACACGAACTCCGATTGATCCGAAACTTGAAACATAGCCTCTCCTAGTCCTCATCATCATATCCAATTGATTCCGTCCTGATCGGAGCTTAGCCAAATTTTAGCGACATCGATTGCAGCCTTGTTTCCAATCGATCTCTAATCTTGATATCCATCATTCCTTGCCAATTTATTGATATTCCAGTCTTGACCAAAAGGTGGGATAATATAAGTAACTTTATGAGATTACAAATAAATAATAGGGATGTCTCTAAAAAGGGTTTACTTTAGTGTTGAAGTCTTAAGTGGCTGAAGCGTCTGCATCCCAACCGAAAGAAGTAATCGAATAAGATGCCATATTTATAATTAAAGAGCGAGAGTGGATATCTTGGGAAGGGTTCACTTTAGGTTTGGGGTCTTAAGTGACTGTAGAGTCCTCCTCTTTCCTATAAAGTAAGTATTAAATAGCCGAATGAGATTTCCAAGAAATGACAGCTAGATAGTACCATTGAGGAGCATGCTTCTGGAATTAGGTCATAAGTGATAAGGCCTGCCTATTTTCCATTGGGAAGTATTGAGTGGCTTGGGTACAGTCTCTCACATTGCTAAGGCCATGATCACAGTAGTACCATTTACTACCACGCCTTGGGGATAGGTCTTAAATGGTGGGATCTGCCTTAGTTAAGGTCTTAAATGACCAAAGTCTGCCTATTTTCCACTTAGATATATTAAGTGGCTTGGATGTTTTTTATTACATGGCTATAATTTTATCGGCGATAGATGCGGTAATATTTGGACATTAAGTGCCGGAATCCTCAAACAGTGGTTAGAGGTCTTCTATCTTGGACCCACCAACCATTTACTACATTGTTAGGAAAGCACCTTGGGAATAGATCTTAAATGACAAGGTCTACCTAGATTATGGTCTTAAATGGCAGAATCTGTTTATTCCTATTTATAAATGTATTGTAGAAGCCCGCTTCATATATAGAAGTATTAAGTGGAAAATGGGTTTGGAAGTATTGGTGGTTGATAAGGCTTCATTAGTATTTCGTAACTTGGGAAGGGGGTAAGTATGTAATCATATGTGCATTGCAAGATTAGATTGGAATTGCTAGCTTTAATGGACATAACAATTAAATGGGAACCAATCAGTATAAGTTTATGTTATGGACAGTTTATATTTTCAGTCATCAGAATTTGCTTTGACTCCATCCTCATTACAACCGACATGATATAATTTAGTGGAACATGTTACTGGAGCTAGATGTGCTTTGTTGTTGGAGAAATCTTGTTTCTCCCATGGGCAATGCTAATATGACAATCTGTTACCCAAGGAAGCCATTAATTCCAAGGTAGTAGTCATAGTCAATATTCTTATCCTATTATTATTTCTGCTGTAAATTTGAATTTATATCAATATCTGATAATGCTCATGCTTATTTACAGGTACCGATTCAACAATCTATGCTCCGATGGACTTGGATTTCAGTATTTATCAAAATTTTGACCTATTAAGGTGCAGGTTGTTCCAACACAAAATTGGACGGTGTCTCTCGTAGTGTCTAATAATTTGAATCTCTTACTATCCTTCATTTTCACGTAAGGAAATCAAAATCCGATTGTAACAATCCCGATTTAAAGACGAATTTGAGTTTGTAATTAAATTAAGTTTTTGAGTTAAATTGTGTGTTTATTTGAATTTTTCAAATTTAATAAGATATATATACTTATTTATTTTAGAATTTGGATTTGAAGCTCAAAACGAATATTTTCAATTGAATCGAATCATAAATAAATTTTAATTTAGGAATTCAAAATAGATTCAAGATGAATTGGATTTAAAAGGTTATACTTTGGAAAGAATAATATGTTTGATTATTTATTTAAGGTATAAATTGTGTTTAATTCATTTTCTTTAAAAGGTTATAAAATGTTTAAAATAAAATTTACCCTATCAACGTTAAATATAAAAGTAAAGTGTAAAATAAAATATATGTTATAAATTTAATGTTTGATAATTAAACTATAAATAGAAATAAAACTAAGAATTATGTTAATAATAAATATATAGGGTAACTCATATACATAAGATTATTTTTGTAGAAAAATAAAACATAAATATTCAAGTAAGCATATGAAGTACATGTATATGTGTATGCGACTTATGTATGCATGCAAGAAGATAGATGAAACAAAGTAAATATTTGTATTGCAAATAACAAAACACAAAAAAAATTTGCAAAAGAAGATAATGAAACAAAACAAAAACTACATAAATAAAATAAAAAGGAATAAGTATGAAATCTTGAAAAGATACAAAAATATATCTACAAAACAAAGAAGTACAATTCAAGTAGGATTCATATGTAAATAAAAATGGAGACATGCATTTAATAACATCCTTCTCAAGCACACCAAAACAAATATTTTCAGCCAAAATATGTTAAAACCATATCAGTAAACTAAGATAAAATATCTTTAGTCAAAACCAAAAGAAGCTTAATCTAGTTATAACCTTCCTTGTAAACACCTACTTCCTCTGTATAAACATTTTTCTCTACACATATACATATCCATATCAATTCTAGTTCATTCATAGCTTAGTATTCCAGAGAAAAAAATTATAACCATCACTATCTACAAACTCAAAACATTATTCAAAGAAAACAAAGCAAGCTTGAAAGAAGAATCAAAACTGTAGGCTTTCAAAAAAAAACACAGAATTACTCTTTGTTTCAAAACTTTTCACTGGGAGTAGACAAACTGTTTTCAAAATTTAAATTTATATGTTTGATTTATGAATTACTATGTTGTTGTACATTGTAAAGAAGAAGCTCTGGGTATTTTCTGTTGTACTGTAACTTTTTATATGGTCTACTCTTCTTCATTTCCAGTTCAGAGCAAAGCAGATTTGAAAGAAAAATCTAATAAATCTTTATACAAACATCTTTAATTTAGGATTTTCACACAAAACAAGTTTGTTTAAACTTAAACCATGGTCCAGAAGTTTTTGCTTGAAAAGTAATGAACTTGACTCTGTAAACTTGGTTTACAGTAAAATAAAGAAACCAAATGATAAATTCGAGTGTTTTAAATCGTTGATTTGATTATATAATTTGAATAAGCATACAAAGATAGGATTTTTAAAACCAATTTGGTGATTTTTAGTTGCTAGGCTAGGAGCAGTTTAGAGTTGATCAAAATATGCTTTTTAATCAATTCCTAACGATCAAACAAGTTTTAGATGTTGGATTTTAGTTTGAAGCTAGCTGGTTGACTAACAAAGACAGGAAAATTGTTAAAAAAATTCATTGCAAGAATTGATAGGACGAATTAAAACTAGGGTTTAAGGACTGTGAAGAGTGGTGTTTGGATTTTGGGCTTGTGCACGCTCGTCAATGCGTCGAGCATGGTCAAATTTGGAGGGGTGTACTGGGGATGTGGATGTATGCATGGACGGAGGCGCGGAGTCTCCGATGGCCGATGTGAGGGTGATGAGGCATTTTCGGCTGGATATGTTCGAGTTGCAGTTCGAACGAATGGGTGAAATTCGATTTCGAGTTTTATTGTGTCGAATTGAGCTTTGATTTCGAGCATAGGGATGGTTTGGGACTTGCCGCAGATGTTGGAGTTCGTCGGAACGGCGGCGCGATGCCGTGCACGTGCACAACAACGAATTGGTGTCAGGTGGTTCAGCCATGAGCATCTCGAGTCGTTACGCGAGAAAGAGGGTGATTGCTTCGGGTTCAAACTCGAGTACGCGCGCTTGATTACCTGATACTTTCATATAAACTTAAACTCTAACCTGGAAAAAGAAGAAGAAAAAAGAACAGGAAAGTAGAAGAAGAAGTACGAGGAGACGAGAGAGAGAGAGAGAGAGACTTGGGGAAAAATGAAGAGGAACCCGAGTGAATACTCGGGTGACCTAAGTTTTTGCTCGGGATGTTTTCAAAATGGGTTAAGCCCAATAAATCAAAGTTAATGTTGAAACAAATTTTAGTACTAATGGGGTGATTATTTTTTGACAACTCAAATAAGAATTTATTTGAAGTTTTAAATGAATTAAGTAAATACTTAACAATGTGTCCTAAAATCTTAATTAGTATTTTAATTAAATAGTTAATGTAAGATGAGTTTTAAAGTTAATTAAATTTAAAAGTTTTCAAGTTAGTAATAAATTTGATTTCAAAGTGTAAGGAGGATTTTTAATTGTTAATTAAGATAAATAATGACTATAAATTAATTGTTTGGAAATTAATTAAGAATGATTAATTTTTAGTTGTAATTAAAGATTTGATTAATTAACAATTAAGTGTTTAAATTATTATTTTTATTAAGAATTGTAAATTAGATAAATTAAAGTTGATTAATTTATAATTAGCAGTTAATTAAGATAATAGATTAAGGAATCATTAAAATTTAATTAATTTATCATTAACAAGAGTTAATCATTGGTTTAAATAAATCAATAAAAATAGTTATATGGTTAATTCTGTTAATCACCTTCGCCTTAAATTAAAGATGATTGATTATCATCAAATATTGTGTACAAGATTGATATTTCTGATTTGTGATTGTGATACCATGTGATGTGAATTGCCTTATGCTAAACTGTGATTTGTGATTTGTTTCTGTATATATGTGAAAACCCCTTTGCCCGTAAAACGACATTTGAATTTCGATACGACAGGGAGTCGGATCCCAGTTGGTTATCTGAAACCCACATCGAATTGTAATGATGAATCTTTGTGATTGATAAATTTACTGTACCTATGAATCTGTGAATGAAGATAAGCGTTATAGTTCATACCACTTATCGATATTGATATATCCGTAATGGTTGATGTTGTGCACTGTTGTGTAAAATCCTTGGACTATACTATACACACACAACATGGATTTCACGTGGAAATCGGTTAAGTCACAGATTTTTAAAATAGTTTAAAATTTGAATTTTAAATTCAAATGGGTTAGAAATGGATTGGGTTTAAAGTGAAAAGCTTTTGAAAAGGTATTTTTAAAATGTAAGTTATTTTGAATAACTTAATAAAGATTTGAAATTTGAATAATTTGATTTAAATTGGAATTCAATATCTAAAATTGAATTCTACATTCGGTATTTATGATTTAAAAAGAATTATACAAGTTTATACGGGTTTTAAACCATTTTTTTTAAAGTGTTGTTTTTGGGAATTTGAATTAACCCAAAAATTTTAACTTGTATAAATGAAATCAGATTTTTCCGAAACGAAAACTGATTGTTTTCAAATGATAAAAGCTTTCATATAAGAAATGAATTTCCAACTTGTGTTAAAGGGATTTCAAGTATGAATTGAAATGGGTTTCCAAGTCATGAATGAACCTTTGGAAACGAGTTTTGAAAGCTATAAGTTAAATCTTAATTTAAAAATTTAAATGAATTAAACCAACTGAAATGGAAATTATGTTTTGGAATCCGTGAATGGATCTTTGTGAAACTGGATGAACTTTGTGAAATGAATCTTTTTGTTTGAAAGATTTGAAATGGTAATTGTTTTAAACCATTTGAAAGGAAGTTTTGAATTTTAAAGTCGTGACTTAATTGAAATCCCATATCCATATGATTTTAAATATTGCACTCATTATTGAGTTTAGCCGGGAGAGGACTTTGTGTCATATAACCCATTTCGAATAATGATACGTCGTTATGGATAGCATTTGAAGACCGGTGGTGAAGACCGGGTATTTACGAGAACGATAGGATGACCTATCGATTGTCTCTGCACTGAGTAGCTACGGTATAGAGATTTCCTAAGTGATGGGAAGTTCGATCGGGATTGTGAATACCCAGATTGCAAGGGCTTCTTCGGAAGTGCCTTCAGTTCTGTTCGAACCGGGGACAAACTTGTATGGTTGTATGTCTGACATTACACTTTGAGATATAAAGCAGATTTCTTTCAAATACATATCTGTTGGTGGCGGAGAATTTATTCTCTTAGATTAACATCCTTCTCTTAGACGTACGAGCTCAGAGGTTATGTAGTTGAAGGTTATCAACGATATACTCCCAATTTGGTAGTGTGGCATGCTAAGTGCTGCTGTGTGTTGATGATTATTTGTGATCAAAGCATGGCTTTCGTGTAAAGTGTAGCTTTGTGGACGAAACCTCATCGAGCCTCACAAACTGGTAATGGTCGAAACAGGAAGGATGTGGCAAGGTTTCAGGAGTAGCTCCCCTAGGGTGTGACCATTCCTTCTGGAAAAGGGTAGTATCATGGTATGGAGCCCAGATACTTACTCATGTGGGCACTGTAGTATATTTATTACTGTGTGACATTGTTGGTGTTGAGAGCTCTCGTATAAATGTCCCAAAGGACTGGGGGTGGCATATCTTTAGGTATTACTCCCAGGCGGGGAGGAAACCGGCCTTGTGTTAGCAAAGAGCTGTGTAAGTTCTCGGGGCTTCCCTACAGAGGCGTTCCCATGTGGCAATAGGAAGTTCCTCAGCATGACCATTTGTTGGAAATCCAATCAAAACAATACGCGCCTTGTACATTTTTAGTTGTAGAACCTGTCATTTAAAATGGCAGCTATAGCTGGCATAATATAATGGTACCTATGCTGGCTAAGATTAATATTATACTTTCAAAATGTTTTCCACTATGCACTAATAATAATATAAAAGAAGGTTTTCGCGTAGTAAGCATATTTGACTATCATAAGGAGAATTCTCCCCCATGTGTGCGATTGCATTGTGTGTGTGCCGGGAGGCCTTATGGTAGTTTCATTTTCCAAAAAGCATTGCGGATTTCAAATCTAAATCCTTTTGATTGTTTTTAAAGAGAAAACCATTTTCGTATGCTCACACCAGTCTCATGACTGACTTGGAATTTATTGTTCCCTTCCTAAACTCTGTGTGCCTATAATTTTCCACATGGGTAGTCTAGAGTTTGGTTTTTTAGACAGTCAGGTCTACTAGATTATATGGAGTTAGTTCAGTCCTTGGATGGACGAGACTTACTTGTCTAGGTGACACGTTGATGGTGGATTGAGCTAGGAGATTTGGAGCTTTTGGATCAGAGTTGCAGTATTGGACTCTGTGAAGACTTATATCATATTGTATCCTGTTCCGCTGTATTCTGTGTTGTATATTCTCTGATGTTGATGATTATCATTGTATCAAATTGATGTATCAGATATTGTATTCATGTTGTATCAGTGATATCATCTTTTATTTCTGCTGTGTTATTTATCATCTAATGTTGTTGCAAGCTCCGGCGATACGAATTTGATGTTGTTTGTCGGACATCGAGTTCGGGTCGTCACACCGATGATTGCTAAAATTAGTGAAAACAAATTTCTCTTCTAGTTCTAATTCAACTTAAGCTATATCATTTCACTTATGATATCACTCCTCCAATCCTCCAACAATATGATATCAAGGTATCACATTTCTAGTCTGCAAGAATTTTATTCTAAGTTCTGCTGTATATAAGTAGAAGCATTCATGCATTCAAGTAAACTACTTATACTCTATTTACGTATTTAAACTAATAATAAAAATCATAAATCTAGATGTAGTCCTAAATTTAGGTGAAATCCCAACTTAAATTTTTAGCATTAAAGGTAATCGACTAGGTGATACATCATTCACGTGCAACTGTTATGTAACACAAACTATGTATCCTTAGATCCATACTTTATGACAGCTTTCTTAAATAACCAGCCTACTTCCAATCCAAGGAATGATTGAAAAGAGTCCTATTATCCTCTTCATAAAATCTTACCAAACTCCCAAAGTCTCATTTTCCATAAAAATGGCCTCGGCACTCTTAATGCGTGCAAGCTATGATATTTTTTTATTCTCCAAATTCCATGCTTCAACATTTCTTCTTACAATCCCATAATAATGGAGTCTTTCCCAAACATAACTACTCACCATTTAATTTCAACAGTTCTATGGTCGAGACAACTCAAGATGGAATAATACCTTGCCACATCAGTCAATAGGCATAATATTCAATACTTAAATAACGTCGTACTCGAAAGCTCATATAGAAAAATCCAAATGACAATGTCCTAACCTACTTAACATGGTATGAAACTTATGTCACCTTAACCCCAAATAATGTACTTATATTTGCTGTGACAGCTCAAGTATCAAAACTTAAAAGATATTGTCATACAATAAATACAGTAAGATGACAACCTACCTGCTCGGTTACCTATGACTTCCCAAACCAAAAGCAACATGTGTGGTGTAACATTACTCAAAACATCAGATTAATGATACCCTTCCACAACAATTCAAACCTTCTACCTCTTCCAGAGATGTTAAGACAATAAATAATTTAGCAACTTATGATCTATAAAAAAATAAAATCACCTTCAAGACTTGAGACCAAAATAATAGTCGTCGTCTTAACATCATTTGTTGGGTAATACTTCTCCTGTACTTTCAACTGTCCACTGGAATAACAAACAACTCTACTCTCCTACTTCAAAACAGCGGCACATCTTTTACCACAAGCATCGGTACATACAACAAATAACTTTAAGTATCAAGGAGTACCGAAATTGGTGCACCAATCAATAATTGCTTTAGCTTAATAAAAGTATAGTCACATCCCAAGCTCCATGAGAAACTAAATTCTTCTTAGTAAGACATGTAATAGGCGTAGAACTCTTTTGCAAAGTCTTTAATAAACTTCCTATAACAGCTTGAAAAATTAAGAAAAATCCTTACCTCTACCTAATTTTTGGGTACATTCTAATTTTGTTTTGTAGCAACTTTACTTAAATTGAGTAATCCTTAACCAAATCACATCTTTCAAACCATCTTGTGCTAAGATTAGACAACTCGAACAATATTTGGGTAGAAAAACACAAAGTTGGTTTTCACTCTTTATTATTATAGAAATTTCGATTTGGTACTCTACATTCCAATTTGAACATTGACTGAAAAGCCCACCAAGTCCCTATTTTACTTTCTTCTTCACCAAAAAAAATCTTCCAATGCTTGACAATTTCATAATGTACAATACTACCAAGTCCTTGGCATAATGACATTAGCTTTTCTAACTAGTTTACCATTATCAATTTAATTTTTGTAGGTTATGTAATTCTATTGATCTAACTCTAATCAATTTTTTTAGTTTAAGTGATAATCATAATGACACTTTCATTTTACTCTTTAAATAAAAAATATTTGATTCTAACATCAATTCCACAAAACTATCAAGTTTTTATAACTGTAAAATTCTCTATTAATTTTAACAAACGTTTTCTTTTGACAAAAATTATGACATTTTTTGAATTTAAATTTTAACCAAAATGGTTCATTTAACTTAAAAGGTCGACATATGAATGTCTCTTTCTAAATTTTCTTTAAGAAATACTCACAAAAGTGTATTTTAAAAGAAAATGTAATATTATAACTTTTGTTTATGTGTAAGAAATACTAATAAAACAAAAGTATTCAAAAAGTGGCATCGAAAGATAAGTGTAACAATATGTCTTATGCTACAATTTTTACAAAAACAAAAGCTTTAAAATAGTTATGGGAAATTACCTATTATTAAAATTTTCTCATGTTTGAAGCCTAAATTAAGGAATTACTAGTACAAACTTCGAATTCTATAGTTTTCCAAAAATTTGACAATGATGTTTCTAACTCTTTTTTTTATTCTTTCAATTCTACCTTTTAAATAAATTTTTATAAAGTTTTAATCTAAACATTTTCGTACTAAACTACTTCATAGAAATCCATAGGCAAATTTTATTTTAAAAATATAAAAAATCTAATATTTCTAACTTCTTAGAAAACATTTCAAATGGTTTGACACTTAAATTGTAATAGACGAAAACAACCTAATTTATAAAAATCCAACTACATCTTGCAATGTAACATTGTGACGATCGGCCTTTTCAATCCTCAAAGTCAACATTAATACATTTATGGTATTCACATGTCGAACATTCGATTGCTAGAAAGACAAATTGTTAGGGTGAAAGAAAATAAAAGGCAAAACAAAATCTCACATTGTGACGAGTAATTTACAATATACACGTGATCTTTACAAAAGAAAACTGTAATATACATATGTTAATCAGAGTAAACTAACTTATCATCATTCTAGACAGTTATAAAATCCTGTCCTCATAAATGTTGATAAATTTAAAACAAGAAATATAGAGAAAATAAAGATATAGAATACTTACTGGAGGCATCCAGCTTGTCTCTGAAGCTCCAAAGCATCCATAACTAAGTATGGAAATATGCCCAGGCTAACCTGAGCATTATAAGAAAATAACGCCCGGATCAGTCTAGTAAACCAGCATGAGAAACACAAATCATACGAACTTCTAATGTTATAAAATCTTTCAAAAATAAGGGTATCTCATATGACCGTGCAGCAAATAAATACGGATGTGTTTTTATCTTAAGATAATTAAACCATTTTTATTAGAAAATCTAGTAATATTATAATAATGTTTAGGGTTTAAAATAAGTATATAACATATCTGGAATGGTTACTCATAATTACATTCAACAATACTATGTTCTACAACTAAAACCATAAGGCACGCATTAGAAAATGGATTCCATCAATGAAAAGGCACTGGGGTACCACCTACAATAATACATCGCTAGAAAATATACCGAAGGCCACACATGGACCCATCGCAATCACAGAGTCTTCCTGCCCTTTAAACATGACATAGCTGGATTACATCATCCCTTGGGCACCAAGGCTACAAACATTGCACCCAGCCACACTCTTTTCCATGCATACGCATACCAAAATCCATAAATATCAATCTAGATCTAAGAATGATGCTCCTAATGGTTGCAGACCACATTGCTCTGTTGCATCCCCTAATTCTAGTCATTACCAAGATGTGAGGCTTGTGAGGCCTCAGTTATCTTTTCCTCTTAGCAAATCCCTCTTAGAGTGCTAACACTGCCCTCCAGGCAATAATGCAATGCAACATTCATCCATACAATTATTCAGGATATGAATAAACCTAATGCACTACTTCTGCTACATCCTTTTTGGAATCACCCTCAAGGATAGTAGCAAATAGCACTTGCGCTTCAAAGAACTCCGGCTTCGATTCCATCAACTTCAGAGTGTCTCCAATTCGAATGCTTATGTTGGGTCGAAGTGTTTTTCAGATAAATCATGCTTATCGGATCTCATTCTCTCCAAACCAACAATGATAGTTTCAAAATAAGCCAAGATTTGATAGTCGGTTATTAACTGTCAAATAAACAAACAAATTCAATTAAAGATTTAACCAAGCATGATTAAGCACATAAGCAACCTTAATCCTTTATAATTAATCCTTTCATCAATTAAAATATACTTTCAAATATTCATATAAAAATACTTTTTGCAAAAGTTATATTCATAACCTTTCTACTCTTTCCAATACTTGGAAATATTCATATACTTATCTCGACGGTATAAGTATAGTCATAAATCATTTCACTTCCAATACTTAGGAAATTTTTTATATACTTATTTCAATGGTATAAGTATATTCACGAAATCTTAAGAGAGATTTCACTTCCAAAACCATACTTATTTGTGTTAAAATAAATGTCAATTAAAACATTATTTTCTAAAAACCTAAATCCCTTTCCTTTTTGGTGTAAATAAATATGGAGTTTAGACAAAATATACTTACCACCACTTCCCAATTTCAACTTGTACTACCCTTCGACTAACAATGAAGTCCGAAAAGTCAGAGGACTATCCAGGCTTCGATGTACATTTTAATTCTCAGGATAGGGATGAGTTTCCCTACCTCGAAATTTAGTGTTAAGTATGAAAATAATACTTTCCATACCATCATAATTTAAAATGATCATTTACAGAAATCAAACCTCGGTTCCATTTAAAATTCCTTTTTATGAATCTCCTTTATATTAATAAAAATCCTTTTAAAATATCATTTCTATTAATAAAACTTCAATTATAAACCTCCTTTATATTTACAAATCTCCTTTTATAATTATCCTTTGTATTTGTAAATCACCTTTTAAAATATCATTTCTATTTATATAAATTCTTTTATAACTCTCCTTTCTATCTATAAAATTCCTTTTATAAACTTCCTTTCAATTTATAAAACTCCTTTTAAAATATCATTTCTATTTATAAAACTTTTTTTTTATAAATCTCCTTTTTATTTATAAAACTCCTTTTAAAATATCATTTCGATTTATAAAATTTGTTTAAATATTCTTTCTGTTTAAAAGACTTCATTTTATAAATCACTTTTCTTTAAATCTCATATACTTATCATACTTCTTCAGTTCCAAAATCAGACTAAATACTTTCCATAAAACGATCACTCCATATAACACTATAAATTCACAAGTGTGGTTTATTTTCCAATTTATCAAAATGATATTAATTTCCCTTTTATAAATATCATTTATAAATCTATTCTTTTATTTATAAAATGCCATTTACAAATCTATCTTTTTACACAATGTTTTACATAAAGCATTTCACAAATCTTCTTTAGAAACAGAATCACCTTATTATAAAAGATAAATCCTTGATTCCTTAAATAAATATTCGTTATTATATAAATTTTCTATAAAATAAATACTTCAAAAATACTTTTAAAATATTTTTGGAAAAGTTAGAGGAAAAAAGAGATGTTCCAAAAACCATTTGTAAATAAAATGCCATAAAAAATTCTGAAAATACATTTAAAATCATTCTCCAAATAAAATCATTTTGAATCAAAACAACGAACAACCGTATTTCCAAGATACTATAATGAGGCATAGATTTACCAGAGCAACAATTGCTTTTAGTGATCCACACTAAAAGAGTTCAGTTTTTGGACATATCAAAGTCACATCAAATAAGGTCAAATTACCAAGCTTTGAAATTCATTAATTTATAACATAAGTATATAAATGAAATTAACATCAACAGTGGTGAGGAATCCGGATCCCTATACAAAATTTCCTATATTTAGTTTCATAGCTTATCCACTTCCTAAGTGGAAATCAACCAAATCAGCCAAAGAAATAATTCAAGCACACAAAAAATAATTTATAACGACAGACATATCATATAGTGTTCATTCAAAAGTGAGTTAACTCACCAAAATTCTAGCTGATGCTTACGCATTCCTGCTTGATCTAAAATCGAACGGCCTTCGATTTTAGCTCAAAATCCTAATTGCCGCAAACTTTATAAAATCAACATCAATGTGTAAATAGCGCATCTACGAGCACAATGCAAAGCATTGCATTTTGATTGGACCTTTAATGGAGAATTTATGAATTTTATAAGCTAGTTAGACTAATTAAATAAAATAAATTAACTCAATTATCTTTTAAATCACCTTCTACCCTAAATCAAATATTTTCCCACCTCTACCTGTAGCCAAACACGCTCCCACCATAGTTGTGATGACTCACCATTCAAACCTTCGAAGATCGACACTAATACATTCATGATGTTTACGTGCCGCAAATTCAAGTGCCAAAGAAGCAGATAATCAAGTTTTTTAAAAGAAATAAAGAAAGAAGATAGAATAACAACAGAATCTCACATTTGCATTAGTTATACATATGGAAATTACATATAATCACTCAAAGTGATTCATCAGAGTTACGATAAGTATTAACCCCTCAAGGGACAGTTATAACTTCATATCCTTATAGAGACTAGTAAATACCAAATACATACTACAGGATATAGCGAAAATTTAAAATAGATCACTAGCGACAAAAGGATCTTCCAATCTTCATGCTCCATGTTCCGTCCAAAATGATCCAAGCTACCTAATTACTTGGTTGCCCAAATATTAAGGCACATAGAGTTTAAGGGAAAAGAAAAATAAATTCTGGTCCAGTCATAGGGTTGGTGTGAGAAACTCAATATATGAGTATTTAGAGAACAAAAGGGTATCTCATAAAACTGTGCCAAACATAAACACGAAATAGGTTTCTACCTTATGATAACTAAATTATTTCTATGTAAAATCCAGTGATATTATTTTTAATGTCATTCTTTGAAAACCTTTCAAATAAACACATTCAAATAGCCAAAATTATTACATAGGTCAAATTTGATGACATAATAACTGAAACCGAAGACACTTAATGGAGATTTAGATTGACAGTGAATAGCAAGGTAACAGATTACCTCCCGAACAGTACATTTCTAGATAGATGTGTCGAGAATCGACATCTTCGAAACCACTGTGAGTTAAGACCAGCCTGCCCAAGACCAATGGTTGGTACAGATAGCATCGAATATGATACCATTTCGACCGTTACCGACCTATCCGGGATCCCATAGCATAGACCACATAATTTAAACCCAACGTCATAGCGGGTAGAAATAAATAGATCTAGAAAGCTGATATCATACCCTAATGGTTGCGAACTAATTAGCCTTAAAGAAATCCCTGCTTCATAAATTCTCGGGCATGAGGCGGTCATTCGATTATGATATTGCTCTTTCATTCCCGCACTAAACACCTCATTCTTCTTTAAGGGCGTGTCTACTAATCCCGAACCAAAATGAGATAACTCAACAAACTTATTTGAGTGTTCCTCCATTGATATATCTTCTTGTTTCAAGTCCATAACATTTCTATAAATATGGGATTTCCTTTCTGTAGGTATGTACCGCTCTTCGAATGCTTCTTTAAAACTGGTCTATGAGAAATTGTCTTCAAAATCACTCAAAGTGATGGATTCCCACCATGCTAGAGCTCCTTGTAACTGCTAGGAAGCTAAGAACCTCTTTTGATCAACCTCTATGTTCAATTCTTTGAATATTCTTTCACACGAGTGTAGACACGCTTGCATGTCAATAATAGACTTGGTTCCTTAGAATGGTTTCCCTCCCAAGCTAGTGTAATTTTTGCAAAGAGTCGCAAAGTAAGGAAACATCTTTAGAATTATATATGAAATTATCTTAAGGAATGGTATTAAGCATAAAATGACATGGATGGATTTATTTAGATAAAATAACAAATATGCTTTCTCATTGACTAAACTCATTCTAGGGTATTACTAATCCTATCTGTAATGCATGGACCCCATCAAGGCTTTGACGTTCGCTCAACCTAAGCTCTAATACCAACTGCGACGACCCACTTTTCGACCCTCGAAGACCGACACTAATATCGCATGCCGCAAATTCAAGTGTCGGAGAAGAAGACATCGGGAATTTTAAAAAGAAATAAAGATAGAATAACAATGGAATCTCATGTTGCATTAATTATACATATGGAAAGTATATACAATCACTCCAAGTGACTCATCAGAGTCACGATAAGCACTGACCCAGCCAGAAACTGTTATAACTACTTATCCTTACAAAGGCTGGTAGAAAATAAATACACAATACATGATATAGTGGAAATTTAAAATAGATCAGTGGTGATAAAAAGGACCCTCCAGTCTTCATGCTCCATGCTCCTTTCAAAATGCTCCAAGCTACCTGATTACTTGGTTATCTGAAAAATAAGGCACCCACAATTTAAGGGAAAAGGAAAATAAAATCTGGGTTAGTCATGGGACTAGTATGAGAAACTCAAAATACGAGTATTTGAAAAAAAAAGGGTACCTCAAAGGACACTCCGCACATAAACACGTAACGGGTTTTTACCTTATTATAACCAAATTATTTCAACGTAAAATCTAATGATATTATTTTTAATAACATTCTTGATAACCATTCAAATAAACATATTCAAATAGCCGAAATTATTGCATTGGTTAAATTTGACGACGTAATAGGTTTATAACTAAAACTAAAGGCACTTATTGGTGATTTGGATTTCCAATGAATAGCGAGGCAAAGGACTACCTCCTGTACAGTACATTCTAGAGGAATGTGCCGAGGATCGAGAGCTTCGAAAGCCTTATGAATTAAGACAGGCCTACCCAAGTCCAATAGATGGTACAGATATCACCGAATATGATATCACTCAACCGTTACCCGGCCTATCCGAGATCTATAGCATACACCACATAATTTAAACCCGACATCATGGTAGGTAGAAGTAAATAGATCTAGAAAGGTGATACCATACCCTAATGGTTGCGAACCACTTAGGCTTAAACAACCCATGTTTCAAAATTCCT
Source organism: Allium cepa (assembly GCA_030765085.1). Classification (NCBI taxonomy): domain Eukaryota; kingdom Viridiplantae; phylum Streptophyta; class Magnoliopsida; order Asparagales; family Amaryllidaceae; genus Allium; species Allium cepa. The sequence continues at coordinate 1,001,478,353 of CM060934.1, forward strand.
CAGGTGTGAGGCTTGAAGTACCATTTACCTTTCTTATAAAATTTCACTTAAAATGCCACATTTCCATTTCCAACAACACACTGCAGATTTTAACAAAAGTACAACCTGTACGCTCGCATGTCTCGAAAAGGGTGTTAAGTATAATAAGGATTATCACCTACACCACCAAACTGATGTATATTTGTAGAGATCCATGTACTAAATTCTGAGAAACGCAATGTCGTACATTTATCCATATAAGTTGTCCAGGAACAAGACAAATTGAAGGCACTCTCATACCACATCCCGTCTGTAGGATCTAGATTAACCCTAGAGGGGGGGTGAATAGGGTTATAGCAAATTTTCTCGAATTAAACACAGAAATATAATAGCAGAAATAAATATGCTGAAAAGTAAATCACACACAAAATTTACCCAGCTTCGGCAACCCCTGCCTACTGCTGCATTCACAGATTTCTATTAGAATTAAACAGTATCACGCTTACAAACACTCTACTAGACTCGCAGACATTTGCTCCACGCTCACAAACACTCTACTAGACTCGCACACCCTGCTCACAAACATTTGCTCCACGCTCACAAACACTCTACTAGACTCGCACACCCTGCTCCGCCTATAGAGTTTTGCTTACTCGCAAACTTTGCCTCCCGCCTATAGAGCTTCGCTTACTTGCAAACTCTGCTCCCGCCTACAATAGAATTTTGCAAACTCGCACACCCTGCTCACTGAACTAATTCTAACTAGACAATCTGACACTACCTAAACCCTAGGTGGTGATTTACCAGTTTTTGACTCGAAAAGTAAAACAATTTAAACAGTAATTAAAATAAACAACCCTATTTAATTTAAACCCTAAATAAAAACAAAACCCCTTTTTTAAACAATTATAATAAAAGCCTTTTATAATTAACAGGGCCGGTCCCTATTCACTTTTCAACCCGTTGCTTTTTATCTTCTTCATTTGTTTATTCTTCGGCTGGTGAAAAATAAATGGCGGCTCCTCTCGCAAAATTTAGGGCTTGATTCTTTGATCAAATTAGGGCTTTTGATGCACGGTTGATCGGCCGACTCCTTGTAGCTTGCTTCGGTTGCTTCTCTGATATTCAACTGTCGCTCGTTCGCAGCTACTTGATCGAGTTCATTGTTTATGATTTTCTGGTATGTGTTGTTTCCTTTTTCTTTTCTGGTTTTTCTTGTTCGAACTCGATGATTTGATTGCCGATGATGATTAGGGTTTTATATGCGTTCGAGTTCCTGGATTTTCGTTCGTCCAAATATTTTTGATTTCGTCAAAAATTCTTCTCGGCCACTTGATTTAAATTGAACGTTTGATGATTGATTCTGACTAGTTCATAATCGTATATTTCATTGCTTGATGGTTACGATTTTGATTTATTTCGTGATCATCACGTTGTTGACTACGGCTTCTTGATTGCTACAGCTTCGGCCTTGACTTGTTCATAATTGAATATATTTGTTGCTTGGTTGAGGTCTCTGACTTTGACTTCGACAACCACGGCTTTGACTTGTTGACACCCTGACCATTTCATACCTGTACATTCTTGGCTTCAGTATGCTTTGATTTTCCGGCTTGATGTTTATATCCACTTGCTGTGTATTGCTTCACTGCATAGTATATTTGTGTAGTTGGTTCAGTTGCATTTGTCCATTTCCTTACTGACTTGATTCACTGCATGTTTTGAGCTTCAACTGTGCTCGAGCTCTGTCCATAGTTGTTCAGTTTACAAGATGCTCCACTTGATCATGTACTTTGTTCTTTGCTGCCTCTATTATGTATGCATTTGCATACTGCTGTTGTTTGAATATTGTTGGATGCCATCTTCATGTACTCGATATTGTGGCATGTGGTCTTTGTATTTGCTGGCTTGAATCTCTGCATCCATGTTCTTCACTGTTTACATCATTTGACTTGTCTGGTCTGGTCTTGAGTGTGCTATTGAGATACATGCATTGATGTAAACTTGTGTATCTTGTAGCTTTCATGTTTGCTGTATCACTTACAAATATTGATGCATTTGTTTGTTGCAATTGGGTTGGTCTGCACTGCTTGTTGTAGCTGAACTTGTGTACATGTTGCCTGGTTTTGTGGCACTGCTTATAGTCTTGTGGCATGTTTGTGGCTGTGCTTGCATTGACATGTTGTGGCCTGTACTTGTATGCATCATATATGCACTGTGCACTAACTTGAGTCTGGTTCTTCACTTGGAATTGCACTTCCTGTTGCTGTGCACTTCTGTTTGCTGTCATGTTCTTGTAGTCTTCGCCATGTTGCAGTTTGTAGTGTTTGGTTACTGATGCATTTGGTATTGGCACACATGTAAACTTGTGTATCTCTGACCTTTTGGTTGCAGTCTTGTGTTGGTAACCATCTTCAAGCATGTTGCAGTTTGTAGCTTTCATGCATTTTCTTTGACATGATTTACTTCACCTGTACTTGGTTATTTATGTAGTCTTCGAGCATGTTGCCACTGTGTCGTTGTGCACTTTTGTGCTTTGCCCCATTCACTGTTGCTGTTTGGTCATTTTGTACTTCTCTTATGTACACTTGCACCTGTACTTTGACACTTGCATGTTTCTGGTGCATTGTATATTTTCACTGATTTGCACATTTGCTTGACCTGTTTGGTCTCTGATCATTGCTTGGTCATCTTAGTGGCTTGAGCATTTGGTCTGTGTTACATTGTTCCATGTGTCTTGCCTTTGACTGTTTGCAACTTGACACTGTTGTACACTTGCTCTTGTTGGCTGCGCATACGAGTTGGCGAGGCAGTGCACACGTGTATGAATGTACACGTGTGTATTGCAGCCACTTATGGTTACCTGTCCCTGTAATATCTATCAAGTGTATATATCGGTGTGCACGGCCTTGTGGCATATACACTAATACACTGTGTATGTCACAAGTTGTTCGTGTATGATGAATTCAAATTTAAATGATGACGAACAACCCAAATAACTGAGGCAAATATTATTTTCAAAAAACCATATTTTATTTTTGAATTGTAAAAATATTTCTTTTTCAATTTTACTGCGTTAGTTTATATTTTTGCAGATTGCTCAGATGCTGGATTCAAACCGGAATGCAGTTGAAGACAAAATAAGAGTGTGAGTGATATGTAGTGAGGTTATCAATGTAAAAATATTTGTGATGTAATCGTGATGTAATCAGAAATGTATATGTATAGTGAGAGCATGAATTTGTACTATTCAAGTTTGTAATAAATATTCGTTTGAATAAAATATTCGTTTGAATTCAAAAACTGTGTAACTTGTTCTGTTTGAATTCAAATTCAAATTCTGTGTAATTTATTTTATTCAACAGATATTTATCTAACCAAATACATACTATACAAAATATTTGTTTGAATAAAATTTCTGTTTGAATTCAAAATCTGTTTAACTTGTTTTGTTTGAATTCAAATTCAAATTCTGTGAAATTTAATTTTATTCAACAAATATTTATTTAAACTTTGAAAAATAAAATAGTACATTACCAAATACATTTATATGAATGTATATATGTTTATTATCATCAAACAAAAATCATATAGCGCAAAGCGCATATTCAACAATCTCCCCCTTTTGATGATAACAAACATATATTTAAGATTTTGAATATATTAAATGTATTTGATAATTTAATTTGCTCCCCCTATTTGAACGCTTCCTTTTTATGTGATACTCCCCCTACATATATGGCTCCCCCTACATATATGCATATAAATAAAAATATGTAAATGAGCCTATATGCAAATTGAAAGTTATTTGACCTTTGCTTGATTCTATTTGAGAAAATCTTAACTTTTCTCTCCCCCTTTTGTTATCAGCAAAAGAATAACAGTGTTATAAAAATAGGGATGAAGTGATAGACATGAATCAAACATTTAACTCAATTAAATATAAATATCAAATTTCAATAAAACTCAAACAAAAATCATAATTACCCTTGTCAAGCGCATATTCCACTTTCAGAAGTGATGGAGATAGAATCATCAAAAATTCATATAGATATGTCTATTTGTGGTATATTTATTTCTGGAAATTTGAATATCTACTAACCATGCATAACCGTTAGGACTTTTAAATGAGATTAGTAGTATTCCTATTTAATTTAAAAAATGAAATCAAGTATCTTCTAACCACGCATGACCGTGAGGACTTTTAAATGGGATTAGAATCAACTTGTCTATTAAATCAATTATTTTTAATATGCGTTCCATACATGCATAACCGTGAGGACTTTTAAATGAGCATGGAAGGACATAATCAAAAATCCAAGTAATTCACCCATGCATGACCGTGAGGACTTTTAAATGAGAGTGAATACTTTGAATATTTATTTTTATTGAAGAATATAATAAATTGAAGCACAGATAATTTCCTTTATGAATCTGAAGATAAAACAAATTGAAGAACGAATAATTTCCTTTGTAAACTACCACAAATTTACATACTATATATGATTTTGATGAGTGATAGTCTATAGAAAGATGATAGAAATAGAAATGATCATGGAATTTTTGCCCAACAAAAAGTTTTTATAACTTTTGTTATGAAATTCTAAAGAAATTTTTCTAAATATATTGTCTTGAGTAATGTATGACAAATATCGACACTCATCACTTTTTCAATCACTATTGATCTTTTCGATAATCATTAGGGAGTTAGATTAGTCAAAATAGTCATTTAAAATCAAATCCAAAAATTATAAAATTAATTTTTCAAAAATGACTAATCTGTAAATATGGTCAAACATGATTTTCTCGAGGGGGTTTTATAAGAAAATTTTCTGCTATTTGAAAATTATTTCAAGTGAAAGATATGCAGATATTTTCTTTGAAAAACGATGCAGCAAATGAATGTTTCAAAAATTAATCACGTTACACTAATAATTTTTCTATCAACTATATTACCAGTGTAATCTGCATCTGAATTTAAATTTCACTCAATATTCACTCGTTGAATGTCAAAGACCAGATTGTGAAATTTCAACAAATTATCTCATAATTGTTTTCAACAATTTTTAAATGAAATTTGAAATGAAGCCATGTTATCACTCAAACAAATATCATAGTGTTAATTTCAGAAACCTTAGGATAAACAGTTATATTCATGAGTAATCAACAGTCAATCAACATCATTATTCTTTAAACAAATTCTTGAAGTTTCAACAATTTCTCAAAAAAAACTTTTTAACATTTTTCACATGAAATTTGAAATCGTGCAAATTTACAAGCAGTGACAAAAATGTCAAAACCAATATATCTACGTGTAGCATGAGTAATCAAATACCATCATTTGACCGAACAAATTTATATGGATTAGTTCAATGTTGAAAAACTGATTGGTCATCATTTAAGCACAAATCAATGTCATAAATAAAAACAAGTCAAAAATTTCTTAAAAATCTTTTTACAATTTTTAAATAGAATTCATTAGGATTTTAAGTTGAAGCCATGTAAATAGAAGAAATCGTGAATATAGATTTAGCCAAAAATATTATCGTCAATCAATAAAAGCACCATCAGCAATCCAAATTAATCGATATAAAGTATTTCAAGGATTGTAGTGTTTTTGGCATAAAAGAATAATTGGCCAACAATTTTGAAAAAATCAGAATCAAAATCATCATCTTTTATTCATCTCAATATTGGCTGAATTAATTCAAAATACGGTGCAGATTATCACAATTAATATATCGTTTAAAACATACCATACCTGTTTTACCTTTACGATATTTTTCGTTGTTGTCCATTGTGATTCTGTCACGTTTGAACTAGGCTAAGGAACTTTGCTTTGTCGTCCGTTGTGTTTCTGGAACAGCCAAAATCCAGAGAACACTATTGTTGTTCCTTAGTCTGCCACCACACCTACACGATAAAAGATTTATGTGACCTATTTGTTTTTATAGGTCCATTGTTGTTAGTGGCAGAATATGAAAAATATGTTTTTGGAGACTCAAAACTATTTATACATGTTCCTTTTGGCACCCAAATTTGTTTGACTTTCAAAGATTTTATATTTGTGCCTTTTGGAACCCAAATTGGTATAGTTTTCACGTGTTTGGGTCTATACCAACAATTATTTCGATTATGTCCAAATTCTCTACAAAACGTGCTCATTAAATTGACTTGATTAAATTTTGTGTTCCTATGACTATGATTTTCAACCTGATTTCCAATTATTTCAGATCGAGCAGCACTTTTACCTTTATCATCATCTTGTGATTTTTCAAAACCTAGTCCTTTTCTATTGTTAGCAAAAATTTGATTTCCCAATAGCATGTTGAAAGATTTTTCGCCTCTTAAAAAGTTATTCAAAGATTTCTCAAGGTTTTGGACTTTGGTTTTTAATGTTGAGTTTTCAGTAACAAGTGAGGTGCATCGATTAATAAAATCCTTTCTCCTAGTGTCGATGGTTTCCTTAAGATTCAAGTTTTCATTTTCAAGACTTTCAAAGTTATTCCTCAGTTTTGATAATTCTGAATCTAAAATCTTACATTTTTTACATTCTAGGTTTTGAATATTTTCAAGTTCAGTTTTTAACCTAAAATTTTCACGAGCAAATTCTCTCCTATCAGATTTCAGTTTTTCAATTTTAGATTCAAGAGTATCCACTACCTTAGTAAGATCAGAACACATAAAAACAAGTTCTTTATAAGAAAACTCACCTGCCTCACTAGATTCGTCGGAGGTTGCTTCTGATTCTGATTTTGCCATGCAACACAAGTTAGCCTCCTCTGGGCTGCTATCCGAAGCTTCCTCTCCTTCTTCATCATCTCAAGTCGCTGCAAATACCTTCTTCGACTTTTTCTTTTCTTTGTTGTTTTTGAGAAGTGGGCATTTTGGTTTGATGTGGCCAGGCTTGTTGCAGTTATAACATGTCAGTTCATTATCGGAATTTTCGGAATCTTTTGACCTATTGCCCTTTGTTTTCTTCTTGCGTGGCTTGAATCTAGACCATCTTCTAAGATTATTGACAGCCATTGCAAGCTCTTCAATTGGATCTTCTTCATCGCTTTCTTCTTTACTTTTTAAGGCAATCGTCTTCTTCTTTGGTTCGGAGTTGTTGCGTTCTTCCTTTGCTTTTAACTCAAGCTCATATGTCATCAAGTTGCCAATCAACTCCTCCATGCTTAGTTTGCTCAGATCTTTTGATTCTTGGATTGCTGTGACTTTTGCCTCAAAGTTCATTGGTAAAACTCGTAGTATCTTCCGCACAAGCTCTACCTCAGTGAATACCTTCCCAAGCGCTCTAGCATTGTATACCAAGGTTGAAAAGCGTCCAAACATATCCTTTATGCTCTCGTCTTTGTCCATCACAAAGTTTTCGTATTCATTGCTGAATAGGGCTAGCCGAGACTCCTTGACTTGAGAAGTTCCTTCGTGTGTCACCTCCAAAGTATGCCATATTTCCTGTGCTGTTGTACAATGAGAAATTCTATTAAATTCATTTTTATCAAGAGCACATATCAAAGCATTCATGGCTTTAGCATTTGTCGTTTTCAATTTCTTATCGTTTGCATCCCACCTATCCTTAGGTTTAGGAATCTCAGTACCACCAACGATTATAATGGGAGGTTTATAGCCAGTTTCAATAATATCCCAAACATCATAATCAACGGAACTAAGATAAATACTCATCCTAACTTTCCAATAAGCATAATCGTTCTCGTTAAACATGGGTGGCCTAGCAATAGATTGTCCCTCAGAAAAAGCATTATTTTGTAGACTCATGACTCTAGAGTTAAATAAAAAATTTTTACCGGGCTCTGATACCACTTGTAGGATCTAGATTAACCCTAGAGGGGGGGGGGTGAATAGGGTTATAGCAAATTTTCTCGAATTAAACACAGAAATATAATAGCAGAAATAAATATGCTGAAAAGTAAATCACACACAAAATTTACCCAGCTTCGGCAACCCCTGCCTACTGCTGCATTCACAGATTTCTATTAGAATTAAACAGTATCACGCTTACAAACACTCTACTAGACTCGCAGACATTTGCTCCACGCTCACAAACACTCTACTAGACTCGCACACCCTGCTCACAAACATTTGCTCCACGCTCACAAACACTCTACTAGACTCGCACACCCTGCTCCGCCTATAGAGTTTTGCTTACTCGCAAACTTTGCCTCCCGCCTATAGAGCTTCGCTTACTTGCAAACTCTGCTCCCGCCTACAATAGAATTTTGCAAACTCGCACACCCTGCTCACTGAACTAATTCTAACTAGACAATCTGACACTACCTAAACCCTAGGTGGTGATTTACCAGTTTTTGACTCGAAAAGTAAAACAATTTAAACAGTAATTAAAATAAACAACCCTATTTAATTTAAACCCTAAATAAAAACAAAACCCCTTTTTTAAACAATTATAATAAAAGCCTTTTATAATTAACAGGGCCGGTCCCTATTCACTTTTCAACCCGTTGCTTTTTATCTTCTTCATTTGTTTATTCTTCGGCTGGTGAAAAATAAATGGCGGCTCCTCTCGCAAAATTTAGGGCTTGATTCTTTGATCAAATTAGGGCTTTTGATGCACGGTTGATCGGCCGACTCCTTGTAGCTTGCTTCGGTTGCTTCTCTGATATTCAACTGTCGCTCGTTCGCAGCTACTTGATCGAGTTCGTTGTTTATGATTTTCTGGTATGTGTTGTTTCCTTTTTCTTTTCTGGTTTTTCTTGTTCGAACTCGATGATTTGATTGCCGATGATGATTAGGGTTTTATATGCGTTCGAGTTCCTGGATTTTCGTTCGTCCAAATATTTTTGATTTCGTCAAAAATTCTTCTCGGCCACTTGATTTAAATTGAACGTTTGATGATTGATTCTGACTAGTTCATAATCGTATATTTCATTGCTTGATGGTTACGATTTTGATTTATTTCGTGATCATCACGTTGTTGACTACGGCTTCTTGATTGCTACAGCTTCGGCCTTGACTTGTTCATAATTGAATATATTTGTTGCTTGGTTGAGGTCTCTGACTTTGACTTCAACAACCACGGCTTTGACTTGTTGACACCCTGACCATTTCATACCTGTACATTCTTGGCTTCAGTATGCTTTGATTTTCCGGCTTGATGTTTATATCCACTTGTTGTGTATTGCTTCACTGCATAGTATATTTGTGTAGTTGGTTCAGTTGCATTTGTCCATTTCCTTACTGACTTGATTCACTGCATGTTTTGAGCTTCAACTGTGCTCGAGCTCTGTCCATAGTTGTTCAGTTTACAAGATGCTCCACTTGATCATGTACTTTGTTCTTTGCTGCCTCTATTATGTATGCATTTGCATACTGCTGTTGTTTGAATATTGTTGGATGCCATCTTCATGTACTCGATATTGTGGCATGTGGTCTTTGTATTTGCTGGCTTGAATCTCTGCATCCATGTTCTTCACTGTTTACATCATTTGACTTGTCTGGTCTGGTCTTGAGTGTGCTATTGAGATACATGCATTGATGTAAACTTGTGTATCTTGTAGCTTTCATGTTTGCTGTATCACTTACAAATATTGATGCATTTGTTTGTTGCAATTGGGTTGGTCTGCACTGCTTGTTGTAGCTGAACTTGTGTACATGTTGCCTGGTTTTGTGGCACTGCTTATAGTCTTGTGGCATGTTTGTGGCTGTGCTTGCATTGACATGTTGTGGCCTGTACTTGTATGCATCATATATGCACTGTGCACTAACTTGAGTCTGGTTCTTCACTTGGAATTGCACTTCCTGTTGCTGTGCACTTCTGTTTGCTGTCATGTTCTTGTAGTCTTCGCCATGTTGCAGTTTGTAGTGTTTGGTTACTGATGCATTTGGTATTGGCACACATGTAAACTTGTGTATCTCTGACCTTTTGGTTGCAGTCTTGTGTTGGTAACCATCTTCAAGCATGTTGCAGTTTGTAGCTTTCATGCATTTTCTTTGACATGATTTACTTCACCTGTACTTGGTTATTTATGTAGTCTTCGAGCATGTTGCCACTGTGTCGTTGTGCACTTTTGTGCTTTGCCCCATTCACTGTTGCTGTTTGGTCATTTTGTACTTCTCTTATGTACACTTGCACCTGTACTTTGACACTTGCATGTTTCTGGTGCATTGTATATTTTCACTGATTTGCACATTTGCTTGACCTGTCTGGTCTCTGATCATTGCTTGGTCATCTTGGTGGCTTGAGCATTTGGTCTGTGTTACATTGTTCCATGTGTCTTGCCTTTGACTGTTTGCAACTTGACACTGTTGTACACTTGCTCTTGTTGGCTGCGCATACGAGTTGGCGAGGCAGTGCACACGTGTATGAATGTACACGTGTGTATTGCAGCCACTTATGGTTACCTGTCCCTGTAATATCTATCAAGTGTATATATCGGTGTGCACGACCTTGTGGCATATACAGTAATACACTGTGTATGTCACAAGTTGTTCGTGTATGATGAATTCAAATTTAAATGATGACGAACAACCCAAATAACTGAGGCAAATATTATTTTCAAAAAACCATATTTTATTTTTGAATTGCAAAAATATTTCTTTTTCAATTTTACTGCGTTAGTTTATATTTTTGCAGATTACTCAGATGCTGGATTCAAACCGGAATGCAGTTGAAGACAAAATACGAGTGTGAGTGATATGTAGTGAGGTTATCAATGTAAAAATATTTGTGATGTAATCGTGATGTAATCAGAAATGTATATGTATAGTGAGAGCATGAATTTGTACTATTCAAGTTTGTAATAAATATTCGTTTGAATAAAATATTCGTTTGAATTCAAAAACTGTGTAACTTGTTCTGTTTGAATTCAAATTCAAATTCTGTGTAATTTATTTTATTCAACAGATATTTATCTAACCAAATACATACTATACAAAATATTTGTTTGAATAAAATTTCTGTTTGAATTCAAAATCTGTTTAACTTGTTTTGTTTGAATTCAAATTCAAATTCTGTGAAATTTAATTTTATTCAACAAATATTTATTTAAACTATGAAAAATAAAATAGTACATTACCAAATACATTTATATGAATGTATATATGTTTATTATCATCAAACAAAAATCATATAGCGCAAAGCGCATATTCAACACCGTCGACATCAACCCTTGGATTAGTAGAGAGTAGTCCTTGCATACGAAGATCCCAGAATGAAGGGACCACTACTATTTATTTATCTCAACAGCTACTTCAAAATTATCGGCAAGCAGTCCTTTCTTATGAAGATACCACCTTCAACTTCATTATCTTTAACATGTCTTCACTTTTATACTCGTAACATGGTTCAAAGTGGTTTTCGAATAAGAATCGCCCAAATCTGACCCTGATTTCTCTGAACCAATTATCAATATAAAGATATTAAGTTTAAAGGTGATTATCATTTCATTCATTAATATCTTTTATCAAATAAAATATCTCTTCTAAGCTATTAATCTTTTAAACCATATTCTTTTCCAGTATATACAGAATCATTTCAGATATTTCAGCTTTGGAAATACCAAATCATTTTTATAATTCATATTGGAAAACATTATTGAGTTAAAAAGGGTCGATCGAAATTATATCAATTCTACTCAACATCTATTTCTGTGTTCATTTTTTACTATCCTTCGAATTACGTAAAATCACTTTTTAAATTCACACAGATAGCATGAGATTCCTCTTAGGAATTTAATACCAAGTATAAAAAGATAATTTCTATATAATCCATGTTGTATTAAATTTGGAAAAAATAAACCTTTTATACTTGCCTCGTTTCGACATTTTGACCTTACCTATTCCTCGTCTAAGAAAGAGGCCTGGTGAGCGGGCCCTGTTTGCTCTTGAACATCTCGTTATTAAGTGCCTTCCATCTAGATCTCATGAAGAGAAAACTTCAGGTTACTCATCAGCTTTTAGAGAAATGATTAAATCACTTAATTATAACGGCTTTTCTTTAAATCATTTATTTAAACTCCTTAAAGTAAATTATAAAACCTCCACATTTTCTTTAAAATAATTAATTATTTAATTGAAAACATTTATAAAATATTTTGGAAAGAATACGTAAATTTAAAGCCATATTTCAAAAGTTCCAAAAAGTGCTGCGAATAGTGCCGCGGATAATGCTTTTAAGGCTTATTTGATCAAATCAACTTTTCGATCATTTAGAAGTCCATTTTTATGACTCAAATAACCTTTAAAACATTTTAACATGTTTATCGAATTTATTCCTTCTGTTTAAAGAATTGAAAATACCATCTACAAAGAATATGTCGCTTTGGTTTTTGAATTGCCAAACCCAACTATTTTGAAAACTTGCTTTGCTCATATTTCACAATTTATGAAACAAAATCTCGATCCTTTTCTTTTGTTTGAAAACTATGATTATAAGAGTATAGAAAATTCTTATTACAAAGAATTCTTACACCATTTCCCTTGTATAAATGGACTTAAACTTTTATGGCTCGAAATCGCGAACTACCGCTACACGACGCGTCTATTTTTGAATCAACTTTCGTAACCTTTTCAAATTTCACCAAATTGGGTTTTACTTTTTATAAAAAAATTATAGACTATTTTAAGTCTTTCAAAGGGGTTTAATGATTCCATATCACTTTTATCACTTGATTCGAAAAGTGATTTCCTTATGTAATATCGCGTGTATTTAACGTGACTTGTTTACACAATTAAACACTATATCAAAAAAACCAATACTTGATAATCAAAGTATAGTAAACATTTATAGCAATCATATCACATCATCATCATTATATATATATATATATATATATATATAAATTGAATTTCTTACTTGATTTTCGAGCGGACTAACTTCAAAACGACTATAGTTCCGCTATCTCAAAATCGAAGCTCGTGACTACTGTCACAAATGTTCCTTGGGGGTTCGGCCTTGGTCTTGGAGACTTAGAAGGGCTTGGCCTTGCTTGGAAAGTGGTGGCGGAGGGTTTGGTTGCACACGGCATTGGTGGAGGAGAACGAAGAGATCACTAGCTGGAACTTTTGTTTGAAGTGGTATAGGTTTTGATTGATTTTGGCATAACTTTGTTTTGATTTTGTGATATTTTATTTCTTAAACTATAGAAGCCATTAATATATAGAAGAAGAGGATGAAGTGCTTAGGAATTTTATGAAGAAGAAATGCGAATGAAGTGAAGATGGGTGGTGGTATTTGTAGGAAAAATGTGAATAAAAATATCATGATATTTGCTTACTATTTCATCACAATTGCCTCACCACCACTCCCCACTCTATCCTCATCATTCTCGGCCAAGCATCCCTGCCATGTGTATGGCCTTTTTCTTGTACTTAGGGTGTAAGAGGTTGACTTTGGATTTACTTAAGGATGAAGTTTTATGAAATATCTTAGATAGTTTGTAATACACATACATGTATAAGTGTATTTTTATATTACATATGTGTTCATGTGCATGGGAATATGTTCATGTATGTGTACATGTATGTGTGTATATGTATATCTCAAATAATTCACAACGTTACATAATTTTTTTACGTTAAACCATTAAGGATTCCGATTTCCATTTCCTGTCATATTTTCACTTCTTATTTAAAATTTACATATACCTATATTTGTAAACAAAGTTTGATTATAATATTTCTACTATTATGTAATAGGGCTTATATTAAATAATTAAAATAATTATTAAATCATTTAAACTCAATTTAAATTCAAAAATCATTTATTCTAAAATAGTGATATCATTGATGATGTCATAAAGAGATTTTGCTTTAAAAAATAAAATAAGTAATTTTATTACATATTCTCACTCATATATATATAAGTTTATGTATCTAGCTCCATGCACAATGTCGAATGATGGTCTAAGAGTTGTTTAATGATAAAACGGTTTTCAGACATTTTATCGATATTTTTCCGAAGAAGATATTTTTGTAAATACTTACTCAAAATATGATTAATATTATTTATTTTGGTTCAGAACATCACATTTGTGTTATAAAACCTTATTTTTTAAAGTTATTAAATTAAATCACCATTTTCTAAGTGATGAATTTATGGGTCGTTACAGACTTCCCTCCTTAAAAGAATTTTGTCCTCGAAATTAAAGATGAGAATAAGATAACTTGAAAGGAATATATTATATATAATGAAATATATGCAAAGCTATGATAAGTGACTATACCACAGGCGGTGAGTATACTATCTTGATACAATATATACAATTTGTACATCTATCCTAAACTTTGGATATGCCTTTTTTTATCCTATCCTCTATTTCCCATGTATAGTCATTAGCATCACCACTCCATTGAACTTTAACTAACTACACAACCTTTCTCCTTAATCACTTCTCATCATGATCCACGATTTTATTAGGTTGTCAGATAACTATTAAATTGGGCTCAACTCCTAAATCCTCCTAGCAGCTAGCTCTATGATTTGTTCTGGATCATACACATACTTACGTAAATGAGAGACGTGAAACACATTGTGTACACCCGACAACATCTCTGGTAGTTCTGCTCGATAGGTTAATGAGCCAATCTACTTTACAATAGGAAATGGTCCAATATATCTTAGAGCTAGCTTACCAATTCTTCCAAATCCCATGACTTCCTTCGTCAAAGAGATCTTTAGAAATACCTTATCTCCAACTGAGAATTCTAAATTTCTACACCTTTGATCGACGTGACTCTTCTGTTTTCTTTGTGCTTCTTACGGTTTCTTTCCGATCGTGTCCACTTTCTCTAATGCTTTTCAGATCATATCAGGACCAAGTACTAACCGATCTCCAGTTTCAATCCAATATGCTGGGGATCTACACGGCTGATCACACAAGGCTATATAAGGTGCCATATCAATACTGGCTTGATAGCTTTTATTATAAGAGGACTCTACCAAATGAAGGTGGCTTTCCCACGAACCTCCAAAGTCTAATATACATGCTCTCAGAAGATCATCCAATACTTTGTTTACTCTTTTAGTTTTCTCATCCATCCGAGGATGATATGCGATGCTTATATGCAGCTCCATTCCAAAAGCTGTCTGTAAGGCTTCCCAGAACTGACTGCTAAAGATTGGATCTCGATCCCTTACGATGCTAGTTGAAACTCCAAGTAGTCGAACAATCTCCCTAATATATATCTCAGCTAAGCTTAAGGCTATTCTTGTGGGCTCTATTGGGATGAAGTGTGTGCTTTTAGTCAACCATCAATGATAATCCACATGCCTTCATTCTTTTATCTTGATTGAGATAGCCATCGATGAAATCCGTAGATATTTGGTCCCATTTCCACTTTAGAATCTCGAGTGGTTGGAGTAGTCCGACTACCTTTTGCAGATCACTCTTGATATGTCGAAAATTTGCGCATCTACTCACATGGATGGAAATGTTTCTCTTTATACCACCCCATCAAAAAATGTTTTTCATATCTTTATACATCTTGGTAACTTTGGGATGTATTGCAAGTGAAGAATTGTGACATTCGGTTAAAGCTTCATGTCTAATCCCATCAATATTGAGAACACATATCCTTCCATTCGTTCTTAGAATTCCTTGCTTATCCGCTTTGAATACTATCCATCTTCCTGGTATAACATTCTCCTCTAGTTCCCTTGCTATCTTTGCAATAATTAGATCCTTGAGTTGATTCTCCTTTATACAAAAAATCAATGCTAGATGCACCGCTAAATGAGCTATAATGGCATGCTTTCTGCTTAGCACATCTGCCTTTGGCTTTTCCTGGTGTATATAGAATATTTAAGTCATACGATGTGAGGACTTCTTAACAATGTTGCTGCTTTATATTCAAGTCCTTCTTAGTGAAAAGATAATTCAAAGATTTGTGGTTCGTGAAGAGATCGAACTTTTCACCTATTTAAAGAAGAAATATTATTTATCAAGGTAAATTAAAATTTATTAAAATAAACCCTAAAGAATTCTTACCTAGCAAATAATGTCTCCACATTTGTAATGCAAACAACATGGCTAATAGCTCCAAGTTGTGTGTCACATAATTCCTTTCATGGATCTTCAATTGTCTGCCCGTATATATGATGACCTTTCCATGATGCATTAGAACTGCACCTACTCCTTCCCCACAAGCATCAATGTAGATGGTTAAACCGCTGCTTTCACCAATAATAGATAATATGGAAGAAGTAGTTAATCTCTTATTGAGTTCCTGAAATGCTTCTTCACATTTCTACATCCACTCAAATTTAGCATCCTTCATTATCAACTTTGTTAAATGAGAGGAAATTTTGAAGAAGTTTTGAATAAATCTCTGGTAATATCCGGCTAATCCCAAGAAGCTATGGATGTCCTTCGAAGTCCGTGGTTGTCTCCAATCTTGTATAGCTGAGATTTTTCTTGGGTCTACTGAAATTCCATGTCCTAACTCAATATGTCCGAAGAATCTTACTCTTTTTCCCAGAAATGGCATTTTGAAATTTTTTCTTTCAGCACATTCCTCCATAATATCTCCACCACAATCTCCAAACGCCTTTCATGCTCTTCTTCAGTCTTCGATTATATGAGAATATCATCAATAGAGACCAACATAAATTTGTTGAGTACATCTTTCAATACTCTATTCATAAGGTGCATGAATTAGGCGGGGCATTGGTTAGTCCAAATGGCATAACCAACTATTCATAAAAACTATCTTGCCCTACGAATACGATCAAGGGGATGCAATCTTTTGTTATTCTTAACTGATGGAATCTGGTGGTTAGATCCATTTTTGAGAATGCCAAGCACCATTTAGTTGATCAAACAAGTCGTTTATGTGAGGTAGAGGATACTTATTTTTACTCATTTTCTTATTTAAGTCTCGGTAGTCTACACACAATCTAAGGGAGCCATCGAACTTTGCCACAAAAACCGTTGTTACGCCCCAACTTTAGCAACTTGGTCTAATTAGTCCTTTTTTAACATTTCATTAGTTTGTTTTGACAGTGCAATCTTTTCTTTTGAAGCCATCCTACAAATAGGGTGAATAATAGGTCTGGCATCAAGGATAAAGTCAATAAGAAATCCAATTTTCCGATGAGGCGACAAACTTTTAACTTCCTCGAAAGCATCTTGAAATTCTTTAATAATCGATATTCTTTCCAAGTTCATTAAAGATTAATCTAATGCATACTTGAAGTCGTCTCTTACTGGACTAGGTCCTTAACATATTATTCGATCTAACACCCTTTCGGTCGTGGCTTTTAATATAATCATTTGATTGTTGCATAGAAAATCCATTTTGAGTAAAATATCAAACCTAATGAAATCAAGGACAAATAGGTCGCATAAGAATTTTTGGGTTTGGTAGCTAACTTGTACGTTTACATAGATCATACAAAGATTGGTCGTGCCGCCTATAGGATTAGATGCATGGATAGGGGTTTATACTATTTCTATGGTAAGGCTTAACTTGTCAACCAATTTCTTAGCAATAAACCATGGGAAGCCCTAGTATCAAATAATACTCTAACTGAAATATCATTAACACATAAATTACCTTATAGGACTCCCTTGCCCTTCATATCTTCAGTGGATGAAGGCTCATTCTTTATAACATAAACCTTGGTCTGTTCTCTATTCTTCATTATCGAGCACTTATTTTTCTAGTGTGCTAGCTGATGGAAATTATAACAAATACTTTTTGAATCATAGGGAAGATGGTTTCTTGCTGCTGCTTCTGCACCTTAGGACACCTGCAGCTTGTTGCAAGATGGCCTTTCTTCTGGCAATTATAACAAACAACATCCTTATAATGGTTCTCTTGAGATACGCCACCATTCTTTTCCTATAACGGCTTCTTTCTCTTGTTCTAATTATGGCTATTTCCTTGGGGTACGATCAGATTCCTTTTATCCAATACTTCATATCGGAAACCCACATGTAATAGATCCATAAAAGTTCCCTTCACTTGTGCAGTTATTCGATTAGGATATTTCTTTTTCATTCTCGCAATAAATATCTCATTCTTCTTTGGGGGCATTTCTATTAATCCCGATGCAAAATGAGATAACCCAGTAAACTTAATTGATAATTCCTCCATAGATATATCTTCTTGTTTCAAGTCCATAAAATTTCTATAAAGATGGGATTTCCTGGCTGTAGGTATATACTGCTCTTTGCATAATTCTTTAAATTTGGTCTATAAGAAATTATCTTCAGAATCACTCAAAGTGATGGATTTCCACAATGCAAGAGCTCCTTCTTCCAATTGCCTAGAAGCTAAGAACTTCTGTTGATCATCCTCTAATTCAATCTTTTGAATATTCTTTCACATGGGTGGAAAAATGCTTGCACTTCAACAATAGAGTTGGTTCCTTGGAGTGGTTTCCCTCCCAAGCTAGTGTAATTTTTGCAAAGAGTTGCAAACCTAATTTGAGATTGCACATGGATTACCACTTCCTCAACTATTGTAGCAATTGATCGATCATTGGTGGCTGTAGTGTTGCTACCTCCTCTTTTTCCTCTTCTATTACTCATCTCCTACTATCTGCACATAGTAAGGAAACAACTTTAGAATTATAGATGAAATTATCTTAAGGAATGAGTATTAAGCATAAAATGAGAAGGATGGATTTATTTGGATAAAATTACAAATATGCTTTCCCATTGACTAAACTCATTTTAGGGTATTACTAATCCTATCTCTAAAGGGTCGACCCCATCAAGGCTTAGGTGTTCGCTCAACCTAAGCTCTAATACCAACTGTGATGATAAACCTTTTTAACCTTTAAAGATCGACATTAATACGTCCTCGATATTCGCTTGCTGCAAATTCAAGTGCCGAAGAAGCAGATAATCAAGGATTTTAATATATATATATAGAATAACAATAGAATCTCACATTGCATTAATTATTCATATGGAAAGTACATACAATCAATTAAAGTTATTCATCAGAGTTACGATAATTACTATGCCAACCAGGAACAGTAATAACTGCCTATCCTTATAGAGGCTGGTAGATAGTAATACATACTACATGATACAATGGAAATTTAGAATAGATCACTATCGATAAAAGGACCCTCCAGTCTTCATGCTCCGTGCTCCTTTGAAAATGCTCCAAGCTCCCTGACTACTTGTTTGTTTGAAAAATAAGGCATTCAGAGTCTAAAGGAAAAGGAAAATAAACTCTGGGTCAGTCATGAGACTAGTTTGAAAAACTCAAAACACGAGTATTTGAAAAATAAAAGGGTATCTCATAAGGCCACGCTACACATAAACATGTAACAGGTTTTTGCCTTGTGATAACCAAATTATTTCAACAGAAATTCCAATGATATTATTTTCAATGGCGTTCTTTAAAAACCTTTCAAATAAATATAATCAAATAACCGAAATTGTTACACCGGTTAAATTTGAAAACATAATAGGTTTACATCTAAAACCAAAGGCACTTATTAGAGATGTGGATTTTCAATGAATATCGAGGTAAGAGAATACCTCCTCTACAATACATTTCTAGAGGAATATACCGAGGATCAAGATCTTCAAAACCAATATGAATTAAGACAAGCCTGCCCGAGACCAACAGATGGTATAGATAGCACCAAATATGATATCACTTATTCTTAGAACATGTTCACTTAAAATGCCACATTGCCATTTCCAACAACACACTATTGATTTCAACAAAAGTATAACCTCTAAGCCCGTATGTCTCGAAAAAGGGTGTTAAGTATAAGAGAGATGACCTCTTACACCACCAAACTGATGTACGTTTGTAGAGATCAATGTACGGTGTTATGAGAAATGCAATGTTAGACATTTATCCATAAGTTGTCCAGGAACAGGAAAAACCGAAGGCACTGTCGGACCACATCCTGTCGACATAAACCCTTGGATTACTAGCGAGTAGTCCTTGTATACTAAGATACGAGAACGAAGGGATCACTTTATTTACTTTTCTCATTAGCTACTCAAAGGTTATCAACAAGTAGTCCTTCCTTATAAAGATTCCCGACTTCAACTTGATTGTCTATGTCTTTACTTTTAACTTGTAGATTGGTTCGAAGTGGTTTTCTAATAAGAAGCGCCCAAATTCGACCCTGCCTTCTCCGAACCAGTTATTAATAAAAAGATGTTAAGTTTAATGATGATTATCATTGGATTCATTAATATCTTTTATCAAATGAAATATCTCTTTTATAAATATAAATCTTTTAAATCATATTCTTTTATAGTATACAAAGAATCATTTAACCTATTTTTTACTTTGGAAATACTAAATCATTTTCATAAGTCATATTGGAAAGCATTATTGAGTTAAAAGGGGTCAATATAAATTATGCCAATTCTACTCAACATCAATTTCCATACTCAACCTATATTATCCGTCGAACAGTGGTGAAATCACCTTTCAAATTCATATGGATAATATAGGTTCCCTCCTTCAAATTTAATTCCCAGTTTAAGAAGAACATTTCTATACAATCCGAGTTGTATTAAATTTGGAAAAATTAAATCTTTTATACTTGCATCGTTTACATTTCGACCTTACCTGTTCCTTTCCCAGGACAAAGGCCAGGTGAGCCAAGGCACTAGTTGCTTCTAAGCATCTTCTTAGTTTAAGATCCTCTCATTCAGATCTCACGAATAGAAAATTCTACTCTACTCATCGACTTTAGAGCCAAAATTAAATCATTTAATTATGACAGCTTTTCTTTAAATCATTTATTTAAAATATTTAAAATAAATTATAAAACCTCCACATTATCTTTAAATACAGTTATTTATTTAAAAATATTTATAAAGATTTGAGAAAGAATACTTAAGTTTAAAGCCATATTTCAAAAGTTATTAAAAGTGTTGCGCATAGTGCTACGAATAGTGCCTTTAAGGCTTATTTGATCAAAGCAACTTTTTAATCATTTAGAAATCCATTTTTATGACCCAATCACTTTTAAAACATATTAATATATTTATATAATTTATTTCATATTTTAAAGAATTAAAAAATATCATTTATAAAGAATTTGCCGCTTTGGCTTTCGAACTGCCAAACCGCGACTATTTTGAAAACTTGTTTTGCTCATATTTCAAAATTTACTAAACGAAATCTCAGTCTCTTTTATTTGAAAACTATGATTATAAGAGTTTTAAAATTCTTATTACAAAAAATTCAGACTCTGATTCCGTCGTATAAATGGATTTAAACTTTTATGGTATGAAATCGCGAACTGCCGTTACGTGACGTGGCTATTTTTGACTCAGCTTTCACAACTTGTCAAAATTTCACCAAATTGGGTTTTAGTGCTTATAAAACATTTATAAACCATTTTAAATTATTTCTAAGGGTTTAATGATTCCATATAACTTAGTTTGATTCGAAAAGTGATTTTCTTGTGTAATATTGAGGTATATTTAACGTGACTTGTTTACACAATTAACACCATATTAAAACAATCAATACTTGAAGATCAAAAGCATAGTAAGCATCTATAGCAATCATATCACATCATCATTATATATATATAAACATAGTTTTACTTGATTTTCAATCGAACTAACTTCAAAATGGCTGTAACTCCGTTATCTCAAAATTGGAGCTAACTACCACTAGCATAAAATGCTTCTAGGGGGTTCGGCCTTAGTCTTAAAGGCTTGGAAGGGGTCTTCCTTGATTGGCAAGTGGTGGTGTAGGGCTTGGTTGCGCACGGCCTTGGTGGTGGAGAAGGAAGAGATCACTAGCTTGAACTTTGGTTTGAAGTGGTATTTTTGATTGATTTTGGTATAACTTTATTTTGATTTCGTAATATTTTCTTTCTTAAGCTATGGAAACCATTAATGTGGAGAAGAAGATGATGAAAAGCTTAGGAATTTTATAAAGAAGAAGTGTGAATGAAGTGAATATGGTGATGGTATTTATAGGAAAAAGTGAATAAAAATATCGTTATATTTGCTTGTCATTCATTACCATTGCCTCACCACCACTACCCCCGCTCTCCTCACCATTCTCGGTCTAGCATCCCCTAATGTGTTTGGCCATGTGCTTGTACTTAGGGTGTAAGAGGTTGATTTTGTTACTTAAGGATGAAGTTTTAGGAAAATATCTTAGATATTTTGTAATATATATATGTATAAGTATATTTGTATGTATATATGTGTTCATGTGCATGTGAATGTATTCATGTATATGTACTTGTATGTGTGCATATGTATATCTCAAATGATTCACAACATTGCTAAACTTTTCTACGTTAAATCGTTACAGGTTTCGATTTCAATTTTCGGTCATATTTTCATTTTTATTGAATATATGTATATATATATAAATAAAGTTTGACAATAATATTTATATCACAATATAATAATTAAAAAGGCATATTTAATAATTAAAATAATTATTAAATCATTTAAACTCACTTTAAATTCAAAAGTCATTTATTCCAAAATAGTGATATCATTGATGCTGTCATAAAGCGATTATATTTTCAAAATTGAAATAAATAATTTTACTACATATTTTTACTCATATATAAATGAGTGTACATATCCAGCTCTGTGCACAATGTCAGATGGTTTACGAGTTGTTTATTGATAAAACATTTTTCAGCCATTTTACCGATATTTGTTTAAAGAAGATATTTTTGTAAATACTTATTCAAAATATGATTACTATTGTTTATTTTGGTTTAGAACATCACGTTTGTGTTATAAAACCTTATTTTTGACAAATATTAAATCAAATCACCTTTTTCTAAGTGATGAATTTATGGGTCGTTGCAATAGTCGATCCCTTCCATCACAAATATCTCCCCCACCGCTCTACGAAACAACGAACCATCGCTTCCATCGTGCTCCTTTCTTCAAATTCTCTGCGATGGTCACCACCATAGGAAGCTTAATAGCTTCCCTCCACTTGTGACTTGAAGCCCCACACACGACAAGGCTGAAGTTGCATTTCCAAAGGTGAAGTCGTACCTCTCCAACGGTCAATACGAACTCATTTTGCCACCTCAAGTTCAAGGCACACATTGCCATGGCTTAACCCCTCCCTAATTGATGGAAAAATAAAACCCTAGCTTGGCCAATATATCATCATGTTCGAACAACGTCATTCGCAACCAACTTAAACTATATAAATTTGAAGCCCTCGTCCACATGAACTCAAGGACCTAACGATGCTCGATTTAGTCACTTCTAGCTCTCATTTTTTTTGAGAAAAAAGGCTACTAGTTACATTTACAGGTAAAAGAAAATAAAAGGGAGAATGGAAAATAATAAATTGAGGAGGATGGTGAGTTGTTTATTAATAAATTACATTATTATGTTAATTCCCTAACTAAAATATTGCGTGTTTCGAGCTCGCACGACCATACAATACATGTGATTGCCCTAAAGCTCATCGTCACACATCACCTTATTATTCAAGTCCCGATGACACTAGTTTCGTCAAAATATGACATAGTGCCCAAAAATAATAATTTCACATGTTTCGGGATCATTTATCGATAGAATGATTTTTAGCCACACTATCAATATTAATTCGAATTATTTATTTTTGTAAATATTTTTCTATTACATGCTCACCATTATTAATTCTTAATTAAATATAGTTATTAAGCTTTTAAAATCAATTATTTAAGTATTAAATTAACTAAATATTCAAAATTAAAACGATAAAATTTTCAGTCATAACAAACATTGATTTTGGTATATAGGGCTTTGGCTCATCTTCTTTTAAGATGGCTAACTTAAGTCTATCTTCCAATACAGTGTCAGACTCAAATGTAGGAACACTCCAATAATTCAATTCAAATCAAATGGTGGTTCTCATCTATTTTCAATATAAGAATAGGATTTTCGCTTTAAATGTGGACGTTTACCCTAACCATGGTGAAACCCTTTATGCCTCCACTATGCCTTATTAACATCTCTCTTATTTTCTACAGGTTCAAAGGTACTACTCCTTTTTGCATCCCGGGACCCATAAGTTACTCACTACTTCTAGTTGGTATAAGGACCCTATATTAGCACTTCTACGTGGAGTAAATTGTAATGTATGTGATGAATTTATTTTTCATCGTAAACTTATTATAATCTAAAAATATTATTTAACTTATAGTTGTTTACTTATATAAGAGAAAAGCCAACAACAACCTCTACAATTTAAAATACATGGGGTGTGGCATATAAATATGAATGTATGTACGTATGTATAATAGAAGATTATGAGTACATTCTCTTATTGCCCTAATGATGTAGGAATCACATAAGCTAAGCTCTAATACCAACTGTAACAACCGCACCTCTAGGCACACCGATCCAAAGCCTAAAAGTAGGATTTGAACTCGCATCGTGCAAAGAAGTAAAAATCATTAGGTTTGATGATTTACAAGGGACAAATATAAATAAAATTTTATAATATTTTAAACATTCATAATTCTTATCGGATGGAAATAAAAATATAATACTGAAATGTCTTAAATTATAATTGTCTCAAAATAACCGTAATTCATATAAAAAGTGTCTACAAGGAGTTTCCGAATACAAAATATACATAGACCTCCAGAGAAGTACAATAAGATGTATGGGTATGAATAAATATTTTCCAGACCCAATGTCACTTGCTCTAGGTACTTTATCCTTTTCAACTTATCTACCACTTGTCCTCCAGCAATAGATATAAAGAGAGGTAATCGTAGGAGATCAAATAAGTCTAGTGAGTGAATTATAGCACTAGTGGTAAGGTGTTAATAAGTAATTAAATTATCACCTATAATCTATGTAACCTAAGGGTGTCCATTTATATACGTGCACCTCGTATAAAGAACTAGTTAATCTACATGTTATGGTGTAACAACACTTAATAAACTCAGCCATACATTGTGTAAACTTCCTCAATGACAACATATCCACTTATAAAATGAGTAGATAATGTCAAATGTAAACCACCTAAAGCACACGCTGAGTAAACGATCTCGATGGTAGATTACTTATCAAAACATCGAGTATATAATCCCAATGGTCGACATGTCTTATCATCTATGCGTAGTACCAACCGTACAATGGTTGAGCTCACATTACCCCTAAAGCATTGAGTAACCTCCTCACTAGTGCATATATCCTATTTTCTATGCACAACACTGGGTATACCAAACTATGCCTGAGTCCATATTGCCGCTAAAGCATTGAGTAACCTCTGTGTTAGCGCTCAAATTCTATTTTCTATGCATAACACCGAATATACATAACAATGCCTTAGCCAACATTTCCCTTAAAGCATTTAGTGACCTCCTTTCAGTGCTTATATGCTCCAAAGCATCTAACTTCAAAGAATTCAAGAAAGAGGGAATAAATTTCCTAAACTATCCGACTTGGCATGTTCCAAGTTTAGGTTCAACCTAGTTTCATACTGTTGGATGTGCCAACACGCAACAGGTCAAATGGTTGAATTTCAAAATATTTACCATTTTGGATTAATTATGCCTATGAAGTCTATTAATTTAGATCTAATCTAAATTAATTTTAAATAAAAGCTTTATTTATTAGTTGATTAATAAAAGAGTTATATTTTATCATATAATATATATTAAGCACATGTATACATATACGTGCGCATCCAACGTATATGGTCTACACCTTTTGACATACCTATATCTAAGTGCTAGGATTTACATCACAAGGGACATTTCATCCTTTCTATATACATATTTTTCATCTATATTGTAGTATTATTATAATATAAAATATTCTTATATTTATATACACATACACACACATACATATATGCACACACATAAATATATAAAAAAGTAATATACATATATTCATATTTAAAATAATTATTTATAATACAGATATAAAAAAATTAAAATTAAAAGTTTAAATTAAAATTTTAAAAATTCAAACTTTGAAATTAGATCCATATCTAAAATATTTTAGAATTCAAATTCAAGTTTCAAATTCATAAAAGAATTTTATATATAGTACACACACATACACAAATATATATGCATGCAAACATATTTTTTCGAAAATATATAAATATATTTTAAATTCCATAATTTAAATCATTTTTATATATAACTAATATTACATGATAAAATGTACATATATTATTTACATATATATCATATATGTAATATTTAAATTCAGCAATGATTTAGGTTTGATAATTTTTTATTAAATAAATCAGTACAAATTTATTCAAAAGGTTATTTTAAATACAAATTTCCATACAAGATTCAATTTCTGCATAAAATTATGTTTTTTTAAATATATGAATACTTAATTTATTTATATTTATATATATATATATATCTATGTGTGTATTTAGATGAACAAGTTGTAATTTAATATTTTAGAATAATAAAAGTAAAATTATAATTCGAACTGAAATATATATAGATATATTATACTCAAAAATATCATTCATAAATTTATTGAAATAATTTAGAAACACATACATGTTTATAAATTAGTTTTAAAATTCTATTTTATTTAAAAATGCATTTTAATTTTAATTTAAAATTGATTTTTTAATTTAATCCAAACTAATTTACATATATACATAAATAAACATTTTTATTTATTTTTACAATAGCTATATATAGGGAAAGGATCAGTACCCCCCCTAAATTCAGCCCCTTAACATAGCCTATTAATATCAGCCACTCATTTCTATTTAAATAATTATTTAGTATGATAAGGGAGAGAAACGATTAGTATTTAAATAGAAATGAGTGGCTAAAATTAAGGGGCTATGTTGAGGGCTGAATTTAGAGGGCTACTGATCCTTCTCCATACATACATACATACATGCATACATATATACATATATATATATATATATCTAGACAACAAATGTATATATGGAATCACGATATGAATCCAGTCTATTCAAAACGATTATATCCATTTAGATAAAACTGAAATAAATAGAATATTACCTTTGTCGTAGCCTAGTTATAACACATCAAATGCTGAATCAGTGGAACTCCTAGAATCGAATTTGATCTCTTCAAAAAGCGCTACCAATAGAAGAGATCTACGCACCTTTATTTAATTTGATTTGAATTTGTTTTACGTTTGAAATTTTAGTGGAGGGGTGGCTTTCTATTTTCGACCAGAGGTACAAAGGAGGGTGGAGCAAAACGTAAAACAAACATGGAATGGTAATGGGCTAGAATAAGAAAAGAAGGAGACAGAAAAAAGGGATTTGGATCTAATCTTTTTCCCCTTATTCTCTACCAATTCAAACCCTAAATACAAAGCATATCACCCATTCCTTCCCTCTTCTATGGCTGGCCTCAACATGGGCCTCATGGGTTTGCATGTTACTTCAAACCATATCAGTTAATTTACATTTAAATAAAATTCAAATGTACGTGGATATCGTATATCGATACATGTGTGTAACTTTTATATACGTATTATTTTCAATACTGATCAACACAAATTAAATAAAATTTTATAACAATATTTCACAAATATTAATTATAATTTAATTAAACCTGGTGGTATTTGGAGTATTCAACATTACAGTTGTATGACTCTTAGATGTAGATTCGATCAGTGATTAATATTGAACAACTAGAAGTTCATACACCACTTTAGTAAGTGATGTGATAGTTTGGTTGAATCTACTACTTATGCAGTTCCGGTAAATTTTAATTTTACTATTTTAAGCAGTTCCGATAGTGATAATTATCTACACCAATTATGTTTGCCCAAAACTATGTCAAATTGGGACTTACGGAATTTGGTATCTGTCAAAATTCCAATACAGTCCACATTCAACTTTTGTAATCCACACATTCCACATTCAACTTTTGTAATCCACACATTCCACATTCAACTTTTGTAATCCATACACAAAGTCCTTGGTTCATTAATAACAATTATTATTAAGCGAACTACTCTAGCTATAGACTTTGACTTTGAATTGACTTCAGTTGACCGTAATACAAAACTCATATAAGCAAGGAGAAGAATTCTCTATTGAATAGTGTTTCACTTCCAATGCTTCAACTCATACCCCAAATGTAGTCATTCGTTGGAAACCATGTCACAATTTAACTATAATCAAAGTGGGATGTCCATATTGAAGTTTAACAGTATTCTCAAGTCAAGCAAGCTGTGTAATATTATCACTTTGATATTTTTTATTTAATCTTAATTATATTAATCAACAGAAAACTATCGAGTGAGTCATTCTATAGTTATCTAATAACTATCCGTACGTAACCCCTTGGTGTTCCCAACTACCATGAGTAATACATCGCCTAACATTTGAAGAACATTGTGTACTCTAGTCTTATAGATATAATGATATCTAATCTCAATACATCTTGACTTAGAGTATTTAAAATGCTATGTTTTATATTATGGTAAATTTCTCACGATCACAACATATTATAATTACTATCACAAAACATACCATTTATGGGTTTTCTATTAAACATACTTAAATTAAACAATTAATTAATATGACACATTATATCAAGTATATTGTAGAAAGAAGAACATCTTTTATTTCAAAGAAAATTTCATTATAGAGTTAATAATTTACAATAAATTATGGAATTGCCCCTAGAGCATATCCCTAACTCTATTAATCTCCCACTTTAAGAGCCAATTATAAAATTTCGATTCCATCCCTTTGGTCAGCTTAACAAAAACATGCCAAGCTAGTCCCTTTGTGAATGGTTCTGCTAAGTTGCCCTTCGTATCTACTCTTTATATCACGATCTATTTCTTCGTAACGAATTCTATAATTAGGTGAAACTTTCAAAGAATGTGTTACAGTTTCTTATATGCTCAAGCTCCTTTGCAATATGCATCACCACATAGTTCTCATGAAACAATGCCACGGGATTCTCTATGTTAGGAACCACTCCTAGCCCGCTTAAAAATTTGCACATCTGGACCGCTTCCTTAGCAACGTCAATGAGGGTGATGTACTCGGCCTCCATCATGGAATCAACTATCGTTTCCTGTTGGAACTTTTCTAGCCGATGAATCTACAGATATAACCTGACACTGACTTAATATTGTCGATATCACTCTAAAAGTTAGAGTTTGTATATCCCTTCATAAGAAGGTCTCCATTCCCATATATTAAGAATAAGTACCTACTATTTCTTAAATACTTTAATAAACATTTTATGGACATCCAATGCTTTTCTCTAGGATTAGACTGGTATCAACTTATGCATCCAAATGCATATGCCACATCCGATCTTGTATATAGCATGAACATATTATGGAATTGATTGCACAAGCATACGGTATCTTTTTCATATGCTCTTTCTCCTTATCAATTTGAGTAATGTCCTTCTTAGAAATGATGATTTATATTATACTGGAACATTTCCATGCTTAGAGTTCTCTATACGGAACCCTTTCAGTATGGTATCTATGTATATGAATTAGGGAAATCCCAATAGCCTTTTAGATCTATCTCTATAGATCTTTATACCTAATATAATGCAGCTTCTCTTAAATCCTTTATAGAAAAATTCTTGGAAAGCCAAAAGTTCACTGATTGCAATAACAAAGCATCATTGTCCATCAATAGTAGATCATTGACATATGAAATTGAGAACACTATAGCACTTCCTTGTTCCTTTAGGTATACACATGCTTCCTTTGTGTTCCAATAAAAACCAAATTATTTGATTACTTTATCAAAATATTTATTCCAACTCCTTGAAACTTGTTTAAGTCCATAATTGAAATTTAACAACTTGTAAGCCTTGCCCTAACTCCCACTGACCTTGAAACCCTTGGGCTGCATATATGGACGGTCTCTTCTAAATCATCATTTAGAAATGTCATCTTTACGTCCATCTACCATGTAGCATTAACTAGCATTATCCAAGTAGACTTTAGCATTGTTGCGGGTGCAAAATTTCTGCCATAATAAACACCTTGAATTTAATGAATTCCTTTCACTACTAGGCTTGCTTTGTAAGTCTCCACTCGTCCATCTGCATTTAGCTTTTCTTAAAAGTAGGTTTGCAGCTGATGGGTTTTATCCCTTTGGGTAATTTAGCCAAAGTTCACACTTTGTTTTCATGCGTGGAATCCATTTTTGATTTCATATCTCCAAGCCAAAATTCATAGTCTTTACTTTGCAATGTTTGTTGGAGTGAGGGAGAAGTGTCATCATCTAAGATGCAGTCCTCTTTCTCGCCATCCATTAAAAAACTGTACTATTACTCCGGTGGATGACATTCCTAAATAGACATTCTAATAGGTTGCGTGTTTTTGTATACAGTGAGTTTGGTTCTCCAACTAGTTCAGCCTCTGTGTTAGTTCATTGGATCACATCCAATTTTACAACTTCATTGTTAATTTTTTTAACATATTCTTTTCTGAAAAGTAAGCGTGGGTGGAAATTATAACTTTTTGTTAATCTGTGTTGTAGAAATTATATCCTCTAGAATTCTTGGGATATCCTATAAATTTACATGTCGCCGATCTTGCCTCTAGTATTTTAGGGCCAACATTCTTAACCTAGGCTGGGCAACCCCACACCTTCAAATAATTGAGGTGGGGCTCCTTCCCATGACATGTCTAATATGGCATCTTTGGCATAGATTTCATGGTTATGAAATTTAACATGAATGTTGCATTTTCTAGTGCATATCTTAAATTGGATTGAGGTATCTCAGCTTTACTCATCATGGAATGAACCATTTCACCATTTTTGATAGGGTTTAATTCCTTCATTTTGAAGCACTATCGTGTTGCGATGAAGTAATCTAAGTGATAATCCCATTATGTTTTAGGCATTGTTGGAGCTCTTATCTAATGTACACACGTCCTTGATCAGAATGAAGTATTATAATCTTATGGTTTCTGATTTTCAGCCTCATTTTTATATTCAATGAATTTCTCAAAAATGTTGGATTTTTTCTTCATAAAATTCACATATCCTAGTCTTGAGAAATCATCAATAAAGGTTAGAAAGTAAGAAGAATTATTTTTGTTAACTATAGGCGTTGGGCCCCATACATCATTATGCACAAGGCTTAAGATTTTGTTAACTCTTTAACCGCTCCCACTAAAGTAGTGCTTGACCATTTTTCTTTTGAGATATGACTAACACATATCAAATAATGGCAGAAAACTTTTGGTTTTCAATTTGTATAGTTGTTTCTTACTTATATGACATAGTCTACAATGCCATAGATAGTTCTTATTTTTGTCAATATTAGAAGAACTATTCACAGCACAAACATAATTAGAATTAAGAACACAAATGCATTACCTAAATACCATCGCAGACTTTATTACCATTCCGCATAATGTTCATAACATTATTAATGCAGTGAAAAATATATCCAGTCTTAAATAATCTAAACACATAAATAATACCACAAATAAAGTTTTTTGTATATAGAAATTATTTAATACTAAAATTTATCCATTTAGCAAAGGTAAAGGATAATCTCCAATTGCCATTGAATCTGCCAGCGATCCATCAGCAAATTGAAGCCTCATTTCTCCCTTCGCCACATGACATCTATTCATATGCATCTATAATGAATTATAGATGTGATTTTCAAATCCAGTATCTAAATTCAAGATAATTTACTAATTGCAAAACAATTTTTAATCATAAATATACATGTAGGATCAGTAGAACTATTCTAATTCTTCGTTTTAACAATCTTCAAGTACTCTAAAGAATTTTGTTTCCAATGACCCTTCTTGTTAGATAACATTCACCTATGTTAGCTAGAGAAATCTTCTTCTTATTAACTGTTTTCCCTCATCTTTAAATCATTTGAAGATGATGCTTTATTCTTATCCTAAGCATCGCGCTTTGATCCTAAGATGAAGGCCTAGCTGATCTCAACGTAGTTAGTAGCTACATGGGACTTATATTTAATTGGTTCATATTATATTTTAATATGAACGACTTAAATTGTAAAGTTAGAGAATGTAAGATCTAGTTCACTATAGCTTATTTCTTATCGTTGCGTCTAATTGAGTTAGTCTATCAAATTAGCCTTTCATCATTAAGAAGTAATGTGACGATCCACCTCATCAAACCTAATAAATCGACACCAATACACCCACCGTATTCATGTCCCACAAATCAATGTGCTGGAACGGAAAATTATCATGGAGTAAGGAAAATAAAGATAGAAGACAAAAAAAAAATCTCACATCGCATTCAAATTTAATTATACATATGAGTTGTACATGCAATTACTCCCAATAGCCCCATCAAAGTACTAGTAAGTACAAATCCAGCTAGGATTATTATAATTACCTATCCTCTTAAGTGTTGGTAGATACATTATACAATTATAGCGAAATTAGAAATATATGACCATCTATGTAGGACCCTTCAGCTTCATGCTCCATCTAAAATGCTTCGAGCTTCTCCCAAAATGTTCCATGCTACCTAACTACTTGGCTGCTTGGAAAAATAGGGCGCCCAGAGTTTAAGGGGAAAAGAAAATAAACTACGGATCATTCATGGGATTGGTATAAGAAACTCAAAATATGGCTATTTGAAAACAAAGGGTAATCACATAAGATCACGCTGCACACAAACACGGAACGAGTTTTTCCTTATCACAAACAAAATCTTTGCCATACAAAATCAGGAAATTTTATTTTTAATGACATTCTTTAAAAACTCTTTTCAATTAAATATACATAACCTTAACTGAAATTATAACATTACTACATTCCAGCATACTACGCTTTATAGTCAAGTTCGAAGGCACTAACTGGAGAATGGATTTCCATATAATGGCAGGTAAGGAACTGACTTCCGTATAGTACATCTGTAGAGGGATGTACCAAGGATCAATAACTTTAAAACCGCTACACCTGGCAAGACTGGCCTACCCGCAGACCCATCTTGTTGGTGGATACAATCGAATATGGCATCACCCCAGTCATAACCACCTATCCAGGATACCATAGCATACACAACATACTCGATGTATATAGAGTAATCTAGAAAGGTGATGACCATCCTTAAATGGTTGCGAACCACAGAGCCTACAGCACGTCCTATTTAAGCCATTTTTGGGTGATGAGGCTCGAGATAATGATTATTTTTCACATATCACATTCCACTTTGAATGCCACATTGCCAATACTATCGCACACCATTGATTTCCAAAAATGTATAACCTCTGAGCATGTAAGTCTCAAAGAAGGGTGTTAAGTATAGGTGAGTTACTTCCTACACCATCATACAAATGTACGTTTATAAAAATCAATGTACGTGTATGCTGGGAATGCGATGTTATACATTCATCCATATAAGTTATCCAGGAACAGGACAACTGAAGGATCTCTCCTACCACATCCTATCGGGAATCATCCCTAGGACTAGTAGCTAGCAGCCCTTTCAACGAAGATCAAATGAAGGTAGTACTGCCACATATATATGATTGGGGAAATCTCCCCTTAAGGTCAGTGACAAGGAGCCGTTCATTCATTTGTTATCATTCCAAGTCTTCATTTCGAATACGTAAATTGGTTTGAAGTGGTTTTCATATAAGAATCGCTCCAATATGACCCTAGTTCCTTTGAATCAATCATCGATAAAATGATGTTAATTAAATAGGTGCTTATCATTTGATTAATTACTTTCTCTTTATCAAAAATATCTTCTAGAGATATATATATCTTTAAAATATTTCTTTTCGATATATACAAAAGTATTAAACCTCCCTTTACTTTGGAAATACCAAATCAAAATCATTTCTCATAAATCATATTGCAAAACCTTATTGAGTAAAAAAGGGTCGATAGAAATTATACTAATTATACTCAATATTAATTTCTATATTCATCCTTTACAATCCATCCAATAAAGGTGAAATCACCTTTTAAATTCTCATAAATTGTATGGGTTTCCTCCTTGGAACTTAATATCGAGTATAAGAAGACTATTTCTATACAATCCAAGTATTATTAAATTTGGAAAATTAAGTTTTTTGTACTTCCCTCATTTCCGACATTTTGACCTTATATTTCCTCGTCCAAGAAAAAGTTCAGGTAAGCCAGGGCACTGGTTTCTCTTGAACATTTCCTTAGTTTAAGAACCTCACATTCAGATCCCACAAATAGAAAAATCTAGTCTAGACGTCGGCTTTTAGAGCCATGATTAAATCACTTAATTTTTACAGCTTTTCTTTTAACCATTTATGTAAGCTTTTAAAATAAATTACAAAACCTTCGAATAAACTTTAAAATACTTAATTAATTATTTAAAAAATTTATAAAAGTTCGAGAAAGAATACTTAAGCTTGAAGCCATATTTTAAAAGTTATTAAAGGTGTTGTAAGGGAATAGTGCTGCGAATCGTGTTTTTAAGTCTTAATCAAAACAAATTTTCTATCATTTATAAATCCATTTTTATAACTCAAATATATTTTAAAATATTTTAAAAGATTTGTATAATTTATTCCATATTTTTAAATTTATAAATAATTTATCACTTTGGCTTACGAACTACCAAACCATGATTATCTTAAAATTTTGTTTTGCACATATTTCAAAATCTACTAAATGAAATCTCAAACATTCTTTTTTTTTGAAAACTATGATTAAAAGAGTTTGGAAAATTCTTATTACAAAAAATTCGGACTCTACTTCCCCAGTATAAATGGATTTAAACTTTTATGATATCAAATCGCGAACAACCGTTACACGACGCGCCTATTTTGATTCTATTTTCATTACTTGCCCACACTTCACCAAAATGGATTCTAGTGTTTATAAAACATTCATAAATCATTTTAAAGAGGTTGAACAATCTCATATACGCCATTTCATTTATTAAAGAAATGGGATTTCCTTTAAGATATTCGTCGTGTATTAAACGTGACTTGTTTCAATATCCAAATAAACATATAATCAACATGCAAACTTGATGATCAAACATAGTAAACAACCATAGCAATCATATCACACCATCATATCTATAATATATCTCACTTGATTTTCGATTGGACTAACTTTAAAATGGCTATAGCTCCGCTACAATTGCACTGGAGCCTATGGAATCGAGCCTTGGAATTTAAGAAGGCTCGGCTTATGCTTTCTATTGGAGGTGGTCTCGGTTTTGTGTGGTGGAAGGTATGGCCGTGGGTTGAAGTAGTGGGTTTTCTTTAGTTTTGAAGAGTTTTGGTAATATATACCTACTATGTAACTTTAATTTAATTTTGCCATTATTTTTCTTAGACAAGAGGCCGATAAAGTGGAGTGTAAGAGGTGGAGAAGCTTAGGAATTTTTACGAAGAAATGAAGTGAAGAGAGAAGGGTGTTATTTATAGTGAAAAAGTAAGGAGAAAAATATCATGATATTTCTGCACAAATACATCACCATTTTCTCACCACCACACTCCCCTCCTACCTCATCGTGCCCAGCCGAACTCCCCTATGTGTGTGTACTCATGTGCTTGCATTTTGTATATAAAAGTTTGTCTTGGTTTGCTTAAGTGCTAAGTTTTAGGAAAATATATTGGATATTTTGTAATATATATTTAAACACATAAGTATATTTGTATGTATATATGTATTCATGTGAATGTGTTCATGTATATGTACATGTATGTATGCATATGTATATCACAAATGATTCACAAAGTTGCACAACTTTTCTATGATGAATCGTTACGAATTTCGATTTCGATTTCCGATCATATTTTCACTTCTTATTTAATATGTACATATTTATAGAAAAAGTTTGGTAATAATATTTCTTTCATTGTATAATAATTTAAAGGGCTTATTTTATAATTAAAATAATTATTAAATCATTCAAACTCAATTCAAAATCACAAATCGTTTATTTCAAAATAATGATATCATCAATGATGTCATGAAGAGATTTTATTTTCAAAAATAAAATAAATAATTTATTTACATATTCTCACTCATATACATAAATGAGTGTATGTATCTAGCTCGTGCACGATGTTAGATACTCTAAGAGCTGTCTATTGATAAAATGGTTTTCGTTATTTTATCGATGTATCTTCCAAAGTATAAATATTTTTGTAAATATTTATTCAAAATAAGATTACCAATATTATTTATTTCCAAAACATTATCATTTATATTAAAAAAATCTTATATTTGAATATTTCAAAAAAATTCTGAAGTGATGAATTGGCGGGTTGTTACATACTTCCTCCCATAAAAGAATTTCGTCCTCGAAATTAAGGATAAAAAGAAAATGACTCGAAAAGGAATACATACATACATACATATATATATATATATATATATGACAAGGGGAAATATATTTAAGATATGATCAGTGACCGCACTACAAGCGGTGAGTACACTATCTTGAGACCACTAGCAAACTATACATCAATCCTAAACCCAGGATAAGGTTTCCTTATTTTACTCTCTATGTCCCATGTGCAGTCTTCGATATCACCGCTCCATTGAACTTTAACCTTACCACCTTCCTTCTCAATTATTTCTCATCGTGATCCACTGATCGTCTAATAACTACCAAATTTAGTTCTAATTCTAAATCTTCCTAGGAAATTATTTCTATAATATGTTCGGGATCATGCATATATTTTGGTAGATTGGATATGTGAAAGACATTCTGCACATTATACAACCTTTCGGGCAGTTCCACACGATAAGCCAATGGGACAATCCGCTCAAGAATGGGAAAATGTCCAATAACTCGAGGCATTAACTTCCTTGCTCGACTAAATCTTACCACTCCTCTCATCGAAGAGACTTTCAAGAATACAAAATCTCCAACAGATAATTCTAAATTTTTGTGCCTTTGATTGGCATAGCTCTTCTACCTGCTTTGGGCTTATTTCATATTCTTTCTCATTAAGTCTACCTTTTCTAAGGCTTCTTCAACCATATCAGCACCGAGTACTAATAGATATTTGGTTTTGATCTGACATGCTGGGGATCTACATGGATGGCCATATAAAGCTTTTTATGGTGCCATGTCAATATTTTCTTGATATCTGTTATTTTAGGAGAATTTCAAAGGATGAAGATATTTTTCCCATGAACCTCCAAATTATACGATACAAGCTCTTAGTAGATCTTCCAACACTCGATTTAATCTTTCAGTTTGCCTATCGGTCTGGGGATGGTATGCGGTGTTTATACTCACCTTCATTCCTAAAGCAGTTTTTAATGCCTCCTAGAACATACTGGTAAATATTGGGTCTCGATCACTGACTTTACTGCTTGGGACATCATGCAATCAAACTATTTCCTTCATGTATATATTTTAAAGACTTACAGCTATTTTCGTTGGCTTTACCGAGATAAAGTGTATACTTTTGGTTAATTGATCTATGATAACCAAAATGCCTTCATTTTCCTTTCTTGATCAAGGTAAGCCATCGATGAAATCCATCGATATTTGGTCCTATTTCCAAGCCAAAATTTCAAGAGGTTGAAGTAATCCAGCGATCTTTTGCTTATCGCTTTTGATCTATTGACAATTTTCACATTTGCTAATATTGATAGAGATATCCCTCTTCATACCATGCCACAAAAAAGCCTTCTTCATATTTCGATACATTTTGGTAACTCTAGGATGTACTGAAAGTCTAGAATTGTGACGTTCTTTTAAAACTTCTTGCCTTATCCTGTCGACGTTTGGGATGCATATCTTCC
The DNA here is from genome assembly GCA_030765085.1 of Allium cepa. Taxonomy (NCBI): domain Eukaryota; kingdom Viridiplantae; phylum Streptophyta; class Magnoliopsida; order Asparagales; family Amaryllidaceae; genus Allium; species Allium cepa. The sequence continues at coordinate 1,001,515,972 of CM060934.1, forward strand.
GTTCATCCTTAATTATCCTTGATCATCCACCTTGAACCTTATCCATCTTCCTAGTACTATGTTTTTCTCCACTGCTTTGACCATCTTTGGAATAAACGGATCTTTGAACTGGTTCTGTTTTATATGGTTAATCAAAGTTGGACGTAATATCAAATAAGCTATAATGGCATGCTTTCTTCATAGTTCATCAGCTATCACATTGGCTTTCCCATACATTTATTGGATATCTAAATCATATGACGTGAGAAATTTTAGCCAACGCTACTGTCTCATATTTAAGTCCTTTTGAGTAAAAAGATACTTCAAATATTTGTGATATGTGAAGAGTTTGAACTTCTCTCCTATTTAAAGAAGAAATATTATTTACCAAGGTGAAAAAAAGTTTATTGAAATAAACTATGAGAAATTCTTACCGAGCAAATAATGTCTCCAAATCTTTAGTGCGAACAGAATGGCTAATAGTTCTAAGTCGTGTGTTGCATGATTTAGCTCATGTGTCTTTAACTGCCTACTAACATATGTAATAACCTTTCTGTGTTGCATTAGTACTGTGCCCACTCCTTCACAACAAGAATTAGTTAAACTACCACTTTTATCAATAATAGTCAGGACTAGAGCGGTAGTTAACATTTTCTTAAGTTGCTGGAATACTTCTTAACATTTCGGCATCCATTCAAATTTATTATCCTTCATAGTCAACTTCGCTAAGTGATGAGAATTCTTGGAGAAGTCCTGAATAAATTTTCATAGTATCTTGCCAATTCTAAGAAACTGCTAATATACTTCGTAGTTCGTGGTTGCTTCCAATCTAGAATGGCTGTAATTTTTCCAAAATCAATTGAGATTCCTTCCTTCAGCACAACATGTCCAAGGAACCTTACCTTTTCTTATCGGAAGTGAAATTTTGAAAACTTAGCCTTAAGCACATCCTTCTTAATATTTCTAGTACAACCTCTAAATGCCTTTTGTGCTCTTCTTCGGTCTTTGAATTATAAGAATATCATCAATAAAAACCAACATGAATTTGTGGAGTACATCTCTGAATATTCTATTCATAAGGTCCACAAAATAGGCGGGAGCATCGATTAGTCCAAAAAGCATACCAACCACTCGGAGAAATCGTTTAGTCCTCTAAATGCAGTTAAAGGAATGCAATCTTCTACCATCCTTAATTGATGGAATCCTATAGCTTGATCCATTATGGAGAATACTCCAGCACCATAAAGTCGATCAAACAAGTCATCAATATAGGGTAGATGATACTTGTTCTTAATCATTTGCTCATTTAGGTCTCGATAGTCTACACAAAGTCTTGAGGAGCCATCTGACTTTTGCACGAAAACTACTACCTCCTTGGGGACCATTCTTCGAGAAGAATGAAAAACAGACCTTGCACCGAAAATCGAGTCGATTCAAAACTCTATTACCCTATGTGGGGGTAAACTTTTAACTTCCTCAAAAATATCCAAAAATTCCTTAACAGTTGGCATTTTTCTAGACATTTTTGAAATGAATTTAGGGTATATATAAAACTATCCATTACCAGAATTGATTCCTCACACGTTATCTTAAAAGGTTGGCTTCTTTTATTTTCCAAATGCACTACACTTTAAACACAATAAAGAACAACCTTATATCAGATAACCAATCCACATCAAGTATAATCTCAAACCCAGTAAAATTGATGACGATTAGGTGACATAAAATTTTTTGGGATAGGTAGGCAACTTGTACTTTTTCGCGAACTATACCAAGTTTAGTTTTACCACTTATGGGGTTAAAGACATAGATAGGGGTATCTAATATCTTTGTAGTAAGTTTCAATTTATCAACTAATCCTTTATAAATAAAACTATGGCACACCTTAGTATCAAATAATACTCTAACAAGATTTTCATTAATGCAAACTTTACCCTCAAGCATTCTCTTACCCTCCGCATCAGTCGAAGCTGAGGGTTTATCTTTAATAGAAAAAACTCCGACTTGTCCTCTTTTCTTTATTAGTGGACAATCCTTCTTCTGGTGTCATGTTTGTGAAAATTGTAGCAATTTCTATCCCGAGCCTTAGGATTCTTATAGGTGGTGGCAAAATGACCCTTTTGTTGGCAATTATAACAAGTAATATCCTCCAATTTGTTTTCTTGTAGACCTCTTTCTGGCTTGCCTTGTCATGGCTTCTTCCTATAATGGTCAAACTTCCTCCTCTCTTCCAGTTATTATTGCTGCTTTGAGTTATGGGCGGATTCTTTTTGTCTAGAGTTTCATATCGGAAGCCCATGTCTAGAGTTGTAGGGGGATTCGTGACATGATTCTAGTCTATTCAGATATATATGTCATAAATGATTATATCCGTATAGATAAAATTGAAATAAATAAAACATTACCTTAGTCTAGCTTAGTCATAATACATCGAAAGTTGAATTGATGAACTCCTAGAGTCAAATCTGGACTCTTCCAAAAAGTGCTACCAATTGAAGAGAACTATGCACCTTTATTTAATGTGATTTGTGTCTGTGTTTAGCTTGAAAATTTTGTAGGAGGGGTGCCTTTCTATTTTTTCTAGAGGTATGAAGGCGGTGGAGCAAAAAGTAAAACCAAAAAAGGCTAGGTAATGGGTTTAAAAAAGAAAACAAGGAGGGAGGAAAAATGGGGTATGGATCTGATCTTTTACCCTTTCTTTCTCTACTAATTCAAACCCAAAATATGAAGCATATCACCTCTTCCTTCCCTCCTCTTTAGTTGACCTCAACATAGGCCTCATGGGCTCGCATGTTACTTCAAACCATATCAGTTAATTTACATTTAAATCAAATTCATACTTACATCGATATCGTACATTGATACGTGTGTACAAAACTTTTATATACATACTATTTTCAATACCGATCAACACCAATCAAATAAAATTTTAGAACTAATATTTCAAAAATGTTATTTCATTTCACTAATTTATAACAGTTACAATTTATTAAATTAGGTGGTGTTCGAGTACTCAACATTGTAGTTATGTGACTCTTAGATGCAAATTTGGTTAGCGATTAATATCGAAAAATTCGAATATTAATGTTCACACATCACTTTAGCTAATAGCGTGATAGTTTGGTGGAATTTTTCATATATACGGTTCAGTAAAATCTAATTTGACTATTTAAGTTGTTTCGGTAGTGCCAAATATTTACTTCAATTCTTTTTGTCAAAATTATATCGCATTAAGACTTATGGAATTTGATATTGGTCAAAATTCCAATATCGTCCACGTTCAACTTATGTAATCCAAACACTTCAATAACAAAAATTATTATTTGTTAAACTGCTATGACTAGAGACTTTGACTTTGAGTTGTCTTTAATTGACCGTTATACTAACCTTGTATAACCGAGGAGACAAATTCTCTGTTGAATAAAGTTTCACTTCTAATGCTTCAACTTAGACTCAATTATAGTCGTTCGATGGAAGTCGTTCCACGATTTAATTATAATCAAAGTGGAGTGTCCACATTGAAGTTTAACAGTATTCTTAAGTAAAGAGAATTGTATAATTTTGTCACTTCGATATTTTCTATTTGACCTTAGTTATATTGACAAACAAAAAGCTATCAAGTGTGCCATTCCACAATTATCCAACAATGATCAGTACGTAACCTTTGGTGCTCCTAGTTTCCATGAGTAATAACTAACCTCTATTTGGAGAGTGTTGCGTACCATAGTCTCAGTGAATGTATCGATATCCGATCTCGATATATCTTGATTAGGAATATTTGAACAATATGTTTGTTATATTATGATAAATTTCTCAAGATCACAACACAGTGTAATTACTATCACAAATCATATCATTTACAATATGTACTTAAATTAAATAATTAATTAATATAACATTATAATAAGTATATTATAGAAAAAAAAACGCATTTTGTTTCGAACATGACTTTAATGTAGAGTTATTAATTTACAATAAATTACAGAACTGCCCTCAAGGCATACCCCTAATTCTATCACCTATAGCAGTTCAGATGTCCGACTCCTGGAATTCAAACCTTCCACTTCTTTCCAAATATCCAAACCCTTGGTTCAGACGTCTAACTTCTTGTGCTAAACATCTTCAGGAAATCAGATGTTTGAAATTCTGTTTGAAATAAATTGTCAAACGGTTGACTATAATTTTTAGATGACTAAACTTAGTCAAATTTCAACATATTCTTTCGGTTTTTGTTCTTTTGTCCAGACGTTCGGTTCTTGGATTCAAATGTCTGAATTACTTATTTTTGTCATTTTCTGGTGTTTTATCTTCTTTCCAAATTTAATTACAACTTTTGAATTCATATTTTTATACAAGTATGTACATGCTATTCCAATCCTATTTATCTTCCTTCCATTGATTGTATATAATTATCCAATCGTTCGTTCCCATATATTTTGTTCAAAGATGATTGGATTGGATCTAGGAGACTTTTAAAGGGTGTATACTAGATAAACATTTTATCCACCTAAATCAATTCAAACCAATCATATAAAATCAAAGCTATAAAATTTTAAAGGTGATTTCAATCCAATTTACATTTCCCTAAGTTTCATTGATTATCTTATCAAATCATTACCCAGGGTTTTCCAATTATTTCAATTCACGTATTTTTCCAATTAAAAATCACTAGTTCAGATTGAAGATCATATCTTTTACTCTAAATAGATATATAACTGCAATTTAATACTTTTCTACATCATACTCAAGTCGTAAACAAATTCACTCACCTTATATGCTGTTTTGAACAAATTCCTTCGCTGCTCTAGTTTGATTTGGCGTTTCCTCCTTTTATCTAGCTTGTAATTATTTCGATTTTCTTCTTCTCTTATACTTAATTTAATTCCCTCATCTTGTTTTGTAGGAATTGATTTACTGTTTGTTTTAAAGAGATTTGCAAGGATAGAGTTGATGATATAGCTTTTGAACTAGGTTTCCTTTAGTTGGATGAAGGTTAAGGTTTTCAGAATGAAAGGAGTGAGGCTTCACTATGTATTTGAAGTTAGAAATTGGGTTAAGTCTAGTTCTAGGAAGATTATTTTTTTACCCATATCCCTTATCCTTACATATAAGAAAAATTCCTTTTCTTTTACTTTTTAAAAGAAAAATAACGTTATCCTACTCCAATGAATGTCATTAATTAGAATTCAAATAAATATCATTAATCAATATCCTACACATACCCATACATACATACATGCACGTATACATACATACTGTTAACCCGCCTCTCGTTAAGGCCACGGACATGTGGATTTAACTAAGTCGACTTCATGATTATCGAGGTTGGAATATGATGGATTCGGTTTAAAAGGTGAAGTTCACTTGGATACCCCGCTCGGTCGAGAAGTGGATAAGTTGCACGGCTTGGTCTGGAAGTTGTAGGTCGTTCGGCATTGAGTTGAGAGCAGGGTGGCTCGGCATTGGGGGGACCGTTCTGCATAAAGTAGTGGCCCGGAAAATGCCGCTCGGCATAAGGTGGTGGCTCAACAAATGCCGCTTGGCATAAGGATGCCGCTCGGCAAATGCCGCTCGGCATTGGAAGTCGCTCGGCGTTGGACGTCGTTCGGCATTGTACCTCGCTCGGCATTGGAAGTCGCTCGGCATTGGATGTCGTTCGGCATTGTACCTCGCTCGGCATTAGAATTCATTGGGCATTGGACGTCATTTGGCATTGTACCTCGCTCGGCATTGGAAGTCGCTCGGCATTGGACGTCGTTCGACATTGTACCTCGCTCGGCATTGGACGTCACTTCGCATCGGACGTCGCTTGGCATTGTGGTTCGGTCAGAGTCACTCAACGTTGCCTTTCGGCCTTGGTTGCCATTTGGCATGAGTGGGCCGACATGTTAGCGAAATTGGGATTGGCTATGCCTTGGTGGGCCTAAATTACTCAGTAGGCCCAATAACCTGGTTTTGCCTATAAATAAAGCATGTGGATCTCCAGATGGGGGGATCTTCTTTCGGCTCTCTAACTTTCTCTTCTCGAAGGCTAAGGCACTCAGCCATTGTTAAACTTTGGATTGTAACTGTAATCGATAATTACAGCAATAAAAAGGAAATTTCTGGAGTGGACGTAGGCCGGAGTTAGCCGAACCACTATAAAATCTGTTGTTCTTTACTGCTTTCATTTTAATTTTAACTATTCTTAACATTATAACTCTCTACATATATTCTATCAGTGACTGGCACTTGGTGCTCTCATTTGGATTTGGGTGTTAGTGTCGAATTTTGGCTCTAACATTTTAGTGCTTTCACTGAGAACCATTCAGGGATTTTGAAGCAAGGAACTCAGATTCTAGGAGGCAATGGCTAGGCCATCAGCAAGGAAGTAAGTGACAGAAAGGAACAATCAGGAGGGAAATCAAGAGGCTTCCTTTAGAGCTGGAGCAGGTCAAGCATCCATCTACATCACCAGAGATGAGATGGAAGCAATGATGAAAAGGAAAGAGGAGATGATGCAGAACCACCTCAGACAGTTTGGACAAGCAGGGACAGCCGAAGTTGTTGGAGTTCAGATCCATGGAGCTGGAACAGAAGGACCCAACAGGAAATCAAGCGAAGCAGCTCAATAGGGCGCAGCCCTTAATCAGCACACAACTGCTAATCTGGATGGATCCAGGCTAGGGAGCATACCACCTGGCAATGGTGGACCTATCCCTGAAGGAACCCTAGGCGATACCACATAACGGGATGCTGGCAGGAATACGAGAGCGCGTGTTGAAGATTACGCACCAGAATTCCTTCGGGAACTCGAGGGGCAACCCTTGGCGGACAACGCTGGATTGGCTGAAATTTTCAGGAGAACTATGCGCGGAAGTTTGACCAACAGAGATCTGGAAGGAGTAAACAAGAGCCCATTTACCAGTGAAATTAGAATGCCCCAGAACCCATCGAAGCTCAAGCTACCTACTCTAGAAGTGTACAATGGCAAGGCTAATCCTAATGATCACTTAATGAGATACATAAGGCATATGGAAGTGTTGGGGGCATTGGAGGAAGTCATGGTCCGATGTTTCCCACTGTACTTGATGGATATAGCTATTATATGGTTCAGGCAGTTGGAAGATGGATCTATCAGGAGATGGACAAAATTGGTAGACAGGTTTCTGAAGCAGTTTCGAAGTCATATCAAAAGACCAAAGAATGTAACGACGCTAACATCGGCAAAGCAAAGGACAGAGGAATCACCCAGAGCTTGCTTAACTAGGTTCAACACTGTAGTTGCTTCGGTGGATCGGCCGGGTCCATCGTTGGTTTTGACGGCAGCAATGTTAGGAGTCAAAGGGAATTCGAATTTTAAAGTGTCATTGATACGGGACCCACTAATGGATCTTGGAGAATTCTTTCACGAAGCGAAGAGATTCCTTCTACAGGAAGATGCATGTTCAAATATGAAATTAAAGGAAGTGAATGCGGCTGAGGACGGAGGGCAATCCAGCAGGATCTTGGATAAAAATAATGGTAAAGGAAAAAGGAAAATGGATGGCAATGGTAGCACTTCGAAGAGGCTATGGAGGGAGTCAAAGTTTTCTTCTTACACAGATCTAACTGAGACTCTAGAAAGGATTTACGTGGATACTCGAAGGAACCTCCAGTATCATAGACCAGCAAGGAGAGAACCTTCTGAGTACGAATGGGTATCGAGAAAGCATTGCCTATTTCATTAGCTAGATGGGAACAACACAAACAACTGAAGGAATTTGAAAGATATCGTGGAGGAGCATATAAGGAATGGTCACCTGCAGCAGTACGTAAGGAATCGAGCTATAGCAGTGGAACGGGAGCGGCCACGGCCTACCTCGAGCGAAGGTGGTGCTGGATCTGGTGGTCGCCGGCTTGTCATCAACTAAATGGTTTGATGATTCTGAATAAGTAATAGAACTCAAAGTAATATGACTAGGTCATTTACATACATACGAGATCGAGGACGGTCCCTAGGCGTGCTCTGAGGATGGCTTCGGTCTATGAAATCCTGTTTTCTTTTAGCTTTTTTGCAAACTTTGGTTTCTTCTTTGGTACTTTGAACATTCAATTCACTTTGTTGTATGAACTTTTGCTTTGATAACTAAACTCTACAATGACCGGATTTGGATCAATGTGATAGGTAGTACAGGTCTCGCGATCACGGTCCCGACCGGAGAGACGGAGCAGTGGTCGCAATTTACGAGTCCCTTCACCGGAGAGCGATGGAATGGACTCAAACAGAATATAAATGTCCTTGGCCGGAGAGCCAAGGCCGGAGAATATAAAAGTCCTTGGTCGAAGACTCGAGGCTGATGCGTATAAAAGTCCTTGGCCGGAGAGCCAAGGCCGGAGAATGTAAAAGTCCTTGGTCGGAGAGCCGAGGCTGGAGAATGTAAAAGTCCTTGGCCAGAGAGCCGAGGCCGGTGTATATAAAATTCCTTGGCCTGAGAGCCAAGGCCGGAGGACATCAAAGTCCTTGGCTGGAGGGCCGAGGCCGGTGAATATAAAAGTCCTTGGCCGAAGAACTGAGGGCGGTGAATATAAAAGTCCTTGGCCGAAGAACTGAGGCCGGTGAATATCAAAGTCCTTAGTCGGAGAGCTGAGGCCGGTGAATATCAAAATCCTTGGCCGGAGAGTCGAGGCCGGAGCATACAAGCCCTTGACCGAAGAGCTGAGACTAGAACAGGATAATACGACCTGGCGTGGTCTATGGATTCAAGGTTAAACCCGGAGAGGTCATGGATTTCATAATATGGTTATGAACGGGATATGAACTTCGGGTATCGAATTTGAGGCTATTCAAAACACACCTTTCAACACCAAGGCATGTTTTGGGGGGCAAATGATAACCCGCCTCTCGGTAAGGCCATGGACGGACGGATTTAACTAAGTCGACTTCACAATTATCGAGGTTGGAATATGATGGATTGAGTATAAAAGGATGAAGTTCAATTGGATACGCCGCTCAGTCGAGAAGTGGAGAAGTTGCACGGCTCAGTTTGGAAGTTGTAGGTCGTTCGACATTGAGATGAGAGCAGGGTGGCTCGGCATTGGTGGGACCGTTTGGCATGAAGTAGTGGCTCGGCAAATGCCGCTCCGCATAAGGCAGTGGCTCGGCAAATGCCGCTCGGCATAAGGCGGTGGCTCGGCAAATGCCGCTCGGCATAAGGCGGTGGCTCGGCAAATGCCGCTCGGCATAAGGCGGTGGCTCGGCAAATGCTGCTCGGCATTGGAAGTCGCTCGGCATTGGACATCATTTTGCATTGCACCTCGCTCGGCATTGGAAGTCGCTCGACATTGGACGTCTTTCGACACTGTACCTCACTCGGCATTGGAAGTCGCTCGGCATTGGACGTCGTTCAACACTGTACCTCACCGGCATTGGAAGTCGCTTGGCATTAGGCGTCGTTCGACACTGTACCACACTCTCGGCATTGTACCTCTCTCGACATTGGAAGTCGCTCGCATTGGACGTCGTTCGGCATTGTACCTCGCTTGGCATTGGACGTTGCTCAGCATCAGACGTTGCTCGGCATTATGGTTCGGTCACAGTCACTCGACTTTGCCGTTCGGCCTTGGTTTCCGTTTGGCATGTGTGGGTCGGCATCTTAGCGAAATTGGGATCGGCTATGGCCTTGATGGGCCCAAATTACTCAAGAGGCCCAACAACCTGGTTTTGCCTATAAATAAAGCATGTGGGTCTCCAGATGGGAAGATCTTCTTTCTGCTCTCTAGCTTTCTCTTCTCGAAGGCTAAGGCACTCGGTCATTGTTAAACTTTGGACTGTAACTGTAATCGATTATTACAGCAATAAAAATGAAATTTCTGAAGTGGACGTAGGCGCGAGTTAGCCGAACCACTATAAAATATGTTGTTCCTTACTGCATTCATTTTAATTTTAAATGTTCTTCACATTATTACTCTCTACATATATTCTATCTGTGAGTTGTGACTGGCGCTTGGTGCTTTCATTTGGATTTGGGTGTTAGCGACCAATTTTGGCTCTAACACATACATACATATATATATATATACACATACATGGATATATATAAACATTAATTAGGAATCTTACTCATTATTAGTAAATGCTCAAAAAATTGTAATTGATTTATGCTAATCTTTCCTAATAAAAAAATCGGATTTACCATTATTCTTTTCTAATAAAGAGATAACATACATTTTGCTTAGGAAATGCATTACTTTCATAATTATATTTTTATCCTAACATTTTATTTCATTAATTCTAACATTTTATTTCATTAATTCTAACATTTATTTTTATTACCATGGTAAGTAATGCTTAACCCTTAAGTGGTTTATAGTTTGTGCATGTAAATATCTCTCACCTTTTCTTTTAGTGCTCAATTAAATGATTGTATTCTTTTTAGAATAATCCAAACATATTCATAAGAATATTTCATACAAACAAGAGTTATAAAGTACTATATAAATTTTGACTTATTCCCGTAATCAATTCTTAAATTTAGATTTTAAAATATGGACAAAATAAAAAGTATGCTATGGTAAAAGTTAAATCTCCTTCATCCGATGTTCATTCCTAACGTTTTATATATGAATTTGGGAAAGAAAATTCTAATAAAAAAACAAATTTACCCAATGGAAAAAGTAATATTTCCGAATTCCTTTGTTCACAAAAATTGCAATTTTTTTATTTACGTAAAATTACCAAAATGCAATTTTTAATTAATTATTTATTTTGATTAAAAACAAGGGCGGTTACAATTTTGATATTTAAACTTCTACAACTAAACTAAAACTCAATTTTCTCTTTTGCTCCACTTTTATTTTGTTTAGAAAATACTAGAGTTGGAATTTAATATATTAAATATATCAATAATGGTTGAATCATTTTTCTGAATTTTGGTTTTAACTATGTTTGCATTGTAACGTAAATTGAATCGTAAGAAGGGATATCTAAACTAAAATGGGAATTAAATCACAAGATTTTTGATAATAATGGGTTAAATTATCTTCATCGAAGACTACAAAAAAATACAATTTACCAACGTCAAGAAGGCATCGGCGAAGCGTCGGTAAATCAAATACCGACGACAAGCCGTGCCTTAACAGACATCAGTAAAAGTTATGTTAGAAGAAATCTACCGACAGCTAGAAGACCATAGACATAGTGCTGTTACTAATGCCCTATAGACGACACTTGCCGAGGCCTTACCGACATCTTGTGTTGATGCCTTTTTGACGTCCTACCAATGCCTAATTAAAATGCAAAAATTGATTTTTTTTTTGCCTTACACACAACTTTCCGATGTCGTGGTTGTAACAAATTTGCAGCATTTTGACTGTCTTTTGCACCTCAATCACACATTCGTGTGCATGTGTTCATATATATATATATATATATATATATATATATATATATATATATATATATATATGAACACAAATATCATCCCATCATAATATAAATGAAATGAAATATCCAAACCCAATAAACCGTCACCATTATAACACAAATCAAACAATATGATAACCATCATAATACAAATCAAATATCCAAACAATACATAAGTAAATACCCAAAAAACACCAACAATACCAACACTAATATCCAAACCAAATATCCTAATAAGCTAATATACATCTCACTTGAACCAAATATACTTCTATAAAGAAATCAAATATACATCAAATCTGAACAAATATACATCTATAAAGAAATCAAATATACATAACCAAATACCAACTCGTCTGAACCCTGTTAGCATTACCAACTCCATCTTTAACGTACCGATATGTGATTTCAAATGTTGGTTTTCTTCTAATATATAATAGAATTTGTTTGTTAATAGTAGGTAGTTTTTTATTTCTACATTGTATTTATTGAGTGATTTAACTTATATATTCATTTAACTTATTGCGTGATTTTAAAAAAATTATAATTTAACTCGATTAAACTCTTGTATAATTTATTCAAACAAAATTTACATTTTATCTCAATTACGTATACATTTATTTAATTTACTGAGTGATAAACTTATATATTTGTTGTATTTATCGTGTGATTTTAAAAAAATTATAATTTAACTTGAATAAACTCTTGTGCCATTTATTGAAGCGAAATTTATAATTTCACTCAATTATATGTACACTTGTTCAATTTATTGAGTGATTTAACTTATATGTTCGTTTACCTTATTGTGTGATTTCAAAATTCTATAATTTAACGTAAACTAAATATTGTATAATTTATTAAAATAAAGTTTATAATTTAACTCAATTATATGTACACTTGTTTAATTTATTGAGGAATTTAAGTTATATATTTGTCGTATTTATTGCATGATTTAAAAAAATTATAATTTAACTCAATTATACTATTGTATAATACATTGAAACAAAATATATAATTTAACTCAATTATATGTACACCTGTTTAGTTTATTAAGTGATTTAACTTATACATTAGTTGTATATATTGTGTGATTTTTAAAAAAAATCTATAACTTGAATAACCTCATATATAATTTATTGAAACAAATTTTATAATTTAACTAAATTATATATACATTTGTTTAGTTTGTTAAGATATTTAACTTATATGTTCGTTTAACATATTATGTGATTTAATAAAAATCTATAATTTAGCTCAAATTATATATTTGTATAATTTATTGAAATAAAATTTATAAACTAAAGTATATTTACATTTCTTTAATTTATTGAGTGATTTAACTTATATATTTGTTTAACTTATTATGTGAGTTATAAAAAAAACCTATAACTTAACTCGAATAAACTCTTGTATAATTTATTTTGTGATTATTCATTAGAACTTTATATATGTATATATCTGTAATTTTATGTAAATACATGTATACATATCGCTAACTCGGTGGAAGCATCATTTACCCAACTATTGTAGGTGGATCTAGCCTCAAGCTTTCAAGCTAACACCTCAAGCTCCCATTCCTAAGAACTCAAACACCTGCACTGGTTGCATGGCATTGCAGCGTGGTAATATTGGTAGAAGGAAGCATCGAATAACTTGTGTGATAGTGCAGTTATAACTAGTACTGTTGGTTGGGGTGGTGCTAGTGGTGGTACTATTACCACTGGTGGCTATAACCACCATAATTGATAATCAATGACTTCAATGCTTATAGCATCCCCTCCAGCAGTATCCCAACCAACCACCACTGGTTATAACAACACTACAATGCAAGCTCAAGTGCTTCCTCTATTAGTAGTATCACATTGTCATGTTGTGCAACTGAGGCAGTGACCGAGGAGGTTTAGGTGGTTCTTTACCATACAATAAAATGATAGCTATTACTAATAATAGGCATCGCTTATTTTTTGCAAATTCTACCAATTTTTTGATCATATCCAACAAATATTGATAGAATCTGCAAAAAAGGAGCAACCCCCATCATCGGAAAAAACTGTCATTGTTTTGGATGGTGAAAAACAAAGATGATCTAAAGACGTAGCAGTGGGGACTAGGCATGTGCAGTAGTGCTGTTATAACTGGTGATGCTGCATGGGGAAGTGTTAGTGGCGATAATGCTACCACTAGTGGCAACAACCACCATCGGTGATGGTCAACGACTCCAGTGTTAACAGCATCCCCTGGCACTTCCCAATCCACCATTACTGGTTATAATAGCACTATTATGCATGCCCATTCACCACCCCTATGGCTTTAGACCATCTTTTTTTTCACCGTTTAATATAATGTAGTTTTTTCGATGATAAGCATTGCTCTTTTTTTTAGATTTTATCAATCTTTTAGTGGTACAATCGACATTTGGTAGAATCTGCTAAGAAGGAGTAATGCCCATCATCAGAAAAAACTATCATTGTATTATATAGTGAAGAACCATCAGAACCTTCAAGTGTAATACATTCAAGTGTAATGGAAACATTCCTACTATAACCAAAATTTACATTATCTTTCATACAATAGTATTATTAACCTTATGATAATTTATAATTCTACTATTGATTTGATTGAGGCATAAAATATGTTTCATCTTTTATTTACTCATTTGACTAGACTACGTATGCCTAGACTAGTACAATCAGTCTATATTGGATTTATATACATGCTCGATAATTTTATTTTTCTATTTTACTAAAAGTTAGTAATACATAGTATAAATTAAATTCATTACCTAACATTATTTTAACTTATACTTTACATTAACCTCAACAGTGATATGTATTTTCCTACACATTTATCCGATCTACCAAAAATATATCTAACAATGCTTTCGTGTAGAGGAAATAATCTAACATGTATTACGTATGACAGTTAGTGAAAAAAGTTAATAATATAACATATTCCGCTTTCTATTAAATGTTATTTAGAAACTGCTTTTGTTTAAATATCATATTTTGTGTGTGTATGTGTCTGTTAAGGAACCTACAATTCTACATCTATAATCCCATTTGTATATAAATATATGTACAAAGATAGTAAAATAAATCGTATCGACGGAAGAAGGTGCTTGTGATGGATTAGAGGAGGCTTGGACTTGCAATGGTTGCTGGTGGCTTCGGCTTGCAGCGACTTAGGCTTACAGCAAATTAGGCTTTGGCTTTCAACAATGAGTTGACATGGTGGCAGCTGGACTTTAGGTTGTGGCGATAAGGTGACATGGTTGTAATGAGATGACATGATTACGATGAGGTGACACGGCTAGTGGTGATGAGGTGACATGGCTTTGGCTATTGATGGCGTATAGGGAGAAAGAGGCGAACGAAGGAGAGGCGGAGTAGTAGTGGATTCATCTTTTTATTTATTAAGAAAAGTGATGGAAGAGGGATCGTCGATTGGGGTAAGTACAGATGGGGGCAATGCCGCAGTGTCGACGGCAATAACAAAGGTATCGGCATGGCAACAGTAAATTTACGTACGTAAAGGGTTACCTACGACTTAATGATGTCTTTATGAAGCCTAATAATGCGGCGTCGACGTGGAACCTACAATATTAAGTAGGTAAATAGTAAGTTTTCTAGTTGTGAAACTCAGATGGTTGGTTAACGACTTCTTCATATAGAATACCTTTAACTTACCCCAAATGTCTTTTATAGATAGTCTCTCTACTAATTTCAAAAATTACATTCTCTCACTACAAGTTGGAGAGTAGTGAAAACTCACTCTTTCATCTCCTTATTCTCAAAAGTTGAAATATTAGCATTCAGCTAATCAGTATCAAATACAATGTAATGAACATGATTTCTCATTAACAACACCTTTATCTTCCTCTACCACTTTTGAAATAATTGATTTTATTCCACTTCTTTACTATTAATTGCGAACTAGATACCACATAGAGGGCCCAAATATTAGACGTAATTACTGAATCATAATGCGTCTCCGATGAGTTATCCTTTGAGCTTGGCATTCTGCCAAACATTTTATATGCACCAAATGATCCAATAGTAAATTGTATTGATCTGATTGCAAATTATAAAGGGAAATTATTGTAAATTAATCATCTCCCTACAATGAAAGCCTTGCGTGATCCAAGGTAGTCTATAGCAAATTATGCAACATAGCGCAACGCTTATGCTAAAGTGCATGCTATTTTATCCACTTTTGTAAATTTTGCATTGTATGTATGTGTAAACAGCAAGGATCGACGATACCCCATTCTTGCTATAGCTCTATTCCCTCTAATTCCAACCACATATTCCGATTTAAATAATATAATGATGTGGCAAGAGAGTGAAAGTATATTATTTAAATCGGAATGTGTGGTTGAAATCAAGGGAAATTAAGGTGTAGCATAAATAAGGTGTAACCGATCCTTGCATACATACACAAATACACACACACACACACACACACAAACACTAAATGAGACTACTATAGCCATGGTCCTTGTTTATAAATTTCAAATCATTGTATACGATTATAACTATTATTTTTTAGATTTTACACTATAATTTAATTATGAATTAGAATTTACATTGTAATTAACACTATAAGTTATTAGTGATGCCTCATATTCAAATTAAAATTTTTATAACCATCCTTTAAAATACCTAACATTTTATCTTTATGTAAATCCATCTGATAATTATTTATTATCTCCAGGGATTTATGATCACCATCATTTTTATTTATTTTTTTCGAATTGAGATTGACTATTAAGTTGTTATTTTTCAAAAATTTCTATGTTGAATCTTTATCATATTAAATTTAGAATACTTTTAGCCTTTTCTAATGTATTCTTTGAGTAGATTTCAAAATTCCATTTTTTTCTTGAATATAAATTTTGATTTCATTGGTTTCGGGATTTTTGGAATTATAAAACTATACTTATCAACAAAAACTTCTTAGTCATTTAATGAATGCAAAAGAAGTGAAATACAATATCAAAACATATGTACAATTTAGATGCTTATAAACTAAAAGAGATGAAAGTGTATTCCTATGATTAAGTCTTTCAACTTAGTAAATTATATGAAAAAGGGACTTTGATTCATATACGAATCTACACTATACTATCATAATATTTGGTAGTACAAGATCATAAATTAAAAAATTTGTTGCTTGGTTGAATGATTAATTTTACATTTACAACAAATTAGAAAATAACATCATTGATTACACATTAAAATCTGATCACTTGGTACCTTATGTCGAATTTTAGTATTTTACAAATGAAAATGCTTTGCTTTTCAGAGTTCGTTCAAAAGAATTGTAAAGAAAAGGATGTTCAACCTTCATTTTTTTTCTTTTTCCGAATTAGAGATGATGTTAACAAAGTCCAAGATTGAAAACTATTAAGTTCTATTTAGTAAAAGTTATCTTTTGAAAAAAGCAATAAATGGGTAAATAACTTCAATAACAAATTCAAAATGAACTACTAAGGTATAAGGTTTCTACCTATTAATATAGCTATAGAAAAACAAAAGTGATAACCTTTTTAACTAGACATTTTGAGTATGATACGCTTACCAAACACTTACATTCAATTTTATTTGAAGGAATCATGGTCATTCATCAATAAACGATTTTTATTTATTACTGGAGATATATGATTGTTTAACGTGCTTACATCCTTGTTTGTGTTATTCAATTTTATTTGATTTTTTCCATATACATAACTAAAATGGAAAAATTGCATGCTATTTGGGTTGTTCACTATTTTACACTTTGACAAAATTTCATGCTATTGTGTGTTATATACGACACATGCGCTACTGTAGGTTAAATAGTGCACATCCTGCGCTATGAGTAATTTTGGGCTATAGTGCGCACTATGATAACTATGGCAAGATCAGCTATGGGCATGATAAAACAAACAAGTATATTCTATTGAGCCAAATTCAATAGTCTTCACAACCAATTTCGCCCCACATTGGTTGATCATTAAGGGGTCGCCAGTTGGGTGTTCAATTATTTCATACCACAGCACAAAACCCAATGGTAGATATATCGCTAGAGGGCTCATAGGTTAATGCTCATATTTGCATGTTAAACCTAGTGGTCCATCATCGTGATCATATAGATGTCGATTGCTACGGCTGGTGAAGCTCTAATGCATTGCTAAACTAAATTTGAACCTCCATATTCAAATCGCTACTTCAAATGACCAACCGTCTTCGTCATTATGATTTTGATGAAATTTTCAACTTTGAATGTTGTATCACTATTTTAGGAGTATCCAATTAAATATGTTCAGATAAGTTTAGGGAACTTGCATGATACAAAAAAAATTATAAATAAAGAAATATGTAACGCTAAATAAAGCAATTATCAAAATAAGTGCTTTCATATTAAATATATTTTCCTTGTTTAAATCTTAGCGATGAACATCGACTATTTTTTTTGTTTTATAACAAGAATGATACTTTTATGTAGAACACTTATTTTGGTGTCTCGAGGAGTGAACCCAAGATCTCTAGAGCACAATCTCAAGATCTTATCACTTGAACTAGTGTACTTTGATGAACATCAAATAAATTCTTATATATACACTTACTCAATTTTCTTTCCTTTCCTCTCTTGTTTTTTACAGTTTTTTTTCACTTTCATTCTCAAACATCCTAAAATAAAAAATAAAAAAATTATGTTGAATCTGAAAATCAAAATTATAGTCTTCATAATCAAAATAATTACATTGAAGCCCGTAATGTAAAATCTATAATTAGATTGAATTAGGATTTTTTTGCAGATATATTTGGATTGTTGCAGCTTTCATTGCTCAAATCAAATTTAGTGAGTCCAGTATTGCTATAAAAGTGAATAAAATATGTATAAAAATAATGATTGTTTTTTTTCCAATTTTATGTACGGTTTTACTCCATGTCGGGTAATGTTCCACGTAGTGTTCTATTGGAGAAAACAAACTAGAAGTAAGACCTAGGAATGTATATTTAAGGCACGTTGTGTTTACTTTTTCTTTAAGGAACTATTTATCCCCACTGCAAATAATACTGCTTTGTGAATGATGATGAAATTTTTCCAAGATACAACAAATAGTAGTTCACGCAACAATAGTTCTACCTACGAACGAATTTGCAATTTACAGAAATTCAAAACAGAGAATGAAGAAGGGTGTTTTACCTAAGGAAAAAGATGATTTTTCTGGCCAGATTTGGTGCATTTATATATAGCATGAAGTAATTTTTAGGAGGGACACGGCTGTTGTACAACAGATTATTATAAATAGACGTGTTTTTTTATTCGAACTACAACAGCCAATTCATGAATAGATGTGTCTATTTATTTAAAAAAAGTGAAAATTTAAAATTATGACTGTTTAGCAACAATTGAATCTACTTAATTTTGGTCACATATGCACCTCGAGTGTCCCAGTGCCCGTCTTTTGACATATTAATAATTATTTATAGGCCCAAGCCCGCATACATCAATTCGTTAATCCCAAGCCTTTTAATTTAATACTATTCTATTAACTAGTCCCATTATATATATAAGAATAGTTAAGAATTTTTGGCGGTGTAGGACAATTTAATATTTTAATCTTCCCAATAACCCCCCACAAAGTTATAATATTATGCATTTATGCATACAAGAAAGTTCCTTTCGATTTAGACTTCCTTATTAGTTCATACATTTAAGTTCCAACAGAATGTTTTGTGATAAATACTGAAACCAAAGTCCTATGCGATGGAATGAAACATATGAACACATAAATGTTATAATGCTTCTGTAAAAGGCCATAACCCTAGACTGGTTATTAATTTCCTCCTTGTTTTCATGAAATTCATAAGGCTATATCCAAACTTTATTAAAACATTGTTTATTATGTTCGTACAGGTGTCGATTCTTTTTTGTCCTTGTTATTATGGATAAATGGTCACCACTAAATGTAACAATATAACATTATCACTTAATGTTAATCAATCACTTATCTGCAACTTGTTCTTACCCTTTCAAACTTTAGACAATGGAGTCTAAGGTTTGGTTTCCATTACAGGTGATTAGAATAGGCTTAGACCCATTGCACTACTAGTAGCCTTTTCCAGTTCTCTTGGTAATCCTTTTGTTAGTAGGTCTGCCAAATCTTTCTTTGGTCTTACAAATATAATAGTAATGATAACATCTACAATAATTCTCTGACATATGCATGTCTTAGACATTTAATTATAAACCTTGCCATAAGCTCTAGACAATTTAGCTTCACTATCATAATACATAACAATGGCCGACATTGGTTATGGCCCAACTCTATTTGTAATACTAAATTTCTTAGCAATTCTGCCTCTTTACCCAATGCATCTAAGGCAATAAATTTAGCTTCCATTGTAGAATATTGTATAACTGTTTTCTTCATAGAGGCCCAAGATATAGCACCCCCTCTAAGAGTGAAAATACATCCGGTAGTTCCTCTATTTTCAATTTCAGGCGTCGAACCACTTGATTCTGAATATCCTTCTAGAGCTGCTAGAAAATTTCGATAATAAAGACCTAACTTGATGATTCTTTAAGATAACCAATGATTCTACAAATTGCTTTCCAATGTGCAACATTTGGTTTGGGCATATATCAAGCTAGCTTGGACACCGCAAATTCAATATCTAGATGAGTATAATACATTAATACATATGACCGCCAATAATGCTTGCATATTCTAGTTGAGCTATTGCCCTATCAGAATTTGTAAATAATTTAATAGAAGAATTGCGACGACCAGGATTTTCGCGCTAGAAAATCGACATCCATACTTCACTTTTATTCGAATGCCGCGGATTCGAACGTTCAAATCCGATTCGCCGGAGCTTATAACACATTAAGTACAACACATAGCTGAAGAAAAATGAATATCATACAAATCCAATGATATACAACTATGATACAACCACCCAACATATATCAAAGATATGATACAACAAATCACAACGGAAGATACACAATACCAACAGTGGAACAATAACTAAACTTGAACTCCAAAGAAGGAACTCCAATATCAGCAATCTCCATCTCCAAAGCACTAATCCAGAAATAGCTCAAACCACCATCAAGTTGGATTTAAGCAAGGTCAGTCCAAGTGAAACAAATGCTTTTGCCAAATCCAAAGGCTGGATGTTATCGTATCAATATCTACTACTTGATTATCTAAAAACCCAACTCTAGATTGCCTGTGTGGAAAATTATGGGCACCCAGAGTTTAGGAAGGGAACAATAAACTCCAGGTCAGTCATGGGACTGGTGTGAGCAAACAAAAATAGTTTTCTTTAATACAAAACACATAAAAAGAATTTAAAAAGAAATCAGCAATGCTTTAATAAAAATGATACTACCATAAGGCCTCCCACCGCACACACAATGCAATCGCAGAATTGGAGGAGATTTCTCCTTATGATACTCAAACATGCTTGGTACGCTAAAACCATTTTGATATTATTATTAGTGCATGGTGGAAAACATTTGAAAGTATAATATAATTAATTTTAGCCAGTATACCACATTTCGTCGTATGCCTATTATAGCTACCATATTCAATAACAGATTACCGCCACATTCCATGGCAGGTTATACAACTAAAATCGTACTCGTATTGTTTTATTTGGATTTCCAACAATGGTCACGCAAAGAAACTTCCCACACCGAATGGAACGCCTCTGGAGGGACGCCCCCGAGAACCTAACCGGATCTCTGCCAACACAAGGCTGGGTTACCCCTGTAACTAGGTAACTACTGACACGAGCATGCCATCCTCCGGTCGTTACCGACCTTTATCCGAGGGCCATTAACCAACAACCACAAAGAAATAAGTTTGCAGCAACCACATAGGAAAATATCCGGGCTCCATATAATGATACCACCTTTTATCCAGAAGGAAATGGACATACCCTCAAGGGGCGCTACCCCTAAATAACCATTCTGCAGCGATTCCTGTTTCGACCATTACCGGGTTGTGAGGCTCGACGAAGTCTCGTCCACAAAGCTACGCTTTACACAAAAGCCATGCTTTGATCAACAAATGATCAGCAGAACTTCATATGCCACATTACTAAATTAGGAATGTATCACTAGTAACCATCAACTACATAACCTCTGAGCTCATACATCTCAGAGAAGGGAGTTAAGCTAAGAGAATAAATTCTCTGCCACCAAATGGAAATGTATTGATAGAAACCAGCTTTACGTCTCAAAGTGTAACGTCAGACACACATCCATACAAGTCTGTTCTGGGTTCGAACAGAACCGAAGGCATTTCACAAAGAAGCCCTTACAATCCGGATATTCACAATCCCGATCAGACTCCCCATCACATATGGAGATCTCTATACCGACGCGACTCAGTGCAAAGACATTCGATGGATTATCCTTTCGTTCTCGAAAATACCCGATCTTCACCACCGGTCTTCAAATGCTATCTACATCGTACTATTATCCTGAATGGGTTATATGACACAAAGTCCTCTCCCGGCTAAACCGAATAATGAGCGTGATATTTAAAAACATATGGATATTGGGATCTTAGTTAAGCCACAACTTATTACCCAAACACCTTTCTTTAAATGGATTAAACAAATTACCATTTTCAAATCTTTTAAATAAAAAGAATCACTTCACAAAGTTTACCAATCTTCCACAAAGATTCATTTACAACTTTCAAATTAATTTCCTTTTCAAATTGGATTAACACATCCAATCACTAAATCAAAGACTCAATCCATGGCTTTCAAAATCATTTCCAAAGATTCATCCATAACTTTCAAGACAATTCCCATTGCAAATCTTTTATCTAAAAGATACACCATTTAAAATCCTCTTTAATTTCAAAACAAAGCTCAACAATCTTTCACAAAGATTAATTCACAGCTTTCCAAACTATTTACGATTCAAATCATTTAAGTAAAAGATCCACCCCAGTTCAACAACAAGATTTACCAAATCTATAACAAAGATAGCTTTCAAAACTATTTCCTTTCGACAAAACTGGGAATTCTTTCTTTTTTATGAAAGCCATTATTATTTGAAGACAGATACTTTTTATCTCGGGAAAATCCGATTATATTTGCTCAAGTTAAAGCCTTTCAAGTATAAATTTAGGTTAAATTCAAATTTCCAAAATATTTTTTTTAACTTTTTGAAACCTATATAAACACATTTATAACTTGTATAACCTTTTCAAACCATAATTTCTAAACGTAGAATACAATTTCAAATCTTGTATTTAAATTCAAATCAAACTATTTAAATTTCAAGACTATATCAAGTTATTCGCAATTACTTTTATCTTTAAAACTTCTTTTCAAAAGAATTTCATATTTAACCCAATTATATTTCCAAAATCATTTAGATTCAAAACTTCAACTTTTAAACAAAATAATGTCTAGATTTCAAAATATCTGTGACTTAACCCATTTCCTCGTGAAATCCATATTTGTGTGTGTATGGTGTAGTCCAGGGGTTTTACACAATAGTGCAACATCATCAATCATCACCGATTCAGACACGTCAATATCGATAAGCGGTATAATCCATAACGCTTATCTTCCATTCATAGATTCACAGAAAAATAATATAAATTTGTTACATATAAATAAATTACATTCATCACGGATAAATGAATTACATTCATCACATCTCAAATCAAAACAGAGCATCACACCTTAGGGATATCAAACAATTCAACATTCAATAGGATCCAAACATCCATAAGTAAGATTAATTAATTATCTGATTAATTTAAATCAAATTAATTACTTACTAATCTTGGTTAATTAATATTAATTAATTATAAACCATTTTGATTAATTATTCTTTAATCATTTATTAATTAACCGTTAATAATAAATTAATTAACCTTAAATTATTAATTAATCAACCTTTAATCATTAAATGATTATCCTTTAATTAATTTATTATCCTTTAATTAATTATTCTTAATTAATTCCATTAATTGATTACTCCTCAATTAATTATCATTCCTTAATCACCTTCGTTAATTTATTAACCTTTGATTAATTAATTATTCTTAAATAATCACATTAATTAATCACATTAATTAATTATCCTCAATTAATTATTCTTTGATCACTTAGTTAATCAATCTTTAATCGTTAATTAATTACTTTTAACTAAGTAATTATCTTTAAGCAATTAGTTATCTTTAATTACTTAATTACTTAATTATCTTTATTAATAAATCATTCCTCAAATACTTTCATTAATTAATTAATCTTTAAATCATTATTTAATTAACCTTAATCTTGTAATTAATTTACCTTAATTCTTTATTGATTAACCCTTAATTAATCACAAAATTAAATTAATCACCTTGATTAAAACAAATAAATCTTTAATTAATCACATTGATTAATTAATCACCTACCTTAATAATTAATTATTAAATTCCATTTAAAAGCATTTAAAAATATGATACATCATATATTACTTTAAAAACAAATCAATTTTAAATATTTAACTTAAAAATTGTATTTTGAAACATTGTTAAAAACTTATTTAATTTTCATTTTAACTTCTGAGACATAATTAATATATTTGAAAACTTGATTAAATTCATCATTACCTTTTTAAACTTTGTTCACTCTCCTATGTTTGTTAAAACTTGATTAAAACATTTATATAGTTTAAAACTTTGTTAAATATTTACCTAAAATTTTAAAACCCTATTGTATTGCCAACGACCTGAGCCAAACACTCGTTTACCCAAGCTCAACTTCAGGGTGACCTGCTTCTATCCCTTGCTTCGAGTCAACCCTTTTTTTCACGCGTGTTACGCCGACCCAACCCTTCTTCCCACATGCCTCAACACTCACGTGACAAAAGTGATCATTCGTGCACATGCACAAGCGATCGAATCGTCTCCGGCCATCACCGCGATCACCTCCATGTTGCCAATGACCCATACAAACATCACAACCACCCAGTTTCCTTTGTAATCACCAGAAATCGAATTTGAACCATCGAATTTTACCTGGAACCAAACTCGAGCCACAAATCCACCTTGCCAACTACGATCTCGACTACCTGGAACCACGCTGTCCCACCATAGCTGCACCACAACCCGCCGGGTCGATTCCCCCCATACCGATCACCTCTAGTCCTCCCTCGGCGACGCAGCAACCATAAGAACCCAGCCATTACAAACCTGTCCTTAAACCCTACAACCTCGTTAATCAACCTCCACAATGATCTATAACTTCTGCCATTATTTTTCCTATGACCCCCTGACCTTCAACTACCTCCACCCTTGATCATAACCAATATTACTGTATTGATTGACAGAAATCGACGATCATACCGTTCTGTTCAACTCGAGACTCCGTACGATTTTCAAATCTAAAAATCTTGATCTTACTTTTAAAGTTCGTCATTTTTGTAAGCGAATTCGATTGTATAATCAAAAGATAAAAATTTAATACTTGATTTTTTGACTTAAATTGATTCTACACTGTAATCTCAAATTCCAAATTATTTACTAAATATTTTATCTTGAAACTGTTTTCAGTAATGATGATTCACTTATACAAATAGTTTTATTTCGAAATCAAAGCCAAAATTGTATTATATAATGAGCAATTGAAATTTTTCCTAATATAAGCATGTATATTCTTTTACAGAGGTAAGTATATATATATAAGCATGTATATTACTTTACTACAAACATTATTATAATAGCGTATATTACTACATAGTAGATAGTTTAATGGATCCTTAGAGGATGGTTATCCCAAACATCTTTTAAGTTACTTGTATTTTAGATGTTATTTCACTTGAGTTGGATTTATTGATATAAGAATGTTAATCCTGAATCGAGTGTTTTGTGATTTGCTTTACGCTCGGATCAGACTGAGTGATACAGCTTTTGAGACTTACCTTTGGAGTTGGAGGTTCGTTTGGAGATATATCTACATCTTTTTAGCTTGCAGTTATTCAGTTGATTCCAGTGATGTAATCTGATCTTGTATTTGAGTATTGTATTTGAAACTTCTATTGTATCTTATTTAACTCTAATATATATATAGTAGCTTCATGAACTGCTATCATTTTGTTTCCGCTGTATATTGTATATTACACTGTGTCTGTGATTCTGTGATTTATTTATTTACTGTATATGTGAGTTTTGCCAAATATAAATTAACAATCTCGTA
Organism: Allium cepa; assembly: GCA_030765085.1. Lineage (NCBI taxonomy): Eukaryota > Viridiplantae > Streptophyta > Magnoliopsida > Asparagales > Amaryllidaceae > Allium > Allium cepa. Next base: position 1,001,541,550 of record CM060934.1, read on the forward strand.
CTTTGAGTAATTCAAATTCGGCATGTGTGGATGCGAATGGTTGAAAATATCAGGCTGTTACAAGAAGGAAGCTCGATAGATTGGAGTAGTATTCCGCACTACATGAATCAACATCCTCAACACAAATGATAATCAAGCCTACACAGAAGGCTACATACTAAGTGTATGATTAAATAGTTCCCACATCAAGTCGAGGAACTAAATTGACCAAATTTGATATTTGGTTATTTACTGTCAAAGAAAACAAACAAATATTTAGCACCATAATCAATCACTAGGCCCTTTTTATTTATCTTTTATCAATTAAATCACTTTCCAAATATTCACTTCAAATTATCTTTAAAAAGATATATTTTCCACACCCATTTCAATACTTCAACATTGGAAAAAATTTCCAAATACTTATTTCAACAGTATAAGTAATTCACAATTCACTTTATTTTCAATACTTAGAAAATATTCCTTATACTTAAATCACGATTAAGTATATATTTAATTCTTTAAGGAAAATATTCTCTTAAACATCTTTATTTGGATCAAAACGAATGTTGCATAAAACATCGTTACGACAACCCAAAAGCACTAGTATAGGGATTTGCAAATTAGATAGATTTATAAATCCCATGTACTGTACAAAATATCTCCTTTCGAAAATCATTTACTATGGCAATAGTGTTATAGTCCATCATTTTCTTATTTCTCGAAAACGTCTATTTCAACAATGAATGTTGAAATCTATAAATTCGATAATTAACACATTTTAAAACATCTTCAAACCATTTAACTCCATTTAAAATATCACTTTCCAAAAATATCCACTTTATTTAGTATATTATTCACTGTCCAAAATCATGAATATACTTTGTTTACCAAATCCAGTATTTCTACACATTTATTAAAGGATGACCCACTAACCAAAATCGTGGACATATCTTCTTTACCAAATTCATTGCTTCTATATATTCATTTAAGGATTATCCATTGTCCAAAATCGTGGATGAAATTCCTTTAATAAACTTTCACAATTAACTTATCAAATTCAATTAATTTCAAAATTATAAAACAATGTTTATAAATTACATTTATATTTAATAAAAACTTCAATTTATAATTCTCCTTTATTAACCAATTCCATTTATCTCATTTACATGCCAAAAGTCCAATTATAACTTAATTACTTGTAAATCGTCTATTTACGAAATCATTCTTTTTACAACTTCTTAAATTATAAATCTTATCCACTTATAAGATTCATTTATAACTTTATTTTAACACTTATAAAACTCGTTTATAATTTCATCACTTTGACTTATAAAATATCAATTTTATAAATCTTATATATAAATATTTATAAAATATTCAAAATCTCAATTTCAACTATTTTACCTAATTATTCACTTCATATTTCAAAAATCACATTTCAATTATATTTCCCAAAAATCATAGTTTTTATTACATAAAAATTATCACATTTATTTATTTAAAATAAATCCATTCCTTTAACAATTCAAAATTTCAATAAAACATCTATTTTCAAAATCACTTTAAAAATTCTTTTTAAATTCGAAATCACACTTTAATATTTTAAAATTACCAAAATAGGCCCATTGCTGCAATAGCACTAAATACATCAATCACGGCAACCAAAATATCATATATGACATGATAACAGCATACATAACAATATCTGTAAATAAACCAATACTGGCGAGGAATCCAGTTAGATCCCTCCAACCTATCACATACAACAAATATACATATTAGCATATGTGTACAATCTCCGCTTCGAGGTAGATGCGCATGTAAAGGGTCATTCGCTCATACGCGGGAACATATAGGGTCTCATCTGCTCCAATAGGCAGGAATATATCCAAATACCAATCAATATATAGATAATACATCATATACCATCCAAACAATAATCAATCATCGCAAATAATATTTATTCTCACTTATATAAAAATACAAGAGAGTCAGAAAGAGCGAGTTGTACTCAATTTGGCTCCAATAGTAGTTGTAGTGTTTTATTCCGAATAAAATTAAACGAGTGTATAATTTCACCCAAAATTTACACTAGCTCCAATCAAAATCAAACTAGCTCTAAAATGAAGTGCCCGTCAATAAGGATCCAACGCAACTTGTTTCGTCAAAAACAGACCTCGTAATTTGCACGATTTTAATATATATAAATCAATTTCTTTTTTTAACCTACATTACATCATATCTGCACGTTTCATCAAAAAATGAAATATGGTCGATGCATGTTCTTCTTCCTTTTTTAACATCTTCATGTGAATTAACCACTCGACTGCCTATCATCATCGAATTTTCACGCCTCCTACCGACTACCAGAAAACGATCGAGTACCACCACCCAACAGCCCATCGACGACTCCCCTACATCCCTGATAGCATCAAACTCAGTGCATCCATGGCCGAGAAGAACGAACCCAAACGTAGCATGAACGCGGCCCGAAATCTCCCCCATCATCGACCGTATGGATGTAAAGATCTTGCGACGCTCTATCATTTTGTAGTTGAAAGTTTTTGTTAATTCTTCACGGATTGATAGAGATTAAGAGGAGAAGAATCGAAAATATTGGCCATTGAAATATAAGTGGCGGCCTACCCTAGTTCCATTAGGGTTTTGCTAAAAATGAAAATGTTGCGTCCTTTTATAGAAAATTTGATGACACTATTCATCTAGAAAATTTTCAAACTCCAAACGAAGCATGTCGCCTAGCATTTATAATCTTTCATCCCTATTCTAAATGCAATGGAATATACATCAAAAGCCAATTTGATCGTATTCGAAAGATAGGTTTTCGAGCCGACTACTTAAATTTAAAATTTACTTAAACAGATTTCTACGCATTTTAGCTTGCCACGGACAAACCGTAATTCTGATTGACACGAAATTTGAAATTCTAAAATAATATAACATTGCAGATTCAATGAAACTAGTTTCGTTGAAATCCGAGACTGTGTGAAAAAAGCTACTTTTACACGTTAATTAATTATTAAAATATTCATTTTCTGTAATTTAACTTTTAAATCAATTTTAAAAGTTCTCCAATATCATTCGAATTCAAATAGAATTTAATACAACTTTATAAATCATTTTCATTCACATTAAATTCAATTTCTAATTCTTTTAGCAATTTCAAATATTTAATTAACAATTTAGTTATCCAATTAAATCCTTAATTTTGAAATATAATTTATCCAGTTTATAAAATTTGCTTATGAATATTTAAAATCAAATAAATATTGCATGATGAAAATTCTGGGTCGTTACAGTTGCTATATGGTGAGTGATTTATATGACAAGGCAATGATGTGATGTTGGGGGACGGCGATGTATAACATGATGAAAATCCTTCTATCTTCGGTTTGTAGCTCATGGGGGTAGCAAGTATCGAATATTAGGCACATTGTATCTTCAGTTTAGAGCTCATAGGATTAGGAGGTAGAAGAGGCTCATTTTAGGAGTCATGGAGTGAAGGAACATGATGGGTTTCGAATAGTGGAAATTGTATTGAGCTAGTTAGGCTTGGATGGATATGTATGTGCCAAGGGATCATTGATGACCCAGAGTGTTTTCTGTCATACTCGAAGCAAAGGTATTGTATGGTGGGGATGCCCATGGATTAGTAGCGAGGATCCGTATACCTTGCATCCTTTGGGTCTAGTGTCCAGCTTTGGGCTACGAAACACGTATCCAGCTTTAGGCTGCAAGATATAAGATTACAATGGAGACCCGAGATTTTCACTAGTCCCTAGTACAAGGTGGTGATAAGAGTTATCATATATCTAGAGCACCCTGGGTGACAGTTAGTATTGTCTGATGGAGGCTATGTTTGTTAGGTTTCTCCACTAGCTACCTGTCACCTCAGGGTGCCACACATGATAGGAATTGTGCATAGGTATACCTAGAACCTAAGACAATTTACTTAGTATGGAGTAGGTATTGTGGGTGGAGATACCTAGGCATCCTGACAGATACTATGTATGGAATACTCTTTTTATGATGTTGTTGAGTAGCATATTATCAATGTTATGTGATGACTCTTTGGTTGCAGGGATATGTCAAATATGATTCATATACCCATTGTTATGTATACTATATCGACTTTTATAGTATTTTGAGATTATTCAGCGCGCACACCAGATTGTTGTCTGACCCGAGGTTTTATGCTTTACTTTCTAATATCTCGGTACTCTTAAGTGGTAGATTAGAGAGTAGGTGTAGATGGCATATGGAGTTCTACAGATGGATTGGTAAGAGGTAATGTTTACTCATACTTATATTTGAGTTTGTTATTGTACATTCTGTTGTATGACATTTTAATAGCCCTGACCGTGTTTGACTTACGATTATTAGAGGCAGTTATATCAGTTGTATAAACTCTTTTATTGTATTGTATACCTCTATGGATCTTATACTCTGATGATTAGTTCACATTGTTATTACTGTCTCGACTATTTTATATCTGCGTTAGCTATTTTATTTTATCTGATGTGATGTGAGATATACGATAGCTTACGTAATATTTTATATTTCCTTTTTCTTCTTTTCCATTCTCTTCTCTTTTATTTCCTCTGCTCTACTTCTTTTCTTTCCTTTGACAACCGTTCTGCGTTATAGGTGCAGGGTGGTCGTTACAAATTACATTAATAAATTTTCTTTTAGAAATAAAGGGAGTAAGTAATTAAAACCAAGAATTGTCCCGACTTTACAAATTTGACTTATATACAAAAAGAAATGCGGATACACTTTGCGAACTCTGACAATCAATAAAGAATGTATTCCACAGTTGCACTATGTTACCAACCAAAAAACAACTAGCCAAGCAAGAGCCCAAATGTAACCATAACTTAATTTTGGTTGAAATTTTGATTGGTAAAGGACTAAAATTTCTCGATGATGACCAAGACTTGTATATTGCTATCTTATGTCAATTTAAAAGTAAACTCTTTGTAAAAAAAATTCATTTATATCTTTCACATTAGGAACTTTGCATATTGCATTTAGATTTTGTAAGTAGTATCCGTTCTAAACCCTCATGAGACACTCGTCGTATTGAGAACATCTAGAGGTTTAATGCTTTTTGCATACACTCAATGCAATCGTATTTCTTATGAAAGTGGGCTTATCCTAGTTTTACTTTACTTAAGAATGAATAAAAAGATAAGTGTCGGGGTATTTGCTGTACACATAAAAATGTATATTTTTACATTCATACTTAATCTTCTTCTATTACAATAAATGACATATTAGGGTATCTTTACAAGTTTGGACCAAAATATAAAAGCGTTTTCAAATCATCATTCACTCATCAACATTTGAACAAAACGATAACTTAGTATATGTATTAATTCTAAGAAAATATGTTTCCACATTTTAATTTTATTTTGTAGGAAATTGAGTGCAAATTGGAATGTGCATCGTGGATTTATGCATGCTCACATTTTGAAAGCTAAAAGAAAGAAGAAAAGAAAGAATTAACTCTTCATGGATGAGCCCACCTACCCACTTGCAAATGGACCACAATTAAAAAAACGTATTTGTGGGGATTAATTAATCATTAACGATTAATGAAGGTCATACAAAGTGGAGGGGTGGTTTTGGTAACATCCTAAAAGATATTAGGGTTTTAGACTTTTATAAGTACTCATTTGTGATTCATGAAAGATATGTATAGATGTAGCCATAGGATTATAAATAAAAGCTCTTCTCTTCTTTAGTTTAATGGCTTTTTTAGCCTTTTCTTTTATGCAATTTTATTTCATGATTTTCTTTTGTGGTATTTCATTTCACGCTTCTCTATTCTTTCATGCAAGTAGATTAGATCTCCTTTATTAAAATTAATGTAGATTTACTTTTATAAAATTAATTAGCCATCTCTTTCTCTTTAACTAGCATTTTCCTTTCATTTTGTTAATGCTGAAATTCACTTTTGTTGAATGAATTCAATCATGAGAGGCTAAACCCTTGCATAATGAAATTCTCGTGATTCATGTAAAGTCAACGTGATGATTTCATTTATTATCTCCTGATTTTTTACTTAATATAAATTTAGATGTAGACGGAAGTTTGATGTTTATAAATGAATTTAGTAGTCACAAAGTTATACTTAATCTAATATGGACCCATGTTCCATCTTTATCTAACTATTTGATTTTAATAGTGAAGTTAAAAGTCGAATTAAAAATTTTCATGATCTATGTAACTTAATTTAAGATGGTAAATAGATCATGCTTAAAGTTGATTATACTGCTAACTTCATAATCATTTTCATGAGATTTAATAAGTGGGTTTGGTTGATGTATTAAAATTTGATGGTTTATGTTGTTTTATTTAATATCATGAATAGACTATAGTTAAAATAAATATATTAACTAATTCTATTTAGGGTTAAAAAAGAGTTTACAATTGTATCATGTGTCGATTTATATGATTGCGAGAGTGAATTTATCTCTAAATTATTTTTTAACCTAACTACTTTTATTTAGCTTTACACTAGTTTCCTACAAATTTTAGTTAAAAACATTTTCAAAATTTTTAGGATAACTTGATTGAGTAAACTTAAATTTTGGATATCCTTGCGGTTCGACTCGTACTTGCATACGCACTACAATTGTATGTCTTGTACTTGAAGTATTTTATACTAATAAAATTTGACTGTTTTTTAATCGATGGAAATCCTTTACCAAATCCCTTTTTGGTCGTTGCAGGAGAAAGCAATTTAATTTTACTTTACTCTTCGAATTAGTTTTATAATTGTTTTATTTTATTTTGTGTTACTTTTCATTATAAAAAATTGTATTTCATTTTGCATTACGTTCTCACCAACTTTCGCAATTGTCACTCTAATACTGTGCATTTCAATTCATTTTGTCATTTGCATTACATTGTGCATTTCATTTCATTTTGATATTTGCATTACATTGTACATTTCAAAACTATTCTCTATTACAGTTCATTTTCATTACCGAAATTTTTCGAAGCATTATTACACAATTTATTTTCTTTTGTTGTTGGTATTTGCAATTTTGTTGTTGCACTTGCATACTTCACCAACTACCATTTCCCATGAACTTTTCACCTCATATATAAACAACTTGTAACGACCCGCCGCTCTGACCGCCTCTAGTCGGTAATTAAACCAACTAGACACGTTCAAACGACGGATTGTTATTTAGTTTATAACATTTAAACAGAATCAGTCACAGAATCACAGAAACAATAATATATTTTATAAATGAACTTTTCTTTTATATACAAATATCAGAGTTATACAATGAATTACATTTTATACAGCGGAACAAACATATATCTTTTTAAAGTACAAAATTTTTTTTCCAGAAAAACTTTAGTGAAGTGCTTTCCCCTCTCTCTCTAACTTCGCTGCTTGAAAATCTCCAAGCTGTAAAATAGTCGGTCTGACCCGAGCGTTTTATGCAAAACACAAAAACACTAGAGTCAGGATTAATCTTAATTCAAGTAAATAAATTTGCAATGAACAAAAATAAAATGGTAACAGCCCAAACAGGGTTAATAGTGCAGTACAGGCAGCAGAGATAACAAAACAAATTGGATCAATAAATAGTGTAAATAATGTAAATGCCCACAAATGTGCATAAGAAGTGTACAGGAGTACACATATATCAACCCAGCAAGTACAAATTTGGGCAGCAACTCATAGGAAAAGGTAAGTGTGCCCAACTCATAGGGAAAGCAACACATATATCAACGCATGGCAGTGAATAGCAACTTAACCCAAAACAAGTGAACAAATGTGCCCAAGACAGTTTGAGAACATAAGTGTGGGGCAGCCCCAGAAGAACTTGGAAATCAGTGTTACAAAACAACCCAGAGATGATCATATTAAATTTCAGGTGTAAGGCAGTAAAACACATGAGCAACTCGAGTGAACACATTTTCATACAACCATACAGTTTACAAAAGTCATGGCAATAAGTAAATGAGGCAACAAGGTCAACAATTAAGCAAAATTTTAGAGGGGAACAGAGAAAAGATGTTGGATCTAGTATGGTTTCATTTTTTTTTTATGAACCAGAAACCTTTTTCATTTACATGCTTAAGCTTAAAATCAAATGTAAATGATATCTTCATTTATCTACAGGCACATACAGGCATACTACTACATAAAGATACATACAGGCACAAATATTCAAGCATATTCACATGCAATCATTCATGAGGCTTGTTCTTGATTTATTACTGGGACATGAGGTAAGTTTAAACAAAAGGACCCAACTTATTAACTGAAACATCATGTATGACCAACCAGAGTTCATCACACAGGTCAAATAGAAAACAGAGGGAAAAGATTATAGCAATGCATCAGATTCATCAAAGCATTGGTTTAAGCTTGGAATCATTCATATATGGCATGCAAGCATAATACACAGCAAACAACAAAGAACACCACAAGCAGAGATCAATAAGTATCAAATTTTTGTTTATAAACACAAATCCTCTAAATCCAAAGATAAAGAATTTTAAAACAAAGTTTGAATCCTATTATTTATTTTCTTCTTCTTAAAAACTAGTGACCAAGAATGTTTATTTTTAACATATTTTTAAATTTTTTACTACCATTTATCATTTTATAAGAGAAAATCTGATAGATTCATTTGAAGTCATTTTTCTTATCTATACTTCATCACTGGGAAAATTTTTTATTTAAATTCTATCACTTAATCAAGTTTATAAATTGAGATATGGTTTACTTCATGTTTATAAATTCTATCACTGTGATGAACTTTTGTCTGTTAAACAACAGAAAAGCACATAGGTATGTACACAGTCATGCCTGTACATCATCACTTATACAAAACAATTCCAGGTTCCAAAACAAGCATCACAACATATAATAGACTTAAGTTATTTATTTACAGGGAAACAGAGAAAAAGTTTTGGTTTGCTAAGTTGATTCCAGTTTGAAAAAAAAAAAAGTTAGGCCTTTGATTTTCAATCTTTCATTTGAAACTTTTCAAAACTGCAATTGCCCGTTTGATATTTTGAACTCTTTAAATAAAACTGAAATACTTTTAATACTTTGAATTTTAAGATCCTGAGTTGCCTTGAAAATAAAGTTTGTTTGCAAAACCAACTTTCCAGATTTACAGAAGAAGAAAAAATGATGCAGTTTTGCTTTATGTTTGAAATGTATAGGATACTGATATGTACAGGGGTATTCACAATTTAAATATCAATTCAAGCCATATTTATGCTAAAACATCCATGCAAGCACTGACATAGTTGTCAATTAAACACATAAATTTCCAGTAAATTCCTGTTAAATTTTAACTTAAATAAAATTTTAAAATCTTAATGTTTTAAGTCAACAAAGATGTCTTGATTAATCCTTCCTTCTAACAGAAACTAACTAAAGGAATATGATTTTAATAAAAACTTGTGCCAGGGAAAACAAAAACAGAACAAAGCAATTTACAGCATGTATAGAACTACAATTACACATCAGACAGTTAATTATAAACATATGCAATATTTGTTCATTTCAATATACTAGCATGCAACTCAAACTATACTTTCCTACATCATCCAACTTCAATAGCAATAGAAAAAAAAAGTTTTAAATTTAGTATGGTTTACACTGTAAACCAAAGTGTTACAGGAAACAGAAAAACTGGGAACAACATTTCCAAGCAAATATAAACACAAGCATAGCCATTCATTCACATGCAAAAGTTATTCATAATTATACATGCATTCAAACACAAAGAACTGAATAAAACATAGGTTTAAACAACATGTTATTTTCTTTTCATTTCAGAAGCAAGGGGAAGGTAGAAGAAGTTGTAGTTGTAGATGGTTTATTTTGTGAACCAGAGATTAAATTTTAGCTCTAAAGCACGGTGTAAGCTTTGAACTATACTTAATTTCCCTGAAGCTTTACAATATCTAGTATTTCGAAACATCATCATGCACAGTCAACTACACATCATGTATCAAAATTCTTGCTTAAATTTAAAGTTTCCAAAAAAAAACTTTTGGATTCAAATTCAACTTAATCTTGCAATTTTACATACTTTCTCGAAACTCCCTTAACTTTTAAATCCCATTCAATTTAAAATCCTAGCTTAAAACTGCATACAGACAGGTTTAATGACCTGAAACTTTGAACAAACTAGTACATAGGTACAGACCTGCATATATCTTCATATATACACACATGCAATCCATAACTTATATTCATCCATCAATGATCATCACATGTAAACAAAATTTTCCACAACCAGATCCAAAGATCCATCACATGCAGCAAAAAAACAAAACAAGCAAAGTTTTTTTTTGATAGCATCTGTTCTTATCAGTTTAAACGCAAAGTCTTAATAGCATCTGTTCTTATCAGTTTAAAAGCAATTTTTTTTAATAGTATATGTTCTTATCAGTTTAAAAGAAAATTAACCGAGCAAATGGAAGCCAGTAACACCAAATCATAGCATGCAACCAAGCACCCAATTCAAACAAATTTAAAAACTTGATTAAAATTAATCTTGAGAAAAACTCACCTTATCACGAATCGAAACAGCCGAGGTGAGTAATGAGCACAATCGAAGAAAAATCGAAGCCCCAAATTGGATCGCAAGCCCTAATTTTGCAAAGCGGAACGAACGAGAAGAACGAAGCCGCCATTTTTACTCTTTTTTTTTGTTTAGGTTTTTCTAATGAGAAGGTAAAGAGGGACGGTTATACTTAATCACGGCACCAATATCAAACGTGGGCCGGTATTATTTTCAAAGCCCACTTAACCCTTAACAAAAATTTTGAAAGGAATTTAAATAAATTTACAAGCTCAAATTTAAAATTTTATTCAACTTTGTATAGATTAAATTTTAATATTTAGTCGCCAAATTCACAGTTATATTGGGAATTCAATTTAAATTATCATTCAAATATTTAAAATTAATTAAATATTTTCAATTTAAATTGTTCAAAATTCAGGGCCGTTACACAACTGATGCACCCTTCCATCCTCCTACAACCCTCTACTACATCCTTCCTCTTCCTGAAATAAATCAACCTACAGTACAACCAATGCATTGAACTTCCTTTACCCAAAATCATAGCAACCCATAGCCTAATCATAGCAAAAACATGCTCTAAGTCATTGTTCGACAACAAATTTCTATAAGCTATATAGGTCAAAATGACCTATAAATTTGGCATGAATACCATACGCCCCACCTCGAGACCCACCTTAGTAAAGATAATTCATGAGTAATTCCGTCTACTAAAGCGGAGAATAGGGCTGGTTAGGGCGACCATCTATAACTTTGCCTTAAAAATCTACTGAATACACAGATAAATGCAATATGATTTTTCTTTTCTATTACTCATGGATCGACATATCCAATAAATGCTTAATACAATACTATAGGTGGCTAACGGATCTATCAGAACAAAATACAATAACTAAATGTAAAGCACATCACAGAACAGTAATCAACATCATATATATACATATACACCGATACATGTTTAGTACAATACAATATGAATACAATAAAGGTAGTACTCGACCACACCATATACATCAAATCAAATATAATTACATCAGAGTATGCGGCAGAATAGAAATTATTCAAGACAAAGAAGAGCTGATATCCAACATCAACTTCAAGCTATGTCCAATAGATGATACCTGAAACAACTCGGTCTGACCCGAGTATAAATACACGGGTCAGTCTAGTTGCACAAATCAGTCAATATCGATAATATGGAGCAAAATAGTCATGAAGATACTTCTTCTCGAAAGAGAAGAATGAATCGATACTCATAAGATCAACACTTAAGTAACAAACGCTACTTAAGTGACCAAATACCTCGAAAGAGGTAACTCAAACTAAATACTCAAATCAAACACAATTGCACTCGTATCATTGGCATTCATAAAACGTCAAATATGGTTTAGGGAAAAACCTAAACCCGCCATCTTAGCAAACCCAAAACATGCATAAAGAGATCCATCTCAAACATGCCATAAGGCAAATATATCTCCAAAGAGGAGAATAAAATTTCAAGTAAATGCCAAAAGGAAAATCTCATAACGCCGGTGTAGACAAATAAAATCTCAAAAATAGAACTTCCAAGAGTTCAAATTCCCAAAAGTTAATCGCCACAATTATATATATATATATATATATATATATATATATATATATATATATATATATCGAATGGTTTAAATGACCAATTCCAAAAAGGGTGATAACCAGGGAAAATAGTCAAAGAAACCATCTCAAAAGCGCTTGCATGTGCATGTGGCCGAAACTTTGACAAGTACTGTTATCTCAAATAGGTACCTCGCCCGAAGGAAAAACGTCACAATGACAAATATGCCGTAGTGGAAAATATGCCACAATGGCAAATATCTCGAAGACAAATATGCACAATGGCAAACGCCGCAATCGCAATGACCCGAAGGTCCAGTACTGGTACGCCGCAATGGTAAATGTGTCACAAACTTTCGAATAGGAACCCAAATAATGTTAACGTGCATCCCATACCATACGTTCGCATTAAATGGCTTATTAATCACCAGTAAATTTCACATTATAGTAAAAAATTTACCTCATCTCTTCGGTAAACTCGACCCGAAGGTCAAAACGATCAAAAGGACAAGTCAGGAATTAACCGATAAGATAAACGCACGTGTCCTATATCATGTGTTTTACCAAACCATTTATTTCTCCTTCTCATTCGCTTGAATAGTGCAAATACATGTACTTTATATATAAAATAATTTATTTGAGAAAAAATGCTTTTAAAACCATTTTTCGAAATCAATTTTGAAGACGATATTTGAAAATTCCCATATTATAGAGAATAAATAAATTTTGTAGCTTGAAATAATTTTGAAAATCTTACATAATAATTATTTTACATGCCAATTTATTTTAAATATCATTTCGAAATTGTTCGGAAAAATCTGTACTCGAAATCAAAGAAATCACTCAAAACAGTCATTCAAATTCAATTCAAATTTGAATTTCTAATTCATAAAAACTTAGCTAGCCTATCAATAGGCATCTTTGCGCTTAAAATATCTCAAAACATCATCAAAACCGAAGGAGAATAAGAGTAAAATGAGCTAATACAATTCTAAGTTCAATGAATGTTTGTTGTTGTCATCTTGCTCTTAGGACAGCAACATACACCTATAATTTTGACCAAGCTATGACGATCCAGACCTCAATGCCCAAAAATCGACATCTAATACATCACCCATATTCGAATGCCTAATATTCAAACGTTGGAGTCCGGTTCCGCGGAGCTTATATCACATTAGATGAAAACAACACAGTGGAAACAAAGAAGAATTTATTGATACACAACAAGGATACAACATTCTGATAACAAATGCCCAACAACATCAGAGCCAAAACATATACAACAGTGGAAAGAAATACAAATGTGACGGTCAAGCTTTACAACCATCAACAGGGTCTTCAAGAGAGAGAGAGAGAGCGAGAATCCAACAGACTGCATCTTCATTTGCCAAAGCTCCAAAGCAAAAAGCTCAAAACTAAAGCTTCTAAACCAAAGACTTCAAAAACTTCCGAAATCTACATCTACTGATAACCTGACTCTAGGCTGCCCGTGTGGAAAATTATGGGCACCCAGAGTTTAGATAAAGGAACAATAAACTCCGAGTTAGTCATGGGATTGGAGTGAGCAAACATAAAAAAGTTATTTGTACAAAAAGAAATAAAAAGAGAACCAAATTAGGAATATATCGCTGATAACCTTCAACTAAATAACCTCTGAGCTCGTACGTCTCGGAGAAGGGTGTTAAGCTAAGAGAATAAATTCTCCGCTACCAACAGAGATGTATTTGAAAGAAATCTGCTTTATATCTCAAAATGTAATGTCAGACACGTAACCATACAAGTCTGTTCCGGGTTTGAACAGAACCGAAGGCACTTCAAAAGAAGCCCTTGCAATCCGGGTATTCACAATCATACAAGGTCTCCCGGCACACACTCAATGCAATCGTGCATATAGGGGAGGTTTCTCCTTATAGTAGTCAATCATTCTTGATACGTGAAAATACTTCTGATATTATTATTAGTGCATAGTGTGAAAAACATTTTGAAAGTATAATATTAATCTTAGCCAGCATACGTACCATTATAGTATGCCTACTATAGCTACGATGTTAAATGGCAGGTTCTACAACTAAAACCGTACATGACGCGTATTGATTGTTTGGATTTCCAACAAATGGTCAAGGCTAAGGAACTTCCTTTTCGAATGGGTACGCCTCTGGAGGGATGCTCCGAGAACCTAACCGGATCTCTGCCAACATAAGGCCGGGTTACCTCTGTAATTAGGTAACTAACTATCACGAGTATGCGATCCCCCAGTGATAACTGACCTTTACCAAGGCTCCACAAGACAAATTCCAACAACTACATAAGTAAAATATCTGGGCTCCATACCAAGATACCTCTTTTTATCCAAAAGGAAATGCACATACCCTGAGGGGCAAGACCCTTATAACCTTTCTGCATCCTTTCCTGTTTTGATCATTTTCGGGGTGTGAGATTCGATGAAGTCTCATCCTACAAAGCTACGCTTTTCACAAAAGCCATGCTTAGATCATCCAATGCTCAGCACTTAGCACGCCACATTACCAAATTGTGAATATATCACTAGTAAATATTAACTACATAATCTCTAAGCTCGTACATCTCAGAGAAGGGTGTTAAGCTAAGAGAATAAATTCTCTACCACCAAACATAAATGTATTTGATAGAAACCAGCTTTACATCTCAAAGTGTAACGTCAGACATACATTCATACAAGTCCATCCTGGTGTGAATGGAACCGAAGGCACTTCGTCCAATTAAGGAAAAAGTGCTTGCAAATTCGAATATTTCCTAATCACGTCCGGACTCCCCATGACTTAGGGTAATCTCTATAATGGAGCAACTCGGTGCAGAGACCATCAACAGGTAATCCTTTTGTTTTCGAAAATACCCGGTCTTCAACCACCGTCTTCAAATGCAATCCCATTTTGTCGTATCATTATTCAAAATGGGTTTGACGACTTAATGTCCTCCCCTGGCTAATCCAAATAATGAGCGCCTATTTTAAAAACATGTGGATACATTCAGATCTTAGATAAGTCACAAAAAATTTCCATTTTTAATCTTTTGGACAAAAGATCCACCTTTAAGAAACGATGTGGTTTTCGGATAATCATTTGGAATCCGACTCCCGATTTCATCGAAATTCAAATGCCGTTTTAAAGGCCAAGTTGTTAAAGTAAACAATTTTAATTCAATTCAAAAGTTCACATGCACACAGCAAATCAATCACAGATAGATAACTCAAATTTATCATAACTCAATCCAAAAGCAATTCATATCACAGAACTCACATATCAGAGATATCAAACAATTCAAAGCATTCAATATAATCCAATCATCCATAAGCAAGATTAATTAGTCATGATTTATAATAAATTTAAACGAAATAAATTAATTACTTATGAATAAATTTCCTAACCCTGCTTAATTAACATTAATTAAATACAAACCATTAATTTAATTAATTAATTAATTAATCATCCTTAACTATCCATATTAAGTAATTATCCTCAATTACTTACATTACTTAATTATCCCTTAATTAACCACATAAATTAATTAACCCTTTAATTAATTATCCTTTAATTTCTTATATTAATTAATTAACCTTTAATTAATTAATTATCCTTTAATCATAAATTAATTAAACTTTAATTATTAATTAATTAACCTTTAATTAATAAATTAACGATCCTTTAATTAGTTCCATTAAGTAATAACCTTTAAATTACTTAAGTCCTTAATTAATCTAAGATAAATCACATTATCTTAATTTGTTACTAAATTACCGTTTAAAAATCTTTATTTAATAAACCTTGGAATTAATTATCATTAATATATAAATTAACTTAAGACCTTTAAGTTAATTAACAATTTAAAACATTTTACCTTTTTAATTAACTACTTAATTACCATTTAGATCTTATTAAATTAATTACTTGAAATTAATTTAATATTAACATACAAAATCATTTGAGATCTTTTGATTAACTAAAGTTTAATCCACATACCTTAATCGCTTCTTAATTTCATCATTTTATTTTGCAACAATTAGAGATTTATTTAATTAATTAACTAATATATAATTATTTCAAGATAAACAATTTAAATTCAAAACACACTTGACTTAAGAATTTAATTTTTTGAAACTTGTTTAATAACATTTTCTTAGGAACTTGGTAGACATTTTCTTTAAATCTTATACATCTTCTTTGCTTATTTTAAAAAACTTTAAAATTTGATAGCTAACAAAATAAACCCGAGCCATCTACAAGAATTCTCGAGCTAATACCCGAGCAAAAACCCCACATCCCCCGAGTCAGACCCCTCTTCTTCTTTCCTTTTTCTTTTTAACTTTGTTTAGTTTAAATTTTTTTATAACATGCTAAACCCACACCCCCCCCCCCGGGACAAACTTGATCCACAACGATTCTTCCCCGAGATCCCACCCGAGCCACCATCTTCTTCTCCCAACCCAACAGCAACCAAGATACACAATAACACCATATGCACCTGCACAAGCGATCGTGGCGGCTCCGACCATCGATGTCATTGCCGGCATGTCGACAATCACCTCCCTTAACAGTCCGGCAACCCAGTTCCAAGAATTGAAAACGAAATCGAATTTGAGAAACCTAAACATCCACTTGGAACAAAATGAATCACCGAAAACCACCTCGTACCATTGCTTCTGACCACCTAAGTCCACACCGCTCCGCCTGGAGACTCGCCAAACCATTCTCTTCCTAATCCCTCTGCTCCAGTTCAACTTGATGCGACGACGAACTCGTAATCACCATACAAACATCTTCGACCAAACCAAGACTTAAAACCCTTATATGGCTTTGCCATGCCACTATGACGATCAAAAAAATGCAGCTCCATTTTTCCAAGACCATCGACCCTCATCCTTCCTCTGGCCACAACCCCAAGGTTTCAGAACCTTGCGACCACCAAAATTCAACGAAAAAAACCAATTTTCGACCATTCTTAATTCCTCCCTAATCCTAAACTAAAAATCACAAAAATTTCTCCAAAAATCATTAAACTCAAGAAAGAATTCAATCGTGAATTAGAAACTTGCAACCTACACAATTGATTTCCAATATATTTTGATTTTTTTCGCTGTAAATTCAATTTCCAGATAAATTGCTTAATAATTTTACTTGTTTTTATTTTTAAAATTTGTATTACATCATTACAATCAATTTCCTTTTAAACATCATATTTTATAATGGTTTAGATGAAGAGTTAAGAATTATTTTGAGAAATTTTAAGCCTGTTAAACAAACAGTGGTATGCATATGCATATACACAGACATGCACGCATTCATTCAATGTTTTTAATTTTGTATACCCAAATAAAATGTATTTATTCATCCATAACAAAACATTTCAAGTCATCATTCTCATCCATCATCATAGGCATAGGTAAATAAAGAGGATTTAGTTTCAAAAATTGAAGTTTACTCACCTGTTTGGGTTTTTTGAAACAGAGGAGCTTCTTTGAAAAATCTGGAAGTTGCTTTGATGATGAACTTTGATTTGATCTTTGCTTTAAACTGAGTTGATTTGAATTTGAAAAACTGAGAGCTTGGTTTTGCTTTGATTTTATTGAGTTGATCTTGCTTGTTTCTTTGATTATGATTGCTTCAGGTTTGAATTTTTATTTCATTGTTTGATTTGCCTGCTTTAGATTCTTCTCTGTTTTGGGTTTCTTTCTCAGGTTTTTATATTTTGTTTTTAAAAAGAATGAAAGAAAATGAAAGTGATGGGGAAGTAGTGATATATAACATCGTTTTCCCTTTATTTATTAAATTTAAAATGAAAATAAAATTAAAAATAGGACACTTGTTATTGCATGATATAATTAACTTAACATTTGTATTTTGCATGCTAAATTTACTCAACACTTCTTCAATTTTATGTTACATACTTACACTTGTCTACTTTGCATATTATCAATATTTTTAATATGTTTATAAAATTTATTTATGTATTAAGTTATATATATTTTATGTTTTTAAATTTATATTAACATATGTTTTCCTCATTAATTTCAAAAGAGATATATATATATATTAAAACTTTTTATTTATTCTTGTTTTTATATTATATTTTCAATTTGTTTTAATATATTTCCTTTTATTTATATATTTATAACTTTAAAGAATATGATTTAAAGTTAGTTATACACTAATAAATAAATATATGAATATATATATATATATATATATATATATTAGAACTTAACCCTTAAATAGATTTTTGCAAATTATTATATTGAATTCAAAACATAACTTCCAAATCACCATATATATGCATACATACATACATACATACATATATATATAATATTAGAAAACAAATTTTTATTAGTTTTTAAAATATAGAGTTTTTAAATCCAAATTATTTTTATATTTCAAATTAATTCTCAGATTAATTCTAAAAATTAAATTAAGTACTAAATTAAATTTGGCTTAAAAATGAGATCGTTACATTAGAAAACTTTAAAATTACAGAAAACACAAAGAATGAAACTTGTAGCACATGATTTAAGATTTCCAAAACATCCGAAATTGTCAAAATCGAATTTTTCTACTGCTGTCCCAGGAGCGAAATCTATATTTGCTCTGTGTTTGAAGCTGAAAAAAGTTACCGCAATGGCAAATACGCCGCAATGACAAATACGCTGCAATGGAAAATGTCTCGAAGACAATTATGACGCAATGGCACTGACCCGAAGGTCCATTACTGATACGTGCAACGGCAAATGTGTCACAAACTCTCGAATAGGAACTCGAATAGTGTTAACGTGCGTCCCATACGACACGTTTGCACTAAACGGTTTACTAATTGCTAGTAAATTTCACACTCAAAGCAGTAAAAAGTTTACCTCGTCTCATCGGTAAACTCGACCCGAAGATCAAAACGATCAAACAGACAAGTCAGGAATTAACCGATAAGATAAACGCATGTGTCCCACACCACGTGTTTTACCAAACCATTTATTTCTCCTTCTCGTTCACTCGAATAGTGCAAAAACGTGTATTTTATAGAAAATAATTTACCTCGAAAATAAGCTTAGAAAAACCGATTTCGAAAACCATTTGGAAACCATATTTGAAAATTTCCCTTATTATAAAGGATAAATAGGTTTTATACTAGAAAATACTTTAAAATATTATACAGTAATTGTTTTTAAACCCATAAATTATAAAAATCATTTCAAAAAGATTTGGAGAACCGTGCTCAAAAACGACCAAAAACATGCAAAATTCCAAAAGAAAATGAAAAGGTTAGCTGTCTCAAAAATAGACTCAGACCATATTTGCAACAGTTCAAAAACGAAAATGCCCAGGTCTGAAAACCATATTGGATTCAAATTGCAGACCTAAAAAAGAGGACCATACGTCCTCATATTGAGTTGAAATTTGGTATGCACATAGTAGAAAACTTCTTCTTTCAGACAAAAAAAGAATATTTTGCTATTTAATTTGAATTTAAATTTGAATTTCGATTTGAGTGGAATTTTGCATATATATACTACAACATATGAACTATCAGTAGTAGAAAATTTGGTAAAATTTCATTACCAAAATTGAGAGAAAATTACATCAAGTGATAATATGGTGTCACTACACAAACATATAATTTCAAAAGAGATAAAATAACCCGTAAACCTTAACAATTGGTGTGCGTTGAATAGAAAACTTCATCTTTCAAAAAAAAACAATCAATTAATTCTAAAGGAATGAAAAAGTTACGCTATCTCAAACATGTACTCAGACCATGTTTGCAACAGTTCAAAAACGAAAATGCCCAGGCCTGAAAACCATGTTGAGTTCAAATTGCAGCCCTGAAAAAGAGGACAAAACGGCCTAATATTGAGAGGAAAATTGGTAGGCATATAGTTTAACTCTCATACTTAAAACTGGAAAAAGAATCATGAAATTTGAAGAAGCTATGGTAAAGTTATGATATCGCAAATTTGAACCCAGGCAGTGTTTTCACTGTAAAAATCTAGACAAAAACATGCTCTAAGGCAAAGTTCAGCAACATATTTCTATAAGCTACATAGGTCGAAATGACCTGAAATTTGGCATGAATACCATGCTATGATGCCCCACCCCGAGACCAATCTTAGTAAAGAGAATTAATGAGTAATTCCGTCTACTAAAGCGGAGAATAAGGCTGGTTAGGGGCGACCATTTATAACTTTGTCTTGAACATCTACTAAATACGTCGATAAATACAATATGATTTTTTTTCTGTCTCTCATCGATCGACATATCCAATAAACGCTTAATACAAAACTATAGGTGGCTAACGGATCCATCGGAACAAAATACAATAACTAAGTGTAAAGCACATCACAGAACAGTAATCAACGTCATATATATACATATACACTGATACATGTTTAGTATAATACAATATAGTTGGTACTCGACCACACCATATGTGTCAAATCAAATATAATTACATCAGAGTATGTGGAAGAATAGAAATTACTCAAGAAAAAAAAGAGCCGATATCCAACATGAACTTCAAGCTAAGTCCAATAAACGATACCTAAAACAACTCGATCTGACATGAGTATAAATACACGGGTCAGTCTAGCTACACAATTCAGTCAATATCGATAATATGAAGCAGAATAGTCATAAAGATACTTCTTCTTGAAAGAGAAGAATGAATCATAAACTCATAAGCTCAACATTTAAGTAACAAACGCTACTTAAGTGACCAAATACCTCGAAAGATGTAACTCAATCTCAATACTCAAATCAAACACAAGTTCCTCATATCATCGGCATTCATAAAACATCAAATATGGTTTAGGGAAAAACCTAAACCTTCCATCTTGGCAAACCCAAAACATGCATAAAGAGATCTCATCTCAAACACGCCAAAAGGCGAATCTCATAACACCAGTGTAGGCAATTCAAATCGCAAAAACAGAACTTCCAAGAGTTCAAATTCCCAAAAGATAATCGCCATAAATAAATAAATAAATAAATATATATATATATATATTGAATGGTTCAAAGGACCATTTCCGAAAAGGGCGATACATTAGGGAAAATAGTCAAAGAAACCGGCTTTTAAAACTTATTCCTAAAAAGATTAATAAAACCAATATCTAAAAATCCTTTACTATAGGAAATAAATAAATTTTATATTAGAAAAAATAATTTGAAAATACTAATAGTAATAATTTGAATTGTCCACTAATTTCAAAAATCACTTTAGAAATGTTTTTGCGAAAACCATGCTCGAAAACAATGAAAAACTGGAAAGATAAGTCAAGACCGATAACTTGAAGGAGAAAAGTATTTTTTATATAGAAGTTAAAATGTGAACTTACGCGTTTATTGGTAAAAATAGTGTGTTTATGCAAATTAAGGCTTCTAATAATGATAATATTTTAAAAATGGCATTGTCGACGTATTCAATAAATATTTAAGACAAGGCTATAGATGGTCGCTCCTATCTATCCCTATTCTCTGCATTAGCAGACAATATTAGCTAGTAATACCCTTTTTTAATGTGGGTCTCGGGGTGGGGCGTCACAGCTTGGTATGTTTTTTCATCAAATCAAATGAACTAGGCTTCTCAAGCCTTGTGTTATAAATGTAATGATCCAAATCACATTACCGATCAATGTCCTCACTCGTTAGAACAAATCAACGACTTTATGAAAGTTAGAATTGATCCGTTCTCTCCAACAATGTGTTGTTAAAGACCCGTTAAAGCCCCATGATATCCCCTCTATAGCATGTAGAGCTCTCTTTCTACTATGCTACTTTAATTTAGCACTATTAAACAGTGGTTTCACTTTAGGCCCCATTATTTTCTGGTAAACCCACTAAATCTAGGTCTCTTAGCATCCACTTTAGTAATATTAATATACAGGTGTTAATTTGAATAGTTCTCTTTTAAACCAAATCAACAAAGTTAGGGTAAAGACCTAACTTGAAGGATAAGTCTTAATATAAGTAATAAATCTATTATAACCACCAAATTTAGTCTGCATAAATCATGATATTCTTCGGTTCTGTTATATAAGATTAAACAATATCTCTTTTTCCAACACAAATGATGTGGGAATGAGAATAAATTAACTTCATATATTTGGTTTTATAACAAATGAAGCCTTTTGCACCTCTGTTATTTTACGCTATATCCCCATTTTATTCCTGCTATAACATTTTGCACCTCCACCACTACAAAACCGCTATGTGCTTTAACTCCACAGCTCTAACATATAACCATTGTTGGATAAATCATCCTACCTTCGCTTGGAACAAAAGAAATTTGAATATGAATTTGATTCGACCATTTTTTCAAGCATTTCTAAACAATGCTTAAAATCCTTCTTTTCAAACAAACCAATTTCTACAAAACTTTGCACTACCTTTCTAAAACCAAGCATGTGACGACTACCCTACAACATCGGCACCAATAGTATACAAATAGTGCATTGTAGCCGTGCCCGGTCAATATAGGATGATCATCAAAGTTGAAAATGAAACTAAACACAGCATATAACCTGTCATATATCTCATAATTCGTGGATAAAATATAATATCATAAATATGACAAAAGAGACAATAATAATAATATGAACTAATCATCAAAGTATAAGTTCCATGGAGTTATACATCATTAGCCATTGAGCATATATAATAGAACCAACTCAAATAACTGTCTTAAATACAAACAAATAAGTAGTCGCTGCTAAGGCTCTCCAGTGTTGCATAGTGGAATAAACTTAGATATCCATATAGGTATAAAATGCAAGATAGCTCCATCCAGCTCGTCCTCCGCACAGCTTTTGTGTCACGTAGACCTGTTATCTAGTCTACTTATTTAGGAGTACCCAAGATAATAAGAACAAATGCATAAAATCTTGAGTCATAGAATGGTCTGGTTTGAGCGGTAAATGAATCTTAAAATACTATGCAGGTAAATATAGTAAGGAACAGAGGTACACAAATCATACCTAACATGTCCCTGTAGCTAAAGAGTTAGCAAAAAAAAAAAATATGCTACTCTACAATATCATAAAGGTACTACACAGAATAGAATGGTGGATGTCCAGATACCTGTATCTCCAGTACCAACTCCCAATGATATGCACAAGTGATAGCCCACTAAAGAAAGCAACTATAACATCCATAAGCAATACTCACTATCACTCATCCTTGTGCCCCAAATCTAGGATAACTCATATGGCCCCCAATCTAAAGCTCCAACTTCAGGTTCTAGAAACAACTCGTCATAACATCCAATACATAGCCAATCTTACACATCTTGCCATGGACAAGCTCCTCTAGCCAAGTTCTACCCAACCATGCCAAACGCCGACCTATTGGACCAACTAAAATAACTCGGCACTGACCTATATAAATCATTACTGACTTACCTCCTTAAGGAATTGGAACGTCTGACTTATTCTATGAGCTCTACCTTGTTTCATATCCTATCCTCCAAGTTTTGTCCAATTCCGACCATCTTTGCCTTCGATTTGCCAAATGCTCCAACCTATCTTCCTAAACATCCAAAACACTAGCAAAAAACATCAAAGCACTACATACAAACATGGAATAACATGCAATTAAATCCATTCAAACAAGCAATACTTAGAATTATAGAAATCAAACAAATTCTAATACAAATTTAAACAATCGATGAACATACGAGTATGGATATGATGAATTACAAAGTCAATCCTACAAATCATATTATAATTCATCAATTTAGGTCATAAACATATGCAGACTTGTGATTAAAGTCAGAAAAGGATTTTAATGGTCAATATTCATGTTAAAACCATTAATTCTACCATATAAACTTTCTTAGGATAGTGAAAAGGCATAAATCACTCACCAACTACCATATTCAACTAATATAAGTCTTGATCCAAAGTGGGCAGCAATGAAAAGCAATGAAAATCAATCAAATCGATGAGCTCTACCTTCTAATCAATGATCAATTAGTAATCTTTAACTCAGTTTGATTTAGAGAGCAATTTGGATGATTTTGGATGAATCTAGGATTAGTGGGGGATTAGATCTAATTTGGGAGAGGGGAAAAACTTTTAATTTGACTCCTATGGCCCTATTTATAGTAATCTCTTTATGTGGAGGCAATTTAGTCACTTCCTCAAAGACATCTGGATAATCTCTAGCGATTTGCACAGATGACGACCCATTCTATGGAATCTCTAGCGAATATAGAAAGCCAACCATCACCTATCCTCTAGTCGACCGCTAATCACTACTATTCTCCCTTCCACACTCCGATTATCACAACTGATTCTTGCAATCCACTATAGCAGCATACCTCTTTAGCCAATCCATTCGCAAGATAATCCCAAACCCAACCAAATTCAAGGCAAAAATTTCACAAACAAAAGAGCATACACGACTCGTTAAGACTAAACCACTACAAAACATGCATAGGCTAGTAGTGCCTCCAATAGGGTTTCTCATGATCAAGGGTCAGTCTACTATCTGGGTCTCAACCCCAATTTGCTTACTAGGTCACTACATATGAATGAATGTGAAACACCAGTATCAAACAAACTTGAATAGGAAGATCACCAATAGAAAGCATACCTTGAAAATCAACTCCCTTCCTCTTCTACTTCGTCGAGGGAGCATTCGACGAAGTCGAGACTACATCTAAAGCATACACTTTCACAACCTGCTTATCTGTCACCAGTTTCGGGAAATTTTTCTTCAAATAATGCCCAAGCTTATCACAATTGCAGCACTTTCTGTTGTCGCTTACTTTGTAGTATTTAATCAGGTGACTCTTGTCCTTGCACCCATAGCCAGTAGGCTCTCGTTTACCCTTTTTCTGACCATTCTTTCCTTTAGACTGCTTCCTTTTTCCATTCCACTTCTTCTTGCACCATTATTTTGCTGCGGTTTTGGCTTTTCCTTCTCAGTGGAAACAACCATAGCTGTCATAGCCTTAGGATACAGATTTTCATGATGAAGTACTTTCTCAACAAGCGTCTTAAATTGCTCATCATGTGGTCTACTAAGTTCTCCCTAAGATAGTCATCCAAGCCAATGATGAACTTCTCATTCTTACTTAATGCAGTGTCGATGAGTGACGTCCCATATTTTGACAGAGCACCAAATTTTGCAACATAATTAGAAATTGACATCTCTTCTTGTTTAAGATCGATAAACTTCCTAAATGGCATCGAATTTTGAGCAGCCACAATGAACTTCTCTTCAAACCATGCTTTGAACTGGTTCGAAGTAAACTAATCTTATAGGGTAGCAATAGTAATGGCATTCCACCAGTTCATAGTTTGCCCTTAAAGTTGTCTAGAGGCCAACTTCCTCCTCATAGCATCATCCACTTCCATATCGCTAAAGATGCGTTCGTAGGTATCCAACCAATCATGCACTTATATGGCTAGCTTCGTTCCATGAAATGGTTTTCCTCCTATAGTAGAATAGTCTTTTCTCAATTTGACGAAATCAACCCTAGGCACTTGCATGGGAGCACCACTACCATGAGCCATGCCAGGAGCATTCCTCATCACATTCACTATCATAGCATTAAACATATCTTGGAAATCAGGCGTAGAAGCTCTTGATCCTGCGCCTTCTTCAACTCCTGAAGCAGGATTCCTCACATTATACCCTATATGACAGCTCATTCTTGTATGCAATAAGAATGATCAGTCTCTCATAAAGACAACCATGTCTATGGTGCTTATTTGCATGTGACTAATACTATATAATACATACTATATAGTTTTGAAAACCAAAATTTATATCAAGTACGAACACTATCACACACACACACTCTCTCTCTCTCTCTCTCGATCCAGTCTAAGGTAATAGCTCTATCCTTATCTCTATTGGATCATGGTATCAACTCCGGTTAATCATGTCACCAAAGCTATGATACCAAATGTGATGGCCACCCTATACCATTGGTACCAATAGTATGCAAATAGTGAGCTGCATATGTGCCTAGTCGATATAAGATGATCATCAAGGATGAAAATGAAACCCAACATAGCAGATAACCTATCGTATATCTCACAGCATATGGATAAAATATAATATCATAGATATAACAATAGAGATGGGAATTAAACTAATCATCAGGGTACATGATCTACAGAGTTATACATCATTAGTCATAGAGCATATACAATAGAATCAACTCAAATAACTGTCTCAAATACAAGCAAATAACTAGTCATTGCTAAGGCTCTCCAGTGCTACACAATAGAATAAGCATGAAAATCCATATAGGTATATAATACGAGATAGCTCCATCCAACTCATCCTTCGCACAGCCACCCCATCACCTATACCTGTTATCTAATCTACTCATTTAGGAGTACCTAAGATAATAAGAACAAAAGCACAAAATCTTGGGTTAAACGACATTCTGGCATGAGTGGTAAATGAATCTCAAAATAAAATGCAGATAAATATAGTACGGAACAGATGTATACAAATCATACCCGACCAGTCCTTGAAACCAAAGAATTAGCACATAACAATATAATATGATACTCTACAATATCATAAAGGTACTATACAGAATAGAATAGCGGATGCTCAGATACCCCTATCTCTAGTACTTAATCCCAATGATATCCACAAGTGATAGCCCACTAAAGAACGTAACCATAGAATCCATCAAGCAATACTCATTATCACTCATCCTTGTGCCTTGAATATATGAAAATCCGTGTAACTTCCTTGCCAGGGACTAATGGAAGTCCCGGTTTTCTTTGCACTCTCGTATCAAGCAGTTAAAACTCGATACGTGTCTCATAGCCCAAAACTAGACACTAGACACGAAGCCACTAGTCCAGGGTATAAAAGTCCCTTTATTTCCTCATAGGCATCCCCAGTTACAATACCCCTGCTTCGAGTACAACAGAAAACACTCCGAGTATCAAAAATTCTTTAGCACATAAACATTCGAGCTTTCTTTTGCTCCATTCAGATCCAAGCCCTTCTCGTGCTCACTCCAGTTTCCATTATCCAAGAACCTCCCACGCTCCCCATCCTATGGCTCTCTCCTTTATCCGGTCGCTTTCTTCGGTACCTACTCCCCCAATGAGTCACAAACCAAAGATACATAGCTTTAATCATGCTGTTACGTCACCATCCAACCTGATGCTAATTAGTTAATACCTCCAGCATGATCTATAGAGCTTCCACTCCACCTTTTGGAAAACTTATCCTGCACCATGCATAAAAATAACTCTGTACCAAGTCAAAATGACTTGGCACTGAGTTATATACTTAGCTAATATTTCAAAAGTTCTCCTTCTTGCTTCTAGTACTTCATTCCCATGTGCTTTAGATCTCGACCCATCAACTAAAACTACTCGGCCTCCAATCTAAAGCTCTAACTTCAAGTTCTAGAAACAACACATCATAAAATCTAATACATAGCCAATCTTACGCATCTTTCCATAGACAAGTTCCTCTAGCCGAGCTCTATTAAACCTGCCAACCGTCGGCCCATTGAAACAACCAAATTGACTAAGTACCAACCTATTTATGATGCTACTGACTTAATAAGGAATTGGAATATGTGACTTATTTTGTGAGCTCCTCCCTTGCTCCAGAGCCTATCAACCAAGTTTTGATCAATTCTGGCCATCTTTGTCTCCGATTTGCCAAATTCGCCAATCTATCTTCCTAAACGTCCAAAACACTCGCAAACAACATCAAAGCACAACATATAAACATGGAATGACATGCAATTACATCCATTCAAACATGCAATACTTAGAGTTATAGCAATCAAAAAGCTTCTAATCCAAATCTAAACAATCAGTGAACATATGAGAACAAATAAGGTGAATCACAAAGTCAAATCTACAAATCATATTAGAATTCATCAATCTAGGTCATAAACATATGTTAACATGTGATTAAAATTAGAAAAGGATTTTATAGTCAAAAATCATGTTAAACCTATAATTCTACAATATAAACATGCAAAGGATAGTGAGAAGGCACAAACCATTCACCAATTACTAAAATCAACCAATCCGAGTCTCAATCCAAATTGGACAACAATGAAAAGCAATGCAAATCAATCAAATTAATGATCTCTACCTTCTAACCAATGACCAATTAAGTAATCTTTAATTTGGTTTGATTTGGAGAGTAATTTGGATGATTTTAGACGAATCTAGGGTTAATTGGTGTTTAGATTGGATTTGCGAGAGAGGGAAGAACTTTTAATTTGACTCCTACAGCCTCTATTTATAGTAATCTCGAATCAGACTAATGGGCTTAATTAATTACACCCTAATTCTTGCCAGCAACTATCTAAACTTAAAACAGACATAATTTCCTAACCATAAGTCCTTTTTTCTATTACGAAAACTATACGTAATGGGAAACTACCATATTAAAGCAATGAACCTGATTTGAGACCCTAATTTGACTCCTACCAAAAGATAGAGCCCAAATAGGATTTCCATGGTCCAAATTGTCACAATGAAATTCGGTAAAAATCATATGTATGTAAAGTATCCCTTAGAGTCAGATCATAAAATTATAAAATCATACGACCTTATGTGAATAAAATTAAAATATTTTACGATCCTTCAATACGTAGAATATGGGTCGCTACACAATGCAACAATATTTTGTTCCTTAAGATGATAAATGAATGACATCACTTGAGAAATTTTTTGAAACTTTGGCTAAAGTGACCACTTAAAATTTTCAATCGAACAACAATTTGCAAAACCTACTAACCTTGTACATGTAAAATACGAGTCAAGTGATCGTTAAACACAAAATGAAAATAAGCCAATTAGCTACCAATGTAAGTGAACGAGAAAGAGGCATGTTCCTAAGTCAACCTATTAAAAACCCTGGAAATCGAAACACAAGTTCAAACCAAGCGCATGTCGTTCAAGGTAGCCAGTGAATCAAATAAACGCTATCACCATTTTGCGATCTGACAAACAAATTGATAATCAAGTTGTCAATTCAAACGACATACCAGAGATTCCTCTCAACACTTCGAAAACCACAAATGATTCTGACTAAAATATTGAGTCGAACATCGAACCAAATTCTAAATCTAATTCTTTTCCAACTCAAGTAAACCGACCTAATGGGTTTTAAGTTCCATTTTCACATCAACTTCGACCTAGTATAAATTATGATTAAATGGAAAAGAATTTATAGATTTTCAAATGAGTCAAAGTGAATATTCCTCTCTTAGATATCATCCAACAAGTCCCAACTTACGCTAATTTTTTGAAGTACTTTGTGCACTCAAAAGAGGCACACCGAAGTTCCGAAAAAATTCTTTTTAGTGGTTGGTCTAAGTGAAGTCTTGTCTCAATATGATCCTGTGAAATACAAAGATCTTGGTGCCCTATAATGTCATGTACGGTAGAAGATAAGAAAATTAATAAATGCTTGCTAGACTTAGGTGCAAGTGTAAATTTGCTTCCACACTTTATGTATTAACAACTTGGTATAGGTGATCTTAAACCGACAAAAGTCACTCATCAAGTAGATGATCGTTCTATAAAGAAACCTATAAGTAAGAATGAGGATGTGCTGACTAATGTAAGATAATTCATATTCTCTACCGATTTTACGGTCTTAGAAAAACAACGTGTAAAAAATCTTACGAACCAGATTCTTTTGGTTTTAGGAGGACCCTTCTTAGCTACCTCAAAAGCCTTGATGTCGGAATGGTTCGATGAAAATTTCCTTTGGTAACATGAAAATAAATCTTAACGTCTTCAATTTAGAAAATCAACCAAACGAACCATTCAATTACACTTTGAAATTTAGCGTTATTCATGAAAACTTGGAAAATGAAACAATTAACCTTAAAAACGAACACAAGGTAGACTACGAACAGTTGTTTCAAGATAAGCCAAATGAGGTCAAAGACATGCATCCTCGAACATCTAATGCTTGAGTCTGAAACTCAACTGATTTCACTGATTGAGCAACCACCTAGGTTATAACTCAAACTTCCACCACGTCACCTTAAGTATGCACACTTTGGTGACAATGAAACATTTTTTGTCTTAATTTCTTCTGAACTTTCTCTTGACCAAGAAACATCTCATCTTTCAATTCTTTCAAGAAATAAAGAAACGGTTGGGGGGTCCACTACCGCTATTAAGGGAACTAGCCCTGCAATTGTTCAACATCACATTTACTTAATTAACGAAGCCAAGCCTACTCGTGAGGCGCAATGAAGGCTTAACCCTAAAATGAAAGATCGGTTCGAGAAGAAATTCTTAAGCACCTTGATAATAGCATCACATATCCCATATCTTACAGCTCTTGGGTCAGTCCAATTCACGTCGTACCAAAAAAATCTGGACTCACCATTACAAATGACGCTAACAAACTCATTCCAGCCCATACTGGATTGGCGTGTTTGCATTGATTATCGAAAATTAAATGCTACAACATGTAAAGATCATTTCACTCTTTCTTTCATTGACCAAATACTAGAATGATTAGCCGGACACGAACGTTACTGTTTTCTTGATGGTTATTCGAACTATAACCAAATTCCAAACACTCCTGAAGGTCAGAAAAATTTACTTTGATGTGTCCTTTTGGCACCTTTGCTTATCGATGTATGTCATTTGGAATTTGTAATGCCCCTATGACTTTCCAGAGGTGCATGGTTAGCATCTTTTCTGACATGATCGAACGCTTTTTAGAAGTGTTTATGGAAGATTTCTCTATTTTTGGAGATTCTTTTTCTGATTACTTACATCTTCTCGAGTTGGTTCTAAGTCGATGCAAAGAGAAACACTTAACTTTAAAGTTCAAAAAATGTCACTTTATGGCCAAACAAGGCATAGTACTCGGACAAGTCATTTTAAGTAAGAGCATTGAGTTAGATAAAACAAAATTGATGTTAATTCATATCTACACATTCTCATACCCATTAAGGACATTTGACCATTCTTAGGGCATGCTTTTTTTATCAACGCTTTGTGAAAAACTTAAGCGAAATCGTTCGAATTTTGACTACTCTTTTGAGAAAAGACGTTCCTTTTGATTTCAATTTCGATCATGTCTCCTCTTTTGAATGTCTTAAAGATAAACTCATTCCTGATCCAATCATCTGCTAACCTAAGTGAGATCTTCCCTTTGAAATTATGTGTAATTCTTCTAAATTTGTGGTTGGTGATATCCTAGAACGATGCATAAACAAAATCCTTCATGCCATCTACTATGCTAGTATGACCTTGAACGATGCTCAATTCAACTACGTAACCATCAAAAAAGAGTTCTAGCCAAAGTTTTTGCACGATTAAATCTTAGACCAATGATAGGATCATAAATAACAGCCTACACTGACCATTCCGCTCTTTGATACCATTTTGATAAAAAGAATGTGAAGTCTCGTTTGATTCATTAGTACCTATTACTTCAAGAATTTGATCTTACAATCAAAGACAAAAAAGATTCGACAATGTTATAGCCGGCCACTTGTCTCGTCTTCCAAACGTACCATCTTTTTTACCCATCAATAAGAACTTTCTCAACAAACAACTTTTTCAGTTTCCATTGATCTGTGGTTTTCCGATACAATGAACTGTTTAGTCACTATGGAAACTCCTTCGTTTTGGTCATCACAAGATAAATACAATTTCTATTCGAAGTGAAATATTTCTATTGGGACAATCCATACTTGTTTAAGTATTGTTCCGACCAAATCATTAGACGACGTGTCTCGAATAGCGAAATCAAGATTGTTCTTTCATTTTATCATGACCAAGCTTATGGTGGACATTTTAATCCTAAGAAAACTACGAAAAAGTTTCTCCAATATGGCTTTTATTGGCCTACACTTTTCAAAGACACGTTCGAGTTTTTTAATCGTCGAATATTAGGAAAAATCCTGAAAAGAAACATTATGTCATTGACCCCAAATCGAACAATTGAAATCTTTGTCGTTTGGGGAATTAGGTTTATTGATTGTTTTCTAACTCTTTCGGATATCTTTATATTTTCCATGTCATCGATTATGTTTCTAAATGGGATAAGTCATTCCGTGTAAAACAAATGACCATAAAGTTGTTGTGAAATTCATAAAAGAAAACATCTTTTCTAGGTTTAGTACATCTCGCACAATAATAAGTAATAACAGAACCCATAATCAATCTTCCAAAGCTTAAATGAGAAAATGCTCGATAACCCACAAGATATCCACTGCGTATCATCCTCATACTTATGGTCAAGTTGAAGTTTGAAATCGACAAATCAAACTAATTTAGAAAAAAACTATTAATGAAAACCGAAAAGATTGGTCTCAAAATTGATAGGTACGCTTTGGGCGTACATAACTGAATTTAAAACAGATCTAGGGATATCCCTTCATAGATTACTGTATGGGAAAATGCGTCAATTAACAGTTGAGCTTGAACATAAGGCATTATAGACAATAAAAAATATAAACGTTGATCATGAAAAGGCCGACAAAAATAGAAAATTGCAACTCAATGAATTAGAAGAGAATTGGAATGAGTGTATGAAAATGCAAAAATTTGTAAGGCAAAAAAAGTTTCATGACAAGTCAATCCTAAAAAAACGTTTTTGCCAAACTAAAAAAATATATGTGACTATCGACTTCATTTATTTCTGGATAAATTAAAATCGACATGGACATGACCGTAAATGGTACGTATTGTTTTTCTACAGGGTACCATAGAAATAGGAAACCCTAGGGATGGATCGATTTTTAAGGTCAATGGTCATCATTTAAAGCTTTACTTGAAAATGGCAAGTGACCAAGTGGAGGAGCTCATGATTTTTTATAAGCCATACCACATCCATTAAGAATTTTAACCCTCTCTTGTAAATATGTATATATTTTTCTCCTATACATTTATTATATCATGCATTAACTATGGTTGTCATAGTCAAAATCAAGTGTGGGAGGGTCTCATACTTTTTTTATTTTACATTGTTTGATATTTGCATTTTCTTTCCCTTTCTCAAAAAAATTTATTGCAAACTAATTTACTTTTAAATAGGCAAGATAGGGTAAGAATATAATTTGATCATTAGATTGAAATTTTTGGAAAATTACCCATCTCAACGAATAATCAAAAAAAGTTTAAATTATAAGCAACTTTAGGGTAAGTAATATACGGGGTGATTCATAGGTGATGGTTATGAAATGTATTCTAAATTGTAATCTTAATTTAAAAAAGTGGTAGATTAAATTACGTGTATAACATTTTTAATCTTTAAAGTTAAATGATGCTAAGGCGATTTTGCATAAATTTCTCTTCTAAAAAAATAATGATAATAATAATAATAAACATATGCGGCCGGGTTTTCACTTAAAAGTGAGTACACTCGCCATACACTGTAATCTTCTTACGTAAGTCCGTAAGGCAGTGCATGGATGGAATATCTGCTTCAATATTCTGAGTTAGGTGTATGTGTATATAAAATAAAAATAGTATTAAACACCTAGAATCAGGTGTCCACACATAAAAGTGTACGCTCGCCATAGTTTATACTCTTATCATGTAAGCTACAAGATAATACATGGATGGTACATCTGTCCTTAGTATTGTAACTTAGGTGTATGTAAATAATAATAAAATTAATAAATTTTCTTTTACAGATAGGGAGAATAAGCAATTGAAACCTTAGCATTGTCTTAACTTTATTGATTTGACTGGTTATACAAAAAGAAATGAAGATACCACTTTGTAAACTCTGATAATCAATTAAAGAATATTATAACCCAAAACAACTAGCCAAGCGAGAGTCCAAATGTAATGATAACTTAATTTTTGTAGGAAGTTTTGATTACTAAAGGACTAAAATTTCCCGATGAAGACCAAAATTTGTATATTACTATCTCATGTCAATTTAAAAGTAAATTCTTCATTTTGTAAATAAAATTTGCATTCAATTTTTTGCATTAGGAACTTTGCAAATTGCATTTTTATTTTGTGGGTAGTATCCGCTAAAGGCTTTCATGAGATGACAATCATCCTACTATGGACACTAAG
This sequence comes from Allium cepa, assembly GCA_030765085.1. Classification (NCBI taxonomy): domain Eukaryota; kingdom Viridiplantae; phylum Streptophyta; class Magnoliopsida; order Asparagales; family Amaryllidaceae; genus Allium; species Allium cepa. The sequence goes on from CM060934.1 coordinate 1,001,575,756, forward strand.
AGGTTTAATAGTTATGTATATGCTCAATGAAATCGTATTTTCTATGAAAGTGGACTTATCCTAGTTTTACTTTATTCGAGAAAGAATGAAAAGACAAGTGTAGAGGTATTTGATGCAAACGTAGAAATATATATTTTTACTCTCATACTTAATCTTCTTCTATTAAAATAAAGGACATATCAGGGTTTTTTTTACATGTTTGGACCAAAATATAGAAGTGTTTTCAAATCATGATTCAACGATCCACATTTGGGTAAGATGCTAATTTTATATATGCATTTATTTTGAGAAAATCTATTTGCACATTTTAATTTTATTTTGCAAGAAACAGAGTACAAATTGGAAGAAGCGTCATGGATTTCTGCATGCACACATTTAAAGGTAAAAGAAAGAAGAAAAGAAAGAATTAACTTTTTATGGAGGTGCTCACCTACCGACTTTGAAATGGACCATAATTAAAAAAGGCACATGTTAGTGAAGATTAATTAATCCTTAATAATTATTTGGAGACCACACAAACTAAAATGTGATTTTGATAGCACCTTAAAAGGCATTAGGGTTTTAGACTTGTATAAATACTTCTTATGTTTCATGAAAGATATGCATTGTTGTAGCCATAAAATTATAAGTAAAATCTTTTATCTTCTTTAGTTTAATGGCTTCTTAGCCTTTTCATTTATAAAATTTTGTTTTGTTATTTTATTTTCTGTTATTTTATTTCATGCTTCTCTTTTATTTCATGCAAGTGTATTGGATCTCTTTTATGTAAATTAATGTAGATTTACTTTTATATAGTTACTTAGTTCTTTTTTCCTTCAATTAGCATTTTCTTTCTTTTTTTTATTGTTGAAATCCACTTTTGTTGAAATGAATTTAAGGATGAGAGGTTAAACCCCTTTAATTTAGGAGTAATGAAGCCTTTATGATTCATGTAAAATCAAGATAATGATTACATTTATTTTCTCTTACTTTTGTACTTAATGTAAATTTAGATGTAAATGGAAATTTGATGTTTATAAATGAATTTGATAGCATATGTTGTTAATCATAAATAAGCTACACTTAATCAAATGTAGACTGAAGTTACATCTTCATCTAACTATTTGATTTTGATAATGAAGTGAAAAGCAGAATTACTATGTTACTTGATCTAAGATGGTAAATTGATCACGCTTAAAATAGATTTTACTTATAATTTCATATCATTTTCTTGAGATTTAATAAGTGGGTTTGGTTGATGTATTAAAATTTGATGGTTTATGTTGTTTTATTTAATATAACAAATAGATCGTACTTAAAATAAATACATTACCTAATTCTATTTAGGGCTAAAAAGAGAAAATTTATTATGTGTTGATTTAAATGAATATGCAAGTGGATTTATCTATAAATTGCCTTTTAACCATATTAATGTTATTCTAGCTTTACTCTAGTTTTTCTACCATTTTTAGTTTAAAAAAATTTCAAAATATTTGGTTAATTTGGTCAAAGACCTTTAGCTCAAGTGGTTAGGGTGTGGCACATTAGGCAAAGGTTTTAAAAGTCATGGGTTTAAGAAGTTGAGACATCAAAAAGAGTGCTCTGCTTGAATAGAGTATCACTCCTGTTATAAAAAATTATTTGCGGTAATTTGATTGAGCTGGCTGAAATTTTTACTTTTCTTATGGTTCGACCTGCATACATACTATATGCGTACGTCGTGTACTTGTGATATTTTATTACGATCAAATTCGGCTGTTTTCTAAACAATTGAAAGTCATTTTTGAGTCAATGTTATTTTCAGCATAGTCGACAAGAACATGATTTTGTCTTGCTAATTGGTATAGTTTATGTCGTCAAATCGATCAAGCTTGGTGAACTCTTGATTCATTATCCTGTATATTGACTTTGACGCAGCCATAATAATTTCTTAAGATTGTTGAAGAAAACAAACCAGAAGTAAAATCGAGGAATAAATGTTTAGGGCTAGTTGTGCTCGAGTTCCCATCTTTTGACATATTCATATTTATTTTATAGGCCCAAACTTACATGAACCAATACCTTAAGTCCAAGTCTCTTTATTTCACACTATTATATTAACTAGTCTCATTACACACACACATGTATACGTGTATATATATATATATATATATATAAATACACACACGTATATATATGAACAGTTGAGAATTTTGGTGAGCAGGACAATTTTATATTTCAATCTTCCCACTATTTATATTAGGTTTATTCCATGAACTTTTTTTTCTTTTTAATGTTTTTTTATGAAGTGTTTTCTTTTTCCTAATTTTTTCTACATTTGTATATAAAAAATAATAATTTAGATACATATATCAAACCATCTGTTGAAAATAAACATGCATTAAATTATTAAACAAAAATATAAAGTAATAAAAATATATAAAAATATAACTATACGTAGGAAAAAACACACACAAATATATTTACATATATATATATATATATGTATGTATGAAATATATACACATTTATGAATCTAAATATGTATGTAAAATTTGAATTAAAATATAGAATATACTTAGATATATTCGTATATAAAAAATAAAAATATACATACATGTAAGAAATATAGATGTGTGTACGCATGCGCATGTGGAAAAATTAAATAAAGATATAGAAAATATAATTTACACCGCTCATTTGATGCATTGATCGAGCATTTACTTTCCTGCGTTTGAATGCTAGTACTCCATAGTTGTAGAATCAATTCTAAAATTCAGATGTTATTCCTATTGGGGTAGCATTTGAGTATCATTGCATAACAAAAGACGTCAGTGGTACGCTTTAGAGTACATAAAGGATTTTTTCTTTAAAAAAATCCACATTTTATTTTGAAACCAAATAAAAAAATAAGATTATAAATTACCCTGCTAAAATTATTTTTTATAAATTTAAAATCAATCGAAGTTTAACATGACCAATTTTTTTTACCATTTATATTTTCTCTTTGTAAAATTGCAGTTAAACTGTAAATATTTGTTGTTTTCACAATTATTAACTGGGTTTTTAATCCAACAAAATTCAAAAAGAATTAAAACATTCAGATTAAGTCAGAGTGACTAGAAACTTGACCCCAAGGCCTAAAAGTACAAGACAAAGAAACATAAGAAGTTTGGCCTAGAATTACGCTAACTATTCGGATTGATACCGATCATATCCAATTGGATCGGTACTGATCCAAAATATTGGCTCGTGGGTCCTTCTAAACACTTTCATTTCACCCCTATGCCTCTACTAAGCTCACCTATCAAGTTTGGTAACATTCCAAGCAACCAAGTTCAAGAAGTGAAGACTCATTTGATCCATTCAAATATATACCTGCTTTTAAACCGGAGCAACATAAATTCGACCTACAAAACTTATGCTAGCTTAGATTGACTTGAAATGTGAAGGGGTTACTTAGAAAACATAAACGAAGGCTCACACAAAAAAAGGAGTCATTTGGCCAAGCTAGTTTGGATCGGATCGGACCCAACTAAGTTGGGCCCCATCACCTGAGATCCATTGTGTAGGTCTCATACACCCTCTAGAAGCTACGTGCAAAGTTTCATAAGATTTCGATAAGTTCGAGCGAGTTATGGATGGATCTCTTTCAAATTGAGCTAGTTTGACGAACCAGGTCCGACCCACGTAGGATGGGACTCGCACCTTGAGATCCGATTTGGAGGCTCTACTACTCATCTACATTAAATATATGAAATTTTGTGTCATTTGGTAAAGTATTAAGTGAGTTATGGATGGATCTTCTACGAAGGGATGGATTGGATGATTTATGAAGATGGATGATCAAGCTACCTCTAAGCGACTTGATATCTGGACACTGCACTCAATTCTGGAATAGGAAGACAACTAAATTGAGAAGACTAAAAAATTGCACAATTTTTCGGATCGGTACCGATCCAAAAAGTTAGCTTCAAACACCCCAAACTTCTTGAGCGACCTCTGCATGATGACTACAGGCTTTTGGTAAAGTGGCTCTGGCCCAAGTGCTCTCTAACCCCTATAAATACCATCCTATCTGCAATAGTAGAAGGGATCTAATATTTGCTGAATCTCTGCCATCATTTCTCTATTCTTCTCCCATACAATAGCCATTAAGGGACAATTGAGATTCTTCTTTTGTCTCTAACAATGGTGGCTTGATATAATCTTGAAAGGAAGAATTATATTGTAATATAAACTTCTTTGTAATAACAGTTGAGCAACAGAAGAATCTATAAAGTGGATGTATGCTTCATTAACAGTCAAACCACTATAAAAATCTCGTGTCGCTTTACCTTTTCTATTATTTACTATTGCATTTTCTATTATATTTTGCTTGATAAATGGGGCTGGTGCTTTCACACTCAAACCTGGGTGTTGAACCATTTTTTGGGTTAACATTTTGGCGCTTTCACTGAGTACAAAGGTAGATATGGAAACTTGAAGCTTGAATATGAGATTTTGGAAAAATGAAGAGACCTGACACTAGATCTAAAACTGGAGCAAGTCAACCAGAGCCTATTGGAAGTTAGGACGTATCCTCAAATTCTCACCAATCCAACTATGTAGCTAGAGAAGAAATGGAAAGGCTAATGAAGGTGATGTAGGATGGAATCTTGGCTAGGCAACAAGAGATGATGGAAGGATTCTTCTAAAGGATGGGACAACAAGGAATTACAGGAGCTGTAGAAATTCAAACCTGAGGAAACAATACGAAAGCTGCCAGAGTTGGATTAGAACGAGATGGAACGTTGCCTTCACGCCCAGAGCAACTGATACTTGGGGGCAACAAGAGAGTCAAATTGGGAATCAATGCCGATGATGGGATCAATATTGGAGCTGGCACTGAAAAGGCCAACAGTGGAGTAACTATTAAAACTCTAGGAACTGGTGGTACAGGAGCTAATCCAAATGCTAGAGTGCAACCGACAAAGGGACATGTGTCAGGGCTACCCCGAAGGAGCGGAGGACGGAATGAGACTGGGAGAGTAGGGCAGAACACTAATGTGCAACCAATAGAGAGCCTGCCATATTTTCCTTTCCAAGGCGGGGGGAAGAACATTGCTTTCAGACGAAGACCTTTATTAGATGGTGAAAATCAAATTTCTGAATTGGTAAGAAGGTTGGTTGGAGAAGGGTCCATAGATCAAGGTTTGGAAGATGTGAATAGAAACATGTTTATGCTAATATCCGGAATGCGAGATATCCTCCCGATTTCAAGCTTCCTGCACTGGAAATGTAAGACGGAAAGACATATTTAATGATTCATCTGATGAGATATATCTGACATTTGGAGGTGTTAGGTGTGTGGGAGGAAGTAATGAGGCGGTGCTTCCCATTATAATTGATGGGTTCGGCTGCGATGTCGTTTAGACAGTTGGAAAATGGGTCCATTAGCACGTGGATCGAGTTAGTGGGCAGATTTTTAAGACAATTCCGAGTTCACGTTTAACAACCGAAGAATGTGATAACATTGGAAAATGTGAAACAAAGGCCCGAAGAAACCTTGAGAAGTTATTTAACAAGATGCAATGCAGAAATGGCTGTGGTCGATAGGCCGGACTCATCAGTGATTTTGATGGCAGTAGTGTTTGGAGTCACAAGCAATACCGACTTCGGGGCTGCACTTAAGAGGGATCCACCAATGGATTCTGCCGAGTTTCATTATGAAGCTGAGACATATTTATGTTAGGAGGATGCTGACGTTGAAAATGAAGCTAAAGACACCAGAATTTATGCTGTGGATGGCAAATGATCCTCTGGAGCATGATTTGGAAAAGACAAAAGGAAAGAGAAGCTGTTGACGATTCTAATTGAAGCGAAACGAAAAAGGAGAGAGACTAAATTCTCATCCTACTCTTAGCTGATAGAAACTCTGGAAAGGATATACCTATACACTAGGGGGCAAATTCCCAATTGGAAGCCTCCGAGAAAAGAGCCCACTGATCGAGAGAAAGGATCTAGAAAATTTTGAATCTTCCATGAGCTGGGCGAACATGAAATGAGTGAGTGCTGACACATTTGTGATCTGATAGAAGAACTGGTTTGGAATAACTAGCTACCTCAGTACATGAAGAACAGAGCTGCGATAGCACTCATAGCATCAACCACCCACAGCAGATGCTTCATGGAATCCCCAGGGATCTAGGCCAAGACAGATAATCTTGTAATCGAGATGGATGGGAAGTCAGAGCTAGCTTCTACTCTTTGTTTTGGTTTCTTTTTTGCACTTTTTATTTAATATGTTAGCGGTGAAAACAAAAATGACCCTAGACCACTTAGATGTGTGCTAGACCTAGATTGATTCCTACTCACACTTTGAGTTGGATATCTGGGATGACTGCTTAGGATAATAATCTACGATCGCTTTGACGTGCACAAAACCTAGATTGGTCCCATGCCATGCTCTGAGTCAGAAGTCTAAAGTAAACATGCAGGATTTCTGCTTATTTAATTTCTGCTTGTTTGCTTAGATTTGAAATTTGAATTTTGTAAAATCAAAATTTGACATTATGACTGATTTTGAATGCCATAGTGTCCCGACCGGAGAGATGGGACCGGAGTGCAAGGTGCAAATCCCTTTGCTGAGAGTGAGTGGATGGATTTGTACGATATCAAACGCCATAGAGTCCCGGTCAGAGAGATGGGATCAGAGTGCAAGAACTAAGTCCCCTCAACCGAGAGTAAGCACATAGGCTTACTGAACCCCCCTTAACTTAATAAGCAAATGATCCAGAGGGATCACCCCCCTGAACTGAAATAACAAACGATCCGAAAAGATCGTCCCCTAAACTAAACAATAAACAATCTGGAGAGATTGCACATTAAACTTAAACGGTCCAAAGAGATCGAACTTTAAAATAGATTTGATTTTGCGACAAGGATTTGAATGCCTTATAAATAGAATAAAAAGAATAAATCCTGGATAAACATAGGATGATTTTGATATATGATGTGATATGATATGATTTTGACATATGTTGTGATTTTGATATATGACACTATATCTCTAAATTAGATCTAAGTAGTAATGAAGTAATTTCCCGATGAACACAGGGCGGTTAGAGATGTGTACTGTAATTAAGGATATGTGATGTAATTAGAAACATGAGATGTAATAACTCAGAATGAAACCGGAATGATTGTGATGTATATATTGTAGTTAGGTAGAGTTTAGAGTCTTGGGCTATAACAGGTTTGGAACGGCTTGTGATTGATGAATGAACCCAAAGGAACTGGACGGTTCACCATGGCTAAATAGCTGGAAAGCTCAATAATCGAAGATTCATTATTGGAACTTATTCTGGAGTAAAGCATACCTTTCACTAGAAAGGCATACTTTGAGAGGCAAGTATTAACTGGGTTTTTAACCCAACAGAATTAAAATGGAGTTAAAACATTCAAATTAAGTCAGAATGACTCGAAACTTGACCCGAATGCCTAAAAGTACAGACAAAGAAATATAAGAAGTTTGGCCCAGAATTACGCTCACTATTCGGATCGATACCGATCTGATCCAATTGGATCAGTACCGATTCGAAATATTGGGTAATGGTTCCTACTAACCACTTGCATTGCACTCCTATGCCTCTACTAAGCCCATCTATCAAGTTTGGTAACATTCCAAGTAACCTAGTTCAAGAAGTGAAGACTCGTTTGATCCATTCAAATATCTACCCGCTTTTGGACCGGAGAAATCTAAAATGGACCTATCGAACTCATACGAACTTGGATCGACTTGAAATTTGGCAGAGACACTTAGAAGAGAAAAAGAAAGGCCCACCAAAAATGAAGTCATTTAGCCAAGCTAGTTTGGATCGGTACCGATTCAAAATTTGAAGATCGAACCCAACTAAAGTGGTCCCACCACTTGAGTTCCGGTCTGTAGGTCTCACACCCTCTAGAAGCTATTTGCAAAGTTTCGTACTCATCTCCATTATTGAGTTAGTTTGACAAATTACGTCCGACCCACCTAGGATGGGCCTCGCCCCATGAGATCCTATTTGGAGGCTTTCCTACTCATCTACAATACGTATAAGAAGTTTCATGTTATTTGGTTACGTATTAAGTGAGTTATGAATGGATCTTCTACGAAGGGATGGATTGGATGATCTATGAAGACGGATGATCAAACTAACTCCAAACGACTAGATATCCGGACAAGGCACACAAATATGTAATAGGAAGACAGCCATATTGAGAAGACTAAAAAATTGCACAACTTTTTAGATCCGTACCAATCTGTTCCAATAGGATCGGTATCGATCCGAAAAATTAGCTCCAAACCAACCCACCCCCCCTCCCCCACCCACGCCAAACTTCCTGAGCGACCATTGCATAATGACTACAGGCTTTTAGTAAAGTGGCTCTGACCTAAGTATTGTTTAACCGCTATAAATATCATCATATTTGCAATAGTAAATGAGATATGATCTCTGTTGAAGCTCTATCATTATTTCTTCATTCTTCTCCCACACAACAGTCATTGAGGACAATTGAGATTCTCCTTTTGTCTTTAATAATGGTGGCTTGATCTAAACTAGAAAAGGAGAATTATATGGTATAATCTAAATTCCTTTGTAATAACAGTTGATCAACAAAACAAAAGAATCTATAAAGTGGGTGTAGGCTTCGTTAACAGTCTGAATCATTATAAAAATCTCTTATTTCCTTTACTTTTTCTGCATTCGGGTCAAGCATAAGTTAGTATTTTAACTGAAATGACAGTTGATTAATATTTTGGTTAACAACTATAAGTTAGTATTTTAACTGAAATTAAAAATACGAAAGCGTGTCAAAACTATTTATGAAAAGGAAAAATGTGTATTTTGAAACTTAAAATGGTACTTCACAAAAGATGCATATTTTTTTTGTCGATCATTTTGTTTTGAAACAAGACACTTAACCCACAATATCACATCAAAATATATGGTTGAGATTCACTTAAAAGTTTAAGCTTTTCTTTGTAACCAGGAAGAAACACAAAACATGAAGATTATAAACGTGGTCTGTGCTCTAACTGCAATTTCCGTGTTCAACCTCATAAAGCAGGCAACTGTTTCACATTGCAAGAGGGATGTTCCAATCATTCTCCCAAGTGTTATGTCTGTTGTGTAATGTGTCATGTAGTGGACCTAACTTGCACAACATGCCTAAATCCAGAAGAGCAACTTGCAACATGTCTAGTCATTTTGCAGTGAATGGGAATCCTTTTAGACCCTACTTTGCATTGATCCTCAACAGTTCTCATGATTTATTGACCCCCAACCTGGCTAGCTACAGTACACGACATATATGTATCAGGCTTATCATCCAACTAATTAACTTTAGCATTCCCATCTCCATCCAGTTGCATTTTCTACCGTACTTCAACCAAATTAGGTGAGTTTGGTGGTTTGTTAACATACTGACATGACCAGCAAAGCTTAACTAGCTCTCCAGAACTTCTTTTTGACCATTTGAGGCTTCAAAATTTCGATTCCTATTATTTGTAATTTTCGTATATATTTTCGAAAATTTTGTAACTCAGTTTCAGAGTTCGATACTCTTTCTTATGTCGTATAAATGCATTAGCAACAACATGTTTTCATAATCAAATTCGCTAGTTGTAATACATTTTTATTTTTTTGTTGTTGGCTATGTATTTTTTTCAACAAAACAAAATTAACTTTTTTATAGTACATTTTCATAATGAACCGTAATTAAGTTCGTTAGTAAACTGTAAGTTCTGCCTGTTTAATAAATCTATATGATGAAACAGTGTATTTGCCTTACTAATTGGTATGGCTACTTGAAAGCATCCCTGTTGCACTTTTGAATCTTTTACAATCAGCGGGGTGGAACAAACCAATGTATGCTCGTCCATGGTTTGATCATTTTTTTGAAGTCCATGCAGCCTTTTGAAATTTTGTTCTTAAAAGCATGCAACTACTGATACTAAATTTCTTCCAAACCTCTGCTTAATTTAAAGTTTTGTATGCTGCGTCTCATCCTTTGATCAAGTTTTAAAGCTTTGAATGTAAAATTAGGATGTAACTTTGGACAAGTGTTCAGTAAGAATTTGCATACAACGCTGATCTAGTCGATAGTAGTTCAGTAAACTTGTATTTTGGGGCAATGCTAAAGTTCAAATGTAGGATTACTGTTTATTTTAGTAATTTATTTGTTTATGATATGGGTTTCAGAATTTCTGATGGTAAAATTCAGACTACTCATTTTCATAGGGATCGGACATTAATACAGTCACACATGAGCTAAAGACAAGTCTCATGTCTACATAGTCGAGTAAGGGAAGACTAGACCTGTCAATGAAGACTTTCGGATGCATTTGCATCCGCTTCCAAAATAATTTAGAATATCAAATATTTATCATATCCGTCAATGTTAGATAAATTCAAAACATAAATAGCAAATTTTTGTTTAATGTAAAAGTACGAAAAATAAACAAATATGAAAGGGTGATAGTTTAATAAGTAATTAAATATTAAATACAAATAATATAAACTATTAACTTAATAAAACAATAAATACATATCGTAAATGCACATAATATAGATAATAATTTTGTTAAAACCGAACGAATAGTATTTTAGAGGTGGATATTTTCATATCCGCATCTGTATCTATATTCCTTGATACATAACATTTATCCATTTTCAGATGGCTACGGATGGATTTCAGCTTTTTCACGTATGTGCTAACAAACTTAAGGACGATATCTGGAACTATAACAGGGTCAAAGCAGCACGATAACATGATAAGGTTGATTGAGTCGGTTGGTCAGTTTGTAAATTTCATCAAACAGTGTAATATAAGTTCTGAAATTGGACAATGATTTTGCAAATTGTTAAGTGATGCTTATCTTTCAAACCAGATCGTCAAATTTGGACCTTTAAGATTATTTGATTGATTGAAAAACGATCTACTCCATAAAGCATTTTGTGAGTTTATGCACCAAAAATTAGTCAAATTTGCGACAGAGATCAAGAAAATCAATTGGTTTGTACATATGTACATAATATAGACACAATATGTATGCATCGGATTCGGAAGGTTAACCTCACAGGTTGCCCTGGTTGGTTAATAACATAATCAACCAAACAAATGTATTCATGTTCGCATCTGATTTTAAAGAAGTTAAAAGTTTTGAAATAATATAAAATACTATGAATATCGTTTTTCTAAAATAAAAATAAAGAAAATCCAGATCAACGATAAGAAAAGTTAATGGAGATTAACAGAGGGATTGAATGATGGGGGAATGGAGCTATATCAATGAACTTGATATAATTTCAAAGCCAAACAAAATTTCAGGTAACTCGCGCTCGCAGAAGTGTGTTACGTGTACTCTATGCATAACAGAAGACATGTATCAAACATATTCACTTTGAATATTTGTTGACATTTAGCTTCAGATGAAATCATTAATTTATTGAGGATACTGATGTTTTGTGGTTGATTGCGACACGATCTATTCTTAGCTTCGCAACATGACTCTTGAGGGGTCATTTTGACCTTCTTAACCTTTTTTAATGCAGTGCTTTAATCATTGTCTTATGAATTAGTTAAGATAAGGGTATCTGGTTATATGTCAATATGTAAAACCCTATTACATCTGGTTTTACATATTGCTGTGTAATGTTCATTTAATTCACCTGAACATTAATATATACACACACACTTAATCATCCATAATTCTAACTTACCATCAAACTTATACAATATCATGTTATTGCTACAGTTTTCTCTTGGTACAACGGTACAGCAAATACAATCATAAACCGAAAAGAAAGAGGAAAAAACATAATTCTGTTAGCAACTAGACAAGCAATGAGAATAATCATTGACATAAAATTAATATGATGCATAATGCATCAACAAGTATCATTTGGTATGAATCAGCAATCCACTTGTATTATTCAATATATGAAAGGATATTGAATGATCTCGAGACAGATAAAGCTTAAAGTACAGTTGTCAAAACTGAGATCAAAGGAAAGTAACTATAAAAGGTTCATTGTTTTTTGAATGTAATCAACCAGATCTTGAGCAGCTGGATCCTTTTGTGTTAATAAGAGCTCCATGTTCTCTTAGTATTTTATTTTCACCTTTTTTTTTTTATAAAAGTTCTTGGGACCAAGTACACTAGCTAACAAAGTTAATTACTTAGGGTCCAGTGAAATAATACAGATGTAGTGTTACAGTTTGAAGGACGTGGAAGAATGATAGACACTGCTTTATGTAACATGTGTATTTATTTCATCATGGTTGTATTACAAGGAACGAAAAGTTCGTGATAACTTAGGGTCCAGTGAAATAATACAGCCAAAAAAAACATAATTATGGTAGCAAGCGAACCAAATAATGGGATAAACAAAACCGCCATGCAGGTTCAATTCATTATGTCGAAATAATGTTTTTAAGAAAATATACAATAATCTCTCGTGTCGTTTCCGATACTCTCTCGTGTCGTTTCCGATTGATTATCTATTACAAAATTGTCATTTTAGCCCAATAAACTATTTAAACATTTGTGGTGCCACAAGTTCTTTAACAGGGTATTTCAAATCATGTGGGTGATGATCAAATCATCAAGAGGGAAGCAAAGTTCAAATCCTGCTGGTGACATAAAATATACTCATCTATAGGTTAGGAATAGGGATAGTTCCTTAGGTTTTATCTATGTTCTTAATTTTTATTTTATATGTTTCAAGTATGATAAAATTATATTTAGTACGACTAATTCATATGACAAGGGGTTCGATCCAAATCACTTGGTAGATGTACTGCCACTTAAACAAGTAATCGTCAACAATTATTACAAGTGGAAATTTGTGATACATCCTTTTATTTTATTTTATAAAGTATATCCTTATCAATTTCACATTATGTTTTACATTCATATTTTTATTTACCAAATTCCTACAGCCGGCTATTTTTTTTTATCCTTTTCTTCTAAAATCAAAGCACTCGCTATCTTAATTTTGATTATTCCAAATTTCATTCATATTTATTTACCTAATATCATACGAAATTTTGTGCTTTCATCTATTGCACATATGAATTTTGCGTGTTTCCAGATCGTTAGTTCTTCTACATCTCAAGCTGTGTGTTGATTGGAAAAGTTTTTTTTAGTAAATTTCATTAGATTTGGACATCTTTTTTTTCTTTCTATTTTGTGCGGTTAATATGAGTTCGATGTAGTTCGTAGTTATTTTTGTTTATTTAATGTTTGTTATAGCATCATGTTGAATTAAATTTGGTTGTTTTTGTTGAAGCTGTAATTGGTGATTAGTTGTGTTGTAATTTTTATTGTTGAAACATATTATTGATACTGTAAGACATGAAAACAATAAGATATGCCAGTAAAAATTTTATGTAGACCATTATTTGTATGGTATATATATGTCTATGTTGAATTGATTGTGTTTGTTTTTCTTATCATTGTAATTGTTAGCGCCAAAATGTTCGCTAACACCCAAATTTAGATGAAAACACCAAAGAACAGTCACAAATCACAGATAGAATGTACGTAGAGAGTATAAATATGTTGAAAAGTCAAAATTAAAAAGAAAGCGGTAAAAACACAGAGTTCATAGTGGTTCGACTGACTCCGGCCTACGTCCACTCCAGAAATTTTCTTTTTATTGATGTTAGAATCAATTACAGTTACAAACTATTAGAGTAGCCTTTGCCTTAGAAAATAGAAAGTCAGAGAGCCGGAAGAAGATCACTTTTCTAAAGCCCTGGATGTTGTATTTATAGGCAAATCCCGAGCTACTGGGTTTCCAGAGTAGACCGGGTCCATCAGGACCATAGCCAAGCCAACATCCTTCATCATGCTACGAGCGACTTCCTACGCCGAGCGACTTCCTATGTCGATCGACTTCCATGACGAGCGACTTCCATGCCGAGCGTCTTCCATGCCGAGTGACTTTCATACCGAGCGACTTTTATGCCGAGCGACTTTCATGCCGAGCGACTTCCATGCTGAACGACAACCAAGGCCGAGCCACAACGTCAAGTGGCTCAGACCCAACCACAACACCGAGGGTTATCCGATGCTGAGCGGCGTCCAATGCCGAGCGAGTTACAATACCGAGCGACCCTGTTCTCACCTCGATGTCGAGCGAGGTACAATGTCGAGCGATCCCGTTTTCACATCAATGCCGAGCGACCCTGTTCTCACTTCAATGCTGAGCCGCCCTCGCCTACGTCCTATCCAAATGTCGGGCCGCTTCCAATGCCGAACCACTACCGACCGACCTGCCTGAACTTCCACACCATGACCCAACCATGTCGAGCCACATGTCAAACTCCCAACACACCGAACCACTTCATTCCGACCGAACGACTTATCCAAGTGAACTTCGTCCTTTTAAACCGAATCCATCATATTCTAACATCGATAATCGTGAAGTCGACTTAGTTAAATCCGTCTGTTTGTGGCCTTGTCGAAAGGGGGTTAACATTTGTCCCCCAAAACATGCTTTACTATTGGAATGTGTGTTTTGAATAGCTTCAAATCCGACGTCCGAAGTCCATATCTGTTCGAACCCGACACCCGAGTCCTAATCCATCCATTTCCAATAACCAATAAACCACATCCATGACCTCTCCGGGTTGATATCCAAATCCGGGACTACTCCGGATCCATGCCGAAATCCTTAGCTGTTCATAGCCAATACCTAAATTCATAGCATTTTCGGGTTCTTGTCAAGCGCAACCTGCACCCGACAACCCATATCAAGTAATGTCGTGGTGTTCCTGGTTCAGCGTCCCTGAACGCTAAGCAATGCCGTGGATTAAGTCCTAAATCAAATCCTAGTCACTCCGGACCCTTGCCGAGCATAGTCCATACTCGACAACCTGAAATAATAACCGATAATATAGGGCCTAAGTCCTAGGCTGTGCCCTGGTCTCTTTGGATCCTTTCTGAGCATAGTCCATACTCGACGACCTGAAATAATAACCGATAATATAGGGCCTAAGTCCTAGGCCGAACCCTGGTCTCTCCGGACCCTTGCCGAGCATAGTCCATACTCGACGACCTGAAATAATAACCGATAATATAGGGCCTAAGTCCTAGGCCTAACCCTGGTCTCTCCGGACCCTTGCCGAGCATAGTCCATACTCGACGACCTGAAATAATAACCGATAATATAGGGCATAAGTCCTAGGCCGAATCTTGGTCTCTCCGGACCCTTACCGAGCATAGTCCATGCTTGACGACCTTTCAGCCAAAATCCAAAGGAAAATCCAACCAAAATCCAATCTGAAATCCAAATCCAATCAAAAAACCAGAAATCCATATCAAAAATCATAACCAAAATCCAAATCAAAAATCAAGCATCCAAGCCAAAATTCGAACCAAAAACCAACAAATCCGAGAGTTCAAACCGAACTCCAAAACCAAAACAGAAAAAGATAATGTCCAAGTCAAAGGGAAAAACAGATTTCACAAATCGGGGTATCTCGATAAACCATCATTTCAAAGCATGCCCGAGGGTTATCTCTGACCCCGTACATGAGTAAGTGATTTAGCCATTTGCCCGAAGTTTGTTACTTATTCCAAACCATCAAGATTAGTTGATGACCAACCGACCACCACTCCTGGGCATTATACCTTGGCCGTTCAAGGTAGATGGTGGCTGCTCCTGTTCCACCGTCGTATTTCGAGTTCCGACATATTTTCGCAACAGACTATTCCTTACATGCTCCTCGATTATGTCCTTCAGATGTCGGCAGCTGTTAGTATCATGCCAGTCCAGGTCATGAAAAAAGACAGTGCTTCCCTGACGCTCTTTCGCGTTCCGAGGGCTCCCTCCTTGCCGACCTTCGATACGGAAGACGATCTCGAGTATACAAGAATATCCGCTCCAATGTTGCGTTCAATCCTGTGTAAGTGGAGAACTTTGGTTCTTCCCATCGCCTCCTTTTTCCTTTACCCTTGTCCTTATCCGAGCTTTCACCGGGCGGTCCTCCATCCTTAACCATGTTCACTTCCTTTGATTTTATATCCATACATGCATTCTCTTGTTGAAGAAATCTTTTAGCTTCATGAAAGAATTCCTCGAGATCTAGTGGTGGATGCCGTATCAATGGCACTTTGAAATCCGAATTATCCTTGACTCCTGATACAGCAGCCATCAGAACCATTGATGGATCTGGTCGATCTACAGAAGCGACTGCTGCGTTAAACCGGGTTAAGAAAGTCCTGAGCAATTCATCCGCACTCTATTTGACTGAAGTTAGTGTCATCACATTGTTTGGCCTTTTTATGTGAACTCGAAACTGAATTAAGAACCTGTCCACCAGTTCCTTCCATGTTCAAATGGATCCATCCTCCAACTGTCTAAACCACATAGCAGCTATATCAATCAAGTATAGGGGGAAACATCGGCCATAACCTCTTCTGTTACCCCCATCACTTCCACATGCCTAGTGTACCTTATCAAGTGGTCGGTGGGATCCTCCTTCTCATTGTATACTTCCAGAGTGGGCAGTTTGAATTCGGGCGGATTCCTAGCCGTCCTGATGTTCCGGGTAAACGGGCTTTTATTAACTCCCTCCGAATCCCTGTTTGTCAGACCTCCGTGAATAGCCCGCTTGATAATGTCAGCCAATCCAGCGTTTCCTACCAAGGGTTGCCCTCTATCCATGTTTCCAAACTACCCTCCAAGTCCCCGAGGAAATTCTGGCACATATTCCTTGTCACATACTCCTGCATTCCTATTGGCATCGGGCAGCATAGCGTCATCCGGTATCCCTCCATGAACTGGTCCAGCATTACCCGATGGTGCGCCCCCGAGTCTAGGCCCATCCAGATTGTTATTTGTTTGTTGATTGGGAGCTATTTCCTGTTGGATCACTCCATCAGCCTGCTGTTGAGTTCCGCTGGTCCAGTTCCAAGAACTTGAGCACCTGCATTTCCTAGTTGTTCAAATTGCCTTAGAAGAGCCTGCATCATCTCCTCTTATCGTTTCATCATCTCCTCCTGCATGGAATTCATCATGACCTGCATCTCATCTCTAGTAATGTAGACGGAGGTTTGATTAGCTTCAAAGGAAGCCTCCTAACTTCCCTCTTGCTGACTTCTTTCCACTGCTTGCTTTCTTGTTGGTGGTCTAGCCATTGCTTTCTAGAATCCAAGTTCTCAAGCTTTTGAATCCGAAATCCAAGATCCAAAATCCTCGAGTGTGAGCATTCTCCGTGAAAGCACGAAAATGTTAGCGCCAAAATGTTCACTAACACCCATATTCAGAGGAAAGCACCAAATAATAGTCACAGATCACAGATAGAATATATGTAGAAAGTGTAAAATGTTGAATAATTAAAACTAAAAAGAAAGTGGTAAAAACACAGAGTTTATAGTGGTTCGGCTGACTCTGGCCTATGTCCACTCCAGAAATTTTCTTTTATTGATGTTAGACTCAATTACAGTTACAAATTGGTATAGTAGCCTTAGCCTTAAAAAATAGAAAGTCAGAGAGCCGGAAGAAGATCCCTTTTTTGAAGCCCTATATGTTGCATTTATAGACAAATTCCGAGTTACTGGGCTTCCTGGGTAGTCCGGGTCCATCAGGACCATAGCCAGCCAACATCCTTCATCATGGTATGGGCGACTTCCTATGCCGAGCGATTTTCTGTGCCAAGCGACATCCTGTGCTAATCGACTTCATGCCGAGCGACTTCCATGCCGAGCGACTTCCATGCCAAACGACTTCCATGCCAAGTGACTTCCGTGCCGAGCGACTTCCATGCCGAGCGACTTCCATGCCAGTCGACTTCCATGCCGAACGACTTCCATGCCGAACGACTTCCATGTCGTACGACAACCAAGGCCGAGCCACAACGTCGAGTGGTTCAGACCGAACCACAACACCGAGGGTTATCCGATGCCGAGCGACGTCCATTGTCGAGCGAGGTACAATGATGAGAGACCATGTTCTCACCTCGATGCTGAGCGAGTTACAATGCCGAGCGACCCTGTTCTCACCATAATGCCGAGCGACCTTGTTCTCACTTCAATGCCGAGCCGCCTTCGCCTATGTCCTATCCAAATGTCGGGCCGCTTCCAATGCCGAACCACTATCGGCCGACCTGCCTGAACTTCCACACCATGACCCAACCATGCCGAGCCACATGGTCGAACTCCCAACATACCGAACCACTTCATTTCGACCAAACGATTTACCCAAATGAACTTCATCCTTTTAAATTGAACCCATCATATTCCAACCTCGATAATCGTGAAGTCGACTTAGTTAAATCTGCCTGTCCGTGGCCTTTTCGAAAGGCGGGCTAGCAGTAATTGGTTACCTTGCTTATGTTGTTAAGTTTATAGTTCAAGTATGTTATTGATACTGAGTGATACGAAGAATATGACCTGTCGGTGATATCTTATGCAGGCCATTATTGGTTTGGCAAACATTTGTTTGGCAAATATTTTTCATGCTAGTTTTTTTTCTTTTTTTTTATGTCGTAGTACTTCTATTTTTATATTATATGTATTTTTGCATGCCTGATCCTATTGATGTTCTTGTTGTTTTTCTGTTGAGTAATGATACTTATAGTAGACGGCTTAATTTGAGTGATTATGTATTGAGTTGAGAAATGATATTTGTGATCATTGACTTGAATCAATACCCGGTTTTATTAAATTGATTTATGAAAAAGATGACAAGAAAAGAGTTATTGAAACTAATTCTTATTTGCATAGTACATTATTGCTTGTTGTTCATAGCCGTGATGATTTTTTACTTGTTTCGATTATATCTAAGCAGTGTAAAGTAGTTGGCTGATGTTGGTTCTTATAGTTCTTTATTTGTTGCTTATTTACTGAGTGTGGCCCATCTACTTTTTCAATGGTTTGTTCTTCGGTTGATTCTAGTTCTACTTTGAAATGGTTGTTAAAAAATTATTATATCAATTCAGTGTTTACTGATGTTGGCCAAAGATTTGCTGGTGGTGTTGAGGAATTTTGATCATATCTATAGAATATAATAGTTTATGATTTTTGTTTGATGATAATAAGCATATATATTTTTAAATGTGTTTGTTATAGTACTATCGCATCATCGTAGATTTAAATAAAAAAATCAAAGTTTCATTTAAACAAATATTTTATTTCAATTCAAATTCAAATATTACACATTTACAACATTGCTTCCACTATACTTTAGAACATTCATATACAATATTATTTTACACTCTCATATATACAACAATCACCCAATCTCCAATATAATCACTCTATCCACTCATTCACTCATCACTCAAGTTTGATTTTCTATCTTCTAGCTCTAATTGCATTTTCAGTCTTCTACTTTACCTGTCAAATAAAAAACAACGCAGTAAAAAACAAAAGGAAAAAACTGAAATTGCAAAAATAAGAACGTGATTAAAAATAATGTTGCCTTGATAATTGGGTTGTTTGTTTTCATATTTTAAGACTGGAATAAAAAATAGATGTAC
Organism: Allium cepa; assembly: GCA_030765085.1. NCBI lineage: Eukaryota > Viridiplantae > Streptophyta > Magnoliopsida > Asparagales > Amaryllidaceae > Allium > Allium cepa. The sequence continues at coordinate 1,001,595,232 of CM060934.1, forward strand.
ACAAGAAGCATATGACATGTACAATATATCACTGTACATGCCATAAGGTCAAGCACATATGAAAAATCCATTTGCACAAATTAAATTCCAGGGACAAGTATGCGAGGTCAAGTCCAAGCAAGCTCGGATTCAACACAAGTGCAAATATACAAGGTCAAGCCCAAGCAGGCTCAGACTCAGCAAAAGTGCATACATGAGGTCAAGCCCAAGCAAACTTGGGGTCAACGCAAGTTAATTATTTTAGTTAAAACCAACTATACAAGTGGACATGAATACACCAACATGCACATGGACAAGAGATGCTGTAACGACCTAGAATTTCAGTCATTTGAAATTCATATATTTAATTGATTTTAAATATTCACAAGTAAATTTTACAAGTCGAATAAATTATATTTCGAATATCTGAATTTAATTGGATAATTAAATTGTTAATCTAATATTTGAAATTACAGAAATAATTGAAAATTGAATTATATATGAATGAAAATGATTTATAAAGTTGAATTAAATTCTATTTGAATTATAATAGCGATAGTAAACTTTTAAAACTGAATTAGAAGTTAAATTACAGAAATTGAATATTTTAATATTTAATTGACAAGTAAAAATAGCCATTTTTCATACAGCCTCGGATTTCGACGAAACAAGTTTCATTGGATCCGTAATGTCAAATTATTATAAAATTTCAAAACTCGTGTCAATCAGATTTACGGTTTGTCTGGGGCAAGCTAAAACGCGAAGAAATTAGTTTAAGTAAATTTTAAATTTAAATAGTTGATTCGAAAATCTATCTTTCAAATACGATCGAATTGGCTTCTGATATATATTCTATTGCGTTCCAAATAGGGGAAAAACATTATAAAAGCCAGGCAGCATGATTCGTTTGGAGTTTGAAAATTTTTCGGATGAATAGTGTTGCGAAATTTTCAATATAAGGCCACAACATTTTCTATTTTGCAAACAAAACAAAACCCTAGGGTTTCCAGCCGCCTCTTAACATTCAATGGCCAATATTTTCAAACCTTCTTCCCTCGATTTCTCCAAATCCGTTGATAGTTATGAAAAATCCCAACTACAAACTTATAGAGCTCGTCGAGGCCTTTCATCCAACAGTGATGATCTTAATCAAAGACGATCGTGGAGGAGGCGAAAATTCGTAGAGGGTGGCAGCTCTATTAGGTTTTCACAAACGAGAACAACAAGGGGGGAGAAGAAAAGCACGGAGGGCCGAGATCTAGGTTATGGAAAGCAACGTCCTAGATTTAAAAACGTTAAAAATAAAAAGAAAAATTGAAATTAATTTATATTTAAATTCGTATAAACTTTATAGCATTATAATTTGTCATCGAGGTCCGTTTTTGACGAAACGAATTGCGTTGGGTCCGTATTGACGAGCACTACATTTTAAAGCTAGTTTGGAATCGACTGGAGCTAATATAAATTTTGGGTAAAATTAAACGCTCGTTTAATTTTATTCGAAATAAAACACTACAATTGCTATTGGAACCAAAGTGAGTACAACTCACTCTTTCTGACTCATGATATTTTTATGTAAGTGAGAAATAATAGTATTTATGATGATCTATGATTTTTTGGTGATATATGATATATTAACTATATATTGATTGGTATCTGGATATATTCCTGCCTATTGGAGCAGACCTTATACGTTCCCGTGTATGGGCGGATGACCCTTTGTACACGCATCTGCCTTGAAGCGGACATTGTACACATATTCTAATATGTATATTTGTTGCAGGTGATAGGTTGGAAGGATCCAACTGGATTTCTCACCAGTATTGATTTATTTACAGATATTATGATATATGTTGTTATCATATGATATATGATGTTTTGGATGCCATAATTGTTGTATTTAGTGTTGTTGCAGCATTGGACCATATTTTGAAAATTTAAAAATGTTAAAATGATGATTTCCAAATTGAAAAGGATTTTAAAAAGTGATTTTGAATTTGTACATTTTGTTAATTTTAAATGGTTAAGGAAATGAATTTATTTTGAATAAATAAATGTCATAATTTTTATGTTATAAAAATTATGATTTTTGTGAAATATAAGTGAAATGTGATTTTTGAAATATGAAATTGATTATTTTGTAAAATAATTTAAATTGGGATTTTTGACTTTTAAGTGGCTTTTATATAAGATTTACAAAAATTGAATTTTTATAAATCAGAATAATGGAATTTTAATGGAGTGTTTGTAAATGTTTAAATAGTGCTATAAATGAATCTTATAAATGGATAAGATTTATAATTTAAGAAGTTATAAAAAGAATGATTTTGAAAATAGATGATTTATTAGTAATTAACTTATACATTGGATTTTTGGCATATAAATGAGATAAATGGAATTGGTTAATAAAGGGGATTTATGAATTGAATTTTTTATAAAATATAATTATGAATTTAAAAACATTGTTTTATAAATCCGAAATCAATTGAAATTGATAAGTTAAATTTAAAAGTTATTAAAGAAGATATGCCCACGATTTTGGACAATGGATAATCCTTTAATTAAATGTGCAATAGTAATGAATTGGGCAAAGGTATTATATCCACGATTTTGGGCAGTGGATTGTCCTTAATATAAATGTGTAGATGCACTGAATTTGGTAAACGATTTATATTCACGATTTTAGACAATGAATAATATATTAAATAGATGTTTTGGAAGTGGTATTTGAAATGGAGTTAAATGACTTAAAGATGTTTTAAAATGTGTTAAGTATCGAAACCATAGATTTCCACATTCATTATTGAAATAGACGTTTTGGAGAAGTATGGAAATGATGGACTATAACACTGTAGTTATAGTAAATGATTTTTGAAGGGAAATGTTTTTGTATAGTATTGGGGTTTATATATCTATCTATTTTTCGAATCCCTATACTAGTAATTTTTGGATGTCGTAACGATGTTTTACGCAACATTCGTTTTTAACCCAAATAAATATGTGTAAAGAGAATGTTTTCCTTAAAGAATTAAATATATACATAATCCTGATTTAAGTATATGTAATATTTTCTAGGTGTTGAAAATAAATTAAATTGTTAATTTCTTATTATTAAATAAGTATACGGAAATGTTTTCCAATATTGAGATGTTGAAATGGTTAGAAATTATATATTTTTAAAGATAATTTGAAGTAAATATTTGGCAAGTGATTTAATTAATAAAAGACTAATTAAAAGGGCCTAGTGATTGTATATAGTGCTGAATATTTGTTTGTTTTCTTTGATAGTTAAATAACCGACTATCAAACTTGGCCAAATTTTTAGTTCCTCGACTTGATGTGGGAACTATTTAGTCGTACACTTAGTACGTAGCCTTCTGTGTAGGCTTGATTACCGTTTGTATTGAGAATTTTGATTCGTATAGTGTGGAGTATTACTCCAATCTATCGAGCTTTCTTCTCGGCCCGCAGGATAGCAAGTTGAAAGTTGAAAACGTGATAAGTCTGTGAGACTTAGTTTATGTGTAAAGTTGAGAAACGCTTTTGCATTGTAGGTGCGAAGAGACCGGCATTAGATTTATCTGAAAACCACTTCGGACCAACGTATATGCGACGATTGTGCGGGTTGCTTATGATGATATTGATATTCAGGATTTTCATAGTGGGGGACTACTCGTTGATCTTTTGGGGTTAAAGTCTCAATATACATCCAGTAGGAGTGGTCTCTTCATTATGAAATATCTAATGCAAGGACTATTCGCTACTAATCCTAGGGATTTCCCGACAGGATGTGGTAGGTAAGTACCTTTGGTTTGTCCTATTCCTGGACAAACTGTATGGATGTTTGTCTAATATTGCATTTCCAAAGATTACGTATATTGGTTTTTAAAAACATACATCAGTGGTGGCGGAGAAGGCAACTTCTCTTAGCTTAACACCCTCCTTGAGACGTATGAGCTTAAGAGTTGTATTTTTGTGGAAGGCGATTAGTAGTCAACAAAAATGGCCGTGTGGAATTCAAAGTGATGTGATTGTGATTTGTGAAAGGTAATCGTTACCTCAAGCCTCGTCAACCTGAAATGACCAAAACGGGGTTAGATGTGGCAATGCTAAGTGGGTCGCTCCCATTAGGGTATGATCATCCTCTTCTAGGTATATCTTTACATGTTATGACGTCATGCATCTGATTATTGTGGTTTGTATGCTTCGAGGGGCCTCGGTAAAGGTCGGTAATGACTGGAGGATGATATATTCGGTACCATCTAGTTACTGAGGTAGGCCGATCTTGTGTTGGTAAAGGATCCTTTGTGATGGTCCTCGGTACATTCTTCTACAGGTGTACTGCCAGAAGGTAGTCCCTTCACTTGGTCATTTGTATGGAAATCCAAACTCCACTACGTACCTGCCATTTTATTTGTAGAGCCTAGTATGCTAGAATTTAATAATGGTAACAATTTCGGCTATTTTAAATATTATTTGTATACTAAACACTAGTATAATATAAGAAGATTTGATAGGAAATCATTTTAGTTATCGTAAGGTAACAACATGTCCATATTTATGTGTGTACTTGTCTTACGAGATACTTTCATTTTGATAAAGGAAAAGTTTGGTAATTTAATAAATTCAGTTGAGTGTGTTTCTCACGCTGGTTTACCAGACTGATCCGAGCGTTCTTCTCTTTCAATGCTCGGGACAGACCGAGTATATTTACAAGTTTAGATTGGTGATTTTGGATCTTCAAAAGGAGAGCTGGAGATCTTCATTCTATATACATGTACATGTTTTGTTTGATTATCTGCTGCATTGTTGCTTAGTTGTTGTATATTATCGACAGTTGTGAGGACATGTTATTATAACTGTCCAGGCTGATAATTATTGATTGATTGTTGAAATCTGATTGATGTATGTATATACAGTTTTTATTTTGTAAAGATCGTTGATATGATATTATATGTTTTCGCTACGATGTGAGATTCTGTATTGTTCTGTTTTGTTCTATCTTTTCTCTTTCTTCTCTTCTCTTCTTCTCTTCTCTTTTCTTTCTCTTGACTTTCTGTCACTCTGTGCTTTTTGGTTCGGACATGTGTGATTTATAGTCAATTCAAAAGATACGGATTTGTGGGTCGTCGCATTTGGTATCAGAGCTTAGATTTTGTATACTCCTAAGCTTTGATGTGTACTCAGTATAGATAGGGACAATTGCACCCTAGATTGAGTTTGAGTGTATTATATATATAAGCGCGCATTTCTTAGTGATATAAAATGTTTTACATTGTGTTTGCTTATCTGTTGAGTTGTTTGTGAATTCTAGTCGGTATGTGGGATGCCATATTATCTATAGGGATTTCAAAACACTTAAATGAGATAAGTCGACATAGTATTATTTTAAATTTGGTAAATGAAATAATTTTACCTCGATTATATTTTATATACAAAGGAAATAATTTTTCAGGAATTATTAAAGTGTATATAAATTGATTGTTTGGTTGTTTGAAAATGTAAATAGATATAAGTTAAATAAAAGATGTTTGAATAATCTAAATAAAAGCAACAATTGTAAAAGAATGAAATTATATAAGCAAATGAATTATAAAGTATGGAACTATAATTAGTATGATTTACAAATGTGAAATAATCTTATATATAAGAAATGGAACAACCTGAGTATGTTTATAAATATGAGTTATAAACAAAAATAAATTTAAACAAAGAAGTTGAAAATTTGAATCCTGTTTATTTTAGAAGTTATTTTTCAAAGTAAAGAGGTTATATTATTATGAATCTAGATAAGATAAATAAGTTGGGAATGAATCTTATATAAGTAAAGTGAAATAAGTGAAATAGTATAAGTAAAGATATGTAAATGTGATTTATAAAGATAAAAAGAATATTTGAAAGATTGTAAAAGCACTGAATTCACTACTGTTACTGGGAAATAATAAGGGTGATGACTGCAGCATCATCAGTATCATTTTCGAGTTTCTGTGTGATGGATTAGCTACCAATAATAAATTGAAAATTGAAGTTTTGTTTTAATAAAAAATTTGATTTAAAATCCAAGTTGAAATTGATAAATATAAGTAAAACAAGTTTTGGACTTATAATAGGAGATAATAAAATTTTATTTGGTGAAGTTAAATAAATTTTGAGTAGCATAATAAATATATGATTTGAAATTTAACTAAAGGAAGGTTAAATAAATTGAATTGGATTTTAAAAGGATTATATAAGTTATTGAAACGGAAATTAAACTTAAAAGGTAAGTGATTATATAACCAGGATTTGAAATTATCAAGAATGAGTTTAGTGAATGGAAGTGAACTTAGGTAGATGTTAACGGAATTATAAATAAATAAGTTGTATAACTTATAAAGTGAGAAAAGGTAAGTAAAATCAATTGTTAAAATGGGTAAACAATTTTGGTTAAGCAAAATAAAACCTGAATTTGAAGAGCGATATGAATTTGGCTTAAGTAAAACTTAAATAAAGTAATGAGTTAGAAGAAAATTTAGATTTGCTGATTATGAAATGTTAAGAAAGAGAATTTGAATTAAAATTAGTAGTGAACTTAAGTTGTATAGTGAAAGTAAATGTAAATGAAGTTGATTTTTGTATCAAAGAAAATTAATAAAGTGACTTAAATGAATGTGAACTTGAGTTATATAAAGAAATTCAACTTTAGTGGTAAAATGAATTAGCATTAAAAATGTTGTTATTAAGAAGTTGTGAATTAATAATAATATTGAAAGTGTTGTAAAAAAATGTGATTATAGTGAATACTAGAATTCAATCCAAATTTAATATTAAACCAATTGGAAATTAAATGTGTTAAACCAAATTGAATTAAACGAAGTAAATTAAATAAATTTGGTTATATTGAATATGCATTGGTTGTTAGTTGATAGTATAGAAATTCATTAAGTGTTAATGAAATTGAATTAATGAAATTGAAAGCTAAAGTAATTGAATCCAAATTGGAAGGGAAGTAAATCTAAATAGAATTGAATTTGATAGAATTGGAAGCGAACCAACTTGAATAATTAGTGAATGTGAACTAATTAAATATGAATGAATGAATGAATATTAGTGAAATCCAATGTAAATTAATCAAATGTGAATAAACCGAAAATCAATTCGGTGAATATTAATAAGAAGTAAATGAATATTGATTTGGTTATGGAGTTGTACTATGTTAGTTGGATGTTAGCAGTTTGATGGTTGGATTTGTTGCTTTTGATGGCATTTTTGCTATATTGGTATATATAGTTGTTATGTTGGCATATGTTGTATATTGATATTATTTTCATATATACATGTTTCATATATACATGTTTCTCATTGTTTATTGAGTGTTTAGTAGGTGTGTATGGCGCTTGCTTCGCTTTTGGAGCTCGCTTTTGCGCTATATTAGCCGTTTATGCTCGCTAATAATATACAAGGTACACATCTCAGATTACATATCGTGCTTTTACACTTTTTTCCCTTACGGGATGCCTCATCCTCGAAGTTGAGATGTATACTTTTGATATATATATATATGTTGTGATCCTACTACGATCGAACCGCGCAAAGGAGACGCTGGCGAATTTTTTTTTAAAAACTAAAGTGTTAGAAATTTTGGGAAATTTTTTTGAAATTTTTTGGATAACTAAATTTTTGATATTGAGTTAAAGGTTAAATGATAGAGTTGGTTTTGAAAAGATAACTAAGTATGAAATTGAAAACCAATAAAAGTTTTTGCAAGAAGTTTAACTGATGGATTTTGAAAAAGTTAAAAAGGTTTGAAATGAATTTGATATCTAGTTTGAACGAGTTGTTTTGAAAAGAAAATGGATTTTGTTACTTTTTCTTACTTGGTAATTTCGAGGATGAAATTCTTTTAAGTAGGGGAGAATGTAACGACCCAGAATTTCAGTCATTTTAAATTCGTATATTTAATTGATTTTAAATATTCACAATTAAATTTTGTAAGTCGAATAAATTATATTTCAAATATCTGGATTTAATTGGATAATTAAATTGTTAATTTAATATTTGAAATTACAGAAATAATTGAAAATTGAATTATATATGAATGAAAATGATTTATGAAGTTGAATTAAATTCTATTTGAATTAGAATAGCTATAGTAAACTTTTAAAATTGAATTAGAAGTTAAATTACAGAAATTGAATACTTTAATATTTAATTGACGAGTAAAAATATCATTTTTCATACAGTCTTGGATTTCGACGAAACTAGTTCCATTGGATCCGTAATGTCACATTATTGTAAGATTTCAAATTTCGTGTCAATCGTATTTACGGTTTGTCCGGGGCAAGCTAAAACGCGTAGAAATTAGTTTAAGTAAATTTTAAATTTAAATAGTCGATTCGAAAACCTATCTTTCAAATACGATCGAATTGGCTTTTGATTTATATGCCATTGCATTCAGAATAGGGATAAAACATTATAAATGTTAGGCGGCACGCTTCGTTTGGAGTTCGAAATTTTTTTGAATAAATAGTATCGCAAAATTTTCTGTATCAGGCCACAACATTTTCTATTTTGCAAACAAAACAAAACCCTAGGGTTTCCAGATTTAGTGGCCTATATTTTCAATCTTTCTTCCCTCAATTTCTCCAAATCCATTGACAGTTACGAAAAACCCCCAACTACAAACTTATAGAACTCGTCGAGGCTTTCAATCCAACAGTGATGATCTTAATTAGAGACGATCGTGGAGGAGGCGAAAATTCGAAGAGGGTGGCGGCTCTATTGGGTTTTCATGAACGAGAGCAACGGAGGAGTGGGGAGGGGGGAGAAGAAAAGCATGGAGGGCCGAGATCTAGGTTATGGAAAGCAACGACCTAGATTTAAAAAGGCTAAAAATAAGAAGAAAAACTGAAATTAATTTATATTAAAATTTGTATAAACTTCAACGTCATAACTTTGTTATACGAGGTCCATTTTTGATGAAACGAATTGCGTTGTGTTCGTATTGAGGAGAGCTACTCTTAGAGCTGGTATGGAGTCGATTGGATCTAGTTTAAATTTTAGATAAAATTAAACGCTCGTTTAACTTTATTTGGAATAAAACACTGCAACTGCTATTGGAACCAAAGTGAGTACAACTCACTCTTTCTTACTCACAAATATTTTTATATAAGTGAGAAATAATATTATTTATGATGATTGATGATTGCTTGGATGATATATGATATATTATCTATATATTGATTGGTATTTGGATATATTCCTGCCTATTGAAGCAGATGACCTTATACGTTCCCGTGTATGAGCGGATGACCCTTTGTACGTGCGTCTGCCTTGAAGCGGACATTGTACACGTATTCTTGTATGTATATTTGTTGCAGGTGACAGGTTGGAGGGATCCAACTGGATTCCTCACCAGTATTGATTTATTTATAGATATGTGGTATATGTTGTTGTCATATGATATATGATGTTTTAGATGCCGTGATTGTTGGGTTTAGTGTTGCTGCATCATTGGGCCATATTTTGAAAATTTAAAAATGTTAAAATGATGATTTCCAAATTAAGAAGGATTTTAAAAAGTGATTTTGAATTTGTACGTTTTGTTAATTTTAAATGGTTAAGGAAATGAATTTATTTTGAATAAATAAATGTTATAATTTTTATGTTATAAAAATTATGATTTTTATGAAATATGAGTGAATGTGATTTTTGAAATATGAAATTGATTATTTTGTAAAATAATTTAAATTGGGATTTTTGACTTATTATAAGTGGCTTTTATATAAGATTTATAAAATTGAATTTTTATAAATCAGAATAATGGAATTTTAATGGAGTTTTTGTAAATTTTTAAATGGAGTTATAAATGAATCTTATAAATGTATAAGATTTATAATTTAAGAAGTTACAAAAAGAATGATTTTGTAAATAGATGATTTATAAGTAATTAACATATAAATTGTATTTTTCGCATATAAATGAGATAAATGGAATTGCTTAATAAAGAGGATTTATGAATTGAAGTTTTTATAAAATACAAATGTGAATTTGTAAACATTGTTTTATGAATCCAAAATCAATTGAAATTGATAAGTTAAATTTAGAAGTTATTAAAGGAGATATATCCACGATTTTGTACAGTGGATAATCCTTTAATTAAATGTGAAATAGTAATGAATGGGGCAAAGGTATTATATCCATGATTTTGGACAGCAGATTATCCTTAATATAAATGTGTAGATGCATTGAATTTGGTAAACGATTTATATTCACGATTTTGGACAGTGAATAATATATTAAATAAATGTTTTGTGAAGTGGTATTTTAAATGGAGTAAAATGATGTAAAGGTGTTTTAAAATGTGTTAAGTATTGAAACCATAGATTTCAACATTCATTGTTGAAATAGACATTTTCGAGAAGTATGGAAATGATGGACTACAAAACTGTTATTATAGTAAATGATATTCGAAAGGAAATTTTTTTGTATAGTATTGGGGTTTATATATCTATCTAATTTTCAAATCCCCATACTAGTGATTTTGGGTTGTTGTAACGATGTTTTACGCAACATTCATTTTAATCCAAATAAATATGTGTAAAGAGAATATTTTCCTTAAAGAATTAAATATATACTTAAGCCTGATTTAAGTATATGTAATATTTTCTAAGTGTTGAAAATAAATTAAATTGTGAATTACTTATTATTAAATAAGTATATGGAAATGTTTTCTAATATTGAGATGTTGAAATAGTTTGGAATTATATCTTTTAAAGATAATTTGAAGTAAATATTTGGCAAATGATTTAATTAATGAAAGATCAATTAAAAGGGACTAGTGATTGTATATGGTGCTGAATATTTGTTTGTTTGCTTTGATAGTTAAATAACATACTATCAAACTTGGCCAAATTTTTAGTTCCTCGACTTGATGTGGGAACTATTTAGTTGTACACTTAGTACGTTGACTTTTGTGTGGGCTTGATTATCGTTTGTGTTGAAGATGTTGATTCGTATAGTGCGGAATACTACTCCAATCTATCGAGCTTCATTCTTGGCTCGAAGGATAGCAAGTTGAAAATTGTAAACATTATAAGTCTACGAGAATTAGTTTCTGTATGAGATTGAGAAACGCTTTTGCGTTGTTGGTGCAAGAGATCGGCATTAGATTTATCTGAAAACCACTTCGGACCAATGTATATGCGACGATTGTGCAGGTTGCTTATGATGATATTGATATTCATGATTTTCATAGTGGGGGACTGCTTGTTGATCGTTTGGGGTTAAAATCCCAATATACATCCAGTAGCAGTAGGCTCTTCATTATGAAATATCCAATGCAAGGACTATTCGCTACTAATCCTAGTGATTTCCCAACAGGATGTGGTAGGAAAGTACTTCGGTTTGTCCTGTTCCTGGACAACTTGTATGGATATTTGTCTGACATTGCATTTCTAAGGATTACGTACATTGGTTTTCACAGACGTACATCAGTGATGGCGAAGAAGGCAACTTCTCTTATCTTAACACCTTCCTTGAGACGTATGATCCTAAGGGTTGTATTTTTATGGAAGGAAATTAGTAGTCAACGAAAATGGAGGCATTCAAAGTGATGTGATTTTTGATTTGTGAAAGGTAATCGTTACCCCAGGCCTCATCAACCGGAAATGACAAAAACAGGGTTAGATGCGGCAAGGCTATTGGGTCGCTCTCATTAGGCTATGGTCATCCTCTTATAGATATAACTTTACACGCTATGACATCGTATATCTGATTATTGTGGTTTGTATGCTTCGAGGGCCCTCGGTAAAGGTCGGTAATGATCAAAAGATGATATATTGGTATCATCTAGTTATAGAGGTAGGCCGGTCTTGTGTTGGTAGAAGATCCTTTGTGATGGTCCTCGATACATTCTTCTAGAGGCGTACTGCCGGAAGGTAGTCCCTTCACCTGGTCATTTGTATGGAAATCCAAACTCCACTACGTACCTGCCATTTTATTTGTAGAGCCTAGTATGCTAGAATTTAATAATGGTAACAATTTCGGCTATTTTAAATATTATTTGTATTCTAGACACTAGTATAATATAAGAAGATTTGATAGGAAATCTTTTTAGTTATCGTAAGGTAAAAACATGTCTGTATTTATGTATAGACTTGTCTTACGAGATACTTTTGTTTTGATAAAGGAAAAGTTTGGTAATTTAATAAATTCAGTTGAACGTGTTTCTCATGCTGGTTTACCAGACTGATCCGAGAGTTCTTCCCTTTCAATGCTTGGGTCAGACTGAGTATATTTACAGGTTTAGATTGTTGCTTTTGGAGCTTCAGCATGAGAGCTGGAGATCTTCATTCCGTATACATGTACATTTTTTGTTTGATTATCCGCTGCATTATTACTTAGTTGTTGTATATTATCGGCAGTTATGAGGATAGGTTATTATAACTGTCCAGGTTGATAACTATTGATTGATTGTTGAACTATGATTAATATATGTATATACAGTTTCTATTTTGTAAAGATCATTTCCGCTGCGATGTGAGATTCTATATTGTTCTATTTTGTTTTATCTTCTCTCTTTCTTTTCTTCTCTTCTCTTCTTCTCTCTTCTTTTCTTTCTCTTGACTTTCCGCCAGTCTGTGCTTTTTGGTTCGGACATGTGTGGTTTTTTGTCGATTCAAAGTGTACAGATTTGCGAATCGTCACAGATACAGTCATGTACACATAAATACAACACGGACCAAGGGTGAATACACATGCATGCACACTGAAATGAAGTGGAAGCATCAACAAGTGTACATATGCAACAAGATGCACACAACAAGATAGTACAAGAGAGCAAGGTGCCAACCTAGTAGGGATACACAATGATACACTTGAACATACAAGTGCGCACACACAAAACAGTTCATGTACATTGGTGCAAAATGTACAAGCAAAGTCAAAAACTGAGTGCACAGGTGAATAAACTCAAAATGCTGTAAAGAAATGATGCAGGCAACAAAGTGCACAAGCATATCAACCAAAACAAAAAATAAGGAGGTGAAACAGACATGTACAACCAATAACATATATACAAATCAAATCCAAGTGGATACAAACAAGTGCAGCAATCGTAAACATGAATAATGCCACCTGAACCATCATATAAGAGGAGTACCATTACTACAAATCGATGAAACAAGAATGACCCATGCATACAGACTCAACACCACTATAGCAACAACAAAAAACAGTAGCAAGCTCGTTAACTACAAATCCACCATTTACAGTCTATAGTTCATCTCCATAAACATCAAGAATTCAACCATACAATCAAATAGCAAGTGGATGTGTGCATATCAGTATAAAAGACCTTAACCCCCATGGATGTAGGAATAATCATCATCGGCTCTCTAGATTCTATAGCGGACACTTCATGCCGACTCGAAGAGCTCGGGCTAGCAAGAGCTTTGGCGGCAGCAGCATCGCCAACATTAGTGGCCTCTTTGACCAGGAGGGCCTTTCTAGTAGAGAGAAACTCTATGTCCTCGACATCAATGTACACAACCATCAACTCTTCCTCGGTGTGATTGTCTCCAACCCACGCAACCCTGTACAGCACTTCATCCCAAAGGCTAGCAAGGGTCTCGGAAAAGTCGTCCCCTATCCATCTTGTATTTTTGTTCATGGCCATGTTGGCGTAGAAGTGCAACATGTTAGCATCAAGCATGTCATTAGTCCCGAGCCTCTCTTCCTAAAGTTCCTTAAGATCTTGTTGGGAAATTGCAATTTCAAGATCATTAGCGAATTTTGTAGAACACGGCTGCTCCATTTCATCGGTGAGTTTCTTCTTCTCTTCACCGAGCTTTTAATTTTTCTCATGGAGCCTATCAAGTTCAACAGCTTTTTCTAAGATAGGTTGATCCCGGGCTTGAATGAACTCATCTTGCTGTGTGAGAGCCTAGGCTTTTCCGTCTGCTTGCTTATTGAAATCTATGTTTTTGGCAATGGAAGCTCTTAACTCATCTCTGAGGAAGAGCTCAGCATTGGTTTGGGTGCGCTTAATCTCCTTAATGAATTCATCGACGTGGGTTTTTTCATCAAGAGCTAAGTCCTTCTCTCTTGTGACCATGAATAGGTCGTCCTCTCAACTATTAGTCATCCGCTCGAAGTCTTCCCTCTCGGATTTAAAGGAGGAAATTTGGTATAGTCGATCTTATTCACTTCAAAGAAGGTAGTATATAGCTTCTTCCGCTTAAACCCTTCATTGACATGATTTTCGACACTACGTAACTCTCGCTTCACCATCTCTCTTAGGTTGTCTGAAATATCCTGATCGAACTTCATGTCGTGCAAGAAGAGGTGAGGGTATGTAGCTTGCATGCACGGAGGACCAGCCGGAAGATTAAGCTTGGTAACAAAAATGCCCTTGGAGCAAGGAGGAATAACTGTGATAAGGGATTAGAAGGTTGGAATTTGTTTTACTAAAGAAGTTTGAGCTTGAATGTATGGCAGAACATCAACAGAAGAAGGCATGTGATGCCCGAGGGATTCTCTGAGGCATTTGGCAACATCGTAGGACTGTTAAGTCTTGGCCTCTCTCTTCTTTCTCTTCCCCTCTCTCTCCTTGTCCTTTTCGCTTTCAGCTTTGCAAGCTTTATCGGTTTCGCGATCCTTCCTCCTTCGCCTCTCCTTATCAATTTCATAAGAATGGCATGGATTAGGATTAGGAGTCTAACTTTGTATGCATTAACACTATGGGAAAGCTTCTCGTAATAGCCACGACCCACAGAACCTAAAACAAGAAAGAAAACGATGTTAGTGTCGGAACTTTGGGATGAGATTCAATGCAAGAATGTATGCCTATGATCCTAGTGAATGTATAGTGCCGATGACCCCTTAAATACTCTATAGATCATATTCGCATAGGCATGAAGATGGAGTTTTTCCACCTTCATTTATACTAATTCGCGGAGAGATGTGGAAGCCTTAGTCTGTTTCATCCATAATGTTTGAAATAGAAAAGTCAGTCTCGCCGATGTCACTTAAACTGACGAAGATGCCACCCACGGGGTGGGATTAACGAAAGATCTCTACAAGGGCAACACATGGTAGTCTCCCGCCATTTTAGAAGTTTCAAAGACATTATGCTTCAGATGGGGTAAGCTGGGAAGATCAAGGTTCATATAGAGCATCTCACCGAATGATTTGCCCTCTCCATCTTCACTAGTGTGATATTCGTTATCGCTATCACCGGCGCCCTCTCCTTCTTCTTCAACCATAGGCTCTTTACCCTCTCTCCTTCTGGCCCCCTCGTCTTCTTCAGGAATCAAGGACATCCTAACATTTTTAGCTTGGTTTCTCAGGACATCAGTGTCGCACTCTTCAGCTCTCTTTCAGCGAGCTCATCTAAGTGCATCACCTCAGATGGACCTACAACATGCCTAGGAAGGCTCTCGCCAGAGCTACGAGTGGGGATGGAAGAGCACATTCGAGCTTTGGAACCACTAGGAGTAGGTGACTCCGCTGTAGAAAATCTACTGTGGCTCAACAAACCGCATGGTTGTAGGTTTTCAATTGTCAGAAAGAATGCGACGGTGCATTATTGGAACTTAACTTCTCCAAGTCCTTTGAGCCTAGTCTCATGATCCTTGCAGTCCTTTCAAACCGGAATGCCTTTAAAGAAATAGATATCAAGTTGATAACTTGAGTTAAAGGAATCAAAGTATGGAAAGGGAAAAGGAAATGAAACTTACTTCTAGAAATCTATAGTGGGTTGAAACCATGCGGACATCGCACGTAAAGAAACTCATTTTTGAAGTAAGAGTGCCTATTGTGAAGCTTTTCGATGACCTTGCACCGACACCAGGCTTCAACATCATGAAAGAAGGAGAATCCCATCTTTTCTAGAAGTGGAGCAAGTTAGTAAGTTCGTTGAAGGTGGGAGCTCGATTAAATAGATTCATGAAGAGAATGTAGTGAAAGCTTAGAAGAGCATATCCGTTTAGATAAATTTGGAATGGAACCAACCCAAGTACCTAGAGAACCATTAGAAGGAAAGTATTGAAAGGAGGGATATCACCACCCAAGCCATGTAACCGTTGCATGTTGTGTATCTTGATGGGTAGTGGTGTGCAAACTAGGTCGTCGTAAGGAGAAGAACGTCATCTTTCAGAATTTTGTGCTGATGGCAGATGCTTTGCAGCATTCTGGCTGTCAAGAACGTAACCACTTATTCTGTAGATCGTTCAATATTCTTAGACCCAAGAGCTCATTAAGAGGAGGAGGCTGATTCACTACTAGCACAACTGGGACCATGCAGCCTTCTGATTTTGATGTAACAAGACGACTTCGCCTAGTAGGGATGGTTGGTGAAGCCTGAGCTATAGGCGATCTAGATTTGGAGGAGTATAAGTGTCCTCATCGAACTTGAATCACGGCAACTAGCAAGTGATGCTAAAATAGAAAATTTGGCATTCAACATGATTATGTATGTTTTATTCTGAATATTAAACCAGTGTGACCAACGCTCGAAATCCAAAAGATATCGACATATGTTGACCAATCTGATTCCGAGCATTAACCGAGGCAAGTGAGAAGTGTTAATCTATGAAGTAGGAGTTTAGTTCTCTATACCTTATGAATGAACCATTCTATGTAGATATCTCGCTCATGCTAAAAAAATGGTTGCATCGAACATTGAATTATATATTAAAACTTACCCTTTATCAATGAATAATCGATAATGGAACAGCTCTCCCAAGTGACACGAAAGCTTTTCATTTTAGTAACACAGGAAGTGCAGAAAGAAGGAAAACCAATGTGATGGAATCATCCAGTACAACCAATCTTGAAGTAGATCATTGTATGGCTCTAATGACGACGAGGGCTTACCATGTTTTAACAAGAGAGAGCGGAGTCATAGCGTCGGATTTGTCTCTGTAATGGCAATCACAAGACCAAGGCAAAAACTTAGTTCATCATAGGTCGAGCATAACCAAAATTACAATGATCTCCTCTCAACTACAATTTGTCGCACCCTCACCATCACCATCACTACGTCCATCATCAATCACCAACCTTGGATGATTAAAAATAACGATCGGTGGATAGAAGTTCGAAGCTTCAACTCATGTCCGAGAGCTTCACTTAAATGATTGGAAACGGTGACAGCTAAGTGGCCATACGACGATGTGAAGATCAGCGGTGACTAGGAGAGTCGAACAACACTAGAGGGATGAACAGTGGCGGCGTGAATCTTGAAGACTTGAAGGAATCAATGGTTAAAGGAAAAATCAGGTCGTCTCCGTGCAAAAAAAAAGGCACAAAAGAATGAAAGTGTGAAATTCCTTTAAGTCCTAGAAGACTTAAGTAGGAATTTGAGAGGGACTAATCCTCTCGGTACCGAGATCAAGCTTTCGGTGCTGAGAGGTTTATTCACCACGAAAAAAAGCAGAATGCATGACAGGGAGGAGTACTTGTCGAAAGCATAGACCAGAACTGCACAGCGTGGATCCAATCCTTAGCATAAATAATGAATTTCTAACTATGCAAAATAGTTGAAGGACATTTATCAAATGAAAGCAAAATTATGAAGCAGTACTAGAGCAATCACCAGGAATTCTAGAGATAACAATCCAGAACTTATCTTCATCTAGAGCACACTTTGTTTCCAATGAAAGCATATTCTAGGAGGCAAGTGTTGACGGGTTTTTAACCAAGTGAATTCAACTAAAAGTAGAAGGCCATGACGAAGAAGAAATGATTCAAGAACTTGAAAACACATTTAGAAGAAGTGGAGAAACAAACTCAAAAAAAATCACCAGGTTAGGAGCGAAGAAAAGCAGTCGATACCGAGAGCTTTCCTCTCAGTACCAAGAGGTTTTTCCTCCCACATTAGCACTACAAACTTCATGTACTTTGTACTCTACTCCAACCTATCATGGTCGAGTGGTTTTCTTAATTTTTAAATCAGCAATTATCAGGATTGATGAGAAGAAAGCAAGATAATTTAAGTGTTATCAGAAGGATCAACAGAGTCAACTCAAAGTCTACTGAAAACTGGTTAAAACACATCGGGAAGGAGATAGAAGTATGATGCAAGCGGTAAAGTTTTCCTATCACCAAGAAAAAGCTCTCGGTTTGAGAGGATTTTTTGGCATGTGGGCCTATGTGCTCATGTGTACACCATTAGGACTTTACCTGGGCTTCGACTCAAGTGGACTTCTGACTCTATGCAGGTGCTTCTTTATAAATATCAACTTGACTGCAACTAAAGAAGGATCTTGGTTGATATTCACTCTGCTTCTTCATCATTTCCTATCTTCCACATTCAATAGTCACCTAGGAAGCTACTGTTGGCAGTTCTAAGCAATAGGACCTGTCAAACCCTTGTACTAGTGACTTCTATTATCTATAATCAACAATCAATAAAACTACAAAGTGGACGTAGGCCAGATATTTCCAAACCACTATAAAACTCTTGTGTCTTATTGTTCTATTTCCGTTATTTTGATATTATATGCTTGATCTAGGTCTCATAGGTTCTTTACAACGTATCTTTGAGTGTTGATCCATTTTTGATGTCAACAACAACCATAACTTCAAAGAAAACAAGAAATGAAAGCATATTATTAATCTCGAAGATAAAAAGAGTAGGACATGCTTAGTTATGATAGTTGGTCACTAAAAAAGGTGCAACGCTCCTCCAAAAGTCAATAAGAACTCTAATGGTGTTGTAACAAACATGGTTAATGGGAATTGCCTATACGAAATCGTTATTGTGGTCTCTAACTTGCAAATTAGCATTCAAACTAAACAAGGCAATCATTGACACTATGACTTTGGATTAATGGTTTGTCGCTAAACCTATAGTTCACGTTTGCAATAATAAGGACTTGTTTTGGACATACAAAGAAGTTAAAAGTCAACAAGAAGTCTTTATGGAGAATTACAATGCCACAACTATTCTAAGCAAAGGAAATATGGAGAATCATTTCACCTCTAATAAAAGGACTATTCTTATTTCTGCGTATATTTTATGTAAAAATAGTATTAATTCAATCTCAGAGGCTGATAATCTTATCCTGTCCAAAAGGGGTATGTTTGTGGATAAAGGATGGGCATGTAAAAAATGTTTAAACTTAGTGTTAATGAAATAAATGAACCTTCCACTTATACCAATGACTTATTGTCATTATGGCATGATCATTTAGTACATTTAACTTTATGTCTTTTAAATATGTCTAAACCGATAGAGTTAAAGGTGTACCCTAAGCAATTATTAACTTGATTCTATAACTTAACTCTTCTAGCGAATCTTGTTTGAAAAATATTAAGCTTTTTCTTTTATTTCCTATTTCAATTACGATTGTGTTTGTAAGTAGAAAATCCTTAAGAAAAGAGTATAACTGATTGTAGTTACAAATGTGTTTATAACCATGGTTATCAATCGTGTAAAATAAATAATTATCCTTAAATATTTCTAATTAAGTTGCATTAGGAATGAGATATAGAAATATTCATTAAGACTAATGTATATGACGCTCTCCATATCGATACTCCTACTAAGAAGGTTAAGAATTTTGTTATTGGGCTCAATCAACCTGTTAGGGATCTTTCTGTTAGCAGTGTTCTGATTGGTGCTATCTTAAAAGGAATTATCGAAATGGCTTTATTGAAATCTCTTTCTAGAGAGACCCTTGAAGAGGAAGAAACTAAAGTTGAAATCAAGCCCAAGTTCCAAAGCAACAGGAAGGCAAGTGGAATAAGAATGTTCGAGGAAAACTAGAAGGAAGGGGTGACTTGCAATCGGTGCCACTTCAAGAGCACATTGCTTAGGACTATAAAGTCAACCTCCAAGAAAAGAAATGTTTTATTTGTGATCAACGGGGATATTTCAAAAAGGATTATCCACCTCTTCCAAAAAGCGGGCAAGATCAAAGCCTATGTCGCCTAAGCTACTCCAAATTCCAATGCTCTGCCTAAGCTCGACAAGGAGAAGAACATCATCATCAAAGATGTGCTTTATATTTCTTATGCTCCTTTAAATGTTTTATTTGATATGGGACCTTCACATTCTTTTATTGCTAGTCATCCTTTAATAGTTCGCACCTAGTTCCCTAAGTCGTTGAAGACCCTATTATTGTGTCGAACCCTATTGGGGGGTCGACACTTTTTTCTATGATATGTAGAGAAATTAAATTACTTTGAATGGGATTGGGTTTCCTCGTAATGCTTATTTACTCAATTTTTTAGGTTATGGCCCTACTCTAGGGATGGAATGGATGACGAAGCATGGGGTTTTTATTGATTGTGATGGCTGCATTGCTCGTATGAAGGATAGTGGTTGTAGTAAGCTTAATGTTTATTATAAGCCTAAGAGTTCCATGTTGTTCAGCTATTTATACTCCTTAGATCACATGATGAATTGGTGCAAGTTCCTATTGTGCGAATATATTTTAAGTGGTTTTGGATGTACCTCCGTATTGGAAATTTAAATTCTGTATCGATTGGAGTGGGATGCAAAGTTGATTGTCTTGCCTATTTGGCGCATGGATCCAAGAGAAAGAAGAGCAACAAAAACTCATATTTGTTAACTTTCTAGGATGGGTCTCACTTAAATAATTACATTAGAGTGGAGAGCGCCATCGTGTTCGCCATTAAAGCAGATGGATCCTTGATAATATGTGTCGATTATAGAGAATTGAATAAGTTGAAAAGAAAGAAATAAAAATCACTTGATGGTTTTTTTTACCAACTTGGAAGAGCACAAATTTTCTCTCAAATCGACATTGCAATAGGTTTTCACCAATTAAGGGTGTTTAGAGTTAGTATTCCTAAAACTGCCTATAAAACTTTCTACGCACCGAATGAATAATTGGTAATGCCATTGGTCTTACTAATGAAAAAATATGTCTTCTTGATCTTATAAGTTGTGCCTTTCAGGGCCAGCTCAATAAATTTACAGTGGTATTCATATACGATACACCCGTTTCTTTCCTAGAAGTGAAGAAGAGCACCAATTGCACTTGGAAGAAGTGTTTGAAGCGTTAAGGTGAAACTGCATAGAAGCAAAGTTTTCTAAATGTCACTGTTGGAGAAAAGAAGTGTGATTCTTAGATAATGTCATATTCAGGCATGGAATTTTTATTGACCCAAATAAAAGTTGGATCTGGCCTCTTGACAGCGACTGAAAGAATACATTTCAATAAAAGTTCCCATTTTGGATCTTAAATATTTTACCCACCATATAATAATTTATTCCAAAAATATATTGGTTATGTGGTCGAAATCATAAGTGTGTGTGTGTGTGTGTGTAATTTTGTTAAATTATAGTTTCAAGATGTGTTAATTTACAAAATTATTTTATAAAAATTATATTTTATATCTAAAATCATAAAATATAACATATAAATACATGGAAATATTACATATACTAATGTGATAACATAATATTCATATATATTCCTATAATAGGATTTACCATTGTAGATCTTACCATCGTTACAACTTGATCTGTTTCTGGTTTCTATAATCCTCTATCGGCCACTCGAACAAACAACTGGATGAGTGCTACTACCTTGGACATTGTATTTGAATAATGAAGTGGCAATTGGGTTCGGCCTATAGGGTATGGCGGCTAAAGCTTGAAAAGACATAGTAGTTTGAGTGAGTATGTGTTGATAGATAGAGAGAAAGGGAGAAATATCTTCCACTTTTTACTCGGTCTTCAATACCAATTCAAATAAAATTAAACCCCTTTTTTGTCCATCTATAGTCAGCCCTGATTTAACATTTTCTATGTCAAAACATCTTTAACCCATATGTTTATTATTTATGTATTTAAAACTCTTTTATATACATATCGATATCGTATACAAATACATGTACATATAACATTGCAGATACAAAAAATAACCATTAGTGACACTTAGAAAAATTCTAAGAGTAACCACATTACTAATGACACCCCAAATATAAAATACACTAATGACTAATGTTTCTTAAATACTAGTTTATCAAATTCATTACTAGCACTTTAGAGAGAGAAAAAATCGTGTAGTATTTCAAAGAACTCACGATGCAGTTGTATGACTCACAAATATGAATTTAGTCAGCGATCAATATCAAACAATTCAAATATTAATGTTCACATGTCACCTTAACTGATGGTGTGACAGTTGGACCGAATTCATCACTTATAGGTTTTTTTAGTAAAGTTAAATTTTAGATCACCTCAAGCGGCATCATTAAATAACAATATAATATACACATGTTCTCTTCATCAATACTATATCACTTTAAGATATTTGGAGTTTGGTATTGGTCAAAACACTAATAATATCCATATTCAATTATTCGGTCCATTTACAAAGTCCTTAGTTTCATAGTAACATTTACTATTGACCATTCTACTCTGACTAGATATTTTGATTTTGAGTTGACTACAGTTGACCATGGTACCTACCTCACACAACTAAGAAAATGAATTCTCAACTAAATAATACTTCAGTTCCAATGCTCTAACTTAGACCAAACTATGGTCACTTAATTATTGTCATCCCAGAATTTAACTATAATCAAAGTGAAGTATCCGCATTGAAGTTCCACAATATTCTTAAGTCAAGAGAACTATGTGTTATCCAGCTTTTTGAACAAGCCACATCTGTACGAGTCAGGACAATCGAATGGCCGGATAGAAAACCAAAAATCTATTATTATGTAGTCCAAATATCCAATCTCTAATTGAAACTCGAAGACATAGCTATAAAGTTGTTAAATACTCATCACAATCACCTACTTATGAAAGTTCTATGGAAGGCCAAAGTCGATGCGTCAAAATCCAAAGTCAAGTGTTGGATCGGTACTAAACCAAGCCTCTCAGATCAATACCGGTCTATCTTGTTCACCAATATTAAAATGAGATTCTTACCTCTAAGACTCTAAGATAACAACATGCAAATGCAAGCCATAGGTAATGGATCGCCACTAATCCATCATATAAAAGTACAAGAAGCTAAATGCTCAAGTTCAACAAACTAACCAAGCATCCATGTGTCATCAATGATCCAAGGGGGAAGTTTAGATATGAGTTTATTCCAAACCCCTCAAATTAGTTTAAGCCTAAAGGCAAGAAGTAAGAATAATAACTAATCCAAGAGCTATGGATAGTTATTGTTCCCTACCATCGCCTTAAAGAAATGAAGCACAAAAGCACAACGATCCATCTCTATGGATCATCATTGAACCATGATACTGAGCAGTATCGATCCTTATAAAAACTTGCTAATCCGGCCATGATCTTTTTAGGCAACCTTCAATAGAACAAAGGGAACGTAGGGAGAAAGTGGCCAAGACAAATCTATTGATCCTCACCTATAAATTGATGGGTAGCGGCATTAGTTGGGGATCCTTTTTTCGCATTCTAAATTTCTGTACTAATATAGCTCTTTCTTGGATCATCACCAAACCAAGACTACCAATCCATAAAATCTTTCTTGTAAAACTTTGAAAAAATCATTAATAGAGCTTAAATGAGGTAGGTCGGTGTTTAACAAAACCACCATATATCATTGTGTGTTGTTCTTGTTATTTTCACTTTAATTTCTTCACTTTATTCTCTCCTTTAAGCTACTTGGATGTTTGTGCCAACTTTTGATGCAAATATTTTGGGTTTTTCACCAATAACATTTCAATCTCTCGTTGTTTAGATTTATTTTCAACCTTTTGATCCACTGAAGTAATGACCCAAGAAATGCCAAAGGGAAATCGACTACCTCCAAGCCTAATAACGTTGAGAATGCTGGCTCTCAATATATAAAAGAAACCACTCAGCCTGGAATTGCTAAAAGCCAGAGCACTTCAAATATAATCACTACGGTTGAGTTGGATAAGATGATGAAG
The DNA here is from genome assembly GCA_030765085.1 of Allium cepa. Taxonomy (NCBI): domain Eukaryota; kingdom Viridiplantae; phylum Streptophyta; class Magnoliopsida; order Asparagales; family Amaryllidaceae; genus Allium; species Allium cepa. The sequence goes on from CM060934.1 coordinate 1,001,619,079, forward strand.
GAACCGTATGATAAGCTGCTTTGAAGCTAGAATTCCATGACGAAACATATGAAATAAAAACTTGGATTTGATGGCCCAGGTATCTCGGGGTCGTAGAAGGAACATGTGGGAATTGTCGCGTTCAAACTCAAAAGAAGATAGCTCCTCCTCATCTGATGAAAATCATAGAGAAGGAAAATAGAAAATGAAAAGAAAGGGGGTTGGAACCTCGAAAAATGGGTTAGGACTCAGATCGACAACACTCAAATTGGTACCAAACCATCTTTCCAAGTCGGTACCAAATTAACACATCATGGCTCAAATGATGGTGATTTTGCTGATTTGTTGGTGTTGATAATAGTGATGGTCCTATTATTGGTGGTTAAAATGGTAGAGTTTAGACGGCTGCTATTGGCCTGTCGCATAGAAATTATATAAATCAATCAATAAATGGTTCTTCCAAAGACAGGAAATCCGGATATTAGTGAACTAACCGAGGTTGTTTGTGGAACAAACCACTTAGAGTAGGCCAAGTTGATCGCCAGTCAGTCGATCCAATAGAGTTGGAATCACTAGCAGATATGGTGAGGTAGCTAGTGAGCAAGAACCAGCATAGAAGTAATGATGATTTGGGTTCTCCTTCTAGTAGGAACTCGTTCACATAGGAGATATTGTAAGAGGAAAACCCCAAAAGGTTTACTATACCTAGAATGCCAGCTTATAACAGGACTACGGACCTAAAACAGTATTTGTTAAAGTATAAATGGCATATGGATAACTCCAGGGCTACCGATACCGTGCATTGTAGATATTTTCTAATATTTCTGAAAGGAGTCGCTATGATGTAGTTTACTTGACTGCCATCGAGTTCCATATCTTCATTTGATCAGCTAGCGAAAGAGTTCATGGAGCGGTTCAGAATGCATGCTGCTCGCCTAAAGGACATGATTTCACTTTCCAACATTTTTCAGAATACAAGAGAATCTTTAAAGGTTTTTTGAGCAGACTTGACATGGCTGTGATAGAGGTAAGAAATGCCGAGAGCACATTATTTTGATGGATTTGATTAGAGGAATGCATCTCGATATAAATTTTGGTAACTATTTAAAAATGAAACCTCCACCAATCAGGGAAGAGTATTACAGAGAAGCAACTCAGTATTTGCACTTGGAAAAGGAAAATACGATTGCTGGGAAAGCCGTGGTTGTTAATCAGCTGAGATGGTTCGGAGTAATGTGGTTGTGAAACAAAACAACGAGAGTTTTGGGAATGTTGTTGTTAATTAGGAAATAAAAACAACAATTAAAAGAGAAACAACTACGGTAATGGAGGGAGGAAACCAAGTTCAAGAAACGTTCAAGATTTCCAAAGCATGAAGATTACACACCATTGAATGATATAATTGCGAACATCTACCTTTTGATATAGGGAATTGAGCATTATAAGAAGCCGAGCGAAGGGAGTTGAATGAAAGAGAGAAAATGTCTGGAAAGTACTACCGCTTCCACGAAATGCAGGCCAAAACACAAAGGAATGTAGATATTTGCAAGATGTGATCAAAGATTTAATCTAAAAAAAGAAACCGCAGCAATACGTGAAAGCCTCATAGGATAATGGAAAAGGAAATGCTCAACCATAGGAGCAGTTGCCCCAACGGGGAAAAGTTGGGCCTAATAACGATGGCCCTAGGAAACTTGGTTAAAAACTTGTCATCAACGTGATAACTGCTTAACCTCGTCCAGTTGAGAAGAGATGGAATGAGATGCAAAGGTAAGGGATCTCGTTGAGACACATGGTACATGAGAATTGCTTTTCCGTCGAAGATGGAGCTCCGACAAAGAAATTGAAGACTATGACAAATGATATTGTGTTTAATAATCGCGACGTTGGCAAGGTCGAGTCACCGACACTTAACCCTTCAGTGATAACGGCTATGATTAGACCAGCTACTTTGAGGAAAGTTTTTATTGATTGCGGAAGTTCTATAGATAATTTTTTCAAGAAAGCGATGACCAAATGACGAGGGATGTTCAGGATCTAAAGCTACGTAAGTCCCAGATTTAGGGATTTACTGAAGAGGATGAAGAGCCTATTGGGTGTGTTGACTTACATTGGGTTTAGGTAAAAGTAATGCAAAGAGTGTGGGTTGTGACCTTCGTTGTGATGGACATATTTTCTACATATAATGCCTTTTTGGGCTGACCAGCCCTCGCCAGCTTTTGAGTGGCCTAGCTCCATTGCATCTAACGAAGAAATTTCCTACAAAGAATGAGGTAGGAGTCATCCAAAGTAACCAGAAAGTATGGCAAGAATGCTACGTCATGGAGTTGAGAGAAAGTGAAGCGATGTGAAAAGGGGAAGAGCATAGAGAAGACTCTCTGCATCAAGTCGATTTACGCCTAACAACCACCGCCTAAGCCCTGGCTTGGTCAGTATAGTAGATGTTACAAAATTATGAACCTAAATAAAGAGACAGAGGATGTGAGGGCGGCCCCAGTTGAGTTGACGATCAATGTTGGATCGATCGGGTTGACCCTACTCGGGTTTTAAAGATCAGATCTCAACTCAATATGAAGATGAAAATGGAATTGATAGGGTTCCTCTAGGCAAACCTGGATGTGTTTTCCTGGACACATTTCGATATATATATATATATATATATATATATATATATATATGGAATATTGTTAGAGATAGCATGCTACGCATTAAATGTGAAACCCAGATGTCCTCTTGTGAAGCAGAAACGGTGCATCCTGGATCTGGAGCGATCCACTGCGCTAAAGGAAGATGTAGATAGGCTAAAAGCCAGGTTTATCTGTGATGCTCTATACGCTGAATAGGTAACCAACCTAGTGTAGGTCAAGAAGGCCAAAAGAAAGTGGTGGATATCTATCGACTATTTAGATATGAATAAGGCCCTCCTAAAAGATAGCTTCCCACTGCCAAAGGTCGACCAGTTGGTGTACTCAACAGCCATCCATGAATTGCTATCGTTCATGGATGCTTATTCCGGCTACAACCAAATTTTAATACACATCCTAGATTAAGAATACACTAACTTTATAACTGACCTAAGATTGTATTGTTACCTTGTTATGTCATTCGGTCTGAAGAATGCATGAGCAATCTGCCAAAGATTTGTAAATTCAATGTTCAAGAATCATATTAAGCATACAATGGAGGTCTATATAGATGATATGTTGGTTAAGTTACAGCGAACGGAGAACCACTTTGAAGACCTGTCAGAAATGTTTAGCATGCTCCAAAGATATGGAACAAGCTCAACCCGCTGAAATGCTTATTTGGAGTCGTGTTAGGAAAATTATTGGGTTACATAGAAAACTTAAGGGGCATAGAAGCCAATCCAGAAGAGATTAAGGCCTTGAGGAATGTTGAAGCCTTGAAAACAATAAAGGAGGTGTAGAGATTGAATAGGGAAGTAGTCGCGTTGAGTCGATTTATTTTTAAGAATATAGACAAGTGTATACCATTCCTTTATGCCCACGAAAGGAGAAAAAGAAATCTTACCTAGACATAGGAGAGTAAGGACACTTTTCAGGCCTTAATTGATCATCCATAAAGACTACCCATCTTACCAAAGACTTTGGAAGGAGGAGATATATTTGTTTATTTGGCTGTATCTATTCATGCTCTAAGTGCTACCCTAGTACACAAAGAAGCCAGGGTCCAAAGGCTAATGTATTACATCAGCAAGAGGTTGACTGGAGCAGAAAAGAATTATCAAAAGTTGGAAAATTTAGCCTACTTCTTGTTGATTGCATCAAGGAAAATTTGTCTCTACTTTCAAGCTCATCCAATCAAGGTACTGACCGACCAGCCTCTAAGGCAAGTACGACATTGACCCGAGACTTCAGGATGCAAGGAAGGTTTTTGAAGTGGACTATCGTATTAAGTTAGCATGATATATCATATCATCCCAGGAAAGCAATTCAAGGACAAGCATTGGTCGATTTCATTACTGAATTCACCACCTGGAATGAGGAGAGAGAAGAGGGCATTGAGGGAAGTGCTCAATGGGAGTTATCACGGACGGATCCTATGAACATTACTCAGGGTAGGATTGGTTTTGGTCACTTTCGAGGAGAAATCAATCTATTACACCCTAAAACTTGAGTTTCCCACAACAAATAGCGAAACAGAATATAAAGCATTGATTATAGAGCTCAAGAAAGCAAAGAGAGCCAAAACATTGCATATATATAACGATTCTCAATTGGTGGTCTACCAAGTTTCAAGCTAAAGGAGCATGGCTATCCCCTTATTTGATGAAGGTTCTGGAACTACTAAGTGACATTGAATATTACATGATAACTCATATCCCTAGGGAGGAAAACACAAAGGACGATTCACTAGCCAAGCTGGCTAGTTCCAGGGATGCACAACTCATGGGTTAAGTTCTAGTGGAGGTATTGCCAGCTATGAGCATTGGTTAGATGGATGTTGATTGGATCTTGGAGGCTGAAGTTGAAAAGGAGTCATGGATAACTCCGATCAAGGAGTACTTATTGAAAGGACCTTTTTTTGATAGAAGGAACGAGCGGAGAAAACTCCTACGCAAATCCCAATGATTTATTATTCAGGCAGGGTTACTGTACATGAGAGGGTACTTAGCTCCCTTCCAGCAATGTGTCGCCAATGAAAATGCTAAATGGATCTTTGAATATGTATACGAAGGAGCCAGCGGTTATCACACCAGGGGTAGACATTGTCAAGAAAGGTTCATCGCTATGGATAATTTTAGTCAACCATCAGCTGAGATGCAGTTGATTGCATTAGAAGGTCTGACGGAAGCCATAGATTTGCAAAGATTCCAAGAGCCCCATCTGTAGAATTTACACAAATAATTGGTCCATGGCCATTTGTAGTATGTGGAATTGACATTATTAATGTACTACCGATGTCGAAGGGATGGAGCGAAGTACGCCATTGTTGCAATTGACTATTTTATGAAATGGGCCAAAGCGGAACCTCTTGTCACAATCATTACTAAAAAGGTAATCAATTTCGAAGTTAAAGCATTATTTGCTGATTTGGAATTCCCCAAATAATCATTCGCGATAATGGAATCCAATTCAACAGTGCCAAATTTAAGAGTTTCTACAGTAAATATCGGATAGAAAAAAGATCTGCAATGGTAGCATATCTGTAAGAGAATGGACAGATGGAAACGATAAACAAAATCATCAAATCCATCCTGAAAAAGCCATTGACGAAGGCCAAGGGCAAATGTGTCGATGAATTACCTCTAGCATTTTGGACTTACCATACGAACCATAAGTTCGCGACTAATCATACTCCATTTCTCTAAACAGCGGATTGTAGGCCATTATTCCAATTAAATTAGAATTGCATTCTCATTAAAAGATCTAGTATGATTCTAGGGCAAACAAGGAACTCTTAGTCGAGTCCTTCGACATGGTTGATGAGAAGAGCAATGAAGTTGATTTAAGGGGTCTAGCTCACTAGAAGCGAGTAGCTCGACATTATAATACAAAGGTCAGGAATCGATCCTTCGATATTGGTGATCTCGTCCTTAACGAATCTTTCTTGGTCCAGTGAATATGGGCCCAAGCTGGGAAGTTCCATACGCTGTTGAGTGTAAACTTAGAGATGGAACATTCATGCTAGCAGCTGTTGATGGAATATCACTTCCGAGAGCGTGGAATAGCAACATCTACAACAATATTTTTCTTAAATCTATGTTTGTAAATATTCAACTCGGCTCTAACGTAATATGGCATGGCCTGCCATTCTTGTGAATATAAAATGAATTGGCTTTGGGGAATAATGGGCTTTTGTTCTCATTAGCCTAACCATGTGCTGTGAATAACAGCAAAATTGAATATTGTTAATTTATATAGTGTCGGTATAAAGATGCTCAGAGATAGGTACCGATCAAATTTTGCGATCCATGATTGAACTTAAGTAATGTAACCATTCTAGGTATTCAGAGATAGATTCTAACTAACTCCTTCGACCCATGATTTGGGTGTCGAAGTATAACCACATGTGGGTCAGTCGAGACAATACACCCCAAGACTTTGCATGGAGATAAGCAAGGCATCAAACCATTGCCCAAAAACTAGTTAGGTCAACTTGTGATGCCCAGAAATAAGTGACTTCCTTGTTTTGCCCCAGAGATGAGGCATATACGTTCGACATCCAAAGTTAGGCGAGATCAAATGTAGTTGTCTAGAGATAAACATTTATGCAGCCTCTCGAAGTGGATAATCATGGTCAATACCCAAAGAAGGAAGGATTGAAATAGATATCTAGAGATAGATATCCAAAACATCACTCCCCTATAATAAGAAGTAATATAAAAATCTAATTTTATAACTAGCCAAACATCACCTGACCGGAAATAAACTAAGAAAACTGTAATCTAAGTAACTAGCAGTAAGAAATTTTCCACCCACATATAATTATGGTGGATGGTTAATGCACTCTGATTCAAGCACAATTGCAGTTAGCATAAAAGGTTAAATAAGAAAATGCATAGATAAATGAATGCGAGGTCCGAGAAGAAACTACTTTATTATTTATTAACAAACCTTTTTGGCAAAAGCGAGGGTTACCCTTTCACAATAGCAACCTCTGTAAAAAAAAATTAAGGCTAAACCTTTGGGGTTGGTATCCTTGTCATGGTCACTCCCCAGAGATTCAAGAGCCTTACTTTGAGCACTGCCAGAAGAGGGGGCATGAGCGCAAATGACAATCGACATTGTAGGCAATGAAATAAGAGAGGACGAGGAAAGATATTTGATTTTTCCTTCTTGATATCCTTCACCAATATGGTTTGTGACTTTTGCATCTCCCCTATCAATGGTCCCAGCGAATGCTCAATGACCCGACTAATGATAATATTTTCATCCCCTTATATCTCATAAGGATCGCTCGTGGTCTCTTCATTTAGAATATGGATCATTTCAGCATTAAGACCTAGGGTAGTAGCCGCTAGAGAGGCTGGAGTCGGGATGGGGGTAGACACGATGATTGATTCAGACAATGTAGCTTGTGTACCCAAAAGTAAGCCTCCTTCGGGCAAGGGAACAAGAACAGGTTGACCTAAAACTTGAAAAAAGGAAGAAGGGGAGATTATAGGCATCAACCAGTATCATATAAGCCATCTCAAATATAAGTGAGGTTAATGATATACCTTTGGGAGATATAGATGCCATGTGAGTTGGAATACCTAGAGAGCCTCCTTCCATGATAGGAGATAATATAGGTAGCTTCGGAAGTGATACGATACCCATGAAGTCGGGTTCTTCAGAGTTATAATGAACATCTAACGAGGATGCTAACTAAATTCAAATACTGGAAGTTATCTCAGCAATGGAAATGAAAGTAGAGCTAGGAAGAGGAGTAACAATCCCAGTGGATGGCAACCCAGATGTGAAGGAAGTGGTAAAGCTAGATGTTGGCATCGAGGTCCCAACCGCATGTCCTTAGGGTACAAAACTAGAACTATCATCCGTATCTTTAAACTAAGTTTGGGTTGGACCCAAGCGGGTAGACCGATTTGGGTAATAACCTTGGATAGTAGGAGGAGGCTACCAATCTCGAGCGCCCTTATGTCTTCCTCCTCAAAAAGGTTGAGTTATAGCTTCTCCTCATCAATTTCAATTCCGTCGGAATGCTCTCTTTCCTACTTCTGGATTTCCTCCCAAGCCATAGCCAATGCCAAGGGATCCCCCTCACTCAACCACCTAAAATTAGCAAATTTAATGACATTTGCATAGAATTTCATGAAAGTGGGTCCAATTTCAAATTTAACTTGGTCCTTGGTAGCTTGGACTTGCTCATCAGTTTTTCTTGCCTAGGCCACAACATCATCTCTCAACCGATGAGTGTCCAGTAACTCATTGCAGTAGTCCTAAGCTTGATTAAAGGAATCATCTTTCTTCTTCTTTTCCTCCTCAAGCACTTCCTGCAATCTTTTTATCTTTAAGACCTGCTCCTCCATGGCCTTTTGAAGCTTTTCCTTTTACAATGTAAGAGTATGACTCCTATGGTGCATAGCCACAACTTGTCTTTTCTGGCTCTGGTGGTCTTCTTCGTATGACTTAGTCTTTTCGTTCAACTTTTTCTCGGCTTCATCTAGTGAAGCCTTAAGCACTTCAACTACTTTATCAAGGGTTTTGATAATATGCTTATTTTCCTACTCAAGGTGCTCCTTACCTTTAAGTGCTACCTTTCACTTGCAAGATACTTTAGAAATGGCCTCAACTATCCTCTTTCACTTATAGTATTGATCATACGCATCGTTGGCATAGGCCACTACATCAGACCTAATGTGTAAAGCGATGTCTCTCAAATGCAGGACAAAAACAATGTAATCAAAGCAGACTTTTGGAAAGGCGCTTTTCATGGCTACTAGGCATGGTTTGATATAACTTCGGTCTCTGCAGTGGAAACGAGGGCACAAAGTTATTCTTTTCCAGGCCTTTGTTTGGAGTCTTTAGGAGATACTAGCCTGGATGTCTACTCAGAACATTGTAATGTGTGAGAAGACACTATTAGTTCCAATGTTGGTGGGGTTGAAATTGGAGCAATTGATACTTCGACATACGAAATAGGGTTAGGCCTCATTGAAAACGCATCCATATTACGTGGTAGCGGAGAAGGAGATCTACATCAGGGAGGTGAAATTCTATCAGATTCTTAATGATGTTCATCATGGGACCTATAGTCTCTGTCCTGTCTTATACAATCCCTCCTTTTGGCATATACTTGAATCTAACTCATGAGATGATTCATAAGGATAATTAGATAAATTGACCTTCTTGTACTTGCTTATGTGGCTCCTAAGATCATCAAACAAATTCTTGCGTTCCATGGAATCTGAAATAAAATACAAACAGGTTAATAATAGTAAGATAGATAAATAGTATGGGAAGTTCGAAAGTATGATGTTGTATAAGTGTTGATGCGTCCTAGTGGCTCCTACAGATCATGGACATGAAGTTTGCTCACATGTGTTATTTCCACTACTCCAGTTGCAGATAAGTCAGTTGGCAGATGAATAGAAGAACCAATATTGCCAATACTAATGTTGTCGAGAACAAAAGAACCAAATACATTTGATATACTCGTGAAGGATCCATAAATATCCCCAGATTGAGGGATGGGTATTTCTCAACTGCAAAAGTTGGTGTAGGCTACGAATATGTCTAAGACGAGATGATTTTTTATTTTTGGTTGTCAGGAAATAAGTGGCACGTGAGCATCACCACTCTAATCACTAAAAGACTCGTGGTCAAAATCTACGTCCTCATCCCTACCTCCATCGTTATCTTTCTCTCCACCGTTATCTCTAGCTTCTTGCATGTTCCGGGATCAATAATGTGACCTTGTACAGAGGGCACATCCTGACCATCTTTGACATTAACTTCAACCTAGGGCTCCTGTGTAAACTGAACATTCGCTTGAACCTCAAGCACGTGGCCCATACAACAGCATTCCTCCAAAAAATTACAAGCTCATAGGTTCTCATCAGTAAGGAGGAGTCTTTTATCCCTTTCTTAAGAAAAATCATGTAGAGTGCTGCAAGGGTGATTACTAAGCTCATGCATCTTGGTCTTCTTGAATCATCTTCAAATACAAGGGGTAATGAAATTAACAATTAGAATCATAATATCTTCTTTGGTAGAAAGAGTGAGCACAAGACTTATGTGTGAATAACAATTTCTATGCAAAGTCGAGCGGACAGCGCACTATGAAGAACTCGTCTTTAAAATAGCTCAGTTTGTTCCAAATCCCAACCACTATACAACAACCTCTGGAAGGTTCTAAGAAAGTGAGTGAAGGGGTCCCCTTTCAGCACTTAAAGTCATATAAGTAACGTATGTCTTCAATAGAAGAAACTTTATTCAGACGGCGAACAAATATCATGTACATGCTTTCTAGAGAGGCATGGCTGTTTAGATGTAATTGGGTTAGGGAAAGCCTCATAAATTGAAGAATTATATGAATAAAGTGATAAAAAGGCAGAACACATCTAGCAATACACATATGTCGATTGTAGGTTATATAGCCCTCGGTAGGGTCATGTGTCCACTGAAAGCATGCAAGAACCAATATGCCTTGGAAATGAATTCCATGTCTTTTTCATAATTGCCCGAGAGACGTCTTGTCTACTTTCAAAGTCGGTGAGTCCTGAGGGTATGCTAAGACAACAACATCACAATGTTGATATCAAAGGCAACCCTAGCTGCAGCCTTTTCATTCAACACGAAATGAACCGCCTCTAGAAGTTGCTTTGTTTAACGACTAGGTGGATGAGGTGAGAAGGTGTTGAAGCAGATCTCATGGTAGGAAATGTAAAAGAATTGGATTATATATCAGACTTGACATATTTTGATGTCGGTGGACCTGTTTCCATTGCAGGGAGACAGGAGAACATCTATGATCCGCCACTACTTAAAAACATCGCACTTTTGGGAGGTCTGGTGGGATAAAAACTTTAACCGTCGTGTTGATAAGGAGCCCTACATAGCTAATGCATATGATGCAATGGATACCATCATGTATCGGCCAATCAGATCCTACTCATTGACCGGGGGAAATGTATGCAATTTAATCTATGCAATGTGTGTGTCCAATGTTCGAAGCACTATGAATTTGAATAATCTATATGGATAGCTTGCTGATGTTGACAAACGAGCCCCATCGCGCAATAGGGCCATGCGTCGAATATTAACCATTATCATTAAATTCACAAATATAGAACCGTCGTCCAAAGCGACATGGGATTTCTCTCTGTAGTAATACTGGATGGAGTGCTTGATACAACACATTAATAAATAGTCTTTTTGAGTGCTGAAGTGTGTTCAATAAGGCCATTTTCTAAAACCGTTACAAAGAATAACCATCCACCACTACGTGACCAAAGTTTCAATTGAACTCTAACTACTTTCCTACTTAATTTAAAAGAATTTTGAACAAAACTTTTCGAGAGAATATTACCATTTGAAAATGTTCAAGTTAAGATCAGGTATGACTCGAAGCTAACACTAGTGAAACTTTGTAAATCAAAGCTCGAGTAAAGACCCGAGTTGCCCCCTCAAAATCTCAAGACGTGCTTCGGGTTTAACCTAGGTTACCAAAAAAGACAGCTCTTCACTTTTTTGACAAAAAAATTAATTGTTTCTCTTAGTATTAGATCAGCACCTGTTCCAAGGAGGAGGAAATTGGCTTTCCAAAGTCAATTGGGCATGGTCAAAGTCCAAACCACCGATGAACTGTCCTAAACAAGGCCACCACCTACCAAAATCAAATTGGAGCAAGTTTGAGTTGAATTTGTATCAGATCTAAAATTAGAACTCAATCAATAATTGAATTCATGCCTTATGGAGATGAAGGCGATGAGCGTGAGCAGTGTTTGAGGCGGTGGTAGGCAATGGCATTATAAGGTGGTGGTATAGTTCAAGTTCAAGAATGAACTCGGAGGCAATGTTCGGTAATAGGGAGCTTGAGTTAGAAAATACTTAAAAATATAGAAGCGAGCAAGTAAGAGAAAGGAATGCGATAAAAAACATCAAGCACTAGATCGTCTTGGGAAATAAGCTAAATTTAGGGTATCGATCCAAGCACTTTTGACTGGTATTGAAACACAAAAAGTAATAAAAATAAAAATAATTATTATAAAGATGTGAAAAGAATGATGCAAACTTATGCGAATTTCTAGCAATGGGATCCTACCTGGACAATTCAAAGAAAAGATTATTGAAAATCTTCCGGAATCTAAATGGCAAACTAGAACAAACGCTCAGCTCTTATAAGAACGAAGGGATGCAAATCGAAAACTATTCAAAGTAATGTGATAGTCTAGAGAAGATGCAGTACTTTGTTAAAATGTTTTGGAGTATGGAAAGCATCTATTCGTTATAGAGTTTGGAATCAATATCTTGTCTCAATCCAAAGTTAACCTTATTATACAAGGTATGCTTTAGAGGACAGATATTATCCATCATTTTGAACAAACTATGTCTGGATGAGTCAGGATGGTAGAATGGCCATATATCAAAACAGAAATCCATAATTCTATAATCCAAAAATCCAATCTTCAATTGAAACCCAAAGAAATTCCTAAAAACTTATCAAATACTCATGGGGATCACCAATTTATCAAAGTGCTTCGAAAGGCCAAAGTCGACGTGTCAAAATCCAAAGTCAAGTGTTAGATCAGTACCAAACCAAGCCTCTTAGATTAGTACCAATCCATCTTGTTTACCAAGATTAAAGCATGCTTCTTACCTCCCAAGACTCCGAGACAACAACATGCGAAAGCAAGCCATAAGTAATGGATCACCATTGATCCATCACATTAAAGTTCAAGAAGCTAAACACTCAAGTTCAACAAACCAACCAAGCATTCATGGATCATCGCCGATCCAAGATGAAGTTTAGATATGAGTCCATTCCAAACCACTCAAACTAGTTGAAGCCCAAAAGCAAGAAGCAAGTATTGCAACCGATCAAAGAGCTGTGGATCACCACCGATCTCTAGCATCCCCTTAAAAATTGAGCACAAGAGCACAACGATCTATCACTATGGATTGTCACCGAACCATAATGCTCGGCTCTGTACCGATCCCTATAGAAACTTGTTGATTTGGCCACGATCTTTTCAGGTGACCTCCAGCTGAATGTGGGGAGAAAGTGGTCGAGATAAATTCGCTGATCCACACCTATAAATTAAGGGGTAGAGGCATTAATTGGGATCCTTTATTTCTGCATTCTAAATCTCTATACTAATATAACTATTACTTGGATCATCACCAAACAAAGACTGCCGGTCCATAAAATCTCACTTGTAAAACTTTGCAGAAGTCATTAACAAAGCTTAAGTGGATATATGCCAATGTTTAGATTAACTACTATACATTGCTGTGTGATGTTCTTGTTCATTTTCCTTTTGACTTTTTCGTTTTATTCTCTTTTTTAAGCTACTTGGGTATTTTGCCTACTTTTGGTGTAAACACTATGTAACATCGTCACACTGAGATATCCTGTTTGACTTAGTTGTTATTAACCAACAGGAAACTCTAGGTTGAGTCATTCTATATTCACTCAATAGTTATACGTATGTAACACCTTCGTTACCACAATAACCATGTGTAATACACTGCCTAACTTTTAGAGGGTGCTACGTACGGTCTCAACGAAAGCATCGATGTCCTTTCTCAAAACATCATGACCAGGAATATTTAAAATAAAATGTTATTTTATATTGTGATTAATTACTCATTATTCCAACTATTTGGAATTAATATCACATAACATTTTATTTAAGGATTTCCTTATTTACATACTTTAAATTAATTACTTAATTATTTAATCATAATATAAAAAAGTATATAGAAACAAACAAAAACCAAAAAACGTTTGTTATGAACAAGACCATTTACAGAGTTATAAACACAATTACGTAATTATACTTAAGGCATACCATTAGCTCTCTTGATCTCCCACTTGCACTTGGATCTAATTATGGGTTCTCAATTCCATTCCTTTGATTAATTTACTCAAAACTGATCGAGCTAGTTCTTTTGTGAATGGATCGGCTATATTGTCAAAACTATCTATTCTATCAATAAACATCTCTCATTATCAATAAATGAATTTTATGGCGTAGAAATTTTTGGAGTATGTGTCTTAACTTCCTATGAATAAGGTTCTTTCACTATCTATATCATGGTATTGTTATCACAAACAATGTCACGGGATTCTAAACATTTGGAATCACTCGTAGCTCAATCATAAACATATATATACTGGTTTTATTGTGCCGCTATTCAAGATGATGTACTTAGCCTTTTGGTTGAATCAACCACAACTTCTCGTTTGGAACACTTTCAACTTTAAGCTCCATCATTAAGGTTGAACATGAATTTAGAGTTGATAAACAATATGTAATATCACTTCTGAAGTTTAAGCCCGAACACTCTTTCATAAAGAGTTCATTATTTCCATAAATAATTCTATAGTATTTCTAAATACTTAGGAATACTCTTAGCTACAATTCAGCGATCTTTCTTCAAATTTGATGTTTGCTCAATGTACCTAGTACATAAGTCAACTACAATATAGTAGATAATATAGCACATAGGATAATCCTTATTGTCATTACATATGGAATCCATTTTATATGCTCCATATTAAACATTTTAATATGGTGTTTATGTATAACATTTGGAATAATTCTTACATCCATTTATAATGATTATAAAGGATGTCATTTTCAAATCCTATATCAAGAGTTAAACAACTAAACTAAACTGATTTAACATGGTTATATCGTTAACTATTAGTAGTACGTTGTTTATTGATAATTTTAGGAATATTTTAGTACTTTTTATATTCTTTCTTTCAAACACAAGCTTCCTCTTTATTTTGACTAAAAAACGAACTATTTGATATATTTTTTCGAAATACTAGTTCAACTCAAAAGCTTATCGGATGTCATTCTTGTATCCATTCTTGGATCGTATCCAAAATGTACAAATTATTGTATCGCTCCCACTGACTTCGAGGCATTTGGTTATTATGTGCAAATAGTCTCTTAAATATCACTATTTAAAGTTTTTGTTTCAACATCAATATGCCAGAACTCAAAATCAAATTATGTGATAATTGCATGTAGAATCTGAATGAATTTAAGCATGTCGACTGGTCAAATTACCACACTAATTTCAAATTTAAAAATGAAGTCATTTACTATCAACGCTGCTTTATATAGTTCCAATTGCGTTGATTTTCTTAAAGATACACTTATGACTAATGGATTATATCCATTAAGGTTCAACTATCAAAGTCATATTCTAATAATGTACTTGAAATCCATTAGGGATTTAATGTATCATGCCATTTGGCAGAGCCTATACTCTGCATGGCTAATTGACAACCGAGGAAATATATTCATTACTAACAATTCTTTTTCTCTTCATTGATAAGATACTCATAGTTTCTCATAATGTGCAAGAATTCCTTGTAGACATTCCGATGAGCGGTGCCCATTTTAGGCTTGGTCAATTTTATTTCATCTTATGTAATCGGTTTCTATATACAGTCATTGGATCGTATCTAAGTCTGTCTATTGTACTACTATTAATTTATAAAAGAAATTCCATTTTCGTGAAGACTGTGTTTCTTGAAATCTAAGCAGTGAAAGCTCTACCAAAGACCAGTTATATCCCCATTAAAGCATGTAGCATTCTTCGACCGCTATGCTTTTTCAAAATAGCGCTGCTAAATAATAGATCCGCTTAAAGTTCCACTATTTTCTGTTATACCCTCTAAATCAATGGTTTTTAGCATCCGCTTTAGCGACGTTAATATAAAAAGGTTAACTTGACCGATTCTCTTTTAAACTATATCGACTAAATTAGGAAGGCCTAATTGCACAATATAAGTTAAAAAATTATTTTAGTAACCATGTTAGGAATGCATAAATCATGATATTCTCTGTTTTGTTATATAAGGTTAAATTATTTCTTTTTTCTACACAAACGGTGTGATAACATGAATAAATTAACTTTAGAGATTTTATTTTATTTCCATTAAATCTTTTTGCACCTCCATTATTTAACGCCATATCCCCGTTATAACCTTTTGAACCTCCACTGTTATAAAACCATTAAGTGCTTTAAATGCATAGCTTAAAACAATAATTGTTTTTTAGTATGACAAAACACACATATAGAAACATTCTTGAACTGTCTTTGTTACATAAAATTGATTTGATTTTGAGTTTACAAAACTTATATTGATAACATAAATTAGTCAACCACACATATTAAAATATTTAAGATCATGGTTTCTTATAAAACTATATCTTATATGATCTTGTAAATTATGATTAAGATGAAATTAATTTAACATATGTACTTACACTTAATCATACATCCTTATCAAATGATGTTAACCCAACTTCACTCATCATTTATTGTACTTTGTACAACAGAAGTCGATTACCCTTTACAACATTATGTATTATATGAAGGAGTGACTATGAGATTGAATCTTATTCGTTTCCAGGTACATTTGGAACTTTTTCTAGTATACCCATGAAATGACCCTCTTTGATTTGTACCTAAAATTTTGCTTAGGATTTTTTTTTTTACATAGTGATATATATATATATATATATATATATATATATTATCCTATACATATATACTTCTAAAGCCCAGAGTCATTTTTCCTTTTTCATGTAAACAAACTTTATCCAGGATCAACAAGTTTTACCAATATAAACATATCAGTATATTCACAACATATACACACACATGTGAAGATGCTTCAAATCAGAGTTATGGTAAAACAAGAGGATAATTTAATTGATTAAATTTAATCAATTCTCACATAGCTCTATATTCAATACATGTGATAAAATTACATTCATACGAGCATCAGCCTGATTTTTAGTCTTAATTACTGGGTAGATTCCAAAAAAATGATTCTAAAAAAATCAGATAATTATGTGACATTTATCTTTAAAATTTAATGGTGTAGTGCTTGTGCTCTGAAAATGATATATGTCTTTATCGTTTTCTTTGTTTGCTTTTCTATAAATCTGCCCTGGGATGCAACTCTTTCCTGGAAAACTTTAAGGTAAAATACTTCATTTCTAAAACTTAATTTTTTTGATGTCATGATGCAGCACTAAATGAAATGCAAACAAGGGTTAGTTTCCTGAGACCTGTGGGTACTTAACAAAGAAAAACTTGGCTCACATAAACTCTTTGTTCAGGCATACCTCATAGGGTCTTAAAAAGGTATGTATTTTTTTTCAAGTCTCAGTAAAAAGAAGTTCAGGTTCATATTAATTTTTCAAAGGTACTGATGTACTAATATATGAACAAAACATATTTAAACTAGTATATATATATATATATGTTATCATGGACATTGTTTTCAACTCTTATGCTACAGATTCATTTTTTATTCCAGCATAAGATATAAAGCATTTACATAGTGTAGAATTTGCATTTCAACAATATGCAGACACATCATACATTTTCCCTATGCTTTTAAACTTTTGCATTCACTTGTCATAAAGCAAGATTAACTACATGTGTTCTTCAAGACCTAACTGTTTCTACTCTCTGTACTTAAAGTTCTTCATAGACTCAAGATTGACTAATACATTTATAAAATGTAACCCTCCCATTCACATAACATTCTTACTCAGTTTACTTACAGAATTATAGATAAAAAGATTTTCAACATTCCAGATAATGAAATTCAGATTTTTTTTTTTTTAAACTCTAGTTACAAGTCAAATTCTTAACAAAATACTTGACCAATATCCAACTTCATTTAGTGCTTACTAACATGGAAGTTTTAAAATATCAATACATGCAAATTCCATCTTTTAAGCTCTTATCTATCTAATTCTAGCATGGTATAATCTTCTTCTCAATGCCTTGCTCCTACTTCTACTTAGAGGCTGCTATTCCTGAAAAAAGCATTTGAAGCTGCCCCATATAAAATGAGACACCCCATATGCCATTAGCACACTAGGGTCAGACACATGTCTGGTATGAGAAAATTCACTAAAATAATTTGTTAATTAAATTAAAATTTAATTAAGTACATATGCATATAGTTCTGCCTTTTGAAAACAAATAATACTGGTGTGCATGTTCTGTGTCATTGCATGTGCTCATTTTAATCTTTCTTTCCAGAGACTTATATAGAGATGGCACATGCATTCATGCATACAATTCAATCATAAATCAAATAATCATTCACACAGAACAGAAAAATCACCAACATGAGTTAAATCATTTATTCCCTCCTTATATTTCATTTCTGGGAAAACTCTAGTTCCTCATCATATCAAATATTCTTTCCTTGATATATTTATCTACCCTGGTCTCATCTGCAATCATATGAATCAATGGACACACTGTAATGAACTAATTCACTCCATTACACAAAGATCTCAGGACTTAAACAAGCCATGTGTCAACTTGCATTACTCAAGAACACAAGTCATTCCTGTAGTGATCTTGACCACATTTCCTAATCAGGTTCTTAGGTACTTTCTCTTTTTTAATTTTTCATGGAAAACCCCTTCAGTGAATCATTTCACTACAATAAGCATTCATCTCATGGCATGTCACATTATTCATATAAACAAACAGAGGCAATCCAGCAATTTAAATATTGGTATTTATTTAAATAATTTCTGCATATATATATACATGTTCTTTCAATTTAAAAGAGGTGTAGACAACTAACATTGGTTTATGGCTTTTGAGAAGGTTCTTTTTTTTTTCTTCTGTTGCAAACATCTGTGCCTTAGTTAAACTCAGATTGACCATGCTTCCGAAGTCACACAACTTATTTGCTAAGTATATGGATATTACATACTTTCTATGAACCAGGAGTATCAGCACATAGGAAAACCTATTGCACCCCCAATTCCTTTTTCATCTTAAGCCTCAGCACATATACATATGTATATTGCAGCTCACATGCTCATCAATTCTTTTGGGTGGAGCCAAAACCAACACTACTTGCCTATATTCAACATTTTATTTTCTGGGTATTTATTTATATTTCTAGACAGTATCTTATCAGAAAGAGATCTGGGTTTTTAAGATACTTATTTATGCATACTGATCATATTTAAGATACTCACAAAACAAAACAAACAAAACAGCAATCTAGCATTAAAGCATCTTTAATTTCTGAAAGACAATCACATATATATATATATATATATTTATATATATATTTTAAGAAAAATTAATTCATGAACTGGCTGCCTTCATTAGGACTTAGTGCCTTAAATTTTTGAGTGAGTTTTCTCACCTAGCCCTCTTCTTTGCTTCCTTATTTACTTGATAAATCTCTGCCTCTTGCCTCAAGCTCTTTTCCTTCACTTGCCTTATATTTTTGTATGGTGTGTTTAATATATTTTTTTCTTTTCCAAAATTCTTCTGGGAAGGAGAGGAGGCTGCTGCATATATATGCAGAGTTCTCCTTAGGGTTTTGGGTATTGGCTAAAGCCATTTTTGCCCACCAGAAAATTATGTTATCTGCATTCATTTGAACCCAAAACTCTACCCTCCCCGGCTTTATTTGGTGAAGAGAAAAGTGGTTATCCACTTTGGTTATTTTCAGAAATCTTACCTTTCCATGAAATGCTTTTTCTCTTGTCTATTTGCATGCTAAATGTGTGATCTGATTTCTAGCAATATAATATATTTACATTTTTTTTTCTCCTTAATTCAGCCCATACAAAATACATTTTTGTTTTCCTCCCACTTTCTATTTTTAGCCTTCACTTTATTATTTGGTGCTTCCTTTTTATTTTCACAAGAGGATTGCTTCTTTTCACATCTTCATTCTTTCTGTTTTTATTTAAAAACATATTGGTGTGTTTCTTTTTACTAGTTTGAATTTTAATACTTAATTAGTATACTTGCATATATGTTTTATAGACAATAACTTGTATACATATATACATCTATATTATTTTATACTGACACACACATGCACATGTATGCTTAGTTACATTTTCATATATTTCTGCATATAGTACATTTGAGGGTTTTCTTTATTTATCAGTAAATATATATTTTCCATACATAGCATCATGTATTCATTCATAGTATCTAGGGATCTAGCTTTACTCATGTGTATTTTCTGTGCACAATTGCACATCATTTTATTATACTATACCAAGCTATTTCATCTTTCCTTAAAATGATTTTAAAAACTATCTTAAAATTATTTTAAGCTTATTTATATTTTCCAAAATAAATTTCTAAAATCTTGGGTCATTACATACACCCCACCTTTTAGAAATTGTGTCCCACAATTTTTCTCAGCTTACATTAATCTCAAGCTTAAATCAGAAAGCAAGTATTCTTCAACCTCTTAGATTTTTAGTTCTATCATAATAATTAAAAAAAATACATGCATCCAAAAGAAAAGCAAAAAAAAAATTATAATTACCTCTAATCTGAAAATAGCTTAGGGTAGTTCATCTTAACTTTGTCTTCCAATTCCCATGTGCAGTCACTGGGATCAAGACTCCACTGTACTTTCACAAGTTTCAGTGATTTATTCCTTAATTTCTTCACATCCTTTGCCAAAATTCCCACTGGATCTTTTTCATAAATCAAATTAGGGTTTATTTGTACTTGGGTTGGGGTCTCCAGAATTTCTGCCTTGTCATGTACCCACCTTCTCAGTTGTGATACATGAAAAACATCATGTATTCCTTGCATGTTTTCTGGCAACTCCAACTTATATGCCAAAGAACCAATTCTTTCTAGAATTTTGTATGGCCCAATATATCTTGGGGTTAACTTGCCTTGTTTTCCAAATCTCAGTACATTTTTCATAGGTGAGATTTTGATGAAAACAAAATTTCCCACTTCATATTCTACCTGCCTTTTTCTCATGTCTGCAAATTTCTTTTGCCTATCTTGTGTTGCTGCCATTCTTCTCCTTATCAACTCAATTTTCTCCTTAGTTTCTTGTATATACTCAGGCCCTAAAATGGCCCTTTCTCCTGCTTCTACCCAACAAACAGGTGACAAACAAGGCTTACCATATAAGGCTTCAAATGGAGCCATTCCTATGGTGCTTTGATAGCTGTTATTGTATGAAAATTCAACTAAATGAAGATAATCTTCCCAGTTGCCCCCAAAATCCAATACACATGCTCTCAACATGTCCTCCAAAACCTTGTTTACTACCTCAGTCTGCCCATCTGATTGAGGATGGTAGGCAGTACTTAAGCATAGTTCACTTCCCATTGCTTCTTGAAAGCTTCTCCAGAATTTTGAGGTGAAGATGGTATCCCTATCACTCACAATGGTTTTGGGAATGCCATGTAATTTTACCACTTCCTTCATAAAAACTTGAGCTAATTTTGGTGCCTTCCTTTCTGACTTGACTAGGATGAAGTGTGCTACTTTGGTTAGCCTATCAACTATCACCCATATGCTTGTATTTCCTCTCTTAGATCTAGGCAGTCCATCTATTAAGAGGCTGCATCAACCCTGATGGCCTTTGGGTTTCAGCCTTGACTTGTTGGCAAGTCATACATTTGGCAATGTATTTAGCTACATCTGATTTCATCCCCTTCCACCAGAAGTCTCTTTTCAAATTTTGGTACATCTTTGTGTTGCCTGGGTGTATAGAGTATTTACTTCTGTGATATTCATCCAATATTTCCTTCTTCAATTTTATATTCTCTGGCACACACATTCTATTTTGGTACCTCAAATAACCATTTTTATCAATATGGTGATTCATCACTTCCTCCCCTTTTGAGATGAGAGCTTTCTTCTCTAATAAGTTTGCATCCTGTTCTTGCATTTTCCCTATCTTCAAAATTAAATCTGGTTGAAGTGTCATTAATCTTAACTTCCCTTTATTTTCTTGTGCACCATGCATCTGCACATCCATGCGCACACAACCATTCTCCCCAATTTCTAACTCAGTCAGCAAAGACAAGTCCTTAAAGTCTTCTATCATCATCATAGCCAATTTAGCATGCTGTCTACTTAGAGCATCAGCAACTTTGTTTGCTTTGCCTGGGGTATAGAGTATGTCAAAGTCATAGGCAGCTAAAAACTCCACCCATCTATGTTGCCTCATGTTCAAATCTTTATGTGAAAATAAATATTTTAAAGACTTGTGGTCAGTGTAAAGTTTAAACTTAGTTCCTAACAAATAATGTCTCCAAAGTTTCAAAGCATATATCACAGCTGCTAATTCAAGATCATGTATGGCATAACTTGCTTCATGGGGTTTAAGTTGTCTAGATGCATATGCAATGACTTGGCCTTGTTGCATCAACACTGCACCCAAGCCCAACCCACTAGCATCAGTGTATACAACTAATTCTTCATTTCCATGAGGTACTTTTAAAATTGGAGCATTCACTAATGCCTCCTTCAACTTTTCAAAAGAATTTTCACATTTTTCTGACCAAACAAAAGCTAGGTTCTTCCTGGTTAGGTTAGTAAGTGGGGTAGAAATTTTTGAAAAATCTTTTATAAATCTCCTATAATACCCTGCCATCCCCATGAATGACCTCACTTCACTCACAGTGCTTGGCTTCTTCCATGCTTGAATAGGCACTTCTTTATTGGGGTTCATAGAAATTCCTTGGACAGATATAACATGGCCAAGAAAATGCACTTCTTCTTTCCAAAATTCACACTTTGAGTATTTTGCCTTTAAGTCTTTTTCCCTTAGTCTAGACAAAACCATGTGCAGATGACTTTCATGCTCTTCCACCGTTTTGGAATAAATTAAAATGTCATCTATAAAAATAAGCACAAATTTGTCTAAATAATCTCTAAAGGTTCTATTCATTAAATCTACAAAGTATGATGGTGCATTGGTCAAGCCAAATGGCATATCCAAAAATTCATACAACCCATATCTAGTGTTAAAGGCAGTATACTTGATGCTTGATTCTTCCACCTTCATTTGATGAAAACCAGATGCTAAATCTAGTCCAGAGAATACTTTTGCTCCAGCCAATTGATCAAAAAGATCATCTATTCTTGGCAGTGGGTATTTATTTTTAATGGTTACCTTGTTTAATTCCTTATAATCTATGCAGAGTCTCAAGGTACCATCTTGTTTCTTAACAAATACCACTGGTGCCCCCCAACAAGAATCACTGGGTCTTATAAAACCCTTATTTTCTAATTCTTCTAATTGTTTCTTTAATTCTTTTAGCTCATTTGGCCCCATTCTAATTGGCTTTTTAATCACTGGGCTTGCTCCTGGAACTAAATGAATTTGGAATTCCACTGACCTATGGTTTGGAACACCATTTACCTCCTCAAAAACGTCCAAGTATTCATTGACTATGGGAATTTCCTCAATAATATGTTCACTGATATCTTTACCCAAATCAATCAAATGACACAATTTTCTTCCCTTAGACACTTCCCAAAAAATTGTGATCCTCTAGCTTCCATGGTTTTGCAATGATATGGTGGATGAGTCTAAGTTAATTATGGCCTTAAATTGCCTTAACCAGTCTACTCCCAAAATGACACCTATGTTTGTGTAATTTAAAACATATAAATTGGAAATAAAAGTATCTCCTCCTATGTTTAATTCCACATCCACCCAAATCATGTTTAAAGCACTAGAACTTCCTAGTGGACTTTGTATATGTAAAAGGGTTTCAACCAATATGCAACTTAATTTCAGCATTTTAACTAATTCATAGGAAATTAAAGAATGAGTTGCCCCAGTATCATATACTACTGCTATAGGTATATTACAAATAAATAGTATACCTTCCACTTGTCTGTGTTCCTCAGCATTGGTCTCCACTGTTTTTCCTTTTCCTTCCAAGTTTGCTAATTTCCCTTGCTGCTTATTCTCAGGACAATTTCTTTTCATATGCCCCTCTTTCCCACATAAATAGCACTTAAAAGCTCCTCCTTTCAATTCTGGACATCTTGGTTTGATATGTCCTTCTTTTCCACATTGATTACACACAATTTTCTTCTTGGTTTCCTTAGCTTTAATATCCCCAGTAGACTTATTACTGGCCTCTTCTTTCTTCTTATCATAAGGATGATATCTCCCCTTACTCTTCTTACTGTTATTGTTCTTGAAATTTCTGAATTTTTCCCTTTCCTTGTCATGCTGCTCCAATCTCAAAGCCAAGTCTATCACTTGGTCAGAGGTCCTGTCAGCATAAGGTAACATAGCCCTGCAAAGTCCTGGGTTCAAACCTTTTATGTACCTATCATTTTTGGATGCTTCATCTGCCACCAGCATTGCTCCATATGTGGAAAGTCCCTCAAACCTTTGAGTGTATTCTGTGACAGTCATAGTTCCTTGCCTAAGTCTAATAAATTCTTCTAGCAAGGTAGACTTAGCTGATGCTGGTACAAACCTTGCTTCCAACATCTCCTTGAATTGATTCCAAGTGATTTCATTCTCATTTCTTCCTGCAATGATTACTTCCCACCAGCTTAAAGCTACTCCTTTTAGCTGTCTTGAAGCCACTTGCCTCCTTCTTTGATCATCAAGTTGCATGTCATTAAAAATTCTATCCAATGTTCTCAACCATGCTTGAATTTCCATAATACTCTCCGTCCTTTCAAAGCTTTTGCCTCCTAAATGAGTATATGTCTTGAGTAATTTTGAGAGCTCTTCATGGGGATTTTCTTGCCTTTGTCCTGCCCCATTCCTAAATGCTCTCACCAAGTCTTGCAGATTGACCAATGGTGGTGCATTGGAAGATACTGCTCCCTGGTTTGGTGGTCTTCCTACCATAGTTTGCTAATAACAATTTACATAGCTGGTTTAGTTTGATTGGTAATTTAATTATTTCAGTGGTTTTATTTTCACTGAAAACATTGTTATGCATTCAATCTCTTTAAAAAAAAAAATTCTATCAGAGAACTTGATCTTTATTTCCGCAATGTTTAATAACACAGCTCTGATACCAAAGGAAATGACCCTCTCTGATTTGTACCTAAAATTTTGCTTAGGATTTTTTTTTACATAGTGATATATATATATATATATATATATATATATATATATATATATATATATTATCCTATACATATATACTTCTAAATCCCAGAGTCATTTTTCCTTTTTCATGTAAACAAACTTTATCCAGGATCAACAAGTTTTACCAATATAAACATATCAGTATATTCACAACATATACACACACATGTGAAGATGCATGTGCACCTCTTGTTCAAATCAGAGTTATGGTAAAACAAGAGGATAATTTAATTGATTAAATTTAATCAATTCTCACATAGCTATATTCAATACATGTGATAAAATTACATTCATATGAGCATCAGCCTGATTTTTAGTCTTAATTACTGGGTAGATTCCAAAAAAAATGATTCTAAAAAAATCAGAAAATTATGTGACATTTATCTTTAAAATTTAATGGTGTAGTGCTTGTGCTCTGAAAATGATATATGTCTTTATCATTTTCTTTGTTTGCTTTTCTATAAATCTGCCCTGGGATGCAACTCTTTCCTGGAAAACTTTTAAGTAAAATACTTCATTTCTAAAACTTAATTTTTTTTGATGTCATGATGCAGCACTAAATGAAATGCAAACCAGGGTTAGTTTCCTGAGACCTGTGGGTACTTAACAAAGAAAAACTTGGCTCACATAAACTCTTTGTTCAGGCATACCTCATAAGATCTTAAAACGGTATGTATTTTTTTTCAAGTCTCAGTAAAAAGAAGTTCAGGTTCATATTAATATTTCAAAGGTACTGATGTACTAATATCTGAACAAAACATATTTAAACTAGTATATATATATATATATATGTTATCATGGACATTGTTTTCAACTCTTATGCTACATATTCATTTTTTATTCCAGCATAAGATATAAAGCATTTACATAGTGTAGAATTTGCATTTCAACAATATGCAGACACATCATACATTTTCCCTATGCTTTTAAACTTTTGCATTCACTTGTCATAAAGCAAGATTAACTACATGTGTTCTTCAAGACCTAACTGTTTCTACTCTCTCTATACTTAAAGTTCTTCATAGACTCAAGATTGACTAATACATTTATAAAATGTAACCCTCCCATTCACATAACATTCTTACTCAGTTTACTTACAGAATTATAGATAAAAAGATTTTCAACATTCCAGATAATGAAATTCAGATCTTTTTTTATAAACTCTAGTTACAAGTCAAATTCTTAACAAAATACTTGACCAATATCCAACTTCATTCAGTGCTTCCTAACATGGAAGTTTTAAAATATCAATACATGCAAATTCCATCTTTTAAGCTCTTATCTATCTAATTCTAGCATGCTATAATCTTCTTCTCAATGCCTTGCTCCTACTTCTACTTAGAGGCTGCTGTTCCTGAAAAAAGCATTTGAAGCTGCCCCATATCAAATGAGACACCCCATATGCCATTAGCACACTAGGGTCAGACACATGTCTGGTATGAGAAAATTCACTAAAATAATTTGTTAATTAAATTAAAATTTAATTAAGTACATATGCATATAGTTCTGCCTTTTGAAAACAAATAATACTGGTGTGCATGTTCTGTGTCATTGCATGTGCTCATTTTAATCTTTCCTTCCAGAGACTTATATAGAGATGGCACATGCATTCATGCATACAATTCAATCATAAATCAAATAATCATTCACACAGAACAGAAAAATTACCAGCATGAGTTAAATCATTTATTCCCTCCTCATATTTCATTTCTGGGAAAACTCTAGATCCTCATCATATCAAATATTCTTTCCTTGATATATTTATCTACCCTGGTCTCATCTGCAATCATATGAATCAATGGACACACTGTAATGAACTAATTCACTCCATTACACAAATATCTCAGGACTTAAACAAGCCATGTGTCATCTTGCATTACTCAAGAACACAAGTCATTCCTGTAATGATCTTGACCACATTTCCTAATCAGGTTCTTAGGTACTTTCTCTTTTAAATTTTTCATGGCAAACCCCTTCAGTGAATCATTTCACTACAACAAGCATTCATCTCATGGCATGTCACATTATTCATATAAACAAACAGAGGCAATCCAGCAATTTAAATATTGGTATTTATTTAAATAATTTCTACATATATATATATACATGTTCTTGCAATTTAAAAGAGGTGTAGACAACTAACATTGGTTTATGGCTTTTGAGAAGGTTCTCTCTTTTTTTTCTTCTGTTGCAAACATCTGTGCCTTAGTTAAACTCAGATTGACCAAGCTTCCTAAGTCACACAACTTATTTGCTAAGTATATGGATATTACATATTTTCTATGAACCAGGAGTATCAGCACATAGGAAAACCTATTGCACCCCCAATTCCTTTTTCATCTTAAGCCTCAGCACATATACATATGTATATTGCAGCTCACATGCTCATCAATTCTTCTGGGTGGAGCCAAAACCAACACTACTTGCCTATATTCAACATTTTATTTTCTGGGTATTTATTTATATTTCTAGACAGTATCTTATCAGAAAGAGATCTGGGTTTTTAAGATACTTATTTATTCATATTGATCATATTTAAGATACTCACAAAACAAAACAAACAAAACAGCAATCTAGCATTAAAGCATCTTTAATTTCTGAAAGACAATCACATATATATATTTATATATATATATTTTAAGAAAAATTAATTCATGAACTGGCTGCCTTCATTAGGACTTAGTGCCTTAAATTTTTGAGTGAGTTTTCTCACCTAGCCCACTTCTTTGCTTCCTTAGTTACTTGATAAACCTCTGCCTCTTGCCTCAAGCTCTTTTCCTTCACTTGCCTTATATTTTTATATGGTGTGTTTAATATTTTCTTTTCTTTTCCAAAATTCTTCTGGGAAGGAGAGGAGGCTGCTGCATATATATGCAGAGTTCTCCTTAGGGTTTTGGGTATTGGCTAAAGCCATTTTTGCCCACTAGAAAATTATGTTATCTGCATTCGTTCGAACCCAAAACTCTACCCTCCCCGGCTTTATTTGGTGAAGAGAAAAGTGGTTATCCACTTTGGTTATTTTCAGAAATCTTACCTTTCCATGAAATGCTTTTTCTCTTGTCTATTTGCATGCTAAATGTGTGATCTGATTTCTAGCAATATAATATATTTACATATTTTTTTTTTCCTTAATTCAGCCCATACAAAATACGTTTTTGTTTTCCTCCCACTTTCTATTTTTAGCCTTCACTTTATTATTTGGTGCTTCCTTTTTATTTTCACAAGAGGATTGCTTCTTTTCACATCTTCATTCTTTCTATTTTTATTTAAAAACATATTGGTGTGTTTCTTTTTACTAGTTTGAATTTTAATACTTAATTAGTATACTTGCAAATATGTTTTATAGACAATAACTTGTATACATATATACATCTATATTATTTTATACTGACACACACATGCACATGTATGCTTAGTTACATTTTCATATATTTCTGCATATAGTACATTTGAGGGTTTTCTTTATTTATCAGTAGATATATATTTTCCATACATAGCATCATGTATTCATTCATTGTAACGACCCAGAATTTTTAGAAATTAAAATTTGAATATTTAATTTATTTTAAATATTAATAAGTGAATTTATAAGTCAAATAAATTTTATTTTGATTTTTTGGATTTAATTTGATAATTAAATCGATAATTTAATATGTTAAATTATGGAAATAATTGAAAATAGAGTTAAATATGATTGAAAATAATTTGGAAAATTTTATTTAATCATACTGGAGTTATAGAAATATTTTAGAACTTTTAAAATCGAATTAAAAGTTAATTTGTGAAAATTGAATATTTTAATATTAAATAATCGACTGTAAAATAGCCAATTTTTGAACAGTCTCAGAATTGAACGAAACCAGTTTCATTGGATCCGTAATAGTTAGTTATTACCGGATTTCAATTTTCGTGTCAATCGGAGCTATCGTTTGATCGTGGCAGCTCGAAACGCATTGAATCGTTTTTAATTTAAATTTGGCGAGTCAAAATAGCCATTTTTCAAAAAGTCTCGGAATTCGACGAAACCAGTTTCATCGGATCCGTAATGTGATATTATTGTAAGGTTTCAAATTTCAAGTCAATTGGATTTACCGTTTGTCCGGTACAAATTAAAACGCCTAGAAATCGACTTAAATCGGTTTAATTTAAATTGAGCGTTTACAGCCATAACTCGCACATACTTCCGAATTAGCTTCCGAAACTTGTTCCATTGTGTCCGGAACGCGGGATAAACCCTAGGTACGCTGGTTACGGCGTCTAAATCGGAGTTCGGAATTCCCGGGATGAATAGTGTTTACGCTTGCTCGTTCTTATAAATAGCACCATTCACAAACTAAAAAAAAATAACATTCAAAACCCTAAACCTAAATTTGCAGCCGCCACCCCCATCTTGAACGGCCAGCATTTGTAGATCTTCCTTCCTTAATTACTTCAAATCTATATACAATTAGACGAAGTATTCAACACGAAAGTTAGAGAGCATCGAGTGGCCTTTCAATCTATACGGCTGAGATGTGGTTTGGTCGACTCGAGGCGGAGCAAATGGGGGCCGTGCGTGGCCAGTTGCGCACGCAACATGAAGAGGAGGAGGGGGCCGAGTTGCATCTCCTTCAGGCCGAGCATGGTGTTGACGATGGGCTACAAATTGGCGCGTCTTGATCGAGATATCGTCGAGAAACGAGGGTGTATAATTTAACCCTAAATTGCTATAATGGGTTTTGTTGTGCGGCCCTTATCTGTAGCTTGAACGAAAGGGGAAGAGAAAGGAAGGACGGCCTGGATTCAATAGGCATGGATCTGGTGGTTGTGGTGAGATGTGGGTTTAAAATATAAAAGTTTATGTTGAAATTAGTTTATAAAATCGTGTACAAACTTATAAAATGCATAACTTTTTCATACGAGGTCGAAAAAATGCAAACTCAGTTGCGTTGGAATCGTATGGACGAGCACTACGCGATGGAGTTGGTTTGGAGTCGTTTGGAGTTAGTGAGAATTTCGGGTAAAATTAAACGCGCGTTTAATTTTATTCGAAATAAAAGCTTAAACGGAAATTAAAACCAAGGTGAGAACTTCTCACTCAATCGAATCAGTTTCGATTTTATTTTAAATAGTTAGATTTAAAATATTTGAATGCATGTTTGAATGATGACTGTAAATTATTGATTGTTAAAATAGACATTATGCGCCGTTAGTAAGCGGATGTTATTTAATATAAACATATACCGCGAATATTTCATAAACAGTGAAATTGGTATTATATATAATATCAATATATATATATTGGCATATGTATATATTGCAGTTGTTGATTTCCCGCATTTTTTGTTTAGCGGATGAGACCCTATTACGCCGTTATTAAGCGGATAATATTTATTTAGAACATATACCGCGATAATTTCGTACTGGAGCGAAATTGGTATTGTGCTAATGTTTTTGGATGCAGGAAAACAGGTTGGAGGGATCCAACTGGATTCCTCAACAGTATTTATTTTATTTCAGATATTTTGATATTTGATGGATTATCATATCGATATATGATATCGTTGTTAGTCGTGATTGACTATTTGGTGTGTAGCATCATTGGACCCAGATTTTGGGATTTTAAAAGGGTTTTAAAGTGATTTTTGAAAATATACTATATTTTTTTGAATTGATCCATTATAAATAAATAAACGTTATAATTTTTAAAGTTATAAAAATTATGGTTTTTGTGAAATATAGTTAAAAAGCTGATTTTTAGAAATACGATTAAAAGTCGATTTTTGAGAAATATGAACTAATGATTTTATAAAATAATTTAAATTTGGATTTTTGAATATATTATAAAAGTTAAAAATAGGATTTATAAAATTTGATTTTTTATAAATCAAGATGGTGGGATTATAAAGGAATTTAAAGATGTTTTAAAAGAATAATATAAATTAATTTATCTTAAGAGATTTATAAATGGATATTTATAAATTGAATTATGGACATTTAAAACGAGTTTTTATAAGTGTTTGAATGTAGTGAAAATGAATTTCCTAAATGAATGAAATTTATGAAATTATAAACTGTGAAGTTATAAATGAGATTTTATAAGCAATAGGTTTATAAAATTTATAAAGTTATCGAAAGAATGAATTTTGGATAAATAAACAATCTTATCAGTTAAGATTAATAAATTGGGAAGTTAAATGAACGATTTTGTAAAATAATCGTTTTATAAGTAGTTAACTTATAATATGAACTTTTAGTCTATAATTGAATTATAAACTGAATAGGTAAATAAAAGGATTTATAAAAAAGGAAGTTTTTATAAATAAATAGAAAAGGAATTTATAAACGTTGTTTTATAAATTCGCAAATGACTTATTTTGACAAGTTAATTGTTATAACTTAGAAATGGAGTTATATTCACATTTTTTTAATAGTGAATAATCCTTTGAATTAAAATGAATAAAAGGATGAGATTTGTTAACGAAGTTTATTCACATTTTGAATAGTGAATAATACGTTAAAGGAATTGTTTTGAATGTGATGTTTTAAATAGAATTAAAACAATCTAACGATGTTTTTAAACATGTTGAGATTCGAAACCATAGATTTCAACATTTATTGTTGAAATAGATGTTTCGAGAAACGAAAGGAGATGATGGACTATAACATTGTTGTTATAGTAAATGATTTCCGAATGGAAATGTTTTGGTTTAGTATTGGGATTTATATATCTATTTTAATTTCGAATCCCTATACTAGTGATTTTGGGTTGTCGTAACGATGTTTTACGCAACATTCGTTTTGGCCCAAATAAATATGTTAAGTGAATGATTTCCTTAAAGAAAGAAATATATACTTAATTCGGTTTAAGTGTATTGAATATTTTCTAAGTGTTGAAAATAAAAGATTGTGAATTACTTATTTAATAAGTATGGGAATGTTTTCCAATATGAAGTGAAAAAAAATTAGAATTCATCTTTTTGAAGATAAATTGAAATGAATAGTTGAAATCATATATGCATGAATATTTTGAAATATAAATTCATTATGGAATTTATATGTGAAAAGTGAAATTGGTTAAAAATAAATATTGATTTATTTTTGACGTATTGAAATTATATATCTAGTAAAGATATTTTGGAAAATAAATAATTTGGAAAATTATTTGGAATCTGGTGATGTATGCATATCCATTGATAGTTCAATAGCCGACTATCAGTATTTCCCTTTGAATGGGTATTTGATGTGATTTGATTGAATTTGAATGCACACTTATTTTTGAATAAGCGCTCACTATTCGGGTTAACCGGGAAAGGACCATGGGGTCGTATAACCCATTCCGAATATGTGATACGTCGTTGTGAATTGCATTTGAAGATCGGTGTTGAAGACCGGTATTTGCAAGAGCGATAGGATGACCTATCGATTGTTTCTGCACCGAGTCGCGCCGGTATAGAAACTCCCTAAGTGATGGGAAATCCGATCAGGATTGTGAATATCCGGGTTGCAAGGACTTCTTTGTAAGTGCCTTCGGTTCTGTTCGAGCCCGGAACAGACTTGTATGGATTGTATGCCTGACATTACAAGTTGAGATATAAAGCCGATTTCTTTCAAATATATTTCTGTTGGTGGCGGAGAATTTATTCTTTGCTTAACACCCTTCTTTGAGACGTACGAGCTCAAAGGTTATATAGTTGAAGTTATCAGCGATATATTCCCAATTTGGTAATGTGACATGCTGAGTGATGCTGAAATGATCATTGTGTTGATTATTGTGATAGGATCATTTATTTGATCGTCTATCTTAGTGATCATTGTGTTGATCATTTATTGACCCAAAGCATGGCTTTTGTATAAAGTATGTTTTTGTGGACGTGACTTCGTCGAGCCTCACATCCCGGAAATGGTCAAAACAGGAAAGAAGCAGCAAGGTTATGAGGGGTAGCACCCTTTAGGATGTGTCCATTTCCTTCTGGAAAAGGGTGGTATCATGGTATGGAGCCCAGATACTTACTCATGTTGAAAACACTTTGTTATGATTGTGTGAATTGATTAGAGAGCGCTCTCGGAAAAAGGTCCCAAAGGACCGGGGGATGGCATATTCGGTCAGTTGTTGCTCAGTTAGGAGTAACCCGGCCTTGTGTTGGTTGAGATCCGGTTTGGTTCTCGGGGATGTCCATCCAGAGGCATTCTCAGTGGCAATGGGAAGTTCCTTGGCCTGACCATTTGTTGGAAATCCAATTCCCAATACGAAACTTGTACGGTATTAGTTGTAGAACCTGCTATTCACTTATGGTGGTCACCACTGTTTGGATGGTAGCTATAGTAGGCATACGATAATGGTCGTATGTTGGCTAAGATTTATATTCTACTTTCGAAATGAATTTTTCTCTACACTATGCACTAATAATAATATAAAATGTTATTTTAAATGCGTATCAAGCATCTTTGACTATCATAAGGAGAAATCTCCTCCGATTCTGCGTTTGCATGTGTGTGTGTGCGGGAGGCCTTATGGTAGTCTCATTTTTAAAAGCATTGCGAATTGATTTAAAAATATTCCTCTATTTTGATTTTAAAGATAAATAAACTGTTTTGAGTTCTCACACCAGTCACATGACTGACTTGGAGTTTATTGTTTTCCTTCCTAAACTCTGGGTGCCCACCAATTTCCACACGGGCAGTTAAGAGTTAGGTTTATCAGGATATTCTGGATATTCTGGAGTTGCTGGAGGCAAGCTGGATGGCATGGCGTATTACTAGTTTATATAGTATTTCTTTTCCGCTGCACTGTTTGATGTTGTTGATGTTGTACACTCTGATGATATGATGTAATGAAATGAAATGTAATGTAATAACTGATATAGTTCTTTGTTTAAAGATTATTCATTTATTATTATATGTTGTTCCGCTGCGAATTGTGAGATTCTGTTGTTGTTCTGTTGTTCCTTTCTGTCCCGTTCTATTTTAAAATTTTCTATTCTCTTATCTTCAAATTTCTTTTCTCCCTCTATTTTCTATCTTCTGTTTTTCTAATTCTCTGTTTTCTAAAAAAATTGTCTATCTTCTTTTCCCTCTATTTTTCTTTTTTCTATTTTCTTCTTTCCTATCTTCTTTCTTCTTTTCTTTTTCTTAAAAACCCTCAGTATTCGGTTTTCCGTCGTTCGATTTCTCGGCAGTCGATAAAGTGAGTGTCGATGTCGGATTTTCGGAAGACGAAGAATCGAGCCCTGACAATGTGGTATCAGAGCTTATGGTTAAGCGACAACCATGGTTCTGTTGGGTATTATTCATTAGAGATAGAGTCAGCAGTACTCTAGAATGAATTTGAGAGTAATAATAGCTATGAGTGCGTATTTGTTAGTGAATATAAAAAAATTGTTTTATATTGTGATGATTGGTTTATTGAGTGGCATATGAACTTTCGTCAGCGTGGTCCGCAAGACTATGCCGAAGGGGTTTCTAAACACTTGAATAGAACAATTCGGCACAATATTATTTTTAAAATTGGGTAAATGAAATAATTTTACCTTAAGTACATTTTGTATGTAAAGAAATAATTTTTCAAAATTATTAAAGTGTATATAAGTTGATTGTTAGGTTGTTTGAATAATCTAAATAAAAGAATAATTGTATAAGTAAAATGAATTATAAGAATAGAATTATAATTAAAGTGATTTACAATTGTGAAATAAACTTATATATATAAAAAGTGAAACTATATGAATATATCTATGAATATGAGTTGTGAATAAAAGTGAATTTAAAGTTAAATGGAAGTATAACTTAAGTGTTGTTGAATGGAATTGATATCGATATCAAACTAAATTAATGAAGTTAAGTAATAAATGTGAACTTAAGTTATGTGAATGAAATTCAACTTTAGGAAATTGAATTAAATAAAACCAATTGGAAAGTAAAGATGTTAAACCAAAATGAATGTAAGTGAAGCAAAGAAATTTGGTTGTAATTGATATACATTGGTTGTTATATGATTGTTAGTTGATTGTATAAAATTCATTAAGTATTAATGAAATTGAAAACTATGAAATTGAATTCAAATTAGAAGTAAATAAATTTGAATAGAATTGAATGTGAATTGGATTTAAATTAGTAAATGTTAACTAATTGAATTGAGAATGAATGTTGATAAAATCCAATGTTGATAAATCAAATATGATTTAGAGTGAAAACCAATTCATTAAGTATTAATGAGAATATGAATGAATTTGTTGAATGTTAGTTGGTTGATGGTTGAATATATATTTCTATTGTTGCATTTGCTATGTGATATATATAGTTGTTATGTTGCTATATGTTGTATATTGAGATTATTTGCATATGAGCATATTCTCATGTTGTTTGTTGAGTGTTTAGTAGGTGCGGATCGCGTTTGCTTCCCATTTGGAGTTCGCTTTAGCGTTATATTAGCCGTATATGCTTGCTAATAAAGTATAAGGTACATATCTCGGATTAAATATCGTACTTTTACACTTTTTTCCCTTCGGGATGCCTCATTACTTGATGAGATGTATATTTGTGATATATATACTGTCATTTTTTTTTTCGGATCGAGCCGCGCAAAGGAGACATGGCGAATTTTTCCGGAAATTTAAGGCGTTAGAAAATTTTTGAGAAAATGGGAAAATTTTGAAAACTTTAACTTTGATTTTGGAATTGAAAATTAAACAATAGTAGTTGTTTTTGAAAAGATAACTAAGTATGATTTGAAAACTTAGTAAAGTATATGTAAAAAGTTTAATTATGAATTTTGGAAAGTTAATAGATTCTGTAACCTTTCTTAATTGTAATTTCGAGGACGAAATTCTTTTAAGGGGGAAAGATTGTAACGACCCAGAATTTTTAGAAATTAAAATTTGAATATTTAATTTATTTTAAATATTAATAAGTGAATTTATAAGTCAAATAAATTTTATTTTGATTTTTTGGATTTAATTTGATAATTAAATCGATAATTTAATATGTTAAATTATGGAAATAATTGAAAATAGAGTTAAATATGATTGAAAATAATTTGGAAAATTTTATTTAATCATACTGGAGTTATAGAAATATTTTAGAACTTTTAAAATCGAATTAAAAGTTAATTTGTGAAAATTGAATATTTTAATATTAAATAATCGACTGTAAAATAGCCAATTTTTGAACAGTCTCAGAATTGAACGAAACCAGTTTCATTGGATCCGTAATAGTTAGTTATTACCGGATTTCAATTTTCGTGTCAATCGGAGCTATCGTTTGATCGTGGCAGCTCGAAACGCATTGAATCGTTTTTAATTTAAATTTGGCGAGTCAAAATAGCCATTTTTCAAAAAGTCTCGGAATTCGACGAAACCAGTTTCATCGGATCCGTAATGTGATATTATTGTAAGGTTTCAAATTTCAAGTCAATTGGATTTACCGTTTGTCCGGTACAAATTAAAACGCCTAGAAATCGACTTAAATCGGTTTAATTTAAATTGAGCGTTTACAGCCATAACTCGCACATACTTCCGAATTAGCTTCCGAAACTTGTTCCATTGTGTCCGGAACGCGGGATAAACCCTAGGTACGCTGGTTACGGCGTCTAAATCGGAGTTCGGAATTCCCGGGATGAATAGTGTTTACGCTTGCTCGTTCTTATAAATAGCACCATTCACAAACTAAAAAAAAATAACATTCAAAACCCTAAACCTAAATTTGCAGCCGCCACCCCCATCTTGAACGGCCAGCATTTGTAGATCTTCCTTCCTTAATTACTTCAAATCTATATACAATTAGACGAAGTATTCAACACGAAAGTTAGAGAGCATCGAGTGGCCTTTCAATCTATACGGCTGAGATGTGGTTTGGTCGACTCGAGGCGGAGCAAATGGGGGCCGTGCGTGGCCAGTTGCGCACGCAACATGAAGAGGAGGAGGGGGCCGAGTTGCATCTCCTTCAGGCCGAGCATGGTGTTGACGATGGGCTACAAATTGGCGCGTCTTGATCGAGATATCGTCGAGAAACGAGGGTGTATAATTTAACCCTAAATTGCTATAATGGGTTTTGTTGTGCGGCCCTTATCTGTAGCTTGAACGAAAGGGGAAGAGAAAGGAAGGACGGCCTGGATTCAATAGGCATGGATCTGGTGGTTGTGGTGAGATGTGGGTTTAAAATATAAAAGTTTATGTTGAAATTAGTTTATAAAATCGTGTACAAACTTATAAAATGCATAACTTTTTCATACGAGGTCGAAAAAATGCAAACTCAGTTGCGTTGGAATCGTATGGACGAGCACTACGCGATGGAGTTGGTTTGGAGTCGTTTGGAGTTAGTGAGAATTTCGGGTAAAATTAAACGCGCGTTTAATTTTATTCGAAATAAAAGCTTAAACGGAAATTAAAACCAAGGTGAGAACTTCTCACTCAATCGAATCAGTTTCGATTTTATTTTAAATAGTTAGATTTAAAATATTTGAATGCATGTTTGAATGATGACTGTAAATTATTGATTGTTAAAATAGACATTATGCGCCGTTAGTAAGCGGATGTTATTTAATATAAACATATACCGCGAATATTTCATAAACAGTGAAATTGGTATTATATATAATATCAATATATATATATTGGCATATGTATATATTGCAGTTGTTGATTTCCCGCATTTTTTGTTTAGCGGATGAGACCCTATTACGCCGTTATTAAGCGGATAATATTTATTTAGAACATATACCGCGATAATTTCGTACTGGAGCGAAATTGGTATTGTGCTAATGTTTTTGGATGCAGGAAAACAGGTTGGAGGGATCCAACTGGATTCCTCAACAGTATTTATTTTATTTCAGATATTTTGATATTTGATGGATTATCATATCGATATATGATATCGTTGTTAGTCGTGATTGACTATTTGGTGTGTAGCATCATTGGACCCAGATTTTGGGATTTTAAAAGGGTTTTAAAGTGATTTTTGAAAATATACTATATTTTTTTGAATTGATCCATTATAAATAAATAAACGTTATAATTTTTAAAGTTATAAAAATTATGGTTTTTGTGAAATATAGTTAAAAAGCTGATTTTTAGAAATACGATTAAAAGTCGATTTTTGAGAAATATGAACTAATGATTTTATAAAATAATTTAAATTTGGATTTTTGAATATATTATAAAAGTTAAAAATAGGATTTATAAAATTTGATTTTTTATAAATCAAGATGGTGGGATTATAAAGGAATTTAAAGATGTTTTAAAAGAATAATATAAATTAATTTATCTTAAGAGATTTATAAATGGATATTTATAAATTGAATTATGGACATTTAAAACGAGTTTTTATAAGTGTTTGAATGTAGTGAAAATGAATTTCCTAAATGAATGAAATTTATGAAATTATAAACTGTGAAGTTATAAATGAGATTTTATAAGCAATAGGTTTATAAAATTTATAAAGTTATCGAAAGAATGAATTTTGGATAAATAAACAATCTTATCAGTTAAGATTAATAAATTGGGAAGTTAAATGAACGATTTTGTAAAATAATCGTTTTATAAGTAGTTAACTTATAATATGAACTTTTAGTCTATAATTGAATTATAAACTGAATAGGTAAATAAAAGGATTTATAAAAAAGGAAGTTTTTATAAATAAATAGAAAAGGAATTTATAAACGTTGTTTTATAAATTCGCAAATGACTTATTTTGACAAGTTAATTGTTATAACTTAGAAATGGAGTTATATTCACATTTTTTTAATAGTGAATAATCCTTTGAATTAAAATGAATAAAAGGATGAGATTTGTTAACGAAGTTTATTCACATTTTGAATAGTGAATAATACGTTAAAGGAATTGTTTTGAATGTGATGTTTTAAATAGAATTAAAACAATCTAACGATGTTTTTAAACATGTTGAGATTCGAAACCATAGATTTCAACATTTATTGTTGAAATAGATGTTTCGAGAAACGAAAGGAGATGATGGACTATAACATTGTTGTTATAGTAAATGATTTCCGAATGGAAATGTTTTGGTTTAGTATTGGGATTTATATATCTATTTTAATTTCGAATCCCTATACTAGTGATTTTGGGTTGTCGTAACGATGTTTTACGCAACATTCGTTTTGGCCCAAATAAATATGTTAAGTGAATGATTTCCTTAAAGAAAGAAATATATACTTAATTCGGTTTAAGTGTATTGAATATTTTCTAAGTGTTGAAAATAAAAGATTGTGAATTACTTATTTAATAAGTATGGGAATGTTTTCCAATATGAAGTGAAAAAAAATTAGAATTCATCTTTTTGAAGATAAATTGAAATGAATAGTTGAAATCATATATGCATGAATATTTTGAAATATAAATTCATTATGGAATTTATATGTGAAAAGTGAAATTGGTTAAAAATAAATATTGATTTATTTTTGACGTATTGAAATTATATATCTAGTAAAGATATTTTGGAAAATAAATAATTTGGAAAATTATTTGGAATCTGGTGATGTATGCATATCCATTGATAGTTCAATAGCCGACTATCAGTATTTCCCTTTGAATGGGTATTTGATGTGATTTGATTGAATTTGAATGCACACTTATTTTTGAATAAGCGCTCACTATTCGGGTTAACCGGGAAAGGACCATGGGGTCGTATAACCCATTCCGAATATGTGATACGTCGTTGTGAATTGCATTTGAAGATCGGTGTTGAAGACCGGTATTTGCAAGAGCGATAGGATGACCTATCGATTGTTTCTGCACCGAGTCGCGCCGGTATAGAAACTCCCTAAGTGATGGGAAATCCGATCAGGATTGTGAATATCCGGGTTGCAAGGACTTCTTTGTAAGTGCCTTCGGTTCTGTTCGAGCCCGGAACAGACTTGTATGGATTGTATGCCTGACATTACAAGTTGAGATATAAAGCCGATTTCTTTCAAATATATTTCTGTTGGTGGCGGAGAATTTATTCTTTGCTTAACACCCTTCTTTGAGACGTACGAGCTCAAAGGTTATATAGTTGAAGTTATCAGCGATATATTCCCAATTTGGTAATGTGACATGCTGAGTGATGCTGAAATGATCATTGTGTTGATTATTGTGATAGGATCATTTATTTGATCGTCTATCTTAGTGATCATTGTGTTGATCATTTATTGACCCAAAGCATGGCTTTTGTATAAAGTATGTTTTTGTGGACGTGACTTCGTCGAGCCTCACATCCCGGAAATGGTCAAAACAGGAAAGAAGCAGCAAGGTTATGAGGGGTAGCACCCTTTAGGATGTGTCCATTTCCTTCTGGAAAAGGGTGGTATCATGGTATGGAGCCCAGATACTTACTCATGTTGAAAACACTTTGTTATGATTGTGTGAATTGATTAGAGAGCGCTCTCGGAAAAAGGTCCCAAAGGACCGGGGGATGGCATATTCGGTCAGTTGTTGCTCAGTTAGGAGTAACCCGGCCTTGTGTTGGTTGAGATCCGGTTTGGTTCTCGGGGATGTCCATCCAGAGGCATTCTCAGTGGCAATGGGAAGTTCCTTGGCCTGACCATTTGTTGGAAATCCAATTCCCAATACGAAACTTGTACGGTATTAGTTGTAGAACCTGCTATTCACTTATGGTGGTCACCACTGTTTGGATGGTAGCTATAGTAGGCATACGATAATGGTCGTATGTTGGCTAAGATTTATATTCTACTTTCGAAATGAATTTTTCTCTACACTATGCACTAATAATAATATAAAATGTTATTTTAAATGCGTATCAAGCATCTTTGACTATCATAAGGAGAAATCTCCTCCGATTCTGCGTTTGCATGTGTGTGTGTGCGGGAGGCCTTATGGTAGTCTCATTTTTAAAAGCATTGCGAATTGATTTAAAAATATTCCTCTATTTTGATTTTAAAGATAAATAAACTGTTTTGAGTTCTCACACCAGTCACATGACTGACTTGGAGTTTATTGTTTTCCTTCCTAAACTCTGGGTGCCCACCAATTTCCACACGGGCAGTTAAGAGTTAGGTTTATCAGGATATTCTGGATATTCTGGAGTTGCTGGAGGCAAGCTGGATGGCATGGCGTATTACTAGTTTATATAGTATTTCTTTTCCGCTGCACTGTTTGATGTTGTTGATGTTGTACACTCTGATGATATGATGTAATGAAATGAAATGTAATGTAATAACTGATATAGTTCTTTGTTTAAAGATTATTCATTTATTATTATATGTTGTTCCGCTGCGAATTGTGAGATTCTGTTGTTGTTCTGTTGTTCCTTTCTGTCCCGTTCTATTTTAAAATTTTCTATTCTCTTATCTTCAAATTTCTTTTCTCCCTCTATTTTCTATCTTCTGTTTTTCTAATTCTCTGTTTTCTAAAAAAATTGTCTATCTTCTTTTCCCTCTATTTTTCTTTTTTCTATTTTCTTCTTTCCTATCTTCTTTCTTCTTTTCTTTTTCTTAAAAACCCTCAGTATTCGGTTTTCCGTCGTTCGATTTCTCGGCAGTCGATAAAGTGAGTGTCGATGTCGGATTTTCGGAAGACGAAGAATCGAGCCCTGACATTCATAGTATCCAGGGATCTAGCTTTACTCATGTGTATTTTCTGTGCACAATTGCACATCATTTTATTATACAATACCAAGCTATTTCATCTTTCCTTAAAATGATTTTAAAAACTATCTTAAAATTATTTTAAGCTTATTTATATTTTCCAAAATAAATTTCTAAAATCTTGGGTCATTACAACCCACATATTCATTTCCAGGTACATGTTATGTTTTCTACTTTCATTTTATATTTTATGAACTTATCATATGTCTTACTTGTGTATCAAATACACATGTTCAGGTTTACGATAATTCATGATGAATTTGACGAAATAAGTGGACCCATTTCGATAGCATTAGACCTTGGACTGGGTGTGTATATATTTATAGATAATAAGTGCTTTTTCCTTAATCGTTTGAGATAAAAATTTACTAATACTACATGATTCATGATCTAAGATTAAAGAATTATTTCTTAAAGATATGGATTAGCCCATAACTCTTAAATAATTTTTAGTTTTTTTAAAACTCATATATTTTCTATAGATAATGCATCACTATTAATATGAAAAAAAATGTCATTATTGTTATATTTTTATATTATAATGAATATTCATAATATTCACATTAAAATAAAACTATATCTATTTTCAGTTAATACTAAAAAGGGTTATTATTTCTTAAATAATATATGGGGTGTGTGTGTGTATACAGAAATGTAATCTTTCATAACTTAATGGGTCCGCTAATAAGTGACATTGGTATGCTCCCACTATTTCCACCATTATAATAATAGTGCATGGAAAATGAAGCTCCATTCAATCTTTTACTACGGAAAATTTATATGATCCATTGGAACTCATTTGCAATCGAGATTAATATATTGAGCTCAGAGAAATGACTGCCATAGAAAACAATTTTCTATAATAAATACATTTGGAATAGAAATCACATTTCTCATTCATATTTAGTATCTACCAGTATTTTATATAATTCACGTTTTCGGTGTCTCTTTATGAAATGGAGTTAACCATCACTCTCCTCCATCCCAACCATGCATATGTTTAATCTACTTTAAAACATTCACTCGTTTGCTATCCTTTCCAATTGGTCGAACAATTCAAATCGACCCGAAATCTTTATAAAAGTGCATTCAAAAATCCTCAACCTTTATAAGGATATCGAATAGGTTGCATAAACTAATAGAAAAATATTTTAGTAATCAATCTCCTAGGTTGGTCTTTAGTCCTTGGTCTAGTGTTGTTTTCAACATAACAAGATTTTCATTATATTTAATCGTTTTAAGCGTATGATCT
Source organism: Allium cepa (assembly GCA_030765085.1). Lineage (NCBI taxonomy): Eukaryota > Viridiplantae > Streptophyta > Magnoliopsida > Asparagales > Amaryllidaceae > Allium > Allium cepa. Next base: position 1,001,661,447 of record CM060934.1, read on the forward strand.
TACACTATGGTTTACTTGCACATTTCGAATGAATCAATTTCATTGAGATTTCGTATATTACAAGTGCGACTATTCACTATACAACTTTTGTTTTGTGCTCGAATATGGATCAAATATCCATATTCTTGTACTGCTTTTGAGTTCAAAATTCATAGAAGACAATGCATAATCTCAAGCAAATAAACACATAAGTGACCAAGGTACGATTATATTTTGTACTTATATAATTTAGCTCTTGTATGGGTGTTGAAATGACCACATGCCAAAAGATATAATGGTAAGTATATTTTATATTTCTACATCAATCTTAATTCAATTCATTTGTATATTTTAATTGATAAACAATTTCATTAATTATATTAGTTGCGCATATTTATCGAAGTATATTAACTTATATAACAAATGTTCTTATAATATTTGAATAACTAGATGTTCTGATTTTATTTTTCTAATAAGACTCTCCAATTTATCTAGTAAATATTAGGACTCACTTGCCTTGGGATTTTGAGCTTGAGTTTTCTTAACAAATCACAGCCCCGCAAGTGATGGATGACTCTTTACCGGTTCTGTCATATAAAACTCCTAACTATTTTCATTTCCCCAATCTCAATTTTCACCTTGAGTTCGCTTAACAAATCAAAAGAGATTATTCGCTTTTACCTATCATTTCTTGATGGCCTAAGCGTAGATGTTTATACCTTGGGTTTCCACAATAGATATAGGCACTTATCTTGAATTGCCTAAAATATATTAATAGTACAACACATAACAGCCCTACCTTGAGTTTTCTTAACGACTAGTGGGTATACAGTAATATATTAATATATAAATTATAGAGGGCACCTTTAATAAAGATTCACGATCTTTAATAATATTAGAATACATGTATTTAAGGAATAATTTGAATCTTTTGAAATACCCTAATGATACACGTGTCGAACATATCTGACATCACGGTATATGTAAAATGCCTATTTATTTGTTCCAAAAATCTATTTTGGGTTTATTATTATTTATTTATTTTGGCAAGGCCGACTGGTTTTATTGTGGGCTGTCCACTTATTATTACGAACGTAATAAAAATTTGAAATGCATGTGTACGGTAAAGCACCTTAACTACTAAGAAAGAGGAAAATACAGCATAGGATTGTTACTTATATGCTACAACTACTATAAATATCACATAGACTAGGTCTCCTTAGGAGAGGAAGAAGCACCTACGTCCGCTAACACTTAGGAAGATATCACAGGGAAATTCCCAATAAGATCAGCAAAGGGGCGGAAAATCATAATAAGACACGGGTCATAATCCAAAGAATCAGAAGTGTATCTAAATAACTGATCCTAGGAAGTATCAGTTAGCATGATTGGATTCGACCTCGCTTACTGACCGTCCATATTGAGAACTAAGGAATCACACGAAGTACTGTAACGAAGGCATTTGAAGTCCAGATGATCATCAAAAACAAATCTAAAAAAGGACTTGTCCAAGGGGTTAAATCTCATATCAGATTTGAGATCAACCCAACACCTCTCGTACTCAACCCAAACAATAGGCAAATGCGGAGGTACAGGATCTGGAGCAGCTATAGGAATAACTGAAACATCATAAGGGACCACAGTGGCAATAGGGGATGCAGGCCTAGCAGCAGTACAAGAAGATGGATCCGGGACAGATAAAGGAACTGCTAGAGGAAGGGCAAACTGAGAGACGTGGAAGCAACCTTAGGAACCATTTCCATAGCGGGGTGCAAGGTAGAGGGATCTTAGGAACAGCCGTGGAGACTACATAATGCTTGTAGGAGATGGCCAGGTGGCCAAAATAGTGATAGGTGATACAAATATCTAGAACCCAACCATAACGAACACGGACTTCCACTACATGCCCTACAACTAGATGAATAGGAATAGAGGAAGGGAAGAGCTTATCTGGGGTAAATTCTATTAGAACCTTAGAATACACCAATTTTTCACGCGCAACGGTATCAGAGTCAAAATATTTCAATTTGCTTACCTTACAAGCTGGCAAATTCAAACCAAGTAACGGCTGTAGAGCAGAGGGAATTTGTGAAAAGTAAACCCATACCAAAATAGAAAGACCTGTTCATGAGCACTAGCTATTGTTGGAGACCATAGAGTAATAATAAAATGTTTTCCATCAAAAAAAGAAGGCTCATCCTCAAGAACTGGCTGGTGTTCCTCGAAGGAGGAAAACATAAAGAAATACATGGAGTCAACCAGCTTAACACTTAATACACCACGAAGCTTCCAAGCCATTCGACAAACTGTAGTCGCGTCATGAAGGCGGCGATTTGGTTCCAAAAAGAAACCAACCAAATATTCTGACCAATAGTACAAACCGGCTTGCACTACAATTAGAGGAGGGATTATCACTCCATTTTCCTCGACCATTTCAAATTCAGTCGATTTGTAATCTCCCACATTATGGGGCAGAAAAGTGAAAAGTAAAGACTACGATTTGGAGCATGCCTGGGCAAAGAGTAGCAGGACAATGATTATGAACGGTAGGAACGGGTTGCTCCTTAACATTGAGAATACCATAAGTGGACCAGAACACTTATCACTGTGATAGGGAACAAAATTCTCAATGGAATTAACACAAACACTAGAGAAGCATCGCTCAATGCCAGAATTAAAAGCCATTGATTTATAATTTTCACGTCCAGATAGACCAACCTCTGCACCAACAACGTCAGTGACATTGCTCACAACGTTCGAATCAAACACATTATACATAGGACTAGAATTCCCTAAGCCAAACCGTTCACACTTTTCGATCAAATCACATTTCGATTTCTTAATTAAATCGGCCTTATCTTTGCAAGCATTGTGAGTAAAAGGCGGCTTACCAAACACATTCGAAGGCATAACTCCAATCTCAATTAGACAGACAGCACCGGGCAAGGAACTCGAAACCACTGGACTCGAGCCAGGGCAAACTACAGTGCCAGGAATGGCAGGATTGACTGCGAGCAGAAGAGGAAATCAATGACAGAATGTAGGAGAGGCAAAGGACCAATTTTAAGCATTCATAAGCAAGATTAATTGGTCACACCAATTTTAATTAAGTTAAATAAATTAAATAAATTTCTTTGATCACTTTATTTTTAACCATGATCTCTCTAAATCATTTAGTTAATTACAACGTAGTAATTAATCATCTTTTAATTACCCATTAATTATCCATAATTACTTCTATTAAGTAATTATCCATCGGTTAATTATCCTCAATTAATTAATCTTTAATTATTAATTAATTTAACCTTTAATTGTAAGTTAAATTAATTCTTGACAAATTTATTCTTTAATTACGTATATTAAGTAATTATTATTTAAGTAATTAATCTCTAATTACTTACATTGATTAATCACTAATTACTAAAGATTAATCTCTGATTGTTAGTTACCCTTTTATTTAATAGCATTTAGAATTAACTATCCTTTAATTGCTTACTTAAATTAATCCTTTAATATATTACACTAAGTAATTACTCCTTAATTAACTCCCTAAAGTAATTATCCTTCTTTAGTAGAAATTATCCAATGATTACTTATACTAAGTAATCACTTAATTAAATACATTAAGTAATTAATACTTAATCAATTTCATAAGTGTTTATTCTTAATTACTTGCATAACCTTATATGAAAATACTTATGAATTATTAATTAATTATCCTAATAATTATTCAAACCGAACAATTTTAAAATCAAAGACATTCTTAATTCTGAAACTTGATTTCAATCCCCGATCCATATCTTTATTTGAAACCAACTTAATTTTCTCTGGGAAAGAATATTTGTTTAAAAACTTATTAAAACTTTGCTTTTAAAAAAACATACTAAAATTCTCGGACCCGATTCAATTTTCCACGAGACCACTCTCGAGCTTAACCCAAACCATCTCTCTCCTCATTCTACACGAAACCCCGAGTCAATATTGAGCTACACCATCATCTTCCTCGAAGAAAAACTCATCTCAATACATCAGACACGCCACGACACACGTGCATGTACACACGACAACGACTATTCTCCGATCAACTTCGTCGACTCCCTCTGGTCACCAATGACCCCCTCAATCACTCCGACCTCCCAGCTTCCTCGATCAAGCCATAAATCAGAAATGAGCCGTTCGCTCAAAACTGGAATTCAAACAATTGACCACCAACCACAAATGTCACCACCACAGACCACCGATCATCACGAGATCGCCATGAAACAACCCCAGGACAAAACTCAAAAAAATCCTAAACCTACCCCTCGCCTACGCCTCGGTGGCTTTGAATTTTAGTGACCAATTTCCTCGAGATCGCCTACACCCAGGCTATCTTCAACCATGATCTCGAAACTCCAAGTTGCGTCGATCGCAAGAAATTGGCGATAAACCCAAATTCATTCAAATCCCATTATCTCATAAGATCCCATACTAAAAATCTCAATTTATACACCTAAATTCATGATTTTGCTTCACGAACTGGAATTTATATTCAAAGATTTAAATTAACAAGTTCGATTTTAACCCATTACAATGATATCCACAGTAATTTATATGTTTTGAGATAAATACTTGATACATATCTTTGAATCTATTTTTAAATTTCATACTACTCTGTAATGATCATTTTTCATTCAAGAATCATGGTTGAAATTTGATCATAGAAAGATATATGAATTTTCAAATGAAACTGAAGCCTGTAAATCAACAGAGCAGTGTATTTATTACATATTCACATAGATATTCACATTTATATACATAACAGCTCAGACATAATCCAGAAAACAGTCATGCATACATAAATTCAATGTTCCATATTGGTTTGTCCCATGAGATTAATTAAAACTGGTTTTAAAGAGAAAAATTTACTCACTTGTTCCATGACAGAGGCCCGAAATCTGAAATTTTGAATTTAATATTGATCTTAGTTTTGAGAATTAATGAAGATGACCTAAAACTTGATTTTTAAGCTTGCTTTGATTTCTTCTTCCTGATTTTTCTTTTGAATATATCCAAGGTTTATGAAATGCTTGCAGGCTTACATTCCAGATGAATTTTCTGGTTTGCAAACTTGCTAATTTTGATTTGGATCATGATTTCTGGTTTTAGAGGTGTTTGATTTAAGAAATTTTCATTGTTTCTCTCTCTTTTTTAAGAAGTTAAGAAGATAAAAGAAATGGAAAGATGAATGAAGTATGTTTATATAATGAAAATTAGAATTTATTAAAATTAAAGAAAATAAGAAATAAATTTTTTTGACACTTGTCACATTAAAGGCTAATTATCCTACACATATACTTAGCATGGTTTTTAAAGGCTACACTTGTATTATTTTACTTATATTATTTTTAAACGATTTTTAAAAGCTTTTATCTTAATTAATAAATACATTTCTAAACTAATAAATGCTTTCTTTAAGATATCCATTATTTTTATATCCAATTTACTTTAAGATATTTATCTTTGAATTTCAATTTAAATATCCAAATTCAAATTCAATTTCAAATTCAATTTAAAAATTAATTTGATATATACATATAATTTTAACAAATCCAAATTCCATTTGTATATAATAATTCTATTTAAAATCTATATATATACAACATAATTATTATTATTGTTTAAAATAACAATTTTATCAATTATAATTAATTTATAATGGAGATTATCACATTTAAATTTTTCTTGAATCCAGAATATCACATTCCTCCCCCCTTTGAATCTTTTCGTCCTCGAAAAGGAACGAAGCCACAATTATTAAAATGATTATTATCAGAGAAATTTCTCTTTGAACATTTTTAAAACACTTTACAATCTATATAATACTGCTAAAATAGTTTTTATAAAATTATCATTTTTTAACTTGATGTTTCAACAAGTCCGTCCTCGTTGTCACAGAAATTTGATCATACGTTGATCAGGTGCAGGACTGAAAATCTATAAGTCCTTAGCAGACCCATTTTCAACACCCAGTGAAAATACTTGGAAAATAATTTTATGAAAATATAAAAAAACATTTTTGAAAATAGATGAAATATCTTTGGTGAGAATGCTCTGCAAAATCATCACCCCCATCCATGGTCGCAATTAACCCGATGGTTACGTTGTCATTCTGGCAAAATCCATAGATAACTGTAGGACTCCGCGCCTATCGGTTACATCATGGAATCTGCTATAGATCGCATCTACAACCAGGGTTACGTTGTTGCCACAGCAAAAACCCATATAACTGTAGGCCTCAGCGCCCTCGAATTTCGCTGCCAAAATAATGAAACTTCTCCACTCCCACATAGGTCGCAGACTACATCAGTCAAGTCCCAATGTAGCCTTAGGCTCTCACGGTCTCTCGACTTTCGCTAAGTCTCTATAGGCCGCAATCTACCGATATAGAATCAAACGTTGACTGTTGGCTCTCAGCGGCACACACGACTTTCACTATATTACCATAGGTCGCAGTTTACCGATGTAAAATCAAACGTAGACTGTTGGCTCTCATCGGCACACATGACTTTCGCTATGGTCTACAGTAATCGCAGTGACATCGAGTTAAACTGTCATCACAACATAACTCAAATGCCACTGTAGGCATCAGCGCCCTCAACTTCCGCTGCACACTACACATAATCCTCAGGAACTAGTTTTGTCCGGACTCCTCATAGGATCAACTTTAGAAACCCCCCCCTTAGGGTTCAAAGCAGTACCATCCTCTGGCACTCCTGAGAAGTTCATTCCAAGGGAGCACCTTTTTCTTCAGAGCCATATTCAAAACACTTTATACTATACACATATAGTGTCTTCCAAATCATACACCTAGTATGAATCTCATATAAATCTCCTTTCTCAAAATCGATTATCCCAAAATCGAATTGATTTTTCCCAAAAATCAAAAAGCCTTTCCAAATCCAAAGGTTCCAAAAACCTTTTCTAAAAATCATTCTCGTAAGATCCTTTACATATATATATATATATATATATATATATATATATATATATATAACTTTAAAAATCTTTGGATCTTTTCAAACTTGTATAAATTCCCTTTTTATACTTCAAATACTTTCAAAAATCCTTTCCTTACGGCAAAAGATTCAACAAGGGGAGATTTATCTTACATAACAAAGATATATATAACTTTGTTTATTCTAAATCAAATATTCAAATTTGATTACTCTATAAAGTTACTTACCAAATTACTTACTTCCATAAAGTAAATTTTTACCATAGAAATCTCCAATTTCCACTTTACTTCATCATATATTTCACAAAATATACCTTTCAATTCAAAAACGATTTCACATTTCTTATGCAAAAATTCCCAGTATCAATTTTATTCAAATCCGTACGATGTACGTATCATCTGTGCGCTATACCAGTCTGATCGCTCACTCGATCACACAATTTCATTTCTGAACTGCTATCGTCCACCCGACTTCCTAGTGTGGACTCAGATCTGGTTTCTTGATCAGAAATTGTCATTCTCCTTGCATAGCCATAACTATGATGGAGAATATCCAGAACCAATCAACAATCCATGTACAGGTTTGCCGTCGAAAATCTTGTGAAAAATCCCAACTCGGATCAATATAACTATCTCGAAATTCTGTGCTCGAATCTGGATCAAATCGGTATGCGAATAGAATAACATACGTACATCCTATGTATTTATCTTCATTGATTATCAACTAAATCAATTTCTCTTTCTATTCACATTTCCTTTAATTTATATCCACATAATCACAATTGTTTCAATTCCATTGGATTATCACTTTAATCCTTGACTCAAATAGATATTCAATCATAAAAGGTTTGAACTCTGTCCAGCTTAAATTTAGAAAATAATTTGAAAGGTTAAAAATAGATAAGTAGTTGAAAAATAATAATTAGTTTGTAAAATAATTGTAAAATAGTTAAGTAATGACAAAATAGTTGGAAAATAGTCAAATAGTTATAAAATAGTTGGATAATTACAAAATAGTATAAAATATTAATTAGTTATAAAACAGTTGAAAAACAGTAATTAGTATATAAAACAGTTGCAGAATAGTTAAACGATTTCAAAAATAATTATAAAATAAGTATAAAATAGTTTTAAATTTAAAAAGAAAGGTTGTATATATAAATAACTTGGAAAAATAGGTTTATATTAAAACAATTTATATTGAAAATAGTCCAGAGCCAAACTGTTCAATTCCAAACCTCCATTTTCAATAAATTCAATTCAAATTTCAAATTTAAATTGACTCAATTTCAATTTAAATAACTTGAATTTCCATTGAAATTGATTTAACTCCAATTCAAGTTGAATTAATTCTCAATTTCTTTCCTAAATTCAAATCAAATTCCATTTGAATTTACTTATTCAATTTTAATCACAATTTCAATTAATTCAAAGAAATGTCAAATTGAACCAATTTCAATTCACGTCAATTCCAGTTTGAATTAATCCCAATTCCCATTTGAATTTGAACTTATTCAACTTTAATTTCATTTCAATTAATCCAATTCAAATTTTCCATTTGAATTTTTAAACTTATCTATCTTCAATCACAATTCCAATTAATTCAAATCAAATTCAATTTGAACTAATTCAATTCAAATTCCAAATTTAAACCATCCCAAATTATATAAATTTGAGTTAAATTTTTAAATGTTAATTTAATCCTTTAAATCAAATCAAATCAACTTATATCTTTAAACCATTTAATTCTGAATCCAAATTCCATTTTTATTTTTTTTCAAAGTTCAAATAATAATTCAAATCCTTTTTAAACAACTAAATCTTTGAAATTCAATTTATCATCAAGTTTCAATTTTTAAACCAATCCTTTGAATTTTTATCTTATTCAAATCTTAAGCCCAAAATGATTCCATTTTATCTTAATAATTAATATATTACCATGATCCTTTTCTTTATTTATTTAAACAAATCCAATTCACAGTTAAAGATTATTAATAACAACAGGATGGTATCATTCAAATTATTTTAAAACATCCACCCATTTCCAATTTCCAAATCTCAAACCCATTTTGAGATCACACAAATTCCCAATTCAGATCAACCATTTAACTTCCCAAGTTAAATCCCAATTTCATCTTGAAATTTCCAAATCAAATTGTTCATTCAAACTTATTTAACTTCCTCCGAGTTAAATTCAATTAATCCCGTTAACCTTACTCAAATTTGAATTCTCCATTTCAAATTTCAAAATTCTTTCCCACTTATAAGTTCAAAAACTTATCACTTTTGGGTATCACATCTCATTCCAAATTTAAACTCAACATTTAGAGATTTATTTCAACCATCTTTGATATTATGTATATTCCTCGTGTATACATATTATTTCCTTTGCACACCAAATTATCCTTAAATTTTAAACCACCGTTGGTTTTAATTCAAAACAAATTCCTTTAAATTTTCAAATAACTCTTGCTTGAAATAGGACTCTTCATTCAAATACATTATTTATTATTTCTTTATCATTTTGAAACAATTTTCAAATTCTGGACCCAGATTTAAAACTTCACAATTCAGATCATCTTCAATTCCAATTTATAAGTCATACTTACCTAAATGTTTTGCTTTCTTAAAACATTTCATTAATAATACAACAATCATTTATGATAATAACCAAGTTTATCATATCTTATTCTGAAACTCTTCCCCCAAATTCAAGATTTTAATTTCAATTTGAATCCATTTCAAACTTATCTTTATTTAATTTCAATTTGGTTGTATTTCCATTACCACTTAATATAATTCCAATAATTTAACAACCAATTTTCTTTATATACAATAATTGGAAAATGATTTTCTTTTTATATCAAAACATAAGCTTGTATAAGAATCATTCAGTAAAATCATTTTTTTAAAACTTTTATATAAGAAAATAACAAGTACACTCTCGTGTATATATATACACTCAACTCATCTTAGGGGACCACTGACCCTATACTTGATGAGTAAACCCACCAGGGCCAAGGTTCTCACTTAACCTTCAGCTCTGATACCAAATGTAACGGCCCGGAATTTTCGATCACGAAAGCTCCAGATAGCTAGAAAAAGAAGAAAAAAGAAAGAACAAACAGAAACGCCAACAACTCACATTCGCAGCGGATAAAATATAATATCAAATAATATTCTTTACACAAAGAAAACAGAATCAGTCAATTACATTTTAATACATCAGAGTTACAATATTTCACAATCACTGGACAGTTAAAATAACCTGTCCTAGAATAAATAACAATTTATCAAAAGGTAACACTCCATACATTCTTTCCATCCAGCTCGCCTCCTGAGCTCCAGAACGTCCTTACCTGAAAATCTGTAATACTCGGTCTGACCCAAGCATTACATCAAAGTAACACCCGGGTCAGGCTGGAAACCATTGTGAGTAAACCCATCCAACATGGAATATCAAAGCATAAAACTTATTTAAAACCCGGGGTAACTCGTTCCTTATCTCGAGTTCCTAACTTACCATAGTCAAAATCACATCTACAATCATACCTAAGCATTTATACTCAGATTAAATGACCAAGTTTATATCATTTAATTTATTCCAGCCTAAAATTCCAAAATTCATCAAATTCATAAAGAATTATTGTAGATTGCAAATTGAAGTGGTTTCGGGTATTACAGATACCCGACCCCGATCTCTTCGATTCCAATGTCATCTCGTAACAACTGTTTAAGTTCCAACCATTCCATTTATCTAGAATTACATATTTACATTGTCATTCATCGCAAATAGTCAACATATTATCACAGTTCAACCCAAACATAACATATCACATATCATCACAATCACTTATTAGAAATATCAAATATCCATTGCATAACATATCATTCAATCATTCATAAGCAAGATTAATTGGTCACACCAATTTTAATTAATTTAAATAAATCAAATAAATTTCTTCGATCACTTTATTTTTAACCCGGCTCTCTCTAAATCATTTAATTAGTTACAACCCAGTAATTAATCATCTTTCAATTACCCATTAATTATCCATAATTACTTCCATTAAGTAATTATCCATTGGTTAATTATCCTCAATTAATTAATCTTTAATTATTAACTAATTTAACCTTTAATAACAAGTTAAATTAATCCTTGACAAATTTATCCTTTAATTACTTATATTAAGTAATTATTATTTAATTAATTAATCTCTAATTACTTACGTTGATTAGTCTCTAATTACTACCGATTAATCTCTGATTGTTAATTACCCTTTTATTTAATCACATTTAGAATTAACTGTCCTTTAATTGCTTACTTAAATTAATCCTTTAATATATTACACTAAGTAATTACTCCTTAATTAACTCCCTAAAGTAATTATCCTCCTTCTGTAGTATTTATCCAATGATTACTTATGCTAAGTAATCACTTAATTAATTACATTAAGTAATTAATACTTAATCAGTTTCATAAGTGTTTATTCTTAATTACTTACATAACCTTATATGAAAATACTTATGAATTATTAATTAATTATCCTAATAATTATTCAAACCAAACAATTTTAAAATCAAAGACATTCTTAATTTTGAAACTCGATTTCAATCCCTGATCCATATATTTATTTGAAACTTACTTAATTTTCTCTGGGAAAGAATATTTGTTTGAGACTTATTAAAATTTTACTTTAAAAAACATAATAAAATTCTCGGACCCGATTCAATTTTCCACAAGACCACTCTCGAGCTTAACCCAAACCATCTCCCTCCTCCTTCTACACGAAACCCCGAGTCGACGTCGAGCTACACCATCATCTTCCTTGAAGCAAAACTCATCTCTATACATCAGACACGCCACGACACACGTGCACGTACACACGACAACGACTGCCCTCCGATCAACTTTGTTGACTCCCTCTGGTCACCAATGACACCTTCAATCACTCCGATCTCCTAGCTTCCTCGATCAAGCCATAAATCAAAAATGAGCCATTCGCTCAAAACTGGAATTCAAAGAATCGACCACCGACCACCGATATCACCACCACAGACCACCGATCATCACGAGATTCCAGCCAAAACTTCATCTCCTTACCCTCCAACTGTCCCCCCTATACCGCATCCTTCACAGTTCACCATGAGGCCGCATTAGCCATGAAACAACACCAGCCAAAAGCTCGAACAAAACCCTAAATTTACCCCTCGCTGATGCCTCCATGGCTTAAAATTTAGTGACCAATTTCCTCGAGATCGCCTACACCTAGGCTATCTTCAACCATGATCTCGAAACCCTAAGTTGCGTCGATTGCCAGAAATTGGCGATAAACCCAAATTCATTCAAATCCCATTATCTCATAAGATCCCAAACAAAAAATTCTCAATTTATACACCTAAATTCATGATTTTGCTTCACGAACCAAAATTTATATTCAAAGATTTAAATTGACAAGTTCGATATTAACCCATTACTATGATATCCACTGTAATTTATATATTTTGAGATAAATACATGATACATATCTTTGAATCTATTTTTAAAATTCGTATGATCATTTTTCATTCAAGAATCATGGTTTAAATTTGATTATAGAAAGATATATGAATTTTCAAATGAAACTGAAGCCTGTAAATCAATAGAGCAGTGTACTTATATACATATTCACATAGATATTCACATTTATATACATAACAGCTCAGACATAATCCAAAAAACAGTCATGCAGGCATAAATTCAATGTTCCATATAGGTTTGACACATGAGATTAATTAAAACTGATTTTAAAGAGGAAAATTTACTAACCTGTTCCTGGACAGAGGCCTGAAATCTGAAATTTTGTATTTAATATTGATCTTAGTTTTGAAACTTGATGAAGATGACCTAAGACTTGATTTTTGAGCTTTCTTTGATTTCTTCTTCCTGAGTTTTCTTTTGAATAGATCCCAGGTTTAAGAAATGCTTGCAGGCTTAGATTGCAGATGAATTTTCTAGTTTGCAAACTTATTGATTTTGATTTGAATCATGATTTCTGGTTTTAGAGGGTTTGATTTAAGAAATTTTCATTGTTTCTCTCTTTTCTTTTCTTTTAGAAGTTAAGAAGATAAAAAAATGGAAAGATGAATGAAGTATGTTTATATAATGAAAATTAGAATTTATTAAAATTAATGAAAATATGAAATAAATTTTGTTGACACTTGTCACATTAAAGTCTAATTATCTTACACATATACTTAACATGGTTTTTAAAGGCTACACTTGTATTATTTTACTTATATTATTTTTAAATGATTTTTAAAAGCTTTTATCTTAATTAATAAATACATTTCTAAACTAATAAATGCTTTCTTTAAGATATCCAATTTACTTTAAGATATTTATCTTTGAATTTCATATTAAATATCCAAATTCAAATTAAATTTCAAATTCAGTTTAAAAATCAATTTGATATATACATATAATTTTAAAAAATCCAAATTCCATTTGTGTATAATAATTCTATTTAAAATCTATATATATACAACACAATTATTATTATTGTTTAAAATAACAATTTTATCAATTTTAATTAATTTATAATGGAGATTATCACATTTAAATTTTGCTTGAAATTCCAGAATATCATAAAAGATAAGAAGAAACAACACAATCATAGAATCTTACCACGAATCAGAACAATATATAATAGATAACATAGGCTATTATATCGTCATTCCCATAATAATAATACATCAGAGTCATTACATTACAGCCTTCAACCTTCAACTGGACTGTTATAACTACTTGCACATACAAAATACAAAGATCATACATAAAAACAGCGAAATATAATAGCTAGCTAGTGCTGAAGCCTCCTACTCCAACTCCTTCAAAATGCTTCCATAAGAAACCTGGATCACTTGGCAACGTATACAAATTTGTGTACCTAAGAGTTTGGGAAAAGAAAAGAAAACTTTAGGTTAGACTTGGGTCTGGTGTGGGTAAACTCAAACAACTTAATTTTTACTTTTACAAAACGTTTTGAAAATAAAAGGTATCTTATATGACCACGTCGCACAGAAACTTGGATGGGTTTTTACTTATGACAACCAAAACACTTTATATAGAAATCCAATGATATTATGATAAGGTTTAGGATTTTCAAGTAAAATAGAACATAGCTGAAATACTTGCTTTTCACATTCCAACATACTTGGGTACAACTAAATCTTAACGTTACTTATTGGAGAATGGATTCCATAAAATGACTGATGCAACGACCGAGATTTTCCACCCTTGAAAATCAACACTAATTTGCATTCTGTATTGCGAGCTAAGCAATTGAATGCTGGAAACCCAGTTTATAGAGGAAAACGAAAGAAAAAGAAGATAAGAAGAAAACTAAACAATACAGAATCTCACAACAGAATGAATAATATATATATACAATAAATCTTTACACAAGAGCAAAACTGTAATATGTATTACAGACAACAATCAAAGTATACTAACCTATTCAGCCTGGACAGTTATAACAACTTGTCCTTATAGTTGCTGGTAGACACAACAATAAACAAATCAGAAAAATAACCATCTACGAGAATACGTCTCTGGCCTCCAACTTGCCTCATAAAGCTCCAAAGCATCCAAACTAATCTGTAATATGCTCGATCTGACCCGAGCATTATAATAAGATAATACCCGAGTCAGTCTGAAAAATGTGAGAAAACACACCCACCTGGATTTTAAAGTAACAAAAAACTTTTGAAAACCAAAAATATCTCGAAGATCACGCCGCACATAAACACGGATGGGTTTTTACCTTACGATAACCAAAATATTTTCTATAGAAAATTCATATATATTATAATAATGTCTAAGGGTCAAAATAATAATAATCAAGTAGATGTGATGCTCGTGAGTGTACATCACAGCAATACTAGGTATACGATCAAAAACCAATAAGGCACATTCGCTAATTGTGTAGGATTCCATGGAGGTGCCCTCGGTACTTCAAGGACGGTCCTCATGCACAAGGATCAGATATATCCATCCAAAGCGGCATACATCACTAGTGATGTACCATAGGATAACATAGCTGGTCCCGCTAAGACCGAGTGCATCGTCTCATGCATGTATAACAACTGTAAGTAATATCTAGAAGCAGCCGAACGCACCCTATGGGTTTTCCCACCCTACTGTCCATGCCCTCTGTGTCTGGTTTTAGCCATTACCGCTGATGAGGCTACGACCGGCGCTCTAGCTTACACACCGCCACTAAATAGATTACAGAATCCCACATGGATTCACATATCCCAGTGGGTCTCGGAACCATGCATGGGTTCCCACATTTCAATATATGTCACGAAACTCCTCCATAGAGTCGTATATGGTTTCAGAGTGGTCATGGTTTTAGAGTCATCTTTTACGAGTACACTCTTCCATTTCCTAGTGCTCCAAAAACCAATTGTTGATTTCCCGGAGTGATCAATACCTGTTCTTTAGGAAATAATCTGACAGAGCAAGGATCACCTCCTAACCGTTTAATTGGACGGATCTCCTCATCATTTGTCCTAAAAGAACGAAACGAGTTTATACGTACAATATTGCACCATCTGTGGTAATTGTACCATATAATTTCCATGTTTCTCCTAGATATTTCTCGAGTTAAAATCCTTCTTGTTAAGCAGGGAATATTTCCTAACCACCAAAATTAAGAAGGATTACAAATTAAGGCCAAGATTTGATAGTCGATTATTTAACTATCAACATACACACATTCAAAACAAAGATTTATTCCATAGGTGAAAACAACATCAGTTAAGTACATAAGCAACCACCGGCCTCCTTTTAATAAATCTTTCATTCATTTTAAAAACACTTTGTAAATTACTCGTACAAAAATACTTTTACAAAGGTATATCCACCAATCCCTATATTTTCAATACTTAGAAAATATCCATATACTTATCTCAATGGTATAGGTATATCCACAAAATTGTGAAAGTTTTTCTTTTTATTCGATTCTCAAGTCATTTATAAATTCCTTACGATTCTCCAAAACCATTTATAAACCATTTTATAAATTTTCGAAAAATCATTTGTAATTGCTTTATAAAAATTCAATCACTTATAAGCTCATTGTACATTTAAAAAATAATTTATAAACCCTTTATAAATTCATAAAATCATTTATAAAACTCCTTTTATAAATCTATAAACTTGTTTCTAAAATTCGTTCACAAATATCTAACCATTTATAAACTCTTCAACCTTGAAAAAAATCTTCCCTTACGTCTTCAAACCATTTTATAAACTCCTTTACAAAATCCAAATCTTTCAATTCTATTCATGGGTCTCGAAAACATTTACAAATAAGTAAAAAAAACATTTACTTCAAAACATCATTATATAATAATAATAATAATTAACGATAAAATTTTAAATAAATGAAAATTATTAACTTTAAAACATCTTAAAAGTAATAATCAATAATTTCATAATATTGTTAAATAGAAATCATAATTAAACTTTACCAAAATAATAATAATTTATTTTCAAAACTTATTAATAATCCTTATTATTAATTTCAAACCATAATTATTCTTGAAATAATCAGCCTTTCCAAAATATTGACATTTTGATGAATTCTTTAAACAATATTAACTATAAACAAATAAATTTAAAATAATAATAATATAATTATGTAACCTTAAAATAATATTACTATAATTAAATAAATTCAAAACAATATTAATGTAATAAATTAATTTTAAAACAATATTAAATTTAATTATATAGATGATCTTAAAATAAAATATTTTCAAAACCTAATTTCAGATTTAAAAATTATTTCCAGTCTCAAAAACCAATTCCAACTCAAATGGCAATTTATAGTATTTTCAAAATACTAATTTGAGGCCAATGGCCAAATAACGATTAACCAATATCGATTTGATTTTCTATCACTATTGAATTTTAGTTTTCAAAATATAACGATTTCATAACCAGTATTTCAAAAAATCAGGTGTATTATCTAATATTCATGTAGCTGGAATATTATTGAAACCAATTCAACAATAGCGAGGAATCCTATTGGATCCCTCCAACCTATTCCCTTGCATCACAGTTTATATATATTAGCATATATATATATATATATATATATATGTGTGTGTGTGTGTGTGTGTGTGTGTATGTATGTATGTAAGTAAAATCGACATTTGTGAGGATTCATGTTGGATCCCTCCGACCTATTTTCCCCTACGTCAAAATATTATGTAATCATAAAATATAATCAACCGCTTTGAGGCGGGATTCATATACAAATGGTCATCCGCTCTTACACAAGAACGTAACAGGGTCTCATCCGCTCCAGGGGCGGAATATATCCAACCACAATATCAATATAGTAATTCATCCAAACAACTATTCAACAATTTTTATTAACTTATATATCATACTAGTTAATGAAAAAGGTGAGTTTATCTCACTGAAATTTTCTGTTGTCATCGAGGCATTCCAGTTTGAGATTAAAATCAAACGACGTTCGATTTTAGCCCAAAATTCAACTATCTACAAATCCATCCAAATAAGTTCCATTGTGAAACTTTTGGTCGTTACGAGCGCAACCCAAAACTCGCCTTTAATTTAGACCTCATATGCAAAAGTTATTAAATAATTAAGTTATCAATATTTAAAATCTAAACGCGACAAACTCCGCCCCTCTCGTTTAAAATGCACGGCCCTCCACCACGCCAGACGCCGCTGCACGCCCCTTGAAGCTACCGCATGTGGCCAGCCGAGAGGCCCTGCTTTCGCTGCACTCCTCCTACATTGCCATGTCGATCCAGAGGCCGCCTGTGATGATCCGGAATTTTTGAGCATTTAAAATTAGAATATTTAAATTGATTTTAAATATTTAAAAGTTAGTTTTTAACTTAAATTCAAATATCACTATTTATTTGATAATTAAATTATTGAATTAAATAATTTAAAGTTGGGTAAAATGTTGAATCTAGAGTTTTAAGCCTGTTAAAAATAAACTGAAGACTTGTAAAATTTATATTGAAAATACTGAAGATAATAGAAGTGTTAAATTTGAATCTAATAGTGATTTGTTCAGTTTTGAAAATAACGTTTAAATTGATATTTAAAAATAGCTTTCCGAGGCACATTCTCGGAATTCGACGAAACCAGTTCCATTGGATCCGTAATAACGTATTATTATCGGATTTCGAATTTCATATTGATCGGAGTTGTTGTGTGAGCGTACGACATATAAACGCGTTGAAATTTATATCGAATCCAATATAATAACTGGGTTCAAAAAGCTATCTTCTCCATACAATCGAACCGGGACTCGAAACCTTTTCCGTTGCATTCAAAATAGGGGTCTAACATTATAATGCCCAGCGGCACATCTCGGTAGGAGGTTGAGATATTGAGTTGCGAATTTCGAGACGATTAAAATTTTAATAAAATATATATAAATTGATTTGATAATTTATAGCACATCAGACCTTTATCATTTCAAACTAGAGCTTTTTTTAGTACTTTAGAACACTGTTCACCCACTCCTATACGCAAGGCTTACTCAACATGCAAAGTACCTTTCCTTTCTCTGTAAATCACAACTGATCTTGTCTCCCTCTTCTTTATACCCACGAGACGAACTTAGTTAAAAAAAAAAAAGAGTTAGTTCAAAAATCAAAAAAAGGGCGAACTAAGACAAATCGCGTTCGTTCCTTTTTCCCCTTTCTCAAATTAAAAACCAACCGCAGTTAAAAAAGAAGAAGGGAAAAGCCAAACTGGCAAGCAAGGGAACGGAAGAAGACACTACAGTTAGGGCTTCATTTTAGGGGTGGCGGCGATTCGAATTGCGTGAGGGCTGGGTAGGTAGCTCGAAGGTGCCGCGAGGTCGATTTCATCATTGCTGGTGGTCCGTGTTCGGTGGGAGGGCGTAGTGATGTCGTGCAACGCGGAGGCTAGGGTTTGGTCGCGATCTCCGGTGTCCCGATAGGGTAGGGTTACAGCAGCTTCGGTTTCTCGTCGCAGGCAGGGTTTCAAAGGCCGAAGTGGGATTCTCGATGGGAGGCGAGGCATGGGTTTCGCGGCACGTTCGAGAGGATGATCTCATCGATTTGGTTTCTTGTTCGTTGTGAGGTAACCTCGTTTTTCCAATTTAAATTTACATATATTCTCTTCGTTACAGTTTTTATTCCTTTTAAAAAAACAGTAAGGAAGTAAATTAATTAAAACAATTTATTAGTAATTATTTCCCTTTTTAGCAATTAAATTTACAGGTAACATTCATGTATTATATATAAAAGTTTAATTACCTGTAATTAAAGTTTGGACAGAGAAAATAAAAGTATATACACATACCTATATTAAATCTACGTATACATATTTTAAATATTATTTTAAAAATAATAGAGATTAATTTGTTCAATAAAACTTATTTATTTGTTTTAGTTTCCAAAGGATATTTTGTTAAAGGAAAAGTAATTTAAACAAATAATTAGCTAAGTAAAATTATCAAAGGGAAGTAATTGTTTAATAAGTTCAAATAATAATAAAATGTGAAATGTTTATACAAGGTAAATTGTGAAGAATTGTGACGAAACAAGCTAGTTTGGGTTGGATTGCAAACAAATCAAAGGTGAGTTAATCTCACTCATCTGGTTATAATTTTAATTTAAATGGTTAAATTTAAATAATTGGTTGATTGATTGTTTTGATTGGATGGCAATATTATATATAGTGGTATATAATATATATTGGAATGATTGATTTCCCGCATTTTATAGCGGATGAGACCCTATGCGCCGCATAATAGCGGATGATATTTTATATTAATCACATATAACGCGATATTCCACCTCGAAGTGGAATTTGTATTGTGCTAACGTCTCTGGATGTAGAAAAACAAGTTGGAGGGATCCAATTGGATTCCTCAACATTTATTTAAATTATTTATTATTCTCTGTCATGATTATTTTATATTCTGTGATGAATTATATTGGAATATTGAATGCTATGGTTTACTTGAATATATTCCGGTACACTGAGTTATCAAAATATATGGAATTGGATTTTTTTGAAAATAAAAGGAAGAGAATTTGTAAGTGGAATAATTATAGAGAATTTAAATAAATTAAAAATGAACTAGATAAGAATATTAGTGGTTTTAAATTCTAATAAATAATTCTGTGTATCAAAGGGAAATTTGAATAAACAGGAAGATAATGAATTTTAAACTTCAGTGTTATTATCTAAAAGAATAAAGCATTTATTTAAATTTAAGATTTAAATTATTGAAAAGAACAAAGAAGAAATTTGGAATTTCTGAAATTGGTATGTTTCAGTTCAATGATTTAAAATCAAAACAAAAGGAAAATAATTGAATAAAGTCTATAAATTAATGGATTTTGAAATGAATTGAGTAAGTAAAGAAATTTATTTCAAATGGAGTAAATTGAAAATCAATTTGGAAAATTGATTTAAGTGGTTGAAATTGGAAATTCTCCCTGGATAACCAAGTACGTTTTCAAAGTAAATTTTTAAATATAAGTTAAAAGTTTCAAAATTGTTTTAAAAAACAAGTTTTGGAAAATTTATTATTTCTAAAATATTTAAATTCCAAAGTAAGTATTTTCTTTTAATCTATTATACTAGTAATTATTTAAAAGTGACTTGGTATTTGTTTTAAAGAGAAAATCTAGTTTATATTTATAAAGTAGCCTCATTTTAAATATTCCTGTAGTATATATTTTTAATAAAGTATTAAAGTAATTTTAATTTAAATGTTTTAAAGGATAATTTATAATAAAGAGTTTTAAATTATTTTTAAAAATCTTAAGTTTTGTGCTTAGTTGTTTCAGTGGAAATGAATATTTGAAAATTATCTTATGAGAAAAGTATGGTTTGAAACTGTTTTCAAAAGGGTTGAAAATAGAAATATATCTTGCGAAGATATTTAGAGAATAATAAATAATTTGGGAGATTATTTATTGTTTGATGGATGTTTGTGAAAGTTAATTGATAGTTAAACAACCGACTATCAATATTGGCCAAATGCGATGATCGTTTCGAAGAGACCGGGATCAGGATTATTTCTTGAAAACCACTTCGATCCGGTTTGTATGTTTTCGTGGAAAAACGAATTAGGAGTCGAAGACGGAGCAGTGAATGCAAGGGCTAGTCGCTACTAATCCTGAGGATATTTCCAAAATGGATGTAGTAGGAATAGTGCCTTCGGTTCTGTTCGAACCCGGGACGAACTTGTATGGATGAATGCTTTCAGAACATCGTCAGGTGGATGATGAGCATTCTAAGTGAAACGTTCTAAAAGGCAGCGCTTAGCCTCAAGCCTCATCAACCGGGAATGATTGAAAATCAGGGTTATGCAGCAAGGCTTGGTGGGCAGCACCCATTTCCAGGTGAGGTCATCCATGTCTAGATGTCCCTTTTATTTCGGCTTAGTGGTGCGGTTGCTGATCACAACCGTGGGGTGATCTTACTTGGGATTATCCAGTAAGGGATAGTCCGGGTCTTGTGTTGCAGGGGGTCGGGAGTGATCCTCGGTATGCTGATCTAGACCAGGTACCATGACAGGTGGTACCCCAGTGCCTAGTAATTAGTTGGAAATCCGTTCTCCCTACGCGCCTTTTACGAGTTTTGTTTGTATTACCCACTCTGTGGCTAGTAGCTGGAATTTAATAGATGTAACAATTTCGGCTATTTTAATAAGTATTTGTATATAGACCCTATTATAATATCAGAGAATTTTAATAAAAAGTTTTTTACCTATCGTAAGGTAAAAACCCGACATGTTTATTTTTGGCGCGGTCTTACGAGATGCTTTTGTTTTCAAAACAATTTTGAAACTTTAATAATCCAATTGAGTGTGGTTTTCTCACGCTGGTATTCCAGACTGACTCGGGTGTTATTTAATTGTAATGCTCGGGTCAGACCGAGTATTATAGAATACATGATATGATGCTGTGGAGCTCAGGAGACAAGCTGGACGGCGCGATACGTACTTCCGTACTTGATTATTGTTCCGCTGCGTATCTAGTTGTATGTTATTGATGTTGTCGAACTCTGATGATGTATTATGATGATGTATATATAAACAGATATAGTTTTCTTTGGTGTAAAGATCTGTTATAATATATTATAGTTTATTCCACTGCGATGGTAAGATTCTGTTGTTGTTTTCTGTTTTCCTCTTCTTCTACCTCTTCTTCTTTAACCCTAATGGTTCGTATTTCTGTTCAACTTGAGTTAATTGATGTAGAATAGTGTTGACTCAAGGGGTACGGATTTGCGGGCTGTCACACCGCCGTTCACCCCTTCGAACCCAAAATGAAACTTCATTCATAGTACGATTTCGGCCACCTAAGGCAATTTCATGCCACCAATTTTTGGCTGAAGCTAGGTCTCGCCCGTCCCTACATTTCCGCTTCAGGGATCATCATCCAACGATCAACCAAATCTTGAGAAAACCCAAAAAAACATCATGCCATTCATCGATGAACTGTGGCAGCCTCATGATGATTTATGATGGTCCAACCGTCCAATAGGTCGAACTCGATATCGACAACATATCTCTAGTTGGCGACTTTGCTTGAAAATCCTCAGATTAGCCTCGATGCTTATGGGACGTTGGATGAGGAAGATTTGAATTTGAAAAAAAATTAAAACCACATCTCTGGTTTGGGGTGATTATAAAGAAAGGTGGGTATAGTTAAGGATGTATGGAGTATGGGCTGAATAGTGGAGGGCATGGGCAAGAATAGATTGGGTTATGGCCTATTATATTGTGTGTATATACATATACATACTTTTATATTCGAAAATAGCAAGTTACAAATCGCCCAAAAATTCCAAACTCCAATCGATGCGTGCCTCCTGGCGTCCTATATGTTACACTCCTATTTCGAACACAATGGAACTTGTTTCAAGACCTAATTGGATTGTATGCAGAAGATAGCTTTTTCAAACCTAATTTTTATATTAATTTCTATGCGCTTTGATCCCGCACTACCAAACGATTCATCCGATCATCATGAAAATCATCAGCATATAATAACTTACTATTATGGGTCCAATGGCACTGGTTTCATCAATATCTAAGACAGTACCTCCAAAAGGCAATTTTTGTACGTTAATTAAAATGAATTATTTTAAAAACCGATTAATCACTTTTTTAAATTAACATTAAAAGTTTTACCATCTTCATTCTTATTTAAATAAAATTTCAAAATCATTTACATTCTCATAAAATCAAGATTCAATTATTTAAACAAGTCTGATTATTAAATTCAACAAAATAAATTAGCAAAAAAATCGTTATATTCGAAATTTTTGCTATTTGACTGATAAAATTAATTATTCAATATTTAAAACCAATTAAATATTACAAAATCAAATGACTAAAATTCTAGGTCATTACACTCTTCCTCCTTATAAAGAATTTCGTCCCCGAAATTGCCAAGGTAAGAAAAATGCCAAAACCCATTACTTTTTAAAACCAATTAGTTGAAATAACCTACCAAATCCTTTTAAGTCTTCAACTTTCCAAAACCAATTTGTTGAAGCCTTGTTATCACCCTTCCTAAGCTATTTAATTCATTCATTGATTCCAACTAATATCGCCTCATTCAATCATTACAGGTTATAACTTAAAAACAAATTTTAGTTATCAAAAATTTCATCAAAATTTCTTTGACTCTTAAATTTTTGAAAAATTTCGCCAGCGTCCCCTTTCCGCAGCTCGATCGAAACAACTACTAATCACTACTACGGGCCCAATCAGCCAAAAGAAAAATAAAAGCCAAGTGGCTCAATTATAAAATCATCAAACCAAATAATCTTTCACGTATGAAATCAAAAGCATCAAACTACCTTTTGTTGCTATATACCTGCATCTTATTTACCAATGATATTTAATCATATAATTCAAAAACATATTATTTTGCATTTTCAATTTCCAAATTTTAGTTTGTTAAAGCCCGTACGATGTACATATATCATCTGTATGCAATATCAAGTATGATTGCTCGATCACACCATTTCACTTTCGAACTAGTATTGTTAGCATGACTACTCTAGTGTGGACTCAGACCCGATTCCATAATTAGAAATCGCCATTCTCATTGCATAGCCACAAACTATGATAGAGAATTCCAGAATCAACCAAAAAACCATATCTAGTGTTCTTTGTCGAGAACCTAGTGAAAAATTCCAACTCGGATCGATGTAAATCATCTCGAAATTATGTACTCGAATATGGATCAAACCATTGTGCGAATAAAATAATATGCTACAACTCGCATATTTATTTAGTTTGATTTCTTAGCTATCCAAAATTCTTTTGATTCACTTTTATTTATATTCAACTATTCACATTCAATTTATATCTATTCAACTATTCACATTGCTTTATTCACATTCACTAATTGCTTAGTATATTTCTTCCAATACTAATATCCCTTAAAAATCATTCCATCAAATTTTATGTTTAACAACATTTCACTTTATACTAAATTCGTTTATGAATTATTTCATAAATTTTTACTCAAGTTTATAAACAATTCATTCAATTTTTGTCATGTTTATTACCACTTCACAACTTAAGTCCTTGTCCATTTCTAACCAAATTCAATTTTTATTTTCCAATTTCAACATTCAATTTTATCAATTAACATTGCAAACCGTATCCAATCCACTAATTAATTTATTAGTTCCTTCATTAACTCATTTCAAATCTAAATCAATTTTATTTCAAAAACAATTTCATTTAACTTAACTTAGATTGAATTTCTTTTCACAATTCATTTTATTCAACTTAAGTTAAGACTCATTTCAATTTTTCTTTTCACAACATTCATATCAACAATTAAAAACATTATTTTACTTATTAATTCTCAAAATTTATAAGTTATAAAACTCTTTTTCTCATATTTTCATAAAACACTAAATGAAAATTCCCAGAGCTTAAACACCTTGTTCTCGTTTATTTCAAATCAATTTGAACTCATATATACACACATAATCCTCTTGGTATATGAAATCATTCTTTTGAATTTCAAAATCAAAACTGGTTTTACTAAAACAAAACTCCAATGGGACAATTCCTCCCTTGAAAACCCAAAAATGAACGTCGATGATGCTGTAGTTATCATCGAAATTATTTTCCAACGACCGAAGTGAGTTCAGTGCTTTCTATCTCTTTAAAATCCTTTTAAAAATATTTCCATTCAAAAATATTTTTCTAATAATAGTATTATTATTTTCCAAAACTTTGAAAACCATTTCCGAAATTAGCGGGATTTAAATTCTCAAATTCTCAGCTTTTAAACCCTTTTACTTACAAATCAGATATATGATATACTTATGAAATTTCATTTCCTTTCCATTTATAAATAACATTTATACAATTCCATTTGGTTATATACAATTATTTCTTAATTATTTATCTTGCTTACATTATAATATCAACTTTTATTTGATCACAAATAATAATCAACAAATGATAATAATCAAATATTATCTCTTACAACCACACACATCACATATACTATAATAATTTTTTGAAAAGTTATTCCTTTATATATAAATATGCTAAAGGTAAAATAAGTACATCTACTCAATTTGCAAACACTACCATGTCGAATTACTCTATGCGAGTGTTTAGAGATCCCTATCAATAATATTAATTACTCGTATTGACCAGAATATTTAAGCCACCCAACAAATTAACCAACGCAATATAAAGTATTTTTATATCACTAACAAATACGCACCCATATATATATACACACACACACACTCAAACTCATTCTAGAGTGCTACTAATCCTATCTCTAGTGAGTACCCCCACCAAAGCTAAGGTTCTCACTTAACCTTCAGCTTCGATACCAAATATAACGACTGAGATTTTTGACCCTCGAAAATCGACACTAAAACATCCACTATATTGCGCGCTGAGCATTCGAATGCCGAAAAACTTGATTTTTAGGGCAAAAAAGAAAGAAGGAAAAAAATAAGTAGAAAACTAAATAACACAGAATCTCACAGCGGAACGAGTAATCTATAATTTATAACAAATCGTTACATAAAGCAAAACTATAATATGTATTTACAAAAATCGATCAGAGTATACTCACCTATTCAGCCCCAACAATTATAACAGCATGTCCTTACAATTACTGGTAGATATAATAATAAATACAGAGGAAAAATAACCATCTATGAGAATATGTTTCTGGCCTCCAACTTGCCTCCCGAAGCTCCAAAACATCTAAACTAATCCGTAATATGCTCAGTGTAACCCGAGCACTACAATAAGATAACACCTGAGTCAGTTTGGAAAACCAGCATGAGAAAACACACCCAACTAAATTTTAAAGTTACAAAAACTTTCAAAAATAAAAAGTATCTCGTAAGACCACGCCACACATAAATACGGTCGGGTTTTTACCGTACAATAACCAAAATAATTCTGTAGAAAATCCATTTATATTATAATAATGTCTAGGGGTCAAAATAATAATAATCAAGTAGCTGTGATGCTTGTGAGTGTACATCACAACAATACTAGGTATATAATCAAAAACCGATAAGGCACATTCGCTAATTATGTAGGATTCCATGGAGGTGCCCTCGGTACTTCAAGTACGGCCCTCCTGCACAAGGATCGGAGATATCCTTCCAAAGTAGTATACATCCCTAGTGATGTACCGAAGGAAAACATAGCTGGTCTCACTAAGACCGAATGCATCGCCCCATACATGCAAAATAACTGTAAGTAATATCTAGGAGGAGCCGACTGCACCTTATGGATTCGCCAACCCTGCTAGCCATGCCTTCTTTCTCTGACTTTAGCCATTACTGCTGATGAGGTTACAGCCCGCGCTCCAGCTTACGCACCACCACCAAATAGATTACGGAATCCCACATAGATTCCCATACCCCATGGGTCTCGGAACCACGCATGGATTCCAACATTTCAATATATGTCACGAAACTCCTCCATAGAGGTATAAGGCTTCGGGGTGGTCACGGTTTTCGAGTCTTCTCTTATGAGTACACTGTTCCATTTCCTGGAGCTCCAAAAACCAATCGTCTATTTCCCATAATGCTCGATACCAGTTCTTTAGGAAATAATCAGACAACACACAAGAGCGGGGATCGGCCCCTAACCGTTTAAGTGGGCGGATCTTCTCATCATTTGTTCTAGAAGAACGAAACGAATTTATACATACAGTGTAGCACCACCGATGGTAACTATGCCATATATTTCCTGAGTTAAAATCCTTCGGTCTAAGTAAGGAATATTTCTACACCATCAAAATTAATAAGGATAACATATTTTGGGCCAAGATTTAATATTCGATTATTTAACTATCAGCAAACACATTCAAAACAAAGATTTATTCCATAGGTAAAACAACATCGTTTAAGCACATTAGCAACCACCGGCCTCCTTTTAATAAATCTTTCATTGATTTTAAAAACACTTTGTAAATTACTTATACAAAAGTACTTTTCCAAAGGTATATCTACCAATCCCTATATTTTCAATACTTAGAAAATATTTATATACTTATCTTACCGGTATAAGTATATCCATAAAAATGAGAAAGATTTTCCTTTTATTCGATTCTTAATTCATTTATAAATTCCTTATAATTCTCCAAAACCATTTATAAACCATTTTGTAAATTTTCGAAAAACCATTTATAATCCCTTTATAAAAATTCAATCACTTATAAGCACTTTGTACATTTCAAAAATCATGTATAAACACATTATATATCTATAAAATCATTTACAAAACTCCTTTTATAAATCTCTAAACCAGTTTCTAAAATTCGTTTATAAATATCTAACCATTTATAAACTCTTTAACCTTGAAAAAATCTTCCCTTAAGTCTTCAAACCATTTTACAAATTCCTTTAGAAAATCCAAAGCTTTCAACTCTATTCATGGGTCTCGAAAACATTTACAAATAACTAAAAATCTTTTACTTCAAAACATCATTATATAATAATAATTATTAATAATAAACATTTAATTAAATGAAAATTATTAACTTTAAAACACCTTAAAAATAATAATCAATAATTTCAAAATATTGTTTAACAAAAATCATAATTCACCTTTACCAAAATAATAATAATTTATTTTCAAACCTTATTAATAATCCTTATTATAATTTCAAACCATAATTATTCTTGAAATAATCAACCTTTCCAAATTATTAACATTTTGATAAATTCTTTAAACAATATTAACTATAAACAAATAACTTTAAAATAATACTAATATAATTAAATAACCTTAAAATAATGTTATTATAATTAAATAATTTTAAAAACAATATTAATATAATATATTAATTTTATAATAATATTAAATATAATTTAATTGATAATCTTAAAACAAAATATTTTCGAAACCCAATTTCGGATTAAGAATTGTTTCCTATCTCAAAAACCAATTCCAACTCAAATGACAATTTATAGTATTTTAAAATACTAATTTGAGGCTAATAGCCACCCAACGTCATTACGAGCGCGACACAAAATTCGCGTCTAATTTGGACCTCGTATACAAAAGTTATTAAATAATTAAGTTATCGATATTTAAAATAATGATATAATAAACTAATTATATAATTAAACTTTAATTACAATCTTTACTCTCCTTCTCTCCTAATCCCCTCTCGTTCAAAAAGCACGGCCCTCCAACCCAAAAGAAAACACGACTAACTATGCCCCTCCACTACACTAGATGCCATTGCACTCCCCTGGAAGTCGCCGCACGTGGCCACCCGAGAGCCCCTGCCCTTGCTGCACTCCCCCTCCATTTCCATGTCGATCTAGAGGCCACCGTTCACCCCTTTGAACCCAAAACGATGCTTCGTTCATCATACAATTTCGGCCACCTAAGGCAATTTCATGCCACCAATTTTTTGCCGAAGCTAGATCTCGCCCTTCTCTATATTTCTTCTTCAGGGACCATCATCCAACGATTAGCCAAATCACTAGAAAGCCTTAAAAAACATTGCATCGTTCATCAATGAACCGTGGAAACCTCGTGACGATTTACGATGATCCAACCGTTCAATAGGTCGAGCTCTATGTCGGCAATATTTCACTAGTTGGAAACTTTTCTTGAAAATCCTAAGATTGGTTCTGATGATTGTGGGACATGGATGAGGAAGACTTGAATTTGAAAAAAATTAAAACAACATCTCTGGTTTGGGGTGATTATAAAGAAAGGAGTATATAGTTAAGGATGTATGGAATATGGGCTAAATAGTGGAGGGCATGGGCAAGAATAGATAAGGTTATGGGCTACTATATTGCATTTATATACTTCTATATTCGAAAATATCAAGTCACAAAACGTTAGAAAATTATGAACTCCAATCGAGGCATGCCACTTGGCATCATTTATGTTATACCCCTATTTCGAACACAATGGAACTTTTTTCGAGACCTAATTCGATCGTATGCAGAAGGTAGCTTTTTCAAACCCAGTTGTTATATTAACTTCTATGTGTTCCGATCCTGCACTACCAAACGATTTGTTCGATCGCCATAAAAATTGTCGGCACACAATAACTTGCTATTACGGATCCAATGACATTGGCTTTGTCGAAATCCGAGACAATGCCTCGAAAGGCTATTTTTATGCGTTAATTAAAACGATTTATTTTAAAAACCAATTAATCACTTTTTTAAATTAACATTGAAAGTTTTACCATCTTCATTCTTATTTAAATAAAATTTTAATATAAATTTTCAAAATCATTTACGTTCTTATGAAATCAAGATTCAATTATTTAAACAATTCTGATTATTAGATCACCCTCTAGGTTAGTAGCAAATAGCCCTTGCACTTCAAAATCTTCATCTTGGACCTTGCCTTTACTATTTCCAATTCAAACATTTACGTTAGTTCAAATTTATTTTTGGATAACAACAAATACCCGATCCTGGTCTCTCCAAACCAATGTTGGATAATTTTAAGGCTTCAAAGTTGTTTATAGTAGACTATTCCACTATTGAAGTGTAAAGATTTACATATGAACATAAGTTCCATATGCTTAGATTATCATGACCCGCTTATCGAAATTAACTCCCTTGTATTCATCCCCTTCCCGAAGTGCGATATTAGTGCTAAGTGCAAGTTGGCTTACTTTCAGTAAAACGTGTCAACGTATTATCAAAACTGCTTTAATTTATATGGCTACTTAATAACATGGACAAGAGATCCTTGGTTTTAAAACAATTTACTTAAACAAGAAAGTTGGTTAAGATAAATAACCGATAAAGTTTAAAAAGAACTTGAAACTAAATAAACTTTAATTAAATCATAAGTTTAATATTTAATTAAACTTTAACCAATCTTACTTAAATCAAAAAATCATACTTCAAACCTTAATTAATTAAGAATTTGTTTATAATTAACTTAAAATAAACTTTAAGTAAATAACATTCATCCAAGAATTAAACCCAATTTAAGTGGACAATTAACTTTTAATTAAATACTAATTAATTAAATAACT
This sequence comes from Allium cepa, assembly GCA_030765085.1. Taxonomy (NCBI): domain Eukaryota; kingdom Viridiplantae; phylum Streptophyta; class Magnoliopsida; order Asparagales; family Amaryllidaceae; genus Allium; species Allium cepa. The sequence continues at coordinate 1,001,691,997 of CM060934.1, forward strand.
AACTCTATTTAAATAATTAATTAAAGTAATTAAACTTGATTACATAAAAAATTATTTCCTTTTGTCTTAATTAATCATTATTTAAAATTTACTTAATTAAAAATTAATACTTGGTTAATAATTTCTTAAACGCTAATTACTTACCTTAATTACTTAATTAATTAATTAAATAATAAATACCCTAATAAACTAATTAAATAAATTATTAAATAATTAAAATTTAGACATTTTGACTTATTTAATTTGTTTGAAATGAGTTTTCAAAAATAGTCCAAAATAAAACCCTTTAAAATTTGGAATCATGGAATTTTTCGAACTGCATTCATAGTGACTATCGCCATAAATGCAATTTGCTAGAATTGATTTCTTAGTGAAAACTCCACTTTAACTCTAGCTACTACATGTTTGAGAACATAAATGGAAAGGTTTTGAAAACTTAAACAAAAGGTGAGAACTTGGAAACAAATTACAAAAATCCAAAGCAAGAAAAAGAGTATTTGTTTTCAAATCGGATCTCAAGTCCTTTGCGATTTTTCTAGGTGCTAACTTCACAACATTTACATCACATCCACTTGGTTTTGTTTCATAAACACACTACCATCATATAATAACCAACCATTCACATATCCACACTTAAAATATATCATTTAACAACTAAATCACAAATCCAAGCTCAACCACAAACATATAATCATACACCATCAACACAATATGGTAATTCAACACAACAACCACGGTACTTTCACAACACATTGTCCATTAAAAACAAGGATTTTTTTTTTAAAAGTTTTACTCACCGAAACTTTTTAAATTCAAGACTAACTTTTGGAAAAATTTGAAAACACTTTAGAAAGTTGCAAAATCTGAAACTTTGGACCCTAGAACACTTGAGATGGGCTCGACCATGTGGTGCATGGGTGTTTGAGTGCTTGCTACTTGGAAGAGGAGGGTTGTAGAAGATGTAGAAGTGATTTTGTGAATTAAAAAGGAGATTTTAAACAAAATGAAGTGGACTTTCTCACTTTAAAAATTTATGAAGAGGAAGCCATGGATGTTTTGCTCAAGCTCTTAGGAATTTTAAAGTAGAGAAAGACATTGTAATATGAGAAAAATGAAAGTTAGGGGGTACATATAAGCTTAGGAAATTATTTAAATAATGTGTAAGCGCTTATTATAAAATATATACATGCATGCACTCCCTTTTCTTCCCCTCTTCATTTCCGTCCTCAAGTACTCCTCCCTTATCTTGCACTATTCATGCCGTACCTTATGTACTTGTGTTGAAAAAAGGAGTTTATATATGTTTATATATATATATACTTTTATTTTAAAAAAAATCTCCTTTTTACCTTATATGTTTATATGCTTAAGTGAGCATATATGTACATGCATATGCATATGTACACACCATGTTTAAAATGGTTTGTATTATGTTCATGTGTGTTTACATTAAATAATTTTTAACCAATGAAAAATCAATATTTTAGAAAATAATTTTCGGTCACATTTTCTATTGCTCTATGAGCTATATATATTGGTAAATAAAATTTGAAAATAATTTTATCATTATTAGTTATTATTTAAAATGGTTTTATTTGTTAATAAAAACCATTTATTAATTATTTGAAAATATAATTAAATATTCGTTCAAATAGCGATTAAACTCTAGGTTGTTACACTAAACAATCATCAATAGAACATGGCATATGTCAAAAGACATGAATTTTCATCGATGGATATTCATTTAATATTTTAAAATATAAATAATTAAAATCATTTAATCATACCAATGTGCTTTTGCAAACAACACCGAAAGCTGTCAAGTCATATGCCAAATCATCTGTAATCTTGCCATGAACAAACCGCACATGAAACGTATGTCGTATGAAAATGTTGCACGAGTTATCGGATTTGAGAAATGAATAAAATAAAATTCTCAAACGCAAACCTGTACACATTATTACCTTCCCTTGTCATCATTCTGCCTGTACAAGTCCCACCACTTCGTAAAACCCATACTTCGCCTCATCCTTGCACCAAAGCAAGTACCTCCTAGCCAGAAACTTTATGCCTAACCCTTCTCCATCATTCCTGACCACCCCAATGCCCGGTCCCCACCTTGAACTCAACTGTCACCCCTAATATTAAGTAACCTTAATCCAATTTTTATACCAAATCCGATCACCTCTGACATGTTCAGCCAACACAGATGAACTCCCCTTGTTTTCCTCTATGAAAGAATACCATCTGATTATTCTTCGTTATCGTTATACCATTGATTGCAAATCGATGACTATGGCTTCTCCATCGATTTTCAAATTCCATAGCATTTTCAGACTAGAAACAGCTGATTTTTGGAAAATGAACTTCATCATTGTGTTCGTCTTGTCCCACCATATAAAATGACATATCATAAGGCTTGGTTTTGGATTAATTTGTAAAAGGTTTTAATTTTGTAATTAGTAAAGATGATCTCCATTAGAATGGAGATTCAGATCTGAGAGGAGTTTAAAAAATGGAGAGTAGAATGACAACTAGGGTTCTTTAGCCTCGTTTATGTAGTTGTATAGTTGGATTATGTGTTATGTACCTAGTTTAGCCTGAAACAGCTATATGCATTGTTTACAGCATGCAAAATTCCTATTTCCCTAAACATATTTCCAAATTTAATGAATTTATAGTCAAAACTGATCATCTCGGAAAGACCTATGCAACGGTTATAAAATATGATACCTAGTTCACCCTTTAATTAAAAATATATTTTTAATTAGTTTAATATTAATAATACCAAATTTGTGGATTGGTACTTTCACTCTCTTTTAAAAGAGTTATGCCCTGCAATTCCTCAAATAGAAACCTATACCAAATCAACACAACATCATCGTGGATTTAATCACAAATATGGAGAAGTAAAACAAACATAAACTAGAAACTTTTAAAGTAGTATATGACCACCACATAGCATAATCAATCTTGTCATAATAAAATTCATTCATAGCAAATTCAACTTTCTATACACACATGCTACAGTAACACGTACATTTCCTCAACAATGTAATTTAAAATATAGCGTGTAAAAATAGCACTCCATCAATAAGGGTGAAACAATCTCAATCATAGGTCAACTTCGTCTTCAAATGACATCATGCATCCTAACCATCCAACCATAATTGTCCATAACAAAAGCACACAAGAAAATTAAAGTTGGCCCAAACATGGATGCATGAATAAAAATATGTGTAAATCAAAATCAACATAGCTAAGCAAAATAAACATAAACTCAAAATAACATGGTATCAACACCACGCTAACCTACCAATCAAATGACACAAGTGTGTTATTCCTATGTTGACAACACATCCACCATAATATGTGATTCCTCGAGGCCGTCGATGTACTTACTCATTCTCATCCTTAAAATAAATGGTGTACTATCTCATACTTACATCTTCCAAAATATTATGTGCACCAACTAATGGTTACACTCTCAAAATAATATGTGCTAACTCTAGGCTACATCCTTAAAATAATATGGCCATCAATTCATACTGCATCGGCATTTGGACCTACATAGACGATCGAGAAGTATACACCCTACTTAGGTGGATGAAAAATACAGACACTACACAAATGGTCGAAATGTATAGACACCGCACAGATGGTCTACTACCAAGCGCTCCTTAGATACACTCAAATGACCAAGAATTTTAGATCTACTCGGACAATCTTGTACCAAGCACTCTTGGATATAGTACTATACAAATGTCCCACATGACCCATATAAATGTTCGACGACTGCTCAACATTGCGGCTATATAATGCTTGAATCTTTGCCTCATAGATGGAAGGGGAATGGATACATAAGACGTCTAGAAATATGAGTGCACACAGATTATCCAGGGTACACACAGAATACCTTTGGTAAGCATTCTCACCTGCTTTATCTTTACAAGTGCACATCAAAGCCTTTAGTCATCAACGATACACAAAAACCATCCACATCAGAGTCCATCTTGTTCCAACCTTGAAATCATATCGAATATCTGATTCTAAAATCCTTTGATAATAACTTCTTTTGGCGATAGAGTTTACTCACCCAAACACCAAAAAGGTATCAATTAGCTATTTCTAGTGATGATATTTCTAACACACCTTCATATAAAAACATTTATCAAAATACTTTTATTTTCAAATCAAAGCTTTCATGTTTTCTTCCAACCAAAATTTATTTTATTCAAAATAAAATTTCCTATTCCTTCTTTTTTAAAATCAACTTAAATTAATTTTTGAGAAAATAATGCTTTATAATAGTTTCCAAAATGTATAAACTTCTTCAAAAGCCTGAATAGTAGTCATTGTTGAAACTAAAACACATATGGAAGCGGTCATTGCTTGTATGAAAATAAACTTTAAAACATATATGTTAAAACTCTTTAATTTTAGTAAAGATGTAATAAACCTTCGACCATTATTTAATTCCTTAGTGGTACCCATCAAGCCTTCCATCACCAAACTCTTCAGCCACTACTACTCATCCTCAAGGAACATCGTCACATTTCCTAGTCAATCATGTACGAAGTCTTCCTCGGTTTAGGAAACTACATCATCCTATTACGACTAAACCAAGTATGTTCCTTAATAAACCACTAGTTTCTCTAATGTATAGTCCTTTAAAGTCAACATTAGGTAACTACCTCATCACACGATTATCGTCCAATAGCAAGCAATATACCTTAACATATAATCACAATAAGGCATCGAGCTATCAAACAAACAATGAAAATAGATCATAGCAAAACAAGTAATCAACCAAACAAATAAAATTATAGTCAAACAAGTAAACAACAACAACATCATGCAAATAGAAGAATCTAATTCAAGCGAACATGGCATAGACCATAAAACAATTAAACAAATTGGTCAAATCGATATAACTAATGACTTAATAGACAAGTGAACAACACAAATAATTCTCTACCTATATATTTGCAAAATAAAATGTCACTATCCCATATGTCAAAATGGGTAATCACAACTTCAAATCCCAACTCTCTCATTAGAAGGGAATAACTTAACAATCCTACAACACATTAGGGAAAATCACACATAATAGGCATATATATTGCATTAACATAATGGATGTTGGGAAAACTCAAAACCCATATCACTCAGTCATTCCATATCACATGCCACTCGGTTTAGTATCATAGTTCTCAAAATGTCCATCGATAAAATATCTTCAATTAAATACTTTTTAACAAACACCTCTAAAATTTGTTATTCATACCAAATATTTTACTTTTTCAACTATTCACTTATGAATCAAATCATTCTTATGTTTGTAAAATAATTTTCCAAAGTATTTTAAAACTAGATATTTTACAGTGCATCCTTTTTCACAAAAATATTTTAAATAAAATACTATTTTTTCAAAGTGGATATTTTCAATTAAAATCCTTTACCCCCAAAATGTTTTTCTTCCAAACATCGTTTATAAAAAACTTGCTATAAGTAAAAATACTTACAACAAAAATTAACTGTTAAATTAAAAGGTATCTTTTTCTAATAAAATATTTTTCTCACATGAAACTATTTTTCACATACTTTACTCAGCAAGTTGTTTCTCAAATCAAAATATTTCTAACTTAAATATCCTTATATATTTTCTTCAATAAATATTTCCTCAAATGATTCTTCTAATTAAAATCACGTATTTTCCTATTATAGAAGTGTTCTCACAAACATCTTTTACATAAGTACTTCATATATCTTGCAGTATTTATTGTAAAATACTCCTCAAAAACATTTCAAAGTCATAATACTATTATAGATATGCCTTTCATAATATATATTTTTAAATGATGTTTTTAAACAAAAGAAATTTTATCCAAAATGTTTCCACTAAAAACTTTTTTCCATAGAATTTAAACTAAATCCAATTTCTAAAGTATTTTCTACCAAAAATATCCTTTCCAAAATAGTTTTAATTTTTTTTTAAAAGTAGTCATATTCATTCTGACAAAAAAAATCTGCATAAAAAATTTATTACTCGATTAGATAATTTACTTTTACCTATGTAAAATCTTCAACAAATCACGATAAGCATAAAAACATATATTTTCCTTCCTTAATAAAACATCTTTAGAATCAAAAATGTATATTTTAATATAACTTTTCAAATAAAATATTCTTCAGTTAAAATTTATAAAAAGGATGAGTCTATTTATTAAGGTCAAATTTCAATTATAGTTTAACATCATGTGTATCTCGCTCGGTTATAACTAACATTTATCCATTTCATAAGTGCTCATCCTACCTCACTCCTGCTTTATATATTTTTGACACAATGGTTATCATAAATAAATATCATCTTAGGGTGAAGCAATAGTGATTACACATCCAGCTCGTTCACATAAAGCATATAATCACAAATGAGTACGCTCTCTCATCATATATTTTTACCCAACCTAAGGTATAAATTAACATACACCAAAAGTGTAAACCTACCTAAGGCTAAAGGAATCACTAATCCCAACCTTTGATACAGAAAGTGATGCCCTATCATTTCTAACATATGAAATTAGTTACAAAGCCATCAACATAAGCTTGCGCACTAATCCATTAAAAACAGTGAGTGATTATAAAATTAAAAATCCAAATGAATGAACAAAAAGAGGAATCTTCATAGTGGAATTTAAATAGAGATATACATATCTCAACAATATAAGACTCATGTAGGATCCAATACATCAAATAACATCTACACTTTTAATATATTTGTAACATCCCAGATTTTTGGTAACATTATTTAAGAATTTAATTGCCTAAATTAAATTAAATAATGTGTTGATTTGAGTATTGAGATTGATGTAATCAAGGGTAGCCGTGCTATTTAGCAATGAATTAAAAGAAGTGTTTAAATTGAAATAGAGGAGGGGTAAAATAGAAAAGAGACCATTCCTATATCTATAACCCACGGCCGTGCAAAATTTTACACGTTCATTTCCATTCTCAAATTTTAAAAAAAAGGGGCCGACCACCATTGACAAGGAAAAGAGGAAGAAAATCTAGGAAGAAGCTAATTCAAATCAAATCTGTTCACATCTCAATCTCTTTAATCTCTAAAGCTAAGGTGAATAATGTTTACATCTCATTTTTTATTATATTTTCAGTTTTTAGATGATTGTCGAATGTTTTACATTGATTTGCCATGATTTTGAACGATGGAATGATTATATATACATACTGATAATATATATATATATATATATATATATATATATATATATATATTCATACTGATTTTATGATATGATTTAAGTTGAAAACCCTATAAAATGACATCCAAATGCCTTGAGAATTTTTATGAATATCATAAATAATATTTTAGAGATGGGTTTCAATTTTCAGAATTTTCTAATATTATGTGGAATTTATATGAATTTTCTAGTAAAGAATATATTAATTTGCGTAAATAATTATTTTCGGTTAAAAGATAAAAGATTAGGGTCTGAAATTTTTATATGTTGGAAAACATATTAAAAGAGACTTTTGCGAATTTTTATAGAATTTTCTTAAGTGTTTTAAGGGTTATATAAAATTATTTAAGATATGAGACTTAAATGCTTATATAATTTAAAGTGGAGAAGGGGCATTTTGTAAAAATGATATAAATTATAAAGTCTAGAAAGTCGGCAGCACTTTTGAAAAGTGTGGTACTTTTTATTGGTAAAGAAAGAGGCAACCAATCATAAATAGACATGTAAGGCAGGTTAGCTGCAAAGAACTATTTGCTACATTTTTTTCACTGTCTCGACACCGTCGGTATCAGGTTTCGCCTCCTCATCTTCCCTTCCGACATAGTTGAAACAAATGCACATGGTATCAGGAAACTGGTACGTCGTGAATTGGACGAAGGCAGAAGGTAGGGATTCGAAACCAGGGGTTCCAAAGGAGTAGAGGCGGTCCTTTGTTTTAAAATTAAAGAAATATGCCTGCTTGCTTTCGACTAGATGGCTTTCGACAAAATATCTTTCGACCAGGTCAAACGATTTAAAAGAAATGATTTTGATTGGGTTGCGCCTCTATTTTTAAATATTTTCTTTCGAATGAGTCGAAACCTTTAGCTATTGCCTTCTACCTTTCGATCCAGATGGTTTCGAAGGGGTCCTTTTTTGTTTTCTAAAATATGACCACCTCTCCAATGCTTTCGAACGGATGATTTCAACACCATCACTTCTTAGGAAATGGTTTTGAAGCAGTGGCTTTCGACTTAAATGTTTTTAAGACCTTTTTCTGTACTTGAAGTAAAAGCCAAATGGTTTCAAAAGGGATAATTTAAATGGTTTGGAAATAGATGCTTTCGACTTTAATGGGTTTCTGATCCTTTTGCTCTACTTGAAGGCAGAATCCAAATGGTTTCAAATGAGACATTTTTTGAAGGTTTCGAAGGGATAAATTTTTGAATGGTTTCGAAAGGTTTCCATATGTTTATAGTTGAACCCAAAGTGCATTCGAAAGGATTGAGTTTTGACTATTTCAAAAGCTTTTAATGAATGGTTTTGAAATGGGTGGTTCACCTGGGTTTCGATGGGGTCGAAAAGAAAGGTTTTTCCAAAGTTTTTGAAAGGCAATATTTAATAGTTTTGAAAAGTTCTTTCAATGGTTTCAAAGGGGTTACCGTTTATGGCTTCGAAAGGGTTGTGTAACGGTATTGAACAAGTTTTGAGTGTATTAAATAGGCAATGTAGCCAAAGTATTTTTAAGTTAAAAAGGGTTTTGACTTGTTTTGGCAGGAAAGTTAATCCTCATCAAATCTCATCAACATTATTTTGAGTAAAGTATATATAACATGGTAGCTTAGAGAAAAGCTAAAGAAATATTTTCCTTGTATAAAAATATATACATATATATATATGATTTGAAGGACTAAATCATTTTGAAAGGTTTTCGAGGAAAATTTAAAGTGTAGTTAACCTTAGGAAAATAATTCGGACAGTTAGTCCATTTTGCAGGCATTCAACCTAGATTTCGGACAGTTAGTCCAGTTTGCGGGAAGTCAGCCCAGTTGTATGCATAGATAGTCCATTTGTAGCATAACGGACCTTATTATTATATCATGGGCAGATAGTTCACATATTACCTGTTTTACAGGCAGATAGTCCATTTATTAGCATAAACGATATTGCTATTTTGATATAATCAGTTTGATCAACCAGTTTGGCTACAGGAAAGGATTGCAAAATATATGTTTTAAAAAGGGTATTTGCGAGGGGAAACCTGTTCTATTAAGCGGCATGGTCGTACTTAATAACATTAAACCCAGACGTAATAGAATTGTTCACACCAGGATTTATGTTTGACTCAAAGTTTTTGTTTCCCCTTAAACTCTTGGGTACTCAAAATTGATTTGAGTAGGCTGAGGGTTGAGGTTTTCAGGTTTTAGTTTTTTGAGAATAAATCTTCTAGAGACGAGCATGTGGTTGACGGATAGCTGTTTAGGAGTTTCATTTTGTTATGTTTATTTCCGTTGTGTATTAAGTCAGATGTGACTATACTGCTTTGATCAACTAAAGGGGCATCGTCATATGTCACTCTTGGCGTATTTTGTATATGATATATTTAATCATTGCCTGGCCAACATTAAGGGATTATGTAACATGGATATGAATTATTATTTTGAAATGTAATCAGCAAAATGTTATTTTTGGAAATCTGTAATTTTTTTCATATTCATAAGCTTCCAATATTATGGATACCATTATCATTACCATATTTTATCACCAAAAGTTAATACTGTGGATGATTATAGCAACTGCAGCGCTTAGCTTTTGGCCTCCGGATACGAGATGTTACAGTTTGGTATCAGAGCATGGTTTATGAAAAAATTTAAACCAAAAATGATTTTTATAACATAATCCTAAGGAATTAGAGTAAGAATGAGGTATGGGATAACATTAAAGTAACGTACATGTACTATATATATATGTTTTATCTCTAGTCTCCTATCTTTTTTATGATATTTTTCTGTATCTTATGAGGTTTGAATACAAATATGGAAGGTAGAAGAGGAAGAGTTAACCAAAGAGTGGAGGGCACCGATGGAAATGTCAGGCCTAACGTGAGAAGAGGTCAAGGTCAGGCACAAGTAGAGAATGTGGGTGCTGAAGTATCGCAAGTTGGAATGGAAGTTATGTATCAGTTTTCAGGAATATGGTGCAGGTGGGAGTTGCAGCTGGAGTGTTAGGAGGAAATTCTATAGGAGTAGGGTTTCGAAAGATCTGGTAGTTAACCATTATGCGAAGCCGAGTGAAGATTACACCATGCTTAGAGAGAAGCCGTTTGTTGGAACAGAAGATGCCACTAAGGAAGGGAATTGGTTGTTGCACTGCGAAAGGAATTTTGCAGATCTAGGGCTCAATAATGAGCAGAAGAGAAGGTTGGAATCTAGACAGCTTTATGGAGCAGCTCTATTCTGGTGGAATAGTGTGACTATAGTGATGAATGAGGCAACTATGACCTAGGAAGATTTCAAAGGATGGTTACACGAGAGGTTTATGTCAGCAATGTTATAGTCAGTTCTGATCAGTAAGTTTGCTGAATTAGAGCAGAGGAAGATGTCAATTTTGGAGTACGCTGGAAAGTTTGAGGAGTTGGCTAGAAATGGTTATGCTTCAGTAGATATGGTCATGAAGAAGAACGAGAAGTTTATCAAGAGGTTAAAGCCTGAGTTAGCTAGGGCCATATTACCTCATATTAGAGATCCTTCTGACTATATTATGGAGATGGCCTTAAGGCATGAGGGGATTTTTGATTCTCTAGAGAAGAGTAAGGCTAAAGAAGTCCAAGTTGGGCAGAATCAGAAGAGGATGTTCTTTCCTAAGAAAGGTGCTCAAAAGAGTAGGGCAGCTAAGAAGGGGAAGTTTGAGATTGTCTGTTTCAAGTGCGACAAGAAAGGGCACTTTGCTAATGAGTGTCGTCCTAGAAAGGCAAAGGAGGTGGCTGGAAAGAAGAATTTCATGTGCTTCAACTACGACCAGATTGGCTATTTTAAGGGATGGTGCAAGGAGCCTGCTAAGGATGGAAAGGGCAAGGTGTATGCATTGGAATCTTCTGCTTCTAAGCCAATAGCCTAGGAGAAAGGAAAGATAGTTTTGGAAGGTACACTTCAGATTCACGGTATGTCTGTTAGCGTTCTGTTTTGATCCTAGTGCATCACATTATTTTATATCTAGATGTTTGATAGATAAGCTTAACCTAGAACCTATATATTTAGTTACTTCCTTATGGGTTGCGAATCCAATAGGAGGGTATGCAAATCTAGGGTTGAGATGTGACACGTTGGAGTTTGACCTGTTAGGTCATACTTTTGTTTGCAGTTTGCATGTGTTTGATTTTATAGGTTTCAGGATTATTCATGTATAGACTGATTAAGTGAGTATAAGGGTAGAATATTTTACCAGGATAGGGAAATATCGTTTAGACACCTAGATTGTAGTGATCGGATAGTTCATGCCATAGAAAGTTCTTGCGGTGAGATTTGTGCTTTGTTGGGTGCTATGGAATTCGATGACGAGTTAAGTCGGGTTTTTATGGTTAGAGAATTTGTAAATGTTTTTGAGCCTGCAGTTGGATTGCCACCGAAACGAGCCATTGAGTTTGGATAGATTTGATTCCAAGAGCAAAACCAGTGCGTAGACCGCTGGGCAGGATGATTTCTATAGAGAAGAGGGAGTTAAAGGTGCAATTGGTGGATTTAGAAGGCAAAAGTTTTATCAGGCCGAGTAGTTCGCCTTGGGGAGCAGCCACAATATTTGCTAAGAAGACGGATGGATCGTTAAGGTTGTGTATCGATTATCATAAGCTGAATGAGAGGACGATAAAGAATTGATACCCATCGCCAAGGATTGATGATTTATTCGGTCAGTTGAGTGAAGCCAAGGTATTCTCGTTGTTGGATTTGACGATAGGTTTAGCTCAAAGTGTCAGAGAATAGTATACCTTTGACGACATTTAAGAATAGGTATGGGCCGTACGAATGATTAGTTATGCCGTTCGGACTGATTAATGCACTATCTTTCTTTGTGGATTCGATGAACTGGGTTTTCCGAGTGCACTTGGATAGTTCATATTGGTTTTCATAGATGATATCCTGATATACTGTAAGGATGAAAAAGAGCATGACGTTCATCTTAGAGTAGTGCTTTAAACGCTGAGGCAGCATCAGCTAAAGGCAAAGTTTTCGAAGTGTCATTTCTGGAAGAAGGAAGTGAAGTTTCTAAGTCATGTAGTCTCAGAGGAAGGGTTGTCAGTAGATCTAACTAAGATTGAAGCGGTGAGTTAGAAGAGAACCGAGAAAGTGACGGAGATAAAGAGTTTCCTTGGGTTAGCTGGTTATTATCAAAAATTCATTAAGGATTTTTCATGGATAGCGGCACTAATGACCATGCTGACAAGAAAGGATGTGAAGTTTGTATGGGTCGATAGTGTGAGGAAGCATTCCAGAGTTTGAAACACTTATTGACCCATGCGACTGTGTTGGTTGTTCCGGAAAGGAATCAGAATTTGGTGGTTTTCTAATATCTGAGTCATTTTCACTTAAGGATACCCTCCCATAATTTTCCTTCAAACATTTTCAAAATGATTTAAACCTTTTAAATCAAACTAATACAAGGAAATTATATAATCTTTATGCTTTACTCAAAATCACATTGCCATATTATATCTCCTTTACTCAAACTTTAGTTGATGAAAACATTTAAACATTTGAAAGTACCTCTTTCTAAAATTTTGAAAGCATCTCGTTCGAAACTGTTGAAATCATTCCTTTAGAAGGCAATTAATCTTTAGACATCCTAATATAAAAACAACTTAAAACATTACCTTAGAAAACCTTTGGAAACCCTTCCATTTAAACCTTCTGAAACCATTCAAATAAAACCATTCAAAATCACTGAACTTAAACCTTTCAAAACTATTGAACTAAAACCTTTCAAAATCATTAAACTTAAATCTTTCGAAATCATTGAACTCAAACCTTTCGAAATCATTGAACTAAAAACTTTCGAAATCATTGAATTAAAACCTTTTAGAACTATTGAACTCAAACCTTTCGAAACCATTGAACTAAAACATTTCAAAAACATTGAACTAAAACCTTTCAAAATCATTGAACTAAAACCTTTCAAAACCATTGAACTAAAACCTTTCGAAACCATTTAACTAAACCTTTTCAAAATCATTAAACTCAAACCTTTCGAAACCATTGAACTAAAACCTTTCGAAATCAATGGAAGCAACCTTTTGACTTTGTCGAAAGATCTACTTTGAAAGCTTTGAAACATATTATTTAAAACAAAAGGCCTCTGCCTTTAAACAACTCCTTCGAAAGCTTTGTTATTCTTCAATTAAAAATAAGGGTAAAACATCTAAGTCGAAAGCTTTCTTTCGAAAGCATGGAGAAGCAGCCGGGATTTAAAAACAGGTAAACCTTTCAACTTTGTCGGAAGGTTCAAAACAAAATAATCATAAAGCAGTAGTAACCTTTCAACTTTGTTGAAAGGTTTGAAATTTTTATTTTAAATAATTGACCAGGTCGAAAGTAACCAAGTCGAAGCTCCTTTTTGAAAGCAAGCGGGTGTAAGCTTTTGGTTTATAAAACAAACATGTCCCAAACTTTTTGGCAACCAACCTATCGACTAAGTACCATTCGACCTTGTTCGATTCATTACGTACCAAGTAACTTGATACCATATGCATTGAACTTCGACCATGTCGAAAGTTATAACCTTTTGACTTTGTCAGAAGGTCTGGGTCGAAAGGTTTGATGCCTAAAATGGTTGAAACATGCTAAAAGTATGTTTCCTTATTTTTGACTTAACAAAAGATAACTTTTCAACTAACCCGCCTTCGTTTGTCAAATTCTCACTGGTTACTAAATACTTTTCAGAAAAGCGCTCCACTAATTTCGGAATTAAATAATAATTTTATTTTATAAAATGTCTCTTCTCCTTAATTAAATATATAAAATATTTAAGTCTCATACCTTAAATAATTTTATATATTCATCAAAACACGGCATGTACCTGCAAAAACATTGCGGGTCTAATCTTAAAACCGAAAACATAAGAAAATAGGATGAAGTAATTATTCACCTTAGCTTTGAGATTAAAAGATGTGAGATTTGATGTTGAATTAGTTTATTATCTTCCTTCTCTTGAATCCTAGCTTTAATCTTTCCTAGAGAACAATAATGGTGGCCTGCCTTAAGAGTTTTTTAGTTTGGTAAAATGAGAATGAACGTGAGTTTCAATTCCCAAAGGTTATAAGCCTTTCCTATTTCCCATAATGCCCTTACTCATTTCCTAACACATTAGTTTATGTTATCTCCTTTTAATTTCCACATTTCATGGAACGGCTACCCTTAGTTTAATCAAATCTCAACCTGTTAATCTTCACATTATTTTATTTATTTAACCAACTGAATATCCTAAATAATGTTATAAAAATATGAGGTGTTGCGGACTCCCGGCCTAAAAGAATTTCACACTCGAAATTACGATAAGATACACATCAAAACAATCAAGGGCAAAATATACCATTAAAACAAATTAGGGTAAGAGTCTCTAGTCCTACTCTCAGTCTCCCAAGTACAGTCTATAGAACCGTCACTCCACTAGACCTTTACTAATCTGACTGTCATGTTCCTCAACTTCTTCTCATCTCTAGCCACAATCTGAATCGGCTTCCTAAATATAGTCAAATCCGGCTGTACTACTAAATCTTATAACACTGTAGGTGCAATAATAGTCTTCATGTATCTAACACACTTTCTAAGATGAGAAATATAGAATACATCATGGACTCCTGCCAAACTACTCGGTAACTCCACTTTATAAGCGAGCTTCCCGATCCTCTCAATAATACGAAAGGGTCCAATGAATCTAGGTGCTAACATTCTTGACTTCACGAATATAATCGCACCCTACATCGGTGAAACCTTCATAAACATATAGTCTCCAACAGAGAATTCCAAGTCTCTTCTTCTTCTATCAGCATAACTCTTCTGCCTAGACCGAGCTTCCTTCATCCTAGCTCGGATCAACTCAATCTTCTTTGCAGCTTCTTTCACCAAATCTAGACCAAGAACCAATCTATCCCCAGTCTCCAACCAACATACGGGAGATTTGCATGATCTTCCAAACAATGCTTTAAATGGTGCAATCTCAATAATAGTCTGATAACTATTCTTATATGAGAACTCGACTAAATGGAGATGATCGTCTCATGATACCCCAAAATCCAATATGCAAGCTCTTAACAAATCCTCCAAGACTTTGTTAACTCATTCCATTTGCCCTCAGTGGATGGTAAGCGGTACTTATGTTGAGCTTGGTTCCTAAAGCTTCCTGTAGATTCTTCCAGAAATCACTAGCAAACATAGAATCTCTATCACTGATGATACTACTAGGGATCCCGTACAGTCTAACTACATTCTTCAAAAACAACTTCCCCAAAATAGGTAACATCCTGGTTGACTTTACAGGAATGAAATAGGTACTCTTATTCAGTCTATCCACTATGACTCATATGATTTCATTTCCTTAACTAGATCTCTGCCACCCATCAATGAAATCTATTGAGATAGAATTCTACTTCCATGTTAAAACATCTAACGGTTGCTTCCCACTTGGTTTCTAGTGTTCAGCCTTTGCCTGCTGGCAATTCAAGCACTGCTTAACACATAAACCAATGTCCCATTGCATACCTTCCCAAAAGAAACTTCTCTTCATGTCTTGATACATCTTCGTTCCTCTTGGATGGATAGTGAACTTCGAATGATGACATTCATTTAAAACTTCTTTCCTCGTGTTTCCTACATTTGGAGCACACAACCTTCGTTTCTTTCTTAACCACCCATTCTGGTCAAGATTGAAATTCTTTAGGTCATCGCTTTTTGTTCCTTCACTTAACTTTCCGATCCATTCAGCCAAAACTGGATCCTTCTCCTGTTTAGAAGCTATCTTCTTAATCATTACCGGTTGAACTTCTAAACAAGACAATACAGCACTTCCCGCATTAGAACCTGCCTCGGATCTATACTGCACTCTACAAGTTGATAATGCTTCCAAATCTTTCCGCTCAGCACTCATAGCCAATACCGCATTCTGATGTTTCCATCTAAGTGCATCCGCTATCTTATTTTCTTTCCCGGGTGCGTACTCAATTCCAAAATCATAAGTAGCAATAAACTTCAACCATCTCTGTTGTCTCATGTTCAACTCCTTCTGAGAGAACAAGTACTTCAACGACTTATGATCTGTATAATGCTCAAATCACTCTCCCAAAAGGTAATGCCTTCATGGCTTCAAAGCAAATATAATGGCAGCTAACTCCAAATCATGCATAGGATACCTAACTTCAAGTGGTTTGAGCTGTCTAGAAGCATAAGCAATCACTTTACCTCTTTGCATCAACACAGCCCTCAATCCAGTTCCACACACATCAGTATAAACAACCAAATCTTGATTTCCCTCCGGAACCGCCAACACCGGTGCATGGGCCAATAAGTGCTTCAAGCTCTAGAATGCTTCCTCACACTTATCAGTCCATACAAACTTCACAACTTTTCACGTAAGCTTAGTCATCGGTGCAGTTATCTGCGAAAAATCATTTATAAACCTTCGATAATATGCGGCCAATCTAAGAAAACTCTTTATCTCGGTCACCACCTCAGGTCCCTTCCAATTATTCATCGTCTCGATCTTAGTTGGATTTACAGACAGCCCTTTTGCTGAGACTACATGACCAAGGAACTTCACTTCCTTCTTCTAAAAATGACACTTTGAAAACTTAGCCTTTAGCTGATGCTCCTTCAGCATCTCAAGCACAACTCTAAGATGAACTTCATGCTCCTTCTTATCTTTAAAGTATATCAAAATGGCATCTAGGAAGACAAACATAAATCTATCCAAGTGCGCTTGGAAAATTCGGTTCATCAAATCCACAAAGAATGTCGGTGCATTACTTAGTCCGAACGGCATGACTAACCATTCGTACGATCCATACCTTGTCCTAAACACTGTCAAAGGAATACTATCCTCCGCCACTCTAAGCTGATGAAATCTAGTTGTTAAATCCAGCTGAGAGAATACTTTAGCTCAACTTAACTGATCGAAAAAATCGTCAATTCTCGGCAATGGATGTCGGTTCTTTATCATCTTCTCGTCAACTTACAACAATCGATACATCGCCTCAACGATCCGTCTGGCTTCTTAGAAAACACTGTGGTAGCACCCCAAGGCGAACTACTCGGTTGGATAAAACTCTTGCCTTCCAAATCCACCAACTGCACCTTCAACTCTTTCATCCCAGTGGGTGTCATCTTGCTTTGCGGCCTACTCACCAGTTCTGCTCCGGGCACCAAATCAATCATAAACCCAATGCTCGTTTTGGTGGCAGTCCAACTACTGGCTCAAACGCATCAGCAAATTCTATAACCATAAAGATTCGATGCAACCAATCCTCCAACCCCATGATATCCAATAAAGCATTCACTTTACAACTAGGGTTTTCTACGGTATAAAACCTCTTATCACTACAATCCGGATGTCTAAGTGATATTTTCCTATCACGGCAAAATATCCTAGCATCATAT
The DNA here is from genome assembly GCA_030765085.1 of Allium cepa. Classification (NCBI taxonomy): domain Eukaryota; kingdom Viridiplantae; phylum Streptophyta; class Magnoliopsida; order Asparagales; family Amaryllidaceae; genus Allium; species Allium cepa. Next base: position 1,001,709,653 of record CM060934.1, read on the forward strand.
TTACTTAACCAAACCATCCTAAGGATAATCCAAAATCCTACAAAATCATACACATGCTAACAGTAATCAAAAGTATGACCTAGCAAATCGAACTCTAAATGATCACACCTCATCTCAAGTGTTGCATACCCTGCTATGGGATTTGCAACCCTTAAGGAAGTTACTAAATATGAGGGTTCTAGGTTAAGCTTATCTACCAAACATCGAAAAATAAAAGAATGTGATGCACCAGTATCAAATAGAACGTTAATAGACATACCGCAAATCCATAGCAAGCCTCCTAGAATAGCCTTTCCTTTCTCCCGCACAACTGGCATTGAAGTTGCGAGCTGCAATGCATAAGCTTGTCCCCTTCCTTCTTTAGCAGGCTCCTTGCATCGGTTTTTATAATCGTCACTCTAATCACAACTGAAAGATCTGACATTCTTCTTTCCAACTGCTTCTTTACTTTTTCCATTTCCTACATGACACCCGTTAGCATAGTGCTATTTCTTATCACATTTATAACAAACCACCCTAGCTTTCCCTTCTTCTGTGCTGCTCCCTTCTGAGCATTCTTCTTATGGAAAAACTCTCTTCTGGCCTTGTCCCACCTGGACCTCCTTCGTTTTCTTCCTCAAACAAGCTAATGTCTCTTCCTGCCTCAGTGCCATTTCTACCACTACATTACTTAGATCTCTTAAGTGTGGCAAGGTAGAACTTATCAACTCTGGCCTCAAGCCCTTTATAAACTTTTCATTCCTCTTTATTGCCGTATCAACCAAGGCATACCCGTACCGGACCAACTTTTCAAATCTTTTTACATACTCTAAAACAGACATCTCCCTTTATTCTAGTTCAGCAAATTTCCTAACCAATGCAGACTATGCCATCGCCAACATAAACCTTTCTTGAAACCTTCTCCTAAACTCCTCCCAAGTCATGGTTTCCTCATCAACACCAGCTATAACAGTATTCCACCAAAATAGAGCAGCTTCCTGAAGCTATCTCGAAGTTAATCTCCTCTTCTACTCGTCATTCAATCCTAGGTTATCAAAAATCATCTCATAATATAGCAGTCAATTTTCCACCTAAATCGCATTTTCAGTTCCAATGAATGGGTTCCTCCAAGCCTGGTCTAGTCTCTGCTCAAGTTAACATAATGGTTGACTATTGGAGCTTCCTGAACTCCTCCTCCAGCAGCATTCCCTCCGAAAACTCCAGCTGTAATTCCAGCGTGCATCATATTTACGAAAACCTGATACATGGCTCTCATATCCACTTAGTGAACACCAGCACCAACATTTCAGCTTAAGCCTGACCTGGACCTCTTCTAGCATTTGTTCGAGCATTTCCATTAGTGGTGGTGCTATCTCCTCTAAGATTAACTCTACCTCTTCTTCCTTCTATATCTATATTCAAGCTACGTGAGATACAGATGAATAGCCTAACTAAGATAGGAGTCTAGAGATATAGCATATATATATAGCAAATACAAGTACGTTACTATAGCGTTATCCCATTCCCCGATCTTAACTCTAATTACTAAGGAATATGTTTTTAAAAACCATTTTTAGTTAAAGTATTTCATAAACCATGCTCTAATACCAAACTGTAACATCCTCTATCTAGAGGCCCAAAACGAAGCATTGCTGCAGTCATCTATAGTATTAGTTTTCGACGAATAAATACGGCTATGTAAATGGTATCTATAATATCAAAAGCACTTTAATATGAAACAAAACATAGATTTCAAAACAAAGTTTACTTCATTGCATTTAAAATATATGTTCCATATTCAACTTACATAATCCCAATACGTTTCCAAGCACAGATAAAATATACTTAATACAAAATATGCCAAGAGCGGTATATGAAGATACCCCTTTGGATGATCAGAGTCATGTAGTCATAACAAACTTAATACAAACACAGTACTCCGATAGCCTTATTCGTCATCCTACTAAAATTTGAAAAGACCTTAACTCTAAGCCTACTCAAATCAATTTGAGCACTCAAGAGTTTAAGGGGGAAATATAAACTTCGAATTAGACATAAAGCCTAGTATAAATAATATTATACATCCCAATTTAATATGTTAAGTGAGACCTTGCCGCTTAGCAAAATGGGATTCCCCTCACTCATATCCTTTTTAAACATATCTTTGCAAAACCTTTTCCTACAACCAAAACTTGTTAAATACTGTAAAGCAATTCATTATGTAAACATACATAAATATCGGGTAATAATGAACAATCTATTCAAACACATAAGTTTTGTATGGATAACTTTTAACCTTTGGCTGACTCTGGCCTACCAGCCAAAATAATCAAAAAATTTCTAACACCTGTTAACTATTCTTCATTCAAACTATTGATTCTTAACTATCCATTAAATACTTCACTTCGGATGTTCTGTCCCTAACTTAATCATCTCCCAGGTCTTACAAATCCTAATGGTTTTACAGGCTCACCAATAACCTATCTATATAAAAACATATATTCCTTTCAGTGTGTAATCATAATTTTAGTCTACCTGTAACCAAGCCCTACACACTGGAATTTTGGACAACAATTAGCTGCGGCTAATAGCTAATGTATAAGGCACGACCCTATACTACTCCCATCTTGTATTCTAATATCTAAGTCATTTTCACTTAAGGATCCCCTCCCATAATTTTTCTTCAAAACATTTTCAAAATGATTTAAACCTTTTAAATCAAACTAATACAAGGAAATTATATAATCTTTATGCTTTACTCAAAATTATATTACCATATTATATCTCCTTTACTCAAACTTTAGTTGATGAAAGCATTTAAACATTTGAAAGTACCTCTTTCTAAACTTTTGAAAGCATCTCTTTTGAAACCAAGTAAAACCCTTTAATTATCTAAGCCAGAAGGCCAAAACCTTACCTTTCGAGACCAAATATCAAACCTTTCGAAACTATTAAAATCATTCCTTTCGAAGGCAATACAACTTTAGACATCCTACTTTAAAAACAACTTAATACATTGCCTTAGAAAACCTTTGGAAAACCTTCCATTTAAACCTTCCGAAACCATTCAAAGCAAACATTTTGAAATCATTGAACTCAAATCTTTCGAAACCATTAAACTAAAACCTTTCAAAATCATTAAACTCAAACTTTCAAAATCATTGAACTAAAACCTTTCGAAATCATTGAACTAAAACCTTTCTAAACTATTGAACTCAAACCTTTCGAAACCATTAAACTAATACCTTTCGAGACCATTAAACTAATACCTTTCGAAACTATTAAACAGAAACCTTTGGAAACCATTTAACTAAACCTTTCAAAATCAATGGAAGTAACCTTTCGACTTTGTCGAAATCTCTGCTTCGAAAGCTTTAAAACGTATTATTTAAAACAATAGGCCTCTTCCTTTAAAACAACTCCCTCGAAAGCTTGGTTTATTCTTCAATTAAAAACAAGGGTAAAGCATCTATGTCGAAAGTTTTCCTTCGAAAGCATGGAGAAGCGGCTGGTTTTTAAAAACAGATAAACCTTTCGAATTTGTCGGAAGGTTTAAAACAAAACAATGATAAAGCGGCAGTAACCTTTTGACTTTATCGAATGGTTTAAAACCTTTATTTTAAGTAATTGACCTGGTCGAAAACAACCAAGTCGAAAGCTCCTTTTTGAAAGCAAGCAGGTGTATGCTTTTGGTTTATAAATAAAACATACCCCAACCTCTTTGGCAAACATCAATTCGACTAAGTACCCTTGGACCTTGTTCAATTCATTACGTACTAAGTAACTTGATACCGTATGCATTGAACTATGACCTTGTCGAAAGCTATAACATTTTGACTTTGTCGGAAGGTCTAGGTCGGAAAGTTTGATGCCTAAAATGTCTGAAACATGCTAAAAGTTTGTTTTTCTTGTTTTTAACTTAAAAATATTACTTCTCAACTAACCTACCTTCGTTTGCAAAATTCTCATTGATTAATAAATACTTTTTAGAAAAGTGATGCCACTACTTTCAAAATTAAATAATAATTTTATTTTATAAAATGTCCCTTCTCCTTAATTGAATATATAAAACATTTAACTCACATACCTTAAATAATTTTATATATGCATCAAAACATGTCATGTACCTGCAAACATTGCGGATCTAATCTTAAAACCAAAATCCATAAGGAAATGGGATGAAGTAATTATTCACCTTAGCTTTGAGATTAAAAGATGTGAGATTTAATATTGAATTAATTTATTATCTTCCTTCTCTTGAATCCTAGCTTTAATCTTTCCTTGAGAACAATAAAGGTGGTCGGCCTTAAGAGTTTTTTAGTTTGGTAAAATGAGAATGAACATGATTTTCAATTCCTAAGGGTTTAGGGTATAAGCCTTTCCTATTTCCCATAATGCCCTTACTCATTTTCTAACACATTAGTTTATGTTATCTCCTTTTAATTTGCACATTACATGGCACAGCTACCCGTAGTTTAATCAAATCTCAATCTATTAATCTTCACATTATTTTATTTGATTTAACCAATTAAATATCCTAAATAATGTTATAAAAATATGGGGTGTTACACTAGGTCTAGTGGAGAAACAGTTGTATTATCTTGTTTGGAAGTTCGACCAGTGATGATCGAAAGGATTGCTTCTAAACAGGAAGAGGGTCTGGTATTAACTGAACGAATCAGGAAGCTAAGAGATGGAACCAAAAGCAATGACTTGAAAGATTTTAGGCTTGACCAGAATGGGAGGTTGAGAAAGAAAGGGAGGTTATGTGTTCCGAGTATAGGAAACATAAGGAAAGAAGTCTTAAAGGAGTGTCATTGTTCAAAGTTCTCTATTCACCTAGGAGGTACGAAGATGTATTAGGATATGAAGAGGAGTTTCTTCTGGGAAGGTATGAAGCGGGATATTGGATTGTGTGTGAAGTAGTGCATGATTTGCCAACAAGCAAAGGCCGAACACCAGAAACCAAGTGAGTTTCTTCAGCCATTAGATATTCCAGTGTGGAAGTGGGATTCTGTTTCCATGGATTTTATTAGCGGATTGCCAAGGTCGAACAGAGGAAATGATAGTATATGGCTCGTGGTGGACAGATTGACCAAGAGTGCCCATTTCATTCCAGTTAAGTCAACCGGAAGACACCTGTATTGGCAAGGTTGTTTATGAAGATTGTGGTTGGACTGCATGGAATTCCAAGTAGCATAGTTAGTGATAGAGATACTTTGGTCGCTAACGAGTTCTGAAAGAGTTTGTAGGAAGTTTTGCGAACCAAGCTTAAGATGAGTACCGCTTACCATCCATAGACAGATGGGTAAACGGAAAGAGTTAACAAAATTTTAAAAGATTTGTTAAGGGATTGTGTTCTAGATTTCGGGAGATCATGGGAAGACCATCTGCAACAGTTAACAGACTAGTATTGGGATGGCACTATTTGAAGTTTTTAAGGAAGGCAGTGTAAATCTCTCGTATGTTGGCTAGAGACTGGGGATAGGTTTGTTCTTGGTCCAGATTTAGTCAAAGAAGCTGCAGAAAAGATTAAGGTCATTCAGGCTTGAATAAAGAAGGCTCGGTCTAGGTAGAAGAGTTATGCAGATATGAGATGGAAAGATCTAGAGTTCTTAATTGGAGACCAGGTTTTCATCAAAGTACCACCGATGAATGCTGTAATTAGATTTGGGAAATCATAAGAGCTTGCACCAAGATTCGTTGGACCTTTTCCTATTGTTGAGAGGATCAAAAAAATCGCATATAGAGTTGAGTTGCCGAGCGGTTTGGTAGGAGTCCATGATGTTTTTAATGTTTCTCATTTCAGAAAGTATGTTAGAGACCCGAAGATTGCTATTGCATCGATTATGCTAGATGATTTAGTGGTAGAACCGGATTTGACAATGGTGAGGAAGCCAGTTCCCATAGTTGCAAGAGATGAGAAGAGGCTTAGAACTAAGACGTCAGATTGGTCAAAGTCCAGTGGAGCGACGATGACAGGGACTATACTTGGGAGATTGAAAGCAGGATTAGAGATACCTATCCTGACTTGTTTGATGGTATGTTTTACCTTCTTGTTTGATTTGTTGTGTACCTTATCATAATTTCGAGGATGAAATTCTTTAAGGAGGGGAGTCGGAACACCCCAGATTTTTCATAACATTATTTAGGATATTAATTAACTAAATTTAATGAAATAATGTGTTGATTAGGGGATTAAGATTTGATTTAATCAAGGGTAGCCATGCCATTTGACAATCAATTAAAAGAAGAATTTAAACTGAAATAGTGGAGGGGTAAAATAGGAAGAGACCATTCCAATATCTATAACCTATGGCCATGTAAAATTTTACACGTTCATTTTCATTCTCAAATTTTAAAATAAGGGGCCGGTCACCATTAACAGGGAAAAGAGGAAGAAAAGCTAGGAAGAAGCTAATTCAAATAAAATCTATTCACATCTCAATCTCTTTATTCTCTAAAGCTATGGTGAATAATGTTTACATCACATTTTTGATTGTATTTTCGGTTTTTAGATGATTGTCGAATGATTTGCATTGATTTGCCATGATTTTGAATGATAGAATGATTATATATACATGTTGATGATTTATGTATATTCATATTGATTTTATGATATGTTTTAAGGTGAAAACCTAATAAATGACATTCAAATGCCTAGAGAATTTTTGTGAATATCATAAATAATATTTTAGAGATAGGTTCCAATTTTTGGAATTTTCTAAAATTATATGGAATTTATATGAATTTTCTAGTAAAGAAAATGTTAATTTGGGTTAATAATTATTTTCAGTTAAATAATAAAAGATTAGGGTCTGAAATTTTTATGTGTTGGAAAGCATATTAAAAGATATTTTTTGGGATTTTTATAGAATTTTCTTAAGTGCTTTAAGGGTTATATAAAATTATTTAAGATATGGGACTTAAATGTTTATATAATTTAAAGAGGAGAAATGGCTTTTTGTAAAAATGATTTAAATTATAAAGTCTAAAAAGTCGGCGGCACTTTTGAAAAGTGCAGTACTTTTTATTAGTAAATAAAGTGGCAACTAATCATAATTAGACATGTAAGGAAAGTTAAGTGAAAAGAACTATTTGCTACATGTTTTTCACTGTTTCGACACCGTCGGCACCAGGTTCTGCCTCCTCATCTTCGCTTCTAACATGGCCAAAACCAATGCACATGCTATCAGGAAACTGGTGCGTAGTGAATTGGATGAAGGCGGAAGTAGGGAGTCGAAACCAAGGGTTTCGAAGGGGTAGAGGTTGTCCTTTGTTTTTGAATTAAAGTCATATGCCTGCTTGCTTTCAACTAAATGGCTTTCGACAAAGTAGCTTTCGACGAGGTCAAATGATTTAAAGAAAATGGTTTCGATTGGGTTGCGCCTCTGTTTTTAAATAATTTCTTTCGATTAAGTGGAAATCTTTAGCTAATGTTTCCTACCTTTCGATCCAGACGGTTTCGAAGGGGTTCCTTTTGTTTTCTAAAATATGGCCACCTCTCCAATGCTTTCGAAGGGATGGTTTCGACACCATCACTTCTTTACTTAGGAAATGGTTTGAAGAAGTTGTTTTTGACTTAAATGTTTTTAAGACCCTTTTTCTATACTTGAAGTAAAACCCAAATGGTTTCGAAACAGATAGTTTTAAATGGTTTCGCAATAGATGCTTTCGACTTTAATGGGTTTCTGATCATTTTGCTCTACTTGAAGGCCGAATCCAAATTGTTTCGACCAAGATGTTTTTCGAAGGTTTCGAAGGTGTAAATTTCTGAATGGTTTCAAAAGGTTTCCACATATTTGAAATTGAAACCAAAGTGCTTTAGAAAGGATTGAGTTTTGACTGTTTCGAAAGGTTTTAATGAATGGTTTTGAAAGGGTGGTTCCCTAGAGTTTCGATAGGGTCAAAAGAAAAGGTTTTTCCAATGTTTTCAAAAGGCAATATTTAATGGTTTCGAAAGGTTCTTTCATTGGTTTCGAAGGGGTTACCTTCTATGGATTCGAATGGGTTGTTTACCAGTTTTAAAAAACGGTTTTGAATGTATTAAATAGGCAATGTAGCCTAAGTATTTTCAAGTTAAAAAGGGTTTTAACTTGTTTTGGAAGGATAGTTAATCCACATTAAATCACATCAACATTGTTTTGAGTAAAGTATATATAACATAGCAAAATAGTTTAGAGTAAAGCTAAAGAAATATTTTCCTTGTATATATATATATATATATGATTTGAAGGACTAAATCATTTTGAAAAGGTTTTCAAGGAAAATTTAAAGTGTAGTTAACCCTAAGTAAATAATTTCGACAGTTAGTCTATTTTGCAGGCAAACAGCCTAGATTTTAGACAGTTAATCCAGTTTGCGGACAATCGGCGCGGTTGTATGGACAGATAGTCCATTTGTAGCATAACGGACTTTGCTATTATATTGTGGGCAAGTAGTTCACATATTACCTTTTTTACGGACAGATAGTCCATTTATTAGCATAAAGGATATTGCTATTTTGATATAATCAGTTTGATTAACCAATTTGGTTATAGGAAAGGATTGCAAAATATATGTTTTGAAAAGAGTATTGGTGAGGGAAAACCCATTCTGCTAAGCGGTGTAGTCTCACTTGATAACAGTAAATCGAGATGTAACAAAATTATTCACACCAGGCTTTATGTTTGACTCGAAGTTTTTGTTTCCTCTTAAACTCTCGAGTACTTAAGATTGATTTGAGTAGGCTAAGGGTTGAGGTTTTCAGGTTTTAGTCTTTTAGTGAATAAAGCTTCTGGAGATGAGCAGATGGTTGACGGATAGCTATTTAGGAGTTTCATTTTGTTATGTTTATTTGGTTGTGTATTAAGTCAAATATGGCTATACTGCTTTGATCAACCAAGGGGGCATCGTCATATGTCGCTTTTGGCGTATTTTGTATATGATATATATAATCATTGCTTGAGAAACGTTAAGGGATTATGTAACATGTATTTAAATAATTTTTTTGAAAAGTAATCAACAAAATGTCGTTTTTTGAAACCTATGATTTTGTTCATATTCATGTGCTTCTGATATTATGGATACCATTATCACTACCGTATTTTGTCACCAGAAGTTAATACTATGGATGACTACAACATCTATAACACTTAGCTATTGGCCTCCAGATATGGAATGTTACAATATTAATCACTATTAAATCTATAAATAGCGTGTTTATGATGCAAGAGAACTATACTAAGTCAAAATATGCGATCTAACATATATCCATACCTGTGCTTCCTCCTTCACTCCGTCCTGCAAAATTCACAAATGGATGAAAGGAAAAGGAAAATAATGTTAACTAAGTTTAGACTAAGCCTTATCCTATACACTCCGACCATAAGAGAACAAAGAGCTATTGCATAGGGAAATGTTGCCTATAAACCTTGATCAAACCCATATAGTTCTATTTCTTGCTCTTCTCTTGCATTAAATACTTGTTAGCATAAAACATTGCATAATCATAGCAACTTTACAACCAATACAAGCAGAAAACTTCACTTCTACTAAGCTACCACAATTAGTCATCATAAATATAGGTAACAATAATAATGACAACACATGGTCATTAAACATCACATAAGTTTGACAACACTCGATGTCAACCCCAAACATCAAATAAATAAATAAAAACAAGTTTCATTGAATGTGTAGAAATCACCAATACTAGGAACAATGAACATTATCATATCAAAAGTGTACTAACCTAAAATGTCCTCTCCTTTTTATTGTTATTCTTCTCAAAACGGTAATAATTTAACCCAAAATTATTTTAGCAACATATCTTTACCGTTATTATTATCATTCTAGAAATATCTTTTATTTTATTACTCAAATAGTAATAATAATAATAATTTCTTCCATAAACTTCATAAAATTAATTATATTGTCATTTAATTAAAACAATATGACTTTTGCAAGAATATATTATTATTTATGAAATCTCACTTTATCTTATAAATAATAATAAACTTCCCAATTGAAATTTAAAATAGATTTTGCATTACTATATATGAAATTTCTTAAAAATTCATGAATAATAATTTGGTTAAATTGGTCACATTAATTTTAGTAAAATTTATTGAATCATTGTTATTTATAGAAATCACTCGAGATCTGTAAATAATCTTATTTTCATTTATTTATCAGTCTTTCCCAAAAATTTCATAATCTTACCTATTTTATATTAATTAATCATTGCCATGTTAAAACCAACAATTAATTGTAATTAAACGTCTATCATCCGATAACATAACAATTAATAGTAAACAATCCAATCGAGGCATAACATATTTAAAATATCGCAACAACCAAACAATCATCAATATAACATGGCATATATTTATATAAATTTTCATTGATGGGTATTCTTCTAATATTTTCAAATATAAATAATTAGAATCATTATCATATTAATGCAGTTTTGCAGACAACACCAAAAGCTATCATATCATATACCAAATTGTCAATAATCTCACCATGAACAAACCATGTATGAAACATATATAGTATGAAAACGTTACACATGTTATAAGATTTGAGAGATGAAATAAGATAAAATAAAATTCTCAGTGGAAAAACCTTTCTATATCATTACATCCCCGTCTTCGTTCTCCCTGTACACGACCCACCACTTCACCAAGCCCATATATCACCTTATCATTGTGCCGAAATCGCTGCTCCTAGCCAAAAACTCTATGTCAAACCCTTCTCCTTTATTCCTGACCACCACGATGTGCCGCCATCACCCTAAGCTCAACCATCATCGCCAATATCATGTAACCCTTATCCAAATTTCGCACCAAATTTGATCGTCTCTGATATGATTATCTAACACGCATGATCTCCGCACGCATCCTCTACAACATAGTACTGTCTGATCATTTCCTCATCGTCATTATGATGTTGATTACAAATCAACGACCATGGCTTCTCCATCAATTACCAAATTCCAAAGCATTCTCAAGCCAGATACTGTCGATTTTTGAAAAAAGAACTTCAACATTGTGTTTGTGTCATCGTGTCATATGAAATGACATTTCATAATATCTCCTTTCGTATTAATACGTAAATGGGTTTATTTTTGTAATTAATGAAGATAACCTCCATTAGACCGTAGAGATTTAGATTTGAGTGGAGTTTAGATAATGAAGAGTGGAATGATAGCTAAGGTTCCATAGCCTCATTTATATAGTCATATAGCTGGATTATGGGTCGTGTATCCTGTTTGGCCCGAAACAACTATGTATGTCGTTTATAGCATATCAAACTCTTATCTCCCAAACAGTAACTCCAAATTTAACAAATTTATAGTCAAAACTAATGGGCTTGGAAAGACCTATGAAACAGTTATAACTACGATACATAGTTCATCATTTAGTTAAAAAATATTTTTAAGTAATTTAATATTAACAGTGTCGAATTTGTGAGTCGTTGCACAATAGGCCTATGTAAATTATTGGTAAGTATTAGATCCACTCTACATTTTAAAGTAATATCTTATTTATTTTAAAATGTTTATATATCTATATATACAAGATATATACAAATACATATATATGTGTGTGTGTTGGACATTATGTATGTATGTATGTAGTGTACATGTGTGATTTCTAAATAATGTAACAACAAGATAAATATAAACATTGGTTTTTGTATACATATAGATATTGGGATTTATATCTACTATATATACTTATATATTATACACACACATATATAGATATATATGTATATGTATGTATGTATGTATGTACGTATATTTATGTATGTTTGTCTATGATAATTTCAATGCATATCAAAGGAACATAAATCTCTAGGCATATACATATGTTTAAATATACTAAAATATGTGTATATGGTTTGTATACACATATTATTAGTACAACAAATATATATCTAAACATATATATATATATATGCATATATACACATTACTATTTATATATGTATACATTTGAAATAATTATAAATGTATACAATTAAATTAAATTTATTAAAAATGGTAACTTGACTAAGTAAATGGATATTAATTTGAACCAAATTCCAATATTTAAAATTTTGTTAATTCAAATCCAATATTGACCAAGTCATGATATTTTACATTTAAATTCAAAATTAAATATGACTGCTTTAAAATATTTTAAAATTCAAAAATATTAAAATTAAATATCTAAATGATATGTAATTCAAATTTACTGTTATATATTATTAATTTTGGTTAAATGTATTTTATAAGTGTAATTTAAATAACTATATTATGTGAATAAATATTTACATATAATAAAATAATATGTTAACAAAGTTACTAATAAAAAACTAAATTACGATTAAATCATGGCGGACAAGGTTGTTGGCGATCCTCCAATTGAATCCATCTCCATGGAAACTGAGGCTAAAGACATGGGTTGGCAAGAGGTAACATATAAAAACAAAGGTAAGAATCAAATCAGGGATCAGCAGCAACAACCTAGGGTTTCAACACTAATGGGACCTAAATCTAGGGTTCCAATTCAGGTAGGACCTAGTCTTATGAAGCCGAAATTTAGGAAAGGCGTCAGATCATGGGCTGACGCGATAGTAACACTTGTATTGATGGTAGGGTCAATAAATTTGATACTCTAGAAGATGACAAAGGAGCATATGCTGACCTAGACGAAGAGGTATTCAATTCTGCAAAAAGTATGTAGGGCACTTCAATATACATATATGTTGCTGGTAAAAAACCTTATTATATTCATCTTAATGCCTACATTAAAAGAGAGTGGAAACCTCTGGATAAATGGGACATTTTCCCCAGGGAAAATGGATTTTATCTTATCAAAGTTAGTAACGAAGTAGACTGTAAGAAAGTTTTGGATGGGGGTCCTTGGCTCATAGACAGTAAACTTATTTTCACCAAAAAATGGGAACAACCTAAGGCTTGAGAGAGATATGCTAGAATCGCACCCAGTTTAGGTTAAATTGATGAATCTAGACTTATCTCTATGGAATGCACGTGGGATCAGTAAAATTGCTAGTCTAATTGGTAATCCCCTAGCTATGGATGATTATACTAGACATGTTAAAAGACTAAAGTATGCTAGAGTCCTTGTAGAAATCAAAGCAAGTGATACTATTAAAAAATAGGTGAGGGCTAAAGATAGAAATGGTAACATTTACATTCAGGAGCTAGAATATAAGCACATTCCACCTACCTGCAACAACTGCAAATGCTTTGGTCACTCTTTGGACCAATGTGAGATTGTGTATCCCCCCATCAAATAAGTATGGAGGCAAAAACCTACAACTGAGGTTAGTCAGACTACACCTTTACAACAAAATAAGGCATAGTCTGACTCTAGTACTGAAGACATAAATATATACACAACATAAATAGATTTAAAGTCTAATGACCAGGTGGAAAGTACTCTTGGCATAGAGGAGGTAGTTCAGGTTGTAGCCAAGTCACAACATAAGGAGGTGGTGGATTTGCTCCATAGCCCGACTGAGATAACAGTGAAAAATACATCTGCAACGCCAGAGGAAGAGAATGAGATTAATAATGTTGTACTAGATAAATTTGACTCAGACTCAGACTCTAGAGAAAGTAGCATAAAAAAATTCACAAAGAGCAATCAGGGATATACAAATCAATTTAAGAAATTAGAGACTAAAGACAAGGCGAGTAGTCGCGAGGTGTCTCCTATGAAATTGAGGAGTCGGCATCCACTATCGAAATGTCTATAATTAGCTGGAACGTAAGATGTCTGAACAATGATACTAGACGTTTAGACCTCTTAAATATTAGGAGAACTTATTCTCCTACCATATTGAGTATATTAGAAAATAAATTTAATAATGATAATGTAAATTTTTTTACCGATTCATTAGACAGTGAGTGGAACTACATACATAATAATGATGTTGGAGGAAAAGGTTGAATACTTTTTCTATGGAACAACAAAATCTAAAATGTCAACCTTTTGGTTAAAGATGACCAACATATAACTATAAGTGTCATCAATATGGGAGGTCTTAAACTAATACTAAGCTGTGTATATGCTAGCAATTTAGCCTCCCATCATTCTCATTTGTGGAAAGCTATCACAGATATTAGTAAAACAACCAATGAGCCTCGGATTGTCCTCAGGGACTTTAACTCCATTCTTAGAGCTAAAGAGAAAAATGGGGGTCTTACCATTAGAGTGTCCTAACTCGAAGAATCCGGCAATTGCATTATAGGAGCTGGATTGCTAAAACCAATCCACTATGGCCTGAAATATACATGGAGAAGTGGGGAATGGAAGAAAATATCCTGCAAGCTTGATAAAGCACTTGTAAATGTTAACTTCATAAATAAACTGTCTAATATTAGAGTTAATATACTTCCTCCCTCTACTAGTGATCACTATCCCATACTTATTAGTCTAAAAGAGAAGATCCAGACTGAGAAAGGTAAGCCATTTAGATATTCCAATCACTGGCATGGAATAGAAGGATATACGGAGGCCACTCAAATTAAAAACATTCCTTGGAAGGAGGGTACTCAATGCTATAAACTAATTCAGACTCTTAAATCGGTTAAGAACAAATTAAGAGAGTGGAATAAAAATAGAGTTAAAGAAGGAGACCAAACCCCTATTTTACAAAAATAATGTGAAGATATACTGTCAATAATAGATAAAGGTGATGCTAATGATGACACATGGAGTCAATATTACCAAACTCAGAGCAAGTTAAAAGAGGCACTTAGAATAAAATCTGTAGAGCTTAAACAAAAAGCCAAGGAAAAATGGATTACTGAAGGGGATGAGTGCACTAAATTTTTCTATACTAAAATGGCTATTCGAAACAATACTAACAATAACTATCATCTTATTGACCAGGATGGCAATACAATTACTAACATTGCAGATATAGAGGAACAAGCAATAAAATACTATGGTGACATGTTTAATGGTGAAGTTAACATTAACTTACCAGATGTTCAATGTAGAAGGTTGGTAAACTCCAAAGGGCGACGTATGCTGGCCAGGCACATCTTCGGAAAAGAGGTCTGGGGGGCCTTGAGGTCCATTCATGTTGATTCTAGTCCAGGCCAGATGGGCGCGGTTCCAAATTCTTCCTCCTGGGATGACCTGAAAAATGATATCATATCAGCAATGCAAGACATCTTCCAAAGTGGTAATTTTGTAAAAGAAATCAATCACACATTCATATGCCTTATTCCTAAGAAGGACAATCCCAAAAAAAATTAAAGATTACCGGCCTATAGCTTGTTGTAATGTGATATACAAAATTCTAAGTAAGATCTTATGTAATGGAATGAAGCTCATCTTACCCGACCTCATCTCAAAATGCCAAAGTGCATTTACAAAGGCAGAAGCATCTTTGAAAAACTCTCTTATGGAACATGAATTGATCGGAAACTTCAACAAATCAGGTGCTGACAAATTCTATCTTAAGGTGGATCTCCACAAAGCATATGATAAACAGACATTTTATCACTCATATGCTTATATCCATGGGGTTTCCATCAAAGTTTGTAAACATAGTAAAAGAATGTATTTCTACACCAACCTTTTCTATCTTGATCAATGGAATACCTAAAGGATTTATAGGGTCCAATAGAGGCATCAGGCAGGGTGACCCTCTTTCACCTTATTTGTTTGCAATTGCCATGGAATATTTTTCACTACAGATGGAGCTAGCAATATACCATAAATTAATTCAGCCTATTTATAACTTCCAGCCTATTGTGTCCCACTTACTCTATGCAAATGACTTGCTTATTTGTATAAAATCCAGCTGCACATCGGCAAGTGTTGTAAAAGACATTTTTCGTAATCTAGAGAGATATACTGGTATTAAAATGAATGAGCAAAAAACCAAATGTTATTTCAATAAAACATGCAAGAGGAGGAATGAAATTTGGACAATTTAAATGTGAAAGAAGACATACTCCTTGTTAAATACCTTGGTGTTCCTCTTTCTTTCAATAAGATCACTGACAGAGAATGTGCGGTTTTGATTTCCTCAATAAGGGGCAGATTACAGGGATGGAGTTCCAGACTCCTTTCGTTGGCTGGAAGATTTGAACTTGTGCACACGGTTTTTCATTCCAAAGCCAACTTCTGGCTAGAAACATTCCAATTATCTGATGCTTCCATACAGAAAATAGAAAAAGTACGTGTTGCTTTCATATGGAAAGGTGGTCTTCACAAGATTAAATTTGAGAACTTATGCAGACATAAGGAGGAAGGAGGAGTGGGTCTTAGAAGACTTAAAGATATGAGGAAGGTTTTCACTCTGAAGCAAGCATGGGGAATTATCAAAGGAAGGGGACTGTGTGGGAATTGGATGAGGAAAAGATACATCAGAGGCAACTTCTGGAAAATGTCAATTGATAATAATGCATCTGCCAATTGGAAAGCAATTATGAGAATTAGAAGCTCATTAGCCTCATGTTGTACTCGAGAAATTGCCACAGGAAGGGAGACTGATTTGTGGAGGGATCCTTGGATTCAAGGTGAATCCATGATTGATATATTAGGGCTTAACACTTTTTCTGACTATGGTTGCCTAGAAAAAAGTGATAGAAGTACTAAACAATAATGAATGGAATTGTTCCTTGATACCAATGAGTCAAGCAATTAAGGAAAAAATTCAATTTATTCCAATATTCAATGGAAGAGAAAATGACATCTGGGTATGGAAGCCTATCGGTAGTGAATTTACCACTAAATCAGCGTGGAATAAGGCAAGATATAGAGACAACAAAGTTTTATGGAGCAAAATCATTTGAAATCACGTTGATAATCCAAAGATGACTTTTACAGTTATAAAGCTGTTCTTGAAAGACTTCCCACAAGGGATAGATTATCAAAATGGGGGATTATGACAGATAAATTATGTGTTTTATGCAATCAAGAAGAGGAAACTCATGAACACCTTTTCTTTTCCTATAACTTCTCTATAGAGGTGTGGAAATCATGTAAATTCCTAACACACTCATCATCTCAAACAACACTACTAAGGATGAAATTAATTACCTGATTCAGCGGAGTCACGGCGAAGACCTGGAAACCAAACTGAATAGTATAGCCATCACTGTAGCTGTATGGAGCGTGTGGAAAGCGAGGAATCGCCGTGTGTTTTCAGAACAAACAAAGAAATCATCTTGAGGTCAGCAAACTAGCTGAAAATGACATGCGCCTGGAACAAAGAAGAATCAAAAATTGGACTCCTAACTCACTGGGACGAGATGCAGCTCAAACTAAAGAAGCAAATTGGTGCCATTCATCGGTAGATAACCCAAGTACCATCTATTTTGTCCAGTTGCTCCAGCCACCATAAATCGACTCAAAGAAGGAGTAGATGCTTCGATGTATTTCTGGAAAGTGTGAGTGTAATGTAGTTCGATTGTCGGATATTTTATGTCTGTTTGGGCCAAAATTTAGGTCTAATGCTCTGGGCTGAAATGCCTTAATAAAACTCTTACCCATTTCCAAAAAAAATATGTTTATTAATTTTATAAATAAAAATAAACCGAAAGCTAATTTTTTATTTTTTATTTTTAAAATCGAGAGAACATTATAATAAAATATATAGTACAAATTAATTTATCCAAATATATATGTGTTGTGTATAATTTAATTAATAAACGTGTTGATAACATAATTTACTCATCATAATATAATTATACCAAAAATATATTGTTTACGATATCGAAATTATTAATACATACATACTTACATATATGTACATATTTATATATCATTTTATTAAATTATAATATAAAAATTACAAAATTAATTCATATGAATTATATTTTACATCTAAATTTATTAAATAATATGTACACACACGACAATATTATATACCCTAATTTAATGACATAAACATATAAACATACATACACACACACACACACACACACACACACATATATATATATATATATATATATATTCATAATATAAGACTTACCTTTGTAAGTCTCGTCATTCGTGACACCATGATATGTTTTTGACTCCTTGGATCTTCTATTCACCACCTGATCAAGCGATTGGACGAGTGCTACCACCTTAGATATTATATCTGCATAAGGGGAAGGACATTAGTTTTGCACTATAGTGTATGATAGCTTGGTCTTAAAAAAAGAGAGTAATTCGAGCGAGTATGTGTTGGTATGTATATAAAGGTCTAGGAAGAAGTATCATCCACCTTTTACTCAGTCTCAATAACAAATCAAACCATATCAAACACCCTTTTTCTCCATCTACGGTAGACCCTAATTTGACACATTCTGTGCCAAAAAATCTTCAACCCATTTTTTATTTATATATTTAAAATCCTTTCAAATATATATATATGTGTGTGTGTGTGTGTGTGTGTGTGTGTGTTTGTGTATCTATATGTATGTATATATCGTATATTGTACGTATTATTTATATACACACACCACATAATCATTAATGTCACTCGAGTTAATCCTTTGCTAAAGTTATCTAAAACATCGAATACATGAAAAAGTATTTCTTAATATCGGTTAATTAATTAATCTATTACTTTTTATAAGTAAATTAAATCATATGGTATTCTAGAGAATCCACGATTGTGGTTGTATGACTCATAAGCGTGAATTCAATCGGGAATTAATATTGAACCATTTAAATATTAACATTCACACGTCACTTTAGCTAATGGTGTGACAGTTTGGATGAATTCATCCTTTATAAAAAAATCGATAAAATCAAATTTTAGATCACCTAATGTAGTACCATTAAATAATGATATAATACACACACATTCTCTTCATTAATACTAAATCACTTAAAGATATATGAAGTTTGTTATCGATTAAAAATCTAATAATATCCATATTCAATTGTTTACTCCATTCACAAAGACCTTAACTCAATAGCTATTCTATTTAGCCAGAGATTTTTACTTTGAGTTGACTATAGTTGGCCTTGATACTAACCTTATACAAATAAAGCAATGAATTCTCTATTGAATAGCGCTTCACTTCCTACGTTTTAACTCAGACCTAACTATAATCATTTAGTGGTCGCCATGACATGATTTAACTGTGATCAAAGTAGAGTATCTATGTCAAAGATCCACAATATTCTTAAGTTAATAAAATTATGTAATGGCAGCACGTTGAAATTTTCTGTTTGACATAATTCTTACTAACTAATAGGAAACTCTCAGTTGAGCCATTATATGGTTATCCAATAATTACAAGTGTATAACCCCATGTTTCCTCCAATAGCCGTGAGTAATAACTGCCTAACGTTTGCAGAACATTACGTGCTCTGGTCTTAACATATGTATCGATATTCGATCTCTTAAAACATTTTGATCGGGTATATTTAAAACCAAATGTATTTTATATTGCGCTTAATTACCCATGATTCCACCAATTTGCAACTACAATCGCATAACACTTTATTTAAGCATTTTCTTATTTATATTCTTTAAATTAATTACTTAATTATTTATATCATAATATGATAAAGTATATAAAAGAAAAAAACACTAAATAACTTTTATTACGAACAAGATCATTTACACAGTTGGTTATAAAACATATTTACATAATTTCCCCTAAGGCATACAACTAACTCTCTAGGTAAGGCTGGCATGATAAGAGAATGGAAGGTACCAAGCATTATGACCGAAGTTCATAGTTTTCTCGTAGGACATTATCAAAAGTTCGTTAAGGACTATGCAAAGGTTGCTACATCTTTGACCCAACTAACTAGAAAGAATCAAGTCTTCTTATGGGATGGACATAGTGAAGACCCTTTTATTAAGATGAACCAATTATTGACAGTGTTTTAATTCTAATTATATCAGAAGGAGCTAAACCATTTACCGTATAACTGATGCTTGTCGTTCAAAACTAGGTGTAGTTTTTATGCAAAAGGGAAAGCAGTTGCGTATGCTAGTAGGCGACTCAAGACCTATGAAAGAAATTATCTAACTCATGATTTGGAGTTAGTGGCCATTTTCTTTCTTTTGAAGACATGGAAGTATTAATTGTTAGGTGAGAAATTTGATCTTTTTACCGACCATAAATTTTTGAAATATCCGCTCTTCTAAAAAAATCTCAATATTAGGCAACAAAGGTGGATGGAATTCATAGCTGTTGGAACTGGGCCAGCCCACAGCAGAAGAAATGAGTGAATTTCAAAAAATTTACCATTTTGTATCTTTAATGAGCTTATGAAGTCTAAATGTATATTAGATCTAATCTAATAAAACATTAAATAAACTTTATTTTATTTAAAGTTTGTTAGATGTAAGTTTAAAATTAATTTAGAAATGTATAGTGCATTAAATACACTCAACAATTGTTTATAAGAGTTGATTTAGGGAAGAAAACTATTCATTTCTATCCTTAAAAATAGGTAATTAATTATGAGTATAATAAACATTATATGAAGAGAGAAACCTTCCATTTTATCTCTCTCTAATTAAATAGATTGGGTTATTAAATAATACCGATTGGCAATTTATTCATAGCATAAAATGTGACTATTGTCCAAATGTACTTTACTGTAAATTATGTAAGTGCAACAAATTTGATAATGTATAAAAATGATATTTCTTACATATGTGTCTTTATTGTCTATAGTATTATTTAAAATAAATATACAAACATATATTTACATTGATATAGAATATACATATATGTATAAATGAGATAAAATTAAGTGTTACTGTTATAACTCTAGCAGGTCAGCAATTTTGAACCTAGTTTCAAACTGAAAGTTCTTAAGATTAAAAATTATGATTTTACATAAAAGTCCATCATATAAATTCAATTCAAATTTATATATGTATGTATACACACACAAATAATTTTGTATGTACATATACAATACAAAAATCATTGTAAATAATGCTTTAAACTTAATACATCTTTATGTTAAAATTCATAATTTAGTATGTGTTCCAAATAAAGTAACAACTAAAGCCTAACTTTAATTTTAAAAGGAAATCCAAGGGTTTATAATATTTTGCAAATAAAGTCCAGCTATCTTTACAATTTTTTTATAACTTTAAACAGATTATGCAAAAACCAAAAGATTGAATTTGAAATATTGAACACGGAACATACATGCAAACATAAATAAATTACATATGTTTTCCATTTAATCAATAATAGAAATATTTCATTAATTAAGACTTAGATTTTAATCAAAAGGTTTTTTTAAATAACAAACTTGAAATAAAAAAAATAGATATGACAAATCAAACACAATGTATATGTTGTAAAGGTTTTAGATCTAAACAATTAAGCAATATGAAAAATAATTAATTATGGGATCCTATAATGTAGATCTAATAATGACAACAAGAATTGGCGAACAATCAAAATATATCTTAAAACATATTCAAATTAAAATAACATGGTGAACATATGTAATTAATTAAGATGGAACAAAAGGGATCTAATTTTTATTTGACAAAATAAACAAATACACAGATGAGATGAAATAGGAGATGGATCTAAATTACATAAACCAGTTGAATGATGAATATATAAAATTAGAATTATCACCTTGAGATGTTTCCAAGAGAACACACCTTGAATGATGAATCAAAAGCTTTTAGATTCCATGAATCAATCTCCAAATTTTGCAAGAATTAAGAAATTAGAACCACCTTTTGTTATTAATTTTATTTTAGGAATTTAGAGGTTAGGAAGCCATGAAAATTCGAAATTCTCTGATAGAAGAGAAAGAGGGATGATTATGACCGGAAATAAATCAATCGTGTAAGAAAATGAAGAGAGATGTGTTTCAAAAGAAATGATATAAACCTTTCCTATTCCTTCCTTAAAACTTTCCCCTATTAATTCCATTTTAAATGTTAATAAAATCCTCTCTCTTCTAAATGCATGGCTAGCCATAGATGGTGCCACACGGGCCCTCAAAAATTTCCAAAATCTCATTAGCATCAATCCCGTTTAAATCCAATTCAAATGTGCACATGTTTATAACTTTTATATACGCAAACCATTAAATTCTAATGCTATTCAAATAAATTAAAATAAAATTTTAATAATTAATATTTTACACATACTAATTAATTTATGTATTTAAAGCCCCCTTTTAGCATTTATCATGTTTAAATCAAATTTAAACACTCTAAAGGCATTATATATCAATATGCGTGTTTATATATACGCACTTTACTAAATGCTAAGAGCATTCAAACAAACTAAATAAAAATTTAGTAACTAATATTTCATAAATATTAATTAATTTACAACAATTATAAATTAATTAAATTATGTGGTTCATTTAGAGCGTTCATCATTTTGGTTGTGCGACTCAAAGGTATTAATATCGAACTATTCGAATATTAACATTCACACATCACTTAGTAGATGGTGTAACATTTTGACTGAATTTATCGCTTACACATCTTTTAGATAAAATCTAATTTTACTTATTATAAGTGATACCTAATAGTGACAATTATTTACACCAATTCTTTTTGTAAAACTATATCACTTTGGATTTACGGAATTTGGTAATGGTCAAAATTCTAATGTCATCCACATTAAACTTTGTAGTCTAAACAAAAAGTCCTTGGTTTAATAATAACAAGTATTATCAACCAAAATATTCTGGCTAGAGACTTTGACTTTGGTTGACTTGAGTTGACCATGATTTTAACCCCATATAACCGAGGAGACGAATCCTCTCTTAAATAGTGCTTCACTTCCAATACTTCCACTCGACCCAACTGCAGTCACTCGATGGAATGCCATGTCGTGATTTGACTATAATCAAATTGGATCTTTCATATTAAAGATCCACGGTATTCTCAAGTCGAGAGAATTGTGTAAATCAGTCACATCGATATTTTCTGTTTGACCCTAGTTATATTAACCAACAGAAAACTATCGAGTGAGTCGTTTCATAGTTATCCAATAACTATTAGTATGTAACCCCTACGTGCCCCCAACAGTCATGAGTAATACACTGCCCAACATTTGAAGAGCTTTACATACTCTAGTCTCAAGGGATACACCGATATCCATTCTCGATGCATCTTGACTAAGAACGTTTAAAATGGTATATTTGTTTTATTGTGATAAATTACTCACGGTTACAACACTTTGTAACTACTGTCACAAAATATGCCATTTATGGATTTTCTATTAAATATACTTTTAATTAAATTAATTAATTAATATAACCACATTATATCAAGTGTATAATAGAAAGAAACACCTTTATTATGAATAAGATTGTTCAATGAGTTAGATATATGTAACAAATTACATAATTGCCCATAGGGCATACCCCTAACTCCATCACTAGCATCATACGATTTGCACTACTATGGTGCCCGACTGATGTGGAGCAGATATTTTTGATTGTTATATCTATCATTATTATATTTTCTTTACAACCTTGACAAGTCGTTTGATACTAGGAATTTTATCCAGCTTTGTTATCTAACGTTGAGATCTTTTAAGAGAAGTAGATATTTCAAAGACTTATGGTTGGTAAATAGATCAAATCTCTCGCCTAACAAATAATACCTCGATGTCTTCAAAGCAAAGACGATGGCCGCCAACTCCAATCATGAGTTAGATAATTAATTTCATGGGTCTTGAGTTGCCTACTAGCATATGCAACTACTTTGCCTTCTTGCGTAAAAACTGCACCTAGTTCTGAACCACAAGCATCAGTGTATATAGTAAATAGTTTAGCTCCTTCTGGTATAACAAGAACCGGAGCACTAGTCAACAATTGTTTAGTTTTTATAAAAGAGCCTTCACTGCGTGCACCTCATAAGAAGACTTGGTTTTTCTTAATTATTTGTGTCAGGGTGTAGCAACTTTGCCAAAGTTCTTAATGAACTTTCGATAATACCCTGCTAATCCAAGAAAACAATGAATTTAGATTGCACTACTATGTATCTTCTGATCTAACACCATGGCAACCTTACAAGGATCAATGGAAATTCCATGTTCTGATGTGACATGGTCTAAGAAGCTCATTTCTCTTCTCTGAAAGTGACATTTGCTTTCACCTTAACACTTCTTTCAAATCCAATTTGTGCTCTTTTTTACTTTTAGAAGAGACTAAAGTATCATCTACAAATACCACCATGAATTTATTGAGTTGGTCTTAAGGGACTCGACTCGTAAGATCAAAATAAGATGGTGTGTTCGTCAAGCAATGACATAACTAACAATTCATAAGATGCATCAGGAGTTATAAAGATGGTCTTCAGAATACTATCTCTATTCATCCTTAGTTGATGAAAACCTATAGAAAGGTTAAGTTTAGAGAAAATCTTTGCCCCTTCTGATTGATCGAACAAATCATTAATGCAAGGTGGAGGATATTTGTTCTTCCTTGTCAACCTATTCAATTTTCTATAGTCAACACACAATCTCAAGGACCTGTCAACCTTAGTGGAAAGCACAATGGATGCTCCCCACTCCGATGTACTTCTTCGAATGACATCCTTCTTAGAAAGCTTGGTAATTTGTGTTTCTATTTCCCTTCTCTCTCGGAGCCATGCACTTAATTGGAAATGTTAGTGAAGATTCAAGTGGATCTCTTTTTGCTATGTAAGCTCAAGATGAGGATGAGATTGCTCATATTCTAGTAGTTAAGGAATACACAGATATCTTTGAGCATGTTATAGATTTACCTCTTAAGCAGGCTATTGAGTTTCGAATAGATCCTATTCCCGGAGCTCAACCTATTAGTCGACCTCCAACTTGGATGTCCATGATGGAAAACTGAGAGCTTAAGAAGCAGTTGTTTGAACTTGCATCGAAGCACTTTATTAGATCGAGCAGTTCACCCAACGAAGCAGCAACTGTATCTGTAGAGAAGTAAGATGGATCCCTCAGGCTATGTATCGACTGTAGGACGTTGAATGAGTTAACTATTAAGAATAAGTATCCCCTCCTTAGAATCGATGACATGCTCGATCAGTTGAGTAAAGCTAAGATTCTCATAATTGGACTTTGCTGCGGGATTTCATCACCACAAATTAGCTGAAGATAGTATTCTATTAACTGCATTCAGGACCCATTGTAGATCTTACGAATGGCTGGTTATGCCGTTTAGTTTAAGAAACAGTCTAGCATACTTCGTGGATCTGATAAATAGAGTCTTCAGAGATTACCTAGATAAGTTTGTGCTTGTCTTCATTGATGATATACTAGTATGCTCTAAATCTAAGAAGGAGCATGAGAAGCACTTCAAAGACGGTGTTGGAGACCCTAAGGAAGAATAAGTTAAAGTCCAAGTTCTACAAATGTCATTTTTGGCAGAGGCAAGTCAAGTACTTAGGCCATGTCATTTCAGAAGCAAGTATCTCTTTAGCCCAACAAAGGTAGAGGCGATCTAGAATTGGAAATGACCGAAGATAGTTTCAAATATTAAAATTTTCTTAGGATTTGTTAGATATTATCAACTCATCAAAGATTTCTTGAAGATTGTACAACCTTTGACCAACCTAACAGGAAAGAAGTGAAGATCCTATGGACGAATACGTGTGAGGAAGCTTATTTGAAGCTAGAGGAGTTGCTCATAAATGCATCTATGCTTATAGTACCTAAAGGAAACTAGGACCTGAAAGTTTATATAGATGCATGTGGTTCTAGATTAGGTGCATTACTAATCTAGAAGGGAAGATTTGTGGCATATGCATCGAGACAGTTAAGATCAAATGAAATCAAATGTGCTACACATAACTTGGAACTAGCAGTTGTGGCTTTCACCGAAGATTTAGCGACATTACTTGCTTAGGGAGCGATTTGTTATACACATATCACAAGTCACTGAAGTATTTTTTTACACAAAAGGATCTTAACATAAGACAATGTTGATGATTAGAATTTCTAGCAGCATACGACTTTGAGATCAGTACACATCTGGTAAGGTAATCGAGTTGGTGATGCAATAAGTCGTAAGCACCAAGTTGCAGTCTCCACGATGATAGCCGAGTGAAAGGATCTTGAGACATTATCTATGTGTGAGATTCGAGAAGAAACTCTATGGTTGGTTGATAAGCAGTAATGGCTAGATTAGTAGCAAGACCATCTTTGATCATATCGTAGAAGCACAGATGAAAGATCTGATTATTATAACACTTATTCAGAGATTGAAACCTGGAGATAACGGTGAAGATTTATCTAGATATTCTCTTGACTCTAATGGATGCTTACAGAGAAGGAACATGTTAGTGATACCAGGAATTGATGATCTTTGTAGAGAAGTATTAGAAGACTACCATCGATCGCGATACACCATACACTTAAGCACTAGAAAAATGTACATGGATATGAAGTGACTCTACTACTGGGAAGGTATGAAATGTGATATCAAAAGGTTTGTTAAGGAGTGCTTGACTTACCAGTTTGTAAAGGTGGAGCATCAGAGGCTTAGTGGTCTTCTACAAACGTTAGAAATCCCTCAACGGAAATGAAACCAGATATGAGTGGATTAATAATCGATGATTCACTTGTATAATTTCTAGGAGAATAGTTTTTACATTTTTTAATTACAGGCGTCGATGGATTTTGTGGATGGGTTACTACGGTCTAGAAGTGGAAATGATATCATTTGGGTTGTAGCGGATAGGTTAACTAAGTCGACACTCTTTATACAGTGAAGTCAAACCAAACTACACCTTATTTAGCTAAGCTGTATGTGAAAGAAGTGGTGAGACTTTAAGGAGTTCCTAGCTCTATAGTTTGCGATCATGATCCCCTGTTCACTAATAGATTCTAGAAAAGTTTCCAGAAAGCATTGGGAATAAAGAAGAATTTTAGTACGACATATCATCCATAGAAAAATGGAAAAACGGAGCGGGTGAACCAGGTTCTTGATGATTTTCTTCATTCATGTATACTAAATACTGGTAGTAATTAGGAGTACCATCTATGCTTGGTCGAGTTTGCTTATAATAATAGTTATCAAGCTAGCATCGACATGGCACCGTTTGAAGCATTATGTGGCAAACACTTCAATCGCCATCCTGTTGGTTGGAGACTGGAGACAAGTTCGTTCTGGGTCTAGATTCTTTTAGGGAAGTAGCAAAGAAGATTGAGTTGATTAGATGAAGAATGAAGGAGGCCCAGGATCGGCAGAAGTCGTATGCCGATCACATGAGGAAAGATATAGAATTTGCAGTTGGAGATCTAGTGTATGCGAAGATTTCTCCTTTGAAGGGAGTTATGAGATTCAGCAAGTTGGGGAAGTTAGTGCCACACTATGTGGGTCCATACCCGATTACTGAGCATGTTTGAAGAGTGGCCTATAGAGTTGCATTGCCTGATCACTTCTTTGGAATTCATACTGTCTTTCATGTATCTCAACTGAGGAAGTGTCCACGGGATACAGAGATTGTTGTCAACCTACAGATATTCCGAAGGTTGAACTATCTCCTGATCTGACATATGTGCAGCATCCAGTTCGGATAGTTGATTCTAAAATTCAATAACTCAGGAGCAAGAGAGTTCCAATAGTGAAAGTACAGTGGTCTCGTAATCCATTGGTTTGCACTTAAGAGATGCAGGAACTTATGGAATGATCTTACCTTGAGTTATTCTCATATGTGCATGAGTCAAGTATGTAATTATGTCTATTATTAATTGACGGTGTAGAGAGCTAGAATTTATCTAGCTAACTATAGATTTTCTCTAAGGAGTTACAATGATGTAATTTTCTTGATGGGAGTCTTAACAACCCATTGTCAAGAAGCAACTAATTAATAATTAAATA
The DNA here is from genome assembly GCA_030765085.1 of Allium cepa. Lineage (NCBI taxonomy): Eukaryota > Viridiplantae > Streptophyta > Magnoliopsida > Asparagales > Amaryllidaceae > Allium > Allium cepa. Next base: position 1,001,737,426 of record CM060934.1, read on the forward strand.
ATGATAGTTAATAAATTAAATGTGATTGGAATAAATTAAAATGAATATTGGAAATGGTTTGGAAATTAGATAGGAATTATTTTATTAAAATGATAAGAATTGGATTTAAAAAAGGAAAATGATTTAATAATCTATTTTAATAATTTTGAAATATGTAAATATAAATTAATTAACTAGAACAAAAATTTAAATTAAATTTGATATTTATTTAAATGATAAAATATATTTTATTAATAAAGTTTAGTATTAATTAGTAAATAAAATTTAAGTAAAATGATTTAATTAAATGATAAATTGTAGAAATAACTTTTATGAAATAGTTAACAATGAAATATATTAGTAAGGAATTTAGTGGAGAATAATTGTTTGTAAGTGGGTTTGGAAATGCAATTTGTTCATGAAGTAAAAAAAGAAAAGAAAAGAAAGAAAGCAAAATAAAAAGAAATCAAAGCCCAACATGACATAATCCTAAAAACCCAAACCCTAATTCATATTTCTTGATTTTTCTAAGTCCAAAGAAAATCAACTTAACCCTACCTCCTCAAAATTCAAACTAGAATCAAAATAAAAACCAACAAATTCCAACAACTAAAATCATAATGTTCTACACCACATAGAAATCTTGGATTCTAGGGTTTGTTAATCAATTTGAAGTAGCCATTTACCATGAAGGGGGAAGGAAGAGTAGGAAGAAAAAGATAGGCTTGTAAATGAGATTCTTCAATCAAGGTGAGTGTCTTTGCTCACTTCTATGTCTACTTATGATGACGAAGAGAAATATGAAATGGTTTGTGTGTTCCTGTACATCTACATCACCGTTATCATCTTCCTATATCACTCCTTCAAACCCTGTAACATTGATTTTGATTAATACTTTGAGAATTTGTTGGATGTTTAGATTTGATTGGGTCATTATATATGAAGAAGTTTGATTGTATGGTGATCAGATGATGTAGGAGAGGCGGAGATAAAGGAAGAGATGGTCGGAAATGCATGAAGATAGGAATAGAGAATTGCAAGCTGAAGCCCTGACCGATCGCCCTCCTTCAACAGATCGGTCGACCGCGACCTGTTGACTGGTGGTTGCGACCAGTCAAGCAACCGTTTGCCTATTTTTTTCTAAATACATACATACATACATACATACATACATACATACATATACATATATATATATATAATAAGATTTGTTGAAAATGATATAGATATATTTAAACTAAAATAAATTATAATAAAAAATATATATTACTATAAACATATTTACTCTAGTACACATATATTTATATTTAGATATGAATAATATTTAAAGTGTTTAATAATTAAATGAAGTGAATTTAATAATATAATTTAAATGGTAAATTATAAAGGTTGGTAAAATTATTATGTCTCAAATATAACATATATATTTATTAAAATACTTTGATTGTTATTACCCATATGTTATCATTTTTGAGTGATGAGGAATTTAAATAAATGGATTAATGATACTGTCTGGCATGGAACTTTCAGTGACACTTTTCTAGTTATTCATCGGACTTGTTGCATAGAGATATTTTGTGGACTGAGTATAGTTTATAGGCATTGAATAAATGGACTAGTATGACACGGTTGTATAGGAGCCTATATGATACTTATTCAGTTATTCAATAAGTAGAAGACACTCAACAGATAGGAATATGGATATGGTATATACTGACGTGAGCTGATGCTCGGTGTAGAGCAAGTTTATATGCTCGATATAGAGTAAGTTTATAGATGTTGTGTCATGTATATATACACACACATATATATACCTATTCATAGATATTATCTACTTGTTTATCATGAAGTGCTCTGTGATATGATTAGGAGTTAGCGGGAACTAGATGGCCAGTGTCCACCTTAGTAGCCTGATCATGGGGTCGCACCCCAGATCCATGACATTGTTATTTAGATGATTGATTAAGGGCTGTTAGCCTTTAGGATAGGTAGCTCTAGTTCCCTTTTATCACTTAGGCGAACAGTCTGTTAACATAGAGGCGTCATCTGAGATCATGATTAGGATTCTCCGTTGACAAGCACATTAGGTGGATGTTGTTACAATTATTAGGGAGGTAACCGATGACTATAGGAGCTCAGGGCTCCTGGAGCAGGCAAGTAGCTATCAGTCTCCCTTTTGGTTTTACAAAGAGTGGTAGATAAGTACATATTGCCTATACCCTCACTTAAGTATAAATTTGGGTAGTGTAGTCCATTCATTATGAGATGACTCTACAATTGCCTTGTGTCTTTCGTACATTCGATTCTCGTCACCACTAGATTTGAGTTGTTTATATTTATATATGGATATTATTTATGATAATATTTTTTGGTATATGTCACACTTGATTATATGATATATTTAAACAATTAACCTTTACATATCCATGGACTATATTTATAATACTTTCACATATCACATATAATACATCATTATGGGCGTAGTCTAACCCGTGTGTTATCTATAATACTCGGGTCAGTCTGAGAAATTTCAGGTGCACCTACCTAGTGATGTCAGAGTTTGATAGACCTTTTAGGGAGGCTAGTGGTATTTATATAATGATACATTCCCTATATGTTTTTCTAGCCTCATTGATGTACTAGTAGTTAATCTAATGATATATTGTATATTGGGATAGAGACTATCATTTCGTAGCTCTAGACTATGTATTATGTAATGTATTATATTTTATCTGTTACATTATGAGTTTGTGTACTCTGATGTTATCTTATGATTATGTATTGTTTTATCCAGCTAGCACATGTATTTGTTGCTTTGTACTGAGACCGTGTACATTTATGGTAAGTATTATATAATATAAGAGATGTACAAGTGTTAGTCCAAGGGAATAGTCACATATGTACCCCATATCGCCTTACTCTTCATATTATCTGATTGTATTACTTAATGGTACTCTTGAATAATATGGGTATAGAGGTGGGGGAGTTCACATCCATCTTCCATATCGCGTAGTCATAATAAGCAACAACTGCAAGTAGAATTCGAATTGATTTAACCATGGGGACTAAAGAAGAAGTTTCATTGTAATCGACACCTTGAATTTGATGGAAACCTTTCTCCACCAACAATGCTTTATAAGTCTTGACCTTTCCATGTGCACCAATCTTTTTCTTAAAGATCCATTTGTAGCCAATGGAATCAACCCCTTCAGGTACAATCTCCAAAGTCAAAACTTTGTTTGTGTTTATCGAATCCATTTTGAATTTCATACCATCAAGCCACATAGAAGAGTCCTTACTCTCTAAGGCTTATTGGTATGTGAAGGAAACATTATTATGGATGATAAAATCCTTCTTACACCATCAATGAGAAACCCATAGCTTCTCGTTAGCGCTTGATATTCCCTACTAGACCTTCTAATTGGTTGTATGTCTTCAATGGGTGTTGAATTACTATCTAAATATTTAGTTTTCATGGAAGTTTCTTAGATCTCATCCAAGTCTATCTTACCGACACTAATTTCTCGAGATAGAAATTCCTTTTCTAAAATGCTGGCATATTTAGAAAATAAACATTTTGTTTGTCGGTAAAATAGAATATGTATATATGAAAATTTTTAGGATACCTTATAAACTTGGATAAAACTGATCTTACCTCAAGTTTACTAGGGTTTACTTTATTAACACTAGTAGGAAGCTCGTGCAACGCATGGGTGTGAAGATTTATAGTGTATAACTTGTCACATAAATAATATGATAAAATATACATCAGTTTGTGTGCATGTATCTTTATGTTTGTGTACGAACGCATATATACATATATATATATATATAATATTTGTATGTTTACTGGTGGTGAATAGTTATTAATCTGATGATTACTAATAATTAAATGTTTTGTATTCATGGCATGTACTTGGATGTTTTATGTGGCATGTTAATGAGAAAAAAAGGATATAATATGTAGTTAAATATGTGCATTGTTCTTTAAGGCATCTGAATAACGAATAGTTGACAAATAGTACAAAGTTGATGTTTTATTTGTAACCATTTTTATGTGTTTATTCTGTATATCAGTGATGAATGATGATAAAAAACATATGTGTGTGTGTGCGCGCGCTATCCAAAAAACAATATGTCTACATAAGTCAGTAATCATTAACTAGTTAGATATGTTTATTTGTCCAAGTTGTTGAACCGTTATGCATATACACAAAAAATCATGTATGGATCACTTAGTTAAGATTTTCCTTTAAGATGAAACTAACTTCTTTAATATTGTATAATGAATTATGCAGTATACGCGATACACTGAAATTATCAATCGAAACAATTCACTAATCTTATATTTAACATTATACATGTTCTTAAGGTAACCAAAAACTGATAAGCTCACTCCATATAGAGTCAATACGACGGCTTATAAATCATCAAACATGTTCCAATCCATAAAAACGTTAATTCTTCTGGTACATATACACCCAATAAAGTACTAATATTATCTCAAAAAAACCAATGCACCCTCATAAAGACAATTGAATTCAACCATTCCAACCTTCACATAGAATACATTTACACATTCTACGTTCCACTGATGCTCATTTTCACATACCCAACTATTTATACATAACAAAAGTTAATCACAATTACTCAGTTCGGTAATCATCTAACCAACCACCGGGGTCAAACCAAATGTATTGAAATGTCCAACCATTGCCTCAGCAACACTTTCTCCATCTCCTTAGACTGCTTTGCCCAACATGTACATTAGATATATTTTATGTTTAAACAATAAAAAAAGCAACACTATCCAAAAATTGAATAAATATTAGTAATTGGTAGCATCAAATAATCTGTTCTCTAAATTTCCACAGATGAAAATTGTTTAAAGTTTCTGTCATCTTTCTCATTCCCTCCTATACATTATCCCAACGATTGAATTAAAAGCTTGTCTCAAAAAGAGATGAAAATATTACCTAAGATTATATTGTCTTTCTTAAAAAACATTGGTAGTCAAGCATTTTATCCGTTTGGACAAAATAACAGACTGCACGTTATTAATCTAGGCATGCTTTAATATACTTCATCATAGTTACCATGAATAAAGACCTATGCCAGATAAGCATAAATAGGTTGGTAAAATGGCAATCAACTCCAAATGGTCAATCTTCCTGTCACATTGAAATACCAAAAAATAAGTAAAGATTTGAAAATATAGTCATAAACCTATTTTAAGACAATAAATTACTCAAATTTGTGAATAGTATGTAGTTTCTCGAAAATACTTTAATCTAACATGAAGCCGAAGTAGGATATATACAAATGTTTTTAACTCACCCAAATCAAAACATGTACAATAAATATCTATAAAAACAACTAATTCAAATATATGAATATATTTTTTGTTACTGGACATTTTTCCTTTGATGTTTACAGATATTGCTTTAGGGTATACAATGCTTGTCATAAAATTTATATTATTTTACTCGGTTGTATCTAAACTTTGTTTTATATGCACATATTTCTTAATACAAAGTGAGAGTTAGTTATCTATCATATGCAGACATACAAATAGTAATATGTTGTGGCCGCCTTTTTTTTCATCCTATGCTTAAACGTGCAATTGAATAATGACTTACTTCACATTTTTTTTTTAAAGCTCATTGAGACATTTTATTCATAGCTGGAAAAAATTATACGTAATGTAACAAATAGTGAGCTTATGAAGGATTCCCTCTTAGTTATATATACTTCTTTTGGTTGTTGATCAAGATTCATTTGATTGTTGAACGTTTCTTTTTTCAACTAAGTTTTTTTATAAATTCATCACAACATTAGGTTTTAAGCTAATACTCTCTTAATATATTAAAATCAGACCATTTATCGTATGGAATATAATTCACAATTCATTCTACCTCAATGAGTCACATGCTTAGGGTAATGCAAAATGGTGAAACTTCTCAAACCTTTGATAAGAATGTTCTCATAATCTTATATGAAGATTCTGATAAGAAATTTATCTCAGTGATCAACATTTAAATTTGCAAAATGTGAAAATGGCAATGCTTAGACATAATAAATTGCTAAAGAATATCAGTATATAATGGTTCTCAACTTAAATAGAAAATGGTAAATTCAAATTTATCTTCAATGTTAAGACAATGCAAGTTCTTGCTAATGCTCATGATAAGGTGCTAGTTCTAAACAATTGTAAGGAAACTTCTTAACTTATTGTAGTTGGAGATTAGCTCTTCAAGTGCCTTATGTCAAACTAAGAATTTATTTATTACACAAGTTTGTTGATATTATTACTTGGATTATGTATTCAGAATTCTGAAACCAAATCATAATAGATCAAATGTCCTAGGGTCGAGCATGCTAGACAAAGTTTATCATAAATAGCAGGTATTTTATAATTATAACTATAAGTTTCGAAGTTTAATATAGCTTTGGAGCAACCTTACAGCTCGAAGCGATATGGATTGACCATTTATTAATATTGAAGACCCTATTTAGCATAGATAATAGTATATGGTTCATTTATCATTAAAATATGAAAACATAAATATAGTAATGGCTATTGATATCGGTGTGCCAAAAGGTAATCATCTACTTTAACCTACCGTTTATAGACTAAAAGGTGAGTGATCAAATTATCACATTGCACTAAAATGTAGCATTATCAAAAATAGTTAAAGCATCAAAAATCAATTCAAATAAAAAAAATAAAAAAAATATCGTCACAATGATTGTTCAGAAATCGATTTTAGATCGAAATTTCAGATCGCAATTCCAGATCATAATTCCAGACTAAAAAAGGAAGAAAGATATGTGTACCTTTATTAGCTTAGGTAGAGGAGGTGGTGATAGCGATCTACACAATGATGAATATTAGGGGTTTTAATTTTCGCTGAAGGTAATGGATTAGTAACGTTGGAGAATTGCTTAGGTGGTTGATTAGCTCGATAACATAATATTTCAATGATGACAACGGTGATGTTTTTTAATCTGGTTATGTTCCTCCATTGGGGCAGAATGAGACAAGACATACGAAGTAGAAGCAAAGAAATGGAAGGCGTGTGAAAGGGTATTGTTGGAAGTTCCAAAAGACACGGTTGAAATTAGTTTATCGAATCACTATTATTAACAGTAGAGATATGCCGGACAACCCCATATCTTAAGATAATTAATGCGGGGTTTCTTTTCAGTTCATTATCAAATGGTCTTAGGCATAACTAGATGGTACATAATTCAACATATATGTCACGGTTTCAAACGTGTATCCCCAAAAGGAAACTGGTAAATTGATATTACTCATCATCGATCGAATCATGTCTAACATAACTCGATTTCTCCTCGAAACACAGTCGCGTTAAGAATTATATGGCAGAGTGACTTGAGAGAGAATTCTAGCTCATATCCAATATACTCATTGTCCAAGTCAGATCAAAGTATTTTAATTTTGTTACATGTGTGGTTTTCAACTTCATTCGTATATTCTATGAATTTGCCATACACCTCTAATTTATGTTTCATAAGATATACATATCCATATCTAGATAAATCGGTGTTGAATTTAACAAAGTATAAGGATCCATCTTTGGTAGTTATAGACATGGGACTACATACATCTGTATGTTCTATTTTAAAGGGTTTAGTAACTCTTTCGTTACTCCCACTAAGTGGGTGCTTGGACATTTTACCTTTAAGATATGATATACAGTATCAAATAGTGATAGAAACCCTTCGTTTTTAATACGTTCAATCGTTTCTAACTATATGTCTTAGTCAACAGCACCAAAGGTAGTTGTCATTTATTTCAGATGCATTATTATTTTCAAAGGCAAATACATTATTATTGTTAAGTATATAAATGTCATCTTCAAGAGTACCAAAGCAAACAATTTTTTTATCATAACAAATATTCATAATGTTGTCATTAAGTTAATAAAACTATAACCATCTTCCATCAAACGAGAAATGGAGATTATACCATAAATAAAGTTCAATAAATAACAATTATATAAAACTAAATCATGCCCACCGGAAAGCTTCACATGGTAATCTGCCACTGCCACGGCAGTTATAGTTGGTCCATTTGCAACTTGGAATTTCATGATCCTTCTTATTATGGACCATTTTCCCTTAAGTCCCTGTAACGAATTACATATATAAGTTCTAAATTCAATTTCTAAAACCCAAGATGAAGCACTTATAGATAAAAAATATTCTATATAAGGAAAATACCTTTAAGAGCAGAATCAAGTTCCTTCCTATTTAGCATCTTCAAATAATCCAAACAGTTCCTCTTCCAATGTCCACTCTTAAAGCAACGGTGACATTCACCCTTCTCTTCTTGGATTTAGCTTCACCCTTGTCACCTTTCAACCTACACTTTATTTTCTTCGAACAAATCGAAGAAGAAGTGCTCTAAAAAGTGAGTACCGTACTCGGTTCTATGGTGAATGAACTCTCGGTCATCCTTAACGTATTAAGGAGATAATCGACAGTACACTTCAGTGAATTCATATTGAAATCAATATGAAATATCAAACTGCGAAGTCAATGAACCAAGAACTAAGTTGGTCTTTAACTCTATGTCATAACTCATTTCCAACTTATCCAATCTATCTATGTACCCAATCATGTTGAGTGCGTGATCATGGAAGGGAGTTCTTTCATTTGAAACAATTTCCATGAAATCCCGTACCTTGTAGTACAAGACTTTTCACCGTAAAACTTTTGCAGGTGTTGATATATGAATCAAACGTTCATATTCTCATGTTGCCTTTGAAGTTCGATGCTCATGGTTGAAATTATGTAAAATCGTGCAAGTTCAAAGTCTATCAGTCATGACTCCTACGAGGCTACTTTTTTGGGCGTAGCATCTTTATCAGGTTTAGCCTTAGGCCCATTGGCTTCTACATGCTAGAGTTTTTCAGAAGTGGGTGTGATTTTTACATTTCTTAATTAGTCCTTATAGCTCATGTTGGTTAGTGCATTTTCTCTAAAAATAGATTTATTGTTGCCATTTAATCTACACCAATTCAATAAAGTAAATTAGATAACGTCGCATGTGTTATTTTACTTATTAGATTGCTTTATCATATTTATCTAATACGACTCTTACTAAATTTTTCATCTCTCGTAAACCCTAAAAGATGCTCTAGACCCATTTTGCACTGAACCTTGAGGGCATATAATTCCTAACCTTGTGGGCACACCCTTAACTCTATCATAATTAGGAAATCCAAACATCTGAATCATCCTTATTTTGCACTGAAATGTTGTGTTCAGTCGTGGGATAAATTCCTTGAAATCCAGATGTCTGAATTCCAGGGCCGAACCTTGATGGAAGAATTCCTTTAGTAAAAATTCAGCCCATCTCTTTCTAATAATCCTTCAATGTACTTGGATTTGGAATGGAGGTAATTTGCACCATTTTCTAGAAAGAATATCACCACTTTGAGGCTTAAACTCATCCCTCAATATCTATAAATAAGATGGTACATTCATCTAGAAAGGGATTAGGCTATTTTCACTAAGGGAAGGCTCAACCATTTTTTAATTCTAGATTATGCTAAGATTTCGAAATTATTATTGTAATTAACTTTGAAATTATATAAAAATGGTAATAAAATCATATTAAAATAAAGTAAAATCGAACCACTATGAAATTGTTGTGTTGCTTTCCATTGCCTTTTTTTTGCATGTAATCTGTGTTGTATGCATCCTAAGTTTGAGATCATACAAGATAATGAGCACTAAAAACTATAATCAACGACCATATTTTGAGCTGTTAGATCTTCCAGCGTTCATTCTTGAGATGTTAAATCCATTTTTTGGGCTAATCAACGGATCAAATTAAATTGTACACACTTGTCAGGTATTCATGCGACTACGAATAAAGCTTGAGCCGAAATAAAACTGAAAGTTAACCAACGCAAATCCTTGTGTTGCTTCTAAATCCCGGTCATCATTTTCCACTGACTTAACTAATCCATTGTTTATTTCAAGATTTGACTTTTTTAAGTTAAACACGGGCGTTATTAACAAGGCCCTTTTCCGTCATTCTCCTTATTTTAATTAATCCAATTAGCCCACTGCCGCGTGTCCTTTCTCCGTGATTATTCTCTTTTAAATAACGCCCCTCTTCATTCGCCCCTTTCTCCCCTCAGCTCTCTTCACCTCTTTCTGTCCTTTCCAAGCAATAAAGGCAACAATTTCTTCCTTCAGCTCTGCATTCCATTTCTTTTATTTTATAGAGTCGTTTAATTGTTAGATTTATATACTTTCTCACTGTATTTTCCACCATATTGCAGATTGCTTGTTGATTCTAAGTTCACGAGAAGTTAAATATAAATGGAGAATCCGAACCCAACAAACTCAGAATCCACATCCGAAACCCGAAAAAGAAAGCGGATCCAAAACCTGAAAAACAGCCGCTGGAAAATCCAAACGAACCAAAATCAGTACTCATCCAAACTCCTAGAAGCCGTCCGCCACGTCAGACTCTCTAATCCAGCTCCGAAGGGCCGTCTTGTTCGCGAGGCGGCCGACCGAGCCCTAGCCATCGCCGCACGTGGCAGGACTCGATGGTCGCGTGCGATCCTCGCTAAGAGAAGCGTTAAAATCAGATCCCGCAAAAGAAATATCAAAAGTCCGGTTCCGTTGAAGAATTCGGGGCGCACTGCGGCAAATAGTTCGTCAGCCGATTCAGGCGAAGTGGAGAGGAAAGCGCGCGTGCTAGGGAGGTTGGTTCCAGGCTGCCGTAAGCTGGAATTCCCAAAGCTTCTGGAAGAAACTACTGACTATATCGCGGCGCTGGAGATGCAGGTTCGAGCCATGAGTGCATTGGCGCAGATATTATCGGATTTGGATCCAAGTTCAAATCGCAATGGGTCAGAGTAAGTTGTTAATTACGGATGCTTTGATTCTGGTATGGATCCGATTGGGAATTTTTATTGTGCGGCGATTGGGAATTTTCTTGTATTTTCATGTAAATCCTTTTTTGTTGGTTAGGCAATGGCATTGTGGTAAATATATTTTAATTTTGATTTTTAAATGGATGGTCGGTGGCTCGGTTTAGTTTATTTTTCGGAGAACATGGGTGCACATGCAAGCTTTTTTGTGCAATAATGCTTGTTGGGTCAGTTGGTATTTAAATGCACTTAATTTAATCTTATTTCCTTTTTTCTTTTTTCATGTGTAAAAATGTTTACTTGAAAAATCAAATGGAATTTACTTTTGTGATATTTATGTTGCAAATTGCAACTGGTAACAAATATGTGCTAGAGGCTGCTTGTTTATCATGTGAATTGTGAACTAAATGATTGACGAGTATCGAATGTATTAATTATTTGTTTAGAAAATGCATGCGAAGGACAACTATGAACTATTAGGATTGGGAAAAGATAGAATATTGATCGCCATATATAGTGTACCTATGGCTAATATGAGTCCGGGAAGATTACGACAAGATCACTTGGCTTTTGGCCTTGCCATAAGTTTATACTAGTGTGAACCCGTGCTTCGCATCCGGACTGCATTTAACTTCTTATCATCGTTGCTTTTTTACACGATTTGTATGCTATATTGATTAAGAATAAAAAAGTTACAATGCTCGGGTTAATACTGCCCGATACAAATAATATTTCATGGGAGGTATAATTCTTGCTAGATCTCTGATTGTTTAATTTCTTTTGCGTCAATCAATTATATCATCAATTTCTTGTTGTAAATGATCAAATCTGGATTATATATAGTTCATTTGCATACATATTTAAATTTTAGGCACTTTTTTGAAAGGTAAATCTATACCAAACGTCATTTTGAAAATATGATGTCATTGCAATAATTATATCAGGAAATTATTATCAAGGACATTTTTATCAACATTGTAGCCTTAAGTACAGACTTTCAGTATTTTAGCATGAAGACAACTTTCTTTAGGTATCAGTTTGTAGTTATCGGTAGCAGTTTTTAGTTCGATGGCAGTTTTGCAAGAATGTTTGTTCTTATGAATAATTTTGGTGAATAATTTTTGAAAGAATGTTTGTCCTTGTTGTTAAAATATTGAGGTCGTGTCCTTGAGGTTCAAAATATACAAATTCTTGTTCTTTAAATTAATTCCCTCTATGAGTTTTTAGTTTTACATACATACAATTTTTAAGTGACCTAAAAACATTAAGTACCACCACAATCAAAATATAAGATAAAATGATTATGAAAATTAATAATCTTATATTGTACCTTATAAAAATAAAGTAAGCAAGGGTTTTGAAGATCCCAAATCACCTGTTATGAAGTAGCCAAATAAAACTCAATATACATACGCACATGTTTCATAGCAACACAAACACAAAATACCATCTATTGTTTCCTCCTAGGTAGACGTGTGTGTTTGATTTTAGTACATGTATTTCACATTGTTTATCCATTTTACATTGTGAGCTATACTTCTTCTCATTCTGAAAACCTTCCACTATGTCCACGTGCATTGTGAGTTTTATTTGCTTGAGTTTAGATTGTTGAAAGATTTTAAATTATAACAAAAGCGTCATCCCAATAACATTTCTTTTCATATGACATCAATAATACACCAGCGACTTCTCTAAACATTTCATTCCTCTAGCACCTAATACGTATAAGAAAATTTGTTACATTCTCTTAACGTAGTTTGTCATCATAAGTACATATTTATTTGCTATCATCACTCTGCTGAAATTAAAAAATCATAAGATAACATGCTAGGCATATGCTGGTATTCCTACTACTTTCCCTCTAGAAAATTCATAGTTTGAATCACCCATAGAAATTCACTCAAAAATTATAAAATAAATATATAACAAAACTTCGATTTTATTTATTTATTGAGGACAAACATACCTTCTATGTCAAATATACTGACAAACAGAACATTAACGTCAGAGCAAACCAATGGAGTAAAAAATAAAGATTTTATACAAACAGTATTGCTGCAATAGTGCAATAGAAACTCTAAGCATCCATACACCATTCAATATTCAGAACCTGACAATAAAGACTTCAACTCAAAATAGAGGGATCATGCAAGCTTATGACTGTTGAATCTTTTAACACATACTGAACCTAAGTATTTGTACTGTCCTCATGTTTATGGAGGTGCACCTGTTGGTAAGATTGAGTAGAAATTCCAACTAAATGCACAAAATTTCACCTACCATGAATCTTTTAAATAGGGAAGCCAAAACCAAGAGTGGACTGTACCATAAGGTGGTGAGATCCTGGACATACGATAATGCAAACATCAAAAAGGATGAAAATTAGATACATCACTTGAAATCCATTTGAGATATGACTCTGAAAAGCAAATCTGGAAATCCAAATAAAATTTCAAATGTTGATGCATATATAACTTTGTTTTCCTGATTTTGAGTACTGGAATATGTGGGCAATATCAAAGTTGATATATTTAATCATGGATTTAATTAAGTCCGAGCCTATATAATTTTTACAAAAAATTTGATTTTAAACATAAGTTCCATTACGAAACAGTTTATAAAAACTCTATCATAGAAAACTAACATCTACAACCATGTAATTTAGGACATTTTAGCATTTTTTGTACGTTATATCACAAACTTTCTTTCAGTCAACCTCACATAACAAATGTCCACCACATGTATCCATCTTTGAAAGTCTCACTAACAAACGGTTTTAATTGAGTTCTCATAAATAATTAAACCAGCAACAACACAAAATAAAAATATTTTTGACTTGCAATTCAGTCCCATCTCATGTGGACGTTATCTATAAAATACTATGAAAAATGAGCCACTAAATGCAATTATTTGTCAAAATTTGCAAATTACTATAAAAATAACTTTTAAAATACTGTAAAAATAATAAAACATTCATTGCTACACTAAAAATACTATAAGTTAAGCAATTTAACGCAATTATTCGTTAGAAATGCAAATACCAAAAGCAAATGGGTAAATCATTTTTTATGTCTGCCATCTTACTAAAGGTACACGGATCTAAAATACACATGGTTTAACAACATTTACTTGTATCCATTACTTGTAAACATTGTATTATTATTGAATATTAATATTATTTTGGTTGATAAGTAAGACAAAAACCATGATCTGCTTAAGAAAAAAAGGAAATATTTGACAAAACTGTTAAATAGTGTCACACAAATCAATTAATCTAATATTGATAATACATAAACAGTTAAATATAGGATAAGTTAATGTAATACACATTTCTATACAAATTTGTATTGCTTAAGAAATAAGTTAAAAAAGTAATAGCATAATTAATAGCCATTAGATAGTCTGCAATGGTATGAAGTTAGTTATCAGAGCTGCTATGATATATCGTAATAAGTCTTCACATGAAAAATCAAATAACAATTACATAAATTTATTTAGCGAGCAAAGATAAAATGGTATCATAATTTGAAGAAAATACTTCTCTAAACATAAATAAAACCTGTATTCAGTTCCCACATCTATGAAATATCATAGCTAATTGAACGTTTATCATGCAGATGTTTGAGCTTTTATGCCTATTTAAGACCAGTGCAATAATGCACGGTTGGACGGAAAAGAATGTCAAAAAGAGCCTAAAAATGTAACATTCTCTGTAAGATATTTACACCTTTCAGTTCATTTGGTTCGCATCAATATGTAACATTCTTGTTGACATAGATATGGTTTAAAGAATATTAAGCTAGCATAAAACCCTGTTAACCGATAATACAAAATTGAATTCATTTAACTTTTTCAAATCAATTGTTGGACAATGTTTGCTAAAGTGAAGGGTTTGTCAAAACTTATTGGTAGCAAATATAAGAGGAACGAACATAGGATGCAATTGATATAAATCTTAAGAACATGTTAAAACGGTTAATTTATGAAAAGATACAAGACACGTGTATGAAATTTCACATCTTGAATCAAATTAACCGCAATAAGCATAAATAAAGTGAGCATATTAGTACTTAGTTCTTCAAGATTAATAAAGTAGAACATCTCGATGAACTTTCATCATGTGGATGTTTGACTTTCTATGCTTATTCAAGACCAGTGTAATAATGGAGTGGTGGATGAACTTTCATTATAGTCCTCAGTTTTATTTGCCTCGCTTTAATGTGCAATGAATCCATGATGATTCAAATATTAATGATGCATTAAAATCATTTTATGGACAATTATCAACCACAATCATCAATTTACCATTTTATTAAAACAGTACTAAAAAATAGAAGTATGCTAAAATGAAGACTGCAAATTCAATCCATATATCATAAATTTTTGAAGCATCAAATAATAAAAATAAAAAGTCAAGAATCGGTTCTCCATTAGATTGTTATCAAGATAATATTTGAATATACAACATAAATATAGAATAAAACACATCAGATGAATTTATCTGTAAAAGTACAAAGTTATAACATATATTAACTATTAGTCTATACTTATCATAAGTATGCGAGAAAAGTAACAAAATGTTAAAGATTAGAACTTCAATAAAATCCAACTTAATAAACCATTCGCTAGCATTCAAATTCAATAATCGGTTCCCATTTAGTACTCAATGAAAATTACAACCTCTTACATTAACATAAATACTAAAACCTCTTACATATGAGATTCAGAAAGTTAATTATATCAGCATTTTAATACTATCAATTATTCATATAGGAATGATATATATTAGATCGGGTAATTTCGAAAACCAAATGAACGGGTTACTTCCTGAAACAATTTGTACTGTCATTTATGTTTGAAGCATCCACGTACATAATAGTTGTGTATAAAACTGCACATATTTATATTAACATTCTAACAGCCACACACATATGTATATGATATTGTATTTGTAAACATTTGAAAACTCCCAAGAAATTTCATATGTGTATAATCCAATAATGAACAAAACCACTCATTATAATTAGATCAATATTCAGTTGCATGAAATAGATGATTTGTCAAATTGATTTTTCTTTAAAAATGTTTCTGGAATTGATAATTCTTTGAAAATTAAAAGTATTTAAAGGTTTGTATATCCATCTGTCACATATTCAAAAGTCTGATAGTCACAAATTTCCTTGAACCTAATTCATACTTATAACAGTATGGTTTAAATACATATTTTCTACAGACACGTATGCATTTTTTTTAAGTCTAGGCATTTAGGATTCATGAATATACTTAAAACCTTCTGTGTTTGGAAAGCAAGACATACTTTAAGCTTACACTCGAAATTATAGTGCCATGGGGACTTGATATGATTAAATCGTTTGCATGAGAAATAATTTGGAAGTTTTGTATTTGAAGTTAAATTGAATCCACAAATGAAACCAAAACTAAATATATTTAAAAGCCGTTAACACATGCATGGCCATGTATACATCTGAATCCGACTGTATATGGAACTCTATTTTTTTGTAGAACTGAGGATGCATTCAATATATAAAACCAAAGACCTATGCAAAACTCAAAACCAAGTATAAGTAAACTTATAAATCTATAGTCATATATTTAAAATCATGGCTGGTTATATGTATGTCCATAGACATGAAGACTTGCACACTTTTAGCCTGACAACTATGTGCACCTTGAAATTTTAACACTTAGAACTCACAAAAAGTGATAGTAGTTTAAGAATCCCTATAAATGAAACTGTGTGTTAATTCTCAAGGTCAAATAGATCTAAGTATGTATTCAAAGTATGAAAATAATTTATGCATTCAAACTAATATACACTGAAAGTAATTTGTCATGTTGGAATTTACGCATGTAGAATCATATGAGAATTATTAAATACACTTGGGGTTGTGTGAAAATGTAAAATATTTCGAATTAAGCTTGATACTTATCCAAAATTCCATATATTCAGAATATATATACACATACACACACACCTCAAAAAAATGTTCTTTTTTTTTTGAACTGGTACTTTATATACAACAAATCATTGGGACAACATATCCCATGTTGAATAAACGTTCGAAAGCAAGTTTCAAACTTATGACATCCTGCACCAAAGCCGAATCAATTAACCACTTGGACAAAGGTGCTTTGTCACCTCAAAAAAAAAAATGTTCATTCAATTGTTTCATTGAAAATGCATTTAGTTTAAAATTTTAAATACCAGCATCCTCTGTTTATGGGGAAAATGCTCTATAAGCTTCAAAAAGTAAAGTTTACATATTCAAAAAATTTCTTCTCTCAAAATTATTGTCACTTTGAAAATGAAAAACTTATATATACAAAAAATTTAAATTCACATGCACTTAAAACCTTCATATTTCAAAATCTTGAGATGTTGGGAACTATCCCTTTATTTTCATAGGCCAAAAATATATTATAAAGCCGTAATCATTCAAAACCATAAATATATTATATTTCATCCCAATTCGATCAATCTTTTCAAAATTTGTATTCATATAGAACTTCATATATGCATGTATAAATCGAGTTCCCTTATTAATATATATGTGTGTATATATATATATATATATAACAAAATAAACATGCTTTTTATTTAGTTATTATAAGCACATTAATTACATACAGATATTTGTGATTATGAACTTATAATTGCATAGAAGTTTGGTTAGTAAGATGAAATACGGTTTTAAACTTTAACTAATAAAATTTTAAACAATGGAAAAGAAATAGGGTAAACGTATTATTGATAGGAAATTACTTGTTCGATAGGATTAAGAATCCATGCTACACTTCGAGGTTTTGTTAATCATACATATTATTAAATAGTAAATTATGGGTTTATAATCGTACATGTGCAACCTGTTCCAGACGTTCTCTTGTCATAATTATTGGCATGCTAGACAGAAATTAAAGAAGAAGATAAGTGTGATAATTCATATTTATGGTCATTTATTTCATATACAACAGACAAACAAAGGCGATAAAAGGGCAATCAAACAATATCTTCCACCGTAATTAACCTTTTACCTTAAAATTTCTTTTCACAACTAATTGGGAGAGAACAAATAATCCTTCTTTTTTCTTAATTTTACTTTTCATCATGCAATGTAATTTTTTAAACTTAGCATGTAAGCTCCATGATGGATAATAGTTTGTCCTATGTTGTACTTTACACCTTTAAAGAATGTAAACTGCTCAAAGGTAGGAGAAAAAACATAAAAATAAATTTATTCTCTTGCAATAGTTAAGTAACAATCATGAGAATCTTAAAGATTCAATGGCCTATAGGCTGATGTTGTATATTTTTTCCCTTATGCATACACAAAAGCACAGGGACACATGCTGCAAAGTTTCCCATGTGTAAACAAGTATAGAAGATATGGTTACAATTGCATTATAATATTTTTACCATCATGAGAAATTTATTGTAAAGGATAAAATTTTCTAGTCTTGAATGATAAAAACATAGAAATAAATCATATATATTATTAAATAGGAATTATGGGTTTTCAATTATACACGACCAATCTGTTTTAGACTTTATCTTATCATAATTATGGACATGCCAGACAGAAACTAAAGAAGAACATATGCGTGTTTATTCTCATTCATGACCATTTATTCATATAGCAGACAGACAAAGACAGCAGAAGTGTAATCAAAGAAAATCTTCCACCATAATTAAAATTTTATCCTAAAAATTTTATTTACAAACAATTCATATAGAGCAATTTTTTACTTATCATGTAAGCACCATGAAGCATAATAATTGGTCCCAATTCATACGCCATGTTGACCATAATCCTTTATTTTAGTTTGAGTCATCACTGTTTTTCTTCATCATTAACTCACTATTAGAGTTCATTTTTATACTTTTCAAAATTCTATTTACAAAACACTGTCTCTTCTATAATTAGATGTGCAGTTTAATGTTAGAAGGCACTTGCTGGTAAAATAGTTATAAAGTTACTAACCAAACAAAAGAGAAAGAGCCATTATCAGTTAATATTCATAGCGATAAGATTATAATGATGATGATTGTAACTCTATTATGTGCCTTCTGAAAAAAGAATCATCTTATTATAGCAAGTAAATATACTATTTTATAATTCTTTGTAACAAAATCCTGGACTGTTGTTGATTAGTTTGTCCCAAAAAACAAAATCCCTAAAAAGCTTTTTAAGAACATGTAAATTGATTTAATAAAAATGTTCTCCATGTGGGCTTGTCAATTTTTTTAACATGCATTATTCTGTTAAAATAACCGAATACAAAAATGCAAGCAATATGCCATAAGTAGAAGATGATTTCAATAGAATTAAGTTTACCTGGTAGGACTGGTTCCATATAAACGCTTTAAAATTTCATCATTGGCACTAACAAAGTTAATGGTACGCCTGAAAAAAATACAATTGTGCGGTCACTATATTCATGAAATTTTATTTTGTTGCATAAGACGGTAGAACCTTTCATGCTCTTAAGTTTTACATAGTAATAAATAATAATTATTACTGATGCAGTCAAACATAAACCTTCAAAATAAAGCCATCACAACAGATTAAATTGGGGCGTGTGATGAATTGATTGATTACATATTGTACCTTCTATACAACAACGTTGCAACTTCTTCATACAATGAATTCGTATCAGCCTTTGACCCTTAAACACTAGCTTCATCACATAATACACATGTTGGACGACCTTTATACTAACCTATATAATGGGTTGAATAAACATAATCCCATAAATTACGATGAATAAAAAGACAGCAACATAGTGGAAAATTATTTTGATGTAAATTTGGTTCTAACATAAAAGAAAAACTGGGAACCACTAATTGTGGATGACAAACTAGATAATTGTAAGATGTGTATTTATACCATGGGATCAAAGTAAACTGAAATATACACCCACTTATATAAACAGTGGGGAAGAAAATCAATTCGTAAGCCAAAGGTTTATTTTTCATGACTGGCACATAAAGCCTCAGAACCTATATTCATCAGAATTATTTAGATAAAAATTTGAGAAAATATATCATTAACTCTACTTTATAAGCAATTACCACAGGCACAAAATAATTTCTAACTGCCACAGAAAACAACACACAAACATCGTTTTTAGGGCTCGTTCGCTGATTAAGGCGTTACCATGAATTTTTTTGCAGACTATCAAGTATTATCAACCAATGGCTCAAACTAAGAGCAACTTGATTAGTAAAGAAGCAACTAAAATAATAATAAACTTCCACATGGAAGAGTGTTAACATAAATAAATAATAAAATGAGTGTCTTGTGGACAATTTTTAAAAGAATGATTAATTCAATGTAGTAATGATTTCTTTTCCCATCTGAAATACATATTAAAGAACAAATGAGTCCATCCTAATCATATGAAGGTCGTAAATACTAAAAAAAACTTATACATAATGAAACAAATTTAAAAAGAAACACTTAGCAGATATCATTTATGTCATACAGATGAAGCAGTGAAGGAAAACAACAACAAATTCATAAATGTGATCTGTATAACAATTTTGATATGTTTGTATATTAATATAAAAATAAACATATTTGGTCAATAACTGAAGTGTGCATGGTTAAACTATAAAATATAGACATAATTGGTATTCCTTTTCAGTTCTACAAGTAGTCTCTAAATGGTTGAATAACCATATGAGTTCGAGTGAAAGAGGCATGTGTAATTCATGATTAATCAAAATCTATAATTTATAATAGGTCAATAAAAGAAACTTTGTAATAGAGATTAAAAAATCAAAACCTTATAGCATGATACAAACATTTCCTGAAAATCATGAAATATTAAATCTAAAACTGGTATGTTTTTCAAATAGTTGCCTAGAAGGTTGATAATTTGTAATCGAATCATTCTCAAATATTTTATCGATTATTCATTTTTCCCATTACCCACATATCTAATTAGAAAAATTGATAAGTATGCATAAAGCAAAGGGAGAAAGGTTTTTGTCAGCACCTACATGGATGCAAGAGGTAATATAAAAAGAGAGATAAATTAGGAAGGCGTACAACATATATACCATTAAACGCTAAGTTTACCTTACAAAACAGCACAACACCTAGTTAAAATGTATATTTTGAAAGCTAAATAATCAAAAAAGGCCAGTAGCTTACTTAAAAAATTTAAGCAAGAATCAATCTTATTTTCAAAGTCCAGGGTACAAATTGTAATAATGGATGAAAGCGTTCCCATACTGCTCGACGAATGAATTCCAAACCTTGACATCAAACACACGGATGACACTATAGCATGAAAAGGTAAAAGTGGCTTAACGCATCCTAGTTCTCGTGGAAACCAAAATTCTCAAATTTTACATTCTCAAAGATGGTAACTGTTAAAAGTAATAATGAAATTTTGATTTTTATTATCTTGCCTAGGAAACTGAGATGGGAAAATGTAGCAATGGGTTTGTTTGGCTTTCTCCCTAAGTGGTTCATTAAAAAATTGCTGGTTTTGAGAAAATAAAGGAGGAGCCAACAATTTTTTAAAGGAAAACGAAAATTAGGTTTAGAGAGGGAGAGTAAATTTTTGATGAAATAGCAGGTTGAAATGATTTTCAACCATAAGCTTTTATGGTTGCTCTTATTTTATTCACATGTCATGACATAAAAACGAATAGGTTATATTTAAAAGAAAGTAATAAAGTTTGTTCTACATAAATAGGTACATCAAAATCAAACCACCAGATGTATTAAATTCTTAAGCTAAAGGCTACAGAATGCTCACATGAACCGACCAAATTCAAAAACTCAAGTATATGATTCTTTTTTATTGTGTAACGTAGCCTTATAAGTCAAATATCTGTAGAAGTGTATATACGCATTCACGTATGCATGTAATTATACATGTATTTATGTGTACATGTGTATATATGTTGACTGAACACGGATTTCAAACTATGAATATTACATTCATGTATAAAATTCTGCATTAATGAACTTAAACATAACAATTATTTTAATATAACTAAATATCAAGAAAAGCACGATGGCTAAACTATCACATGTATCAAATGTGCTTAAAAAATCATGTCTAGCTTTGGTAATGAACCTTTATTTCTT
Organism: Allium cepa; assembly: GCA_030765085.1. Taxonomy (NCBI): domain Eukaryota; kingdom Viridiplantae; phylum Streptophyta; class Magnoliopsida; order Asparagales; family Amaryllidaceae; genus Allium; species Allium cepa. Next base: position 1,001,759,453 of record CM060934.1, read on the forward strand.
CTAGCTTTAAAATTTAGTCATTATATTTCATAAAGACAACAAAAGTGACAATTTGTTCCTATGCATGCAAACGTAGTATCCCATGAAAAAATTTCAAACTAATAAATCACCTCATAGCAGCTGATAAGTCACCATCTTCACCTTACTGTTGATATACAATAAGATAAGAGGAAGAAGACTGCACAAAAAATGAAGCTTAATTGAAAGGGAAGCATGTTCATTTCTAGAGGTTTGATATATTGAATATCCTGGCTCTACGCATAAGTTTATATTTGTATATTGATTAAACTGTTGTCACATTACATACTTTGGTACACAGTCCGCTAGCTATGTATATTAGTATATTGCTAAGTGAGTTTTTGTACCCGCTAACCAGTTACACAATTTTATACATATTCAGTAAATAACAATCTGATCATATACGATACTTCTCATAAATTCAGTGCATACCAAGTGTATAGTCGACCTGGCGACAATTTTTATTGAACTCGTAGCTGTTTAAATACGGAATATGTTCTTTCATGTGTAAAACAAAATAGATGTCGTTAGAATATAAAAATACAAAGACAGAAAACTAAAACAATAAGATGAATGAATGATAAATAAAACGATGACATTTCCAAGAAAAGATACGAAAATTTTGAACGCATAGAAGAACAGAAATACTCACAGAGAATCAAAAAGAGAATCGAGAGTACACTGCCAAAAGGATTATAGAGTTAAAGCAGAAATTAAAAATGAAAAGCATCAAAAATCCAAAATGAAATGATTACACATAAGTTTAATTGAAAGGGAAGCATGTTCATTTCAAGAGGTTGGATCTATTGAATATCTTGGCTCTATGAATAAGTTTAATTGAAAGACAATGATACCTTTACAGATTCAATTGTAGAAAGAAGACGGTTCAAAATATTCGTAGCAAACTGCAAATCAGAGGTGATTAAAAGTAGTCTGAGGAAGGGCATAGTAGTTATTGAAAACAACGGTGGATAAAGAGGGGAACCACCACAGTAGACGTGAAGAGTAGCGGTCGAAGAAGGAAAACGATGACGATAGGATCAGGAACGCAATTGGGTGGTTGTGATTGTAAAATTAGGGAATGCGATTTAGGGCAGAGGAAATTTTATTTAGGTTATTGGGTGAAAAAGATAGAAGGGAAACCGAGGAACGAAAGAAAAAGGAGGAGCCGCGTGACTGTTGAGGTTCTAAATCTAAGGGGCCTTCTATGCTCTTGAAATCAAGCTCAGTAATCATATTATAGTATAGATATCAAATATAGCAAAGATCTATCGTGATGTTATTGTAAGTTCTACGAGGATCAATGAACTATTATTTATTTTGTACCTTGGAATGCTAGTGCTAGATTTTTTTTAATATTGAATATGCATGTAAGGTATATTAATTATGTTCATATTTAATAAACTAAAATTTTAAATAAAATGAAATTTTTTGATCTATCCATCTATTTCAGTAGTGATAATGATAGAATACAAATAAATATACAATGACAAACATTAGTTTTGAACAACAAATCAAACCCTATCTAGGGTTTCATTATGTCAACGTACTCTTTTCTAAAATAATGGCGATCGAAGCTTTTCTTCTTCATCGTTCTTCCTCCAGCTCCCTTCTTTTACTCGATACGCCTCTTTTGTAATATGAAAGGCAGTCGTTAAAACCACTCTGTATTCCATGAACTTGATTACAAACGCCGCTTTGTTCTCGAACTACCTCAAATTCCAGATTCAGACTATAATTGTCAGATCTGAGCAAATTACTCCTCAAACCTATCAATTCTACTGAATTGAGCTTATTGGTCGCTTGAGTATTATTTTTAGTTGGCTTAATTATGGTTTTACCCCACGATTGCTAACTATAGTTAAAATAAAGTTTAAGCATGCTCGTAAGGGCAGATCCACTTCTTTATAAGCATGTTGTCTCAGATTTGATTCTTCATTTCTGGAACTGCTCAGGTATCTTTCCAGATGTTTGTTGCCAACATCTTGAATTCAGTGTTCAGATAAGTATTTGAAGGTGGTTTGATTCTTGACCCGACTTTTAGTTTCTTGTAGTAGAATATTGCATTCTGATTCAATAAATATCCATTTATGCTCTTGTTTAGTTGATTTACCACTATAAACTCTAAGATTTCGCTCCTTCCAAATATGATAAATACTTGTCTTTAGTAAAATATGCACATAATCTCTATCTTATGATATGGTTCAGGAACTTTGACATGATAACCTATAACACATCCATAAGTTTCTTGCATTCCATATGTACGATGAGTGTATGCAGGGCCGACCCTAGGGGTAGGCGAGCAAGGCCGGCGCCTAGGGCAATCGACATGGAGGGGGTAACAAATTAAAGTTTTATCTAGTTATAACATATTATGGAGGAATTTTTTCTAAAACAGTAGCTACAAGACGATTCAATAGTTAAGTTTTAGTATGATGGTTTCTGGCTCAGTTGTGGTGTATGAACACCAATGATCAACGTTGTACCTCCCTTAAAGTTAATTTCTTTTATACTTTGCTTCTATTTTTTAATTTTGCCTGGGGCAACCCAAATGGTTGGGCCGGCACTGAGTGTATGCATTCAAAAAACAGATGCTCATTAGATTATGGTTCTAAATTAACAAAGTGTAATTTAAATTGTCTACTTTCCCCCACTCACTCGTTCTGACTTTGGTAGACAGCCTGTTACAGATTGCAAAATAAGCACAAAATGACATCTTAGGATAGTTTGCTCTATTCCAAATACATTTATACCATTCTGTTTCAGGATGCTTTTCTTTGATGAATTTCCATGTCTTTTGAAATAAAAATTTACCATTTTTGCTGGAAGACCACTCCCAGTAATCTCTGTTAACACTACTATCTAAGGATAATTTACCGATACCTTCTTTGTTTGTGTTTGTGACTGCATGCTAATATGGATGTTATTGATTTCCTATAATAATTGAAGACACCGTAGACTCAGCTTCCCGCATAATTAACAAGTTATTTCAACCCAAAAACCATAAATTTGTATCTCTTCCATCTTTACAATTTCCGACCATAAGTAATTTATCCACTTCTGTTCATTTTAGAATATTGCTCAAGGTATTTGATTAATTGCTTTTTGGCTGTGCACTCTAGAAGTTGTTTGTCTTTAAGTATTTTCTTTTCATCCACTTTGACCATAAGGATTAACTATCTATAAATCTCCAAAATAAATTTAAATTGCATGTATGGCTTAAGTCCTTGATATTTCTTAAACCAACACCTTCTTCCCTTTTGAGTATGCACAGTTTCTCTCAAACAACTTTGTGATGTCCTCCCTCCAAATAAACTCAGCACATCTTTTTTCCACTTTATGAATAAAGCCACAGGAATTTGAAATGCTTGTAACCATACAGAATAATTGCGTGAATGACTGTTTTGATTAATTCCATCCTTCCTTCTATTGAAAGTAACTAACTAGACCAAGTTTCCATTTTATCATGTATCTTTTCCACCAGTATTGTAAAGTCATTATCTTTAATTTGATAAACTGAAAGTGGTAACCCCAAATATTTTATAGAAAGAAGGCCTTCTGGCATTTTTAATATTTCCACAACTTCGTTTTGTACTTGTTGTGTTTACTGAAGTTAGCCATACTTTTAAATTCATTTACCTGCAAACCTGCATACGTGTACAAACATTCAAAAATACCAATAGTAGCAACTGCATTATCATAATCTGCCTTAACCAATAACATAAGATCATCAGCATACATTAAATGGGGTTACACAAGGATGAACTTTATTTATAGGATTCATAGTTTCTTTGATGACTTCAACTTCTATTAACAAGAAATATATTCTGTTACTACAATAAATAAATATAGAGACGGTGAGTTTCCTTGTTTTATACCTCTATTACTTTGAAAATAATCAACTGGTTTATCTTGAATTAGTACTAAAAAAGTTGGTGTATTAATACATTCAAATACCAATCTACAAAATTTAGCAGGGAAACCCATTTTTTCCATCATATGTATTATAAATCTTCTATCCACCTTTTCATATGCTTTATGCAAATCAATTTTAAGACACATATTACCACCTAGTTTAGTATTAAAATTCCTTACCATCTCATGTGTTAGCAAAGAATTTTCATGTATTCATCTACCTGGGATAAAAGCACCCTGATTTTCTAAAATTAAAAAAGTTAGAAAATGTCTAATTCTGTAGCTATTGTCTTATAAATAAAATTATAACAAGAAATTGGCCTATAGTCTCCAATACCTGTAGGATTTTTATTTTTTGGTATTAAGTTATAAAAGTGTAATTTATAATCTTTAATAACTTTTCTCCATTTAAAAACTTCTTTACTACATTTATTACTTGTCTTTAACTTTTTTCAATGCAGGTTATAAAACTTAACATTAAAGTCATCAGGCCCTGGACTTTTATTACTTTCAACACTAAAAATTATATGTTTTATTTCTGCCTCCTCAATTCAGACCAGTAATATCAGCACAACATTTGGTTTTAGCTTAGTTTTGCAAACTATATTAGGAAATTGTTTAGCTGGTTCATTTAAATTGTATAATTCATAAAAATATTTAATTGCTTCTTCTGCTGTTTTCCAAAATCATTTACGGATTCCCCTTCATTATTAAAAACATTATCACTATTATTATTAGGTTTCCTGAAATTCATTTTTGCATAAAAAACTTAGCACACACATCATCTTGTGTTAACCAGTCCATTCTAGCCTTTTCCTTTAAATTGATTATATCTATATATTTCTTTAGCTAGACTATTTTGATTAGCAAAAAATTAACATTTTCTAAATATTAAGGGATTCATCTACTAAATCTTGTAAACTTTTCCACTTTTCTTTAAATTTTCAGTTCCCCTTTTAATTGAACTTTTACTCATATTCCAATTTTTAAAGATTTTTTATTATTTTCTAAAAACATGTGAAATTTAAATTGTTCAGTTACAAAACACGTAAACTTTAAATACGCTTCCATTACTTTCAAGTATTCATTACCACAAACCAACCCATTTTTATACCTAAAAGGAGTACTTATGAAATTATTTTCAGTTTCCTTATTATAGTTTAGTTAACAAGTAGGGGTGTATGGTTACTAGTATTTTGTGCTAATGTACTACACATTAAATATGGAAAAGTATAGTTAAATTCTTTATTAATTAGTATTAGATCTGGTTTACAATGAATATTTTTGCTCACCCTAGATCTACAAGTAAACTTATTTCCATTAATTATTGGTTTAATTAACCCAGTTTCTAATAGAAATATGTTAATCTTGTCAAATTTACTTTGTGAAATAATATTTCTCCTACTCTTCTCTTTTACATGCATTATTATGTTAAAATCCCCCATAATTAATGATGGAACTCTATATTTATTACTCATATCATTGAGTTTACTCGAAAGAATATTTCTGTAATTTTCAAAATTACTGCCATAAATACTTGCTATTTGAATTTTCATATTTCATATATTTTTGAAAGTATAGTTAATATATTGAAATTCCTTTTCTGCAATGACATGTATTTTACGTATCAAAGGATTTAAAATATTTATGCTTTATTTATATGAAGTCGTATGGTTCTATAATTTTGGAATATGATGCTTAGGAACAATTTACACACTTGTGATTTTTTTTTCGGATTTCTATGTGACCATTTTGACCCAGAAAACCTTGTTTGGGCTATAACTTTTGATAGGAGTCGAATTAGGGTCTCAAATTAGTTCCATTGCATCAGGACGATGGCATTTCTATAGAGTGGTCAAAACAGAAAAATGGACTTACAATTAGGAAAATACGCCTGTTTTAAGTTTTAAAAGCCGTTGTTCTAAATTATTGTGCAACTAATTAAGCCCATTAGTTCGTCCATCGGTCTAATCAGAGACCACCATAACTAGAGGCGGTAGGAGTCAAATTAGAACTTTCCCTCCCATTTCAAATTAGGTCTAAACCCTAATTAGTCCTAAATCCAACCTTATTTATCTAAATTTCTCTCTAAATCAAACTAGATTGTGGATTAAAGATTAGATCTTCGATTAGAAGCCAGAGATAATCAAATTGGCTGATTAGAAATGCTTTTCATTGCTGTCGAGATTTGATGTAATTCAAATTGATTGAATTTGGTAATTGATGAGTGGTTTATACCTTTTCACTATACTATCATGCTTATATGGTATAATTATTGGATATAACATGTTTTAAATTGATTTTTGGCCATAAAACCTTTTGTAACTCTAATTACATCTTAATCCATGCATATGACATAGATTGATTAGAAATCACCTTTGTTTATGTTCATACATTCATGCTATATGTAGATTTATGTTAGAGATTGACTTGTTTATCTCATTTCTACGGATTGCATGTTTGAATGGATGAAATTGCTTATGTGTTTTGATGTTGTCTGTTAGTGTTTGGATGTTTAGAAAGATAGGTATGAGAATTGAGCATATCGGAGGTAAAGATGGCTAGAATTGGTCGAAACTTGGAAGGAAGGCTTCGGAGAAAGGGAAGAACATAGGGTTTAAATCGCAAGCTCCAATTTGTGAAGTACACATGTCGTCACCAACATGAAGAAACTCGACACCGACATGTTTTGGTTGGTCTTATGAGTTGGCGACTTTGGAGAGGTCAAGAGCAATGCTAATGGAGGTTGCCCAAGGTGATGGATTAGTGATTAGCTAAATGTTGGAGGTTATGATGACTTGTTTCTAGAACATGGAGTTAAGTTCTTTGAAGAAAAGACACGTTCCTATAATGACCTGTTTTAGGTTGATAGGTCGGGGTTAACGCATACAGGCATGGAGTACTGAAAACAAGGAAAGAGTAAAAGAAAACTCGACCACTAGTTGGCTACGTAGAGAGATCGACACCGATATGAAGAGGTCGGTACCGACTTATCACAACGAGTCCAATGGAAGTGGAACTTCTAGAGATTATGTATATCGTGCTGGAGGTGTTTGCTCGTTCATATCAGGGTTGGATGGAAATGTAACATCATTGGAAAAAACTAGAATCTTTGGATATTGGCTTGTATTGGGAGTAGGTTTCAAAGATAGCGGCTCGGTAATGGAGGGAGTCATAGGATAGCGAAATATGGAATGGTTCCTCATGAATAATGGAAACTTTATTGAGCAAGAAGGGCTCGGCGTCCAAATGGAGCAAAGGAGGGTTCAGATAAGTATGTGCTAAGGAATCATTGATACTCAGTATTTTCTTACGTACTCAAAACATGGGTATTATAAGTAGGGATGCAAATGGATTGGTAGCAATGATCTGAATACCCTGGGCAATTGGCTTTGGCTTTAGTGTCTAACTTTGGGGCTATGAAACACATATCGAGCTTTGGGCTATGTGATATGAGAGTACATAAGGAACCAAGATTTCTATTAGTCCCTGGAAATAAGGAGGCCATGCGAATTATCATATATCTAAAGCATAGGGATGAGTGATAGCAAGTCTTATTTGATGGATGCTCTGGTTGCTTTGGGTTTTTTCCATTAGTGGGCTATAATTGGGGGATATCAATGGGAGTAGGTATTGGAGAGAGGGATATTTGGACATCTACTATAGTATTCAGTTTGTACTTTATGATATTGTAGAGTAGCATATTATACTATTATGTGCTAACTCTTTGGTTGTAGGGACCAGTCAAATATGGTTCGTGTACTCCTTACCATACTTACTTGTATAGTACCATGAGATTTATTTTATACTAACGCCATACTGTTATCTGACCCAATGTTTTATGATTTGCTTCTTATTATCTTGGGTACTCTTAAATGGGTAAACTAGATAACAGGTCTAAGTGATGTCATAGCTGTTCGGAGAATGAGCTAGATGGAGCTATCTCCTATTATATACATATATAGAGTATACGCTTACCCTGTTGTGCAACACTGAGGAGACTTAGTAGTGACTGATTAATATTTTTATTTGAGACAGTTTTTGAATCTATTTCCATTGTATAAACTCTACTATTGGTGTATAACTCTATGGATAGTATACTTTGAGGATGATTTGTTCACATTGTTATTAATGTCTCTTCTGTTGTATATGTGATATTATATTTTGTTTATGTGTTGTGAGATATAGGGTAGGTTATATGCTGTATTTATTCATTTTAAACCATGATGATCGTCCTATATCGGTCGAGTATGACTACAATGCAATAATGATACTATATTGGTACTGGTGGTATAAGCAGTCTTCATATTTGGCATCAAAGCTTTGGTTACGTGATTAACCTAAGTTCATACCGTAATCCAGTAGAGATATGAAAGTAGTTGTCACCTTAGACTAGATCTGGAATGTACATATAAGAAAATGCGTACTTGTTATAAGTTTGGTTCTCAAAACTATATAGTAGTATAGTATAAATCACATGCACATGAGCACTGTAAATATAGTTTTCTGTACGATATACTAATCATTCTTGTTACAGATAAGAATGAGCCAACATACAAGAAATACTATGAGGTCGACTTTAGGAGTGGAGGAAGGAGCAAGATTAGGAGCCACTATGCCTGATTTCCAAGCCATATATAGTGTTATGATGGCTAATATGATGAGAAGCACTCCTGGAGTTGTGATGAGAAGAAGTGCTCCAACGCAAGCACCTAGGCCGATTTTGCCAAGTTAAGCAAGGATTACTCCATCTCACGAAGGAAGCTATTCAATGGAACAGAATCAGCCATAGAAGTGCAAGATTAGTTGGATACTAGTGAACACATCTTCAGTAATATGGAGGTGGAAGGTGCTATGAAAAGAAAGTTGGCTTCGAGGCAGCTTCAGGGACAAGCTATGAATTGGGGGAATATTGTCACTACTACTACTCAAGAAAACTATTTTTCTTGGAATCAGTTTAAGATGAGGTTTGAAGAGAAGTTCACTTTGATTGTTTATAAGTCGGTATTATTTAGAAAATTCACTGATCTTAGTAGAGGGAGATGGTAGTTTCCGAATATGTGACAGAATTTTATGCTTTGTATAAGTATAGGATGTCATTCATTGATACTCCCTTGAGGAAGAATGAAAAGTATATCATAGGATTGGATGAATATTTTGTGTAGAAGCTAGTGGACAATATCGATGAGCCATTTGAAAAACTGGTAGAGAAGACGCTTCACCATGAAAACCTATACCCCAAAGCTAGGACTAGTTTTATTATTTCTATGGAGAAGGAGGAGCTAAAGTCGCAACAAGGCGATGAAGGAAAGAAGAAGTGAAATGGAAAGAGGAAGCAGCCCTAGGACAAGGATGGCAAGAAGAAGGGTAAATGGGAACCCATTTATTATGGGTGTAAAGAGAAGGGTTATTTGATTAAGGATTGCAAAGTGAGTGATAAGAAGAAGCGCTACAAGTACAATAAACCGGGGCATTTGAAGAAATATTATCCAGAACCGGTGAAGGACAAGCAGATAGTGAAGGCACATGCTTTGAACGCAATCTCTCCTTCGTCGATTGCCCCCTTGACGGAGAAGAAGAAGGGGAAATGGTTCATCATTCAAGGGTTGCTTTTTATTGGTGGTGTTTCCATTTGAGTTTTATTTGATACCACTACTTCACATTCACTCATATGGTGTGACCTAGTAGACAGATTGGGATTAAGATCCGAGATAGTAAACCTACCCTTGATCCTGACAAACCCTTCTAAAGGCTTGATTAGCATATGCATGGTTTATAACAGTTTAGTTTTATCAATTCATGAATTCTCTTTTTTTCGTGATTGTTTTATTTTGAATTTTTTTCAGGTTTGGAATTATCCTAGGAATGGATTAGCTAAAGAAGTATGCGACTTTAGTGGATTGTGAGAAGCTATTGGTGACAATCGGAGATGTCGACGGGCAAACGATCATGATTAGCTATCTACTGGAGTATGTAGTGATGGTTAGCTTTCTATATTCTCTTGAGGCTCCATATGAGGGCTTCTCATCTGTGCCGATCGCTAGAGAATATCCGGATGTTTTTGAGCAAGTGACTAGATTGCCGCCATATAGAGAGATCGAGTTTTGGATGGACTTGGTGAAGGAAGCTAGACCTATAGTTATGCCTTTAAGGTGTATGGCAACCAAAGAGCATAAAGAATTGGAGATGCAAGTGAATGACCTACAGAGGAAGGGGTTCATTTGAAGAAGCATATCTGAGTGGAGCGCACCTATCGTATTCGCAACTAATGCAGATGGCTCTTTGAGGTTATGTATGGATTATCATTAGCCGAATAAAGTGACAAGAAGAATAAGTACCCACTTCCACGCATTGATGACTTGTTCGATCAGCTGCATTGTGCGAAGATGCTCTATCAAATGGATTGGGCAACGATATTTCACCATCTTAGAGTAGAAAAGGAGAGTGTGCCTATTACTGCGTTCGTACGCCGATAGGTTTTTATGAGTGGTTGGTGATGCCATTCTGATTAACCAACGCTCTGACATACTTTGTGGATCTCACGAATCGTGTTTTCAAAGACCAGCTAAATAAGTTCGAGCTTGTGTTTGTGGATGATATTCTGATCTACTCCAAAACTAAAGAGGTGCACAGGATTGCACATGAGGTGTAACGACCCGCCATTCGTAATACCTAAAAGTCGGCGCCTTGCAACATCGCCTACTTTCAAATATCACAAAAAACAGATTATTGGAACACTAAACCAAGACATCGATAAGATCTCACAATGGAATGACAACATTTAATATACTGAATATACATGAACAGAAATAGAATAACAATGTATAAAAGACCGCACTAGCGAAAGCAACAGACAAATAAATATCAGTATAGAATAGTTAGAATACATCAATTCTAAAAGCAAGTAGTTCCAATAAAAATTTGATACAACATTATTGTACATAAATAACGGGCCTATCATATATAATAAAATAACAAGTATATGTATCTCAAAACGTCGATGTCATGCCTCTAAAATGCTCCAGCTGCGCACTTTGCTAGCATATCCCCAAAAGCACCTGACTTTTGAACTACTCAATTGAGTAGTCGAAAGTTGTCATGACATAAGCAGGCAAAGACAAAAACTCAGGTTAGTCATAAAGCCAGGTGTGAGGAGAGCTATCTCAAAATATTGTATTTTATAACTACATACAAATAGATAGGAATAACAAAGTCTTAGCTAGCCTTCTCTATAAATGTGGCTCAAGGTAAATCCGGACTGCCTATAAACATATATGGTAAATCCATCTCAAAAGTAGAGGATCATACCATAACTTTCTCTTCTCCTGTAACAACAAGTTAGCACAATATATCATTGCACTACACTAGCCCAAAAACTACTGATAATATAGTACCAATACACAATGTTCCTAAAGCCACGATCCCTACTGTTAAGATCGATAAGATACGCTTCAACATGTATAGTCCCTATGGCTAAAACCAAATTGGTACATCACAATGCGTATGCTTACTGTTGCTAAGACCAAATCGTAGATGACTCGCTACTGGGAACTCTATGTCTTAGCCTGCTATCATCGAAATCGTAGATGACTCGCTATTGGGGAACTCCATGTCTCAGCCCGCTATCATCATAAATTGTATATATCTTGCTACTAAGGAACTCTATGTCTCAGCCCGCTACCATATGAAAACTTAGATGACTCAATACTGGAGAACTCTATGTCATAGTTTGCTATCATAAACATCATGGATGACTCGCTACTAGGGAACTCCATGTCCTAGCCCACTATCATCGCAAATCGTATAGGATCGCCACTCACGGCTTCAGTCGCCACAGCCTAAAACTCTAATAGAACCCCGTACTAATCAAAATTGCATTCCAAATCGAACGCATAACCCTAATATCATAATATTCTCCCGGTATATCCTTTTGATCTACCTCAAAATCTACGATTTTTGGAATGCATGTTTGGGTGGGTCCCACATGGGCTTTGAAATCAAAGCACTCCAAAACCTTCCAAACTTTGCTAGATGGCAGGACTTGAAAACAATGAACTTCGGTTCAAACAATGGCTCAATCTAAGTTCTACATGCGAAAGTTATCACATTTTGAAATTTCGATAAATCGATTGGTAAAAGTCGAATAGCAGGCTATTAGACGTCTTCAACATCTATCGGACGTATGAGATTTTGGGTAAAGCATCTGACATATGTTGTTTTTTTGTTCCTGGGCTTCCCCAAAAGTCTGAGACTTTAGGTCCGGTGTCTGGATGCTTGTTATGGGCAGAATCAACCTTCAAACACCCATAACTTTTAATCCGTAGATCTGAATGACTCGTCATTTCTTCCATTACAATTGTGGAAAAATTCTATTCAATCTAGATACGTAAAATCGTGAATTTACACAACTTAAATTTTCCTCTATTTTTGTGTATAGTTTATGCATGTGTCGACACACCCATTTGTGCACGTCTATGCATACATGTTCATGCAAACACACATTAACTTATCAATTCATATTTCTGGACTTCACCAAGCCAATTACTCAACCCAGTATATTCTCATGTAACTTAGCACACATGGTGGTCGCTATGGCTACATGAAATGCTCGCAATGAACTTATATTCAATAATATTTCTATATAACTAAACGATTGCAAACGAGATTCACCAGAGTGATTACTCGACCTAGCACTTTTCCACGTAGCTTAGTGCATTCGGTGGTCGCTATGGTTACATGAGATGAGATCGCTTCTAACATAACTGTATACACATACGGACATTCCTGTATGCATATACAATCTATTACACAAATGTTCACCTCTTACAAACACAACTCTCATCACAATTCTAGCTACAACACTAGAGTTGTTTCGATCGTTGCTTAACTCCGAATACACGTATATGTATACTCGCTCATTCATGTATACACATATGTACATCAAAGAGGAAATTCAACTATTTCTTGTTCAAATATTACTTGTTTTAGTAATCTTTCTAATAATAAGAGTGAAACATCTCTTTATATCATTTCATAAAATCATAACCCATTTTATAAAATGTCATGTTGGCTCGTAATCATTTCATTTGCCTTTAAAGTACTAAATTACTTCATAAAAAGAAATCAAGCATTCACCTTTTTACTATTTTATAAAATCACATATCCATTTTATAAAATATATACTTTATTTATAAAATCATGGAACCATTTTATAAATACTAATTAAGACTTATAGGGTCTTTAATTACTTTAATGAAGGATGTAGAACTCCCAAACCCCTTAATTAGATTCTAACCTTTTTGCAAATCAATTCAAGTGGATTAATTAATATTTTCTAATGACATGCACATCATTACACTACTTAGTTAATCCCAAATCAAACAACAAGATCACAAACAATCACCCAATTTGCCTAAAACAAATCTAGGGCTTGCTAACTATTTTCAAAACATAGTATTAGGGTCTTAAATAATTAATTAACTAAGAGAAAAATGTTTATAACATGAATAAAAGTTTAAACTAACCTAATCATTCTACAAATAACTTCATATGATTCAATATTAAGTCATAAACAAAAATATGAAGTATAACACATAAATTGATAAGGAAAATCATCAAACTCACCTTCTCTTTTCCTTAATCAAGCTCTAATCACCAAAACTCATCTCCAAGTTAACTTTAAAGTTGAGATATATCCCGATTCAAGATAATTCCTTCGTAGGTTTTGTAGAGAATTAGAAGAAGGGAATTATGGTGATTTTTATTTGAAATTAGGAATTTTATTTAGAGGCGTTAGGGTTAAGGGATTAGAAGGTGATTAAGAGTGGATAAGGTGACCATTAGAGAAAGAGGAGAAGGAATGAAAGTGAATGATAAGTGAATGAGAGATAATGAAGGGAGTTAGCCACATATAGGCAACTAACGGGCTAAGCTGCAATTCTCTTCATTCGGCACTATTCATTCCTAAAATTTCCACGCTCTAAACATACCGAACCTTATACTCATTCAAATTCATAACATCGATCCGGACTGAACAGAAGTGATCTCAAGTCCTAATTCGACTGCGTGCGAAGTGTCACGCTATATAATTCCAATTTAATAACAACTTAATATTTAAATTAACTATTTAAATATATTTCATTGAATACATGGGTTGTTACTTTCTCCCCTTCTGAAAGTAAATGAGAAGTGAATGAGAGATAATGAAGGGAGTTTGCCATATAAAGGCAACAAATGGGCTAAGCCCCAATCCTCTCTATCCGGCATTATTCATTCTCAAAAATTATTAACTCCAAACATATCGAACAATATACCCATTCAAATTCGCAACATCGATCTGGACTCAATGGAAGTGGTCTCAAGTCTTAATTCGACTATATGCAAAAAAGTCGTACTTTAGATTTCAATTCAATAATGACTTGATATTTAAATTAACTACTAAATTTATTATCGTTAAATATGTGGTTGTTACAAGAGGATTTTGTTAGAGATATCGAGAAAGTGCAAGTTAAGTTCTCTAAGTGTCACTTCTGGAAAGAAGAAGTACAATCCTTAGGTCATATCATGTCGGGACATGGTATAGAAATGGATCCTACAAAGGTGGCAATGGTCCAAGATTAGAATCATCCCAAGAATGCTATGGATGTGAGGAGATTCCTTGGATTGGAATAATACAATAGACGATTCGTAAAGGATTTCTTGAAGATAGCGGCACCGTTGACTAATTTAACGAAGAAGAATCAACCTTTTTTTGGGTGCAAAGTGTGAGCATGCATTTATGGTTCTAAAGGAGAGATTGAAGATTGCACCTGTGTTGACCGTTACAAGTGGGAACGAAGGTTTGATAGTATATATAGATGCCTGTAGTATTGGATTGAGGGAGGTTGTGATGTAAAAAGGACAAGTTGTTGCCTATGTTGGCCGACAGCTAAAGCTACACGAAAGGAATTATCCAACCCATGCTTTGGAGTTGGCGGTGATTATCTTTGCTTTTAAGATACAAAGGCACTATCTATTAGGAGAGAGGTTTGAGATATTCATGGAATATAAATCCCTAAATTACCTATTCTCTCAAAAGGATCTCAACCTTCGTTAGCAACGATGGTTAGAGTTCTTAGCCTCTTATGATTTCAGCATTTCCTATACTCTAGGAAAAGAGAATGCAATCGCAGATGCATTGAGTAGAAGACGTGCTAGCTTGGGAGTGATATTCTTGGAATGGAAGCAGATAGAGTATATTATTGGGTTTGATTTCAGGCCTCACTGCAAGTTGGAACCTTAACGTTAGAAAGTTTTAAATCGGACATAATTTTATAAGAAGGATCGATACTAGTTGGAAGAGAGCTGCTAGGCTAGCAAAGATCATAACAAAGATAGAGAAAGGAGTAGAATATGAAGATATGAAGAAATACAAACTTGACCGAGAAGGTTGGCTTCGTAAAGATGGGAGGTTGTTTGTTCCTAATGTTAATGACTTATAGATGAAGTGCTAAGAGAGTGTCATCATTCCAGATTGATTATTTGTCCTGGTGGTAACAAGATGTATCGAGATATGAAGCAAACGTACTACTATAAAGGCCTAAAGAGAGATGTTAGGGCATTATCTCGAAGTGTGTGAACTGCCAATTGGTAAAGATGGAGCAAAAGAAACCTTGTAGATTGTTTCAACCATTAGAGATTCCTGAGTGGAAATGGGAGCAAGTATCAATGGATTTTGTAAATAGACCATCGAGGACTCGATCAGGGTACGATGGTATTTAGGTCATAGTAGATCAATTAACAGAAAGTGCAAGGCTTATACCTATCAAGTTAAGTAGAACGACATCCAAGCTATGGAATTGTATGTAAAGTGGATAGTACGATTTCATGGTGTGCCAGAGAGCATTGTGAACAATCGAAACTCATTGTTCACCGATGGGTTTTGGAATAGCTTACAAGAGCGTTGGTGATGAATTAGTACAACTTATCACCTGTAAAAAGATGGGTAGACCGAGAGAGTAAATTGTATAGTTGAAGATCTCTTGTGAGCATCCATTATAGACTTGGGTGGAGTATGCACTTATGAAGCATTTATAGAAGACTGTGTAGCGTTGCTTCATGTTTATGGGAAGCATGCGGAAAATGATACTTGGACCAGATATAATTAGAGAGACATCGGAGAAGACTGCGATCATTCGACAACGAATGAAAGCTGCTCAGGATCGATGGAAAAGCTATGTGAAGAAAAGATGAAGAGATTCGGAATTTTCTATCGGAGATATGATATTTGTGAAGGTTTCTCCACCAAAAAATGTAGTTCAATTCAGTAGAAAGGGGAAGTTAGCATCGAAGTTCGTAGGTTCTTTTTCGATAATTGAAAGGATCGAGAAGATAGCATATAGGGTCGACTTACCTCAGAAGATGACGAATGTGCATAAATTATTTTTGTCTCTTATCTTCGAATTATGCACGAACCAGCATGAAATTACATCATATTAGCTAGAAGGTGTTGAGGTAGAAGAAATTTTTTATATATCTCGTAAACCAGCTCATATTGTCGAGTACAATACAAAGCAGTTGAGGAGAAAAACGGTAAAACTAGTTAAAGTACAATTGAGTGGAAATGATGACGATTGTACGTAAGAGACAGAGGAGAGCATGAGGACTAGGTGTCCGGAGCTCTATAAATGGTGAAACCCAACGTTTACCACATCTACTTTCATCATTGTATATTATATTCGATAAGTTAGTATTCCGCATGCTAGGATAGGTTCACTATACTATTGTGTGCATGGTTGCTTGTTTGAGATGTTTGATGCTTACTTATAATTGGTCGGCATGAGGGACAACTAAGACTGCTTATACTATGGTTTGTTTAGGGATTTTGGGGGAGAAATTCTAAAGGGGAGAGAATGTAACAACCCGTAATTTATGTATTAAAAGATCCTAACATATTTCACTTTTATTTGTATGGCGTCTTATGATTCTATAATTTTGGGATATGACTCTTATGAACATTTCACACACTTTTAATCATTCTCGAATTTCTATGTGACCATTTTGTTCCTAAAAACCTTGTTTGGACTATAACTTCTGATGGGAGTTGAATAAAGGTCTCAAACTAGTTCCATTGCTTCAGGTTAATGGTTTTCCTTTCCGTAGCATGGTCATAATAGAAAATCGAGCTAAAAGTTAGGAAGTTATGTCTATTTTAAGTTTTAAAAGCTACTGATCAGAATTAATGTGTACTTAAGCCAATTAGTCAGCCCGTTTCTCTAATTAGAGATTACTATAAATAGAGCTGTAGGAGTCAAATTAGAAATTTTCCCTCTCATTTCAAATCTAATTAGCCCTTAATCCATCCTAATTCATTCAAATTTCACTCTAAATCAAACTAGATTATGGCTTTGAGTTTAGATCTTCGATTAGAAGCAAGAGATAATCAAATTGGATGATTAGAAGTGCTTTTCATTGTTGTCCGGACTGGATCTACATTTAAATTGATTGAGTTTGGTAATTGATGAGTGGTTTATTCCTTCTCATATACTCTACATGTTTATACAGTAGAATGATACGATATAACATGTTTTAAATTGATTTTTGACTATAAAATCTTTTCTAACACTAATAACATGTTAATCATACATCTGATTGATTAGAAATCACCTTTGTTGATCTTCATATATTTATACTATATGTAGATTTACGTTAGAGATTGACTTGTTTATCTCATTCTAGGGACTGCATGCTTGAATCGATTAAATTTCTTGTTGTTTTATGTTTGTATGATGTGATTTGATGTTTTTTGTTAGCGTTTTGGATGTTTGGAAAGATAGATAGGAGAATCGAGCAGATTAGAGGCAAAGATGATCAGAATCGGATGAAACTTAGAAGGGACGTTCTGGAGTATGGGAAGAACGTAGGGTTCAAGTCATGATCTTCAATTCATGAAGTGCACATGTCAGCACCGAAATGAAGAGATCGATATCGACATGTTTTAGTTGGTCATATGGGTTGGCGACTTTGGTGAGATAAAGAGCAAGGCTAGTAGAGGTTACCCATGGTGATGGATTGGTGATTAGTTAAGTTTTGGAGATTATGGCGACTTGTTTCTAGAATGTGGAGTTGGGTGCTTTAAAGAGAAGACTTGTTCTTATGACGACTTGTTTTGGGTTGATAGTTCAGGACCAAAGCATCTAAGCATGGAGTAAAGCAAGAAAGGATTGGAAGAAAACTTGGCCACTAGTTGGCAAAGTAGAGAGATCGGCTTCGATATGAAGGGGTCGATACCCACTTGTAATGGTGAGTCCAATTGGAGTGGAACTTTCAGGGAATGATGTAGAGGTTCTGTTGATTGTGCTGGAGGTGTTGGCTCGTTCATATCAATGTTGGATGACAATGTAACAACATGGGGAAAAGATGTAATTTTTGAATGTTGGCTCGTATTGGGAGTAGGTTTCAAAGGTGGCGGCTCAATAATAGAGGAAGCCATAGGATCAGTGAATGTGGAAGGATTCCTCTAGAATAATGGAAACTGGATTGAGCAAGAAGGTCTCGGTGTCCAAAAGGAGCAAAGGAGGTCTTTGATAAGTATGTGCTAAGGAATCGTTGATACTCGAAGTGTTTTCTTGTGTACTCGAAACAGGGGTATTATAAGTGGGGATGCCGATGGATTGGTAGTGAGGATCCGAATACCCTAGACAAGTGGTTTTGGGTCTAGTGTTTGACTTTGGGGCTACGAGACATGTATTGGACTTTGGGCTGCATGATATGAGAGTACATAGAGAATTAAGGTTTCCATTAGTCCCTGGTAGTAAGGAGGCCATACGAGTTTGTAGAATTAAGGGTATTCCATAGAGACAATTATGTAATTTGTTACATATATCTAACTTTATAACCAATCTTTCAAAATAATGGTGTTTTCTTTCTATTATACACTTGATATAATGTGTTATTTTAATTGATTAATTCAATTAAAAGTATATTTATTAGAAAATCCATAAATGGTATGTTTAGTGATAGTATTTACAAAGTGTTGTAATCATAAGTAATTTATCATAATGAAAACAAATATACCATTTTTAATATTCCTAATCAAGATATATCGAGACTGGTTATTGATACATCCATTGAGACTGGATTATGTAACTCTTTTCAAATGTTGGGCAGTTTATTACTCATGGCTGTTAGGGGGATGAAGGGGTTACGTACTAAAAATTATTGGATAACTATGGAATGACTCACTCTCTAGTTTTCTATCGGTTAATATAACCAAGGTCAAACAGAAAACATCGATGTGACTAATTTATACAGTTCTCTCGACTTGAGAATACTGTTGATCTTCAATATGGAAGCTATACTTTGATTATAGTTAAATCGTAGCATAACGTCCATCGAACGACTATAATTGGATCGAGTGAAAGTATGGGAAGTGAAACACTATTCAAGAGTGATTTGTCTCCTTAGTTATATGAGGTTAGTATCACAGTCAACTGATGTCAACTCAAAGCCTTTGGCTAAAGCAGTTCAGTTAATAATAATTGTTAGTATTGAACCAAGGACATTGTTTTTGGACTATCAAGTTGAATGTAGACGATATTGGAATTTTAACCATTACCAAATTCCATTAGTTCTAATGTGATATAGATTTGATGAAGAGAATTGGTGTAAATAATTCTCGCTATCCAGTATGCTTATAATAAGTAAAATTAGATTTTACCAAAAGTTGTGTAAGCAATAAATTCAAACAAAATATCATGCCACCTGCTAAGTGACGTATGAATGTTAATATTCAAATAGTTTGATATTAATTACTGACTAAATTTACACCTTTGAGCTGTACAATCGTAATGAAGAATTTTCTGAAAAACCACCTGATTTAATTAATTTATAAAATATTGTAAATTGATTAAGTTAATTGATATTTGAGAAATCTTAATAATTGTTCGGTTTATTTGATGTTTGGAAGTTGTTTGTAATTATTTACCTTTGTAAAAGTTATATTTGCGTGTGTTGATATACGATATCAATGTAATTTAGATAAAATATTATTACATGAAAAGGTTTATGAAAATTTTATGTCATTGATGGTATGATTTTTAGAAATTTTATGTTATTTGATGATATATAATGTGATAAGAAATGATGGAGGAGAGAGAATCAAAGGAATTAATTAGAGAAGTTTTAATTAAAGAATGGGAAAGGTTTCATTCTTTAAAATAAAATAAATTCTCTAATTCATTTTGTATGTACAAACTCATTCTTTCCAATTCATCCTTTTTCTTTCAATCGTCCTAAATTTTCATGGTAGAAAATAAAAGAAAATTTCCAACATCTTTCAACTCCAAATCAAAAAAAATCAAATAAAGAAAAAAGAAGTGGTTCATCCATCTCTTGTAAGGATCGGATGTGGATCTCAAATATTTGAGGAGACAAAATCATTCAACGTGCGTTCTTTTGGCTATATCTTGAGGCAAAATTTTCATTTTGTCTATTTGTATGATCTTCTTACTCATGTGATTAGATCTCTTGCATATTATATCTGAATATAAATTTATCTATTTAACTTGATCTAATTCTCTTTTGTCACATCTTAATTAATAATATATGTTTATAATATCAACTTGATTTAGATCCATTTTGTGCTATTCCATTTTGATTACATGTCCATATTCTTAACATTAGAGTTGTGACATATTCTTAAGATTAGAGCTATGACATATTACATTTTATATAATTAGTTGTTCATGTTGTTCTTACACTTCAAATCTGAAATTTTACTACAAATTTGTATTTACCTAAGTTTCCCTTTGTTCATGTTTGAAACCATTCATTTATATGATTTTATTTTATTTCAATTAAAAATTACATATTGTGTCTTTTTGAAATCATCTAAGAATTAAATATAATGTTTATATGTTTTTGTTTGAATTTTTTTATTAATGTATTCCTTCGTTTGAAAGTGAAATAAAATATAATCAGAATTTTATGTAAATTTGTTAACTTCTAATTCTGACACATGCTAAATCACAAACTTTACATATTTTTTTGTTATTTTAATTTTAAAAGTATCTTATGATTAATTACATATATATATGATGTGACATTTTAATCAACGTTTATAAAATTTACTTTTATGTAAAATCACAATTTTAATTTTGAACTTCTTCTTAAATTGAAATTTGTTAATTCTTGATTTCAAAATATAAGAATGGTCAAAATTAGTTTTATATGCATATACGTTTGAGAGTTTAATTAATAATTTGAAATTACATTAATTGAATGAATAATGAAAGGAATGTCCTCTACCTTTCCTTCTTCATAAATGTTTAGCTCTATTCATTAATTGTCCTTTTGTTAATATAAATCAACTTTTGTCTATTAGCAATATTCTTTCTAGCATATTATGTATAAATGTAAGTTGAACTTATATATACATATATTACTGTTACTTACATGTTTTAAAACAAAATTTGTGCAACACAGGCAACTGTTAATTTTGTTGTAATGTTAATTTGTCAATTAACCTTATTAAAGAGAGAGAAATGAAAAGTTTCTCCCTCTACATTTTTGGCCTCGTCTTTTCCTATACATGTTTGTTTCCACAATGAAAATTATGTAATAAATGTTAATTTCTCAATTAATCAAATTAAAGAGAGAGAAATGAAAGGTTTCTTTCTCTACATTTATGACCTATCTTAACCTATTTAATTATTTATGTAAAAGGAAAGAAATAATAGGTTTCTTTCTCTAACCTTTTACATGTTTATTTACATACTTTTATGCGTAGCTCATATGTTGTCCTTAGCATTCAAGCACATGAATGTATTTGATGCATTCATTATATTACATATTTATTTGAAATAAATTTAAAACTCCTTTAGTTATCAAATTAAATAAAATAATGATTTTATTCAAAAGTAAATTTGGATAAGATCTAAATGTATTCAGATTTTATAGGCCCATTAATGATCCAAAATGGTAATTTTTTTTGAAATTCACCTATTTCTTCCACTGCAGTAAATGGATTAGTGATAGCGGGTCTTGTTTGATGGATGCTATGGTTGTTTGGTTGCTTTTCTTTAGTGGGCTATCACTTAAGGATATCACTGGGAGTAGGTACTGAAGATAGGGATATTTGGACATCCACTCTGGTATTATGTATTGTAACTTTATGATATTGGAGAGTAGCATATTATACTGTTATGTGCTAACTTTTGGGTTGCAAGGATGGGTCAGGTATGCTTTATGTACTCTTGCTTCTTAATCCATTTACTTGTATAGTACATTGAGATTTATTTACTGCTCATATCGAACTACTGTCTGAATTGAGGTTTTATGTTTTGTTTCTTATTATCTTGGGTACTCTTTAATGATTAGACTAGATAACAGGTCTAGGTGCTGCAATAGCAATTTAGAGGACGAGATGAATGGAGCTATCTCATATTATATACATATATGGAGTCTGCGCTTATTCCGTTGTGCAGCACTGGGGAACCTTAGCAGTGTTTGCTTACTATTTGTATTTGAGATAGTTGTTGGTTTTGTTTCCATTGTGTAAACTTTATTATTGGTGTATAACTCTGCGAATATTATAATCTAATAATGATTCGTTCACATTGTTATTAACGTCCCTTCTTTTGTATATGTGATATTATGTTTTGTCCATGCACTGTGAGATATACGATAGGTTATATGCTGCATCTTTTCATTCTAAACCATGATGATTGTCCTATATCAGCCGGCATGACTGCTGCACACTATTTATATTCTATTACAGTCGATGATACTGTGCGATCTATTTGGCATCAAAGCTTTGGTTACGTGATTAACTTGAGTTAATATTGCGGTCCAGTAGAGATAAGGATGGAGTTAACACCTAGATTGGATCTAAAGTGCATATATACAAGAGAGTGCGTACCTGTTATAATTTTTGTTTTCAAAACTATATAGTAATATAGTATAAGTCACATGCACATGAGCACTATAGACATAGTTTTCTTTATGAGAGGCTGATCATTCTTGTTGCAGATAAGGACGAGCCGACATATAAGAAATACCATGGGATAGGCAGGAGGAGCGGAGGAAGGAGCAGGATTAGGAGCTCCGACGCCCGCTTTCTAATCCATGTTCAATGCTATGATGGCTACTATGATGAGAAATACTCCTGGACTTGTGATGAGAGGAGGTGCTCCGGTGCAAGTGCCTAGAGTCAATTTTACCAAATTAAGCAAGGATTACTCAAATTAAGGAGGGAAGGTTTCGATGGAAAGGAATCAACCATAGAAGTACAAGATTAGTTGGATACTTTTGAGCGCATCTACGGGGATATGGACGTGGAAGGTTCTTTGAAAAGAAATTTGGCTTCGAGGCAGCTTCATGGCTGAGCTATAAATCGGTAGAATGCTGTCATTAATGCTACTCCAAAAGACCAATTTTCCTAGGATCAGTTTAGGATTAGGTTTAAAGAGAAGTTCATTCCGACTGCTTAGAAGTTGGTGTTGTTCACAAAATTCGCTGATCTCAAGTAGGGGGAGACGATGTTTTCTGAATATGTGGCAAAATTTGATACTTTGTCTAAGTATGGGATGTCATTCATTGATACTCCTTTGAGAAACAATGAAAAGTTCATCGATTGGATGACTATCTTGAGGAGAAGCTAGTGGACAATATTGATGAGCCATTTGAAAAGCTGTTAGAGAAGGCACTTCTCCTTAAGAGTCTATACTCCAAAGCAAGGACTGATATTGTTGTTTCTGCTGAGAAGGAGGAGCCAAAGCTGCAGCAAGGCGGTGAAGGAAAAAAGAAGTGGAATGGAAACAGGAAGCATCCCCAATGTAAGGGTGGTAAGAAGAAGGATAAATGGAAACCCATTTGTTATGGGTGTAAAGAGAAGAGTTATTTGATTAAGGATTGCAAAGTGAGTGATAAGACAAGATGCTACAACCGTGACAAACCAGAGCATTTAAATAAAGATTGTCAAGAGCCATTTGATAAGCATATAGCGAAGGCATATTCTTTGGATGTAGTCCCGACTTCGTCCAGTGCTCCTTCGATGAAGCAGAAGTGGAAATGGGCCGTCATTCAAGCAATGCTTTCTATTGGTGATGTTCCTGTTCGAGTCTTGTTTGATACCGGTGCTTCACGGTCATTCATATGCAGTAACTTATTAAATAAATTGGGATTGAGACCTAAGATAGTAGTCCGGCCCTTGATTGTGACAAACCCTGTTGGAGGCTCGACTATCCTATGTATGGTTTGTAGCAGTTTAGTTTTATCGAGTCATGGATGCTTTTTTTTTGCAATTGCTTTGTTTGGAATTTTTCGGGTTCGGGATTATCTTGGGAATGGATTAACTAAAGAAATATGTGGCTATAATGGATTGTGAGAAGTTATAGTGACAATCAGAGATGTAGATGGGCGAACGGTAGTGACTAGCTGCCTATCAGAGGATGCGGTGATGGTTAGCTATCTATATTTGCTTGAGGTTCCACATGAGGGGTTGTCATCTTTATCGATCGCTAAAGAGTATCCAGATGTCTTTCAGGAAGTGACTGTATTACCGTCGCATAATGAGATCGAGTTTCAAATTAACATGGTGAAAGAAGTTAGATCTAGAGTTATGCCTTTAAGTCGTATGGCACCTAAAGAGTAGAAAGAATTGGAGGTGCAAGTGAATAACTTATTGAGGAATGGGTTCATTCAAAGAAGTATATTAGAGTAGGGTGCACCTATTGTATTCATAACTAAGGTGGATGATTCTTTGATATTATGTGTGGATTACTATGAGCTGAATAAAGTGATGAAGAAGATAAAGTACCTACTTCCATGCATTGATGACTTGTTCGATTAGCTTAGAGTATCAAAGGAGAGTGTGCCTACTACTGTGTTTCATATGCCATCAAATTTTTATGGGTGGTTGGTGATTCCATTCGGATTGATCAATGCTTCAACACACTTTGTGGATCTTACAAATCGGTATTTCAAGGACTAGCTGATTGAGTTCATGCTTGTATTCTTGGATGATACTCTAATCTACTCTAGAACTAAAGAGGAGAAAAAGACACACTTGAGGATTATGATAGAGATATTGAGGACTCATACGTTAAGAGTGAAGTTCACTAAGTGCCGCTTCTGGAAAGAAAAAGTGTGATTCTTGGGTCATGTCGTGTCAAGACAGAGCATAGAAATGTGTCCTGTAAACGTACCGGTGATCAAAGATTGGAATCGGCCAAAAATGCTATGGATTCGTGAGGAGTTCCCTAGGATAGGTAGGATGTTATAGACTCTTCATAAAGGACTTCTCGAAGATAGCAGCATTGTCAACCAATTTAACAAAGAAGAATCAGCTTTTGTTTGGAATGTAAAGTTTGAGCATGCATTTATGATTCTAAAGGAGAGGTTGATGAGTGCACTGGTGTTGACTACTCTAAGTGGGAATGAAGAGTTGACGGTATACAAAAATGCTTGTGGTATTGGATTAGGGGTGGTTTTGATGCGAAAAGGAAAATTCGTTTCCTATGCTAGTTAACAGCTAAAGCAACACAAAGGGTATTATCCAACCTTTGATTTGGAGTTGGTGGTGATTATTTTTGCTTTGAAGATGTGGAGGCACATCTATTGGTAGAGAGGTTTGAGCTATTTACATACCATAAATCCTCGAAGTACCTTTTCTTCAGAAGGACTAAAACTTCATCGGCAATGGTGGTTAGAGTTCTTAGCCTCTTATGATTTCAGTATTTCCTATACTCCAGGAAAAGGGAATGCAGTCACGGATGCATTAAGTAGAAGACTGCTGGGTTGGAAGCTATGTTCTTGGAATGGAAGCAGGTAGAGTATATTGTTAGGTTTGATTTCTGACCTCACTGCGAGCTAGAACCTAAAATGTTAGCAAGTTTATCGATCAGACGTACTATTATAGAAAGGATAGGAACTAGCCAGAAAGAGGTTCTACCTTTAACTCATTCATTTTATGCTCAATCAAAGCAATGATAGTTGGATTATGCCCCCTAATTAATTCTAGAATATCTAATTATTTGGCAAGGGAATTCATACCCCTAACATTCCAAGCAATAGTAGACATCAATAATATCAAATCTTTTAAAAAGAGGATACATTTCACGTTCCTGACACTGAGGCACTTCTACCTTTCTTTATACATGCCATACCCTTTTCCTTAAGCTTATTATTCATGTTATCTCATTCTGGGTTATCAGAGACATATTGTCTTATATTCAGCCTTCTCTTTTTTCCTACCTTTCGCTGTATTGTTGTTTTTTTATAGTGAAGTTTTTGCTGTCTGGGTGGAAGTGCGAGGAAATTATGAGTGGTTAACGTCATTTTCCTCAGCTTACGCAACACTAACAGATTGTGGGACAACCTCCACGTTTTCACTATTGTCAACAGAAATATGCAAAGATTCCTTCTCTTCTCCCATGTTTGAATTTTGAATGTGTAACTAAACATGGAAATGAAACTTAGGGAGTTTCAGTTTCAAAGACCTTTTTATTTTTAACCTCCTTCTGTGTTGAGTTCTTTAATTTCATCTCCACACTTGCTTTCTATGATAATATGCATTCTTGATTATCTTCAACCATGACGTGAACCTATAGTTTAGTGAGTTGTTGCAGATTATTTACGTCTTAATTTTCATTAACTGAAGTTTGTTTTTTTTCCAATAATGCCATCTTTTGGATCGATTTGGCTAGAGATATCTGATGCACTTATATTGATCTCTTATAATATTACCTATGATGTCCGAGGTGTGAGGCGGAGTGGAGCGCTAGGTTTTTTTAGAGCCCAAACAGAGTCCAGGTGAAGCCTGAACGAAAATAGGTGATTGATGCAGCGGAATTACGGAAAAATAGATGAAACGATAAAAGTAGCAAACGGTGGATTGAAGATACTGAAATGCCCAAATTCGTTGATCACAAAGATACCGAATTCTAGCTATCTTCGACACGTTGATCGCGCACGATACCGTGAAAGAAGATCTACAATTCTTCAAACATTGATCAAGCGCACTTGATACCGTGAATTAGCTTCAACAATCGTTGATTCGAGCGCACTCGAATAACCGAAAGTGGAGATAGGAGATCACACTCAATTACCAATTTCAAAGAGGCACAAAGCACTCAAACAAAGTTTCATTCAAAAATCAACCAAGTTTTAGAATGACATAACACGCCTATTTATAGGCTTATACAACACCCAGCACTAGGTCGTTTACGACCTTACAACACACACTAGGTCGCGCGCGACCTAACACTAATACACGACCGACCTAACTTGGGTCATTAACGACCTAAGCCATCACGACTTAACAACATGAAGCGACTCAACCTTAAACGACATAACAAATACAACATGCGACTTTACAAAGCAACGACCTAAAATCAACGACATATCCATATATACAACACAACACATCCACGCGACCTAAAAACATACGAGTTACGCCCTATGTGTACAACACAACAGCATACAACACAGGAGGCCGCGACCTACTACTTATATACAAGCGACTTACTGATAAGCGACCTAAAAGTCTTTGTGCGGTCTTCGTCTGGAGCGACCTATCACATAACTGCAATCAACTTGAGCGACTTAGGAAGGTCGTTCGCGACCTAATATTCATGGCATAGCATCATATAGTGTAGCGACCTAAGAATCAATAGTTTGAGCGACTTATCTTAAGTCGCTGGTCCTTCTCACCGCAAACCCCCTCCAATGCATGACTTAGCTTGTTAACTCGTAAGTCGTTAGGTCGCTCGCAACCTAGAGTTTGTGGCCTTGTGTGACGCGCTTCGCTATTCCCCTTTGCATTTTCCAACTCCTTAGGTCATGGACGAGTTAAGGCCTTGTTAGGTCATCCCAACGACATATGGTGCTCGTGACTTAATGCTTCATTAGGTTGGCCTGCATCATCCTCCCCTGGTTCAGAAAAATTCATCCTCGAATTTAAAAGTTCTTCCACATAGGACTGTTCATCTCCATAATAAGGTATAAGGTGTTTAACATTAAACACATCAGAAGTGTACATATCCTCTGGCAGCTTCAACCTATACACATTTTCATTGATCCGTTTCACAATCTTTACAGGACCAATTTTTCGAGCTTTAAGTTTATTATATCTCCTACTGGAAAACGATCCTTCAATAATACAGCATATACTAAATCTCCTTCATTAAATTCAACACTTCGTCGCTTCAGATCTGCAGATCGTTTATACTTCTCATTTGTCTTCTCCAATCATTTCTGAACGGTTTTATGGCATTCCATCAAACCATCAACAAAATCAGCAGCTCGTTTAGCTTTCCCCTTCGGTTGCGGCACTATCGTTAAATCCAACGGCCCCTTTGGCAAGCTTGAATATACAATCTGAAATGGACTGAAACCCGTACTACGTTTGATAGCATGATTATGAGCAAACTCCGCTTGACATAACTTCACATCCCAACTCTTCAGATTATCTTTCACAAGACACCGTAATAAATTTCCCAATGATCTGTTCACAACTTCCGTCTGTCCATCAGTTTGCGGATGATAAGCACTACTGAAATTCAGCTTGGTTCCCACCATCTTCCACAAACTTAGCCAAAAATGACTCAGAAATCTGGTGTCCCTGTCCGAAACTATGGATTCTAGTAATCCATGAAGACGATAGATCTCTTTAAAGAACAACTGTGCCACATGAACTGCATCCGCTGTCTTCTTACAAGCAACAAAATGTACCATCTTCGAGAAACGATCTACCACAACATATATTGAGTCATTTCCCCGTTGAGTCCTTGGCAAACCCAACACAAAATCCATGCTTATGTCAACCCAAGGTTTTGTAGGCACAGGTAAAGGCATATACAACCCCGTATTTGTAGCTGTCCCTTTCGAAACTTGACAAATATGACATCTACGCACAAACCTTTCAACTTCCCTTCTCATCGAAGGCCAAAAATAAGATTGAGAAATCAAATGCAATGTGCGATCTCGTCCTACATGTCCTTCCTCATGCAACTCCTTGATAATCTTCATTCTCAAGCTGCTATCTGGTATACATAATCGATTTCCTTTAAACAGAAAACCATCCACCAACAC
Organism: Allium cepa; assembly: GCA_030765085.1. Taxonomy (NCBI): domain Eukaryota; kingdom Viridiplantae; phylum Streptophyta; class Magnoliopsida; order Asparagales; family Amaryllidaceae; genus Allium; species Allium cepa. Next base: position 1,001,788,457 of record CM060934.1, read on the forward strand.
AAATTCATCAGCACTCCCCTCCTTGACTTTTTCAACATATTTCATAAAGTAAGGATCTTCTTCAATCAGCTCTGGAAATAATTCAAAACCTGTCACCTCAACTTTCATTGTCGTTAATAAATGATTCCTCCTTCTCAAAGCATCAGCTACATGATTCGTCACCCCTGATTTGTGCTTCACGACGAAAGTAAACTGCTGCAAATAGGCAATCACGATGCATGCCTTGCTAAAATCTTGTCCTGCCCTTGCAAATGTTTCAAAGCCTCATGATCAGTGTAAAGAACAAACTCTTTCTGAAATAGATAATGTCTCCAGTGCTTCATAGCTTGAACAATTGCGTAAAATTCAACATCATAAGTGTTATATCTCAACTTAGCTCCAGACAACTTCTCACTGAAATAAGCAAATGGTCTTCCCCTCTGACTCAATACTCCACCAATCCCAACCTTCGAAGCATCAGTATGTAACTCAAACAACAACTGAAAATTCGGTAAAACTAGAATTGGCGCTGATGTCAATAGTGTCTTGATCTTCTCAAAAGCAACCCCTGCTTCCTCTGACCATGCAAACTTCTTTCCCTTCATGCAATCGGTTACAGGTGCCATTATACTGCTAAAATGTGGAATGAATCTTCGATAGAAAGATACCAATCCATGATAACTCCTCACTTCAGTAATTGTCTTGGGTTGTGGCCAACTCCTGACAGCTTCTACTTTACTCTCATCCACTTGAATGCCTTCCTTCGACAGAACATACCCCAAAAACAAAACGCTGTCCGTCATAAATACGCACTTCTTTGCTGCTGCATAGAACTGATCTTGTCGTAGAATCAACAGTACTTCTCGCAAATGCTGGATGTGCTCTTCCATACTCCCACTATAGATTAAAATATCATCAAAAGTAAACAACCACGAACTTCCCAATGAATGGTCTGAAAATCTGGTTCATTACTCTCATAAAAGTACTAGGAGCGTTTGACAAGCCAAATGGCATAACCAACCATTCGTATAAACCTTCCCTCGTTTTAAAAGCAGTCTTCCACTCATCACCCGGTCTAATACGAATCTGATGATATCCACTCTTCAAGTCAATCTTCGAGAACACAATAGCCCCACTCAACTGGTCAATCAAATCATCAAACCTCGGCATAGGAAATCTGTATCTCACAGTGATCTTGTTTAGAGCCCGACTGTCCGTACACATCCTCCACGAACCATCCTTCTTCGGCACCAATAAAGCTGGCACTGCACAAGGACTCAAGCTCTCCTGAACACACCCCTGTTCTAACAACTCCTCCACCTGCCTTCTTAGTTCTTCATGCTCCTTAGGACTCATCCTGTAATGTGGTCTGTGTGGTAATACTGCCCCTGGCACAAGATCAATCTGGTGCTGAATATCCCTCAACGGTGGTAACTCCGTTGGTAACTCCTCAGGAAACACATCTCTGAATTCTTCCAATACCGGCTTTACTTTCTCTGGAACTTTAACATATTCAGTGGCTTCATATCCAATTAACAAAAACATCTGTGGACTCTCCTCTACTTCTTCGATGAATTCCTTCAAAGTCAATAAAATCTTCAGTTCTTCTATCTCTTCTGACTTTCTCTCTTCTTGTTGTCTCCTCTTTGGAACTAGAATGATCTTAGTATTCTCAAACATAAAGCTGTAGCTATTGGTTCGACCATCATGCTGCACTGATCGATCATACTGCCACGGTCTAACCAAAAGCAAATGACAAACATCCATCTCAACTACATCACACCAGATCTCGTCTTTATATTTCTTCCCAATAGAAAATGGAACTCGAACTCGCCTGTCCACCTTCACCTCTCCTCCTTTTCTCAACCACGCTAACTTGTAAGGATTTGGATGCTTCTCCGTCTTCAGCTTCAACTTCCTCACAGCTTCGATAGAAATAATATTGTCACAACTTCCTGCGTCAATCACAAATTCACATACCTTCCCCATAATAGTGCATGTCGACTGAAAGATGTTACTCCTCAACCAACTAGCTTCTTCTTCCTGCTTCGGTGTTAAACAAGACCTCATCATCATTAGATTACACCCTTCATCTCCTGACGCAATATCCTATTCATCCTCCTCAACTGGACTAGAATAACCGTCACCAACATCCTCACCTTCAATTTCAGCAATCATAGTTCATTTCTTCGGCTTTGGACATTCATTACTCTTGTGACCCACTTCCTGCCAATTATAACACTTCAAACTGTTGTTGACCTTCGCCTTCGCAACTTCATTCACAACTGGTTTACTGACAGCTTTAGAAACATTGGAACTTCCACTAGCACCTTTGTTCTGAGTATTGGAACTTGGAAACACACCACCTCCTTGTCTTCCCTGCTTCTCCCAAGCCAACGCTTTCTGGTGCGCTTCAGCCACAGATCTTGGATCAAACATATTCACCATATCCTGGATCTGGATCCTCAACCCTCCAACAAATCTAGCTGTTAATTGTTCCTCTGTCTCCAAGATATCATTTCGAGCAATCAATTGGTAAAATTCATCAGCATAATCATTAACAGTCTTCGTCCCTGTCTCAAATTCTGCAACCTCTGATACATGAGTGATTGATAATTGTAAGGTAAAAATGTAGCTTTCATCAATTTCTTCATCTTCTCCCATGATTCAATCTTCGACTTCCTCATCCGTTCTCGTGTAAGTTTGGTTTGCTGTCACCACGCCATAGCTCTACCTCTCAAACGAGTAGCAACCAACTTAACTCTTCGATTCTCAGGAACTTCTTTAAAGTAAAAAATTTCTTCAACATTAGACAACCAATCCAGAAATTCTTCTGCTACCATACCACCTTTGAATTCTGGAATTTCTGTCTTCATCCCCGACTCCCAACGTCGATCATATTCTACATCCCGGTATGAATTTCGAACTTGGTCTCGATCACGATAATGAATGCTAGCTCTATCACCTTCTTCATCATAATCAAATGTACGTTTATATCGATCTCGACCATCAACATCCCTTCGTTCACGCATGTCTCTTCGACTATGTCTCTCTTCATCTCGATATGGCTCATCTTCAAACTCACGTGGAATTCTTCTCTCTTCTTGTCCATATTCATGGTGATCTCTTCTCGATGAAATTGATGTTTCTCTCCTTTCTCTAAAAGATTATGGCGACACCCTCCTCGCTTCCGTAACCGATGGCGAAACTCTGTTTCCTCCATGGTTCGAGTTTGGCGACCTTCTCCGTTGATTCATATCAATCATCAATTTTTCCAATCTACCAATGCCTTCATCTAACTTCTCATTGAATTTGTTGCTAATGCGTCGTTCCATCTGTTCAACATCTTCTCTCTTATACAAGTCTTCAACATTTTGATGGCGATTAGCTCTTCTCGGCGGCATTGTAGAACTTCAACAACTCAAACACAAACTTCAAAACTTCAATTTTCGGTCTGGTTCAAACAAAATGATACACGGCTCAAACTTCAACACAAAGCTATGCTCGGCTCCAAGACTCGGATTAGCTATGATTGGCTAAGTCTAGCTCTGATACCAAAACTGATGCAGCGGAATTACGGAAAAATAGATGAAACGATAAAAGTAGCAAACGGTGGATTGAAGATACTGAAATGCCCAAATTCGTTAATCATAAAGATACCGAATTCTAGCTATCTTCGACACGTTGATCGCGCACGATACCGTGAAAGTAGATCTACAATTCTTCAAACGTTGATCAAGCACACTTGATACGGTGAATTGGCTTCAACAATCGTTGATTCGAGCGCACTCGAATAACCGAAAGTGGAGATAGGAGATCACACTCAACTACCAATTTCAAAGAGGCACAAAGCAGTCAAACAAAGTTTCATTCAAAAATCAACCAAGTTTTACAATGACACAACACGTCTATTTATAGGCTTATACAACACCCAGCACTAGGTCGTTTACGACCTTACAACACACACTAGGTCGTACGCGACCTAACACTAATACACGACCGACCTAACTTGGGTCATTAACGACCTAAGCCATCACGACTTAACAACATGAAGCGACTCAACCTTAAACGACATAACAAATACAACATGCGACATTACAAAGCAACGACCTAAAATCAACGACATATCCATATATACAACACAACACATCCACGCGACCTAAAAACATACGAGTTACGCCCTATATGTACAACACAACAGCATACAACACAGGAGGCCGCGACCTACGACTTATATACAAGCGACTTACTGATAAGCGACCTAAAAGTCTTTATGCGGTCTTCGTCTGGAGCGACCTATCACATAACTGCAATCAACTTGAGCGACTTAGGAAGGTCGTTCGCGACCTAATATTCATGGCATAGAATCATATAGTGTAGCGACCTAAGAATCAATAGTTTGAGCGACTTATCTTAAGTCGCTGGTCCTTCTCACCGCAAACCCCCTCCAATGCATGATTAGCTTGTTAACTCGTAATTCGTTAGGTCGCTCGCAACCTAGAGTTTGTGGCCTTATGTGACGCGCTTCGCTATTCCCCTTTGCATTTTCCAACTCCTTAGGTCGTGGACGAGTTAAGGCCTTGTTAGGTCGTCCCAACGACATATGGTGCCGCGACTTAATGCTTCATCAGGTTGGCCTGCATCAGTGATCGCCGTCATTTTGCAACTCCTTTACTTAATTTTTTTGCATTCCTTTTATTATTTGTAAAAAATAATATGAGTAATTAAACAGGTATTTTGGGTGAAAATTTTGTTTGATGTTCGTTTTAGTCCATGACTGAAAAGTATATGTCCATTTCGATCAGATTTTCATTTAGGACGAACTAAAATGAGATAAAATGTACAATCTCATGTTTGTTTGAAATATCTGCTGATATTTGAATTGTCCGTCTATGTCTGGCTATTCCAATCACGTGCAAACAAAACTCTCATCTGGTCTGAGTCTATATGATTTTTCAGGAGAAAATCAAACATACTCATGTCTGGTCCGGTTTGAATGATTCACACCTCTACTAGTTGGAGGCCATCCAGCATTGCCTGCCTATGCCAAAAATATCAAAAAAAAACAAAAATAACATAAAACAAACGACTAGAGAGCGCCCGGGAGCACACCGCCTCAGGAAAAAGGCCCTGCCTAAGCGCCGCCCTAGTAATCAGGCATTTCTGGGTGGTGAGGCGCTAGAGCGAGTCTCCCATTTACAAACTTAGTGCTATGGCAGCCCTCAGCAGTGCCCCGATGTTGCCTCTGACAGCATAGGATATAACATGAGAGCTAAGCGGACCTGGTTCAATAGCTTACTGATTTTCTTAATTGTTTTCTTAGCTTTCTTGATAGCAGTTTTTCGAAAACCTATGCTTTTTTAGTACTTCATTGATCTTTTATATGCTTGAAGCATTTACATACATCACACTTTGGAGGAACCCATTCATACTTAAATTTTTGGATTATGTTTTCACCATTGTACATTGTAGGAAAAATTTCTTTTAGTAATTACGCATCTGTAGTAACTTCATCAAGAATACGATCATAATTCAATCTCGTTTTCATAGCAGTTACTGCATCTAGTTTTATGGGTTTGTCTATAATGCTTGTCATAATGCTAAATGCCTCATTATTCCAAAGACTCAAATTTACACTCCGCAACCTGATCCAAATTGACATAGATGTTAGTCAATCTTTGTCAAGCTTTAACTCTCTATTCCATCTCCTCGTTATGATGTGTTTTCCATCATAAAAAATTGCCCAATTTTCAAAATCTATTCAAAATCTTTTGATTCTCTGAATTTAACCAAAAATAAGTTATTTTTTCTGGAATACAAATCAAAATCTACCGATGGTTTCCGAACTCTTTGGATATAAGACTTAAAATGAACAAAATATAGTTTTTCTATTACAACATACACTAGGATTGAATTATTTTAGCACTCATCCATTCTTTTACATAATGCCTCTTTAATGATGCCAACCTTTTTTTTTGATCGGAAGGATCACTTAAAGATTACAATCTTCATTGTTAGGCTCTTCCAATACGATTTATGTTTATGATTTTATTCCTTATGATTTGTTTAGTGGGATGGTAGCTGATTTCTTGTTAGCAGAGCACTCAAATCTTTTATTCCCTCGTTGGAGACACTAAGGGGTCTTGGAAAACCTTTTCTTGACACATTTTCTTTATTTGCCTGAATCGGTAGCAACTCCTGAATAGCTTTCTAGATTTATCTCCTTCTACTTGCTCTATTTTGGACGAGCTGGAAGCCGTCTTCATCAATAATGAAGCCACCCTGCCATTTTCTGATGTGAGGAGATTAGATAGGACCATGTGACCTATCTAGATTTGGGTTATTTGGATTCTTTGTGGATGTTTTTAGTGAATTTTGATTTTTCCCCATGGTTGAAGGAAGACCTAAATTTTCTCTTTTTTAATCCATGATAACAACAAATACTAATTTACAAATGCATACTATGAGCCACTATCTAGATAAAACAGTGAACAATAGTTATTTTATGTACTAAATTATGAATAATCTTACGTTTGTCTTGATAAAAATCAGATGAACAATTTTCGTATGTGGACATTATTATATTTGTATCCGTATCCGTTTTTTGGATTTTAGATTATTTTTCGTTTTTTGGATTCAAATGCTGAGAGGTTTCAAATATTTTGGGTATTATTTAAAAAATTTAGGGATATAGTTTTATGCCAGACTAATGAAATTTTTTATGCTTTCCCTACTGTTTTTATTCCCACTTAAGAATAATATCATTTGTATTTCTTTTAATGCTAATTTCGAATTTCTAATCCATAATTTGCAAGAAGGGTTTGACATTGAAACAAAGACGAATGTTTGGAATACATTTCTCCATTGATATTTTCCAAAATAAATGTTAACGTTTTATTACCTTTTGCAGATTTGATTAACACTTTATAAGAAAACCTTAAATTATGCTAGATAAATTTGGTCATTTTTCATGACTACTGTTAAATTATATTAGGTTTTGCAAATTTGATAGAAAGATTAGACAAGTCAAAATATTATCATTATATATGGTGTTACACTTAAATGATGTTTTATGCTTAGTAAACTACTAAATAATTAAACTTGTTATAACAAATTTCGATCTTATGTTGTTGAAAATACGAAGAGATGTCCATTGGAAACATAATTAAGAGCTATCGAAAAAAGGAAGTTACATGTTATCGGAATTTGATGTAACAATCCATCAAAAGTATATAATTACATCTATAGGAAATATGTAGTCAGTTAATAAGTTATAAGCTATTGAAAATATAAAGTAGGAAGACGTCGAAAATATGTAAAAAAGAGTGTGATCATAAATGCAAGCTAGAAGCTATAGGAAACATTACATCAAAGGAAAATGAAAATATGAAATATGGAGCTACCAAAGATGCATGAAGCAGGGCCGATCCTGGTGGGCTTGGGCTATTTGACGACGGCCTAGGGACCAATTTAGGGATATGGCACATTCATTAGACTTATTATTATACAAATTTTAGTGTTGATTTTTTTTCCAAAGCATATGTTAGTATATGGGGTAAAGTGTATCAATCTTAACCAAGTTAGTAGCGTTTTGATAGAGTTAGGGGTATGCCCTAGGAGTAATTATGTAGTTGTTACATATATCTAATCTGATAAACAACCTTGTGCGAGATAAAAAGTGTTTTCTTTCTATTATATGCTTGATATAATATGTTATATTAATTTAATCTAATTTAATAGAAAATTCTAAATGGTATGTTTTGTTATAATAGTTATAAGGTGTTGTAATCATGAGTGATTGATCATAATAAAATAAACATATCATTTTAAATATTGCTTATCAAAATTTGTCAAGACTGAATATGATACATTTGTTGAGACTAGAGTATGTAACGCTCTCGATTTCAAGGCTACGAGATACACCCTCCTATCTTGTGAGTCTGGGGTAAACTCTCTTGATTTACTGAGTAACAAGATCACCACTAGATTTAGACAGGGTACTAAGCACACCCACTTAATTTGAATGAGAAACAAGCATACCAAACAAATAAGAGTAGAGCCGTTGATTTCCAAATACAAACGGTTGTACTTGGGATACAAAATATTCTGCAGCCCTTCTGATAGCGGTATGATCTTTGAATTGATAAGAGCGTACTTGATGATGAGTGAGTAATTTATGGGAAGAAAAGTAGAGTTCTAATTTCAAAGAGTATGCAGTGAAAGTTTAGAGAGAGAAGAAGATAATTTTTTTTTAAATTCATTTTAAAACCCTTTATATAGTGTTTGAAAAGATGTATCTATTTGTGGAAAGATGTAATAAACAATCACAACTTTTTAAAATTAAAAAAGGCATCTTTTCACTGGTTAAAACATAGTTTAAAAGGAAGTGTCTATTTGTGAAAAGATGTCATCAAAGATCAAAATTTAAAAATCATCTCCCTAACGATCCATATGTCGACATACTATGTGGTATATGTCGACATGCATATGTATGTTTTTGAAAAAACAGAAATTTTCAAAAAGCATTTCAAAATTCTGAACCTTTGTAAAATTATTTAAACATAGTTTTAATCTACTTTGAATTCATTAAATTTTGTATAAAATATTTGTAAAAATATATTTTGAATTTTAAATAATTTATTTTGATAAAATATAAAAAATAAAAAATTTATGATAAAGATCAAAATCTGATATCAAAGACTTTAACAACTAATGACTCATATTAAACTTTAGAGTCTTGAGCTCTTTAACTCTTTTGTCTCCAAACTCATAAGTCTTTATCATCATCTCTGTTAACTGGGTTTTTAACCCAATAGGATTCAAAGGGAACTAGAACATCTACAACAAGTCAAAATATCACAATGATCAAGTAAGAAAACCATAAAGAAAAGAGGAGAAATACCAAAGAAGAGAAATGCCAAAACAAGCTAAAGCAATGGATCGTTAGCAATCCATCACGTATGGATCGCTAGCGATCCATAAAGCTTGCTCATGGATACTCCAGTCCTCTTTCATCATGATCTGATATGTTCCTTCGATAACCTTAACAAGTATCGTAACATGCCAGATGATCTAGCTTGAGAAGTAAAGACTCACTAGATTCAAGCCATTTGACCAAAATCAGCTAACTTAAAATAGACCTACAGAACTCATACGAACTCAAATTGACTTGAAATTTTGGGTGAGCATCAGTGGATCGCTAACTCCCTATATATATTGGGACCCACTACCTCAAATTTTTGTGGTGGGTCCATGATGTGCTCTAGAGTTTTCCTACAATGTTTTGTTCAATTTTGTTAAGATTTGAGCGAGTTATGCATGATTCTTCTGGAGCACATGACCCGTGAAGACGGATGATCGAACTAACTCCAAAGGACTTAATATTTGAACAAGGCACTTAAATAGAAGATAGGAAGACGACCAAAAAAGATCACTCAAAATATGCTAGGTGGATGGATATCCAGTGATCCATCCCCTATGGATAGCTAGCGATCCATCAAGATAGGTCGGATCAGCCTCGAACTTTCTGAGCTCCTTCATAGCACTAAGTAAAGGCTTCTAGTAGAAAAATATGCTAAGTTAATGGATAGTTAGTGATCCATCCCCTACGGATAGCTAGCGATCAATAGAAATGACTCAGGTTGATTTGAGATTTTCAGTGATGACTTGACATAACAATTGGACTCTTCTGCACTTGGACTTCTGGCACAACACTCATTGAATTCCCCTATATTTGCTCACCAACCTACACCTATAAATGGATCTTTTTCGGAGAGAGAGCTGCCATTATTCTATTGAAATTCCTTCACTTCTTTAACTTTCTTCTCCTTCACAACAATCATCAAGAGGGTTACTGTGATTCTCCAGTCAACCCTTGTATTTGTGATTTATTTTAACTCAGATTTAAGAACTAACTAGTTGATAGGTTCAACTAGTATAATCATAATAAAGATTGATTAAAGTGGACGTAGGCTAGAGTTAGTTAAACTACTATAAAAATCATGTGTCGCTTTTCTTACTTCTGCTGTTTATTTTTTGTTTATCTGAGATTTTTGCTGCTAATTATCTGCACTGGTGATTTCACACTTGATCCAAAGTGTTGATCCACTTTTTGGGTTAACATTTGGTGCTTTCACTGAGAATCTTGAACGAGATCTGAAGAACTGAAGTTTGAATCTAAGATTTGGGGAAGATGAGTAGGCCTAATACTAGATCTAGAGTCGTAGCAAGTCAACCGAAGCCTAGGGTGTCCCAAGAGGTGTCCTTGATTTATCATCAACCCATCTATGTGATTAGAAAAGAAAAGGAAAAGACGATGAAGGAGATGCAAGATGCGATCTTGCCTAGGATACAAGTGATGATGGATAACTTCTTCCAAAGGATGAAGCAACAAGGGATAGCCAGATTTGTAGGGAATAGTAATCAAACTCCAGAGAACAAAATAGGAACTTCCAGAGTTAAATTGGATCATGGTGGAGTCTTTCCCCCATGCCCAGAGCAATCGATACTTGAGGGAAACGCTGGAATCAATAATAGGACCTAACGCAGGAGCATCTGGAGTCAGAGAAAAACAAACTGAAATAATGCCCATATGACTTAGGGGAATGACACGATTTGGATCTAGGATAAGCTTTAACCCCTGTAATGTGTGATGTTGGAGCAAGAGTCGTGAATCAAAGTACGAATATATGACCTCATGAGTCGAAATCAGAATCCCATGGTTGGAACAAGGGGCAGGTTCTTCCCTTACTCTCTACCTTCTGCTTTTTCTAGCTTTAATAACCTCAGGCCGCTTACAAGTATACAGGATCCTGAATGGTCCCTAGGCACACTCTAATTCGGATGCCTGAGATGAATATTAAAGACAACAATGACCCTAGATCACTTAGACGTGTGCTAAAGCTAGATTAGTTCCTAGTCGCGCTCTGAATCGGTTATCTAGGATAATTGCATAGGATAATAATCTTAGACCGCTTGGACATGGACAGAACCTAGATTGGTCCCTTGCCATGCTCTGAGTCAGATTTCTGGGAAAGACATTCAAGATTTCTACTTATTTAATTTCTGCTTGTTTGCTTTGATTTTGACATTTGAATTTTGTAAAATCCATATTTGATGTGATAACTGATTTCTAACGCCGAAAAGTCCCAACCAGAGAGATGAGACCAGAGTGTAAGGTGCAACTCCCCTTACCAAGAGGTGAGTGGATAGACTTGTATGATATCAAATGCCATAGAGTCTCGACCGAAAGGATGGGACCGGAGTGCAAGAAGTAAGTCCCCACACCAGAGAGTGAGCGGATGGGCTTACTTAACCCACCTTAACTTAATAAGCAAATGATCTGGAGAGATCATTCCCCTTAACTTAACAACAAATAATATGTAGAAATTGTCCTTTAATTTAAAACATTAAACGATACGAACAGATCGCACATTAAACTAAACATTAAACAATCCAGAGAGATAGTGCATTAAAATAAACATTAAACGATTCGGAGAGATCACACATTAAACTTAAACGATTAGGAGAGATTGAGCCTTTAAACAGATTTGATTTAATGAAAGGATTTGAATGCCCGATAAACAGAATAAAACCGATAAATCCTAGATGAACACAGGATGATCTCGATATACGTTGTGATTCTGATATATAATGTGATTCTGATAAATAATATGATTTCGATGTGAAGCAAAAACTGGTAGTCATTTAAATCCCAAATGAACACGGGACAATTAGAGATATGTGATGTAAATGGAGATATATGATGTAATTGGAGACATACGATTTGATTAGAGATATGTGATGTAATAACTCTGAATGAAATCGAAATGATTGTGATGTATAGATTACACCTAAGCAGAGTTAGAGTCCTAACATATAATAGGTTTGGAGTGACTTGTAATTGACCAAAGAATCCAAAGGAATTGGATGGTTTGCGAAGGATAAAGCCGTTAGAAAGCTCAACAATCAAAGACTTGTTATTGAAACTTTTTTGGAGCAAAGCACCTCTTTCATTCAAAATACGTACTTTGGAGGGCAAATGTTAGCTGGGTTTTTAACCCAATAGGATTCAAAGGGAACTAGAATCTACAACAAGTCAAAGTATATCATTGATCGACCAAGAAGACTAGAAGAAAAAGAAGAGAAAGGCCGAGGAAGAAAAATGCCAAAACAAGCTAAGGCAATAGATCGTTAGTGATCCATCGCCTATGGATCATTAGCGATCCATAAATCTTGCTTGTGATCTTCCGGTCCTCTTACATCATAATTTAATATTTTCTTAGAGATGTTTGCCAAGTTTCATAGCATGCCAAACAATCTAGCATGAGAAGTGACGACTCACTGGATTCAAGCTGTTTGACCAAAATTAGCTAACTTAAAATGGACCTACGAAACACATATAAGTCATAGTGATATGAAATTTTGAAAGAATATTTATAAAACATAGAATAAAGCTCATAAAAAAATTGAGAGCATTTGGAGTTGATTTGATGGACCGCTAGCAATCCATCTAGATGGATTTCTAATGACCCATCTAGATTAGGCCCCACCAACTAAAATTTTTACAGTGGGTCCCTGACACTCTCAAGAGTGTTTCTGCAGAGTTTTATTCAATGTCGTTTAGATTTAAGCTAGTTATGGATAATTCTTCTGGACCAAATGACCCATGAAGACGAATGATTAAGATGGCTCCAAATGACTTGGTATTTGGACAAGGTACTTAAATAGAAGATAGGAAGACAACCAAACAAAGATCACTCAAAAATATGCTAAGTAGATGGATAGCTAGTGATCATCCCTTATGGATAGCTAGTGATCCATCAAGATAGGTCGGATTACCTTCAAACTCTCTGAACTCCTTCGTAGCACTAAGTAAAGGCTTCTGGTAGAAAAGTATGCTAAGTTGATGAATAGATAGCGATCCATCCCCTATGGATAGTTGGCGATCCATCGCCTATGGATAGCTAGCGATCCATAAAAATGACTTAAATTGATTTGAGATTTTTGGTGATGGCTTGGCATAACAACTGGACTCTTTGGCACTTGGATTTTAGCCCAACAAACTCACTGTACTCATCTATAAATACTCACGTACATGCAACTAGAGATGGATCTTTTTTGGAGAGAGACCTGTCATTACTCTACTGGAATTCCTTCACTTCTTCAACTTTCTTCTCCCTCACAACAGTCATCAAGGTGGTTATCGAGATTCTCCATTCAACATTTGTACTTATGACTTATTCTACCTCATCGTAACTTAGATCTAAGAACTAACTAGTTGATATCCAGAGAGATTCAACTAATATAATCATAATAAAGATTGATTAAAGTAGACTAGGCCAGAATCAGCCAAACCACTAAAAAAATCCAATGTCTCTTTTCTAACTTCTGATGTTTATTTGTTGTTTATCTGAGATTTGTCCTGTTGATTATCTGCACCGGTGCTCTCACACTTGATCCAGGATGCTAATTCAATTTTTGGGTTAACAATCTCTAAATCTTCACTCTTGGTCTCTATATTCATCAATTTTCAAGTTAAATCATTTTGTACCTGTGTAATATTGTGCAACATGCTATACAACTTGACAAAAAATTAATATCTATATTTGTATGGTTGTTCTCATCTAAATCAATATCTAAAATATTAACAATCTCTTCTTTTTTGAGGATGATAACCATGTAAATGTTCTTGTATATAAAATATAATATTACTTCCCTTGAGTTAAATAACCTCCCTTTAATATATGCATATCTTTTTAATATTTTTCTCCATCTTTGTCATCAACAGAAATGGGTTAAAAGAAATACTCCCCCTAAATGTATATATTTATGAATTATGTAGTCAAAATCAATATTTAAATACTAGTTTTGACAAAAATATTATGTGCATATTGAGTAATGATTATATTAAATATTGAAGATGTACAAATCAAACTATTTCACTCCATCAGTTCATTCATCTATATCAAATATTATATACAAAGTCATACTAATATAAATCAAACTGTATTATTTACAAACCATTCAAATTTAAATATATAAGTTTTAAAACATGTATTTACAAACTATAAACAAATAAAAGTACTCGATTTTCCTTAGAACTTCAACCTATCCTTCGGATATAAAGAATATGTTTGTTCTAATGACACCCCAATCTTCTTGTTCCACATTTGCCTTGGAGTTTGAGCATTCTGGTAGTTGTTTTGACCATCTTTGATAAGAGTGGAAATTAGCCAACGAAGATCATCAAAGTGTTTCTCTTGTTCATTTATCATTTTCATTTGGCTTAATTCCAAATGCCTTTGCTTTTAGAGAATGAAGAGAGAGCATCTTTAAAGGATTTAAGTGTTTCTTCAAAGTATTTGATGTAGAGAACTCATTTTTATGAAAGGAAATGTTTAGAATGAAAGAAGATGAAGTATGAAACAATGTATGATTTTTTGTGGAAGAAAAAGATTGAAATAGAGATGAAAAGTCGGATTAAGTAACCGATCTAAAAGTGGTTAAAAAATTAAAAAACGACTAGCATGTTGACATATCTATGTAGGGTATGTCAACATATGTGCCTTAATTTGCACATTTATGTTTTTGTTCTAATTTTTGTTTCTTCTTAATACAGTTTTATTTTAATGATTTCTAAAGACTAAGATAACATTATCAAATAGCAAGAAGTAAATTTCATTAATTAAAATGAGGGGATACATGAATATAAAGAGAAATACATAAAAATAACATGAAATAAAACTAAAAACAAATGACTAAGGGATATGAAGGTAGATTAAAGGTCTAAAAAGATGATGAAGAAGAAGAGTTTTCATCAAGCTTTCTTATGATCTTCCTAAAGTATTTATCCACTTTGTTCGAAAGAGAAGTGAACTTTTACTAAATGAACATTTATGCTTTTTTATTTTTTGAGAAGCTTTTCTTGGTTTTTGAGGAAATCTTTGTTGGAATATCGGGATGGTTTGTCAAAGCTTTCGTTCATTTCTTCCACTACCACCTTTTGTTCTTTCTCCTCTTCGGTTTCCACATCGTTGCCTTTTTTATATCTCTTTCTCTTCTTCTCATGCAAATATTTCTTCCTTTTCAACAAGATTTTCATAAGGTTCGAATTCAAGAGGGATGTGCATAAGAGAGAGGTTGGTTTTATTGAAAACTTTATGAGGCGAAATTTCACCTTTGAGATCAATACCAAAATAATTGAAAATTCTAGTATGATACACACCGTGGTAAAGTGTGTTCTCATGCCTAGAGATTTTCTTTTGACCAAAGTCATCTAAAATCACTTGAACTCAATTTATATCATACATTACGAAAATAGCAAAAGGAGCTTTGGAAACTTTTTGAGTAGGGTTATTGTAATTCCTCGTCCTCGGTGCAATACTTTTAGTTGTAAAATAAGACTCATTAGTCTTGCTTTAGACCTAAGATTTTCGCCCTTAAAGACATACTCTTCATTATTAGAAAATAAATAAATCATCCATAAATTCTCTATTATCATAATCAATTTCAAAAGTGGAGTGGTCATTTCAACTTTTTCTACAACTAAGAATTTGTTCCAGAATTTCAAAATTCAAAACAATAGTAGTGTCTTTTACGCTATCCAAATTTGACCTTCATCTTCTTGAAGAAAAATTCCATTCAAATTCGCATAAATATTTTTTGACTAAATCGGGATAGTAATCAAAATCATTTCAAGATAAATGGCTTAAACCAAAAATATCATTTTCTAAAGCAAGGTCTTGTAAACCATAAGAAGAAAATTCATTAAACTTTGCAAACCTTCCCAAAAATACCTTTCCATAAGTAGCATACTCAATATTGGTTTTAATGGATTCTTTGTCATTATGATGTTGGTTTTTGATCTAGATGAGGAGGGTTGGCCTGAGGAAGACATTGTTGTGAAGTTTTGACGGTACGAGAGTGAAGAATGAATTTGAATTTTGAAACAAAATGTGAGTGAATGAAGAGGTATGAATGAGATGATTTAGTAGAGAGTGAACTGACACTCTTTAGTAGAAAGGATACCTTTTTAGTTTCAAAATTAATGCAAAAGGGGGAGAAATTCAAAAGTTTGAGTTTGAAAAGATTCTTTAATTTTCTACCATGTATGTCGACATACCCATATGACATATGTCGACATATAGGCTAAAAATTTCAAATTTACACAAAAGCAATATATATTCTTATATATATATATATATATAAACGTATGCTTAACTAAACTTTTTATATATAAACGTATGCTTAACTAAACTTTATATATATAAACGTATGCTTAACTAAACTTTGTTCCTAATTTTAATAATTTCATATAAAAATAAATAAAACTATAAAGTACCATTTTTGCTGCTGTCCTTTGTTCTAATATGGTTAACCTTCTATTTTTTGTGAAACACATATTGAATTATTATGTGTCTGGTTCGTTGTTACTTAATGTAGTATCAGAATCATATAAAGTTGTTGTGTAAGACCTCTTTCTCTTTTTGGATGAACAATGACAAGAGTTATCTTTTATGTCTTTTGATGTAGACAATCTATCTGCAAACGACCAAGTTCATCATAGTTGTAACATTTAATTACACTACCATTTTCAAAAAAAATTATTTTAAGGTCAACGAAAGTTATTCATATTTCTATACTTTAGGAATTTTCTAAAATTCATAGGATCAATCCCTTATCATTATCGTCATCTTCTAAATCCTGATCGTCAGTTGTAGCATTAAATGCAATTGATTTCTTTTTGGTTGCCTTGTTTTCCTTCCTACCCTGCACTCATGCTTCATTGGACATTAGATTACCCAATAACTCTTCAATCTTTAAAGTACTAATTCATTAGCCTCTACTATTACTACTTCCTTTTGATTCCACTCTAGAGAGAGTGAAATGTGGACTTTTCTGACTCGATCTTCTTTATAAAAAAATTTACCTAATGATACTGAAGAATGAACTATATCCTGGAATCTAGAAAACATATCCGAATTAAAATAATTTTGTTTCTGTTTGCACAAAAAATGGGTAAACATTCAAATCGTTGTTATAGAGCTAGGAATATTGTTTTTAGTATATAGCTATTATTTAATGAAAATTAGTTGCAGATGTTTAAGGTAGAAAATCAGTAATCTACAACAAAGAATATGTAAAAGACTTAACTGTAAAAAGATATAGAATTTATAGAGGATCGGCCGTAATGTGCCTACATCCACCATTCCTCTTATATTATCCCTTTTATTTCTGATTACAAGTACAAGCTTTGAATACGAGTAAACATGCTATTAGAAGTAATACTTTTTCCTCTCGAAGTTGTCTGCCATATTGCCGAAAGCTTCGCTCTTCAGCCTCCTCCCTTTTTTATTATGCCATGTGCTTGGTATTTATATAATGAAGATATGACGAGAGGTAGCTGAGCATATAGTATTTGGAATTTGGTTCAACCTTCTTTCCACCAAGATCTGGTTCAACCTTCCTTACATGATTGTCAATCTATTCACTTGTAACGGCCGCCATACACCGCTAAGAACCTCGGAACGCGTCATAAAGAAATGCCCGATGTATCGTCGTACCATGACGAAAATTTCCAACTTTCTTTTAGATCAGTTATACCCGGGTTGAGCCCCAAGCAAAACTTCGCCCGACTCCAAGCAGCATTACTCCCAGCTGACTCCAAGTAAATCCCTTAAATTTCTCATGTCTGACTCCAAGCAAGCACCGAACCAAAGATTTGGTTCAGTCATCAGATAGACTCCAAGCAAAATCCATATTTTTAAAGTCCGACTCCAAGCAACCGCTAAACAAAAGTTTGGGTTCGGTCAATGGATCGATTCCAAGCAGACTCCAGATTTTCAAGGCTCAACTCCAAGCAAGCACCGAACCAAAGTTGTGGATCGGTCATCATGCCGACTACAAGCATACTTGAGCTTTTTAATCCCCGACTCTAAGTAAGCGCCGAACCAGTTTTGGTTCGGTTTATTGCGCCGACTCCAAGCAGACTCGACATTTTCAATTTCCGACTCCAAGAGAGCACCAAACCAAAGTTTTGGTTCGATAATCCAACCGATTCCAAGCAGACTCCATATTTTCAAGTCCGGACTCCAAGAAAGCACCGAACCATAGTTTTGGTCCAGTCATCGTGTCGACTCTAAGCAGATTTAAGATTTTCAAGCTCCAACTCCTAGCAAGCGCTGAACCAAAATTTTAGTTCGGTAATCCAACCGACTCCAAGCAGACTCCATGTTTTCAAGTCTCGACTCCAAGCAAGCAACGAACAAAAGTTTTGGTTCGGTGATCCACCCGACTCCAAGAAGACTCCATATTTTCAAGGCCCAACTCCAAGCAAGCGTCAAACCAAAGTTTTGGTTTGGTTACCGTGCCAACTCCAAGCAAACTTGATATTTTCAAGCCCGACTCCAAGTAAGCACCGAACTAAAGTTTTGGTTCGATTAACCAACCGACTCCAAGCAGACACCAGATTTTCAAGGCCGACTCTGAGCAAGCGCCGAAGCAAAGTTTTTGTTAGGTTATGTTAGTCCTTAAGATGATGGTTTTGATGACAACAACCTTAAAATAGATTATAAAATATAAGTACTAACAGTAAAAGTTTAGATATATATGTATATATAGGATTTAACCATGCAGACACCAAGAATGAAGATTGTACAGTATAGAGATTCAAGATATCAAGATTGAAGACTCATGAGTAACAAGAATATCAAGATTATCAAGAGTTCAACATTTCAAGTAATTTACTTTTTAATTATGAATTTTGTTAAAACTCTTAGAAAAGCACTGGCATCTTAAAATCCAATTTATTCATGGAATGGAATCCACTTCGAGCCCGTTAAAGGGATGAAACCTACGGAAAATCTAGTGGAACATTGTTTTGTATCCGCTAACTTTTTATTCAAAATGATTTTTCAAAATTATATCTTGTTTTCAAAATGATTTCAAAATCTTCCTTTAAAAGAATCAAAAACATCTATCCTGATTTTAAATATTTTTAGCCTCAAAATAATCTTTAATTTCAAAGTCAAATTATCCTTGTTTTTAAACTATCTTTTAAATATAATATATTTAACTTTTAAATATTTATACTTAGATTTAAATATAAAATTATAGTAAAATTCTATATATATTATTCTCTATATTCACTTATGAATTTTAACTATAGTTAAGTATATTTATAAAGTTTAAAATAGTTTTAATATAAGATAGAAGTTATTTTCAAAGAAAAACAAAACATCCAAAATTCCTTTGGGATGTCGACATGCCCAAGTACCCTATGTCGACATAATGTTAGTTAGTTTCAAAAATTCAAATTTCAAAAGAAGTGTCTATTCGCCATAACTCTTCACGAATGGACATGACTGTTGTTCTTCTATAAATAGGGGTTAGTTTCAACGAATTTTAATTCAATTTTCCTGGTTTTTCACTCCTCTTCTTCTTCCACATTTCTATATACATATTCTTACCATTACTCTGCCGAAATCAACATTGAATCTAACATCATTTCTGGTTTGATTCTCTATCACAATCTCAACAAGATTCTCAGTGCTATTCAGAGTTATAGTTCTCTTTGCAATCAATTTAGCGAGAAAAGGTGTGATTGTGGCCTTGGAAATCAATCAAGCGAGATAAGGTGTGATTGTAGCCTTGGAAATCAATTGGGTGAACTTGTTGCTTGGAAAATCAAGTATCTTTACCCAGAGGATTGTGATTCTGAAGGGTGTACCTCGTTGCCTTGAAATCGAGGGTGCAATTGTTCAATTTCTTTGAAAGGAAATCCGTACTTGTTGTGCGGGATTGGATGTAGGGTAACTCCGAACTAATATAAAATCTGGTGTGTTCTTTCCTTTACTGTTTTTACTTTATTTCTGCATCTGTGTTTGTTTCTGTGATCATATCTATGTCTGAATATTGCATACATCTATGTTCAAATTAACATAAACTTAAAAAGATTTAGTAATTCTTTATAAACACTATTCACCCCCCTCTATGTTAATCCTAGCCTTAAGATCCGTAATCCGCATTCTCACATTTGATATCAGAGCAAGGTTTTCAAAGTTTCATAATCTGATTTTTGAAAAAGTTTTAAAATAGCTATGTTTGTTAATACTAGTTTAGAAATATTCAGATCATCATTGTCTTTAGAGTCTGCATATAATCAATGTTCAAATTCAAGTTATCTACCAAAATTGTTTGTTGTGCAGGAATCATGCTTTATGGCTATTGAGGAATCAATAGACAACGGACAAATTGTGCAGATCAAAAAGGACAAATGGATATTCGATAGTGGATGTTCTAGACATATAACAGGCAATCCAGATATGTTGAATGATATAATATACAAAGATGGAGGGCTGGTTAACTTTGGAGACAATTCAAAAGGATATGTGATTGGCATCGGCAAAGTCGGTAACTCTGAAAGTCCTATTATTACTAATGTTTTGCTAGTTAAAAATCTGAAACATAATCTGCTAAGTATAAGTCAACTTTGTGATAAATGATATAAGATTAAATTTAAAAAAGATAAATGTCACATTGAAGATAAATTCAACCATAATATTTGAGGGAGTTAGGAAAAAGAATATTTATATTCTTAGTATGAAAGTTTCAAATGATAACTTATGTCTTTTGGAAAATACAAGTGACCCTTGGATTTGGCATAAGAGATTTGGGCATTTGAATTTCAAACTCTTATCTAGACTATCAAAACATGATCTAGTAAGAGATCTTCCTAAAATGAATTTTAAAGTAGATAGTCTATGTGAGGCATGTCAATTAGGAAAACTTAGAAAAAGTTCCTTTAAATTAAAAGATATGATTTCAACCTTAAAACCTCTTGAAGTACTTCACCTTGATTTATTTGGTCCATCTCAAATTCCGTCAATAAATCATAGTAAATATGTTTTTGTAATTGTAGATGATTATTCTAGATTTACATGGACAATATTTTTGAAACACAAAAGTGATACTTTTGAATGTTTTAAGAACTTTACAAAAAGGATTCAAAATCAACTTTCTCAAAAAATTACAACCATTCGTAGTGATCACGGTGGTGAATTTGAAAATGAAAAGTTTGAGAAATTCTGCAATAAAAAGGGAATAACTCACAATTTTTCATTTCCAAGAATTCCACAACAAAACGGAGTAGTATAACGTAAAAATAGGACGATTTAAGAGAGTGTGAGAACTATGCTTTCACACAGTAAATTACCAAAGAATTTTTGGGCAGAAGCAGGTACTACCGCCTGTTATATTTTAAATAGAATTTTAATTAAACCTTTAACTAATAAGACTTCTTATGAACTTCTTCACTCAAAGAAACCTAAAATATCTTATTTTAGAATTTTTGGAAGTAAATGTTTTATTTTAAATACTAAAGATAGCTTAGATAAATTTGATCCTAAATCCGACGAAGGTATCTTCATCGGATATTCTAATAGAAGTAAAGCATACAGAGTATTTAATTTAAGAACTAATACCATCGAAGAAACAATGCATGTGTCATTCAATGAAAATTTCAAAAAATTTTGAAGATACAAATGATGAAGATGATTTAATTACTCAAAATCAAGAGTCAACTGAAACTAATAATGAAATTAATCATCCTAATAAAAGGACTAAACCTTTAAAAGATCGTTGTATAGAAAATATACTAGGAGATACGCAATCTGTTGTTAAAACTAGAAATCAGCTAAGTCAAATGAGTAATGTAGCTTTTATATCAACTATTGAACCCAAAAATCCAAAAAAAGCATCAACTGATGATTCATGAATTTTGGCTATGCAAGAAAAGCTAAATCAATTTACTAGAAATGATGTTTGGGAACTTGTTCCTAGACCTGAAAATAAAACCATA
The DNA here is from genome assembly GCA_030765085.1 of Allium cepa. Lineage (NCBI taxonomy): Eukaryota > Viridiplantae > Streptophyta > Magnoliopsida > Asparagales > Amaryllidaceae > Allium > Allium cepa. Next base: position 1,001,810,295 of record CM060934.1, read on the forward strand.
ATTGGATCTAAATGGGTTTCTAAAAATAAAATGAATGAACTAGGAGAGGTAGTTAGAAATAAAGCACGTTTAGTCTCTCAAGGTTTTTGTTAAGAAGAAGGAATAGATTTTGATGAAACCTTTGCTTCCGTAGCAAGATTAGAATCCATTAGGATTCTACTTGCTTTCGCAAATCATAATAATTTCAAATTATTTCAAATGAATGTTAAAAGTGCCTTTTAAATGGATTTGTAAAAGAGGAAGTATTTGTTGAACAACCACCACTTTTTGAAAATGAAAAATTACCTAATCATGTTTACAAACTTAAGAAAGCTTTATATGGTCTAAAACAAGCTCCTAGAGCCTGGTATGATAGACTAAGATCTTACTTATTACAATCAAATTTTGAAATTGGTAAAGTAGACAATACTCTTTTTATTAAAAGAAATAAAAATGATATTCAACTAGCACAAGTCTACGTAGATGATATCATTTTTCGATCAACTAATTTTGAAATGAATAAAGAATTTTCTGAAATAATGACAAAAGAGTTTGAGATGAGTCGTATGGATGAATTAAATTTATTTTAGGATTACAAATAAAACAGTTAAATAATGGTATCTTTATTAGTCAAGAAAAATATGCTAAAGACCTAATTAATAAATTTGGCTTAACAACTGAAAAATCCACTCCCATGGCAACCAATGAGTACCTAAGTAAAGAAGATCTCTCGAAAGATGTAGATCAAAAATTATATAGAGGAATGATTGGATCACTACTCTATATTACTACTAGTAGACCTGATATCATGCATAGTGTTTGTCTCTGTGCAAGATATCTCAACCTAAAGAGACTCACTTAAAAGCCGTAAAACGTATCACAAGATATGTTAAACACACCTCTGATTATGGCTTATTTTACCCTAAAAATGATTTTTTTTATTTAATATCTTACTGTGATGCTGATTATGCTGGTTGTAAATCAGATCGAAAAGGTACAAGTGGAACTTGTCACTTTTTGGGGCATTCTCTGATTTCCTGGTTTTGTAAAAAGCAAAACACGGTTTCTTTATCAACAACTGAAGCAGGGTATATTTCTGCTGCTTTGGCTTGTTCTCAAGTAATATATATGCAACAAACTTTAAAAAGATTATGGTTTAAGTATTTCAAAGTCACCAATTTATTGTGATAATACTAGTGCGATAAATTTATCCAAAAATACTATTCAACATGCTCGAACTAAACATATTGATATCAGACATCATTTTCTCAGAGATAATATAAGTAAGGAAGTAATCACTCTGGATTATATCAATTCTGAGAATCAATTGCTGATATCTTAACAAAACCTTTAAATGAATCTATATTTCTAAATTAAGAAGAGAATTAGGTATTTGTTCAATAACTGAAATATAAATAACAAGTATAATTAAAAATTAATTCAAAATAAATTAAATAGGCAAAAATTCAAGAACCATGTCAACATACCCCTCTACCCTATGTAGACATACAACGTTTTTAAAATTTTGAAATTGTTCTCACCAAAATTCAAATAATTGGTTATATATTCTTCTTATTTCCGAAATTTTGATCATTCTTTCTGTTCTCTCTCTATTCTAACTTTTGAAATTAATTAGTCTATGGCCTCTTCTTCCAAATCAAACTTAAAATCAACCTTTTCATTCCCCTCTCCTATTTCCGGTCCGTTTCAACGTACTACTCTTTCTCGTGTGACTAAAATGGAGGATTCTCTAAAGGATGCACTTCAGTTAATGACTGAAATCCAAGTAATGCAACTTCGAATGGCCAAGGAACAAGAGGGCCAAGGCAAAATCCTTAGGAATTTGCAAAAAAATTTAATGGACAATCATGCTAACCCAATCTTGATTGATGAAGACTATTTAGGAGATCAAGAACAAGAGGCCAGCGAAGAAGAAGAAGAAGAACCCATGGAAGATACGCATGCGGAAGACGACGACAAGGTCGTTTGCATTGGTGAAGTGTGTTTTGACAAAAATGGGAATCTTGTCGAACAACGTGGAAATTTCTGTTTCCACTATCCAAACTGTTCGATTCATAGATCTCCTATGTTCAAAAACACACATTAGTTTCTTCTCTTTCTTTACCATTGTTGTATGTTCCTTCTTACGTTTCCTACGAAAATGTAAAAATAACTATATGACTAATAAATAAATTATATTCTTATATGTGTTCTTCCCTATTAATAAATATAACTATATGATTAATAAATAAATTATATTCTTATATGTGTTTTTTCCTCTTAATAAATATATCTACATGGTTATTATATACTTAGAATAGTTAGTAGTTTAGGATTAGGTTTATTGTTAGATCTAAGTGTTGATTATTTATGAAAAAAAACTATCATTATAATCACATGTTATAGAGTATTAGATTTAGGGGAAGTTCTATAGTTTGGTGTTATATAGTTTAGAGTTAGTTTTTTTGATGATAAAGAGAGAGAAGTATAAAATAGGGTAGTAAAGCATAGATTAAGAGGGAGTTATTAGGATAGAAGTAATATTTTATAAACAAAGGTTGTCACCATAAAAAAGGGGGAGATTGTTAGTCCTTGAGATGATGGTTTTGATGATAACAAACGTAGAATAGATTATAAAAAAAAATACCAACAGTATAAGTTTAGATATATATGTATATGCAGGATTTAACCATGCAGGTACCAAGAATGAAGACTGTACAATATAGAGATTCAAGATATCAAGATTGAAGAATCATGAGTAACAAGAATATCAAGATTATCAAGAGTTCAAGATTTCAAGTATTTTACTTTTTAATTAGGAATTTTGTTAAAACTCCTATAAAAACACTGGCATCTTAAAATCCGATTTATTCGTGGAAAGGAATCCACTTCGAGCCCGTTAAAGGGATGGAACCCTAAGTAAGATGGAACCTACGAAAAATCTAGTGGAACATTGTTTTGTATCCGCTAACTTTTTATTCAAAATGATTTTTCAAAATTATATCTTGTTTTCAAAATGATTTCAAAATATTCCTTTTAAAAGAATCAAAAACATCTATCCTGATTTTAGATATTTTTAGCCTCAAAATAATCTTTAGTTTCAAAGTCAAATTATCCTTGTTTTTAAACTATCTTTTAAATATAATATATTTAACTTTTAAATATTTATACTTAGATTTAAATATAAAATTATAGTAAAATTATATATATATTATTCTCTATATTTACTTATGAATTTTAACTATAGTTAAGTATATTTATAAAGTTTAAAATAGTTTTAATATAAGATAGAAGTTATTTTCAAAGAAAAACAGAACATCAAAAATTCCTTTGGGGTGTCGACATGCCCAAGTACCCCATGTCGACATAGTGTCAGTTAGTTTCAAAAATTCAAATTTCAAAAGAAGTGTATATTCACCATAACTCTTCACGAATGGACATGGCTGTTTTTCTTCTATAAATAGGGGTTAGTTTCAATGAATTTTAATTCAGTTTTTCTGGTTTTTCACTCCTCTTCTTCTTCCACATTTCTATATACATATTCTTACCATTACTCTACCGAAATCAACATTGAATCTAACTAGATCATTTATGGTTTGATTCTGTATCACAATCTCAACAAGATTCTCAGTGCTATTCAGAGTTATAGTTTTCTTTGCAATCAATTTAGCGAGAAAAGGTGTGATTGTGGCCTTGGAAATCAATCAAGCGAGATAAGGTGTGATTGTAGCCTTGGAAATCAAATGGGTGAACTTCTTGCCCGGGAAATCAAGTAACTCTACCCAAAGGACTGTAATTCTGGCGGGTGTACCTCATTGCCTTGAAATCGAGGGTGTAATTGTACAATTGCTTTTGAAAGGAAATCTGTACTTGTTGTGCGGGACTGGATGTAGGGTAACTCCGAACCAGTATAAAATCAGGTGTGTTCTTTCCTTTACTGCTTTTACTTTATTTCTGCATCTGTGTTTGTTTTTGTGATCATATCTATGTCTGAATGTTGCATAAATCTATGTTCAAATTAATATAAACTTAAAAAGATTTAGTAATTCTTTATAAACACTATTCACCCCCCTCCCTCTAGTGTTAATCCTAGCCTTAAGATCCGTAATCCACATTTCTCACAGGTTATCGCGCCGACTCCAAGCAGACCTAAGATTTTCAAGCCCTGGATCCAAGCAAGCACCAAACCAAAGTTTTGGTTCGGTCTTCGGGCCAAGGATCTTCGCTTGCTGTTGGATTGTCGACTTTGAATGGTGCTAGAGCTCTCGGTATCGGGCCCACGGGACGGTGGTGGATAAACCGTAGATTATCATATCTCTCAATCCGTAGCTCAGATTGAGACGCGATTTCGACCTATATCCATATCCTGATCTCGAGAATACTCCAAACTAGTTTGAGTCTATTCCAGAAAAATGTTTATTTTACCCTTGACTCCTCACATTCACTATGTAGTGGGCGAAAATGCCCATAACTTTTGCTTGCCAATGCATACTTTCATGAATACAAAGTGTGTTTTGTTTAATCCAAGACTATCTTCTTAGCCATGCAATGGTTATATTGATGTCTAAATATCTGTATTTCATCTTCACCTTTGATTTTTCGATGAGCCTCCTTTTGCTAGTTTTATGTGGGACTTTGTTCATTCTGAGGAGGACTTGCTAAATTTTTAAAGCTGTCTTTGATTAGTCTTCATACGATAGAATGCTATTTTTGTTGGACTTTCGGCTTTCTATGTCGAGGCTTCACGCAAAATGTGGACCAACTGATGTATACTTTGCTGTTGTCGACTTTGGATCTGTGATGTGGTACTCCAGTTATGTTCATTGGATTACCAAGTTTTTGTATTTCTCTACTAATCCTTTCTTCAGTCTTATGCATGCTTTGACAAGATCAATGATTGATGAATTTGATAGAGTAAGAATCTCTTTTGAAGGGTCTTTGTATGTAGGAGATGATGCAGAGTGTTATCGAGTGAACGCCGGTTATGACTTCCCTAGCCCATATTTTATTTATCTTCTTCCTGGACGTTTGTACAAAGATACATATATTATATAAAGTTGTTGGAATCCTCATACCTGATGTGGTGTAACTAGTTTGTGCGGCATACAATCTGGTAAAGTGATGATCAATTTTACCAACTTCTTCAATAGCTTGGTTTGTTAGTCCTCAATGTACTTGTACATATTAGATTGCTGATAAGTTTTGACGGATAAATGTTGGATTATAGAGAAGCTTGGTGAAGGAGCAAGGATTGTCGGACCATGGAATTGGGTTGGTGGAGCTTATTGGACCGAAACAATTTAGTTCGAGAGTGGAAGATGATAGCCGAACCACTTGGTCTGGTACATGAAAAGAGGATGGAACGAGGTGCAAAAAAGGGTCGGACGAAAGTGTTGGTAGGTTGCATGGTCCAAGGTCGAAACAATGATATGGTGCACTGCCTGTGCTAATCATATGCTTGGTTTGGTGTTTAGCAATTATGATTGAGTCAAAATTCTGGTTTTGCGCTAACACAAGACTATAAGTAAACCAATCTTTGATAGAGCGATATCGGCTTTTCTATCTAGGGTCTGCGAGGAATTGTCCATACCAGAAGTACTTCATTATTCTCATGAGAAGTCATGGTCACGAGAAAATGTAATTTACAGATGGCTCGATTGGAAAGCATACTCTGATTGTGGGTAAGAGTGATTCATTATTGCTGGTTTGAGTTATGCCAAGTGCTGATGTTGGATTCCCCCAGTATATGGTGTTTAGATGGAATAATCTTTGGACATTGGAAAAATTAATTAGTATTGGTTTATTATTTCTTGTTGATCAGGTAGAATCAATCTTTTAATTCAAATATCCCATTGGCTTTGGCGGTAGAGGATCATCCTATTTTGTGGACTTTACCTATAAGTTTAGGGTCCTTTTGAGCCTAGTGTGGTCAAGGACTTTCATCCTTGCCTTAGAATTAGTTACAGACTATTAATACACTTTTATTTGGAATTTTACCATAGATATATGTTAGTGTCATCCCGCATGTCCTTAGGATTTATTTATTAGGTAAAGGTATCAAGCTATTTGTGTTAAAATAGACTTTGATATGAATCAATTACGTTCAGAAGGTTAGAGATCGAATCACTTCTGCTTAGAGAGGTCCTTATCATTCGAAGTGATTCCCTATTACTATGGTTCAGAGAGTAATTTTGGGGACGTGGCAGTCCTCAAAAACTCATCACATCTTCTAGAGCACCCTCTAGCGACGTTGTTAAAAGTCGGCCGAGATCGCTCATTATTTGTTTGGGTTAGCCCCTAGTATAGTGCACTTGTTTGCTTCTCACAACATGCTACCTTGTATCATGAATAGGTTTTAAACTTGCAAACTTAAGGTCGTGATTCCAATGTGATATTACCAAGCTGAGTGGTAGTGTATGTGTATAATCAAGGGGTGAGGTAGTGCTATGCCCCCAAGTATTTTTTATCGAATTTAGCTTATCTTACAAAAGTTAATCATACCTTTGCACCGAGTTTTTCTTAGGTCCGTAAGTGTTCTCAGCTGAGAGAATCCTTACAGTTTCTTGAGCGAAGTTGGTTGGAAGGGATATTCTAGTTCTTGTGGCAATTTTGGATTGATGTTCCGCTATCTCTGATGGAGTGGAGTCGATCCTTTGTTTCCTCTGGTGGAGTGGAAGCGAATGAATATCCTGCTGTGGTTGGCAGAGTGGAATTCATATTTCTACTATCTGTATGTAATGCCGCAAGACTAAATGAAATTGTTAGAAGCTTCTAGTTTAAGTACAACGAACTATGTTCTCCCTCAAAGAGTCCTTCTAAACTTAAGATTCATGCCACGTAAGTTACTTGCCCTCATTGTGGATTTTGGTGACATATGATTTGTCAACCCAACCTATGTTCCAAGGGAGTGTAACTTTAGTGACCACCATACCTAAGATTTAGAGCCGGGCTTCGCACACAATAACTACTCGGGCCATTATGGCATGTACCGTGAGTATTATTTGATTTACTGTGGCTCGTCTAGCATGGGTGCTGATCGTCAACTACGAAATATCCCTGGCTGCAGCCATGCCTTACTTCTGGGATTTATTATCGGTTTGCAGGTGCCGGCGAGCTGAACGCCAATGATAAACTGCCTAGGCTATAATCGTGCCTAATCCGTGGCTTATAGTCAGTTTATCATTACTGGTTGGTGGGCCGATCGTCAGCAGTGAACTACCCAGGCTATTTTCGTGCCCTTAGACATGGTTATCTTGCTTTCACTGCTGCCGGCAAGAGCTTGTGATGGATCGCAATAGGAAAAATATCAAACAAACAATCGAGCAAAACATCATTTTTTTTATAGTGATTTGGCCAGAATATGCCTACATCCACTATATTTCTTTTATTGTTTCAGGTGATACGTGCTTTTTACAAGCTGAGATAAGTAATAGCGGAGATGTCGGAGATTCCTTCCTTTCCCAAACAACTTTTCCATCAACTGTCGACGAAATGTAGGCTCCATTGTGGAGATCCTTATGAACAATAAATGTTCATTCCCAAACTGGATCTAGTGCACCTGGACGGGAAAGACTTGGTTGAGAACAATATCTCCCTTTTATAACTCTTGGGGCTTCACCTCAAATTTGTATTGTTTTGTCACTTTCCGTCTATGCGATGGTCTTAAGAGCGGTGTTATTTCTTCTTTCTTCAATCAGGTCTAAGGACATGTTGAGATGCTCCTCGTTTTCTTTTGGATTATAATGTGTCCCACGATGTGAAGGGACCATTATTTTGACCAAAAGCATGACCTCAGCCCTGCATGCTTAGAGCATATAGAATATGTCTGTGCCTGTTTCGCAAGAAGCTTGGTAGGCCCATAGTGTCGTGGTTAGTTCATCAACTCACACTCCTTTAGATTTATCTATTTTTTCCTTAATTAGTATTCACAAGACTTTGTAAACAACTTCAACCTGCTCATTGGCCTAGGGCAACTCCTGACATGAGTCAATCCATGCTAGGCTTCAAATGCATTTATTCTTTGAGTTACTTAACCTAGATTTGTGCATGAATGCCCGATTGGTATGTCATTGCCAGGGAAAGGGGCGGTAGTTAGTAGTGAACTGCCAAGGCTAGCGCCCTTAGTCATGGCTATCTTATTTTCACTGCTGCCAACACATGCTTGTGATCTGGATTGCTAATCACAAAAGAAGTGGTGGTTACAACAACATAGGTGTTAAGTGAATATAATACATATGTGTTAAGTGAATGCATTAGTCTCTTGTCTCGGTCAAAAGGAAAGAGTAGTTTAGACCAAACCTGCCGCTTTGAAAAAAGTGCAAAGTACCAGGTTGTGTAGTATGCCTGGTTTAAGATGTTCTCTAAGATAAGAAGTCTCGCTTGGTTGTTAAGACTCCATGGAACATAGGAGTCAATGGCATTGTCTTGAAATGGCAACAACCGAGTTAGATAAAAATGAAAGAAGAGGTTTGTTATGGTAACTCCTTTGTAGGACCATCTATTGTCATGCGTACGACATGTTTATGTGAGCATATTGTGTGATCGAAGAGCTCCTCATATGGATTTTCTACCAGCACTCTATTTTATAACAGAGGTTCTACCGGGCCAAGATTTGGCGTTTTAGCACTGCCTCATAGCAGTCATTGGTCTAGTCATTTTTTTCAACTTGACTCTGCTAGTTTGATGGACTTATAGTGGATGTCCCAAGTGCGCATCCTGCTATCCTTAGTTCTTAATCAATTTGAATTGCGTTTTTTCTTGTTGGATCATGATGGAGTGGTGAAGGTATATCTTGATTGATGATTGCAATGTCATAGTGGTTTACTATATATATATATATATATATATATATATATATATTGCTTATCCGTGTTGAATTGTGATATGAGGTAGTGTTAGTGGTTCTGGATATCTCTTGCCTTCCTACTGCATGCCATATGTGCTGGAATTGTTGGAGCTCCGTCTTTCAAAGCCTTTCTTTATAAACTATTATGTTATCCAAGTTCTCGGCAGATGTCGTTTCCATCGCGTCCTCTTTCTTACCCATTGAGGTAACACCATACTCAAATAGATGGCTTCTCTCTGATTATTGATCATTTGAGCTCCAGAGGTAGAGAGTTGTATCCCTTCCATTCTACTATAGCATTTGCGCTACAAGTTGTGCTAGCGTCCCTGGATGACCATCTATCTGAACTCCTGATAGTGATGTTTTCTCATCTTCATGTGCCTTGCTGACCCAAAGGAGAGGTCATGCATAGTTGTAGAGGCAAGTTCGATTTTTTGTCTTTACATCGTGTAGCGTGTAAGCGCCCTCGGGTCAATCAGCATAAGCAACAAATTTACAAAACCTTCCTTCATCTTTTTCCAAGGATGGAGATCCAATAGTAGATGGTAGATCCCTGCAATAGCTTAAGATTGATTAAAATGAAAGAAAAAAGATTATATAGTACCTCCTTTGTGCCCATCATTTATCAGTAAGTGTGGAGATCTTGGCAAGTGTCTAGGGGGCCGGGTTAGCCCTTATAAAGTGTTTGCACAAAAAATGGGCAAACACCTCCAAGTCGTATGATTTAGTCGATCTTATGTTGTTCTTAGTGATTTAGATGATTTATGCAAATATGCAAAAAGGAGGGACTAAACTGTAAAAGACACACAGATTTATAGTGGTTCGGCCAGAATGTGCCTACGTCCACTTTATATGTTATTCTCCTTTACTATTCAGATTACAAGTACAAGGCTTTGATTACAAGTGTATGAAAGTTATTTGAAAGTTTTGTCCATGCTTAAGCTCTCAAACTTGTCTGCCGTTGATGTACCCCTACCCCTCTATTTATAGAGTGAGGCCGGGGGTAGGGGTCTTGGATGTATATAGCTGCTGGTGGGCCTGGGCTGACATGACTTGGCCTGGCAATGTTGGTTCGGTAGTGCTTCGGTTCGGTAGTGGATGGAGGCGTGGATTGGTTCGGTAGTGGGTGAGTTGGGATTTGGTTCAGTGGGACTTGGTCCGGTGGGTTGGTTCGGTAGTGCGCCGGCTCGATGGAGAGTGGTGAGTTCGGTGATAAAGGATAGAGTTTGGTTCAGCTAGGCTTAGGAGGTGGGTTGGTTCGGTAGCGCCTTCTTTTCTTTAGTTCGGCGGTGGTGGAAACGCACCCAACATTTGCCCCCCAAAGTGGGGCATATGCCAGCATATGTCGTGCTTTGTTTTAGGTCGTTCAGCTTGAAAATTCTCATTCGGTCTCAAGTGTCGAACCAGTTGGTTCGGTCGTCTATGTTTGCCTATAAGTATGGGCCTTATGCCTCTGCTACTCCCTATCGATCCAACTTTGATCTGCCGAATCAACCATATCGTCGAACCAGATTTGACTGCCGGTCCAGGTGATTTAGTCTTCTTTCGTCGAATGAACTTTTAGCCTCGAACTACCAGATGAGCTTTATGCTTGAACTACCGACTGAGCCCGGGGAGTACGAGTGCCGAATGAACCTTTAGCCTCGAACTACCGGATGAGCTTTATGCTTGAACTACCGATAGAGTCCGAGAAGTACGAGTGCCGAATGAACCTTTAGCCTCGAATTACCGAATGAACTCGAGGAGTCTGAGTGCTGAATGAACCTCTATGTTTTGAATCATGAATGAGATTCCAAGCTGCACGTACTTGTTTGTTTATATCTCTTGTTCTAACGGTGCATTTTCTCGTGTTGCAGATAATGTCTCATAAATTAGAAACTCGTTCTGACAAGAAGAAATCCAAGGATAAAGGAGAGTCCCCCATAGTGCCCCCAGTTCAGTCAGAGCCAGAACGACATGGACCATCCCCGAGATCATTAGTAGATGGGTACAGTCCTCAGGAGCTTTTGAATTCACCGCCTGACTGCTTTCCCAGCTCCCTCAAAGACGAGCAGCTTGACGTTATATCTAGATCCTTTGGGATTGACAGAGCGCATCTGCTGTTGCCAGGGAAAGGAGTGATGCCATATAACCCCCCTGAAGGATATTTTTCTTATAGTAGGTATCACTGCATGTGCGGGGCCATTCCTCCGATCAACGCTTGGATCGTCAGCTTTATCACATACTTGAAGGTGTCCCCTTTCCAGCTTCAGCCCAACTCCTATGCCATCTTGGTGAGCCTGTTTATTATTTTCCAGAGAAAGTACGGGCGTCCCCCTTCCAACCGGGAAATTCGGTACCTGTATAACTTGAGAGGCTATAAGAAGGGGTCCCCATATATTAGCCTAGAATCGGCCGTGTCTTTCAAGCCGGTCCTGGACTTATATTCAAAATTTATCATGTTCAAGAAGGAGTGGTTCTTTGTTAGAGATGACTCTGTTTCTTTCCACCGCTTCACTTCTGGCTGTAAGTTGACTCTTATTTATAATTTCCATTCTGATTGCAATGCTCCTCCTTATGTGCTTTGTTTCCTGCTAGCGACAGGTGGCTTTGCGGCTGTAGAGAATAATTGTTTGGTTCGGATGGCTGGGGAAATAGAAGTCATCCCAGAAAAGGAGAGGGAAGCTTCTTACTTGATCAGGAATGCCACTCTTTTGGAGCACAACTTGATCCTCCCACGCCAGTTTGTGGTCAAGCAAAGAGACACGGCTGAGGAGAGGGCCGTCAAAGCTAAAGGAGGGGCCACGGCTAAGAGAGGTAAAAGGAAACCCTTCTCGAAACATCCAATTGCCGGGGGGAAGATACTTAAGAAGTCCGACGGTCCCTCCCCTAGCACATGTCCAGACATCCCGGAGGAGGAAGGTGAGGATGAAGGAGGTGAGGAGGAAAGCGGAAGTGATGGAGAAGGTGATGGTCATGGTGATGACGGTGGCGATGGACAGAGTGGTAGTGGTGCTGGGGTTTTGTCTTCTAAGAAAGCAGGTGTGATCTAGGAGTAGACGGATGATGCTTTCCGTCTAGCTTTCGAAGGGTTGGAGGGAGAACCGGCTCTGGTAGAGGAGCCTAAGAAAGTTGACAAGGCCGGGACCGGTGCCGATTCATCTTCCAAGAGTGTTTTAGCTGAGGCAACTCCCGCGATCCAAGGTGAATTTTTGACTTCTGCGGACTCCATTTATGATAAGGATTTAGGAATATTTTATGGTCAGCTCCCGTCCTCGAATGAGATCCAGGACTTATTGCGGTATCCTACTCCTCCCCAGGGTTTGTATAATAAAAGCGTCTCTTGACTCCTCTTAACTTGGTATATTTCTTGAATCATAGCTTAATGTATGCTTGTAACACTTGGCTTTTCATCCCAGGAGTGGGTAAAGTGGTCAAGATATCAGATGTTCGGCACCGTCTTGAACAATACAAACTCCTCAGGGATTCTACTAAACCAGAGCCTCCCATTAACCGCCCTGGAGACGTAGTTGGCTACCATCCTCTTCTTGGAGTTATCTAAGAGGATATCCAGAAGAAGAAGAGGAGTCGCTCCTTGTTCGAATCTCCATCTGGCCCTCAGCCCTAACTCAGTCTTTTCAGGGTACCACGGAGGAGAATACTGAGTCTATACCTCCTGCGCACCCGTCTGAAAATCCTACCGTTACCCGGATAGGCCATCCCGGCTTGGCTCGTAATCCGTTTGCAGGTCATCCGGATCTGGATCCGGGTTCTTGTGATATTACTTTTGATGAGGCTACCGGTGAGCACCTCATTCCCCGTAATCCTATGGTGAGAGTATTGGATGAAGCTAAATCCCTGGACCTTGATTTGCTTACTACTCGGGTTGTAACTTTGGGGGACGAAGCTAAGGCAAACATTGACCGGGTTGCTGAGGAAACCAGGAAGCTGATGGGGAATCATGCCCGACTGGTCAAGGCTGGAGAAGAAATCGGGAGTGCTAATATCCGACTGCGGTTAACGGTTTCCGACCAGGCCAAACAGCTCGCTGATCAGGCCATCCAGATCTCTCAACACGAGGCTGCTTCTAGGCAATTAAAGAAAACCATGGAAGAGGCCAGTAGAGCAGAGTTACAAAAAATGGAGGCTGTCTGTAAGGAGCGGATTGATATGGCTATTACAACGGTGGATGAGGTTCGCAAAGCGGATCTCGAGCGGGTACATGAGTTATCCGAGAAACTTGAAGCCGCAGAGCTTGCTCAAACCAAGCTGAGGGAGGAGATGAAGGCGATGAGGAAATCCTTTCGGGCTGACTGCTCGCGATACCGATCGGAGAGGGATGCTACCACTGCAAAGCTGCTGGCCTCTGAGGACCGAATAAGGGAGTTTGAGGAGAATGAGGGGATAATGGATGAGATGCTTCAGGATATATACTTTCGCACTTGGAAACATGGTAACTTATCTTGGATGGATGATTATCCCCGAGTCATGGCCAGGATTTATCTTAGGGCCCTGGAGGAGGCTAAGGCCGATGCAGATAAGGAAGGTGGCGTGGCCTTTAGAATGGATGTGGTTACGGCTCAATTCACCATGGAGGAGAAAGTGGCGGCGAAGGAGGGTATGCGGCTGCTTACCGCTGAGGAGGTAGGTGTGCAATTAGAGGATGATGATCAAGGAGCAGATGCTGGTAAGTCTTCCCTTTTATCTTTTTGTAACTTGATTTCTTATTGTTTATTTAATGGATTCTTCTCCTGAATTGGATAGGCGGGACCTCTGAAGCACCAACTACCTCTGGTCAACATGCTGAGAGTTCCGATCCTGCGGTTAAGTAGATCTCGGAGGGCCAGTAGGATAGAGGTGAAGCTCCGACGCAGCCGACTCCTTGACTTGATTTGGGCATCTTTTGGTTTACTGGACATCGCTGTCTATGGTAGTCTCAAAACATTAATGTAACTTTTAGGCTGTAATTATGTTATTCGTAGCGAACGACTTTATTTTTGGCATGTAATTTTTAACTTAAGCTGATTCTGTCATATTTGAATGCTATCATTATTTTGGTGTGTTGCATAAGAAATATAGCTGTGCATATTCCCGCGATTCAATTGTGTTCAATGTTAAGTTCTTGCTTAAAATATGAAATATATCTTGCAACGTTAGTGTGATGTGCGAATAAATTACAGCTACGTATTCATATACAAAAGAAGAAAGTACCGCCCTTTGTGTCTTAGTCATAGACGGTTGCTTTGAATGTCTTGTATGACTGAGCATGGAATGCAGCTGAGTGACCCGTCATCCAGTCGTGAGTTCCTATTCCTATTAGCGAGTGTCTCTTACCTGTACTTTAGGGATCGTTATAGAGGATACGAGGAAAGTTTTTAAAAAAAATAGAAATATAAGAAATAGTAAAACTTCCAATCACGAAAGGCCTTCGATGTGCTTAAGTTCGTGGAAAACGGGTTTTGTAGTCACTTTCCCTAGCTGTGGGTCTTGGAGACATTTGTCACCCATCTTACGCCTCCGCGAGGAGTTTTCTTTTTTATCACGGCCGTACTTAAGACACTCGGAGCCGAGATCGCGCACGGTAACTACCCGGGCCATTATGGCCCGTAATCGTGGGTATTATTCGATTTACCGTGGCCGGCTAGCGTGGGTGCCGATCGTCAACTGTGAACTACCCCTGGCTGGCCACACCTTATGTTGGGGCTTAAAGTAGGTTCACGGTTGCCGGCGAGACGAACGCCGTAATGAGCTGCCTAGGCTATGGTTGGCCTACTCGGTGGCTTATAATCGGCTCATTACAGTTGGCTTTAAGGGCCGTCGCGAGCAATGAGTTAACCTGCAGCAGAGGGATGCTGGAGCAAAAGTGTCTCATTGGCGAGGGCATAGATTCGTATAGTACCTGTTAGGTTTTGTCCAGGTGAAGTCGCGCTGTGATGTGCCTTGAATGGAAATGTCGTTTACACAGGATTTTGTTCAACAGAAAAGGATAAAGCTCAACAAGCAGCCAAGATATAAAGGAACAAGTTAAAAAAGAGACAAGTTTTTAAAGTGGTTCGGCACGAAAATGCCTACATCCACTGATTCTCTTTGTTAATTCACTTTATATGGGCAGTACAAGTTAAGAAAAGTATCGACGAATGTGTTGGATGTTCCATGCTCTCTGGAACACCTCTCCGTCCACTGTTGACAAAATATAAGCTCCATTGTGGAGATCTTTATGAATTACATATGGTCCGTCCCAGATTGAATCTAGTGCACCGGGGCGTGGGAAAATTCGCTTGAGGACAAGATCTCCTTCTTGTAAGCTACGATGCTTGACTTTGGAGTTGTATTGTGCTGCCACTTTCTGCTTGTGAGCTGCTGCATCGTTTCTTCTCTCTTCAATTAGATCCAAAGACATGTGAATGAGTTCTTCGTTCTCTTCTGGATTATAGTGGATCCTATGGTGGGAAGGTACTACAGTCTCGACTGGGAGCATGGCCTCCGATCCGTATGCCAAAGAGAAAGGAGTATGCCACGTTGATGTTCTGAAAGATGTGCGGTAGGCCCAAAGTGCCGTAGGAAGTTCATCCACCCAAGCGCCTTTCGATTTTTTAAGTTTCTTATTGATTAGAGTTTTGAGAATTTTGTTGACAGCTTCGACTTGTCCTTTGCCTGGGGATAAGCTACAGATGAGAAGCTTTTGTGAATTCCATGCTCTTGGCACCAGTCAGCGAATTCCTCGCTGTCAAACTGAAGTCCATTGTCTGATATGATTTTGAGTGGGACTCCGTACCTGCATAGAACATTTTTGATCAAGAAGTTGATAATTTTTGCCGAAGATATTTTGTTTAGAGGTTCCACTTCCATCCATTTGGTGAAACAGTCGACTGCCACTATAGCATATTTGGCTCCGCCCTGGCCCATTGGCAGTTCGCCAATTAAGTCAATTCCCCATACTGCAAAGGGCCAAGGGCTGGTCATTTGAGTAATCTCATTTGTTGGTAGCCGAGGAACCTTAGCAAATTTCTGGCATTTGTCACTTCGTTTGACGAAGTTTAAGGCGTCTTTGTTTAAGGTGGGCCAGAAATATCCATATCGGAGTATCTTCTTTGCCAGAGTCCGCCCTCCAGTGTGATCTCCGCAGCTTCCTTGATGAATATTGGATAAGATTTCCTTGGCTTCCTTTCCAGCAGCACACCTTAATAAGGGGTTAGAGAAGCCGCGCCGATAGAGGATGTCTTCTTGTACTGTGTAGCGGGAAGTTTTCCTCAAGACCTTCTTGACTTCGTTACGCTCGTCGGGCAGTGTGCCATCTTGTAAGTATTTTCGGATGGGATTCATCCAAGTTTCCTCTTCAATTGCAGCTATCAGATTCACTTGCCCGAAATTCGGGGTTAGTTGCCTTGAGATGGCTACTGTTCCGAAAACGGTGTCGCCTTTCATGCTAACTTGCTTTGCCAATTCGTCGGCCTCTTGGTTCTCTTCTCGGGGAATGTGTTTGATTAAATAGTGATCCAATTGTTCGAGTAGCAGCTTGGTCTTCTTTAGATATGCTGTGAGTCGTTCTCCTCGAGTCTGAAATTCTCCCAGTATTTGGTTTACAATAAGTTGAGAATCACTATGAAGACATAAAGAACTGACTCCAATTTCTAAGGCAAGTTCTAATCCAGCTATTACTGCTTCATATTCCGCATCGATGTTGGTGGCAGCAAACTCCAACCTTAGAGCATAGTGTAGCTTCCTTCCCCTGAGAGTGATTATTACAACACCTTCCCCCGAGCCATGTTCGTTTGATGCTCCATCTACAAAGAGATTCCACTTAATGTCTTTTGCTATTTCAGATTGCTCCTTACCTTCGTTGGTAGTGAATTCGGCAATGAAATCGGCCATGGCTTGTCCTTTGATGGCGGTGCGAGGATGGTAGGTGATATTATATTGACTCAGTTCAATGCACCATTTAAGTAGTCGTCCAGAAGTGTCGGGACGATGGAGTACCTGCCTTAGCGGTTGATCGGTTAGAACTCTGATGGAATGAGATTGGAAATAGTGTCGCAGTTTCCGTGATGTGATTAGTAAACAGTATGCTAGCTTCTCAAGTTTAGGATATCTGGCTTCTGCCCCCGTTAACCTCTTGCTTACAAAGTATACTGGCTGTTGCACGCGGTTGTCTTCTCTCACCAAAGCGGCGCTTAGAGCATGAGATGACACAGCAAGGTTTAGGTATAGCCCTTCGCCTTCGTTTGGAGTTGAGAGTGTTGGTGGTCTCTGGAGATGTTCGATTAGGTTAAGGAAGGCTGTTAAGCATTCGTCAGTCCATTCGAACTTTCCTTTGTCTTTCTTTAGAGCCTCGAAGAAGGGGACGCACTTGTCAGTCGCTTTAGAGATGAATCTGCTTAGGGCGGTCACCTTCCCATTTAGGCTTTGCATTTCTTTTCGAGTGGAAGGTATCCTGATATCTTTCAGGGCTCGGACTTGTTCGGGGTTTGCTTCAATTCCTCTGGCATGGACGATGAATCCCAAGAACTTTCCTGACGATACTCCGAATGAGCACTTTAGAGGATTCAGCTTCATTCCATATTGGCGAAGTACTTGAAACATCTCGCCCAGGTGGCTTACGTGATCGTTGGCTTTCCTCGATTTTACTAGCATGTCATCCACATAAACCTCCATAGTTCGTCCTATCAGTTCTGCAAACATCTTGTTGACGAGGCGCTGATAGGTAGCTCCGGCGTTCTTAAGTCCAAAAGGCATTACTCTATAGCAGTACAATCCCCGGTCAGTGATGAAACTAGTGTAGTCTTGATCGGAGGCGTGCATAGGAATTTGTTTATATCCTGAGTATGCGTCCATAAAAGATAAGAGTTCGTGTCCGGCTGTGCTTTCCACCAGCTGATCGATTCGGGGGAGTGGGAAGCAATCCTTCGGGTAAGCGTCATTTAAGTTGGAGAAGTCAATGCATGTTCGCCACTTCCCATTAGCCTTCTTTATTAGTACCGGGTTAGCGATCCACTCTGGGTAGATGGCTTCTCATATGAAGTTATTGGCAAGTAGGTTCTTTACTTCTTCATCGAGGACTGCTGATCGTTCTGCCCCCATACTTCTCTTTTTATCCATAGCCTCTGCAGGCTCGGCGGTGGCCTCCTCCTCTTTGTCTCTGGTCTTCTGGGAGCATGCTAGGGTCAGCTACAGTTGGCCCTTGCCTTGATCTTCCCCTGTTGGGTTCTGTTCTGGGCACTTCCTCGGGTCCAACTTCGGGATGGACTCTAGCTCGGCCCCGTTCATTGGTGTTTCTATGGCTAGGTAGCATGACCGGCTCAGCCATAGCCGACCCTCGCCTGGTGCCTCCCCCATTGGGTTTGGTTCCAAATGTTTCCTCAGGTCGGAGTTCGGGCTGAGTTCGTGCTCGGCTCCTATCATTGTTGTTTCTGTTGTTAGCTTCTTCGAAGAAGAAAGATCTTTGTCGCCTCCCAGATCCTCCAAACTGGGACTCATCTCATGATTCAGTGTTGCAGTTGGATTCTTCAGCATCCCTTAAGCGTGACATGAGTCGGTCCACCAAGGCTTCTTGTTGGGATGTGAAGCGGTTAGTCACTTCAGCCACAACCATGTCTAGATCTGCCCTAGTAATTGCTGTCGGTTGTTCCGTGGCAGGGGCTGTCGGATTTGCCTGATTTCCATTTCGTGCTGTTATTGAAATGGGACGGTTCTCTTGATCTGTGATCATTGGATCTGAAACGCTGCTAGTTGCGATGTTCTTTCCTTTGCTAACATCTTTCTTCTGCCTGGGAGGCATGTCTTCCAAGCAATGAGCGATGCTGTCGGGAAGAAGTTTAAGTGGGGGAAGCTGAAGCTTCTAGCTCAAGCCCTTCTCAGTGAAAGCACCAAAAATGTTTGCACAAAAAATGGAAAAACACCTCCAAGTCGTATGATTTAGTCGATCTTATGTTGTTCTTAGTGATTTGGGTGATTTATGCAAATATGCAAAAAGGAGGGACTAAACTGTAAAAGACACACAGATTTATAGTGGTTCGGCCAGAATTTGCCTACGTCCACTTTATATGTTATTCTCCTTTACTATTCAGATTACAAGTACAAGGCTTTGATTACAAGTGTATGAAAGTTGTTTGGAAGTTCTGTCCGTGCTTGAGCTCTCAAACTTGTCTGCCATTGATGTACCCCTACCCCTCTATTTATAGAGTGAGGCTGGGGGTAGGGGTCTTGGATGTATATAGCTGCTGGTGGGCCTGGGCTGACGTGAATTGGCCTGGCAAAGTTGGTTTGGCAGTGCTTTGGTTTGGTAGTGGATGGAGGCGTGGATTGGTTCAGTAGTGGGTGAGTTGGGATTTGGTTCGGTGGGACTTGGTCCGATGGAGAGTGGTGAGTTCGGTGATAAAGGATAGATTTTGGTTCGGCTAGGCTTAGGAGGTGGGTTGGTTCGGTAGCGCCTTCTTTTCTTTGGTTCGGCGGTGGTGGAAACGCACCCAACATAAAGGTTTGTAGTGGGCACTCCAAAGTTTTTGTTTTCCTAGAGGTGGACTAGTAATTGTTGGTCTTATCTCCTTCTCTTTTCATATTTATTTAACATACCTCTAGGTAAGGAGACCTAGTGACATTATTCGAATCATGTCTGGCGCACGTTGGATTGGTGATGCCTTCATGCATGATAGGAGTGACGAAGTGTCGTGCTTGTCATGTCTAGACTTTGAGTGTTCAATCATCATGACTTCGGTCTTCAAGTTGTGATATTTCGATCCATCAGTGGGATCTTAAATGTAGTACTTTGATTTGATGCTGGATGGAAAAAGGGTTGTGCTTGGGGTCCATTTAGTTATGTGGAACGCCCCCTGTGTTCTTTAAATTGGGACTTCCCTTGTATTATGGCGTTGAGGTTGAATACTTCTTTCTTCCCTAAGTGTGTCAAGAGTTTATCCACCAAAGCTTTATGTTAAGCATTGAAGTGTTTACTGATTTCAATCACAACCATGTCGAATTTACGTCCGATATTTTTTAGCACCGGGAGGTTATTAGACTAGTCTTCCTAATTTTTCACATTTGGATAGCTGTTGCATTCTTTGTAGCAAAGTTATCTCACTTTAGACGGAATATCGGGAAGTTGTTCTCTTTCCCTTCCTACAGAGTTTGTACTTTTAGAGAGAGATAATTCACTTTCGAAAAGGATTGGGAGGTTTTGTAGCTTCGAAGGGGTGATGGTCCAACTTTTGAAATAAAGAGAGAATCGTGACATAGGAGGTATAGCTTCTCAATCCAAGAAATGGTGATCAGAAACTTGAAAAAAGAAAAAGAGAAACACTCGAATTTCAAAGAGACAATGACTTCAGATCAGTAGAAAGGATTTCGAGTTTGGAGGGAGAAAATGATTTTCTTAGAACCATAATTTTATATTTTACTAGGGGAATAGATTCCTCTTATACAAAAGAGGAAGATAGTTTTCTTATGTTAAAGAAGCAATGCATCCGGATGGAAAGAGAATAAGATTTGACTTTAGATCTGAAAAATGAGTAAGTGTTTCTTTTGGTCAAAACAGTTTTTTTAATCTAAAATGATAAAAAGAAGATAGAACGATTACAGATCTAAGAAATAAATAAATGTTTCTTTTTGGGTCAAGAAACGTTGTTTTGCAGATTTGAAAGGAGATATAGTGATTTCAGATCTAAGAAGTAAATATATGTTTCTTCAAGGTTAAGGAGCAGCAATTGTAGATCTGAAACAAGAAAAAAGAAAGATAGAATTTTTTTTATCTTCAAGAAATAGTTATTGCAGATCTGAAAAGAAAAAAAGGTTTTTGCTGAAGTAAAGGTTTTAGATCTAGGAGATATATAGTATTTCAATTCAAGGAACAATGATCTCAAACTGGAATAGTAAGAAAAAGAGAATCTCTCATGCCAAGGAGACAGTGACTTTAGGTCTGAAAAGAAAACGATATAAATTTTATTAAGAAAATACAATTTCAGATCTCAAGACTAGAAACAGGTTTTCTTTTGTAAAAGAAAATAATGATCCAGATCTAAACAGAGCAAAAAAGGAGGTTTCTTATGCAAAGAAACCATGTTCTTGGATTCCAAATGGGAAAAGAGAGGTGGCTTGGTTTTAGATCCAAAAAATAGGTGCATGTTTCTTTTTGGTCAAGGGACATGGGTTTGTGGATCCAATATGGTAAAAGAAATATCTAAGAATTTCAGATCTAAGAGACGATATTTTCTGCTAATAAACAGTGCCTACGGATAGTAAAAGTATGATCTAAAAAGTGGACGGTAGAATTTCTCTATGTAGTAAAATGGATGTTCAGATCTAAAGAGAAAAGGAGGAAATTTGTTTTATGTAAAATAGTTAGAGTAGATCTGAAAAGAAACATAGATTTCAGATCTTAGAAAAGGGGAGAGAGTTTCTTAAGAGAAGAAACAATAATCTCTAATCGGAAGATCAATAATAGTAGGTTTCAAAATAAAAAGAAAAGTAAGAAAGATAGAATTTTCTTTTAAAAAAAAGGAA
Source organism: Allium cepa (assembly GCA_030765085.1). Classification (NCBI taxonomy): domain Eukaryota; kingdom Viridiplantae; phylum Streptophyta; class Magnoliopsida; order Asparagales; family Amaryllidaceae; genus Allium; species Allium cepa. Next base: position 1,001,831,590 of record CM060934.1, read on the forward strand.
AGTTCAGCTCTCAGTGAAAGCACCAAAATGCCTGCACAAAAAATGGACAAATACTCAAATCGTTGCTGTAGAAATGTGAATATTGTTTGCAGTGTATAGCTATTGCTTGACAAAAATTAGTAGCTGATGTTTAAGATAGAAAATTAGCAGTTTGCAATAAAGAATATGTAAAGGAATTAAATATAAAAGGACACAAAATTTATAGTGATTCGGCCTGAATGTGCTTACGTCCACTGTTCCACTTTTATTATCCCTTTCATTTCCGATTACAAATACAAGCTTTGAATACGAGTAAATATACTATTAGAACTACGATTTTTTCCTCTCAAAATTTTCTACCATTGTTGCTGAAAGTTTCGCTCTTCAGCATCCTTCCTTTTTTATTATGTCATGTGCTTGATATTTATAGAATAAAGATATGAGGAGAGGCAACTGAGTATATAGTATTTGGAATTTTGTTCAACCTTCTTTCCTCCAAGATTTGGTTCAATCTTCCTACATTATTATCAAGCTATTCCACTTGTGACAGCCGCCATACATCTCCAAGAACCGCAGAACGCGTCATGAAGAAATCCTCGAAGTATCATCATACCATGACGAAAATTTACAACTTTTTTAGATCAGTAATACTCGGGTTGAGCCCCAAGCAAACCTTCATCCGACTCCAAGCAGCATTACTCCAAGATGACTCCAAGTAAATCCCTTAAATTTCTCATGCCTAACTCCAAGCAATCGCCAAAAAAATGTTTTGGTTTGGTCATCGGACTGACTCCAAGCAGACTCCAGATTTTCAAGCGACGACTCCAAGCAAGCGCCGGACTAAAGTTTTGGCTCGGTCATTGCACCAACTCCAAGCAGACTCGAGATTTCAAGTCCAAACTCCAAGCGAGCGCCGAACCAAAGTTTTGGTTCGATAATCCAACCGACTCCAAGTAGACTCCAGATTTTCAAGGCCCGACTCCAAGCAAGCATGGAACCAAATTTTTGGTTCGTTCATCGCGCTGACTCCAAGTAGACTCGAAATTTTCAAGCCCCTACTCCAAGCAAGGGCCGAACCAAACTTTTAGTTCGATAATCCAACCGACGCCAAGCAAACTCCATATTTTTAAGGCTCGACTACAAGCAAGCGCTAAAAAAGTTTTTGTTCGGTAATCCACCCGATACAAAGCAGACTTTAGATTTTGAAGGCCCGATTCCAAGCAAGCACTGAACCATAGTTTTGGTTCGTTCATCGGGCCGACTCCAAGCAAACTCGAGATTTTCAAGCCTGACTCCAAACAAGCACCGAACCAAAGTTTTGGTTTGGTTATCAAACCGACTCCACTCCGTATTTTCAAGGTCTAACTCCAAGCAAGTGCCGAACCAAAATTTTGGTTTGGTCATCGCGCTGACTCCAAAGCAAACTCGAGATTCAAAAGCTCCAACTCCAAGCAAGTATTGAACCAAAGTTTTGGTTCAGTCATCGGGCCAAGGATCCTGGCTTGTTGTTGGCTATCGACCTTGGACGGTAGAAGGTCTCGGTAGCGGCCCCACGGGACAGTAGTGGACAAACCTTAAGATGATCATATCTCTCAATCCGTAGATCGGATTGAGCCGTGATTTCGACCTATATCCATATTTAGATCTCGAGAATACCTCCAAACTAGCTTGAGTCTATTCCAGAAATATGACGATTTTTCCCCTGACTCCTCATATTCACTATGTAGTGGGCGAAAATGCCCACAACACTTTCATTTTAAATAATTAAAACCGATTAGTTAGCATCGAAATTTTTGTCCTTTTTACTTTACTACTACATTCATATGTATCTTTCAGTGTTCTCCGTATATGTAGATTTAAATATAGAAACTTGATTAAATTCATTTTTATTTCATGAACAGAATAAAATATTCATGTTCTTAGAATTATTAAGTGCTCGTATCTTTTAATCTAACATCCGTGTTGAGTATTTAGTTTGAGGTTCATTGTACTCATTTTATGTAATATTCCAAATATCTAGATCATTAGACTGTTATTAGATCTTTATCACACATAAGCAATAAGTACAATTACTACCAATGAATAGTAGGGGTTTGGCAGTTGATTGTCCATCTACAAAAGTGTTAAAAAGTGAACTACCAGTGTTACTAGCCATTCATTACAAGAAAATCATCCATTGGTTGCAGAAATTCATGGCATTTAATTGTAAGTTCAACAAATAATATTTCATCCTACATTATAAACGTAACAAAAAATTCACCATCCTACTTTACCAAAAAAATTCCACCTTGATCTAATAAACGTAACCAAACATTTGCCCTTTCATTATTCCTCATCACTTAGCAAAATTTCTCTCAACCTCTCATAACCTAGTAAACATAACAAACACAATTTCCCCTTCTGCTTCAATAAAATCTACCTCGCCCTCTATTTTCAATTCAACCATTCCTCCATTTTCATCGCCATTTTAGCACCCCGCCCGTCTACTTCTCTCCACATCAAATATCTTATTTTCCATTTTAGAAGTTTTCAATTATTAAAATAGTTAAAATTTCATTCATTATAATAATTAAAATTTCTACTTTACAGAAACTTAAGAACTGAATACTGGGTTCTTTTCAAACCAATATATACATATACACATATCTTTCATATATGATAAATCCTACTTAGAAAATAAAATTAAAATTTTTTATTAAAAAAATGTGCAGTAAAACTATTACAACATTCTTTTCACTTTGAAACTCGAAAATGAACGTCGATAATGCATGCACTGATCATCGAAATTATTTTCCAACGATAGAGAGGGGAGAATAGAACTTATTTCCTTTCAAAATTCCTTTAAAACGTTTCTTTCAAATCATACTGAAATATTTATATCAGAAAATACTTCTAAATAATACTAATATTATATTCCAAAAGCTTTTGAAAGCAATTTTTCAAAATCCAGGAATTTAAGTTATCAAATTCCAATTTATATTTACTTTACTTGTAAATCCTATTCTACAATCAATATTTATGAAATTTCACTACCTAACAAACAACATATTACATTCAACTATATCATTTATAAAAGTTATTCTTTTATATAAAAAATATACACTAGGTAAAAATATTTCATTTACCCACATTTCAAAACCAATATTGTGTCAGTCTCCCCTATTAAGTGTTTAGAAATCCCTATCGATGTCATAGCGTCCTATGTAACGACCAGAATTTATAAATACTAAACAGAACAAATTAACACAATATAAAATATTTTATAACACCAACAAATATTCTCTCTCATTTATACACTCAACGAATCATTTAGAGTATTAATGACCCTATCTCTAATGAGTCAGACCCCATAAGCTAAGGTTATCGCTAAACCAAAGCTTCGATACCAAATATAACGACTCATCCTTTTGGACGGTTTAAGTCAATAATAAACCATACATGTCAAACTTAAGCCATTCAAAAAGGAGGATTGTTATGGGATAAATAAGAAAAAGAAGAGAAAAGAAAGAAAACAAAAAAAGAATCTCACAGCGGAATGACAAAATATAATAATCAAATAAACAGTTCATGAAGCTGTTTTACAAATAACATTTGGTACACTTTTACAATACAAATCAGAGTACATACAACAACAATAAATAATGCAGCAGAATAACATGATGCGGTAGTATGAATATAATAAATAGTATACAATCTCCGTCTTCGTCCTTTAGAGATAAATGGTCTTCATAACACTGAAAAGCTCAGACTGACCTGAGTGAATTGAAAAGGCAAAATACTGGAGTCGGAACTAAAAGATCTTATGTAAGTTAAATCAACAGTAAATAAATATGAGTGTAACGACGTCGGAGATGTTTGCAGGGTTTGACATCTCCTATCCAGTGTCTAATGTGCATGCAATAACTTAAGAGATGTTTGAGATTCCCATCCCCTAAGGATCCCTTAAACTACCTACATACATAGTACAATACACTATTATAATAGTGTCTACAGTAAAGTAGTATTAAAATAGTGTTAAGGCGTTACCCACATCCCCTTAACACATTTTTATATATATATATATTCCCGTCGTCTATACAGATACTTTAAGCTCCTACATAAACTGGAGGTTTACTCAGTAAGCGCTCCATAAGTGCGATACAAACCAAACTCGTAATGGATGTGATAAGGCATGTGACAATGCAAGCGAGGCAATGCCTAGGGTAGGATACTACCGTTTACGGATCCGAACTGGTAGTAACGCATAGCAGCTACTACCGCCCACCTCGGAACACACTCCCATAATCAAAATCGAGGGGTGGACACCAAATCAATCACAAATTCATAATATGGTATCGAAGAAGAATGTCCAATCAAAGATATGACCTTACTTGGTCCCGCATGGCTCTTATTTTAGTCACATCAAGCCAACTCACGGGAATCAGGCTACGTTAATACCTCATACAGAACCGTTCGTAAAACCATCCTACTTCATTCTGGAATCTCCACCATGTACACAGTTGTTAAAGTGGTTTTCGGTATTGGCAGAGAGTATGGCAATATCCGATCCCAGTCTCTTTAACAACCAAACGCTTATTTCTTACTGGATGGTTCTTTAAAATTTCCAAAACCGTGTCGTAATTAATATCAAAATGTCTTATTCAATTCAAACCGTATCACTTTCAAAATCATATTTTCTTTCAAAATCATACTTTCCAAAATAGGTTAAACCCGCATTTAAAGTCATCATATTTACTCAAAATATGTTATTTCACTAGAAAATATCATTTCAAATCTCAACTTAGGTTATAACATCGTTTAATCATATTTGCTTTTACAATCAAGGATTTAAATATAATCCTTTCCACTTTACATGGTTTGGAATTTAGAAAATAGTTTAGATAGTTGTAAATAGTTTAACATGGTTTAAAAATAAATTTTTAAATAGTTTGAAATACTTTAAAATAGTATAAAAATTGGATTAAAATAGTTTTAAATAGATTTAAGATATATTAAATAGATTTAAAATAGATTATATAGATTTAAAATAGATTAAAATGAGTTGATTAGTTTAAAATAGGTTAAAATAGATTAAATTGGATTAATTAGATTATAATAGATTAAAATAATTTGAAACAGTTTAAATTGATTAAAATAGTTTAAGATATTTAAAATAGGTTAAATTAGTTTAATAGTTTGAGAATCTCATAATTGAGGTTTTAAAATAATATATCTTTAAGCGGTTTATATTAAAATAACTAATTTGAAATTAATATCAAATTAAACTATATCTTCGTTTCAACACATCTGGACCATATTCAGCTTCCAAATCAACAAAACCCAATTTCAGATCTTTCAATTCAGATTCTCAATAAATCATTTAAATCTATATCGATTCCAATCCATGTTAGAAATATCAGTTTAAGCTACTCTCGTTTCCAATAGATTTCAAAGTTTAAATATTCAAACATTTTTAATAACTCAATTTGTATAAATTCCATTTATACTTCAAATCAACTTTAAAATTTCAATTAAAAACCAATTTCAACATTTAAACTTGGATTTTCAAAAATAATTCAATTTGTATAAATCAATTGTCTTCAAAATATCATTTAACTAAATTCAATATTTAAGGGTTTAAAATTGTTTAATTTAACCAATCCGGTGCCCGCATATAATTTTCTACCCTATGGTCAAGTGATACGGACATTTATCATTTCAATCCGTAGTAATTTTAAAATTTATGGGTATATATCATTTCAACCCGCCTTCCTAAATTTAACTTCAAATCTGTGAAATAGCTCGATCTATCATTTCAACCCATAACGATTTCTCCCAAATCTATCAGGTCGTTCGAGTATGTATCATTTCTAACCATAGGGAACTTCAGTGTTATAACAATATAAAATGTAACATCTAGTCATCCAATATCAACAATCAAACATCCATCAAAAATCATCATTCAAATCAACTAATAAACATCAATAGATAACTGATTATCATTAACAGGTATAAACTGGCAATTTAAAATTCAATATTAAATTAAATGGCGATTGGATTCAATAAATTCAGATTTAATTGGAATGACGATTTAAATATACCAAACAGCAGTCAATCAACTTCTAATCACATCATAAATTTAATATAACTAACATAAGATTATTTAGTAGTCGTGAGTCGGTTAAAAGCACTCATCTTTGATTTCAAACCGATTTGAAATCCAAACTATGGCTCAAGTTTCAACAGTCTCAGAATTGTCCAAACCAGATCCATAATGTTTGGAATTTTGATGCAATACCAACGAAGCAAACCGTGCGTGAATCGAACCTCGTACGCAGAATATATAAGCATTAGAAGATATACGATTTTAAGTAAAACAAATAAAATAATAATTATAATAATACACGTCAACCTATACAACGCTTCAAACAACTCAGCACGGCGCCTTCGGTGACCACCTGAACCCGCCTATTAACCTCGATTTTCTCCCTCCCTATGCCGCCATAGGCCATGGCGCCACCATCCATGAGCTCGACGCCCTTCGCCGCACCTTCCAGTGGTGCGGCATCACCTACGGCCGTCCCTATTGACGTGCGCCGCCACCAAATGCCTAGGGTTTTCGAACCCTAAAGCACCAGTTCTGACTGCCTCGACCACCATACAACATGCGACCACCAGCGATCTGCTCCACGAAGTGAGCTCCACAAAACCCCTCAAATGATTTCAGAAACTGTTACAGTTGATCAAACCCCCAATGAACGGCCGAGGTTTAATCGCCAAATTCTAGACACGTAGAGACCCAAATCAAAAAAAAACTGTAGATCAAGCTTGCATTCATCGAGAGCTTCGAATCGTTATATAATATGATAGGGTTTCGAGGAGTTTGAATTTATGAAATTGGTTTTGATTTGAATTTGGATTTGAGGAAAATAGAGTTTCTACCATTAGGAAGAAGAAGCCAGAGAAAATTATACGTATATTAAAGAGAAATAAAAAGGCTGCTAGGGTTAGAACAGAACTATTTATATTGACAAAGCCCGATAAGAAGAATGAACACGTATTGAATTGGTTCGAACAATAATAATGACCAGCAAAGCCCGTTTCTGACCTCGAAAAGAAAATAGGTCATCCCATATATCAAAATAGATGTTTTCGATATTTTTAAACTCAATGGAATAGGTTTCAAGTCCCAATACCATCATATGAAGAAGTTGGCTTTAAAATCAACTTCCATACGATCAAATGACAAGTCTGATTGTCATGAAACTTGAAACCTTACAATAATTCACTGTTATGGGTCCAATGTAACTAGTTTTATTGAAATCCAAAACAGTGGCCAAAGTGGATATTTTCACGTTAATTACATAAATTATTATCAAATCGGTTTATTCACTTTTCGAATTCAAAATATATTGTTAACAATTTTCATCATTGTTTAGAACATATAAATTTATAATCCTTTTAAAACAAACTTCCGTGTCCAATTCAATACAATATTGCCCAAATTACAGTGTTCAGTTTCAATTGTAAATAAAATCCAGTTAATTATATTTTTGTTCCAATAAATTGATTTAATTTTATTTCAATCTTTTTATTCAATCAATCATTACTCTAATGATATAATTAACATTGGTTAATATCTTATTACATTAATATTCTACTATTATCATCTTAATTCATATTAACGCAATATTTAATTACATTTATTGCAATTGATTTACAACTAAATTTCAACCGATTAAATAATGTAATGATAAATAAATCATTGTTACGACTTATAATTTCAAACCTAATTCTATATTTATTATTACCAAACAAAACTAATAAATTTACATACTGATTTATTGTTCGATATTCACCAATTTCATACAAGTTCACCATCTAGTACAACATTTGGTTTATTTACTTATTACAATTTATAACCAATTTTAACTTTACAATCACTTCAATTAATTGAATTACCATCAAAATAGTTATCAATTGCCTTAAGTTACTTTATTACATTTCATTCTAGTTATTTTCTCACTAACAAATCTTAAATTTTTAATTTTATCCAATACTAAATCTAAAAACTTATTTAATTTATTAATTTTAATTATCGAAAATTATGGGTCGTTACATTGAGTCCAGCATGTGTATAATGGCACCTCAAGAGCTTCGGAATGGTAGCACTGCTAATGAAGTCAAACACAAACAGACTAAGGAAGGTATTGTAGTAGGCACTAGATCCAAACAGTCCATAAAATAGCGATAGGATGAAACTTTGTTTAAATTTACCGCAACCCAATTAGCTATGTGATTGATAAACATAGCTAAACATGATTTTCCAACTCAAAACAAAAGGAATAAAACAAGCCAAGACTAATGTAAGCGCTTATCCTCACTTGAAACAGGGGAGAGAAGCTGCTGTCATTTCCCAATGAAATGGATTGTATGGAATGCAAAGAGACTTAACTCCTTGCCTAAGCAGTTAGATGTAATTAGCATTCTGAAACAATGAAAAGCATCTTTAATAGGTATGCTAGAGAATAAAACCTTTGGACGCCATGAATTTTTGCTCAGATGTGGATTTTAGTTTTGAACGAAGTCAAGTCGTGTTTTTTTGAAGATAAACCTTAATATGGAACATATGATGCTTTTTGAGTATGATTTATGTTTAAAAATCCTACTATCGTTTGTTCTCTACAATCCTACCCTGTTTTTTTTTAGTATATAAAGTACGTGTTTCAAACATAAAATCCATTTCATTTATTTCCTCATTAAATTTTTGTTTCCTCCTTCCTCCCTCAATCATGGTCGAAAATGCCTTCTCGATTTTCTGAAAAATATCAACTCCAAAACAAATGCAAATATCAAATAAATATAAAGGTTATATGGTTCATCCTTCTTCTACAAAGTTGGGTGTAGATCCAAGGGCCTAAGGAGGAATTTTCAAATCAAATTGTCACTTATTGGATAGATTTGAAAGGTATATTCTACATTTCATTTATTTTCTTAGATGTGATATACTTATGACAATTATATGTACATATTATTGTTTCATCTTGATTTAGAATTAGTGATACAATGTAAATAACTTGTTAAATTTTCCAATCTGCTATAATTTGATAAAGTAAAACTAAAATTTATATATGCATAAAACAACGTTTTAGGTTACTAATCTATGTTTAAAATTGACTATAATAATTTTTTAATACATTATACAATTTAGTGATTTAAATATTTCTACTTGAATTTTTAAACACAATGATATATGTTTAAATGTATTATACAAATTAATAATTTAGATATTCGTATTTTTTCAAATTTCACACTAGTTAATTAACATGGATTTAATTAATTAAGAATAAAATAATATTTAAAATGTGGATTTATTAAAATCGGCTAGATTGGATTTAGTGAAACTCATTATACTACACTGACCCACTATGATTCAAATAGGGGAAAAAAATCAAAAATCTATTCATTTTACAGATCGGGCCAGTTCCAACACATTTGATGCCGCTTCAACTTCTCGAATAAGGCATGTGAGAGCCTCGATTATGAAAGACGACGATCCAGATTCTGACCTGTTCGAAAAAAAAATATTGAACATTATATCGAAATTTGGTTGTCATTTGTTAGTTGCGAGGAATGAGAACTTGAAGTATTATTTATGGACCAACCAAAATAATTTCATCATGTTAATTCTGCATTGCACAAGGATATTAAAGCTAGAAGAATCCTGAATTATCTTGTCTAACAAATGAGATCGAAGTAGATATAATGTGTCATTATGTTATATATATAATTTTTATTAAAACAAGCTAATGGCGACTGACTGCAGTGAAATTTTGGCGAACGAAGAAGAAACTATGGAGAACCCATCAAAGCAACTTATCACCGTGGATGCAGATGACACGGGGTGGATAGAGGTGAGGCATAAAAACAAAAGTTCTAATCAAATAAGGGATCGACAGCAGTTTCCAAGGGTAACAACAATCACGACAGGATCTAATAGGGTTTCAGATTTGGTGGGGCCGAGACCTAATTACTTTAAAAAGGCATCAAATCCTGTAGAGCTAACTGTTAAAGAAATCAGAAATTAGGAGTGGAATCAGAACATGGGCTGATGCTATTGTGGGTAACATGCATATAGATGGTGGGGTGAGCAAATTTGAATTTATGGAAGATGAGGAAGGAGCGTATGCTGATCTGGACGAAGAAGTTTTCAACACAGCAAAAAGTATGTGGTGCACATCTATATACATGTATGTTGCTGGTCAGAGACCATATTATATTCATCTTAATGCTTACATCAAAAGAGAATGGAAACCCTCAGGAAAATGGGATGTTTACCCAAGAGAAAATGGATTGTATTTAATAAAATTCAGTTATGAAACAGAATGTAAAAAAGTATTAGATGGAGATCCATGGTTCATAGATAGTAAACTTATTTTCACTAAAATATGGGAACCTAATCTAAGGCTTGAGAGAGACATGCTAGAATCACATCCAGTCTGGGTGAAACTGAAAAATTTAGACTTATCCCTGTGGAACGCATGTGGAATCAGCAAAATTGCTAGTTTAATCAGTAATCCATTAGACATGGATGACTACAGTAGACATGTTAAGAGATTAAACTATACAAGAGTTCTCATTGAAACCAAAGCAAATGACAACATCAAAAAGTATGTAAGAGCTAAAGACAGACATGGAAATATATACATTCAGGAAATAGAATACGAGCATATACCCCATATTTGCACTAACTGTAAATGTTTTGGCCATACACTGGATCAATGTGAAACCGTGTCACCCCCCCCCCCATTAAACAAGTATGGAGACAAAAAACAACTCAAACTGAGCTTCCACAACAAAATACGACGCAGTTGGACCCCAACAAAACAGATGCAAACATATACAAGGAGCAAAAGAACTTGAAAATCACAGACCAGGAGGATAATACTGATGAAACAGAGGAGGCATCCCAGAATGCAGATCATTTACTGAATACAGTGGGGGAGGAAAATGTCCATACCCGTAGTACGAAAAATAGCCCAGCAATGAACTCATCTGTAATATTAGAAGAAGAGGAGGAGATTAATAAAGCTTCCCTTGACAATATGGAATCTGATTATGAAACAGAATAAGAAAATAAACGCAAATATACAAAATCCAATCAAAAATATGAAACAATATTTAAGAAACCAGAGGTTAAAGACAAGGCGAGCTCAAGTCGTGAGGTGTCTCCCAGGAAACCGAGGAGTCGACCTCCAATTTCAAAATGTCCATAATCAGTTGGAATGTAAGAGGTCTAAACAATGACTTAGGCGTTTAGACCTCTTAAAACTTAGGAGAAATTATCCTCCTACCATATTGAGTATTCTGGAAAATAAATTTAATGAAGACAATCTTAATTTTTTTACTGATTCTTTGGAAACTGAGTGGGATTTTATGCATAACAATGATGTTGGTGGCAAAGGTTGTATACTTCTCTTATGGAATAAAAAAGTATGGAATGTTAAACTTATAGACAAGGATGACCAACAAATAACTGTCAATGCAAAAAACTCAGGGGGCCTTAATCTTATATTAAGCTGTGTCTATGCAAGCAATTTAGCATCTCAACGTACCAGACTATGGAAAGCCATTACAGACATGAGCAACAAGATCAATGAGCCTTGGATTGTTATGGGAGATTTTAATGCAGTTCTTAAAGTAGAAGAAAAAAAAAGGAGGACTCATTGTCAGAGCATCCCAGTTGGAAGAATTCAACAATTGCATCACTGGAGCTGGATTGCTGGAACCCATCCATTGTGGCCTGAAATACACATGGAGAAGTGGAGAATGTAAGAAAATATCTTGTAAACTTGATAGAGCACTAGTGAACTAACATGCATAAATAAACTCTTAAATACTAGAGCAAACATTATGCCTCCCTCAACTAGTGACCACTGCCCCATACTCATAAATTTAAAAGAGGAAAACGAGCATGTAAAAGTAAAACCTTTCAGATATTCCAATCAATGGCATGAATTAGAAGGGTACACAGAGGCCACTCACATTATTGATATGCCTAGAGAAGAGGGGACAGAATGCTACAAACTTGTGCAACTCCTAAAGACTGTCAAGAATCGATTAAAGGAATGGAACAAAAACAGAATTAAAAATGATGATCAGATCAACAATCTCCAAACAAGATGTGAAGAAATACTGACATTAATAGACAATGATGAGTCTACCGATGAAACATGGAAGCTATATTACCAGTACCAGAGCAGACTAAAGGAAGCAGTTAGAATAAAGGCAATAGAACTTAAATAGAAAGCTAAAGAAAAGTGGCTAACTGAAGGGGATGAATGTACTAAATTTTTCTACACTAAAATGGAAGTCACGCAGAACTATAATAATAAGTATCATTTAATTGATCAAGATGGCCAAGATTGTGTTAACAGCTCTGTGTTTGAGGAACAAGCGATAAAATACTGTAATAATATGTTCAATGGAATAGCTAATAACACTCTACCAGAGACTCAGAGCAGAAGGATGGTAAATGCCAGAGGGAAAAGGCTGCTATCCAAGAAAATCTCCATGAAAGAGGTGTGGGAAGCTGTGAGATCCATTCATATAGATTCCAGTCCCGGGCCAGATGGTCTAGGTTCCAAATTCTTCATTCTCCACTGGGAAGTCCTGAAAGAAGAGATTCTATCAGCAATGCAGGATATATTATAAAGTGGTAAATTTGTCAAAAAAATAAATCACACATTTATTTGTCTTATTCCTAAGAAGGATAACCCATCAAAGATTGAAGACTACCGACCTATAGCTTGTTGTAATGTGATCTATAAAATTCTAAGCAAGATTCTATGCAACAAAATGAAGCTCATCTTACCCAACCTTATTTCAAAAAGTCAAAGTGCGTTCATCAAGGGTAGAAGCATTTCTGAAAACTCATTGATGGCACATGAATTGATTAGAAACTTCAACAAACCAGGTGCGGACAAACTCTGCCTTAAAGTGGATCTTCATAAAGCATATGATAAAATAAATAGAAACTTTATCATTCATATACTAAAATATACGGGATTTCCCTCAAAATTTGTGAATATAATACAAGAGTGCATAACTACTCCAACCTTCTCAATCTTGATTAATGGAGTACCAAAAGGATTTTTAAGATCCAACAGAGGGATCAGGCAGGGAGATCCTCCTTCCCCTTATTTGTTTGCTATTGCCATGGAATACTTCTCACTACAAATGGAGATGGCAACACATAACAGACTAATTCAACCTATATACAAAATTCAGCCTATAGTGACCCACTTACTATATGCAGATGACCTGCTCATATGTATAAAAGCCAGCAACACATCGGCTAGAGCTGTAAAAGAAATTTTCTGCAACCTAGAGAGATACACAGGACTTAAAATGAATGAGAAAAAAACCAAATACTATTTCAATAAAACATGCAACAAGAGAAGTGAGATTTTAGACTGCTTAAAAGTGGAAGAAGGAATACTCCCTGTGAAATATCTAGGTGTTCCTTTATCCTCCAACAAGATAACAGATAGAGAATGCGCAGTTTTAATCTCTTCAATAAGGGACAAATTACAGGGATGGAGTTCCAAACTCTCATCATTAGCAGGTAGAATTGAACTGGTTCATACAGTTATTCAATCCAAAATTAACTTCTGGTTACAAACATTTCAACTCCCAGATGCCTCAATACAGAAAATAGAACGGGTTTGTGCAGACTTTATTTGGAAAGGAGGCATGCATAAAATTAAATTTGAAAATCTATGTAGACCTAAAGAAGAAGGAGGAGTGGGACTCGGAAGAATCAAAGACATGGGGTTGGTTTATACTCTGAAACAATAATTAAAGGAAAAGGACTATAGGGGAATTGGATGAGGAACAGATACATCAAAGGTAACTTCTGGTGCATGCAAATAGATAACAATGCTTCTGCAAATTGGAAAGCTTCATGAGAATAAGGGAAACACTTGCTTCATGCATTACAAAAGAAATAGCCAACGGAAGAGAAACTGATTTGTCGAAAGATCCTTGGATAACAGGTGAGTCCCTGATTAATATACTGGGACTTCACACTTTTTCAGACTATGGATGTCCAAACAAAAATGTGACAGACATTATTAATAACAATGAATGGAACTGCTCACTTCTACCAGTGAATCAAGACATCAAAGGAAAAATTCAGTTTATGTCAATATTCAGCGGTCGAGAAAATGATATTTGGGTATGGAAGCCAACAAGCAAAGATTTCACTACCAAATCAGTCTGGAAAGAGATAAGACATCGAGATAACAGAGTTGAGTGGAATAAAATAATATGGAATCATGCGAACGGTCCTAAAATGGCGTTTACGACCTACAAAGCTATTCTTGAAAGACTTCCCACAAAAGATAGACTTATGAAATGGGGGATTTTAACAGAGAAAAAATGCGAATTATGTAATCAAGAAGAAGAATCACATGATCACCTTTTCTTTGCCTGCAATTATTCGAACGAAGTGTGGAAACAATGCAAAACACAGGTAAATTTATCGCAGCAAACAAATACACTGGAGGAAGAAATAGCTCACCTGGTTCAGAGGGGAAATCGTGTAGACGAGGAATCCAAACTGGCTAGCATCGCGATCACTGCAACCGTTTGGAGTGTGTGGAAGGAAAGAAATCGTAGATTGTTTCAGGAAAAACACCGAAATTACACAGAAATTAGTAAGCTTGCGAAATATGAAATGCAATTGATAAAGAAGAGAGTCAAAAAAAGGGAAATTACCGCACAGGCACCAGATGAAGATCGTACTGAAGCAGCGGGTCAAAACCATCCATTGAGAGAAAACCCAGAAACAAGTTACTTAAGGCCGCCATGAGAAGGAAGATGAAGCAGAAGCAGTTTATTTGGGCAAATGTCGAGTTGTATTTTTCTGTCGGAATGGTTGTATATGCTGTTAGTACTGGGCTTTGTATTGGGCTGTGAACTTGGGCTCTAATTCCTTTAATAAAATCTTACCCATTAACAAAAAAAAAGTGTGTCGTCATGTTCGCTTATGTATCCTTTTTAAAATGAAATGTACTTTTATTAATCTTTGCAATGTATGCTCTTTTTCCCTTTTATATTGAATTTATAATTTGATATCAACTATTGAAATTTACTTCAAAATAATTAACGCAATTTTAAAAATATAGTATAAACAACCAATCATTCTATGTTCGCTGCCACGTTCACAACACAAAAGTACATTACCTTTACATTGAACTTTCTATGTTCATTCCTCGTTCATAATGCTCCTTTTAGGTGCTTCATTCGCTTCGCAAAGAATATACTCTAAATTGAGAAAACACCTATGAAAAGAAATGTAATGCGACTATTGAACATATATTCAAAATGAATTAATACTCTATATTAATTCCATTAGTTCATCCCTATTTTTTTATAGAAAAAGAAACGCCCACGTTATAAATAAAACTCCATATAAATATAGTGAATGACAAAGTTGTATTTTCTTAAAAGTAAAAATAGTATAAAAAACAAAATCACATACTTTTTAGGCACTAAGACATGCACTTTATTTTTCCGTGTGGAGGACAAAAATTGTATCGTAATAGAACAGAAGTCCAAATATTTCATATAAGGACACAATAAATTATGTTTGCCTTTTTTTTCAAACGATGGGCACTGGATGATGGAGAAGAGGTGCGGAAGTCTTCGGTAACAAGGTGTTATAGGTTCCGACGGCGACAATGATGGTGCCGTAGGTCTAGAGGCCCAGTAACTTTGGCTGTTGCGATGAAGGTCGGTCAGGGTTCAGGAGTTGGAGTGATAAGGTGGTTTCGAATGTGGAGTGCTCTGGTTGTTGTAGCAATGCGACGACAATCAAACTTGGAGTGCCCTAGCTGTTGTAGCAATGCGACGACAATGAAAAAACCAGGTAGGTTTCGGGATAATATAGTGATGGTAGTTATGGAGGAGCAATTTCAAGTTGGAAAAGAAGAAGATAACTATAGTAATGATACTGTCTAATATCATTCTATGTTTTTTTTAATAAATTAATTATGCATATTTCTGTTAGTGCTACTTTATTTCAACATTATCCAAATGTAGTACCATTTGTAGACAAAGTTTCTATATTTTAGCTTACAATGTTATTTCATAATAATATTCCACTAATTTTTGTAGCAGTTTTTTTTACTGTAGAAGCCTTCATGAGCAGCGGTAGCTTTTTTAGGGTATATGTGTATATTTAGCTAAAATTGTTGTTTTATAGTAATATTTACGAATTGTAGAAGGGTTTTATTGGCTATATTAGCATTTTTTAATTTGTAATTGCATTTTATGATTTATGGTACATTTTATAGAAATAAAAAATATTTTTTGATCTTACATCGTACTAACATTTTTTTGTTTAAATGCTATGATTTAGTAGCAATTTGTACTTTCTATTATTACCAACAAACTTTTAGTATAATGGTACTATATGGAATTATTTAGTATCTAGTATTATTTTTGTTGTAACTGATAATTGTCGGACATGTAGTAACAGTTTAGATGCTATTGCTTAATAGAATTTTGTGTTTACTGAATATAAAAAAGAATATAGCATTTATTTTTTGCTTTTACCATTTAATATTATTTCATGTTTAAATGTTGTTGCATAGTAGCATTTTGCATTTGCTAAATTTAAAAAAGGAAGTATAACATTTTTTTTCAAATACCTTGTAGTCGCATGTTTAGATGCTACTGTGTACATAGCAAGACTCTATATTTAATGAATTAAAATATATACTATTTATTTTTCTTTTACCTTCTACTGAATTTTATGACAATGCTATTATAAAGCAACACCTTGAATTTGCTGAATTTTATTTTTAAAAAAAGAGTATAATATTTATAAATTTAGCAATCATTTATGAATTATAGTAGCAGTTTTTGAACAACAACGACATTTCATTGATGTAATGTGTATTTTAGTTCACGTTCTATTTTATGTTAGGAAATCAAATCTATGGTTTCGATGACAATAACTATATAATGGAAATCGAATATGTATATATATTTCTATTTACAGGTAGTTGTTAAAGTAACATCACTAAAGAGACAAGAACAAGGCTCAAAGAACGTTACAAGAGAATACAAGTCAATAGGATCAATAGAGCAATGACACAGAAGCACAAAAACAACATGCACAGGGATCCGACATCTGGGTGCACTAGCCAGACTTCTGAAGAAATCCTCTGGATAATAAACCAGACAGGATCTGACGTCTGGTTAATGTACTTAGATGTCTAAAAGGCTACTGTATACAAAAAATATATAGGGCCAGACGTCTGAAACATATCCCAGACATTTGGATTTTCAGACGTCTGGAACTGAACTCGGATTATTCAAATGACAACTGCCGCACTTGAAAAGACATCTTCGCTTCTCTTTGCTGCAACTCTTCATCACCATTAGAAGCGACCATAGAACATTTGTTAATGAATGCAACTACTCAATGAATCTCCCTACCACTATAAATAACATCAAGAATCAAAGAGAAGAACTCACCTTACTCACCTGTGCTCTTTACTCTTATGCTCTGATATATTCTTGATCTTTAGCAATCATATACGTATATTTTACTCTTCCATATATATTCAAGAACTCCTCAATCAACATTCTCCATATATATATATTGGAAGCATTTGTACTTAATAGTCAATATCCGTGTTATAGAATACATACTTGACAAGAATAAGCTATTGTAACCTAGCCAATTCCTCCCGGCGAAGTAAGGGTGTTTGATAGTTGAATTCCGAAGGGGAGCTTTGGGACTGGATGTAGGACGAGAGGTCCAAACCAGTATAAAATCCTGGTGTGCTTAGTCTATATTTTACTTGATTAATTTTATATTAGTAGCATCATATAGTTAGTTACATATACTTGCATATACACTACACAATCCATCATATAGACTTTCAATTGGTCTCAGAGCAAGGTTTGATCAAAGTATAGTAACACGTTTTTGAATCATTTTAATATGGCAAGTATGTTTCAAGAAGGATAATCCATAGCACGACCTCCACTTTTTAATGGTTCTAACTATGCATATTGGTCAGCACGTATGAGAATTTTTATGGAAGCTAATGGTCTAGAAATTTGGTCAGCCACTCAAGATAAATATGAAGCACGTACTACTGCTATGAACACATGGACCGATGCATAAAAAACAGAAGCTTCTAATAATTCTAAAGCTATGAATGTTTTATTTTGCTTATTAGATAAAAACGAATTCTCACGTGTCATGTTATGTAACACTGCACTTGATATTTGGCGTACTTTACAAGCCACACACGAAGGCACAAATAAAGTTAAACAAACCAAGATTCCAATTTTACAAAATCAATTCTCATCATTTAAAATGAAACAAAATGAATCTACAGTAGATATGTACTCTAGATTTCAAACCATTCAACATGATTTAATGGCACTTGGAGTCAAATTCACAAATTTTGACTTAGTATCTAGAATACTCAATTCTTGAACTCTATAGTGGGAAAGAAAAGTATTAGCTATCGAAGAAGCTAATGATCTCTCAACACTCTTAGTTGAAGAATTGATAGGAAATTTAATGTCCTATGAAGCTAATTTGCAGGCACGAAAAGAATTAAATTCGGAAAAGAAGAACATAGCATTCCCAACAACAAATGAAGACTCCGACTTAGACAAAGAAGAAATTGTTTTTATTGCCAAAAATTACAACAAATTCAAGAAGTTTATGAAAATGATTAAATTTTAGAAAGGAGGAAAATCAATCTCAACGAATCAAACATCAATTAAATGCTATGAATGTGATCAATTTAGACATATGAAGAAAGACTGTCCCAAGCTCAATAATGATAAAAAGAAGAACAAAATTGAAAAGTTCAAAAAGAAGAAGGCTTTCAAAGTAACATGGGATGACTCGGATTCTTCATCATCTGAAAGTGATAGCAATAGTGACGAAGAACAAGCTAATGCGTGTTTATGACACCAACTGATGAGGTATGTCCCGAACTTAGCTATGACGAATTATTAGAACTTAGCATGGAATTAGATGATAAATTTAGACAAATTAAAAAATTGAATAAAGAACATATAGCCAAAATAAATAGATTAGAACTTGAAGTAGGAATGTTGAAAGATGAAAAAATTATCTTAGAAGAAGAACTAGAATTATCTCAAAAAAATTGATAGAAAGTGAGGTTATTACTATTGATTTTGATAAAACTAAAATAGTAAAGGATAATTTGTTAGAAGAAAATGTCAACTTGAAGAGCAATATTGAAATACTGAAAATTGATAATTTAGAATTAAGAGAAAAATTAGATAAAATTACAAATAATGTTTTAAAATTTAATGAAGGAAAACAAGATTTGGAAAATCTTATCAAAACCTTAAAACCATCAGGTAATAGAAATGGAATAGGATTTAAAAAAACCTCTAAACAAAAAGGAAATGATGCTAAGAAATATAGTTATAAGAAGACTAAAAGTTTACCTAAGTTTAATATGAATACCAGAAATATGAAAATTTGGATTCCTAAGACAAATAATAATTTGATTAGACAAAAGCATATTAATAATTTCTTAGAGAATGTAGTCTATAATAAAAATTATATTTATAAAGGTACCAAACTGTCTTAGGTATGACTACCTTCTTCTAACATCTAGGACTCTAACAAAGTATATGAGTATCAATTAAAACATCTTTTACTTTGCAGGTACCTTAAATAAAAAATAAGGAGAAATGGATACTAGATAGCGGATGCTCCACGCATATGACCGGAAATTCAAAAATGTTATCAAATATAACATACATCGATGGTAGAACGGTAACCTTTGGAGATAATTCAAAAGGATATATAGTAGGCATTGGAGAAGTCATCAACTCTAGTATTTCTAATTCTCCTATAATTACAAATGTTTTATTAGTAGAAAATCTAAAACACAACTTACTAAGTATTAGTTAATTATGCGATATAGGTTTTCAAATAAATTTCGAAAAAGATAGATGTAATATTTTCGATAATAACAAACAACTTATATCTGAAGGTTTTAGAAACAAAAATATTTATGTATTAAACATGAATATAAATAAAAATTCAAATATATGCTTAACCGTCAAACATGATCATGGTTATGGCATAAACGATTTTGTCATATCAATTTTAAATTTATTAATAAATTGGCAAAGTATGACCTAGTTAGAAGTTTACCTAAAATATATTACAAAGTAGAAAATTTATGTGATGATTGTCGAATTTGAAAACTAAAGAAAAGCTCTTTTAAATCTAAAATAATATTCTACAAAACTACCATTAGAATTATTACATTTAGATTTTTTTGGTTCAACACAAGTACGATCTATAAATCAAAACAAATATGTTTTCGTAATAGTTGATGATTTTTCAAGATATACGTGGACTTTATTTTTAAAACATAAAAGCAATACCTTTGGTATGTTTGAAATATTTGCTCAAAGAATTAAATCACAAATGGACTTGAAAATTAAAAATATTCGAAGTGATCACGGAGGAGAATGTGAAAATGATCTTTTTACTAATTTTTGCAATAAGAAAGGAATAAGCCATAATTTTTCTTTTTCTCGCACACCTCAACAGAATGGTGTAGTAGAAAGAAAAAATCATACGTTACAAGAATGTGCACGAACACTACTGAATAGTAGTGGTCTACCAAAACACTTTTGGGCTGAAGCTATTGCCACAGCTTGTTATGTGTTAAATCCAGTAACCATACGTCCTATGACTAAACAAACTTGTTTTGAAATATATTTTTTGGAATAAATCCTAAAGTCACATTTTAAAACTCTCGAATCAAGATGTTTTATATTAAATACAGAAGATAATTTAGGAAAATTTGATCCGAAGGCCAATGAAAAAATCTTTGTTGGATATTCAAATCGAAGCAAAGCACATAGAATTTTTAATAAACGAAATAATACTATTGAAGAAAGTTTACATGTTTCGTTTAACGAAAATTTTATTAATAATCATATTAATGATGATGAAGAAATAATTCCAATAACAAATACAACAAACTCTATTAATAATGATACAAATGTGCAAAATAATACTTTGATATCATCCCCTAGAATTGTTAAGGATCATCCAAAAGATAATATCATTGGAGATCTAAATTCTAGAGTAATTAGAAATCAACTTAATCAAATAAGCCACATAGAATTTATATCGAATTTTGAACCAAAAAATTATAAAGAAGCTTCAAATGATAATTTTTAGATAATAGCTATGCAAGAAGAATTAAATCAATTTGAACGTAATAATGTTTGGAAATTAGTACCAAGACCTAAAGATCAATCGGTTATAGGAACAAAATGGGTATTTAAAAACAAAGCAGATGAAAACGGAAATATTGTTAGAAATAAAGCACGTTTAGTTGCTCAAGGCTATAATTATGAAGAAGGTATCGACTACGATGAAACCTTTGCTCCAGTAGCAAGATTGGAGGCCATTCGTACATTACTCGCCTCTGCAACTCATCACAATTTTAAACTATTTCAAATGGACGTCAAAAGTGCTTTTCTAAATGGTTATATTAAAGAAAATGTATATGTAGGACAACCTCGTTATTTGTTCACGAAAAATATCACAACCATGTTTTTTAAGTTACACAAAGCATTATATGGATTAAAACGATCCCCTCATGCATGGTACAAACGTCTTAAAAATCACCTAATTATGTGTGGTTTCCAAATAGGAAAAATCGATACAACTTTATTTATTAAATGAGAAAATAACGACATTTTAGTAGTACAAATTTACGTTGAGATATTATACTTGGTTCAACCAACGAAAATCTATGTGATCAATTTTCAAATATTATCACATATGGGAGAATTAAATTTCTTCCTAGGTTTAAAAATAAAACAACTTGAAAATAGTATTTTTATTCATCAAGAAAAATATTGAAACGATCTATTACGTCGTTTTGAAATGGATAAAACTTCAAGCAAACCAACACCAATGAGTAATACTGTTCACTTAGAAAATGATGATAACGGAAAAGATTTTGAGGAAAAATTATATCGTAGCATGATTGGCTCTTTACTCCATTTGACGGCTAGTCGCCCCGATATTATGATGAGTGTATGTCTTTGTGCTCGATTTCAAGCAAAACCAAAATAATCTCACCTAAGAATTGTTAAACGTATTTTACGGTATTTATCTAGTACAAGAGATTATGGTTTGTTTTACCCTAAAGGATCATCGTTTAAAATGGTTTCATATAGCGATGCGGATTTCGGTGGATGTAGAACAGATCGCAAAAGTACTAGTGGAACATGTCATTTTATCGGACAATCGTTAGTTTCATGTTTTAGCAAAAAGCAAAACTGTGTTTCTTTATCTACTTGCGAAGCCGAATATATCTCAGCAGCTCTAGCATGTGCACAAGTGATATACATGCAACAAACACTTACGTATTTTGGTGAAATTATCAATAAATCTTCAATATATTGTGATAACACGAGTGCAATAAATTTATCAAAAAACCTTGTCAATCACTCGCGAACTAAGCATATAGATATACGACATTATTTTTTATGAGACAATATTGAAAAAGGAACTATTTCATTAGAATATGTAAATACCAAAAATCAAATAGCAGACATCTTTACAAAACCACTAAATGAACAAACTTTTATTAAACTCCGACATGATTTAGGGATTTGCTCTCTTCATGATCTACTCACTTAATAATCACTCCTTCATTTAGGCTATGATTAGTCATTAGTTTTTCTATCCACAAATTGTAATTAATAAATTCTGCACCTTTGGTTTTTTGGTTAGTCAGTTTTTTTATGCAAAACCATAAAATTTTAGGCTATTTATAGAAAAATTGCCTATTTCAGACGTCCAGATATGGACCTCAGACGTCTGAAACTCTGATATACCTCGAATTTTTTAGTATTGTGCATATGTCAGACGTCTGTTATACCCTCCAAACGTTTGAAAATTTGCTCTACCTACTAGAAATTGAAATCAGACTATTTCAGACATCTGAACTTCGTCCAAACGTCTGAGTTATGTTTCTGCCACCAAGTTTTAAAAACTTAACATATTTCAGACGTCTGAAATTTTACCCAGTCGACTGAAAAAACTCTCTGACTATCAATTCTTTAAAAAATTCGATCAAACCAGACGTCTAGCAGATAAACCAAACAACTTAAGTTATCTACTATATTCGAATTAGGGCAAAATCACCAGACGTCTGAAATTCAATCGATACTTTAAAATCATCCAGATAACGTCATTCTTTTTAACTTTCATTTCTATTTTCAACTACAAATTATCTACGGGAGATTTTTCCCTCTTTACTCTAAAAAAATCATTTTATCTTGCAACCTTTCGATCAAGATGCCTCCTAGAACTAAAATTCCTAAAATATCCAAACGAAAACAAGACCAACCAACATCATTCTCAAATCCTAAAGTATGCTCGGATGATCAAATCGAAAGATGGATGAATTGAGCATCACACTCAATCAAGAGATATGAGGATATACAAAAGAAAAAGCATCACACGGGTCCATTTTATAACCTATTTAAATTTCCAATGTATGATTTGGATGAAATGTGTGAGAATGTCGGACTAGAAACATTGATATCATTCACTCCCAATGACATCCAAATCGATCAATTGGCAATATTTCTTTTTTATGCAAATTTGGATAGCACTTCGGTATGGAACTCTGAAGATGAAGATAATTGGCTATGATCTAGCGTGTATGGCAACACGATTGGACTCACTCCTGGCATAATAGGTGGAACTCTTGGATGTTCTGACACAGGCGAAGATTTATACAATATTATCGATATGCGCTTCAAACCAAGGAATAGTATAACACATCAAATTTGGGAGGATGAAATGCCAAAATTTGCCTCTAAATATCTACGTCCAAAAGCACGACTTCTTACTCGAATGATAATCAATATCATCGTTCCAAGAATGGGAAGTCATGAGAAAATAATCTAGTTATTGCACAAAGCCTTATATGCTCTATTTAGCGGAACAAGGGCAAATTGGGCCAAATTCATCTTTGACGAGCTTAAACATTTTTGGACTCTATCATTGCCATCAATCATCTACCCCAAATACATCATGTGACTTCTACGTGCACATAACATCCCTTCCTACCTATCAACTTTTGAAGAAACTTATCCAAAATATGCTTCCACAAAGTTTTTTTTTCACTAATGCACTTACCGGAGATTCCTTCGAAATTTATGTCTTTTGAAGGTTGGATGCACAATCGTCAAACCAGACAAGTTGAGCCTCCACCACAACCACAAATTGAACCATTACAAGAGGGGGAACAACATCGTGAGACAACTCCTCCTCCTCTTGCACCATTTGACTATCCAACCCAGGATGAGATTGTCGAGACTCGAACAGAAACAAATCAAATGAAAACGTTCGAGATCTCACCCTCAAAAATCAACATATATTGTCTCAAAACCAAAAAAAATTAGCTAAGCGAATTGATAGCTTTGAATCTTCTTTTGCCACACGCCTAGTAATAGTTGAAGAATCACTTTCAACTGTCCTATTAGTTCTCAAAGAAGTACTTCAATTGGTTCGCGTTCCGGCACCTCCTTTTGAAGGCTGGACAACCCCATTACCTTCTGCTCCCGCGAAACATTTCAAACTTTCTGAGAGAACCTCTAAAACAAGATTCGACATCTCCTACAAAGCCTATCTCTTCCCAAAAAGAAACATGAGATGATCAAGAAAAAGCTTCTCCGAAGGAATCATAGATTTTAGGATTTTTGAATTTCAACTCTTGTATTATTGGCAAAATCTATGAATGTAATCAATTTCGAATTATTAATGAAATTTTCTTTTGTGTGTTATCTTTGACACGATTGGCTCAAATTTTATAATTCTTTTTGATAGCCAAAGGAAGAGAAATATAAGTATAATAATAAAACATTAGAAATAAGCACATATTCAGGGGAAGATTTATAAATTATATATAAATACAATGTATAGTTGTCATCATCAAAAGGGGGGAGACTGTTAGGAAATCAAATCTACAGTTTTGATGACAACAACTATACAATGGAAATCGAATATGCATATATATTTCTATTTACAGGTAATTGTTAAAGTAACATCACTAGAGAGACAAGAACAAGGCTCAAAGAACGTTACAGAGACTACAAGTCAATAGGATCAACAGTGCAATGACACAGAAGAAGAAAAAACAACATGCACAGGGATCAGACGTCTGGATGCACTAGCCAGATGTTTGAAGAAATCCTCTGGATTATACACCAGACAGGATCAGACGTCTGGTTAATGTACTCAGACGTCTGAAAGGCTACTTTATACAAAAAAAAATATAGAGCTAGACATCTGAAACATATACCAGACGTCTGGAACTGAACTCGGATTTTGAAATTCAAATAACAATTGCCGCACTTGAAAAGTCATCTTCGCTTCTCTTCGTTGCAATTCTTCATCACCATCAGAAGCGACCATAGAATACTTGTTAATGGATGCAACTACTCAAGGAATCTCTTTACCACTATAAATAGCATCAAGAATCAAAGAGAAGAACTCACCTTACTCACCTGCACTCTTTACTCTTATACTCTGATATATTCTTGATCTCTAGCAATCATATACTTATATTTCACTCTTTCATATATTCAAGAACTCCTCAATCAACATTCTCTAGATTATATATTGGAAGCATTTGTACTTAATAGTCAATATCTGTGTTATAGAACACATACTTGACAAGAACAAGCTATTGTAACCTAGCCTATTCCTCCGGACGAAGTGAGGGTGTTTGATAGTTGAATTCCGAAGAGGAGCTTCGGGGTTGGACGTAGGACGGGAGGTCTGAAACAGTATAAAATCCTGGTTTGCTTAGTCCATATTTTACTTGATTAACTTTATATTAGTTGCATCATATAATTAGTTACATATACTTGCATATACACTACACGACCCATCATATAGACTTTCATTTTATACTATTATCTATTAACTATAATAGTAGTTTATGAGCTATTTTACAATTTTTTAGTTTGTAGTAACCGTTTAAGGATTATAGTAGCATATTATAATGAAGCATGTGGTATTGGATTATAATACTATTTTATGCTAGCATTTTATGAATTATAGTAATATTTTTAGATGAATTAAATGTGTATATTAGTTTATTAAGTTATATATTGGCAGTATTTTTGAATGTATTTTTTTTATGGTTCTACCTTCCAGTACCGTTTTATGATTTTTATAAAAGTGGAACCATTTTTATTTTTGAAAATTAATTATAATATTTTTCATAAATTGTTTTATACAATACTGCATGGTAGCATTTTTGTTTGTTGAAATAAAAATAATATAGCATTTATTTTTCAATTATTCCTTGTAGTAGCATATTTAAATGCTACGCATTTCTTATTTACCGAATCAAAAAAAAAAATAGTATTTATTTTTTCCTATAATGCTACTATGTAGTAGCATTTTGTACCTGTTATTTCCTAAAAAGGTAGTTTTATTATTGAACTATTTTCATACGCAGCTGATATGTTTTTCGAAAAAAAAAACATATGTTATACGATATAGTATCACTTTTTTACTTGCTACTATTTTTTGCTACGATGAGAAATTATGGCAAAAGAAAAGGATAAAGTTGAAAAGTCAAGGTGATGCAGCAGTTAGTGGTGTAGCATGCATTGAGTATACAACAAGGTTTCGTAAGGTGCGACATTATTCGACATTGGAAAATTAGGGTTTCATATGGCACGGAGTTAGCCGACGTTGAAAAAATGGGATGTCTAGCTAGCGGATGAGACAGCTAGATGGCCAAGGTTGGTAGTGACGTAAACAGCTCGAGGAGTAGCGACGACTGATGTGGCAATGGTAGAAGAGAGTGGGTGCACGGATAGCAGAGGAAGACGGAGCCATGATTAGGGTTATGGAAGAGGAAAATACATTATTTGTTCTGTCCTCTTAACTAATTTGAAGTTGGTGTCTTAGAGAGTAGAAAAGTTCAAATTTGTCCCTAATGCAAAATGCCCCTTTCTTAAATCAGTTGCTGTTGTAATTTTTAAAACAAAATTTTAGCAGTGCAACCAAAAGATTTGTGGATATCAGGATATGCTTAATTAATCGATACATGGTGGTAAACAATAAACATAGCCTACACGGCAAGCAAAGATAGAAAGCAAAATTTTCTCCGTTTATACCATGTTTTAAGCATGGAAGAAAACCCTCTAAAAGTGACAACGCACCAAATAAAGAATGATTATTTAGTATCATCTACTAATTACTATTTTAATGGCCTTAATCAGCTGTATTTGAAGTTCAGCTAAATATAAAGATTTAAATACTATCAAGCACTAATTGCGTGATAACGAGAACTTGTTCGAGAATGAGAATAACTTGTGATCGCATTTAGTAGCAAAGATAAAAGAAACGAAAAAGAAGTTAGGAAGTGGGAATGAAATGCGATGGAAGTTTATTATTATTGTTATTTAATTTGTTAGTATTTTATATTTATGATAATTGTTTGATACTATTTTGAACTAAATATTAAAACTAAATTTATTCAAATAACTTAATATTGCTATTTAATTAATTGATATAATATCATCCGATGAAATATTTATTATCCAAAATTTGAAAACAGCAAAGTGAAATTTAAATTAATCCAAAAAAATATATTAAAACATGTAATGCTAGAAGGCATATAATACAAAAACGGAAAACACCCAATTTAAAAAGCATAATAATAGATTGAAGGACAAACTTTGCATAAATTTTAGCCCAATTAAACAATATAAATCTTTAATTCCAACGTCAAACTTTTACGATAATTTTATGGCTAATATTGTTCATACACCGTAATTTACTACACATACACCGAAAAATTTACAAAATCGTATACACCATTCTTTTACTTAATATACATCACACATATTACAATTTACCCTTATTTTGAAACAAACAAAACAATTATATAATTTTACTAATTATCTCTCATGCATTACTCAAATTAAGGAACCTATTCCGGAAATTCTACAAATTCACTTTGGAAAATATTAAATGAATACTTCAAATTGAATTTAAATTTATTAAACAATTTTTATATTGAAATTCAAATTTAAATCTCAATGCTAAAATATTCAATAATTCAAAATTTTATGTCAAATTTAAACATGATTCAGTTTATGTAAATGATAAAGAGAACTTAATACTCTATGAATCATATTAGCATTGGTATTGAATCTTAAAAATTATAATTTGAAGTGAAATATCAAATGGATTATGCATGAATACAACTTGATATTTTATCAATAGCATTTCATAACTGAGAAGAATTTAAATTTAATTTATCAAATAATATGATGAAATTTTAGTAACTTTATGAAAAAAATTATTGACTATATACAATGTGGATAAAGAGGATTTGTGTATTGTAAATTTTTCATTCTTTAATATTGGTATTAACTTTTTGTTAAATAAGAGCATTTTTATCTTATGTTTTATTAAAAATTTCATGGTGTAAGTAAAGTTATTTATGGTGTAGGAATATAATTAGTCTAAATTTGTCACAAAACCTTTTTTTTATACCCAAATGACAACATGTAATTCTACTTATACATCTCTACTATTAATAAATAGACCTCTACTATTAGTAAAGAGAATTCAATGAATAAGATTTTCAATGTCCTTTCGAAATTTCAGAAATACCCCAATCTATTAACGGAATCTCATCACTGATTTGCAACATGCACATCTTCTTCAACTATTTATCAACGGAATTTTACTACCAATTTGTCACCGAAAGCTACTAACAAAACAACTTGAAATAAAATTATTGTGACTACCAAAACATTTACAGTTACACCACACATCCATCCACCTAATTTTTTATTAAATAAAATATAAATATCTAGCTATTAGATGCACGAACATATGATTTATACTTGTATTGTTATTTGACAATATGAACACAATTTTTTTTGATGAAGAACATTGATATTACAAATTGTGATGGACATGTAGCATTTTATAAATTGACGGAGGGTTATCGTGTTATTTTTTCACTGATTAATTTGCGTTGAAGTTAATGCAATTGATTAATATGATAATACAACTCATAACGTGCATGTAGCATTTTATGAACTAGAATTTCATAAGGGCATATCATGTTATTTTTTCATTTACAAATTCGTACTGTAGTTAAGATGTAATTTATTAATACGATGATTTCATGCGATTGAAGCATTTGTTAAATAGTTCTTAGTGTTACATTTCTACTGCCGTTTCTAAATAGCATTCTAAGGATTACGCTTTTCTAAAAACTAAAACATCAAATATAGGTTTGCAAAGCAAAACCATAAAGAATATATATTTAGAAAGCATATTAATTTGATTATAAAAACCTACGAAGACAACATAGTTTCTGTCAAAATTGGAATTTAAATCCATGACTCTACCGAAATAAATATACATTTTTTATCTGGATTGAAATTAGAATTTGCAACTTCATATGTAAAAAGATATTTTCCTCAAGAATATGATTCAAACTCATGACCTATAGCCTAAACACAAGGATATTTTAAAAAATTCGCATTTGAGAAAAAATACACGGAATAAGGATCCGTCTCTTATTTTGAAATTTAATACATGGAAACCTATTTTAAATTACCCCCTAAAATTACTTTAAAGACGATTCTTATTATTGATTTTTAAAAAACACCAAATATGCACTTAATACAATAAAAATTGAACTCTTCTTTTCTTTTTAAATCCAAATGTGCAAATATTAAGTTCTAACGATAAATTTTTAATGAAATTAAGAGTAGATAATCATTTTTGAAAAGAGTCCGCTATATGTCTTGAAATTTAGAAATGGTGTTTTATCGCATTTTCCTAAAAAAGTATGTAAAATCGACATAATAATATTATTAAATCATCACAAATTGCAAAAATAATTTCATATTTGGAATGAAAACATGAGAAAGCTTTATGATTATCCAATCAACTAAAACATCTCGCTAGCTTTGACCACAGAAACATCAAGCATGTCACTGTCCCAATTACATTGATAAATGGTTGGTCTAGTCAAAAAGAAAGGAGCCTATCAAAATGAGACCCCCACAAAATAAAAGAGAGCATGCAATGCATGACATTAATTGACATAACAAGGGAAAAAAGTATCGTTATGTAGAAGAGAATAATAATTCATAAATAAGGAAAAAGACACTCGAGAAAAGCAGAGCAAAATAAAATACAAAAGCGAACACTTTCATTCTGTCCACATCTGCAACATCAATTATTGAGCCATGGATGTTGTACTCTGGACGCATGGCACTACCTTAAGCCAGAAGTACTCTTTGGCGTGCACCAATTATGGATTTCCTTTTCAAAGTATAATTTCTTTAGTAGATTCAATTCATGCAAATTCTGCTCAAAAAAATTATACAGGTTTTGCTTGTTATAAGTGGTCCTTTTTTCTTTTTTTTTTAAATTATACTTCACAAGTGTAACATCACAAAATTCTTTTTAACACGCGTACTTTGAAATATTGTGTTATGCATGCAAGATGTCTAATTTGGTCTAAAACATACCACCAAAGCTGTGTAAAGAAAAGATAAGCTAAGAGCTAGCCCTGAACCAAAGCAAAATAATAACATTAGCGCATGATGATATCCACTTGAATAGTCCAAGCACTAAACAGAATAGGGTCAACAGCATATGCACTGAACAAAATGGTCTACAGGTAAATTATTCAAAGGCATTTTGATAACCAAATGCAAGTCCTACAATATAGTGATCTGAAAACTGAATGCAAGATCAAGGTGGGATAGAGGTATGCAAACCATACAAAAATAACAAGGATAATATAATTGAACAGTATATGGAGCTTCATATAAATTTCAGGCAGGGGTTACTTTGTGAGTGAATATACTTGGATTTCGAGGCCTCCAAAGTCCCAGCCTATACTTGTGAGTATACTTCAATATCAATTTCCTCTGCATTGCAGAAAATAAACACATATTAGTACAATATAGACAGGGTCAGCATGAAATCTAATGTTGTAGTAGGTTTTGTTGCACATCACCCTCACATCATTATAGATAGAATTTGTAAAAAAATTGTGCATAGTTACATTTCTGTACAAAGTTCCATATTTTTTAATGTCATATAAGAAAGTAAAACATCAAGAACGTAAAGGAAGCAGATGACCCTGTAAATTAATTGGTCAACAGTACTGGAGTATCTTCAAGTAAAATGCGAATCTTCATTAGCTGTTTCTATAATCAAAATGTGAAGCTTCATCAGTTGTTCCTATAACTAAACTAATTCTGTAGAGGATTCCCTGCTCCAAACAGAAATTAATGGGCAGAGTGAAATATACTGTGGAACACACTTTCTCACATACGGACACTTTCTCACATGGATCTGATGTATTTTTCTCTCCCTAATACTGATCATGTGTCCCTAAACCATGAACTTGGCTCTAGCTCAGCTTGCAAATCTGACTCTAGGTCGATCTCGTGATGTAAATGATTCAAGTCTAAGTGGAGCTTTACAAATTCCCAACAATGGGGTGGGGTGGTGCTGAACACCTCAAAATTCCAAGTCACCCAAGTGCCCCCAACAAACAATTTCAGTTGCTCCAATAGCCAAGTTATCCGGCATTATTAATGTCTGATAAACTTGGCTAAATTACAGCCACACAGTTCGCGATCCGTGTGCTCTGCACTGTGAAATCACAGCCACAAGTTTAATTTGGTGCACAACATTAAAATTGCCAGATAAATAGGCAATTAAAGTATTATTTATCATCACGTGCCAAGCTATCCAGCATTATTAATGTTGGACAATTAGCTGCATTTAGCTATCTCACTGATAAAGTCGTCAAAGCTACCTTGACAATCACTTGTGACCCCAAAATAGGATGGCAACCATGACAGTCACTAGTGACCCCAAAATATGGCTTACTGACTTGGCAGTTACTTGTGAGTCCAAAATAGGGCTCACTGACCCCTGTTGGTAATGCTCAAACCAGTTGCATATAAGGGCAAACACAGCATAGTCCACTTGGCCCATCTAAACCTTTCAAGGTTTGGTAATATTTGCTTAGTAGTTATATCATCAAAAACAATCTGATACCCGATATTTGACATCTAATCTGCGTTAATTAGTTGGATATCCCGTTTTATGAGTATATAATAAAAGCAGGATCAGCCCAGAGGGCAGTCCATCAAGCCCAAATGCTAGAGCAACCCCAAGCCAAAGACACACATACATACATAGATACACACACATACATATACATGTATGTATATGAACAAGGATCGACGCCACCTCAATTTTCCTTAATTTCCACCATAAGTTCTGATTTAAATAATAATACTTACTACAATGTAGTGGAAAGAGAGAGAACTATTATTATTTAAATCGTAACTTCTAGTGGAAATCAAGGGATTAGAGATGAAGTAAAATTGAGGTGTACCCGATAATCGTCCTATATATTTACAGAGGCGTGTGTGTATGAGATAGGATCAATAACCCATTTTATTTAACATCATTTGTAGCCTCCTGATATCAGCCACGGATTTACATTTAAATATCTAATCCATGCGACAGAAGAGAAAAAGAACAAATATTTTAATAGAAACATGTGGCTGATATCTTAGCTATAGAAATATAAGGCAAAGATCGACTATACGTCATTCTTGCTACACCTCTATTCCTTCTTATTTCAGCCACGTTCTGATATGACAAGAGAGAGAAAATATATTATTTAAATCGGAATGTGTGGTTGAAATCCGATGAAATAGAGATGTAGCAGATATGAGGTGTAGCAGATCTTTGCCACCATACTCACACACACACAAAAATCTTCCACGTGAGTAGTTGTAGTATGTTGGTAAGTTGTCCTAAAATATTTAGGATTTGAGCGAGGACACGGTATATGTGACACAATTCGCTTTAAATATGGTAGGCTGCTATGAGATTTTTACATGCATTGTCGGACTTGGCTTTTGACGTTTGGTTTACTGATCAAGTTTCTAAACAATATCAGTAATGAGGTAAGACTGTGTGCAACTTGCTCACCCCAGATCCCTGCTTAAACTAGAGCATTATGCACTAGATAGAGAAAGACTAAATGTTGTTTTGTAAAAAAAATATATTAGGAGTCAACCTTTGAAAATCCTTGTACATAAATGACAATATTAACTAATAAGATCAATTTATAGCACAAACTCAATATAAGGAAAAAAATGTGCAAGTCAATATTTTATGCTAGACAAATTGATGTATATATTTTTTTCTTTTCTTTTATGTGTCAAAATAACCATTGTTTGCATGTTTCAAAACATAGATATCTCTACTTATATTTTCTTGAATTTTACTATTATATTGTCTGGCAGTATCATAGTTCAATGCATTTTTATTTACTATGCTCACCTGAGCTAACCTTAATATTCATCCAACTAGAGCTAGAGATTAAAATATTGGCTTGCTTCTTCATTGAGCTAAGATATGGACCATGTCGCTCAGGATTTACAGTTAACCCAAAATCGACTAGATGCCAGCTCCATATCTTCCCACGAATTTCGACTCCAGGCCAAAAAACAAAAGTGCAAGGTTCGAAATTCCGGTTCCATTTCGGTCATCTGAGATTTTTGAATTTTTGGTTCCGTTTTGGAAATTCCGTTTCAGTTCGATTCCAGATTTCGTTGCTCTTTCAAACTTATATTGACATAACTACATCAATAAATAGTTCAATACTACAAATCAGTTTAATTTTAATTATGATTAGTAATTATAATTGTAATTGAATTTTCTGTTGTTGGAGTAAACTGATGTATAATTGTAAACTAATTGGGCCAAATATTGAAATAGCATTGAATGTAAACACATAAAATAAAAAAATCAAACACAATCCTTTAAACATGGCCCAAGTTCAATACAAATTAAACTATTTTCTGCTCCAAAGATCCATCCCTGCTTTTATAAAAAAAAAAGGAAAACTCTAATGATCCCAAAAAAAATCAAAAACAAAAAAACTATGCCGCCTCTCTTCCTTATTTTTCTACAACTTTCTCTCTTCCATACTCGATTTTGGTTCTCTTTCTCAGTCTCAGGTACTCATCTGTAGATATGATCAATTTCCTTTCTCTTGGCTAAGCTTTCCAAATTTACATTTCTAGGCGAATTGTGGTCCGATCATCACTAGAACCGGAATGAAATGGTCAGGATTCAGGCATGATGGCCGAAATCTCAAAACATGCAAAGGCCTTTTTAATCCATACAGCAACTTAATTTTACTACGAGGTCAATTATGCACAAAGCAAGTAGATTTTTGTCAAAATACATAATCAAACGCTTCCAAAGTTGAGGTGTCGAATAGAAGATCCTAGGATCATACGATCCTTTTAGAATAAGGAAAAAAATAAACATACTTCTTTATTCTAAAGTGAGGTGAGATTAGCAAAGAGAATTGTATTTACCAGTTATCATTCCCCTGAAAATACAACTCCAAATATATGTGCTTCATTATTCAATTTTTTCAAATATTTGCCCCAACATGGAATGATTCCCTAGCAGTGACATTTCCACATTGAAAGATGTTTCATCAAGTGAAATTAACTAAAATATTCATATACAAATTTGTCTTAATTTTATAAACACAGTAAAATCGTTTTTTTCAAGCCCTAAATTAAAACGAAACCCTTCAACTTGCAAAATTTTCAACCTTATAGCTCTCACTTCCTGCATTAACATTTTGCCTCCATCGCAAAGCTGTCCGCTTCGTGGATTCCACACCTCTGTGCAAATGCAGCAATACATGTTTGAGAGAAATGAAGCGTTAGGCATCAAGAAATTTAGGACTGAGGTTTTTTTCGTTTTTCCGAATTTTTCCTTTCGATTTTTCCTACATTTCTGTTTACCGTGAATTTTCAAAAAAGTAGTTTTGAGAAAAATTCCTTCCCATTGAATTCAAAAATCGTAGAATCGTATGATTCAAAACGCGTTTCAACTCGAAACATACCCTCTTCGATTCAAAATTCAATTTGAATCGCAACTGTGAAAAATCGTATGCGTCAAAGTGAAATCGAAAATATCGACACCTGTAATTAAATCGCAATTCAAATCCTCACATCGTAGGTGCAAATTCTGGAAATCTCAAAAGATTATTTTTGAAATATGAGAATATCTATTGAAATTGGGGGAAATGAAGCATCAATTTGAGCTCAATAAATTATTATTATATTGAAATCTGAGAAATTGCTGTTGAAATTGAGGAAAAGCAGCAAAGTGAAGTAGGAGAGAGGTAAACAATATATTATATTGTGCTCTCTTTATCATCTTTGTTCTCTTCTCTCTTTCTTTTTAACTCGAAGAATATGAAGCTGCCATAATTAGGTCGACATGCAAAGAGAAATTAGGTTGATATGCTGCCAAAATTGCTAAAATCTTTAATAATAGTTGTAATATATTTTACGTCACATTTTTTTAGTGTAAACGTGAACTATCCAAAATGTTCTTAGAAAAATAACAAATAACTGAACAGATTTAAAAAGTCAAAACATTTATCCATATTTGTTGAGTCAAAGTTTTATCCTTAATTTGCGCAAAATAAAAGCATTCTTTTTAATATCTTTCTCATTATTGAATATAGGAGGTAAAATACTATATTACTTTGAATTAGGCTCAGCACCGCCATTAATGAAGTGTTAAAAAAAGGATCGTACAGTGATAGAACTGTTATTACATTGAGTTAAGGTTAGCACGAAGAAGTTTCTCGATGGGTAAGTGGTTATATGCTTGTTGGCCCATGAACTCGTTAACATATTAATTAGTGGGCTGGATTATGAAGCTATATCATGTATTTGTATATATTGTACACTTGTATTTATTTGCAATAACAAAGGAAACACTCAACTCTTAAAATAATACTTTATTAGAATTACAAATCTTCGATGATATTAGAAAATTGTGTTTTTTAGTGGTTGAAAAATTGGAAGATTTTAAAATTTTATAGTTGTAACACCTTTGGTTAAACAGTTGTATAAATTATTTTCTCTTACACTTATGAAACACGTGTCATTTGTAAAAAAAATCATTTCACACACAAAGTGTGTGCCGTTAAACTCATAATTGATAAATACAAAAGCTAATTAAGTTGCTTAATTACCCTTTTATATAAACCCGTTTGAATCCCGTTTCAATTCATAATTTGAACTTTGCGATTTACAATCTGAATACCATATTGAAATCTTTGTTCCTTCAGACAACTGACGGAAAAAATCAGAAACTTCCACAGTTTTCATGGAATTTCATTTCCTTTCAATTATATTGCTTCAACTTATTTGATTGGACTGTTAAACGGAACGAATCAGATCATAAAAGAATTGGACAAAAATTGATCCAATCCATTTATGCTCCATTCAATATAATAGTAGATCCGACCCAACCCACTTAACATATGAAATACCCATCTAACAAAATTAGAATTAAATATTGAAGATTTTGAAAAATATATTAAAAAGTTCTAATTTTTACTTTTTGAATTACTAAAATGATCTAAATTCAAATTTCCAAATTCTAATTCTAATTTTCATCAAAATCAAAGTTTAGATGGGGTGTAGCCTGTTATTTACCAAACACAACTGGTAGTGGTCATGAAGAATTAAATCATACGTTCATAATATGAAGTATCTAAGTGTTCCATATTGTTTGTCATATAGATGCGATTTCATTGGTCAAAGTCTCATCTGATTGTGAGTCAATATGAAAAAGTTACTGCAGTTTGAACGAAAAAATAGTGAATTCTGCCTAGTCGATCGAGTGCAAACTTTCAAAATTTAGATTGTAATGAGTAAATTTTTACATGACTATCTAGTGATTTAGAGAAAATGGATTATCAAAGTACTTTTCAAGTCAGAGCTTATATCTTGGGACATAGTTTGTTATTTGTCAAGTACGATCGTTAGTCACCGTAGAAAACTACAGCGCACATTCAGAATATATCCAACTGTTACATATTGTTCGTAATGTAGATACGAGTTCATTGATCAAAGTCTCGTCTGATTCCGAGTTGGTATGAAATTTTTTTGTAATTTGAACGGAAAAAATAGCAACTTCTACCTAGTCACCATGATACATATTCTACATTATCAAATTCTCATGAAATTCCATGTTCGGTTTCGAATTTTTAGACTTCTGCCAATTGAAATTATGGTGTTGACGAAATGGAATTCGAAATAAATTGCATCATTCCGTCAATGGTTGATGGATTCAAAAATGTTTCTGACGGTACAAGAATTTTCGATGTCCAACCCAACTAAGAATGATCCCAGAGTTCAATTCAAGTAAAGTTAGGCGAGAACCTAGGTGGATATAGACGTTTGTCACGCATAATTTAATATAAGTAAACTTTGCATTAAACAACTATAAAAACAATAACTACACGTCAAATGAAATCTAATTGGTAGAGATTTAACCGTCGTCTTTTAATTATTTTACTATGAATGACATATATACATGTATATAAATGTTAACTAAATCAAACACTATAATAATTCATAGAAATAAAATTATTTATACCTATTAAATTTACACCATAACTGTAAACAAATATTTGTACACCAAACAATCATGCAAGCTTCAAAATAAAAAAATATAATGATAGTAAACACAATATTTTTGATTGAAACTAAATTACATCAGGTTATCTTTCAAAATATTTGAAAACGAAACATAACAAACAAATAAAAATAGATAGAAAATTGACGAAATTATGAAAATAAAATATGGAATAAGCGAATAATTTAAAAGGAACTTTATCTTTATTTTGAATTATGAAGACGAATAGGTCTTACTGATTTCCTATATCATTTGAAGTGAAACATAAAAGGGAAAGGAAATTTACAATCAAATTTCTTATTCAAAATTTTGGTCAAATCAATCTTCGTTGGATCAAAACGATCTCATGGTCAAAATTATTAAATATATGATATTTGGGAGAAATTCAAGGGG
This sequence comes from Allium cepa, assembly GCA_030765085.1. Classification (NCBI taxonomy): domain Eukaryota; kingdom Viridiplantae; phylum Streptophyta; class Magnoliopsida; order Asparagales; family Amaryllidaceae; genus Allium; species Allium cepa. The sequence goes on from CM060934.1 coordinate 1,001,869,634, forward strand.
ATTAAGATCATAATTTAATGTTAACACTTATATTTAATTTGAGTACGAGTTTGAGCAAAAATTCTAAGCATAAAGATCATTTTTCAATATAAAAAGAGAAATTTATCAAGGACCACTAGCACAACTGGTTAATGATATAACACTTTAGAAAAATATTTTTGAGGTCAAGAGTTCGAACCCCTGAGATATCAAAATAAGTGCTTTGTTTGAATACGATAACGCTAAGAACTTTGACAAACAAGTAAATAATTGTGTGAGTTTATTGTAATTGTATTTAAATTGGGTAAGGTAAAATAGTCAAACTAAAAATGCATTTTCTTTTGGGACCTAAAGAAAAGATTAGTGCTTCGACGCCGTCTCAGATGCAAGGCAAAATAACAACTAAACTAATAAGACAGGGATTTAAAATTGCAAATAGTGCATAAACGACGTTATTCCATATCCCGATGGTACCCTTGCATAGATATCAACCACCAAGCTCCAATTTAAATGTTGAATCAAAACATCACGCTTTTTACATAACTGGATGTTAAAGGCACTAGAATAGAAAAGGCTAAGATATGCGCACAAATGCAAGATCGAGAGTTCAATCCTTGTCAATTATGTATCCCTATGGCTTATGTAGAGTATGTAACTTACTATCATATCAACATGGTTAGTGCAGTTAGTTGATGGTCTAAACTACAAGACCATATGTCACAAGTTTGAACTTCGAAACTGACTACCATGTAACAAGTACTTGTGTATGTGTTTGGCAAACATATATTTCTTTTGAGTTTACAAGAGATGATTGGTTCTCTCTAGATAATCCAAAAGGAAAAGTTGGAAATTACCAACAGTCGAGGACAAAATCAAGTATATGATGGATGATTTTAGTAAATAAGTTAGGATCGATAATCCAATAAAGCTACAAAATCAAATGAACAAAAAGGTATGTATAAAGAAGCACATAAAAGACAGAAGCAATAAATATTGAGTTAGACGAATCAAGTTTTATGTGAGAAGGAAATGCCAAAAAAAAAACTAAAAGGAAAATGTTATCGAACAATGATTAGTGTAGCTATATATAGTAAGCGGAGTGTTGGACTTTAAAAGGAAAATATGAAAATAAGATGAATGTATGTAAAAAAGAGAATAATAATAGTGCCACCCATAAATGAGAAAATTAAGGATAACATATTTTGATGGCATAACACATACAAAGAAAATAAAGCAATAAACCAGTGAAAAGGACAGATAATATCTTCATAAACTGGAACAACCAAAAAAAGAGAAAAGGATAATTCATGTGGCTGCCCTCAATCATTTGAGGTCGAAGAATATCCAAAAAGAACAAGCAAAGAAGCTGATATAATATCAAAAATACTTGAAACTAGTTTGTTGATTATTTATAAAGAGACTAAAAAAAATATCTAAATCTAATATTTAGTTCAACAACAAAAAAAATTACCCACCTTATTAACCAATATACAACACACTTTTCTGCAGCTTTAACGAAAACCAGGTTGTCTGCTAGAATTTAAAAAAAAATTGAGATTCAAAATTAAACGCATCTGCATACAAGCCTTTGCTTTTCCAACATGAAATATTCCATAGAAATTGTTGATAAGTAGGACAATTTAACGCTTTGTTGGATACCTTCTTAACTGATAATAACTAAAACTACCTTATTTCAAAGAGTACTTTTGGCACAGATCCTTATTAAGTTTCAAATTTCACGAAAAGTCCTTCACTAAATTTCAGTGTAAATTAAGTCCCTGTTTTTTATTCACGATTATTGCAGAGCATGATGCACTTTTCATAAAAGTTGCTGACATTTCCGCAATTTTTCTATACACTGAACATAGTGTATGAAAGTTGTTGAAATATCAACACTTATTTATAAAAGTTGCTGACATTTCAACAACATTTATCTACACTGTAAACACAGTTTATGAAAGTTACTGAAACATCAGCACTTATTATAAAAGTTGCTGACATTTCAGCAATAATTTTTCTTTGTTTTTAGAAAATAGAGATCGGATTTACAATTAAACTTTGACAGGGAAAGTTGCTGAAATATCAGCACTTATTTATAAAAGTTGCTGACATTTCAGCAATAATTTTTTTTCGTTTCCAGAAAATAGGGACCCTTTTTACAATGAAACTTTGACAGGGATCCGCTTTACAATATGAAAGTATGATAGTGACGCCTCCCTAATTTCCACTATTTCAAATGTATGTCATTTTTTGAAAATTCAGTTTATTTCAAATGTATGCCATTTTTTGAAAATTCAGTTTTATTTTCGCATCTCTTTTCTTATCATCCTTCAAGGAAATTATACGATGCTTTGTCTAAAGAATCATAGACATACTTTTATAGAATATTAATTAACCTTCAGAGTTCAGATATGATTATAGGCAACAAAAACGCAAGTTTTATTGCTCACTCAATTAACTATCAAAATATCAAATGATTACAAGCTTCCAATTTTCTTCCGAGTGCAATGAATATCATATGAGTGCATACCGAGGATATCATAGACTGAAAAAACATTTAAACCCCGAACATATTGATGTTGAATAGGTAGGAGAACTAATATAATCATATATAAGTTCGAATATTAAAAGCAAATGACAGAGAAAATATTACTCACAATGCCAAATGCTTTAGTAAAATCAACTTTAATGTGCACCTGACTATAATTTTTTGTTAAAACCCCAAACCCTTTCATGAACTAGTAAATAGTTTTTTGAAATATATCTTCGATGAATGAAAGCGTGTTAATTTTTCAGATATAAGATAGGGTGATAATGGATTACTAAGATTATAAATTATTCTAGAAATGATTTCGTTAATAATAAAGGTTTCGTAGTCTAATAACGTAGATATCCAGTTCAGGAAATGTTGATACAAAAGTATGATTAAAGTGTTGATATCTTCCTGCTGAGATCACTAGTTTTATTACAGAGTGAAAAGAAGGGACACCATATCCCATTGTTTATAAAAGAAATTGAAACCGAATCGTCTGATCCAGTACAGTTATTAATGTTACCATGTTAGTAGAGAATGAAGCTATGCTAACTGCAGCCAAGTTATTTTCTAAACATGAATTTTTGCACTCTTCTTCATTAAGAAGTCTTTTGCATTAAACAAGAGGAAATTCTTGTAGATAATTAACTAAACTAATAAATTTAATTAGAAAAAAGATGGACTCTGGCTCTAGTTTATTAAAATTCTGAATAGAGTTGCACTCAACATCTAGAAGATATAAATTACAGGTATTTCTTTCCAGCAACCTAGAATAGAAAAAACAAATACTTTCCTGAAAAGCATCCGACTAATGTTTGATTATCCATACTAGATTTACCATTTGTTTTTTAACCACCTTCTTTTTATTTAAACACAAATCATCTCCTCAAAAAGATGACAATTTATAGAAAAATCATCACCCGCCTTTTGAGTAATTTGACATTCTTCTTCCATAGTAGATTGTCCATCATCTATTTTGCCTGTATCGGATTCTACTTCTTAAATTTTTTCGACGTTACGACATATATAAACAAGTCGTTACAATGATCAATCTTTACTAATAGTTGTAATAGCTTTGGTGTCATATTATTTTGGTACCACTGTGAACTACCAAAAATGTTCATTTATATATTATCAAATCTTAATCACTTACAAATAGGATCTAATATTAAACATTTTTTACAAATTCATACGCCTATGAAAGTAGAATCTAACAATTCAACATGTTTTACAAATTCAGAACGCTTCTAAAAATAGGATCTAAAATTAAACTTCGTTTACAAATTCAAAATACTTTTTTACAAATATACAAATCTTAATATAACTTGAAAATAAAAAATCATTTCTCTGACAGATTTACATATACAATTTATAAGAAAAACAATTCACGCGTGAAGCACATGTCATAACACTTGTCATTAAAAAAATAGGATCTAACAAATGTACTTTTTTTACAAATTCGATTTTTATTACTTAATAATAAAAACAGAAATTTAAACTAATAAAAAAATTAGATGTTGCAGAATTGAATAAAAATTCAAACTAACTATACATGATTTCATCGCAAAAATATGACTAAATATATAAGTAAATCATTCATTTTGAATGCGTTAAAACATATATAATTTATAGAAAAATAATTCACGCGCAAAACGCATGTCGTAACGCTTGTTTTAAAGAAACCATCTTCACGTGCTGAATAACCCTTTATTTACACATTTCAAAAAAAAAACTTTTAATGGACTCATTTTTTGTTTCTTTCTAATTTCAATAATTAAGGGGTTTGATCCCTCATAAGGTGGCAAAGAATTTTGATTATTGATATAGGAATTTTTGTAACATAGCCAAATTACGAAACTTTATACATATTTGTTGTTAAAACTTTTCCTTTTCAGAACTCCATATCTAGTTAAGGCCCATCAATGTATACTTTCTATAGGACTTAGAGCAAAAATGCATTTGTTAAAACCGTTTGCTCTATTGAAATGTATAACCTTACATCACTTTTGTCTCAATTCAGTGCAATTTTATCAACATCATTGAAAACTACTCGTGGTTTGTGAATACTTCTTTTTTGCTCATGCAAATTTTGGCATCCCTCAAAATTACTAGCATAAACAAATGCAAGTACAACTCAAAATCCTCTTTCTCAAGATCATTTCCTAAGAATCTTGATCATGAGCGTTTGGACTAAAAATGACACAAACATCCAATGAAGTATCAAATGTGGTAATTAGAAAAGAAAAAAAGTTAAAAGCAAAAAAAGAACACGCAATGTTTATAATGATTCGGCAAATAATCCAGCATACGTTCACTTAATAGTTTTTATTTAAATATTGTTTTTTCCTATAAAGCTGTTCTTAGTACTCGGTAAGAATCCAACAGAGTGCAATTCAGAGTTGTATTTCTTAACTAGTCATAATTAATAGTTCAAAATAGAGATTAGAAAAGAAGTTCCGTTTTCAAATGAGTTCTACTCAAATTTATAGACGAAAATCCTCGAAATAAGCTCTTGAAAATACTCCAACGCATTCTCCACGTTCACTGTGTCGCTTCACAAAAGTCTCACGAACAAACCGACCAAAAGTTTACAACTCGGTGATGAGTTGTAGAACTCGGTGATAAATTGAGGTTGACTCAGACCAGGTTGTAGTTTGTTTTGGGCTTTGCTTTGAGTTCATCTTGAAGTTGCATTACCCTTTGTGTTTGCCACCTTTTCCTTTGAGTTTGACCCGAGTTTTTCACCATCTTTCCTAGGTCGTACCCATGCTTGACTTGATGATGACTTGTCCACCCGAGTTGTGAAGCCATGCCCTACTTATGACTATCTTTTTTGATGAAGTTCCACTACACGATATTGCGTTATTTGTCTTTGTTCATGTTGGTTCATCACATTGGAAATACAACTCGACACGGCTCTTAACTCATACTCGAGTTGTGCATGCAGAGTTGAGGATGTTGAGTCGAAGCATCTTATCCACTTGTTTGCCATCTCCTCGGAGCATCTTATCCACTTTTTTGTCATCTCCTTCATGCTCCACTCTATTGTTTCATACTTTTTTCAAGATTTTGCGGCCATTTCTCTATAGTTTTTTAGTCCAATTCAATCTTTCGAGTCTGCTAAAGACTAAAAAAATTAGATGTAACACTTTCTCAAAAGTACATCATGTGAATACAAGGTGTATTTTGCTCAAAAACAAAATCGAAAATGACCAGTTACTGATAGTCGAGTTCTCTAGCTATCTTCTGGACCAACCGTAGTGAATTATCTGATTTCTTTGGATCCACCCACAAATCAAAAGTTGTTCCAGACCATTATAAGTTTACAACTAAGGACTTGAGTCATTGCTTAAGTGTTAGTCATACATCATCATCATTTTGTGTTCTCCCGCATGTACCATACATCATAAAAAAAAATCGTCCCGTGTTCTCCCGGAAGTTAGCTATAACATTTCAAAATAAATATTGCCCCGTGTTCGTCTGGGATTTCAGTTGTCGTCACGATCAGTGTCGATATCGTGTCGTATTTGCTCGGGATTTAATATACCATACATCATGCGATCAGGCATCCTCAACTATCATCGCACATTACCACTGATTGAAATGTTACTTATTAATCGTCTAGCATCCCCTAGTACCCCATTATAAGTAAATCCAACCGCGTAATCCAATAATCATTACCAAACCGTTTTAGAGTCGGGTGGTGTTCAAAATCCAATGTTTAGTTTTTTATCTCTCCGAATCACATAATCAATGTCTAGTCTCGATTCCGATCTCTCCAGATCGCATAATCGATATCCATTCTGGCTTCTAATCTCTTCGGATCGCTTAACCAATATTCAATCCAATTTTTATACTCTTCGGATCACATATCCAATCTTATTTCCGATTTCTCCGGATCATATATCCAATCTAATTTTTTGATCTCTCCGGATCACATATCCAGATTGAGCACAATCCGCTCGCCCTTTGACGTAGGACCCAATATCCGAGTAAGTCCATCCATTTCATCTCCGGAAATGGGATATACTATCCAAGTTGGTCCATCCGCTCACTCTCCTACGATGGGGCTAGCTATCCTACCGTGTCCATGCGATTACTCTCCGGTAACGGGACTTGCTATCCAGTACAGTTCCGCCCACTTGCTCTTTGACGAGGAAACCTGCACTTCACAGTTCATCGCCACGCCTTTCCAATCGAAGAAACCATATCCAATCAATTTATATATCAGTTTTACGGAATAACCAATCTCCGTCAATATCCCTTTATGACATCAATATCGGTTATCATGTTCGAACGATTTACAAACCCAGTCATGCATGGATTTTTCATTCACAAAATCCAAATCAAAAGCAGCAAGCAAACATCCATCCCATCAATGATTGCTCCCAAATTTCCAACTTAGAGTGTGCCTTGGGATCGATTGAGACCCCGTACATGCGTAAGATGTCCGGTAGCCATCATCGGCTTTCTGCTTTTCTTTATCCTTTCCATATCATGTTTTAGACTGTCCTCCATCACTCATAGCATTCACATCAACACATTCGACTGCCGCGTTCTGATGTAAATATCTCTTCATCATCATTTGATAATAAAAATCCTCTAGATCCACTAGTGGATCTCTCTCCAAAGCAACTTTGAAATCAGTCCTACAACTCCAGAAACTACCATCATAAGAACTACCGACGGATCCAGCTTACAAACTGCAACGGCTGCCGTATTGAATCTAGTCAAGTAACTTTGTAGGATCTCTCCGACCATTTGCTTCACGCTCGAAAACATCATCACATTTTTTGATTGTGCAATATAAACTTTGAACTGTCTTATGAATTTGTCTACTAATTCGGTCCATGTGCAAATAAACACATTCTCCAATTGCATGAACCACATCGCTGTCAAATCTGTCAAATATAACGGAATGCACTGTCTCATTAGCTACTCAGAAGAACCAAACATTTTCTTATGTTGGATATATCTCATCAAGTGGTCGGTGTCTTTCCGTTATACATCTCCAGCACCGATGCTTAAAATCGGATGGATTCTTTACGTATCGGATGTCTGGGGCGAATCATAGTTATTAATGGCGCAAAAAGACGCAAAGCCTCTTCGGAGCCTTGGCGCACAACGCAACAAATGGTACGGACTTTTTAATTTACTGCGCACGTTTAGAATTTTTTTTTTATAAATTTAATATATATATGTATAATAATAAATTTAAAATTTTCAATATTATTTCTAAACATATGCAACAAAGATTTTTTTAGGCATTTTGCCAAAAAAATCGTCAAATATAATATTGTAAACATAGAATTTCAAGCACAATAGTTTTCTTAAGCCAAAATTCAATATAATTATATATATTGCTAATAAACTAGAAATCTGAATATGATTCAGCAATTATATTTTTCAAATTAATGCCTGCATCATCGGATTCATAAGCTTCAGCATCTTTCTCGTCCATATCATTTAGATTTGTTTATTCTTCGTGAAGATGCAAAGGAGTTGAAGCGAAAGCTGAAAAATCTCTTAATATAGATTTTCTTCTACTCAGATATCTAGCATCATTCATATTTCTCGTTAATCATTCATTACAATCATCAATATCCTTCATGGATATTGAATCAATGGTGTCACGGATATTGTATTGTGTCTTCTTTTTAATGTTCCATGATATGATGAATACTAAATTTTACACGGTTTGAATCATAAAAAATGAAAAACAAATAAAAAAACAAAAAACAATAACATAATGAAAAGGCGGATCATTTTGCGCTATGCGCCATTCGTCGCGCCTTTTCATGTGCGTCGTGCCACAAGGAAAAATGTGCAAATCCCGCGCTGCACCGTGCGCCATGGCGCGCCTTTAATAACTATGGGATAAATGGATTCCTGATTACATGCTCCAAGCTCCATTCTTAGAGTCCGCTTCTCAATACCCATCTTATCATCTCAGCAATTCTATCGTTGTCATCCGACAAAAGTCTTTGATCTATATCTCCATCATGCCCCTCTTCCTCGGTTCCTACGTGGAACTCCTGGCTCCAACTCCTATTGTACATTAACGTTTTGACCTACGTTATGTGCTCAACATAATTCCTTGGGCGCGTTGTGCCTTGCCCGACTTCTGTATCCATCATGGCCCCCGGTACCCTTGACTTAGCACCTAGTTGAACTCTTGGGTCGACATCGGGTTGAATGGTTTCCGGAGGTTGACTCTAGCTCTTTCTGTTCCATTTATAGGTGCACTTTTTTTGCTTTCCGACCTCTGATTTCGATTCCTAACAACTCCAGTCGTTGTTTCATTCTTCTGAAGAATCCGTTAAGCATTTCTTCTTAGCAAGCTATCATCATATCTTACATCTTCGTCATCATTCTCTCCATCTCCTCTCTAGTTACATAGATGGATGAGAGATTTGATCCTGATGACACCTCCTAGTTGCCCCTTAGTTCTTGTTGACTTCTTCCATCACAGCTTTCTGTGTAGATGGCATCTTCATCTCTTCTAATTCAAGCTTCAAGTTGTTAAATCTAAATTCCCAATAAAAGCATCAAAACGTTTGAACCAAAAAGGGCATACGCCGAATGAAGTATCAAATGTGTAACTTAGAAAAGAAAAGAAATTAAACGAGAAAAGAACACATAATTTTTATAGTGGTTCAGCAAATACTCCGGCCTACGTCCACTAAATGATTTTCTATTGATTATCCTTTGTTTCTACAAAGTCATTCTTACAACTCGAAAGCTTACAACAGTGTGTAATTCAAGGTTGTATTTCCCAGCTCGTCCTAATTAATAGTTTAGAATAGAGATCAAAAAAGAAGTCCCCTTTTCAAGTGAGCTCTACTCCTAATTATATCCCCGAAATAAGCTCCTAAAAATGCTCCAGCACGTTTTTCATGTTCACCATGTCGCTCCACAAAAGGGTCATGATCAACCGGCCCCAAAGTTCACAACTCGATAACAAGTTGTAGATCTCAACTCGGTGATGAGTTGAGGTTGACTCGGGCTAAGTTGAAGTTTGTTTCGGGTTTTCTTTGAGTTCATCTTGAAATTGCATTGCCATTTGTGTTTACCACCTTTTCCTTTGAGTTTGACTCGAGTTTTTCACCATGTTTCCTAGGTCGTACCCATGCTCGACTCAATGATGACTTGTGCACCCGAATTGTGAAGTCATGCCCCACTTTCGACTATCATTTTTGATGAAGCTCCCACGGCACCATGTTGTGTTGTTTGTCTTTGTTCATGTTGGTTCATCGCATTGGAAACACAGCTTGTCATGGCTCTCAACTCATACCCGAGTTATGCATGCTGAGTTGAGGATGTTGATTTGAAGCATCTTATCCACCTTTTGCTATCTCATATGTACTCATCTACTCTATTGTTTCATGTTGTTTTCAGGGTTTGCTTTATTTATCTATCGTTCTTTAGTCCAGTTCAATCATTCAAGTTTGTTCTAAGATTGAAAATTTTGGCAGTAACACTGAATATGCAGAAAACCTAATTTTCCTAGCACATTTCTTTGGAAAACCCTCCGAAAGGAAATCATTAAATTTTAGATTCCAATAAAATGACTACTCCGACTTTGAATTGGTTTATATCCAAAAAGAATTTTACAATACATCTCGAACATGAGTACAAGTTTGTAGCCCGATCGCATTCTAACTAGGTTATAGGAAGAATCACAATTACTTTTACCTGAACATGCTTACATTTAGCCTGACTAGGTTGAGGATCAATTTTACTCGGTTTTGACCATTCTAGATTACCATCCACCACATGATTGTCTATTGTCTTCTATCGGTCATTTAAATTAACTCTACCCTAGCACCAGTTGCACCTATAGATTAACCATCTTCCCAAAACAAGAATTGATTCCGTTTGCTTTTTTCGAGCAAGAATACCTTCTCAGTCCCTGCATCCTTCTTGATATATTTCTTATAACACATTCCTGAAACTTTCGTGCAATTTTCATTCCACCACCAATTTCTAGGATGTTGAATTATGACCTATGTCGCCTCTTGAGTTTCTTGATTAAGGAGGATCAAATGGACAATGAGAATCTGATATCTCTTTCCACTAGAGAATAAAAGCACTTTCAATTTTGTTCACATGCGCGTCTGTGAGCATGCATGTGTGTCCAGTAGATGCTATTTGTTCAAGATCACTTTTAACAATCAAAATTTGACCAAAGTTTTTATATGTTCCATATTTAACTAGACATAGAATTCCACAAATAAATTGTGCAATGATCATAGGAGTACAAATCGTATCACCTGCCTGTCTTAAGGACGGGGCCAGACTAGATAGAGAGAGTTTTTATTACGAAAGAGGAGTGAGTGAGTCTGCTTCGCACCAAAGAGGAATCATTCCAATGGTATCAACCATTTCCTCAATTTCCATTCACATGCCATCAAGCGGGCATGCTAAAGAACAACTGTTAGAACCATTGTAATGGAGGGTGCGCTATTTGTTTACACCCAATAGTTTGTAATGGAGGGTGCGCTATTTGTTTACACTCAATTTTGTTCACATACGTGTCTGTGAGCGTGCATGCGTGTCCAGTAGATGCTATTTGTTCAAGATCACTTTAACAATCAAAATTTGACCAAAGTTTTTATATGTTCCATATTTAACTAGACGTAGAATTCCTTAAATAAATTGTGCAATGATCATAGGAGTACAAATCGCATCACCTGCCTGTCTTAAGGACAGGGCCAGACTAGATAGAGAGTTTTTACTACGAAAGAGGAGTGACTGAGTCTGCTTCGCACCAAAGAGGAATCATTCCAATGGTATCGACCATTTCCCCAATTTCCATTCACATGCCATCAAGTGGGCATGCTAAAGAACAAGTGTTAGAACCATTGTAATGGAGGGTGCACTATTTGTTTACACCCAATAGTTTGTAAAGCCTTCAATGCTGACTTCGATAGGGATCAAATGATTATTCATGTACCTACACCTTTGGAAGCCCAAGCGGATGACTGTTACCAATGTTTTCTCATATGAGTCTCCTGTCTTTCGCTGTTGGAGGTCACATTTTTGTTTATTATTGGACTCTATGCATTTATGATGGGGAATTGGCGAAGTATATTCAAAAAGTAGAACCCAACAGTATGAACGACTTACCAACTTCATTAGTCAACAAAGATTTAATTTGATTGAGCAACAGCATGGAAGCTGAGTATTAAAAATTTTGAAATGGAAAAGGTGGGACTCCTTACATGGACGGACAAAGAACCATTACAAAACGAAATTAATGTAGCAAAAATCATAAACCAGAAGATAGAATAGACGATACAGCACTTTCAAAGTTCTTGGATATTCATTTTAGCAAATGCTATAGTTCATAACATCATTCTTCAAAAAAACAAAGAACCGATATTATTCTACATTATCATGCCGCTTGTGTTGACGTTCCCTTGGAAAAATCCCAAATTAAAGGCAGTGGCAAAAAATGTATTAAATAGCACTTCTTTTATGTCATTTATTTATTTATTTGAAATTTTCGCACTACAAAAGCATCTGGAATTTGAAGCTTTTAGAGACCTTCGCTTGTAAATCATGATTAATGAACATAGTTTACACATTTTTGAAATATATTTAAAAAATATGATATTAAATTCAGTGTTCAAAGCATGGGCAGATACATGATCCAATTTTCATGGAGACCATGGAACATATAATTTATACTTAGCGCATACTTACTCGGAGTTTATATGTTTGGTTCTTCGGGCCTCAAAAAAAAATGTTATGCTTGGTTAGTTTATTGAAATATTGAATTTCAATAAAGAAAAATAATCTTAGATCAAAGAAGATTGTATCTCAATTTTACAGGAACAGAACAGCATGCATCCAGAAAATTTAAGTCCTTACAAACCATCAATATAACCCAGCATCTACATAAATGCTTTTCTTTAAGTAGCGAAAGTCAGAATGGCTAATTTGGTCTCCCATAAGACTATACCCAAAACTAATCCCAAACCAAAGGGCCTAGGAACCTACAATAGTGATAAGAAAAGACTAAAAAAATGTTTGATTAAATTATAAATTGATGTTGGTGGCTGATAAGACGCTCGATAAAAGTTCATTAACATTTTAAAGCTGAATTTGTCCCTCCAATTATCCACTCAATGAATATAATACATTCATCTTTGCTGAATTGGTTTTTCTGATAAATGTTATTCTACTTGTGATACAGAAAAAAAATGATAATAATTTTAATTGACATCTCTTCCTTTGCACAATAACCATAAGATGTTGCAGAAAGTAATTCTTTCTACACCTCTTACAACTTAAAACCGTTATTATAAGGGTCAAAGCAAGGCTCGCAATAGAAACTTCGTAAACTCGAATATGTTTATTAAACAACCTATTCCAACATGAAAAAACAGTGAACAACTGTAAGAGTGTGTGTGTGTGTGTGTTAACCTATCAAATGTAAATATGAGGTCCAAAAAGAGTATTACATGTTTCACTGGGATGCCGAGTTTCTTGAGCCGAAGAGTTCTGGTTTCTAGAAGCTTTTGGAAGTCTCCAATCTCGGTCTCTAGCTTTGCCACGTGTGCCTCCACACCCCTGCCTACTCCATTCAAAAACTCGGGTATCCCTACCTTTTCTGATCATTAAAAGATTAAATAAATAGTTGTTTTTATTTAATTAATTTATTACAAAAATGGATCATGGAGCAATAAACAACAACAAATCCACATCAATGTTGTAAAGCTTTAATTTTGGGTTATTGAAACAGAGTATGTAAATTCTACATGTAATCTTTTAGGTATGCTAAGGGGATACTGCTAATAGATGCAAATTTTAAAGTGGCTTGTTACAACGAAAAAATTGTTAAAGAGATATCAATGTATAATGTAATATGAAAGAAATGACAACAACAACCACACCACCACCTAATATCCTACAAAACTTCAGGGTAATGAAGTATTTAATGACATAACACTTTAGTTTGTTGAAGTATTAAGGTGTTGTCATGTTTTTTCAGATAAAACTTCAGCGGGTTGAAGTTTTTTTTGTCTAACTTGACTACCATCTTATTGTATTATACTACATGAATCAATATGAAATAATTAAAGATGAGAAACTAACATGAGCGTTGGCACTGTATGATCGGTTTTTCCTTTTGAGACATTCCAACGTTTTGACATTTTTCATCAACTGATTCAATTTTCATAGCTTTTTCATCACAATCAAAGTTTTCAATGTTATTTGAATTCTCTATTTTCATCCATCGAGTTTTTTTATATAAAAAAATAGATCTAAAAATTAAATTATGGTTGAATGGAAAAAAATAAAAAAAATATTCATTTGATTTTGTTCCTAAGAGAAAAGAATAAGCTTATAATATTTTAGGACAATTAAGGTAGTGTTTGCTTGGAACAAGTGTTCAATTAATTGATCGCTTGTTTAAGAAATAGATCTTTAAGGGTGTTTATTATTAATAAGCATTAAGAACTAAAATACTTATTTGTGAGTAAGTATTTGGCGTTGTTATATTTGTTTTCGTAATTCTAAATGCCTAATAACTTGTTCCATTTATATCCTAACTTACATCTATAAAATTACCATAAACTAAAAATATTAAAAATCCAAAATTAGAATACGCGTGTTTCTAAAAATCCAAACTTTTGGAAATCCATGTTTTTTTAAAACTCTTTTTAAATCAAACTTTTTAAATTCAATTGATTTTAATTCAGATTTTATAACATTAAAATGTTTGAAAATTAAAATTTTGAAACTGGAAATTCTTAAATTAAAATTCTAATAAGTATTCTTTTTAAATTACTTTGTAAAATTTAAATCTCTGGGAAATTAGTTCCTCAAATTTTCAAAATTTGATTCTTGATATATAACAATTTGAGAATCAAATCTTTAAAGATTATTGAAAAAAACTTAAAACCAATGTATTAAAAAAAGATTCAAAAATTCAAAAATTTAATAATCAAAATACATCAGAACTCAAATTCCTCATTTTAATGAAAATATAAGGCAGTATTGTCAAAATAGTCTTATATTTTAACTATGATTTTAGAAATATAAACTAAAAAATATTCCTAGTCGGTATTAAGCAATAAGCGATCGGAATTCGGCTTTTTATGCTTCATGATTTTTCTTTTAACAGAAAATTGACGCCCTAATACATCCCATTTTTTCTTTTAGCAGGTACAACAATGTGTTGGCTAAAACCCACGTGCATTCATAATTTTCCTCTTTTTTCTACCCAAGGTTTTCGCTAGTTAAAACAATGAGAAAAGATATCCAGTTAAGCCTCGGTTCTTCTGAAAACCCTAATTCATAGAAATAAAAATTCTTTAAATAAAACTCAGTAAAGGAGAAATGAAGAGTACCTATGTAATATGATTGGCTAGAAAATCTGCTGGAGGACAAACGGCGAGATAAAGGGAGAGTAACTGCCGCTTGATTTCCGACGGCAATTAAATGTTTCAAGAGTTGCGCCATTCGTCAAGCAGTTTCTGTAAAACTGAAATTTGTTTGTTGTGCGTCGAAGTAGGGGATTCTGGTTTGGTTTAAACTGAATTCATTGGGCTTTTGTGTTGAATTCATTGGTTACGGTCCTCAACTGAAAATGGGCTTTTGTGTTGAGCTTTTTTTTTTTGGTTAAGTTTCTAAATTATTATATTCACCTTAACAAATTACTCTTTAAATCGTAAAATAAAGGATAAAATTTCAAAAGAGACCAATTTTTAAAAGTATTGGCATAAGTAGGCTTTTCTGAAAACTATTTACAATTGTAGTTTAATTTTAGTCAGCTCAGCAATGAGATTGTCATATTATTTTTTAAAATACGGGGCGCATTTGTGAAATGCGCCACAAACGCGCCCCTTATAATTTACACTGGCACATCTGCTAAATTCGTCAGTGTAAATTTTTCAACCTAACACAAACTAAAAGCAGAAGCTACTCATTTCTTTCACAACGTATTCGAGCTTGAAAGTCCAATTTCGTACCTTTTTTTCATTCACCTTAAAAATTCATCAAAATCTCCTCAAAATCTCAAAATATACAAGGATTACTAGTCAATTACTTCTATCGACTATTTGACATCAATTTGAAGGTATAAATCTAGGTTAAACTCTAACTCTAACTCAATTTTTAGGTATTTTCATATTCTACTTTTCACATATCTACTCTCTCATTTTTATGCTTTATTATGTCATTAAATAAATATTTGTTTAGCAATTGATTGTTCTAAAATTAATTATGTTTTCCTTTTTAGAAGTATGTTGGATTTCAACCCAATTATTTGATATTTTGATGAAAAATTGACTATGAAAGAAAATAATACACCGGTATACGTTGGTGGTAAACAAAAAAGTTCAAAAGTTTAAAAAATTGCTTATAAAGAATGACTGAACCTTTTTTGGTTATTGTTTTTGTGAAATTTGGATGAGCGTGCACGGTATTCTTGGGACAGTGCTTTATTGGCAACATTATATAATGAGTTAACAAATGCTGCACTCATGGAATCCAAATCGTTAGTTGGCTGTCTCTCGCTTTTACAGGTATAATATGCATAGATATATTTGTTATAAACTCGTACATAACATTTAATTCTAATGTATTCAAATTTTGATTGATTTCATAGCTTTGGGTATGGACACATCTTCTCATTGGTCGTCCAAATGTGACTTCATCCATGCAGATCGACAAAACATTGCGTTATAGTGCAAGGTAGTTAATTTCCAACTACATTTACATGTCGGATTTGGAGTTTGTTATCGTCCAGTGGAACGATAGACATAACCGTATCGTACACCAACAGTTTTCTACCATTCCTGTTTCGAGATCCATGACTTGATACTGGTCGATTACTCGAAGATTCATTGTTGTAGATCGGACTTCTCACTAACGAGCATACACCGCTCGTTACCCCTTGAGAGAGATGTGGTAAATCTTCACATTATTGTGATATTTTTAGTTCTTTCACTTGAATTATGTTTCTAATTTTGAATAAATAACTACAACTTGTAGGTCGATGTAATAGAGACGGTAGGAAGAGGGTTGGACGATATCGGACATAGCAGAGTACCCGAACGAGAAGTCCAACCAGGGTGTCTTGATTTGTAGAAACTTATTGACACGCTCTTTTTTATAAATCGATTAACACGGCCAAGCTTTTCCAAACAAGCTATGCGTACTAGAGAGCGAAGAAGTAAAAGAAGGCAGGATACACACCAATCACAGCCCGTTGGACCTTCTCAACCCCACATACTCAAGACGATCCAACTCAACCATGAGTATTCCTATTTTTACTTTACTATTAGTTTGCTTTTGTAATCGAACTATAACTTCTACTTTAATTCAAATGTAATCGAATTTTAATTATGTTATGCTTGAATTTATTTAATGGTAGTTTTATTTGTTGGCTTTTATGTAAATAAACGTTTGCTATTATTTAAGATTGTATATTTAGATTTGAATTTTGTGTATTTGGATTTGGATTGTTTGGTGAAGGTTGCTGTCCAGGTTTGGACTTGAGATTTACACTGGCGTATTTGGCAGATGCGTCGGTGTAAACTATAAGGGGCATATTTCACAAATGCGTCCGATATTTTTTTTTTAAAAAAATGGTCAATTCATCGCTAAGCTGGCCAAAACTAGCCTACAATTGCAAATAGTTTTCGAAGTAGCCTGTTTGTGTCAATACTTTTAAAAACCAGTCTCTTTTGAAAATTTATCCTAAAATAAATACATAGCAGCATCATTTTCTCTAAATAGAAATGGTTAAGTTTTCAATGACAACTGAATCCAAAAAATAAAAAACGATCACTAAACTAGGAAATCAAAGAAACTATAAAAAATATTTGATTGAAATTAGGAAAAAAAATACAAATAGTGTAGATATCCGTTCGCTTTGCAAATATTTCGCAAAAATAATGAATATTTGCATAACAAATCAAAATCGAAAAGTAATAATTTGCAAAAATTTCTAAATGCTTTTACAAATATTAGCAAAGGTTTGTGAAATGAAATTTTTTATTTTGCAAATATTTACAAAAATTATCGAGTATTTTGGAGATATATGCAGAAAAAATTGAAAATATTTGCAAATGACAATATTCAGCAAATATATGCAAATATCCAGCATTTTGCAAATATTTGCAGTCTAAGGTATAAATTTACAGTCTAGGTTGCAAGTATTGAAAAATAAACAACATTTTGTAAATATTTGCAAAAATCAACATTTTACAAGTCCAACGCGCAAACATTTACAGTTTTTATGCAATCGATTATTGTTTTGTTGAACGACTAATATTTGCAAAACAACAGTATTTTGCAAATATTTGCAAAATGATTGTAGAACTCAGCAAAAGAATTGTATATAAAAATATTCTATATTGCGCGCTTCAATCTTCAAAGAAGAAGAGTGCATTAGAAGATTATAATAATGACAAAAATAATAATTGATGAGTCTATCAAATTAAGATTTCGATTCGAAAGAATTAGATCCTGTATGAAGACTAAGGGAAAATTGAGAAATCGGTTTCTAAAAGCAATCACAGGGGACACATTAACAAAGTTTTACCGGGAAGAGTTTTTTAAGGATGAAATCTTGACAACAAAGGTGCATCCTCAATTTTCACTTTATTTTTTTTTCTAACGAATGGTTAATGATTATTATATACTATCCTATATTCCAAAGAGATCTTACGCACGAGGTTCTTTTATTCAAAATCATTATGAAAAAAACATCATCGGCCTAACGATCACTAAAATAAATTCCTTTTTTTGGAATAAAACTTGGTTTCCACAATTACCCCATTACCAAGGAAAATGTGTTCGGGACCAAATTCCTCGATTAAAAGAAAGGTGTAAATTTAAATTTTTGGATTTTTTTAACCTCTAATCAATTTAAGGTCTTATGATCCTTTACAGTTTTTAGTTCGATCTACATAATAATAAGGTTTTTAGGGTTTTTTGGATTAATACTTCTTTTAGATTAATAAATGATGACGTCCAAGTTTTAGATTTATATGTTTGAATAATTTATTTTGTTTAGGGCTGTTACTTATGTTCATTTAATACTAAGTTACTCTAACAATATAATTTGCACTTTTACCATTTTGCTAAATGTAAACTGTTTCATTTTATATGGCTACTAATGCGAATCCGTGCTACACACACGGTTGTCTCATAAATTATTTTACAATGTTGACTTTTTATTAATTAGAATGGAAATTCTATTTTAGTGTATTGCATAATTATTATTTTAATCTTGAGTGGTTATTTGCTTGCCACGATACATAACCATGTCAAAGACATGCATGACCTATGCTCAAATTAACACATGAATTTATTTTTTTTGTAGATGATCTATTATCCATGGATCGTGTATTTTACTTAGTTATTTGAAGTTATTGATGTATTTTTTGATCAATAATTTTTTAGAAAATCACTTTTCTATCATATAATTTTGGGGAAGAAAATGTTTGAAATTGATAGCGTTTTAGAGTTTATGTATTTTTCTTTTAAGTATTTTGATTCTTTCTGCATTCTCTAGTTTCTATCGAAAAAATGTTAACTTTATAGATTAGTATCTTTTGATCTTCACAATATGTTGATAGTTTTTTAAATCTATGAATCCTGGATGTTGTTTTAGTTTTCTTGATTTTGAAAACTAATTGAATGTTGTTGCCTTTTGAATATTGTATGAATTTTTTTAGATTTCAGTTTAATTCCTTTTTAGTTTGTTGAAAAGTATTATAGTTCTTTGATTCATTACGACTATTTTATATCTTTGAAAAAAGTTGATATCATGGAGCATTATGTTTTCTAATTGTAATAACCTGCGCTTCATAAAACAAACAAAAATTCGACACCTTACACCATCGCACGACCTTCGAATGTCATAAAAGATAGATTATTGAGGTAAAATTAGAACAAACAGCAAACCAAGATATTGATAAGACCTCACAATGGAATGACAACATATAACATACTGAATATACATGAACAAAATAGTATAACATTAAGAGATCGCACTAGCATAAGCAACTGACAAATAAATATTAGCACAGACTAGTCTGAATACATCAACTCTAAAAGCACGGAGTTCTGAATAAATATCTGATATAACGGTCTCGTAAAAAAATAATAGGTATGTCATGTACAATAGAATATCAAGTACATATAACTTAAAATATCGATGTCACGCCTCCACAATGCTCTAACTGAGTACTCTGATAACGTATCCCCAAAAGCGCCCAACTCTCAAACTACTCAATCGAGTACCTGAGAGTTATCATGACATAAGCAGCACTATAAGAAGCAGAACATTTTCCGATGGCTCCTACCTGTCAGTGGTTTTCGGGAGCCGTCAGGAGCCGTTGGAAAAACCGTTGCAAAAAAAAAAACCGTCGGTGAACAGATTTTCCGATGGCTTTCGACAAACTCCGTCGACAGTTTTTCCAACGACGGCCATCTGACGGCTTCCGACGACCGTCGGAAGACACGTGGACGATCACGAGGTGTGCCGAAAGCCATCGGGAGCCATCGGAAAAAAACCGTCTCGACCCGTCGGAAACCGTCGGTAATTTTTGGCTTACAGACCATCGGGAGCCATCGAAACATTCGGAAAACCAGAATTTTTTTTTGAATTTCTGTTGCGCTTTCGCCTTCCATCCACAATCCAAAAACACAACATATTTCACCCAACTCAATATGTTCAACTCAGATATTCAATATGAAAGCAAAGCATAGAAAGATAATCAAATATAAAGAAATAAATCAAGCATAATTCGTATAAAATCAAACCAAACTTCGCTACCATAATTTACATACATCCAATTGTACAATATATATATATATATATATATATATATATATATATCATTCACCAACTCCTCACCATCAACTCCCAAATGTAAGAATTACTATCACAAAACGTATCATCAAACAATATACACAATATTTCAAATCCAACTCCACCACTTCAATGTATCATCCAAACCTACAAAACAATGACGCAAAACAAACAAAAACATATCCATCACTCCGGTCAATCAGCTCCATTTGCTCCCAAAACAGTAGAAATTGGAAAGCGGCCAGCATGCTACTGCATTTACTCTGCAATATGCTGATCAAGTAACTGTGTCATCTCCATGATTTGACGACGGTTCTGCTCTTCCAACTGCGCCATCCTAGCCATCAACTCTTCGATCTCTGCTAGATCAATAATAGCTCTGACCGTTTGGCTGGCTCTCCTCTGTCTGTTGGCCTGCAACACTTATTTAATTTAGTCTATAATCTTACTATCAAAGTTATAACATAATGTGTTAATCGTTATATTTATAAAATTATTATCGAATCTAACCGATGTAAAGTTCTTTAGAACTAAAAGATTGTTAAATTGTTATATCTTAATATATTATTCACTATCACTTGATTGCCAAAGCCATAGTGCATGTACCGTGACGGTGGATCCATGACTGACTCCAAAATTACGTCCTCCTCATCCATCGTCAGTGCTCTCAACCGTCATCCTCCAGGAGTTTCTAGCGTTGTTCCATAAACCTTGCCTGCATGAAAAAATAAAAATGTAGTTAAAATTAATATCATGATATCTTAATTCATTATAATTTAACAATTAAAACAATTACTAATAGTACATAAACTAAAATATGCTTACATGGCTATTTCTCGATTTATCATCGTGCCATGTATATGAAACTGTCCACTTCGGATTTACATGCTCGACGGCATGCGTTTGGGTAAACACATCCATATATGGCACGGGATCCCGCGCTTCAGCTTCCTGAAATTGATTGTTGTGTACCGTTATTGTGTATTCAAAATTATATAGCACAATAACTATATACAATTCACATTTAATAAATTTACCAGCTTTTGGCGATATTGCTGGAACGACTTTGACCCTGCTCGATGGGTGACAGAATTTTTGTCCGTATTTGTAGAGCTTCTTTCCGACTCTTCCTGCACATTTAAATTTAATGCATTATTTACTTGCCAATATTTTTTGATATTTACGTATCAATTGAATAATTAATAAAAGTTTAGTACACTTACCTTCGCCTTGTCACTATCCCAATGTGCCAACCACCCCTCTCATACACTCGTCCCCATCCAGTTTGGCTTCTGCCCTTTATGCTTCACCGTCAACATAGAATTCCTATAGTTCTTCCTCATCTTCTGCATCCAGTAATATCGTACCAGCTGCAGGTTATCTGATTGTATGTCTATCGCGGCCTGTGTTTCATAATAAACAAGCAACCAAAAATTAAATAACAAAAGGTGAACATAAAATAAGCGAAGAAAACAAATTATGAATGGAAAACATAATATTATACTTACAATGAAATCCTGCCAAATACACTCCAGAATGTGGGGAGGGATATTATCCGACTTCAGCCAACAAGTCGACATCCTACTCTTGTACGCCTCTCTCGAAACTGATAGAACTACAGCTGATGGCTATAGCTCAAACCTCGTGTGTTAAATATGACACGTATTAGTATATCGTACAAAAAATATTTAAGATGCTGAAAAAAGTTTAATACTTACCCCTCCGCTCTAGGTACTAGAGACACAATAGGTCGTTGTGGCGGCTACGTTGGACCATTGCCATCGCCTTTTGAAGAATGGGAAGAACTCCTCCTTCTAGACGATATGATACCTGTCACTAACACATCATTTTAAAAGAGAACAATAACATGATAATGAAATATATTTTATAGTTAAATGATATAAAATACATAAAGTGCAAAGTATAGCTGATTCAGATTGGGTCTCATATTCCAACAATAAGCAGAATACATTGCATTTTTAACATAAATTGCTAAATAAATGATAGAAATGCTAATTCCATAAAAGATGTAAATGACAATAAGCAGATTCGGTTTCATAAATTACATAACCAGCAACATAATCTCATCAATTTTGTAATACACCAATAATTCAACATAAGTACATCAATTGCATAATTACATCATTTGTAATCTTATCAATTACATCAATTGCATAATTATATAACTAGCAAAATAAATCTCATCATTTACATCAATCCTCATCATCTTCTGATTCAGATTCGGTCTCGCATTCTACGTTATTTTTCCTCCCTACTCTCGGAACGTTTGATTCATCATTCAGAGATCCAAAATCAATACGATCGTCTGTAGTTATTATTTCGTTGTTTTGCTCAAGTTCTGCCGATAAGCTTGTTCATTTGGAATATTCTTTCCATCAAACGTAAATCTTGCCTTTGTTTCAATAAGATTATAATCCTTGTGCACATTAATTCCAAAACCTAGAACATCGCTACACCAATTGCATCTAAATAGAAACACCTCATCCGTCGGTCGTGAAAAATAAGCCGGTTGCAAAATTTTGTGTTAAAATGCCATAAAAATCATTTATGTGATTTTTTGGATTATCACTACTTTTAACAAATACGCCTGCATTATTAGTTAATTTTTCTGTACCATATTCTTTGGTGTCAAATTTATATCCATTGACGTAGTATATCGGGTATGTCTTGATATTTCTTTTTGGTCTCAACGTAAGATGTTTCAAACCGTCATCAACCATATAATTTCTTGGTTCATAAACGTACTTTGAAAACCAATCAGAAAACTGTTTGCTGAGATCTCCGTGCGGATGCTCACTTTCATAAATATTGCATTAAACCCTACACGCGCATGCATTATGGAAATGAATAAATCATAAGTTATTATTTCAAATTACTTAACAAATGGTGCAACATCGACACAATTTAGAAGAATATAAGTGTGTGCTACATTAAAATCTCTATCGTCTACCCATACTTCTACGCGTTTCCCAGAATGTCGACCATGTTGTCTAAAAACAGATAATTTTGTTTGAAAGGACTCTTGTTCATCGCCTTCGTCATTACAAGGAACACTTTCAAATGTTATATTCACATGATCACTGAAATAGTGAGAGAAAAAGAATGAAGTTTCCTCTTCGATGTAAGATTTACTTATCAAACCTTCAACTCGTGTTTTTTTCCTCACTTTTTTCTTCAGATGGTTCAAGTATCTATGAAAAATTAATTTGCATTAACTTTAACTTTCGAATGTAATTAAATTAATAGGTAACATAATACATACCTCTCAAATGGATACATCCATTCATATTACACAGGACTTCGAAGTCGTGCTTCAGATGAGAGATGAACAAGTAAATATTTCATTGCATTCAAAAAACCCGGCGGAAATATTTTCTCCAATTTGTAGAGCAACATAGGAATATCTTCTTCAAGTTTACGTAAATGTTGCACTTTTAAAGTAGTCAAACAAAGCTCTTTATAAAACAGACTAAGCTCCGTTATTACCTTTCAAACTTTTAACGGCAATAGTTCTTTGAATAGAACGGGTAATAAATTTTCCATCATTATGCGACAGTCGTGGCTTTTCATTCCGCCCAACCTACCATTTTTAAAGTCAACATATCTACATAGATTTGATGAACTCCCATCCGGAAATCTTAATCCTTCCACCCATTTTAATACAACTTTAACTTGATTTTTATCTAACTCTTAACATGCTTTTGGTTTTCTACTGTCATTTGGTTTCATAGTTCTTGTATATCGCATCTTGATTTCAAATCATCCTTGGTCTTCCTCTTGACATTCAAAATTGTGTTAAATACATTATATAAGACATTTCTCTCGTTGTGCATCACATCAATATTATGACGAAGCATAAGATGTTTCTAATAAGGAAACTCTCAAAATATACTTTGTTTGCACCAATTACGAATAGTCGATTTGCCTGCAATTTCTGTTTGCACTCTAGTTTCATATATCTTTGGATAGTTCCTTACAAGCTCGTATATGTCTTCGCTTGACCATATCGTTGGTGTTTGTCTTGTTTCTACTCTATTAGCTAAAAAGTTTTTCTTGTCTCTTTTGAAGGGATGATTGACATGGAGAAAACATCGATGCAATCAAACCATGAAATTTTCTTATCATTCGGTAAAGAAAACGCTCGTATTTCTTCCGTGCAATATGGACATGCTAGACGACCGGATGTACTCCATCCTAAAAGCATTGTAGAGGCAGGAAAATCACTTATAGTCTGCAACAAAGAAATAAACATACGGAAAAAATTCTTTGAAACGTCTTATGTTTCTACTTCTTTGTTTCATAGTGTTTTTAACTGCTCAATCAACGGTTGTAAATAAACATCAATTCCTTGTATCGTATCGTCGGGGCCAGAAACGACAACACTAAGAAACATATATTGTGTTTTCATACACATCCAGAAGGCAAATTATAAGGTGTGATGACAGGGGGCCAAGATGAATATTTAGCACCAAATTGAGAAAATGGTGAAAAATCATCCGTGCATAATCCAAGTCTAACATTACGACTCTCCGCTGCAAAATAGGGATAAGTTTTGTTGAAATGCTTCCATGTTTTCCATCGGCTGGATGTGTCAACGTACCATCTTTTTTTGTTCTCACACTATACCATCTCATATGTGCTGCAGTTACAAAAGATGCATATAATCTTTGAAACCTAAGAGTGATGGGCAAATAATGCATACATTTGTATGGAACTTCCTTTCCCTTCTTTTTTCTTGGTTTGTACCTTTTCTCGTTACATATTCTACACTTTCTAAGAGTGATGTCCTCTTTTCGAAACAACATGAAACCATTTAAACATGTATCTATTTTATGATAAGGTAAACCAAAAGCCGACATAATTTTTTTAACTTCATAGTGATTTTCGCACATTAAATTATCAGACGACTTATGTCTTTTTGTAGTTTGTACAATGGCTATAAATCTGGCTTCGGTGATGTTGTATTTTGACTTCATTGCAGTGTATTCTGCGGTTACTGATAGCTGGGTGCCGCTTTTGAAACCATCTCAAAAAGAGGTCTCTTAGCAGCATCCAGTAATCATAAAAAAAAATTGCTACAATATTTGGTTCTTCAACATTTTCATCTTCGTCGTCAACTTCAACCGTATGGAACAATTATCGTATTGCATCTTCGATCATATTTTCTATATGGTTCATCATGACAATTTCATTACCAGCAATGTCTAGTTCATACTCTGTAGAAGTATTTGCTACAACTTCTCCATGATGATACCAAACATAATACTCCGGCATGAAACCGTTTTTGCACAAATGGGCTTTCATAATATCAGGTAACAAATACTTCAAATGTTTACAGCTACTACACGGACAACGAACTTCTACATTGTTTCCCTTATTACTTAAAGCAAATTCAACAAATACGTTTGTACTATTATAAAAATCTTTTTTTATTGAGCCTCTCAATCCTCTTATTTGATACATCCATCTCCTCCGATCAACAAAATAATCGATCATTTTTCCTTTTTGAAAAAATATGTCATAAATTAAAAAATAAATATTGGTTTATTTACGAATTCACATTTTATTTTTCAATGCATCGATACAAAAACTTATACGCGTCAATTTTACCTCATATAAGAATACAATATAGAAATATTGGTTTATGGTTTTTTTTTGTCAGTCATCATATGTCCCATTACAAACACAGTAAATACCTACATTTCGTACAATATTTCGTTTTAATCGATTCAAAAAATTCCGGCAGTACTTCCCTTTTGTTTCCTACATTGCACATAAATGCGTGTATGTAGGAAACAAAAAAGAAAAGCGACGATGAATATAACGACCCGAAATTTTCAGAGCCGAAAATTCCAGATAGTTATGAAAAAGAAGAAAGAGATAGAAGAAGAAGAACAGAAACACCAAACATCTCACATTCGCAGCGGATAAAATATAATAAATGATAACAGTTTACAAAAGAATGCTATATCTATCGATTACATTTAAAATACATCAGAGTTTCACATTATATACAGTCTCTGAATATTTACAATTATCAAGTCTCAGATTAATAATAATATAAATACAGCGGAATACTCTATACGATAGTCATCCATCTCGCCTCCTGAGCTCCAGAATGTACCTACCTGAAAATCTGTAATACTCGGTCTGACCCGAGCATTACACCAAAGTAACACCCGGGTCAGGCTGGAAACCAGCATGAGTAAACCCAACTAACATGGAATTCCAAAGCAATCAACTTACATAAACCCGGGGTAACATATATCAGTTTAACAAATTCGTAATTTGCTATAGACAACACTTATTCCACACATCAATTTCTAGGTACCAAACTTAGATAAAATAATCCAATTTACTTAAATCACTTCATTTCAGCCTATTGATTTCACAAATCAATTTATTAAAAATTCGAAGTGGTTTCGGGTATTTTCCTAATACCCGACCCCGGTCTCTTCGAAACTCGTACCATCCTAACTCAATCTATCGAAATGAAATACACTACATTTCATATCAAAGATGCCGACTACTTCAAAACATCTCATACCATTCAATCATCCATAAGCAAAGCTTAATCTCATACAAATTAAATTTAATTAATGTTGATTAAATTACCAAAATGCACAATGCCATAAGTAATCCATGAGAGGCTTCGAAAGCACAATGCCATGGTTCATTCGTCCACTTCTATAGTCGATTTTTACATTGTGGGGCTCTCTGAAGATTGGTTTTGGCAGTAAAGTGATGATGAAACACTTCGACGCGATGACTTTGGGATTTTTTGATGATGATTTCGTGATGGGAAGCGAAAGCTTCGATGATAGGATGGCTATACTTCGGGACACAGAATAAAGGACTACGAGTCGGATTGAGGGAACTATTGGGAGAAGGTTATGAGACAAACGATGATATTCTACGACTAACACGGACTATTGAGAATAATTTCTAATCAAGTCGACTTCAAATGGGAGTTGTAAGGACAGTGTCAGGATAAGCTGTACAATGGATGATGCATGCAAAGGGATCATGATACTCGGGGGCTTCGATGGGTGCCCATGAAGTAATGGCATATGATGACACAATCAAAGTCTGTTAACGTTGGGACCTAGATCGCATATGCTACTATAGTCCATTGATGTTAGGACCTAGTGATGAGGAGGTAGAGTTTGTTGATGTTAGAACCTCCCTTACCCTGGACTATCAGATGGGTTGTCTAGTTCTTGGCCCACTGTGTAGCATGGATACGAGTACCAAGAGACAAGGATACTAAGTAGTCCTTGACTATATGGGGAGGTCATATGAGTATCATATATCTAATGCACTAAGTGAGTGAATGTGAGGATGGATGATGGATGTTATGTTTTCTTTGGTTGCTTACCCTTTTAGGGATGTCACAAGACGTAGATATCATTGATGTAGATATCAGGACACCCATAAGTACTTTGATGTATTGTACACAATGATGATTACGATATAGAGTAGCATATATCATGTATTATATGATAACTCTTTGGATGTAGAGGCATATCTGATATGATTCTCCATGCCTTCTCTTCCATGTACTGTATTTACTTTCAGAGTATTTTGTGATTGTTTATCGCTCATACCAGGCAGTTGTTTGACTCAAGGTTTTATGCTTTTCTTCTTATTATCTCGGGTACTATTAAATGAGTAGACTAGATAATAGGTATAAACGATACATGGAGTAGGAGGCGATGCTTCTCATATTTATATTTTAGGCTTATTATTGCTTATTCTGATGGACGACATTGTGGAGCCTAGACAATGTTTGACTTATTTTATTTAGAGAAAGTTATTGCTTAATTTTAATATCAACTATATAAACTCTATCATTTAAGTTGTATAACTGTATGGATCTGTGCACTCTGATTTCTATGGTTCATTCAGTTATTACTATCTCGCCTGTTTCATATTATAATGACTATTACATTTTATTCGATGCGCTATGAGGTATATGATAGGTTTTGTAATTATTTTATTTATCTTACAACCTTGACCATCATCCTACATTAGCCATGCACTGTTACAACGCATTATATAGGTTATATTGGGTGCCGGTGGTATAGGGTGGTCATTACATTTGGTATCAGAGCTTAGGTTGCATAGTTAATACGAGTTGACACCGTGATCTAGTAGAGATAGGAAAGGAGTTATCACCCTAGATTAGATTAATAGTGTGTGTGTGTGTGTGTGTGTGTGTGTGTTCAAGAGAGATCATACTCGTTATGTATTTTGGTTGTCAAAACTATGTGGTAGTATATATAATATATAAGTCGTATTGCATACATGAGTACCACTAATATAGTTTTTCTTTATGAGAAACTGATCGTTCTTATTATGATCTGGCATACAAGAAATGTTGCTATGGACTCCATCTTTGGATTTCTGAAGTGGGCATATTCAGGGTCTATTAACCTCGATTTACAGGACATGTTCACTGAGACGTGTCGAAACATGGTTCAAAATGCCCAAGCCACTCCTAATGTTAATTGTGCTCAAGTGTAAATACCTAGAGTCGACTTTGTCGAGGTATATAAAGCCTGCATGAGTCTAGGAAGCGGACTATTCCTTCGAACAGAGCTGGCCATTAAGGTGCAAGACTAGATGGATACTTGCGAAAGGGTCTTCAATATCTTGGAGTTAGATAACGTTGTAAGGTATAAGTTGGCCTCTAGATAACTCTAAGTATGGACAATGGATCGGTGGAATGCCCCAATGGACGCGACTTTGGGGAATCATTTTACTTGGGATCACTTCATAGTTTGCTTCAAAGAAAATTTTATATCGTCTGCTCCAAAGTCTATTTTATTTGGAAGGTTCATTGACTTTGAGTAAGACGATATGTCTGTACTGGAGTACATGGTCGAATTCGATGTACTGTCAAAGTACGGTCTACCTTTTATTGATACTCCACTCGAAAATAATGAAAAGTTTATCATTAGGTTGATCTCTCATCTTGGGAAGCGATTGATTGGTCATATTAATAAGAGCTTTGGGAAGTTGAACAAGAAGGATTTACGGCACAAGAGCCTATACCCAATGTAGAAGGGCTGTCCTGAACTAGTTAAGTAGAGGCAAACAACGAAGGCATATGTAGTGAATGTCATTCCGACTTTATTGAGTGCTCCAATGAAGGCATATGCACTGAATGCCGTTTTGATTTTGTTGAGTGCTACATCGATGAAAGAGAAGGGAAAGTGCATTATTGTCTGTGGGTATATTTTCTATTTATGGTGTTCCATACATGTTTTATTGGATAATGGACTTCACATCCCTTCGTATCTTGTGATTTGATGACTGGATTAAGACTTAAGATAGTTGGACGACCTTTAACGAACCCTGTTGAAGGCTTATCTAGCCTATACATGGTTAGTCAAGACTACCTTATCGAGTAATGGATGTTTATTTGTTTGTAATTGCTTTGTTTTAGGCTTTTATAGGTTTGTTATTATGGTCTTGGAATGGACTGGCTGAAGAGGTATGGAATAGTGGTGGGCCATGGAAGGCTGCTAATTACGATAGGGACCGATAATGAGTGGAAGGTAGTGCTAGGCTGCCCACCTGATGATGAGGTGATGGTTAGCTTTCTATATCCCATACGACGAGTTGTCAACTACGCCTATAGCTAGAGAGTGTCCATACATATTCAATGAGGTAATAGGATTACCACCACATAAGGATAGAGTTTCGTATTGATTTGGTCAGAGGTGTTAGGCCAGTAGTTATGCCTTTGAGACATATGACGCCTAAAGTGCAAAGGGAAATAAAGGTGCGAGTGGGTGACCTATTGAGGCAAGGTTCATTCATAGAAGCATATTTGAGTACGGTGCACCTATAGTGTTTACCACCAAGGCGAGCGACTCTTTCAGGTGTGCGTTGATTACCATGAACCGGATAAAGTAATGAAAAAAAAAGTATCCACTCGTGCGTATGGATGATTTATTCTACCAACTCCACGGTGTGAGGGTGTTCTCTTGGTTGGACCATGTGATGGGTTTTATCAACTGATAAAAATTGGAGAGAGTGTGTCGATCACAGTGTTTCATATGCCATCTTGATTTTGGATGGTTGGTGATGCCGTTCGAGCTAACCGATGCGTCAGCATACCTTATTGATCTCCTAAACCGTGTTTGGAGGGATTAATTAAGCAAGTTTGTGCTTGTGCTTGTTGATCATATTTTCATCTACACATGGACGAAAATAGAGCACAAGACTCATTTGAGGATTGTATGAGAGGTGTTGAGAAAACACCGATTACTTATGAAATTTTTGAAGCATCACTTCTAAAGGTAAAGTGAGATTCTTAGGTCACATTGTTTTAGGGTAGGAGATTGTTGCATATTCTGCGAAGATTATGGTAGTCCAGGACTCGGACAGACCCAAAAGTGCTGCAGATCAAAAGCTTCCTTGGGTTGGTGGGATATTATGGACGTTTTATCAAGGATTTCCTAAAGGTAATAGCACTGTTAACTAATTTTACGAAGAAGAACTAGATTTTTATTTAGAGCGCGAGGTGCGAACATGCCTAATAGATAAGTGCACTGGTGTTACTCATTCTAAGTGGGAATAAGCAGTCGACAGTATACACAGATGCCTGCGGTACTTAACTAGGTGTGGTATTGACATAGAAAGGTAAGGTTGTCGCATATGCTAGTCGACAATTGAAACCACACGAGAGGTGATATTCGACTTATGATTTTGAGTTGGTAGAGATAGTATTCACATTGGATATTTGGGGGCCTATCTACTAGAAGAGAGTTTTAAGTTGTTCACCAACCCCATATCATTGAAGGGCCTCTTCTCTAAGTAGAATCTCAGCCTTCGCCGTCAGTGGTGGTTGGAATACTTGGCCTCCTACGACTTTGACATTTTCTATATGCCCATAAGGGAGATGCAGTTTTAGATGCTCTGAGTGGAAAACATACTAGTTTAGGAGTGATGTTCCTTGAGTAGACACGACTTGAGTTCCAAGCTGGTTATGACTTCAAAAATCAATGTGAGCTACTACCAAAGATGATGGCTAGTTGACTATCAGACCTACATTGGTTTAGCATATTTGTACTAGTTAGAGGCGTGTCACTAGACTAATGGAGATCATAACTAAGTTAGAGGAATGAGTAGAGTCTGTAGAGGTGATGTAGTATGGACTTAACTGAGATGGTTAGCTCCATAAGGATGAGATATGTTTATTCCCGATGTCGTTGGGTTGAGGGATGAGATACTACGAGACTACTCTCATTCGAGATTGACTATGCATCCTAGTGGCAACAAAATGCACCATGATACGAGGTAGACATTTCACTGGAAAGGGATGAAGGACGTTGGGCATTCATCTTGAGATTTCTGAACTATCAGCTAGTAACAGTTGAGCACAAGAAGCCAAGTGGTTTACTATAATCGCTTAAAATTCCCAAGTGGACATCGGGAATGGATATCGATTGGCTTCATCGATGGATCGCCGAGGACCAGAGGAGGGTATGATAGCATCTGAATCATAGTTGATGGATTAACTAAGAGTGCAAGATTATACCCGTTAAGCCCAATAAAGCAACATCCAAATTTGTTGAGTTGTATGTAAAGTGGATTTTGCAATCCCATGGTGTATCAAAGAGCATTGTAAGTGGCCGAAACCCGTTATTCACTAGTGGATTTTGGGAGAAATTACAAAATACGTTGGGAAATTTGGCGTCGAAATAACTAGATGATATCGAGATTGAACCAAAAACTTTGCAGTCTCATAGGCCTATCACATCGTAGGATGTGATACAAAGCAGGTTAGAAGGAAGGCGATGAAGTGGTAATGGTTCAGTGGAGTGAGAGAAAAAGCGATTGCATATGTAAGACTGATGGGAGCATGACGACCACTTGTCTGGAGCTCTTCACTTGGTTATATTTCCATTTTATCACTAGCTTTCGTTTGAAATATCATATTTGATGTTATATATTAGATAATTTAGTATCCTACATATTAGGATAGGCATAAGTGTCAACTTTTGATGTTTGACATTATCAGTGCATGTTTGATGATTGGTGTTTGATATGTTTACTTATGCTTACCATCGTTGTTAGGCATGCATGATAGTTTTGGTTGATTTTGATTTTCTTCGATTTGGGAATTTCGGGAGCGAAATTTCTAAAGTGAGGGAGAGTGTAACGACCTATATTTACGTATCGGAGGATTATAAAATATTATTTTTAAATCTATATTGGTCTATATGACTCTATAGCTTTAAGTGATGTTGAGTAGTGATATTTTTAACCTTTGTTATTTCTATTAAACAATTTTGACCCTACATTTATTTTTCAACATTTTCAGTTGTCATACGTATTGTGCATCGATGCATTAGAGAATTTGAAAGAACATAAAATGTCCATGGGTTAAGAAAAAAATGTATGAGCCGCGAAGTCGAAGAATTTTTTAGATTGGAAGTTTTTACAGTCCGTACAACTTAAAAATTCCAAAAATAGCATCCGAGGCATAGTCTCGGCTTTCGAGGGAGCTTGTGCCAAATGGAACGGGAAAAATAAGGCGATTAACGCCATTGAAAAATTGTCGCAATGGACATTCCTAGAAGCCATACGAGCATAAAACGTACGTTGGAATTTCAAAAATTGGATAAAGAGGGGTGCTCACAATCCCTAACCCTACCTAATACCCTATAAATATATCCTTATTCACTTAGCCACACATTCTTTTTTCTTCTTCATGAATTCTTCCCTCTCTATAAACCCACCTCTCCATATTTCTTTCTCCTCCTCTTTCTCAAGCAAACGACAATGTTCCGGGCAAAGTAAGAGTCGAATCTCTATATTTTTCCAAGTGATACACAACCACGACCTCGATTCGACCTAACTCTGACCGTGTTGGCCCAAAAAAGTGGGTCCGACAAAGGGGTATTTTTGGAGGAGATTCGAAATGGGTTTTGATGATATGGGTCTAGTTGTATCGATGAGAGAGTTATAGGATATTGCGGGGGCCGGAGATAAGCATGGAAGTGGCCATAGGCATGGGAAGTTGGGAAATTTCTTTGGGTATGCTGCCTTACTTATGCACAAACATGGCCGAGCTTTGCGATGATTGGAGGAGAGGGTGTTGGCAGCGTAAGGCAGTGGTTATGGTAGCGGTTTTGTCTCGGGTGCAAGTGTTGGCTGGTGATAGAGAGAGGTGGTCTGGTTGAGTTGTATGTGAACAAAAAGAAAAAAACATAAGGTGACGGGCGGCCTAAGGTAGCAGACGCATATGGTTGGAGTTATCCTGAGTGTATTCTGAGGCAAGCGTGTGGCGATGGTGCATGAGCTTGGTGGCGTTGGTGGTGCTTGAGTTGGGAAGGGAGCGTGCATGGATTGTGCATGAAGAAGCTTGTTATGTATAGGAAGGGAGTGTTTAAGTGGGTTCAAAAGAAAGTGTATCGGAAGTAGGAAAAAGAAATAGGTTAAGAAGAAAGGAAATGGAAAGGGCGTGTGTGCTACAATGACATGTCAGAGTTGTTAAAGTGGTAAGGAAATTATGAAAGCTGACTAGGTAAGTTAATTGTTTAGGTTAGTTAATTAATCTAATTAATTTTTTTAAACTTGGTTAACATTTTTATTGCAAACACAAATGGGCTATGCGCCCCAAGCAATACAACAGAGAGTACATAGAAGATAATTACAAAAACATGCTTTAAGTTAAAGTCAAACATTTTAACTCAAAACATTCCAACTTCAGGTTTTAGCTAAAATCAAACTATGGTTGCTCCGAATTCCTTGCTTGGTCTTCTCCGTTTGTTATCATCCATTTCATCCTCTCTAGTACTCGTGATTCTTGTTGCTTTAAGTTGGTTAGTTTTCTCATTAAAATTCTTCCAATAATGATACTAATGTCTCGATTAATCTGATTAGTTAATGTTAACACTTCCTTCTTTCTATTGTTAAAAGCCCCATCGTTTTGCACTCTCTAGAGATACCATATGGTGGCCGTGAGGCCAAATTTGACCATTTCCTGCATCAAGTTCGATATGTGAATCCTCTCATTCAGTTACTCCACCTCCTCCTTTAAAGATTTTACTTCGTCTAGTTGAATGCATTTGAGTTTTTGAATAGTCCAAACTCTTTTACTGAAAGAGCAGTCAGAAAATAAGTGCTCAGAGATTTAATTGTCGAGCTACAAAAGTTGCATGTCGTGTCTTCCATATCCCCTGTAGGATCATTTCACCGTAGATGGGGGTGAATAGGGTGATACTATTAATTATAAAAATTTAATGCGGAAGTTTATAAAATATTTTCAACACAGATCTCAGCAGAATAATAGCAGCACAAACAATAGCAGAATATAGAAAACAGAACACATAGATTTATCCAGCTTCGGCAAAACCCTGCCTACGTGCTGCTCCTAAGGTTTGTACTAGAAATTAGATAGTCATACGCTTACACGCGTAAACTTGCGACACCCACTATCAACTATCCTAACTCTACGCTCAAAACCCTGCCATAACTTAGCCACTGAGTTGCGAATTCTCAAACTACACCACCGTAGCTCGTCCCCTAGTCACGCGACTAGACAATACACAAGTTTAAAAGGAAAAATACAAATTTAAAGCAATACAAAAATTAGACACCCTATATAATATTAAATCCCAATTAAAAACACCGGCCCAAGTTAAAAGTTGCCCCCTTTTTCATTTTGTAATATAGGCCGGTATGAAAGATAACGTCTGCTTCCTTTTTGCTCGTTCGTCTTCGTTCGTTCCTCTTTCCACAACTTTTAGGGTTTCTGTAAAATTGAAGTTGCCTCTTGAATTAACTGTTATTTCTTCGAATTCTTTCTTCTATCAGTGATTGCTTTCGGCGACTTCAATTCGATCGAGTTCGAATTAAAATTGGTATGTGATTTTATGCTCTTTTCTACTTTACTTGTTAGCTTGCTTGAACTCGATTGATGATTCAAGTTATTGAATTATTGTTCTCAGTTTTGCTCGAATTCGAATAATTTAGGCCGATGATGTATTAGGGTTTATAAAGGATTTTAATTCCTATTTCTTCGTTCGTTTGATAAGTTGCTCGGCCGTTTGATTTTGAATGGATGAATTTGATTTTTTCTGACTTGTTCAAAATCGTATATTTCCTGTTTCCTTGATTCGCACGGCTTGAAGATTTCGGACTTGGTTCGTTGTTGCCTTGGTCATCACGGTTTTGATTTGCTTTGTTCAACTCCTTGTTCATCACGGCTCTGGCATTTGCTTTGACTAGTTGAATCTTTGACTATTGTCGTGGTTGACTTTGGCCACTTTGTTTTCTGAGACTATTTGCTTCCATCATTTAGTTCCTTCCCTGATGATCTTGATTTGTACCTTGATTTTCTTGTGGCCTTGATTCTGTTGGTTGCCATTTCGAACTGCTGCACTGCTTCCATGTTGCCTCGAGTACTTGTATATTGTTACTGCATTTGCATGCATACTTCACTTGTGCTCTGG
Organism: Allium cepa; assembly: GCA_030765085.1. Taxonomy (NCBI): domain Eukaryota; kingdom Viridiplantae; phylum Streptophyta; class Magnoliopsida; order Asparagales; family Amaryllidaceae; genus Allium; species Allium cepa. The sequence continues at coordinate 1,001,905,479 of CM060934.1, forward strand.
TCCTTTGATTTATTTGTTGTCGGTTGCCATTTCATTGGCATGTGTTCGTGTTGCTGTAGCCATGAGCTACTTTCTTCACTACACCCATATTGTCCTTGTATATGCATGTTGTATTCATGTGTGACCTATTTGCAATGTTGTTTCATTTGTTATGTTGAGGCATGATCTTTGTGTTTTAGTGATGAATTGCATTTTTGTCTACTGCCGTGTAGCCTTCATGACTTCACTTGATTTTAGTTGCATTTGTTAGTTCTTTGGTTCAGGTTGCTCAACCTATAGTCATGTTTCAATGTGTATGCACACATCTCTTTTAAACTGCTTGTTCTTGTTTCATGTTGACTTCATGTGTATAGTTGCCTGGTCTTCATGTATATATCTGTCCAGTCTTCTCTGGCTTGATGTCTTGGCTTATCGAACTGTTTACAAGTTTTGTAGGTCTGGTTTATGTGGACTACTGCATATTTGTTGTGAGTCATTCACTTGTTGGAGTCATTCATTTGTTGTTCATTAGCTTGGTATTGTAGTCTGCATTGCACTGGAGATTCATGTATATAGTATATATGAAGTCTGGCACACTTTGATATACATATGAGCTTGTGCATGCTCTAGTTTAGGTTGAAGTTTCATTGGGTTTGTTTAATTTAAAGCTTTTGATTATGTAGTCAAGTGTGTATGCATCTTGTTTACATAAAGTCTGGTTGATGGTCTCTTTGTGTACTTGTCTCTGATTTGATGTACTCGAGTTGAATGATCACAGTTACTTGTGCATGTTGTATTGCTTATTAGTCTAGTTGAAATTTGTAGCCTTCCTTTCACTCGAGATTTTTTTGCATTTTGAAATGCACCTGAGTTGAATCCAGCTTATAGCTCGGGTTTGACCGTGTGCTGATATTATGACATTATTTTTATTGCACTTGAGTTGAACCTGGCTTTTGATTTGGGTTTGACCTTGTGCTCACATGTCCCTATAGATTTATCAAGTGTGTATCAGTATGCACAGCCTTATGGCATGTACAATGATACACTGTGCATGTCACAAGTTGTTCATGTATGATGAATTCAAAATTAAATGATGATGAACAACCCAAATAACCGAGGCAAATGATATTTTCAAAAATCATTTTATTTTATACTACAAAAATATTTTGTTTTCAATTTTATTGCGTCAGTGTATATTTTTGTAGATTGCTCAGATGCTGGATTCAATCTGGAATGAAGTTGAAGATAAATACAAGTGAATGAGTGATATATACTGAGGTGCATTTGTAAAATAAAATTGTATTGTAAGTGAAATTGTGTATATATAGTGAGAGCTCAAATTTGTACTATTCAAAATTGTAATAAATATTTGTTTGAATAAAATATTTGTTTTAAATTTAAATTTTGTGTTATTTATTTTATTCAGCTAATATTTATTAATTATGTGAAAAACAAAAATAGTACATAACAACTACATTTAAATGAATATATACGTTTATTATCATCAAACAAAAATCATATACTCGCATATACAACAATCTCCCCCTTTTGATGATAACAAACATATATTTAAGATTTTGAATTTATTAAATTTATTTTATTATTCAATGTGCTCTCCCTATTTGAATGCTCCCTCTCTACACAAAGCCCCCCTTTCATATATGCATGTAAATAAAAATATGCAAACGAGCCTAGATGCAAATAGAAAATATTTGACCTTTATTTGTCAAAATCTTAACTTTTCTCTTCCCTTTTGTTATTAGCAAAAGAATAATAGTATTAGAAAAATATAGATAAAGTGCTAGAAATTAATACAACATTAAACTCAATCGAATATAAATATTAGATTTCAATATAAAAATCAAACAAAAATCGTAAATACTCTGTTTGGTGCATATTCCACTTTGGAATGATAGGGTTGATGTCATCATATAAAATCATATAGTTGTGTCTATTTGTGGTATATTTCTATCAGGAATTTGAATATCTACTAACTATGCATAACCGTTAGGACTTTTAAATGAGATTAGTAGTATTCCAATTTTTTATAAAAAATGAATTCAAGTATCTTCTAACCACGCATAACCGTGAGGACATTTAAATGGGATTAGAATCAACTTGTCTATTTAATAAATCAATTTTGATACGTGTTCCATACATGCATAACCGTGAAGACTTTTAAATGAGCATGGAAGCACATAATCAAAAATTTCAAGTAATTCACCCATGCATAACCGTGAGGACTTTTAAATGAGAGTGAATACTTTGGATCTTTAAAAAAAAAATATAAAATGGAAAACGAATGATTTCCTGTTTAAAATACCATATATTGGCAAACTTTATTGAATTTTGATGAGTGATAGTCGTTAGAAATATGATAGAAATAGAGATGTTCATGGAATTTTTAGCAGCAAAAAGATTTACAACTCTTGTTTAAATTTCTAAAGAAATTTATTAATTATACCGTCTCAAGTTATAATATAAGATTAATATCAACACTCATCACTTTTTCAATTACTATTTATCTTTTCGATAATCAGTAGGAAGTCAGATTAGTTAATGTAATCATTTAAGCTCAAATTCAAAAATAATTATCAAATTTTCTAAAAGTGACTAATCTGAAACAAGGTCAAAAAATGATTTTCTAGAAGGGGTGTTATAAGAAAAATTCTGCTATTTGAAAATATTTGAAATGAAAAATATGCAGATATTTTCTTTGAAAACGATGCAACTACAGAACGTCTCAACATAAATCTCATTCCACTAGTAATTTTCTATCAACTAGATTACCAGTGTAATCTGCATCTGAATTTTTCTTTCACTTGAGATTATCATTAATTGAATGTCATAGACCAGACCGTGAAATTTGTAACAATTTCTTATAATCCTTTTTTCAACTTTTTAAATGAAATTCTTTTGGATTTTAATTGAAGCCGTAATAATGACCATAGTGTCAGAACAAATATATCCACTTGTATCATGAGTAATCGGCAATCTATAAAACATCATCATTATTCCAATAAAATCTATAGTTCAAAGCTGATTGGTCAACATTTTGAATAAGTCGGAATCAAAATCATCATACATCTCTTTATGACATAACTGGTTGATTTAAATTCAGATTATGGTGCAGATTATCACATTAATTATATTGTTTAAATATATATACCATTACCTATATTACCTTACGATAATTTTTCATTGTAGCCCATTGTGATTCTTTCACCTTTGAATTAGGCTAAGGAACTTTTATTTGTTGCCCGTTGTGTCCCTGGAACAGCCAGAATCCAAGTAACACTATTGTAGTTACTTAACCTGCCACCATACCTACACGATGAAAGATTTTTGTGACCCATTTGTTTTTATAGGTCCATGGTTGTTAGTGGCAATTGATTTTTAAAAATAATTTTGTGGAGACCTAAAACTCTTATATATGTTCCTTTCGGCACCCAGATTTGTTTAACTTTGAGAGAGTTTATATTTGTGCCTTTTGGAACCCAAATTGGAATGGTTTTCACTTGTTTGGGTCTATACTAACAAATATTTTGATTGTGTCCAATTTTCTACAAATAGTGCACTCGGATTTAACTTGATTAATTTTTCTTCTAACATATTCAGAGTGAGTATACCAAAGTCCATGTCTATCATTATTAACAGTTTGTTTTGCTATTAGCATATTTAGTGATCTTTTACTTTTGGAAAAGTTTCCTAAAGTTATAGACAATTTTTGGACTTGTGTTTTAAGATATTCATTTTCGTTTAATAATTGTGTGCACTTTTTAATAGAGTTCTCTCTCCTAGTGTTTTCGTTTTCTTTCAAAATCAGAATTTCATTTTCAAGTGATTTTATTTTATTTTCTGATTTTTTTAATCTCCTCTTCGAATGATGGACACTTATCACACTTAGGGATCCTATTGTAATAGTTTTTAACTAATTCATCAAGTTGTTTATTTAAATATATCAAAGTATTTCTTCGTGATTCAAATTTAGCGTATTTCTCCCTAAGTCTTTCAAAAGGGCCATTCACTTCGTGGAAATATATAAGTAATTCTGATTGAGTGAGTTTTGATACCTCGCTTGGCTCGTCATCATCACTATCAGTTATATCTTCTCGTAGGCACAGTTTTACTCTTTCACTCTCACTGCTAGTGCTTCTACAATCATCACTTTTATTCCATGTGGATGCAAAACTTTTCCTTTTTGAATTCTTTTCTTGGCCGTGTTGAAGTCGAGGACAACTGGGCTTGATGTGTCCGGGTTTGTTGCCCTTGTGACAGACGATCTCCCGTTCTTCTAGGTTGTCTAGTGCTTTGAATATTCTGCTTATCAATTTTTGATTTAGAGCTGGATTTTTGTATTTGCGGTTTCAATTTTTGAATCTCTTCATTAGTAATGCTAGCTCAGCCGCTCCATCCTCATCACTACTGCTTTTTACCAATCCTATTAAGCTCGTTTCTTTAGCTGAGTCGATTGAGGAGGATTTCTCATTGCTGTTGACTTTTGCACCATATGTTGCATAAAAAATATTCCAAATTTCCTGTGCATTTTCACTATGAGAGATAAAGTTAAAATTATGTTGATTAATATGGGAATATATTATATGCATAGCTAGAGCATTAATCGAGATAATTTTCTCATCTGTTATATCGCATCCATTTTCAATGATATCCCAACATTTAATATTAATAGATTTTAAATAAAATTCCATTTTCAGTTTCCAATTCAAAAAATCTGTTCCATTAAAAATAGGAGAGATAATACTAGACCGACCCTTAGCAAAAGTAGCCATTTTCAAAATTCAAATTTGTAGAAAAAAAATTGGTCTTTGAAAAATCAAATTTTTTAAAATAAAAAAGGGCTTTTGAACCTAGCTCCGATACCACTTGTAGGATTGATTTCACCCTGGGGGGGTAAATAGGGTGATACTATTAATTATAAAAATTTAATGCAGAAGTTTATAAAATATTTTCAACACATATCTCAGCAGAATAATAGCAGCACAGATAATAGCAGAATATAGAAAGCATAACACACAGATTTACCCAGCTTCGGCAAGACCCTGCCTACGTGCTGTCCCCAAGGTTTCTACTAGAAATTAGATTATCAGACGTTTACACATGTAAACTTGCGACACCCGCTACCGACTATCCTAACTCTCCGCTCAAAACCTTGCCAGAACTCAACCACTGAGTTGTGAATTCTCGAACTACATCACCGTAGCTCGTCCCCTAGTCACAGGACTAGACAATACACATGTTTAAAAGGAAAAATATAAATTTAAAACAATAAAACAATTAGCAACCCTATTTTAATATTAAAGCCCAAATAAAAACACCATCCCAAGTTAAAAGTAGCCCCATTTTTCGTTTTGTAATATAGGCCGATATAAAAGATAACATCTGCTTCCTTTTTGCTCGTTCGTCTTCATTCGTTCCTCTTTCCACAACTTTTAGGCTTTCTGTAAAATTGAAGTTGCCATTTGAATTAACTGCTGTTGCTTCGAATTCTTTCTTCTATCAGCGATAGTTTTCAGCTACGTTAATTCGATTGAGTTCAAATTAAAATTGGTATGTGATTTTATGCTCTTTTCTGCTTTACCTGTTATCTTGCTTGAACTCGATCGATGGTTCGAGTTATTGAATTATTGTTCTCAGTTTTGCTCGAACTCGAATAATGCATTAGGGTTTACATAGGATTTGAATTCCTATTTCTTCATTTGTCTGATAAGTTTTTCGGCCGTTTGATTTTGAATGGATGAACTTGATTTTTTCTGACTTGTTCATAATCGTATATTTCCTGTTTCCTTGATTAGCACAGTTTTGAAGATTTCTGACTTGGTTAGAACTTGTTGCCTTGGTCATCACGGTTTTGATTTGCTTTGTTCGACTCCTTGTTCATCATGGCTTTGACATTTTCTTTGACCAATTGAATCTTTGACTGTTATCGTGGTTGACTTTGGCCACTTTTTTTTGTGAGACAATTTGCTTCTGGCATATAGTTCCTTCCCTGATGATCTTGATTTGTACCTTGATTTTCTTATGACCTTGACTCTGTTGGTTGCCATTTCAAACTGCTGCACTGCTTCCATGTTGCATCGAGCAGTTGTATATTGTTACTGCGTTTGCTTGCATACTTCACTTGTGCTCTGGTCCTTTGATTTATTTGTTGCCAGTTGCCATTTCACTGGCATGTGTTTGTGTTGCTGTAGCCACGAGCTACTGTCTTCACTGCAACCTATATTGTCCTTGTATATGCATGTTGTATTCATGTGTGGCCTATTTGCAATGTTGTTTCATTTGTTGTGTTGAGGCCTGATCTTTGTGTTTCAGTGAGGCATTGCAATTTTGTCTACTGTCGTGTAGCCTTCATGACTTCACTTGATTTCGGTTGCATTTGTTAGTTCTTTGGTTCAGGTTGCTCAGCCTATAGTCATGTTTCAATGTGTATGCACACATCTCTTTTAAACTGCTTGTTCTTGTTTCATGTTGACTTCATGTGTTTAATTGCCTGGCTTTCATGTATATATATGTCCAGTCTTCTCTGGCTTGATGTCTTGGCTTATCGAACTGTTTATAAGTTTTGTAGCTCTGGTTGATGTGGACTACTGCATATTTGTTGTGAGTCATTCGCTTGTTGTTCATTTGCTTGGTCTTGTAGTCTGCATTGCAATGGAGATTCTCGTATATAGTATATATGAAGTCTGGCACACTTTGATATACATATGAGCTTGTGCATGCTCTGGTTCAGGTTGAAGTTTCACTGGGTTTATTTCATTTAAAGCTGTTCATTATGTTGTCAAGTGTGTATGCATCTTGTTTACTTAAAGTTTGATTGATGGTCTCTTTGTGTACTTGTCTCTGATTTGATGTACTCGGGTTGAATGATCACATTACTTGTGCATGTTGTATTGCTCATTGATCTAGTTGAAATTTGTGGCCATGGTTTCACTCGAGAATTTTTTGCATTTTGAAATGCACCTGAGTGAATTTAGCTTATAGCTCGGGCTTGACCTTGTGCTGATATTGTGACATTATTTTTATTGCACTTGAGTTGAACCCAGATTTTGATTTGGGTTTTACCTTGTGCTCACCTGTCCCTGTAGATTTATCAAGTGTGTATCGGTGTGCATGGCCTTGTGGCATGCACAGTGATACACTGTGCATGTCACAAGTTGTTCGTGTATGATGAATTCAAAATTAAATGATGACGAACAACCCAAATAACTGAGGCAAATGATATTTTCAAAAATCGTTTTATTTTATGCTGCAAAAATATTTTATTTTCAATTTTACTACGTCAATGTGTATTTTTGCAGATTTCTCATATGCTGGATTCAATCTGGAATGAAGTTGAAGATAAATACGAGTGAATGAGTGATATGTAGTGAGGTGCATTTGTAAAAAAAATTGTGATGTAATCAAAATTGTATTGTAAGTGAAATTGTGTATATATAGTGAGAGCTCAAATTTGTACGTTTCAAAATTGTAATAAATATTTTTTTTGAATAAAATATTTGTTTTGAATTTAAATTTTGTGTTATTTATTTTATTCAGCAAATATTTATTAATTATGTGAAAAACAAAAATAGTACAATAACAAGTACATTTTAATGAATATATATGTTTATTATCATCAGACAAAAATCATATACTTGCATATTCAACACCCCTACCTGTATAGTCGGTCTTTAGTAGGGAGCCTATTTAGCAAAGCTTTATAATGGGTATGAGCCATCTTAGAGTTATTTGATCTACTCCATACCAAGTTGTGTCATGGAACTACTGGAAATTTGCCCCTTATGTCTTCCCAAGCATCCTTGAGTTTGAATTGTCAATTGTTGTTTTTTAGGCCCATGTATCTACATGTCTGTCATCATATATAGGGTTTCTTGAATTTCCCGCTTGAAATTTTTGGTAAAAAGATGCCTTTCATAGTCCCATCTGGAGCCACTGATGATGCTAGCCACCTTGCAAGATGGGGTACCATTTGCAGAGAACCCTATCCCTACCCTATCTCTTTATGAAGCTTTTATTATTAAGTCATGGGTCCTTCTATAGGTAGTTATTTTCACCATTTGCAATTTGTCTTTCAACTAGCATTTTCAGTTCATCTCTTAGTTTCAAAATGGTTTTCCAACTAACCAAAGCATTATCGTCAATTTTGATGGTCCATAAGTTATCTTTGAGATATCTAGCCCTCCTCCATTTTGCCTATAGATTACCTGAAACCAAAATCTTCCAAACCAATTTGAGTCCATATACCTTTTTCAGTTCAGATAAGTTTTTTGAGACCCACTCCTTCTTCCTTTTCTGGCTTGCAGAGATCTTTATAACTTACTTTATGTAATCCATCTCTCCAAATAAAATTTGCACATACAACATTAATTTTTGCAATAGAGTAATATGTGATTTGAAATGTCTATAGACAAAACATAACTTTTAAATTAGTAACTGTGTAGGCTAACTCAATTCTTCCCATAAAAGATAGGTATTTAGATCTCTAGCCATGCGACTTTCCATCTTATATTATCCAAAAGTTTACCACATTAAATTTCAGTTATGGTGTTGTTAGATAGTAGAATACCCAAATATTGAACAGGTAGACACCCCTCAGGAACTCCAGTTTTATCTAATAATTTTTGTTTATCTCTGGAGAAATTATTATCGTAGCCTTTTGTTTTAAGTTCATTCAATTTCAGTCTAGCTATCCTCTCCAAGTCTTTAAATATTTCTTTTATTTTATCAATAGCATTTAGACTAGCCTTTGTCACAATAGTAAGATCATCGGTATAGACTAAGTGGGTTAATTGAGATTGCATATTGTAGACTGGGTAGATTTCTTTATGGAAACATGCAAGCTCCATTTAGAGGGAGAACCATTCCATAGCAACAACAAACAAATAGGAGGATAACTATTTCTTTGAATATAGCCTTTAGAGACCCTATTAATAAGAATTAAATAAGTAGGAGTGTTAAGGCAGTGAGCAATCAACTTTAGAAGTTTATCAGGAACTCCCATCGACTTTAACATATAGATAATAAAGTATCCGTTGACCTTATCATATGCGCTGTGAAAATCTATTTTAGGACAGAGCTTGTCTGCCTCTCTTTTGTTAAAATCTATGATCAACTCATGAGCCATTAGGGAATTTTTTAATATGAATCTACCCTTGATAAAAGCATTTTGACATTGAGAAATCAAGTCAGGGAGTACTTTGTTCAATCTCATGCATATGATTTTATTGAGAATTTTATACATGACATTACAACGTGCAATCGGTCTATACTACTCAATTCTTTATGGTTTCTTAACTTTAGGGATGAGTGAGATAAAAGTATGATTTGTTTCTTGTACAAACTTACTAGTATCTAAAGCTTCTTGATATGCCTTTAACATATAATCTTTTTTAGCGTATCCAGTTCATTTTAAAGAAGGCTGCCCCCACTCCATCAGGGTCAAGACATGAATTGCTATGAATAGAGAAAATAGCTCACTTTAGTTCCCCTTCCATAATCTAAACTATCAACATAGCACATCCCTCTCTGGAAACTCTTTTTCTGAGTTGTATGGCTGGTAAGTTTGATCATAGCCTTCTTTATATAAGTTAGAGAAATATGCAATAGCTTTGTCTTTGATCTCTTTGATATTTTCTGATGTATTTCCTTGTTTATTAAGACAACTATACAAATTGTTATGTTGTTTCCTTCGTGCTATTTTAGTATAATTTTTTTACTGCATTCATTTCACTGTAGTAGCCATTTTTTGTTTGCCTTTTGCTTAAGATCGATAACTTGTTTTTTGTGTTCCGCCTTAAGTTTCCTTTGGAGAAAGTTGAAGTCGGCATTGAGCCCCTCATGAAGAGGGTTGTTATCCAATTGCACTTGAATTTCTTCTTACTAACTTTGAATTTTAGTGATTTCATCATCATGATTTGGTCTCCTCATGTTCCTTTCCTTAAGTCACTTCTTCGTAGCTTTGACCGACATAATATATTGATACATACAATTACGTTGAGGAATATGAACTGTATTGAAATCAATTACCTCATCATAACCTTCTAAGATATGCCGGTGATTAGCATATCTAAACGGCTTCCTCATTAGATTAGTATCATTATCATTAAATGGATAAGAAGAGGGCAATGGTCACTGATATAGCTTGGGAGAGCAGTTATTTTCATATTAGGAATTTTATTAAATAAGCCTACAGCACCCAAAGCTCTATTCAGTCTGGAAATTATCTTTTTTGCCTCACCACTCCTCCATGTAAATTTCAAGCCAGAATGGAATGCTTCTGCAAGTCCACTAGCAAGCACGCAATTGTTAAATTCTGCAACCCGAGAAAGCTTCAATGTAAGTTCCCCTTTCTTTGCGCTAGTATTTAGCACTACATTAAAATCTCCAGCAACTAGCTAAGGTTGATGTATGATTTTAGAATTAACAATTAGTTGTTTCCATAAAGTAGTTCTTTTCAAAGCGAGATTACTAGCAAATACAAATGTGATAAAGATGTATAAACCACCAATATTCTTTAAATGCATCGTAATTTGTTGGTCATCTTGGTTTAATACCAAGCCAGCCCATGAATTGTTCGCCTAAAGAATCATAATTCCACCTTTAACTTAAGTATTACCATGGTGGACAAAGCTCCAATGATCCCCCATTTGGTTTTTAAATGTTTCGATATTTCCTTTAGTGAATTTATTTTCTGATACCGCTAAAATAGAAAACTTAAACTTAGCCTTAATGTTGTGGAGGTCTTACTGATGGGTGTCATTGTTAAGACTTCACAAACAAATGATGGACATTAATGTTTGATAGATTTCCTATATTAGCCATAACTTTTTCATACGAGGTGTGGTTTAGACGTGGTTTCTTATGTTGCGTTCATATTAGATCCCTCTATAATTTAGCATAGTCTTGGGTAGTTTTTGTTAAGGTGAGTGATATTGTCTCTCACCATACTATGATTGTTAGTGTATTATATAAACGATGTTTTGAAATGATTTTTAATTTTAAAACGTGATTTCTAATATATTAAAAATCCATATATAATTTTATAAAAGAATTTTAAAGGGTTTTAAGTTAGTTTTAAATCAGATATGTAATTACTGATTACTATTTTTAGGGAATCACTAGATGTAGAATATTTTAAATATGAATCCCTAAATTGGTTGATATAGACATGTTATGTATGTTGTATGTATGCTACGATATATATATATATATGTATGTATGTATGTATGTATATGTATATATGTATATATGTATTTATATATGTATGCTTGTTGGTTGCATGTATGCCTGTTTGCTTATTTTAGTTAAAAACACCGACTGTAGACGATGTAGCGTTAGAAAATATCCCATAAGATACAATTTTATGCATATTAATCAAACGCACACACGATGGGACCTCGAATGATGAGATAGAGTTTCATGGATATTGATTGAAAGCAAAATGCTATGAACTTGAATGGATGTGATAAGTATGTGGAAGAGTACTAGGATACGTACCGACCGATCTGAAGACAAAAGACGATGGTCTTGGGTTTATGCTTCAGACTTCGATAATGGACACCGGACATTTTTACTTGGTTTGTACTTAGCCATTTTGGCTAAGTATACAAGCAAAGCGGTCATTATTTACCACTCTACCACTCTAGTGTGGTCGATATTTATCACTATTGATGATGGTAGATTTGGCTAATTTTTGACGTTGATAATGAAGGGGCTTCAGGGAGCATGATGCGATGGTTCGTTCATTTATTCGACATTTGATTTCTATGTTGTGAGGCTCTTCGAAGAGTGGTTTTGGCAGTGAAGCGAGGATATGATGCTTTGACGCCATGACTTCAGGAGTTGTTGATGATTCCGTGATAGGAAGTGACAGCTTCGAGATAGGATGGTTGTACTTCTAGACGTAGAATAAGGGACTACGAGTCAGATTAAGGGAATTGTTGGAGGAAGGTTACAGGACAAACGATGATATTCTACAACTAATAGTAGTCGTCATAACAGTTCCTAACCACTACGACTTCAAATGGATAATGCATGCAAAAGGATCATCATACAGGGGGTTTCAATGGGTAATTGTAAAGTAAGAGTATATGATGGTGCGATTAGCATCTGTTGACATTAGAACCTAGATCACATATGCTACTAGAATCCGTTAATGTTAGGACCTAGTGATGAGGAGGTAGAATTCGTTCATGTTTGAACTCGCCTCACCCTAGACTATAAAACGGGTAGTCTAGTTCCCAGCCTATTGAGCGACATGGATTCGAGTAGAAAGAAACTAGAATATTGAGTAGTCCTTGATCATGCGGGGAGGTCATACAATTATCATATATCCAACGCACCGCGTAAGTGAATGTAAGGATGGATGATGGATTCTATGTTTACTTACCATTTTAGGGATGTCATATGACGTAGATATGTAGATACCCATTAGTACTTTGATGTATAGTACACCATGATGATTATGATATAGAGTAGCATATATCATGTTTTATGTGCTAACTCTTCGGATGCAGGGGCAGATCAGGTATGATTCTCCATACTCTCTGTTCCATTTACTATATCTACTTTCATAGTATTTTGAGATTGTTTATCACTAACACCAGACTATTGTCTTACTCGAGTTTTTATGGTTTTCTTCTTATTATCTTGGGTACTCTTAAATGAGTAGACTAGATGACATGTGCAAATGACACATAGAGTTGTGAAGATGGACTAGTAAGAGGCAACGCTTTCTCATATTTATATTTTGGGCTTATTATTGCTTGTTCTGTGTGCGACAGTGTAGAGACTAGATAATGTTTGACTGTTTTTATTTAGAGACAATTTATTGCTTGATTTTATTATCAATTGTACAAACTCTTAATTATGTTGCATAACTCTATGGATTTATGCACTCTGATCTCTATTGTTCATTCGATTAATTTTGTCCCACCTATTTTATATGTATGATTACTATTATATTTGTTCGATGCGCTGTGTGATATATGATAGATTCTATGATTGTTTTATTTACCTTACAACATTGACTATCATCCTACATTGGTCGGACACCGTTACATCGCACCATTCAAGTTATATTGGGTGCCCATGGCGTAAGATGGTCGTCACATAATTGGTGCTCACACGCAACAATTCACATGATTTTCCTACATTATTAGTTATACATAATGAAGAAAAGATTACAACTAATGGAAACAATTTCTAAAACCGTACATATTGTTTTACTCGCTCTATGTTCATAATTTTTAAAATCAATGCTTTAGCTAAGCATGTAGTTCTTAATCACAAACGCATATAAGCAATACCTTTAATTTGTTTCCACCAACTGGATACGAATTTCATTTACAAGGCTCTTACATATTTAAAATTTAAAAGACTCGTGTTAATATATTGCCCAAACTCTTTCATTTACACATGTCTCTTTTCAAGCTATTAGAAACCTTATCATCTGAGGGCTATGTACAAAATCAAGTAATGAAGATTATATAAATTTTTATGAATTTTGAAAATCTTGGTTTGATTAGTTGCAACACCGACCACCTTATTTTAAAAAAAAAATAGTTTATTTACTAAAATTATAACATATTTTAAGATATAATTATTACATTATAGATAGAATACATAATATTTAAAAAAACTAAATTTGGAAACGTAGAAATTATCAAATTTAGACATCTACGATGTATATATATCTATGTAGAACAACTCTAAAACATTAGGGTTAATCTTTGTCTTACTAACCCCATGAATGGTTGCACCTACTATACATTAAAACTACAAATCGAAGTTTATACCGAAAACCAAAGTCCATTATTACTATCATTAGGAAAGATTTATTCATAAACTACAAAGCATAATATACCTAGATTAATATCATAAAACACAATAAATACATTGAAAAATACAAAGCTAGAATATGAGATTCAACTGCCGTAAGAGAAATATCCATGCCTATAGATCTGCATTCAAATTGACACATACTCAAAAGGAAACTATGATGAAAAACTTTGTAAATTGATAATCACTCACAAATATTAGAGGAATGGCTCAGAAAATTGGATTGCTAATTGTAGAAAATTATAGTAATGTATAAAACCAACCACGATGTGTAATTTTCGACTAAAGCCCAAGTGTTAAAGTGCTTATGCTCTTAGTAATCAGAAAAGTTTGTTATCATTTTTGGCAAGTGTACACAAAAGGATGATATACTTTAACACCTAATTGAATTGACACATAATATTTATGATTATAAATTTTGTCATCGTGGTTGGGAAACTTTTTAAAATATTGTTATTGACAACCACCTAATTTGATTTATACAAAAAAACAAACAAAATTTATAGATATGAAATTTCATACAATATTTAAAATTATAAACAAAAATGATTAGTGAACTTATATGACACAACATCAATTTTGAAGTAGAAACAAAACTTTCTTCTTTCCACCAAGACTATTTAGCGAACTATGAAATCCACCAACATTATTTTTTATATACGACTAAGAAATCAAAATTAGCTTATTATGATGGTGTTACCATTATACATGTAAATGGATAATAGATTCTATGTCCTATCACAAACTTATGATAATTTCTTTTTTACACTATCATGCATTTCTTTGATGCAAAGTAAAGTTATTAGATGCAAATTACAGATAAAAAAGTCAGGGTGTCTCTGGAATTGGACAAATCATAAGCATGTAGTTTGGAAAAGGTGAATAAACTTCATACAATTACATTATATATACTTTCATATGTAATTCTATCTCTATCCTAATTTGTCTTCTATCTTGCTTTCTTTTTATATGAATAAATTGCATTGATATAACTATTAAATAAATGTATAATTAAGTTATTGATAAATGCATGTGTTTATCTTTTGATGGTATTACAACATATTGATTATATACTTATTAAAAGCTATAAAAAATAGCTTATATAAATATAAGGAAAATGCAATATTTGCCCCAAAATTTCACAAATTTCAAGAAATGTTAAATTAATTCATTATATGTGCTTAATGATTATGAAATCAAGTGACATAGGGTTGAAGTACTCATCCTTAAAAGCTCACTCTGTTCACAAGAAAATTCATAATTGAATAATATAAGTCAGGTCATACAATACTCAAGTTTTCTTTATGCAAGTTGTACTCACATTATCAAATTTCAAAAATGATGATATTTCTACTTTTAATCGAACATAAAACTTCCACGATCCTTTTACTTTAAAATTGAGAATATCCTTTAAGTTGTTACAATAAATAACCACATGATTTGAATTTTATTATAAACAAACAAAATCTATAGTTTAAAACAAATAAAGATTCAAACAAACATAAAAACTAAAATCAAGAACACACCTTGTCAACCTTGGAGTGGAAACATAAGTTCTATTTCAATATCATGTTAAACATAAGAAATAAATGGATAATTCATAGATTATGCCAAATCTTGAAACATGGGTATTTTTGTTGATCTTTTATGCGTCAATTTTGTGCCCTACTAGTTAATATCTCTATATTCAAATAACAAACCAAAATTACTTGGAAGTTAGTTGAAATTGAGCAAATAATAAGTAAGAAATTCAATAGAAGTTAGTTAAAATGATAGAATTACTATAATGTCATCTGCTTTTCTTGTATAATTCTCTCTACCTAGATTTCTATTCATCACAATTGCACTGAATCTGACTAAACTATTTAATAATTGTATAATTTAATCATTTGTATCTGTATATGTTTATAATTAATCCACATTGCAAATTAACAGTAATGAAATCCGTCAACAGTTGCAGTAGAAAGTACAAAGTCGTCCGCACAAAATAGTTTGGTTTCAAAATAATAATAAAAAATTGTTGTATATTGCAAGTAAGGAAACTAGTTACCAAAATTATCAGTAGTCATAAGCTGATCAATCAACAACGACCGTGACATCAAAATATCTTTTCTTGTTATGCAAATTTTAATTAAGTTGCCCTAATTCCAAAACTATTACGGAATACCTAGGGGCAGAAGCAATAAAAGGATCCAGTTTATCGATTAATTATCAATTGCCAATTTAATGAGCAATAATCACCCAAAAAAAAAATGGAGAACATAAATCTTTGACGTGGTTCAGCCAAATCATCTACGTTCACGGACCAAACAACCATTCTTTATTTATTGAAGAAAGAGAATACAAGAGGAAGAGATTATAAAATGGGATAGTTTGACTCACATCCATGTTAACTTTCAAAATAGAGAAAACATTCTCCCCAAAATAAACTTACGTTTCTAGTTCCTATTTTCAAATCTGTCTGTGCCAAAAGACCCAAATACCATTTATGTTTTTAGCATTTCAAACACGCATAGCTTTCTGTAGATTCATCGGATCAGCATACCGTTTTCACTAAAAAATCATAAATTTTATAATCTAAAATGAGATCCATTGTTGATACCAAAAAATTATATTTGCAATAAGGCTGAAATTATTCCATATTTTGCAGATAATTCTGCAATTTTTGAAAAACATTAATTTTTCTTTAAATTTCGGCAATTATTCCGTATAATCGCATACTTTTATGCAATTATATGGAATAATTGTAGATTTTTATGCAATTATTCCACATAATTGCCAACTTTTCTGCAATTACGCCGTATACTTGCCATTTTCTGCAATTGTATGAAATAATCGTCAATTTTTCTTCAAATGTCAGCAATTATTCCATATAATTACAGATGTTTATGCAATTATATGGAATAAGTGTAGATTTTTATGCAATTCAGTGAAATAATTGCAGACTTTTCTGCTATTATTCCATATAATTGTCGACTTTTCTGCGATTGAATGGAATAATTACAGACTTTTCTACAATTATTCCAAGTAATCACAAAAAAGTGCAACTATACCATATAATTGCAGACTTTTCTGCAATTATTGCGTATAATTGCTGAATTGTCTGCAATCATTCCATATAATTGTAGAAAATTTGAAAAACATCGATTTATAAATGCATAATGCCGCTCATAGAAAGATAATAAAATTTGTGATGTAATGGTGAAAACGGTTTGTTAATCCACCATTTCTACAAAAAGTTATTGCATTTTAAAGATTGATAATTAATGGAGTGCAAATTTTAATTATGGATGTGAAAATAACATCCGCACATGAAAAACCAACGTTCAACTATGGAGCGGAGGGGTATTGTAGGGAAGAAAATTACAGTTTTTGAAAATAAGAATGTAATTTATACCTTTTTTGGAGGATGTTTTGTGTATTAAGTTTGATTTTAGGGATGTGTCCTTTATTTTCACTTATAAAATTACAAGCAACAAAGTGGAGAGACTAACCTATAATTACAAATTGAACAACAGTTTCTCTTAAAGGCTTGTTTTCACTTAAAACCATTAAGTTGGTTTGACTGCAGAAATTAGAGTTTACCGAAGAAGAGAATAACGATGGATGCTCTCTCTCACACACACACACTAATATAAAGGTGACTTTCTTTATTTAGATAGACTTAAGAATGAAGAAATTACTTTAAGATCAAGTAAATTAATTTCCCAATTGTCTTGAAACCTTTCTAAATATCCATGATTTTATTTCAAGGAAGATAGGTAATGGTGATCTTGGTTTCCATACTTTTCTTCAATTGATTGAATATTCATGTAAAAAAATTCTTTCCTCATACTGCAAAATCAGTGAATTTGTAAATAGGATTCTTTGTTCATTTATAAATTACTTGACTGTTTAGTTGATTTAGTAATCAATTTGTTTCCTTTCAAAAAGATATCTTTCTACTTCCTTTCTTTCCGCATACTGCCCAATGAATAATTGAGTTAATCAATTAATTATTTTCCTGTCTTCTTTGAAAAATATTTGAATCACATAGATTTAACACTCCATCTTGATTCAAATATAACAATCTCTCTTCATCACCACGTCTCAACAAATTATTGGGTCCGCATCACAAGGCGTTGTAACATCCTCCATTTTAAGACCCGAAACTAAACGCTATAGATGCTGTAGTCATTCATAGTATTAATTTCCGATGACAAAATGAGACTAGTTGATTGTATCTATAACATAAAGTGCATATGAATGTGAAAATTTTCGAAACTCATTTCACTAATAACTTTCATATTCATTACATCTCATTACATAATCCCATCAATTCCAAATTCAGTGAAAATGTAATAATACTTGCAATTATATTCCAAGAGCGACATATAAAAATGCCTCATTGGGTGATCATAGTCTAACTACTTAATAGTTATAAATCATGTCATTACATCTATCGAAATAAAACATAAGCTTTAAAAAACAAAACAATGGAAATAAACTCCAAATATTTCCTAGCTTGCTTCCTACACTTCCTTGGAATCTCATTCGTCTAACCTAAAAAATCCCTACTCCCGACCTACTCAAATGAATACCCGAAAGTTTATGGGAAAAACCAAAGAGTCTGATGTGAATAATAATATACCATCTCAAACAAAATATATATTTAATGAGACCACACTGTTGAGCGGAACGGGTTTTCCCCTCACTAGTATATCATCCACATATGTCAATCATAAATCATGCACATGCATCCCCAATGGTTAGAACAAAACATAACATGGTCATATGTTATCTGCAACATGGATAAGTCTGACTAGTCTGTCATCCTCATTAGTTTCCTAAGGTCACTATGAACCTAATGGTTTTCAGGCCAACCAATAATCTATCGGGCTGACTCGGACCAAAACTTTTAATCAGATATTCCAAAATCTCCAAATACGGTTTGGAGTAAATCTGGACTATCTATCCGAAACAGAGGACTATCTATTCGTGTATCATAGTTTTCCTAGGATTACTTTGAATCTATCAATTTTCTCAGGTAACTAATCAACCTTATCTGGAATCATAGTTTTCCTAGTGTCATTATGTACCTACTAGTTTTCATAGGTAACTAATCAACGTTGTTTGAAATAATATGGAATATATGACTCATATGTCATAGTTTTCCTAGGGTTACTATAGACGTACTAGTTTTCACAAGTATTTAATCAACCTATCCAGTTTTAAATCCATGATTCATACATCTTTTGATTAGTACAAGGTATCTTAACACAATTAATCTATCTGATTTCCTAGATGCAATTCTGCTCATTCTGAAGTTTAGTCTGACCATACTCATTATTGGGACAACCTATCTGGTAATTTTGTCCCAAATTACAAGATGTGTGGGCATAATAGTGTGAATATGACAAAGATAAATATGCAAATTTAACTGACCAAATGGCAACAAGAACATAAAACATTATTCATCAACTTACATTCAATCAATAGTCATTGCCATCAAAAAATTACTTAATCTTAAGTAATAATTTCCTTTAACAAATTCATATAAAACTTTCCAAAACGTCATTTTCTTTCCTTGAAAACATTTAATTTTACAAATGATTAATCCCTTAAAACCATTCTTTAAAACAAGGAAAACATAGCCCCTTTACTTAGCCGGAATTATATGCCAAAATATGATAACCTTTAATTAGCTTCTTTTAATCATTCGGTATCAAAATGAGGTTGTCAAGCCTCTAAATAATATGGCTCATCGAGCCACTAAATAAAGCTATTCAATTTATAAATATGCGGCATTTATGCCACTAAAATAAGGCATCAAGCCTCTACATCGAGTCTCTAAAACATATGGTCATAATGCCGAAGATATATGGTTATCGAGTTTTTATAATACATTTGCTATCATACCTTTAAAACCTAGCTTTATGGTTTTCATATCATAAGGCCTACGAGCCTATAAAACAAAGATACCGTGTTTATAAACACATGGTTACCATGCTACAAGCATAGGTATCAAAATATAGAAGATAAGAGATTCCGAGCAAAACACTTAGGCTTATCAAACCCTTAAAAATTTGGGGTACCTTGCCCTTAAAACTCATTAGTGTCAGTTGTTTAAAATCTTAAGGGTGTTGAATCGATAAACAAAAGAGATGTCAAACTTTTTAAAAGAAGGGTGCCAAGTATCGAAACCACATGATGTTAAATCTGTACAAACTAGAGATACCGAACCCCTAAAACTTGGTGTCGAGTCTCTATAAGAGCAGACACATCACATATCTACAGAGTAGATATCGCATGCATTATCCCAAATAGATATCAAATTTATAAATTTGATACCTCATATAACTATCATATAGTTATTCCAGGTATCGACTTTCATAGATGTCGAGGGTAAGGAACAGGGGCATTGAACCTCTAGGTTTAGCACTTTGGCATTTCTGTAAATAAATATCAATTGATTTTTTTTAAAGAAAAACCTTTTCACCAACTCCCACCTCTTGTCAAAATATGATTGGTTAACAAATTACTTTTCATATTCTTTTCAGAAATTTACTATAAGATTAAGTTTTATGTTCCTAAAATAATTAGCAAACCTTTGTAATTAACATTGTTAATTAATATTAATTAATAGCCTTTCTACCATGAATAATCCATAGAAAATCAAAACTGTTTGGGAAAATCCTCGAAAATAATTCCCATCTTCTTTTAGATATGAAATTTTTAGGGCCAAAGTATTTATTTTAATTATTTTTAATAATTAAAACACGAAATATACTCCTTTTCCATCTTAGGAAATTCATAAAATATTCATATAAACTTGAAATATTATTAAATTGAAAACTCATCTCTAAAATAATGTTTTACATAGCGTATTCAAATTTCGAGTCAAATGGAGATCAAAAATTAGGTTTTTAACCTTTAAAACTCATAGGATAATTTTAATAAACATCATTCAATCAACAATGATAAAACCATTCAAGCATAACATATTATCACAACAATTCGGAAACCAAACATAGATTCGAAAACAAGCATAAATAAATGTGACAGATACTGTTATTCATCTTAGATTGGATAAGAGAGATTGAGATTTGAGGTTGATAATCCCCCTAAGCTTTTCCTTTGATTATCTTTAGATTTCCCCTTCTTTTCTTCCTAAGTAATGGTCGGCCTTCTCTTATGTTTTGTTTTTTATTTGTAAAATGAAATGAGAATGAATGAGAGAGAAATGATTTGGGGAAATGAATAAAGAAGATATTCCCATTATGCCCCTCTCATTACTTTCTTTCTATTTTATGTTCATATCAATCTTATTAATTGATTACTTAAGGCACGATCTAGTTAATTAACAAATCTCATTCTCCTTACCATCCTACAATTTTCTACTTAATTTATCTAATTAAATATCTTGAATAATGTTAAATAAAAATTAAGGGTGTTACAGGCTCTCCCTCAAAGAATTTCATCATTGAAATTACAATAAGGTAAACAACAAGTATATCAATCATGTAAACATGTGTGACAATACATAACAACTATACTAGTATATCTTACGAGCAAAAGGTCTATTTGACAAATATGGAGCATATCATCAAAACATCTCAGGATAATTATCTCTAATCCCAGCTTCTATCTCCCAAGTATATCTTCCTCATTGTCACTCCATTGGACTTTCACTAACTTGACTATCTTATTCCTTAATCTCTTCTCATCTCTTGCTACAACAGGAACTGATTGCCTACCGAAAGTCATATCCAGTTCCACAACTAAATCTTCTAATACAATCCGTGCAATAGTAGCCTCTGGATCATGCACGTGCTTTCTAAGATGAGAAACATAATAAACATTATGGACTCTTGCCAAACTATTCGGTAACTCTATCAGATAAGCGAGTTTCTCGATCCTTTCTATGACAGGAAACAGACCACGTCCCTCGGTGCCAATTTCCCTAACTTCCTAAACTGTATCACACCCTTCATTAATGATGCTTTAACAAAAACATGGTCTCTAACCGAGAACTCTAAATCCTTAAGCCTTTTATCCGCGTAACTTTTCTACGTCGACTAAACTTCCTTCATCCTTGTTCGGATCAACACAATCTTTTCCATGGCTTCTCTCACCATATCTAAACTAGAAATCAATCCGTCCTTAGTCTCTAAGAACATGTTGGTGATTCGCATAACCTTCTGTAAAGAGCTTCGAAAGGCCTCATTCTATGATAGTTTGATAACTATTATTATAGGAAAACTTGACTAAGTGCAAATGGTCTTTCCATGACCCTCCACAAACTAGTACACAACCCTTGACAAATCTTCAAGAATTTTGTTAACTCCTTTTATTTTCCCATCCATTTGTGGATGGTAAGCGGTACTCATCTTCATCTGAGTACCTAACACTTCTTACAGACTCTTCTAGAATTCACCAGTGAACAAAGTACCTTTATCACTGACTATATTAGTAGGAATCACATGCAGTCTTGTATTATTCTTCATAAACAACTTTGCCAAAGTAGGTGCCATCCTTGTCGAACTAATGGGAACAAAGTGTGCACTCTTGATCAGTCTATCTACCATGACCCAAATACTTTCATTTCCCCTATATGACCTTGGCAACCCATCAATAAAATCCATGGATATAGAATCCTATTTCTAACGTGGTACTTCTAACGGTTGGAGCAATCCACTTGGCTTTTAATGCTCGGCTTTTACTTGTTGACAATTCAAGAATTGTTTCATCCATAGACCTACATCTCTTTTCATTCCTTTCCAGAAGAAACTTCTCCTCATATCTCGATAATTTTAGTTCCTACAAGATGAATAGTAAACTTCGATGGATGATATTCCTTCGGAACTTCCTATCATAGCTCACAAACATCTAGAACATACAACCGTCTCTTCTTCCTCAACCATCCATTCTAGTCAAGAGTAAAATCTTTTAAATCATCATCTCAATTCTCTCTTTAAGTCTTCTAATCCGTTCAACTAGTAATGGATCATCCCTCTGTTTAGAAGCAATTCTTTCAATCATTACTGGCGGAACGTCCAAACATGATAACATTGCAGTATCCCGACTAGAACTAGCCGTCGACCTTAACTACACATCATAAATAGTCAATGCCTCTAAATCTTTCCATTCTGCTAGCATAGCTAACCCACACTCTGATGTTTTCTTCTAAGCGCACTTGCAACTTTATCTCCTTTCCCTATCATATACCCAATACCGAAAGCCTAGGCCGCTGAAAACTCTAGCCACCTTTGCTGTCTCATATTCAATTCCTTCTAAGAGAATAAATATTTCAAGGACTTTTGATCTGTAGATAACTCAAATTGTTGTCCTGAGAGACAGTGTCTCTACATTTTCAAAGCAAAATCACCACCACCAACTCTAAATCGTGAGTCAGATACCTAATTTTATGCGGTCAAAGCTATCAAGAAGAGAAGGCAATTACTTTACCTCTTTACATTAACACGGCTCCTGACTATGTCCTACATGCATCAATATACACCACCGAGTCTTGATTCCCATCTATATAACTAATATTGGTGCATTGGTCAATAAATGTTTCCGCTTTAAGAACGCTTCTTCATATTTGTCGTTCTAAGCAAACATTACGTTCTTCTTTGTTAGTTTAGTCATAAGTGCCACTATACGAGAGAAATCCTTGATGAATCTTTGATAATAGTCAGCTAACCCTAGAAAACTTCTTATCTTGATCACTGTCTCGAGTTTTTTCCAATTATTAATAGCTTCAATCTTAACTGGAACTATGGATAACCTTTTTTTTATGAAACAACATAACCAAGGAACTTCACTTCTTTCTTCCAAAAAATGACATTTTGAAAACTTCGTCTTTGGTTGATGCTGGCTTAATGTTTCTAGCACTATTCTAAGATGAATCTCATACCCTTATCCATTCTTAGAATATATCAGAATGTCATCTATAAACACTGACACGAATCTGTCCAAACGCTCTTAGAAGATCCAGTTCATCAAATCCACAAAGTAAGCATGTACATTGGTCAGTCCAAAGGGCATGACTAACCATTCATATGAACCATATCTTATTTGAAATGCCGTTAATGAAATGCTGTCTTTAACCACTCTCAGTTGATGGAACCATGTTGCTAAATCCAGTTTGGAAAATACTTTGGCTCCATCCAGTTGATCAAATAAATCATCTATTCTGGGCAAAGGATACCGATTCTTTATCGTCTTCTCATCCAACTTCAATAATCAATACATTTCCTCAATGACCCTTCCAGTTTCTTCATGAACAGTGCGGTCGCTCAAAGGCTTACTGTGGTCTAATAAAATTCTTTCTCTCTAAGTCCAAAAGTGCACCTTTAACTCTTTCATTTCAGTAAGTGTTATTCTACTAGGTGGTCTACTTATGGGTTTAGTTCTAGCTACAAGATCCATCCGAAACTCAATAGCTCAATTCAGTGGTAGTCCTATAGTTGGCTCAAAAACATCCACACGCTTTATTACAGCAAAAAACCGATTCACTTCATCCTCCAATTCCACTGTACCCAATAAAGCACATACATTGAAACTCGAATTTTCTATTAAGTATATAATTCGATGTCTTAATGATATCTCGTTATCTTAGCAAAATATTCTAGCATCATATCTGCTCAACTAATCCATACTCAGAATAATCCCAAAACCCATAAATTCAAACACATGTTAATTGCAGACAAATGCATAACCTAACTACTCAAATTTTAAATGGTCACATCTTATCCCAAGAGTTGCATAACCTCCTATTGGATTTACAACCCTTGAGGAAGTAATAAGGTATGATGGTTCTAAATTTAAATTATCTATCAAATAATGTGGGATAAAGGAATGTGATGTGCTAATATCAAACAATACATTAATAGATATGCCATGAATCAAAAGTGTACCTCCCATCATAGAATTTCCTTTCTTCTCTGCGGTTGGTCTAAAAGCCGATGGCTCCAGAGCAAAAACTTTCCCTTTATCGGCCTTGACCACATCTGGACATTTATTCTTGTAATGCTCCACCTGGTTGCAGTTAAAATACTTCATGTTCTTCTTTCCTACAACCATCTTTCCATTACCAGATCGACACTCATTAGCAAAGTACCCTTTCTTGTCACACTTATAACAAACATCATTAGCCTTTCCTTTCTTGGTAGCTTTTCCCTTCTAAGCTCCCTTATTCTGGAAGAACTTCCTCTTCTTGCCTTAAGAACTTGAGTCTGCATAAGTTTGTCACTTCCAAGTGTCGGAGCATTTCCTCTAAACAAACCAGTTGCAACTTTAGCTAGCACCAAATTCACGAAGAACTAAGACATAACCCCTATATGTACTGGTAGGGCTCTGACACTCACATTAGCACTGGTCGACCTTGATTTGTTAGTGTTGGGATGGACATTTCCATTAGTTGTGGTGTTTCCTCCACCTAAATTCACTCTTCCATTTCTTGCTTCCATATCTTACTTCCTCCAAATCTGCATACGAGTGTTCGTAAGATGCATAGGAGTTTCCTAAGAGAGGAAGGTGAATATAAGTATGATATATACTTATATATATCAATAGCAAGTAAGTTACTATTGCATTATCCCATACCCAATCCTATTCTTTGATTTATTTGGATTATATTTTCAAAACCATTTAAGTTTTACATAAACCTATGCTTTGACACTAAGTTGTAACACCCCCCATTTTGAGGCCCGAAACTAAATGTTATGGATGCTGCAGTCATCCATAGTATTAATTTCAGGTGACAAAACAAGACTCGTTAATTGTATCTATAACATCAAGAGCATAGAAATATGAAAATTTTCGAACCTCATTTCACTTATAATTTTCATATTCATTACACCCATTACATAATCCCATCGATTCCACATTCAGAGAAAATATAATTATAATTATAATTATATTCTAACAGTGACATATGAAGATGCCTCCTTGGGTGATCAGAGTCTAATTACTTGATAGTTGTAAATCCTATCACTACATACGTCCAAACAAAACATAAGCTTTAAACAACATAGCGAAAATAAACTCCTAATATTAGTTAGCATGCCATTTGCGCGTCTACGGAAGTTTATTCGTCTAACCTGAAAATCTCTACCCTTGACCTATTCAAATGAGCACACGAGAGTTTAGAGGGAAAAACAAAAACTTCGGGTTAGATAAAAAGTTCGATGTCAATAATAATGTACCATCTCGAACCAAAATAAACATCTAGTGACATTACACCACTAAATGGAGCGGGTTTCCCCCTCATTATTATCCTGTCCACATATGTCAATCATAAATCGTGCACCTACATCCACATTGATTAGAACAAAACATAACATGATTATATGCATGCATATAACATGGGAGTTTGACTAGTCTGTCATTCTAGGGTTATGCACGCCCACAATTTACCCATTCCAAAAATAGACTGTCCATCTCAAATCATAATTTTTCTAGGATCACTATGAATCTAATGGTTTTTTAGGCCAACCAATAACCTATCGGGCTGACTCAGGCTAAAACTTTTAACCAGGTATTCCAAAATCTCCAAATATGGTTAGGAGTAAAACTACATTATTTGTCCGAAACAGAGGACAATCAGTCCCTCTATCATAGTTTTCCTACGATTACTATAAGCCTATCGGTTTTCATAGGTAGCCGATCAACCTTATCCTGAATCATAGTTTTCCTAGGGTCACTATGAACCTACTAGTTTTCATATGTAACTAATCAACCTTATCCGAAATCATATAGACTATCTATCTTATATGTCATAGTTTTCCTAGGGTTACTATGAACCTACTAGTTTTCATAGGTAACTAATCAACCTATCTGGTTTTAAATCCATGAGTCATATATCTTTTGATCAGTACAAGGCATCCTAACACAGTTGATCTATTTGATCTCCTCGATGTAATTCTCCTCAATCAAGAGTTTAATCTGACCACACTTACTACCGGGACAACTTAACTGGTAATTCTACCCCCAAATCCCAAGATGCGATGTTTTGTCATAATGTTTTGAGTATGACAAAGTTAAATATGCAAATTTAACTGACCAAATGGTAACACGAACATATAGCACCATTTATCAACTAAATAAAGCTATTCAGTTTACAAATATGCAACATCTATGTCGCTAAAATAGGGCATCGAGCCTCTATATCGAGTCTCTAAAACATATGGCTGTAATGTTGAAGATATATGGTCATCGAGTTTTGTATAATACATATGCTATCGTACCTTTAAAACATAGCTTTCTAGTTTGCATGCCATAAGGCCATCAAGCCTATAAAATAAGGATACTGAGTTTATAAACATATGGCTACAATGCCTCAAACATAGGCATCGAAAATATAGAAGACATGAGATTTTGAGTAGGGTTATCAAACCCTTAAAAATTTAGGGCACTAATCCTCTAAAAATCATTGGTGTCAGTTCTTTAGAATCTTGAGGGCGTCGAACCTATAAACAAAAGTGGCGCTGAACTTTTTAAAAGAAGGGTTTTGATGTTGAGTCTTTACAATGCAAAGATACCGAACCTCTAAAGCTTGGTGCCGAATCTCTATAAGAGTTGATACATCACATATCTACAAAGTAGATATCACATGCATCATCCCAAATAGATGTTGAATTTATAAATTTGATACCTCGCATAACTATCATATAGTTATTCCAGGTGTTGGCTTTCATAGATATCGAGGTAAGGAGCAGGGGTTTCTAACCTATAGGTTTAGCACTACGGCATTTTTGTAAATAAATATAAAATTTATTTTTTTAAAGACAAATCTTTTTACCAACTCTTGCCTTATGTCAAAATATGATTGATTAACAAATTACTTTTTATATTCTTTTAAGAAATTTACCGTAAGATTATGTTTTACCTTCCTAAAATAATTAGCAAGCCCTTGTAATTAATATCATTAATTAATATTAATTAATAGCCTTTCTACCATGAATAATTCATAGAAAATAATAACTATTTTGGAAAAATCCCCCAAAATTATCGAAAATCAGAATTCTCATCTTCTTTTACATATACAAATTTCAAGGTCAAAATATATATTTAATTATTTAAATAATTAAAACCCGAAATAAACTCCTTTTGCATCTTAGGAAATTCATGAAATATTCATATAAACTTGGAAAATTATAAAATTAAAAACTCACCTCCAAAATAATGTTTTATATGACATATTCAAATTTTAAGTCAAATAGAGATTAAAAATTAGGTTTTTTACCTTTAAAACCTATAAGAATAATTCTATAATAATTCCAATAAATCATCATTCAATCAAACGATGATATAGACCATCCAAACATAACATAGTATCACAACAATCCAAAAATCAACCATAGATCCGAAAATAAGCACAAGTAAATGCGATGGACACTATTATTCACCTTAGATTGGATAAAAGAGATTGAGATTTGATGTTGATTAATCCCCTTAAGCTTTTCCTTTAATTTTCTTTATATTTCCCCTTCTTTTCTTCCTAGGTAATGGCCAGCCTTCTCTTTTATTTTGTTTCAGATTTGTAAAATGAAATGAGAATGAATAAGAGAGGAATGTTTAGGGAAATAGATAAAGGAGATGTTCCCATTATGTCCATCTCGTTACTTTCTTCCTATTTTATATTCAAATCAATCATATTAATTGATTACTTAAGGCATGATCTAGTTCATTAACAAATCTATTTCTCCTTATCACCCAACAATATTCTATTTAATTTTTATAATTAAATCTCTTGATTAATGTTAAACAAAAATTAGGAGTGTTACTGGCATGTAACACCCCGCAAAAATTAATAAGAGATTAACTAATAAATAAATGAATAATAAGACTAAAAATGAAAATTTTGTAAATGTCGAAATTTACAAAATTTGGCCTTGGAAGTTACACCATTACGTCTGTGGTGATTTTCCAATCGATTTCCATAGATATAGCTTTATAATCAGAGCTCAAAAATGGAAAAGTCGTTGACATTTGAAGTTTTGGAATTTAAAATAATTTAAATAGAATTCAAATTCAAATTAATAATTAATGCCAAAGTTTAAAATTTATAAATTTACTGTAATTAGAAACTTGAGGGTTAAGTAAATGTTAAAATAAATGTTAATATTGATTGAATTAATAAGGAATTATATAAAACAAATAAATGGTTATTAAAATCTTCCCAAATACATGCTATCGGTCGACCGCCTTCCTTGGGCACGTTCGATCGCTAGCGGTCGATCGGTATAATGTTGGCGGCTAGGGTTATTTAAGGGCAAGAATGATCCAGATTTTACTATTTTAAACCGACTTGAATCCTATAGCTTTGGTGACTTCTAACCACTATAAATAAAAGCATAGCCCCTTACTTTTATGCATAAATTATTTTGAAGCATAAGTGGAACCTTTTCAATCTCTCTTTCTTTATGATTCAAAAATTTCTTAAGGTCTTCACGTAAGGGATTCTGGATGTTAGTATTCAGTTTCTAATTATGTTCTCCTCTAATCCTGGAATTTCTGAATGTAATTTATATACAACCCACTTTTTGTACTGAAAAGAGATTTAACTAGCAGGCATGGTCCAATCTAAAGGAGAAAGATAGGAATTATCATAAGTGGAAATCTTAGTTTTTCTCATTTTAGTAATTTTATAGTATAGGTTGGATTTGATATATTCCTTGGTGAATATTGGTTTATGAAAATTTCAAACCTAAACCCCCAAAATCCCTACAAAGTGAAATGTCAATTCATATGTTATTGGGATCTCAATTGTTCTATATTAGAATGGTAGCAATTTTAACATTTTACATTCTACTTTACTTCTCATATTATCTTTAATATGATTAAGGGTTTTTAAATATGGATCTCTTTTCTATTTTATATGTGAAAGTTAAATAGAGTGTAAAAAATTAAATTATAAATTATGTTAATGTTTTTTCTACTACTTTGATACGAAATAAGTTTGGTAATTGATTCCATTCTCCTGTATAAGATTATTCTGGGATAAGGATATCAGCTAATTTGTAAGTTATGAATGTGGTGAGGTATATGATAGTATGGTTTGGAGAGTGTAAATTATAACTAAATTATACGAATGCGGGGTCAGTCAAAATCACATGGAATTATACCCAGCTAATCTGGCTACCGTCAGTGTGACTTTGGGGCAAATGTGAGACACCATCTACAATAAGTACCCACGAAGGATGCGAGGTTAGTCCTAATTTTGTAGCGTAAATCTATCCTGTTAATCTTCCTACCGGTGTCGACGAATAGTCGGACTAATGCAAGAGGTCGTATTTAGGTTACGGGTCATAATACATTGGACCTACTCTAGCGATTGAGGGTAGTAAGTGGATGTTGTAGGGTCCGCCTCCTCTATAATTAGGAAATATTAAATGGTTAGGAATAGCATTTAGGCATAGTAGATAGAAATCTCGAGAAGGGTCCACTTTGAATTTGAGGTATTAAGTGGCTATTATAGGGTCCATCTCTTCCAAAAAGAAGTATTAAGTGGCCTAATGAGATTCCATACGATGTAAGCTAAATTGTACCGATGAGGGTGTGCCTTGGGTTAGTTATTAAATGACGAGGACCTACCTAAGATATAGGTATTAAATGGTTAAAGTCTTCCCAATTCTCATGAAAAAGGTATTAAGTGGCCTGGGTACTTTCTCTCACATTATTAGGATGTGATTGGCGATAGATGCATGACATTAGGAATGGCCTTGGGCCTACAGTTGAAAACAAGTTATAGAGATTGGTTAGAAAAGTGTAAGTTATATGATTGGATTGGGAAAGCCTTTGGACCTACAGTTGAAGGTATTTACAAGAAATATAGTTAGGCTATGTAAGACATATTTTTATCTAAATTATACTGCCCAAGTACTAATATGGAAAGACTCGATATTTTTATTCACCGGTCATTGTTGTTCTAACCCCCTTCTCATTACAACATATGTTAGAGAAGATGATGTAGATTTTAGGAGATGAAGACAAAGGTGGAGTCTGGTGGTAGTTATTTACCTATCTACTTATGTCGTTCTTATATTTATATGCATGCATTTATACATGAGATGTTGTATTTTGAAATATTACATTACAGACATTTAGGATGTTATGTTGTATTATGTTATGTTTTTTCCAAGCCTTGAGTTTTTATAAAATGGGTATCGAATCTGATACTATATTTATCCTTCTACTGTGAGATTTTGAATGTGTAAATAGATAGCTATGTGTTCTGTAAAACTTTACCTACCAACAACCATCTTTGTAATGGTTCTAACATTCAATGAGGCTTATCTGGGTCAAAAATTAGGCATGTTTCAGAGCGGGTTATTACATTTGTTATCAAAACCCAGGTTGCCCGATCAATGGGTATAGGTATATGTATGAGTGCGTACTTGTTATTTTGAAACTACTTTTCAAAACCCTACTATATATTGAACATTCACAAACACACTGGAAAATCTTTTATTTTAGTAGATAATACTATCTTAGGGAAATCTAACTAACAGTTTAAACCTATAGATAGTTGATAATGGCTGAAAATCGTTCATTTGAGACTGGAAACCCCTCTACCCAAGAGATACCCATTATCTAAGGGATGCTTGAATGGTTCAAGCAATACCTAAGGCATGTAGGGCAAGTTCCTATTCCTCAATAAGCTGCACCCCCACCCTCTGAAGTAGCATCCTGTCCTATATACTTTCTCAAGATGTGCAAGGGTTACTAAAATATGGGTGGAAAGATATGGTAGTTGAAGGTTTTATGGAGATAAAGACTTGGATTAATAGTTATGAGCATATCTTTTGGAAGCTTGGATGGGAGGACCAGATTAAGAGGAGATTAGCGACATGGCATCTTAAAGGAGAGGCCATAGATTGGTGGACTATGGTGGCTGAGGAGAATGTTGATAAAGTTATCACTTAGGCTGAGTTCAGAGACCGCTTTCAGTTGCAATTTATGTATAGGGATAAGGTGATTTTACAATTGGGGAGGTTTATAAACTTCAGTAGGGAGGTTCCATTTTGAAGAAATATATCAGTAAGTTCACAAAACTAGTTAAGTTCGAAACGAGTTTGATCGATACCCCCATAAAAAGGCCATGAAGTTTAAGAAAGGCCTGAATTCCCTACTTAGAGAATTGCTTTTGACCCAAGTGCCCACTGGCGCTACTTATGAGATGTTAGTTGAGATGGCTTTGTTTCAGATGGTTAGTTCGGAGGAAAAGGAGAAGGATAGGTCCAAAGAAAAGAAGGAACCAAGAAGGGGGGATTTTAGGCGAATAAGAAGGCCATGGGAAAGTTCAAGAAGGAGGGTGTAACATGTTGGAGGTGCTTGAACAAATGACACATTGCTAAGGATTGTAGAGTGGGTCTGATGTGGGAAGAATTTAAGGGGAAATGTTATCACTGCCACGAAGATGGGCACTTAAAGAACTAATGTACGAAGCTTGCAAAGGAAGGCAGGGTAGTCAAGCCTATGCCGTTGAAGCTGTTCCTATCTTGAGTAGACCTCCTCCGAGAGATCGAGGAAAAGCCGCAATGGAAGGTACAACTATTATATCTAGGCGTAGTATTCATGACTTATTTGACTCAAGGGAATCACATTCATTTATAGCTAAAAATGTAGTTAACTTTTCGAGTTTATCAACCCAAGTTGTCATCGACCCAATGGTCGTATCAAATCCTATTAGAGAGTCGATACATATTTCCTTAATTTGCAAAGACCTAGTTGTGGATATGTGTAACGTCAATTTTACATGTAATGTGTATGTTCTTAGTTTTGAGGAGTATGGACTTATCTTAGGGATGGATTAATGATCTTACTACGGGGCTATTTTAGATTACGGTACGAGAATTGTAAGGTTAAAGAGTTGTAAGGGACGAGATATAGATATTCACCGTACACCCCAAAACTCGGTCAAGTTAAGCTACTTGTATTCGTTGAGCTTATCACAAGATGAGCTCTCATCCGTACGCATAGTTTAAGAATTTCTTAACATTTTTGAAGAAGTCATAAGTCTTCCTCCTCGAAGGAAGATTGAGTTTAGCATTGATTTGGAGAAGGAAGCTAGACCCGTCGCTCTGCCATTAAGAAACATGGCCTCCAAAGAAAGGGGAGAATTAGATAAGTAGATTTTAAAACTGTTATAGAAAGGGTTCATTCGTCAAAGTACTTCTAAATGGAGAACACCAATTTTCTTTTCCACTAAGGTAGACAGCTTATTAAGCTATGCATCAATTATAGAGAACCCAACAAGTTGACTAAAAAGGATAGGTATCCCTTACCTAGAACAAACGACTTGTTTGATCAGCTTGTTGGAGCCAAAATCTTTTCCCAATTGGATTTAGTCACTGGATTTCACTAATCGAGGATAGTAGAAGATAGTAGGCAGAAGAATACATTTTGCATTACAGATGGACTATACGAATGGAAAGTGATTCCTTTTGGATTGACGAATGCCCCCACATACTTTGTAGATTTGATGAGTATAGTATTTTGAAGATAACTAAATAAATTTGTTGTAGTGTTTATAGATGCCATCTTAGTATTCTCAAGAGTGAAGGATAGCATGAAAATCATTTAAGGGAGGTACTAGAGACTTTGAGAAGGTACCAACTTAAAGGTGAGGTTTCTTGGACATATGGTTTTTGAGAAAGGATTGTCTATATACCCTACAAAGGTGGAAGCTATTCAAGATTGGAAGAGTCCAAAGAATGCCACAACGGTTAGGAGTTTTCTTGAGTTGGCATGTTACTATATTAAATTCATCAAGGACTTTGCAAAGATAGCAATCCCATTAACTCGCTGAACAAAGAAAAATCTTGAATTTAATGTGAATAAAAATGATTTCAAAAGCTTGTTAAATTCTTTTTAAATAATAAATGAAGATAGTAAACTTTTAATTTATAATTAGTGGGATTAAACTTGTTTAACATTAATTCTTTTAAAAAACATGTATCATTTCAGGGTATTTTCTCGGATTTTAAGGAAACTAGTTTCGTTGGGTCTGGAATATTGAGTTGATGTTCCCCGACGAGTTTCATAATGATCTGGTGCACTATGTGGTCGTGCGAGCTTAGATTGCATAGCGATTAATTTTAGGAGTAAAAATATATTATTTATTTCATTACAAATACCCTTTACACTTAATCCTTTTCCTCATTCTTCCTCTCTCCCTCTCTTTTATTTTTCCCAGAAACAAAACAAAGGTTATCCACCACCATAAATTGAATTAAACCCGGTGCTATAGTTAACGAAATTGGATGGCATTGGATCCATTAGGATCATGGTAGAGAGGACATCGTATTGGTATGTTCGATTTTTGGTGTGAAGGTAGTTGACTGTGATCGACGTTTGTACGCGCCGACTACGGTTAGCCTTTGGCAGCGATTAGTGGGGAGCTAAGTGAAACATAGTGCACCAATGCGATGCTCGTGTCAAAGTGCACCTCTTCAAATCATTCGCTCAAGCTCCGATCGCATAGTAAGAATCGTAACATTTTGAAGCATCGGTCGAAGGCAGTGGTCGCGATGAATAGGAAAAGGCTGTGCATCATCGCAGTGATCTAGGGGAACTTAGCTTACGAAAAAGGAGTCGATGGTGGTGCTTGACCATGCTAAAGTCGCCTTTGGATATTTTTAACTTCATGTACAACAATTGGGGCAAAGGGTTGTGTTTTGATTAGTGCAGTCGAGCTAAACTTGGCCGGGTGCATTGTGGAGAGGGCCTGGAGTGTGCTGGATAGGTAGAGACGATGTGTGCTTTCATCGTACTGAGTGGAAGCAATGGAGGAAAGAAGTAGGCGATGATGGGTGTACATGTTTTAGGCATGTATAGTAGCGGGATTTGGAAAAGAAAGGAGGAGTGAGGTAATTAACATTGATGAGTAATTAATAAAGTAATTGATTAATTTAATTAATCTCAATACTATAAAATCAATAACTTTTCCATACAAGGTCCAATCAAAACATCGTCTTCGCCGTTGCATTCATAGAAGATTTTCTACGACTTGGATTGGCTTAGGCTTGGATGTGATTACTCACCAGTTGACTTATATATTGTTGTGATATAATGTTTGTTGTGCAAAATATGAATCAAAATTGATAATAATGACAGTAATTACTTTTGGCCCTCATTTATTTGGAAAGTAAGTGACAACATTATATGTAATATAATCTCTCTATTAACTCTCCAAAACATGTATCATGGTTCTGATTTGTTTACATATTTGATATCGTTATTTGATAGAGTTAGAAAGTGCGTGTGAATTATTGAAGCAAAGTGGTCGCTATGAACACACTTTGAAACCCCCTATGTTTAAGACTTGTTAAATTGGTGAAATGTTAATATATTATGGAAATATATATTGGGGTGTTTTATGCACATGCTTTGGGTGTGTTTGACCTAAAGGAATTGGTAGGGAAAATTATTGAAATTTTGAAATGAAGTTGTGTTGTAAATCACGATTTTTAGTAAATTATAAAGGGCTTTTTCTTTATATATTTTTTCAAAAAATTTTTAAAGGAGTTTTCTTGAAAAGTTATTTAAGTATTCTAAAAAGGAAGTTTGAAGTTCAAATATGTTTTTATAATTGTTTTTGAATTTTTTAAGTAAAGAGTTTTAAATTATAAAAAAAAAATATTTTTATGGTTTTTAAGTAAATTATAAAATAAGTATTTTTAAGTAATATTTAGAATAAATGCTTTAAACTATAATATAAGTATTTTAAAGTACATTTTTAGTAAATATAATTTATAGAAAATTAGCAAGTAGTTTATTAAAGTATTTGGATCTTATGTAATATAAATATCATTTAAAGAGGTTTTTAGTAAATACATAAGTGGGAAAAAGTAAATTAAGCCTTTGATAAAGCAATTAAGGAAAGTTTGGATTTTAACACTTTTTGTTAAGTGGTTTTGTGAAGTTAAGTGAAAGTACATTAATTTGTTAAATTAATGTAGATATAAGAAATTATAATTGGGATTGTAATTGTGACTTTAAAGAGGAATACTTCAAAGTAATAACAAGAGAAATTTTTTGGGTTTGTTGTGACATAATTTGAGTAATAATTGTCTTAAACCTATATAAATGTAATCTAAATTCTAAAGAGAGTTTTAAAGATAACGATTAAGTGAAGTGTTTTGGGTTTGTTGCTAACATTTGTTTTTAAACCCTTAAATAATATTTTCAAGTGGTAAAATATTATTAAATGATTTTGAGAAATACTTAGATCTTTAATAGTGGAATTTTAAAATAATAACAAGTATGAAATCTTTAGAAAAGATAGGAAAGTATAAGTTTTGAAGTACAAAGAGAGAAGGGGTTTATAGTAATAATGTTTGAGTGACATTTGTTTTTAAACTCTTTGACTGTGTTTAAAGTAAATAAAACTTGTTATTGGTTTGTGAATATATTTATACTGTTGAGATAAGTATAAGAATACTTTTGAGGGAATTGCAATATGTAGAAATGAATAGTGAAATTTTAATTAAAAAGCGAAGTTTAATTAATAAGTGAAGTTTTAATTATGAAAGAAGTTTTATTGATAAAAAGGAGTTTTACTAATAAAAGAGGTTTTAATTAATGAAGGATTGTTTAAATATAAAGAGGATTAGAAGTCGTTTACATGACTTAATCGTGCTTTTGTGTGTCAATCGTGATTGTTATGTTACTTGCATGAGGAAAGTATACGAGACTAAGTTCCCCTTATACGACCATCCTCATTATTATTGAAACTGACCAAAATATAATTCTGGAAATATATAGAAGAAACTGTTGATACGCAAAGATTTTGATTAATGACAATGTGCTTCAACAAAAAAGGAAGAGATATGTGCAAAGCTAAAGGAAGATCGATAAAGAACAAACAAACATAAGTATGATTTTTATATAGGTCTCAGTCTAGATTTATTGTTAAAATCTATCCTCAAGAGGCGTGCACGAACACTAGAACACATTTTATGAACTTCATTTTTATTTAAACTTTCACTGTGCATATTTTAGTAGTTCAGTCGACTGAATAGGAATGGCCAGTCGACTGAAACTGGTACAAATATATAAACATGCACAGTTTCAGTCGACTGGCCATTCCTGTTCAGTCGACTGAATTTGTTCCTGAAAATTTTACTTCATATTTTCAGTTGACTGAATTCCCTGCTCAGTCGACTGAATTTGAACCTGCGAATTTTCTTTGAAAAGACACCTTCTTCCTCCCAAGAGTTGCAACCATTCTCCAATGGAAATGGAAGCATCTCTTGTTTGCAACCTTTGACAACAAATGCACCTCTTCTACAAGTATATATACATGATTCTAACATTATTTAATTCACCGAATTCTCTTATGCTTTAATCTCACTATTTTCTCAAACATATTTCATATTCTCTAAAGTTTTCAAAGCAATCACCAATCTATTGCTTGAATCACTATTTTGTTTTTAACATTCTTTTGATTTGTAGCAATTCACATTTCCTAAATCTTCACAAACACATTGCATACTCTCGAGGATAAGATTATAGGAATATTGTACTACATTAGACTCATTAGTGTTGATAAGAACACAACAAGTCGAATATTGTTTTTTAGTAATTGAGTTGAAGTCCTCTTCGGTAGTTGAGGCAAGAAATCTCGTTCGGTTGTTCGAGTAAGGTGTAAACCTATTCCTCCGGGTAAAGTGAGGGTGTTAGTTAGTGAAATTCCTAAGTGAAGCTTAGGGACTGGATGTAGGACTAGAGGTCCAAACTAGTATAAAATCCTGGTGTCTCCTTGCATTTACCTACTTTATCTACCTAGAATATTCCGTTATTCCATATTACACAATCCTACCGCATAGCCCCCTCATTCAATTGGTATCAGAGCAAGGTCGTCCTATAACCATAACACCGTTATCAGACATATTGATAATATGGAAAATAACGCAAGTACAAGCACAACATCTGCCTATAGTTCTACATTTGCGGAAGGACAATCTATCTAAAGACCCCCTATTCAATGGACTAAACTACAACTATTGGGCTACAAGGATGGGGATTTATATGCAAGCAACAAGTTTCGAAGCCTAGAATGCTACTCAAGCATAGTTCGTTGTACCCACGACCGATTATCCTACATGGATACAAACTCAGAAGAATGAAGCTAGTGCAAATGCCAAAGCTATGAATATGCTATTTTGCGCCCTGGATAGAAATGAATTCAACCGTGTTAGCATATGTACTACTGCATATCAGATATGAGAAACACTTAAAGTCATACATGAAGGCACAAACAAAGTTAAACAAACAAAGATATCCATGCTGAAGAACCAATTCCAAAACTTTAGAATGCGACAAAATGAATCCATCAATGACATGTACTCGAGATTTCAAGACATCCATCATGCCTTAATAGGACTAGGAGAAAAATACACGGATTTTGACATTGTGTCTAAAGTTCTAAATTCACTCACTGATGAATGGGAAAGAAAAGTACTAGCAATCGAGGAAGCAAATGATCTATCTACAATGAAACTAGAAGAATTGATTGGAAATCTTATGTCATATGAAGTAAATATGCAAGCTAAGAAAGATCAAGCTCAAGAAAGAAATAATGTTACTTTACATGCGGAAAAGAAAGATCAGAGTCTGAAGATGAGGATCTAGCATTTATAGCCAAAAATTTCAAGAAATTCTTAAAGTATAGAAAAGGAAACAAAAACGGATTCAAAAAGAACTTCTTGAAAAAAACTTCATCCTCAAATATAGAATGCTTCAATTGTCACAAGAAAGGACACATGCAAAAAGATTGTCAAGAACAAATGAAGGAAAATCAGAAAAGCTTCAACAACAAAAACAAGGAGGATAAATTCAAAAAGAAGGCATTTTCTGTAACATGGGACGATTCAGATTCATCTTCATCCGAAAATGATAGTGATAGAGACAATGAACAGGTAAATATATGCTTCATGGCTCAAGATTCTGAGGTAGGTAATTTAACTTTCGATGATTTAATTGAAGTAAACACTGAACTTTTAAGCACAATAAAAATTCTTAAAAAGAAAATTAAGGAAATTCGTGAAAATCAAAATAAAGCTGAGTTTGAGAGAGACATGTTAAATGATGAAAAGAAAATTCTTGAAGAAGAACTTGAAAAAGTTCAAGAATCTTATTCAAATTCGAAAACTCAATTATCACTTTTAAGTCAAGAAATTGAAACTCAAAAGAATAAGAATGATGTATTTGTTTCTGAAAATCACAAGTTAAAAATTAAGATTAAACATGTTGAATTAGAAAATAATAGTCTTCAAGCTAAATTAGATGACATCACTAAAAATGTTTCTAACTTTAACAAAGGAAGAGAAAATTTATCTGAGATATTAGAAAATTCTCAATCATCTTCAAACAAACAAGGTTTAGGTTATAAAAAGGAGTCAAAAATTCCTAATAAGAAAAATATAAAACTTAACAGGAATATTGATTCAAAACAACAAATATTGCTAAAGAAACCTATTAAAACAAAAGTAGAAACCAAGGTAGTTAAAATTTGGGTACCAAAGACTAACAATGTATTAAAAAGAAATAAATATATTAAAACATTTATGGATAATGTTCATCATAATGAAAAATATACTTATAAAAAGGATACTGAACCAAATAGGGTTTGGTTTCCTAAACTCTAACTTTTTAGGACCCTATTAAAAGGTGGGTACCAATAATTTCATATTTATTTTCAGGTCACACTCAAAAAGAAGAAATGGATATTAGACAGTGGTTGTTCAAAACACACGACAGGAGGCAAAGATATGCTTACAAACATAACATACTTTGATGGTGGCTCGGTTACCTTCGGAGACAATTCAAAAAGCTATATCATTGGCAAAGGAGACGTGAACAATTACGGTACATCAAATTTACCTTTTATAACAAATGTTTCATTAGTTGAAAATTTAAAACATAATCTACTTAGCATAAGTCAACTGTGTGACAAAGTTTTTAAAATAACTTTCTCGGATAATAAATGTAGTATTTTTGATCAAAACGAAAATCTTGTTTTTGAAGGAAATAGAAATAGAAATATTTATGTTCTAAATATGAATATTAATCATAATTCAAGTATGTGTTTACTTGCCAAAGATAACGATCCTTGGTTATGGCACAAAAGATTTTGTCATATAATTTTTAAAACTATTAGAAAACTTTCTAAAAATGAATTAGTAAGAGGTTTACCCAAAATAAACTTTAAAATAAATAATCTTTGTGATGATTGTCTAAAAGGAAAATTAACGAAATCATCTTTCAAATCTAAGAAAAATATTTCGACTTTACAACCATTAGAATTACTACATATGGATTTATTTGGACCAACACAAGTTCAATCCATTAATCATAATCGATAAGTATTTGTAATAGTTGATGATTTTTCAAGATATACATGGACTATTTTTATGAAAAATAAAAGTGACACTTTTGAGCATTTTAAAACATTTGTCAAAAGAATTCAAAACACTAAAGATTTGAAAATTAAAAGTATTCGAAGCGATCATAGAGGCGAATTCAAAATGAAGCTTTTGAAACTTTTTGTAAAAGGAAAGGAATAAATCATAACTTTTCATTTCCTAGAACTCCTCAACAAAATGGAGTTTTAGAAAGAAAGAATAGAACATTACAAGAATGCGCAAGAACATTATTAAACGGATGTTCTCTACCAAAACATTTTTGGGCAGAAGCCGTTGCTACTGCATGTTATGTATTAAATAGAATATCAATTAGACCATTAACTAAAAATACTTCTTATGAACTATTTAATAATAAAAAGCCAAACATATCTTATTTTAAAATATTTGGATCAAAATGTTTCATTTTAAATACAAAAGATCAACTAGGAAAATTCGATCCAAAAGCCGACGAAGGAATTTTCGTAGGATACTCAGAACAAAGTAAAGCATATCGAGTATTTAATAAACGAACAAATATAATCGAAGAAACTTTGAATATATCTTTTGATGAAAATTTTAATAAAAATTTTAATATAAAAGATGATGAAGAATTGATAAATATAGAAGAAACAAACCTTGAAAGGAATAATAATAATGAACTAAGATCTTCTCCTAGAATATTACGAGATCATCCAACTCAAAATATAATAGGAGAAATAAATTCTCAAGTTAGGACAAGAAATCAACTAAATCAAATGGGTCATTTAGCTTTCATTTCATCAACAGAACCTAAAAATCCTAAAGAAGCATCAACAGATGATTATTGGATTATCGTAATGCAAGAAGAATTAAATCAATTTGAACGTAACGATGTTTGGGAATTAGTTCCCCGTCCTAATAATCAATCAGTAATAGGAACAAAATGGATTTACAAAAATAAAGTAGACGAACAAGGTAACATAACAAGGAATAAAGCAGGACTAGTAGCACAAGGGTATAATCAAGAAGAAGGTATTGATTTTGAAGAAACCTTTGCTCCCGTTGCAAGACTTGAAGCAATACGTATACTATTAGCCTTTGCATGTTTTCACAATTTTAAACTTTATCAAATGGATGTTAAAAGTGCATTTTTAAATGGTGTTATTAAAGAAAATGTATACGTAGAACAACCTCCTTTATTTATACATGAAAAATATCTGGATCATGTATTTAAATTAAAGAAAGCACTATATGGTCTTAAACAAGCACCTCGTGCTTGGTATGAAAGACTTAAAAGTTATTTATTAAATTCAGGATTTAAAATTGGAGAAGTAGATCAAACGCTTTTTATTAAAAATACTACCAAAGATATTTTAATAATTCAAATATACGTAGACGATATTATTTTTGGTTCAATAAATGAAAATTTATGTAAAGAATTTTCAAATATAATGACTAATGAGTTCGAAATGTCTCATATGGGAGAACTATCATATTTTCTCGGACTTCAAATCAAACAATTAACAAATGGAATTTTTATAAACTAAGAAAAATATTGTACTAATTTAATTAAACGATTCAGCATGGAAAAAACTTCTGTTAAACCTACTTCTATGAGTACCACTACACATCTCGATCGAGACGAAAATGGCAAAAGTGTAGATCGAAAATTGTTTAGAAGTATGATAGGTTTCTTACTTTACTTAACCGCTAGTAGACCTGACATAATGATGAGTGTTTGTTTATGTGCACGTTTTCAATCTAATCCTAAAGAATCACACTTAAGAGCAGTAAAACGAATTATACGATATCTTAACAACACTAAAGATTTCGGTCTTTTCTATCCAAAGGAGTGTCCATTTGAGTTAGTGTCATTCAATGATGCTGATTTTGGTGAATCTCGAACAGATAGAAAAAGTACAAGTGTACTTGCCATTTCATTGGAAAATCACTTGTATCTTGGTTTAGTAAGAAACAAAATTGTGTCTCGCTTTCCACCTGCGAAGCAGAGTATATATCAGCTGCTTTAGCTTGCACTCAAGTAATAACATGCAACAAACACTTAAAGATTTTAATATAAATTTAACAAATTCTACAATATACTGTGATAATACAAGTACAATAAACTTATCTAAAAATCCGATTAATCACTCTCATACAAAACATATAGATATTCGTCACCATTTTCTACGTGACAATATCGAAAAAGGAATAATTAATTTAGAACATATTTCTACCGAAAATCAAATTGTCGATATATTTACTAAACCTCTATTAGAAAACTCCTTCATAAAATTACGACGAGAGTTAGGAATAATGTTTTTTAAAGATATCATGTAGAGAAAGTTAGAAAAATCTACACAATTCAGTCGACTAACACTATATGCTCAGTCAACTGAATAAAGAAAAAATAATATGAGATTTTCAATTTAATTTTTGAATATGTTAAATAATATATTTAAAATAATAGTTATTTGTAAACCATACATTTTTAACTGAATTATGGTAACCATTAAATCATTAAGTGGATGAAAAACTTTAAAGAATTATGACCATTATATATTTAGAAAATCCCTCCTATAAATATATATTATTTTCTTTTTCTTTTTTCACAACTCATTCTCACGAATAAAAGCTTGAAAAAATTCATTGTAAAAATGTCGTCCAACAACTCTTTTTCCCTGATCAACATCACCTCTTCAGTCGATAACACTCCAACATCTCCAAAACTTCCCACTCCAACACCGACACATGAGCCAGTTTACAAATGGAACAATTATCGTACTGGCTACACATCAGAATCCAAGAAAGCGAAACGCAAACTCTTTATTTCTCCAGACACAAAAAGAAAGATT
Organism: Allium cepa; assembly: GCA_030765085.1. Taxonomy (NCBI): domain Eukaryota; kingdom Viridiplantae; phylum Streptophyta; class Magnoliopsida; order Asparagales; family Amaryllidaceae; genus Allium; species Allium cepa. The sequence goes on from CM060934.1 coordinate 1,001,948,545, forward strand.
GATGAAATTCATCACTTTCAACAACAACAAATAGATTTTCAACGAGAATTATACTTCAAACAAAAAGTTACGGCTAGACGATTAAGCTTCCTAGAGAAAATGGGTTTACGCTTTTGTGGATCAAAAAAGAACGAAGTGGCTGAACCCCTACGATGCAAACCAGAGAGACGAAGTCATAGGTCGGCTCCGACCTAACTTGTTTTTAAGTCGAGCACGACCTAAGAAATCACAAGGTGAAGAGTTCCGACCTAACGAGCCTCGATCTAATGAGCTCCGACCTAAGGGGTTACAGGAGGAAGACACACGAGTTAGTAAAGAAAGATTGAGTCGTTTCCGACCTAACTGGAATCCAGGATGTGAAGGCCTAGGTCGGCTTCGATCTAAGGAACCATGTGGGGAAAAGATGCGAGTTAATGTAGAGGAGTTAAGTCGTTTCCGACCTAACGAAGAGGCAACACGAGTTAACGAAGTTTCGGTTTTAGGTCGTTCTGATGTTTTAGGTCGGCAACGACCTAAGGAAGAAGACTTAGGTCGGCCACGACCTAATGATAATGTTGAAGAACGCTCACGACCTATGGAAGGAATGTTAGGTGGTCTACGACCTAAAGAAACATGTGGAAAGAAGCTACGAGCTAACAGACCCTTAGGTCGTATGGAGGAAGCCGCGTTTTTAGGTCGCGTACGACCTAACTCCTTTAGGTCACGGAATGATTTCTGAACCCGTTCCTTTAGGTCGCGAACGACCTAAATCATAAGCCGTTGATGTGCTAGGTCGCAGACAAGTGTGAGCCGTTGGTCTTTAGGTCGTTATGAGTGAAGTGCCTACTGTTTTGTAATCAGTTAGGTCGGCAACGACCTAGTAAAGTCGTAGGTCGTAGGAGGGTTGAGTTACCCTTGTTTTAGGTCGCTGGAAGGGTGCTGTGTGTCTGTTAAGTCGGCAACGACCTAATATAGGTCGTGTGATGGGTTGTTTGTAAGTGTGTGTTGTAATAAGTCGTGTGCGACCTAAGTGTTGTCCAATGTTGAGTTGTGTGTGTGTTGTAAACTCTATAAATAGCAGGGTTGAGTCATTTGTAAGGTGGTTGATATTTTGAATAAAATTCTCTTTTGTTAGCTTTGTGCTTTCATACAAATTGGTAGTTGAGTGTGATCTCCTATCTCCTCTTTCGGTTAATCGAGTGCGCTCGATTCAACGATCGTAGAAGCCGATTCACGGTATCTAGTGCGCTAGATCAACGTGCGAAGAATCGTAGATCTTCTTTCTCGGCATCGTGCGCGATCAACGAGACGAAGATAGCTAGAATTCGGTATCTTTGGATCAACGGATTTGGGCCTTGCAGTATTCTCAACTCACCGATTGCTACATTCCATCAATTGAAGTTTGTTTCGATTTATCTGCTGCGTCACCCTACCTCCCCCCGTTAGTTCTCTTGATCCATCTTCATCTTACCGTACACCAGTCGATCCTGTGAATCCTTGGATGTCTCCTAAGACTTCTCAATATAGTCCAAATTCATGGGATAAAAATTATATGAAGAATGAAGGGAAAAAGACTTCGAGTCCATCCCCTAAGAAATAGTTAGTTTTGAAATTTATTCATGATGTTACATCTATAATTGTAATTATTTCTTTTGAATAAAGTGTTTACTTTCAAAATTAACTAAGAACAACAAAAAACATGGGTCAGTCGACTGAAAACCCTGTTCAGTCGACTGAACTTAAGGCAGAATGCAAATTTTTTTACAATTCAGTCGACTGATTCCTCTGCTCAGTCGACTGAAATACTAACAGAAACTTTCAGTCAAAAATTCAGTCCACTAAAAACCTTGTTCAGTCGACTGAATTCAACCCAGAAAATTTTCGGTCTTCAATTCAGTCGACTGTTGTTCAGTCGACTGAACGCCAATTCCCAGGCAACTTTCCCCTTTTTAACCACCAATTTTTTACCTATCCATTCACTTTTTACTTTCCAAAACAGTTTTCTTCCCCAATTATTTTCGAAACCCTAGCCCTCAATTCCTTAAAAATCACTCAAATCTCACTCAAATGGCACCAAAGAGATCAAGAGCTTCCTCTTCTTCATCCTCCGAGCCAATTGATGCTCAAATAGCGCAATGACTTTACGATGGAGTAGCTGTCACTAGATGGAATAAGATGAAGAATTCCCGTATTTTCGAGCTTTCCTTCGTTAATTTCCAAATCTTTCAAACCTACAACATCCAAGCGTTAGTCGATCAAGCAGGTTTAACTTCTCTTTTGGATTTGAAAAGAAATGACCATGCCATAAATCATATAATGGTCAAATTATTTTATGCTAACCTTAATCTTGGACACCAAATTCCAAGAAATCCAAACAATAGTGTTTGGAGTATGGTATGTGGAAAGAAAATTTGGTTTTCCTTAGATAGAATAGCACACATTCTAGAGTCACCAAATGTCGGAAGAAAGCTAGAAGAGATAGAATTCAATCCACAAATTCGCGATAACATAAACCATCGATTTATGTATGATAATATCAACTTTAGATATTTTAAGTCCACCTCTCTTCGACCTATGGCAAGAATCCTTCACGAAGCTCTAATGAGAACAATCACTCCATGCACGGGCTCGTACGAAATTGTCTACCCAAATAATTATCGAGCTCTATATGCTATTTTTGGCAATATACAAGTCAATTGGGTACAACTTATTCTTGATGAATTTCTCACTTTTAATAATGGCAAAATACGCACTATCTATTTTGGAGAATACATCATGCGACTTCTCCTCAATGTCGGTACGCCATTACCCGAGTCGGAGAATACAATGGTCCATCAATTTAACCACCGGACCATAAGCCTAATGCAACTCCCATCTCGACCTCCTCGCATAATATCACTCGCCGAATGGGAAGCGAGGCATCAAGAACAACAACAACAACAACAACCTCCACAACCTCACCACGAATGATGAAATTCATCTTATTGACCTAAGCTTTACTACCAACCAATCATTGGGGATATTATCAAGAAATCAACAAATTCTTGATACTCATCTTAAAAGGGTAGATCACAAGCTTGACAAAATCAAAGGATTCTTCAACAAGCTATGGGATGCAATCTCATGCTCAAGCACCACTACTGCTTCAACATCTCGCGGCAAACGTGCGACACCTACGTTTACGTGGACGTCATCCGAAGAGTAAACAAGTAGCAGCACAAGCGAAGCAAGTGGTGGCCAGGGAGGAAGAGCGTACAGACCACCAACAGGAGGACCCATCATACGTGAACCAACAGGAGGAAGAGAAGGTTCATATGACTGGGATAGAGATGAGTAATTTTAGTATGGTTTGATGTTTATGTATAACTTTCTTATGGCTTGTATAAATAGCCATTTTGTGATTGTTCGACGCAACATTTTTAACTTTTTTTTAAGCCATGGTTATGCAAGTTTTCTATTCTCTATGCTTCAGTGACTGTTTTGATAAAATATTTCTAGTGTTAATACTTCCTTTTTGTCGATGACAAAGGGGGAGAAAATCTATGGTACTAACTTTGTTTTGTAGGAAAGATAGTGCGTATATTCAGGGGGAGAAAATAAGCAAGTACATCTCTAGAATAAGTATTGTCATCAATCAAAAAGGGGGAGAATATTGATATGTGAAGATTTTGATCAATGACAATGTGCTTCAACAAAAAAGGAAGAGATATGTGCAAAGCTAAAGGAAGATCGATAAAGACCAAACAAACATAAGTATGATTTTTATATAGGTCTTAGTCTAGATTTATTGTTAAAATCTATCCTCAAGAGGCTTGCACGAACACTAGAACACGTTTTATGAACTTCATTTTTATTTAAACTTTCACTGTGCATATTTTAGTAGTTCAGTCGACTGAACAGGAATGGCCACCAGACTGAAACTAGTACAAATATATAAACATGCACAGTTTCAATCGACTGGCCATTCCTATTCAGTCGACTGAATTTGTTCCTGAAAATTTTACTTCATATTTTCAGTTGACTGAATTCCCTGCCCAGTCGACTGAATTTGAACCTGTGAATTTTCTCTGAAAAGACACCTTCTTCCTCCCAAGAGTTGCAACCATTCTCCAATGGAAATGGAAGCATCTCTTGTTTGCAACCTTTGACAACAAATGCACCTCTTCTACAGGTATATATACATGATTCTAACGTTATTCAATTCACCGAATTCTCTTATGCTTTAATCTCACTATTTTCTTAAACATATTTCATATTCTCTAAAGTTTTCAAAGCAATAACCAATCTATTGCTTGAATCACTATTTTGTTTTTAACATTCTTTTGATTCGTAGCAATTCACATTTCCTAAATCTTCACAAACACATTGCATACTCTCGAGGATAAGATTATAGGAATATTGTACCACATTAGACTCATTAGTGTTGATAAGAACACAACATGTCGAATATTGTTTTTTTTAGTAATTGAGTTGAAGTCCTCTTCGGTAGTTGAGGCAAGAAATCCCGTTCGGTTGTTCGGGTAAGGTGTAAACCTATTCCTCCGGGTGAAGTGAGGGTGTTAGTTAGTGAAATTCCTAAGTGAAGCTCAGGGACTGGACGTAGGACTAGAGGTCCGAACCAGTATAAAATCCTGGTGTCTCCTTGCATTTACCTACTTTATCTACCTAGACTATTCCGTTATTCCATATTACACGATCCTACCGCATAGCCCCCTCTTTCAGAAACATGAAAATTATACGGTATAGTTATCTTTGATGATGCTATACCATACGTATAAACTCGTTTTTCTCTTCTGGGAAAAATGATAAAGAAACCCGACCCCATCCGGTTGGAGGTGATCTCTGCTCTAATGTATTGTTTGTTTATTTCTATAAGAATAGGAGTTGAGTTTATCGAAAATTAATCGATTGGTTTTGGGAGCATCCGGTAAGCGGGGAAGTGTACTTATATGAGATGACTCAAAACCATAAGCCCTCCAAAACCATATATATGTTCTATGATTTAGAAGACGTTTGCGATTGGTTCAAAATGCGGGATTTTTTTTTTGGAGATTTGAGATTTTTCTAAGATGCTTGAACACATGTAGTTGTTCATGATCTATTAAGGATGTGGGAACCATGTGTGATTCCAAGATCTATTGAGATATGAGAATCCATATGTGATTTCGAGATTTGTTGAGATATGGTAATCCATGTGTGGTTCTGAAATGTGTTCAAGTGGTGATTCATGAGCTGGAATACCGAACATAGCCTTACCGGTGGATATGACTAAAACCGAGATAGGATGTATAGACCGTGGATTTAGCTAATCCAAGGGTGTAGGCGAATTCTACCTAGAGATATCTATAATTATGCATGCATGAGTGGTGCACTCGTCTTCATGTAGTAGGAGATATGTATTTCCTATGTACACCAGCTAGAGATGTACGATGCTTCGAGAAGACATCTCTGATCCTTATGCAAAAGGATCGTTCTCGAAGTACTAAGAGCACCTCCATGGAATCCTACACAATTAGTGAGTATACCTTAGAGGTTTTAACTATATACCTATTATTATTGTAGTGTGCACTCACATGCGTTATAGCTACATCATTATTTATATTTCACACCCTAAAAATTATTATAATTATTTGGATTTTCTAATAGAAATGGTTTGGTTATCGTAAGGTAAAAACCCATTCGTATTTATTACGGCATGGTCCTACGAAATACCTTTATTTTTGAAGGATTTTATACGTATAAAAATCGTAGGATTTGAGTTTCTCACACTGGTTTACCCGACTGTTTCGAGTGTCATTTCCTTATAATTCTCGGGTCATCCCGAATATATTCTCAATTTTAGCTGGATGCTATGGAGCTTTAGAAGACAAGATGATTTGGATGTCTCTAAGACCTATTCATGTATTTTATTTTCTACTGCATTACTTGTTTTGTATATATCAGTATTTGTGAGGATAGGCTATTATAACTATTTAGGCTAAAGATATGTTAGTTTACTTTGGTTGTTGTATGTATTAAAGTTTTCTCTTTGCTAAAGATCTTTTAAGATATAATTTATTATCGTTCCGCATGTGAAATTATGATATTATATACTTCTTTCTTATTTTGTTTCTTTTTCGTTTTCTTTTACACTAATACTCTTCCTTTCTAACACTTGGGTAGTCGACACGAGAATACCATGGATGTATTACCTTCGACATTTGGAGGTCGAAAAGGTAGCTCGTTATATTTGGTATTACAGCTGAAGGTTAGCGAGAGCCTTAGCTTTGATGGGGTATAACTCATTAAGAGATAGAGTAATGGAATGCCTTACTATGAGTTAAGTCTATTATATATATACGAGAGTGCATATTAGTTATTGTTATATAAATATGTTTTGTATCACATTGACTGGTCTGTTGAGTGGTTTATAGATTCTGGTTAATACGTGTTGCTAATGTTATTGATAAGGATCTCTAAACCCTTGAACAAGACAAACCGACATAGTATTATGTTGAAGTTAGTAGATGAAATAATTTTACCTAAGATTATATTACATATATAAAAGAATAATTTACAAAATTTGGTATAGTTATTTATGATGTGTTTGTTTGTTAAGAAATGATAATATTCAATTATTCCAATTTATTGTTTGTTAATTTTTGAATTGTACTTGACCAGTTTATGAAAATGTTTACCTTTTTACTACACGGGTTGGGTAGATAGTTAATGTGGGACGTTGAAAAGGACACCTTATGAATTAAGTTTCACGATTTGATTATAAATCATTAGTTGATATTGTTGGGTTAAAATTTAATTTTAGTAAAAGTTGTTTATTATAGTCTTTGAGAAAGATAAGATATTTTAAAAATAAATATTTATGAAATTATTTTATATAGGGAAGTAACTTTATAAAAGCATGGTTTATAAAGTATATTTTTTATATAAAATTGATTTAAATTGATAATTTAAGAACTTAAATCACAATGTTTTTGGAATAGTTTTCCAATGTTTGTGAAGGGAAAATTATACTAATATTTCTTTGAAAGTATATATGTATATAAATGTTTTCAAAAGGGTTTTAAAAGAGATGGAAAGTACGAAACTCAATTTTTTTACTGAGAAATAATTCTGGTGATGACTACAACATCATCGGCATTTATTTTCGAGTTTCAAAGTAGGAAATGCTACAAAGTAGTTTTGCTTCATAGCGTTTTGGTAAATAGATTTTGATTTAAATTTCGAGAGTATGATTTGATATACAAAAGTTATAAGTATATATTGTTTCAAAATGATTTGAAATATAATATGGTGTTTAGTTCTAAAGTTTTCTATTAAGTTATATTATGGATGCATGTATCCTATGCATTTGGGTAGTTTGGTTATGCATCCTGTTATATCTATTTATTCGTATTTTTCAATTATTTCGATAAACTGGAATTTTCGATGATTTTGGATTGTCAAAAAATTCTAGGTTGATATAAAAATTTGAAGCTAAGCAATTTTGTTAAAAATATAAAAGTTGAATTTTTATAAATTTTAAATTCTAGAAGATTGTAAGCTGAAATAAATTTTTAAGTCTATTGAACATCCATGTTATGTGGTGGAGTGAATACAATATTAACTTAAGTCTTAAAAAGTTTTAAAAATGAAATTGTGGCCTTTTGAAATGATTATAATATTGAGTAATGTTTAATATGGAAAATGAATGCGAATTAAAATTAAAAATATTGGTGTAGTTAAGAAACCAAATAGAATAAAGTATATAAGTTGTATGTAGATCATTTTACTCGCATGGTAGTTCTTATCTAGAATTCGAGGTGGTTTAGACCAGTCTGAGTTATGATTTTTCACTCGATTCTTGACGGTGAACACTTGATATGGATTCTTGATATGATCCTGAAGTTTTCTATTATAGTATGCCAATGTAAGAAATACAAAAGGTTCTAGTCAAGGAACCTAATCGGAGTCTGCACTACAAAGGTCAAGTGGTCTTTTCTAGTTCGGAAGTGAAATTTATGTGATTGGGCTAGTGATTAGATTTGATATGGCATATGGATGGTCTAGGTACATCTTACAGGCTTCAACATATTAGTGTATTATGTTTGTTAGTTTATAGAGAGTTTAGGAATGACTCTTTGAATTTTTTGGGTAACATGAGTGATCAACTGAGTAATACCTAAGGATGTTAAGCGTAATATACACTTTGTGGATTGTTTGTCATCCTTGTGCAATGAGAAGATTTTCGAACCTGGTCAAACAATAAGCTTTGGTTGTTAGTGATTGCAGTACTATGTAATGTTATTATGTGATTGCTCCTTTGGTTGCTAATTATTGCAGTACTGGGTAATGTTATGTGATTGTTCCTTTGGTTGCAAGTGATTATAGTACAGTGTAATGTTGTTATGTGATTGTTCCTCTTGTTGCTGGTGATTGTAGTACTATTTAGCATTAATGTGCAATTGTTGCCTTTGTTGCTTGTGTTGGTATTTCAAGGATGAAATATTCTAAGGGGGGAGAATGTAATGACCTTGTATTTGAACACTTCATATTTAAATATTGAATTTAATGTAAATAAAAATGATTTCAAAAGCTTAATAAATTCTTTTTTAATAATAAATGAAGATAGTAAACTTTTAATTTATAATTAATGTGATCAAACTTGTTTTAATATTAATTCTTTTAAATAATGCGTGAAATTATCACTCTGGGGCACTATCTTGGATTTTCATGGAGTCAATGTCGTTAGGTCCATAATATTGAGTTAATGTGCGCGGATAAGTTTCGTGACAATCTGATATACTGTGTGGTCGTGCGAGCTCAAAACATGTAGCTATTAATTTCAGGAATTAAAATATATTATTTATTTCACTGTAAATCCCCCTTTACACTTAACCCTTTTCCTTTCTCCCTTTCTTCTTTTATTTATGCCTGGAAACAAAACAAAGCTTAGCCGCCACCAAAAATTGAATTAAATCTAAAGCTATAGTTATCAAAATCGTATGATGTTGGATCCGTTGGGATCATGGTAGGGAGGGCATCGTTGGGATCATGGTAGGGAGGGCATTGTATTGGTATGTTTGATTTTGGGTGCGATGGTAGTTGGCCGTGATCGACGCTTTTAGGCACCGGCTGGGGTTTGCCTTTGGCGACGATTGGTGGCGAGTCAAGTGAAATGGAGTGCACCATTGCGATGCTCGTGCCAAATTGCACCTCCCTAATGCATTCGGTCTAGCTTCGATCACATGGTATGGAGCGCGACATTTTGAAGCATCGGCCGAAAGTAGTGGTCATAATGAAAAGAATAAGATTACGGGCCATTACAATGGTCTGAGGGAACTTTGCTTGTGATGGGGAGTCGATGGTGGACTTAGCCCTGCATCAGCCGCCTCTGGAAATTCGTGACTTCGTGTACAGTAAAGGGGGAAGGGGTCGCATTTTGATTGGTGCTGTTAAGCTCAGCTTGGCTGGGTGCATTGCGGAGAGGGCACAGAGTATGACACTTAGGAAGAGACAATGCGTGATTTTGTCTTTCGAAGCGGGAGCATTGGAGGATAAAAGTGGGCAATTATGGGTGTGCATGTTTCAGGCATGTACAGTAGAAGGATTTGTGGAAGAAAGGAGGAGTGAGGTAATTAACATTGATGAGTAGTTAATTAAGTAATTAATTAGTTTAATCAATCTCAATACTTATAAAATCTATAACTTTTGCATACGAGGTCCAATCGAGACGCCGTTTTCGCCATTGCGTTCGTAGCGGGGTTTCCTATGACTTGGGTTGGATTAGGATTGTGTGAGTTTACTAACCAGTTGATTTGTGTATTGTTGTGATATAATGTGTGTTGTGCAAAATATAAATTAAAATAGGTAATAATGCAAGTATGGAAACCTCCTTGCTTTGGAAAACAAGCGACAACATTATATATAGTATATTCACTCTTTTAACTCTCTAAAATATATAACATGGCTCGGACTTGTTTATATGTTTGATATTATTATTTGATAGAGTTGAAAAGTGTATGTGAATGGTTGAAGTGAAATGGTCGCTTTGATCGCACTTTGAAATCCCCATTATTTAATAATTTTTAAATTGATCAATTGTGAATGTATTGGGATGTTTTATAAACGTGTTTTGGATGTGTTTGACCCAAAGGAATTGGTTTGGAAAGTTTTAGAAATTTTGAAACAAAGTAATGTTGAAAATCTCAATTTTTAGTAAAGTATAAAGGGATTTTGCTTTAGATATTTTTCCAAATCTATTTAAAGGAGTTTTCGTGGAAAGTTATTCAAGTATTTTAAAATGGAAGTTTGAAGTTCAAATATGTTTTTATAATTATTTTTGAATTTTTAAAGTAAAAAGTTTTATATAATAAAAACATGTTTTTATGGTTTTTAAATAAATTATAAAATAATCATTTTTGAATAATATTTAAAATAAATGTTTTAAACTATAGTATAAGTATTTTAAAGTTTTAAAGTACATTTCAAGTATATATAGTTTTAGCAAATATTTTATTAAAGTAATTTAAAGCTTATGTAATATAAATATCATTTTAAAGAGATTTTTAGTAAAGACATAAGTGGGAAAGGTAAATTAAACCTTTTATAAAGTAATAACAGAAAGTTTGGATTTTAACACTTTTTTGTTAAAATAAGTGGTTTTGTGAAGTTAAGTGATTTACATTAATTTGTTAAATTAATATAAAGATAGGTAATCATAATGGGATTGTAATTGTAACTTTAATGAGGAACACTTTAAATTAATAATAAGAGAAACGGTTATGGATTTGTTGTGAAGTGAAAAATGTTTTAAACCCGTATAAATGTAATTTAATCTTTAAAGAGAGTTTTTAAGATAATGATTAATTGAAGTATTTTGGGTTTGTTATAAATAATATTTTAGTGACATTTGTTTTTAAACCCTTGAATAATATTTTAAAGTGATAAAATATACTGTTAAATAATTTTAGGGAATACTAAGATCTTTAATAATGGAATTTTAAAGAATATAACAAGTATGAAATTTTTGAAAAAATATAGGAAAGTGTAGGTTTTAAAGTATAAAAGAGAGAAGAGGTTTATAGTAACAATGTTTGAGTAACATTTGTTTTTAAATTCTTTGGCTGTGTTTAAAAGTAAGCAAAACTTATTATTGATATGTGAATATACTTATGCTATTGAGATAAGTATATGAATACTTTTGAGAGCATTGAAATGTGTCGAAATGAATAATGGAGTTTTAATTGAAAAGTGAAGTCTAATTAATAGGTGAAGTTTAAATTAATGAAAGAAGTTTATTGGATAAAAATGATTTTTACTAATAAAAAAGGTTTTAATCAATAAAGGATTATTTTAATAAAAAAGAGATTGGAAGTCATTTATATGACTTGATCGTGCTTGTGTGTGTCGATCATGATTGGTTTGTAATTTGCTTATGGAAGGTATATGGGACTTAGTTTCCCTTATACATCATTCTCATTGTTGTTGAATTTGACCAAAATATAACTTTGGAAATATCTAGAAGAAACACAGGAATTATACGGTATAGTTATCTTCGATGACACTATACTATATGTATAAACATGTTTTGCTCTATTAGGACAAATAGTGAGTAAATTTGACCCAGTCTGGTAGGTGGTGATCTCCACTCTTATGTATTGTCTATTTATTTCCAAAAGAACCAAAGTAGAGTTTATCGAAAATCGATCGATTGGTTTTTGGAGCACCTGATAAGCAGGAGAGTGTACTTATATAAGATGACTCGAAATTATAACCACTTCAAACCATATATGTGTTCTATGCTTTGAAAGATGTCCATGATTGGTTCGAGATGCTAGAATCTATGAAGAGATTCGAAATCTGTTTGAGATGCACGAACACATGTATTTGTTTGTGATCTATTCAAGATGTGAGAATTATCTGTGATTCCAAGGTCCGCTAAGATATAAGAATCCATGTGTGATTCTGTAACACCCTTAATTTTAGTTTAACATTATTCAGGATATTTAATTGGATAGATTAAACAGAATAATGTAAATGGTTAAGGAGAATGAATTTGGTAATTAACAAGGTAGTGCCTTCATAAATTAAGTAATGATATTGTTTTGAAAAACTTAACACATAAGAGATATATGAGAGGGCAAAATAGGTAGATCCATCTTTTAATCCTTAAACCTTCTCCCCCTCATATCATTCTCATTTTGCTCACACAAAAATAACCAAAAGAAGAACACAGGGAGGCCGGCCATAACCTTATGGAAAGGGAACGAAATCAAAGGAAATTCATAAGATAAAGCTTAGGAAAACTAAAGCAACATCAAATCTCAACTCTGACATCAAATTTAAGGTTAATAATGCTGAAACCATCTCTTTTACCTTTTGTTTAATTCAGTTATGGGTAGTACCCGAATTTTAATGTTTGATTTTCCAAGTTATGGTTGAATAATCATTGTCTGGATAGAATAATAATGTATGGAATTTTATGAAATATTTAAATGGGTTCTAAGCGTAATATCTAAGTTTTAAGCTCTAAATGATTTGATTTTCTGATATGTTGTATAAAACATTAATTTGGAGATGGGTTTTAATTTCATAATTTTTCGAGCTGAAATAAATATTTTATGAATTTCCTAAGATGGATATTAGGTTTACTTCATGTTTTAATTGTTTAAAATAATCAAATACAGTTTTTGCCTCAAAATTTTTATATGATAAAGAATATGATATTTTTGAAATTTTAGGGGTTTTGGTGATTTTTTCCAAATGATTTAGAATTATTATGAATTTATTTTGCTGCATAAGCATTTAAATTAAGGATTAGTTGAAGTTATTAATTAAGTTGACAAATGATTTGGGGACTTTAAAAGCTGAATGCAGTAGATTTTCATAAAAGAATTAGTTAAAGCATTTCATTATCCAATAGAAATTTAACAAAGAATAAGATTTGGTGAAAAATGTTTGCTTTTATTGGTAATATATCGGCTTTCATAATATTTACGATAATGTCATGCAGCTCCTATACACACCGAAGCTAAAATAACGTCGAAGCTAAGAGGATCGACGTGATATGGGGGAAAGCATGTGATAACTACTTATCTAGTTATGGAATGATTCCTTCAATGTCAGAATCGACTTCATTGGCAACCTATTAACAAAATCGTGGCATTCTCGTGATTCATTTAAGTATCTAAAGCTTTAATGTCGCAATCATTGAGGCCACCTCACTTATGTCGCCATCATTGATGCAACATACTACCCTTTTGATTATTTTTGGTATAAACTATATGAAGATAATGTTGCCGCCTATTTTAACTTCGACCTTATATACGTATGGCGGCATAGTAGCCGAAGTATGCTAAATATAATGTTTTATAACGATGCCACTAGACTTGATGCCGCTATTCATTAATGCCAGTAAGGTTTTATATTGCATTGTGTTGGCAACAATGCTGCACTGTACTGATGTCGCATTTCTTCCTGTTAACTCCGATGAGGCTTAGTTTTATGTTACTTAAAAACTACGCTTTAAAGAGGTGATATAGGCAATGTTCAAGAAGGTCGAAACCTATGATCTTGGCAGTTAGCCATATGATTTATAAAAGTCTAAAGTTTTGTTTTATAAGGTGGATAGCCTAAATCACACGTATGTCGACAACCTTGTTTTCGACATAGAGTTTTATACTTAAAAGGATTTAAGTTTTTGCTTTCGACCTTGGATAGAGATTGACATTGTTATTAACGTCGAAAATATTAGTTTGATTTTGGCATTGATTTCGACGGTGAGCCATATGTTGTATGATTTCGAGTTTATCATTAGGGATACCAATGTTTTACATTGCTATGTGCTATGTATACGAAGTTGATATTATTTATTGGGGTTACCAAGATAGAATAAACTCAACACCAATCATTAGGGATACCAATATATATTTTTAATGAGTTCGACGTAGATCATTGGGGATACCAATGTATATTAGTTTGAGATGTTACAAGTTTATGGAGTATACAACCTAATTGGAGACCAATAGACATAGGTTGCACATGTAGGTTAAAACATGAATTAAATTTATAAGTGATGGTTTTATAGTTATACTAAGAAAACTATGAAATATGAGATGGATAATCTCCATATGGTTAATGAGAGGTACATATTCATTCTGGGAAAACTATGGATGTGTGATGGATAGTCCACATCTTTTCAAATAATCATTACATGTGAGATGGACAATACACGTATTTTTGATAATGAAACCATGTGTGATGGGTAATGTCTATACAGTAGGAGATGTGTTATCCAAATAATTACATATGAGATGGGTAATCCACATAAGTGTAAGAAGGATAGTTAATGAAAATTTAGATGGGCAGTCTTATAACTTAGGATGAGTAATCCAATGTACGCAGCATGTTTACATATCATTATTTTAGTAGTTACAACCATTGTGGATGCATAAGCACAATATATGGTTGAGGTATTTTGGTTAAGATACTAGTGAAGGGAAACCGTCTGCTTATCGGCATGGTCTCACTATATATCAATTGGTTCAAGATGGTAGTTATTGTTCACACCAGACTTTTTGTTTGACCCGAAGTTTTTGCTTTTCCCCTTAAACTCTCGGTTACTCATTTTAGGTTGGGAGTAAGGGTTTTAAGGTTTCAAGTAAGACAAATAAGCTTCCGGAGATGTGCGAGAGGCAATCTAGCTATTTAGGAGTTCTTATCTAATCCACTATGCTGGTTGATTTTGTCTATGTTGATGTAATGGAAAGTTATATAATTGCCAAGTGTTAGACTCTGATCAACTAAGGGGGCATCTTCATATGTTGCTTTTGGAGTATTTTGTTGTAATTATATTTTCTCTAAACATGGGATGTGAATGAGATTATGTAATGAAATTGAAATGTTATTTATGGAATGGAATGTGAAAGTTTGCTATTAAATATGTTTAAAAAATTTCATATTCATGTGCTTTTGATTATTAATATGATTGCCGTAGCCTCAATTTGTCATTTGAAATTAGTACCATGGATGAATGCAGCATCCGTAGCGTTTAGTTTCGGACATCAAAATGGGGATGTTACAAGTTGGTATCAAAGAATAGGTTTATGTAAACTTAAAAGATTAAAAGATTTTTGAAAGCATAATCCTAATAAATTCGAGAATAAGATTAGGGTATGAGATAACGTTATAGTAGCGTACTTGTATTTGCTATATACAAGTATATGTTCTCCCCTCTCTCTTAGACCGTTCTTCTGTATCTTATTAAGGCTCGTATGCAGATTACGAGAAAGTAAGATATGGAAGCAGAAAATGAAAGTGAACCTAGGTGGAGGAAGCACTACAGCCAATGGAAATGTTCGACCCAATACCAGATGGAACCAAGGTCGATAGGAAAATTCTAATCCGAATGCAAATGCTAATGTAGGTGCTGGAACAGCACCTGTAGCTTTTGGGACTATGTATCAGTTCTTCGTTAATTTGATGCAAGTTGGAGCAGCTGTAGAAGTAGTTGGGGGTAATGCTGCTAATGCGAGAGGAGTTAATCCCATAGCGCCTGGTGGCAATAACTATGCTAAGCTGAACCGAGAATATACATGTCTTGGTGGAAAGCCTTTTTTCGAGACCGAGGATGCTACTGAAGTGGAGAATTGGCTATTACTCTATGAAATATTTTTTGCTTACTTGGGGTTGAATGATGAGCGGAGGAGGAGATTGGCTTCAAGACAGTTGCAAGGTGTTGCGTTATTCTAGTGGAATTGGTGATCATAGGGGTATTAAGGGAGGAATTAACTTGGGTAGAATTCTAAGAAGATTTAAGGAAAGATTTTTATCCGAGGTATCCAAGTCAGCCCTGCTTGGGAAGTTTATGGAATTGGAGCAAGGGAAATGCCAGTGTTGGAATACTTTGCTAAGTTTGATGAACTATCTAGACATGGATATGCCAATATTGATACCATTATTAAGAGGAATGAGAATCTTATTCGGGGGTTGAGGTCGGAGATTGCTAGGGAAACTATGCCATATGTCAGGGATCCGTCGAATGTAGTGGTGGAATGGCTATTAGGAATAAGGAGATGCTTTCTACTTTTGCGAAGGGGAAGCCATTTGGAACCCAGAGTTCTCAAAATAAGAAGAGGAAGTTCTAAAAGGGAGCTTAAAGGGGTGAGACTGCTAAGAAAGAGAAGGCAGATATCGTTTGTTATAGGTGTGACAAGAAGAGGCACTATGCTACCGAGTATCAATCGGGTGATGGTAAGATGGTTATGGGCAAGCATAATATGAAGTGCTTTAACTGTGACTAGGTGTTGCATTATAAAACAAATGTCCACAAGAAAACAAGACTAACAAAGGAAAGGTGTTTGCTTTGGAGCCATCTGCATCAAGATCGATTACTGCTAAGAAAGGGAAGTCTATGATGGAATGTATGCTTTTGATTTATAACATACCAGTAAAAGTATTGTTTGATACTGGTGCATCTCATTCGTTTATCTCTCAGTGTTTGGTAGATATATTATGTTTAGAACCATCATACCTTATTACTTCCTTAAGGGTAGCTAATCCAATAGGAGGGTACATAACTCTTGGGATGAGAAGTGACTATCTAGTTGAGTTGCTGAGATATACTTTTGCCTGTAGTATGTATGTGTTTTATTTTGCGGGCTTGGGGATTATTTTGGGTATGGACTAGTTGAGCAAATAAAATACTGGGATATTTAGCCAAAATAGGAAAATATTAGTTCGAGACCCTGATAGTAGTGACCGAGTTATATATTTAGTAGAAAAATTGAGTGTGGATGTTTGTACTTTGTTGGGTGCAGTGGAAGTAGAAGATGTAGTAAATCGGGTTTTAGTCGCAAGATTTGCATATGTTTTTGAGCCAGTTACCGAACTACCACCGAAATGAGCTATTGAGTTACGAATTAATCTTGTACCAGGAGCTAAACACGTAAGTAGACCACCTAGAAAGATGACATCTACCGAGATGAATGAGTTGAAGGTGCAACTAGTGGACTTAGAAGGAAAGAATTTTATTAGACCAAGCTGTTCGCCTTGGAAAGTAGCCGCGATGTTCATAAAGAAATTGGATGGATCATTGAGATCATATTGATTAACATAGGAAAAACAAGAAGACAATAAAGAATAGGTATCCATAGCCGAGAATTGATGATTTATTTGACAAGTTGAGTGGAGCCAAGGTATTTTTCCAATAGATTTTGCGACATGGTTCCATCAATTAAGGGCCGTAGATGACTATATTCCTTTGACGATGTTTCAAATGAGGTATGGTTCGTATGAGTGGTTAGTAATGTCATTCGGATTGACTAATGTGCCTACTTTCTTTATGGACTTGATGAGCCAGATATTCTAAGAGCACTTGGATATTTTCGTACTGGTGTTCATTGATAACATTTTGATATATTCTAAGGATGAAATATACCACAAAATTCATTTTAGAATAGTGCTTGAGACGTTGAGGTGACTTCAGCTAAAAGCAAACTTTTCAAACTGTTACTTTTGAAAGAAAGAAGTGAAGTTTTAGGTCATGTAGTTTCAAAGAAAGGGTTGTCCGTAGATCCAGCTAAGATCGAGGTTGTTAATAGTTGGAAGAGACCTGAGACGGTGACCAAGACAAGCAGTTTCCTTGGATTAGATGGCTATTACCGGAGATTTATCAAGGATTTCTTGTGGATAGCAGCACCCTTGACTAAATTGACCAGAAAGGAAGTAAAGTTTGTTTGGTCTAATAAATATGAGGAAGCATTCCTTAGGTTTTAGGCATTTGTTTACCAATGCACCATGTTAGTTGTTCCAGATGGGAATTAAGATTCGGCGGTGTAAATGGATGCATGTGGAACTAGATTAGGAGCTGTGCTCATGCAAATGAGTAAAGTGACTGCCTACGCTTCTCGACAGCTCAGATCGCATGAAGTTAGATGTTCAGCTCATGATATGGAGTTCACAACGGTGATTTTCGCACTGAAAGTGTAAAGACACTACCTCTTAGGAGAACGATTCAAGTTGTATATGGATCACAAGTCTTTGAGATATTCATTCTCTCAGAAAGAGTTGAATATGAGACAGCAGAGGTGGTTGGAATTTCTAGTGGCTTATGATTTTTGTATTGAGTATATGTTCGGGAAAGGAAATAAAGTGGTGGTTGCATTTAGTAGAAAAATATTAGAATGTGGTGTTAGCTATGTTAAGGCAAAATGGAATGATTTAGAGGCATTGAATACTTGTAGTGTGCGGTTAAGATCGACTACTAGTTCTAGTCAAAGTATTGCCATATTGTCATGTTCGGAAGTTCGACCGGTATTGATCGAAAGGATTGTTTTTAAGCACAGCGATGACCATCACTAGCCAAAAGAATTAGAATATTGGAGGGTGGAACCGCGATCGATGATTTAAAAGATTTTAGTCTTGATCAAAGAGGATGGTCAAGGAAGAAGAGACGGTTACGTGTTCTGGATGTTGGTGACCTAAGGAAAAAAGTTCTTAGGGTATGTCATCGATCGAAGTTTACTATGCATCCTAGTGGAACCAAGATGTATCGTGATAGAAGATAATTTTCTTCTTGGAAGGTATGAAAAGGGATGTAGGCTTATAGGTGAAGCAATGTGTGAATTGGAAGCAAGTGAAAGCCTAACATCTGAAGCCAAGTAGACTGCTTCAACCTTTAGATATACCAGTATGGAAATGAGATTCCATTTCCATGAATTCATTGAAGGGTTTCCAAGGTCAAATAGAGAAATTGGAAGTATTTGTGTCATATGAATAAACTAACCAAGAGTGCACATTTCATTCCCTTTAAGACAACTAGGATGGCACATGTACTAGCTAGGTTGTTTATAAAGAACATTATTAGACTGCATGGGATTCCTAATAATATAGTCAGTGGCAGAGATGTTTTGTTCACTGGTGAATTCTGGAAGAGTCTACAGAAAGTTTTAGGTACCGATCTTAAGATGAGTACGCCTATCACCCACAAATGGGGAGAGTCAGTAAGGTACTTGAAAATTTGCTAAGAGCTTGTGCACTGGACTTTGGCGGGTCGTGGGAAGACCATTTGCACTTGGTTGAATTTTTCGATAATAATAGTCATCACACTAGTATATGAATGGCGCCTTCCAAAGCTTTGCATGGAAGGCCGTGCAAACCACTAGCATGTTGATCAGAGATAGATTGGTCCTGATATGGTTAGGGAAGCCACATAAAAGATTATATTAATCAGAGCCAGGATGAAAGAAGCTCGGTCTAGGCAAAAAAAAAATACACTAATAAGAGGCATAAGGATACAAAGTTCTTAGTTGGAGATCATGGTTTGATTAAAGTATCGTCGATAAAGGGTGTGGTACGGTTTGGAAAGTCTAGGAAACTGGCACCATGAAATGTCGAACCATTCTTTATTGTAGAAAGTATTGGGAAACTCGCATACCAGATAGAGTAGCTGAGTGTTAGGGCAAAATTTGGTCACCAACACCCAAATCCAGATGAAAGCACCAAACAACAGTCACAGCTCACAGATAGAGTGTATGTAGAGAGTAAACATGAAGAGCAGTAAAAATTAAAATGAAAGCAGTAAAGAACAACAGATTTTATAGTGGTTCGGCTAACTCTGGCGTATGTCCACTCCAGAAGTTTCCTTTTTATTGATGTTAGAATCAGTTACGGTTACAAACTGGTAGAGAAACCTTTGCCTTAGGAAATAGAAAACTCGAGAGCCAAAAAGCAGATCCGTTTTTTGAACTCCCACATGCTGTATTTATAGACAAAGATAGGCCGGACTTCCCTCGTGGGCATTGGAACAAGGCACTTCAGCCCGTAGCAAGTGACTCTTGTGCACCGAGCTAGGGATGCCGAATGGCAGTTGCCGAGCGAGTATTGCCGGTCGAAAATTATCCGGTCAATCATCTAGTGACTCGAAGCAAACCCTCAAGAGAATCGAAGCAAGTAGTGAGTTGACTCGAAGTGAAATATGCCGAGCGGCATATCCTGAGTGAAGTATGCCGAGCGATATGTTCTGGGTGAGTTATGCCGAGTGACAAATGCTGAGTCAAGTATGCCGAGCGGCGTATGCAGAGTGAGGTATGCCAAGCGACATTTGACAAGTGAATATGCCGAGCGGCATATGCTGAGTGAAGTATGCCAAGCGATATGTGCTGAGTGAGGTATGTCGAGCGGCATATGCTGAGTGAAGTATGCTAAGCGGCGTATGCGGAGTGAGGTATGCCGAGCGACATTTGACAAGTGAAGTATGTCGAGCGGCATATGCTAAGTGAAGTATGCCGAGTGGCGTATGTCGTGCTACATATGCTGAGTGAAGTATGCCAAGTGGCATATGCTGAGTGAAGTATATCGAGTGGCATATGCTGAGTGAGGTATGCCGAGCGACACCTATGATAAGCTACAATGCCTATCGCCCTTACTTCCAGACCGAGCCGTCCATGCCGAATGACTCACAACTTCCAGACCGAACGACATATCCAAGTGGATTTCATCCTTTTAAACTAAATTCATCATATTCCAGCCTCGTTAATCGTGAAGTTGGTTAGGTTGAATCCATTTATTTATGGCCTTGTAAAAATGTGGGTTAACATTTGCCCCCCAAAAAATGCCTTGCTATTGGAAGGTGTGTTTGAACAGTCTCCATCCTGATATCCAAAGTCCATACAACATTCGTTATCAAACGATTCCATCCGAATCTGATTGTTTATTCCGTGACAGTTCTAAGTCGTTATCCAATTCCGAATTCACCCCTTGGAAGTCAGCAATCGAATCCTACGATCTTTCCAGACCGTTGACGGCCTCTCCGAACCCTTGCTAAGCTCAATCCAAACTTAACGATTGAATAGGCAGGTCATATTGCGCTTCGACGAAGAAACCTATCCCTTGCGCTCCGGTTCAGCATCCCTGATCATTAAGCGATACCCTGATCCTCCAAGACCGATGTCAGCCTCTCCAGGCTCTTTCTAGATCCCATCCTGTCACTCTCCAGTGAAGGGGAAACAACGTTGAGTGAGTCGATCCTGTCGGCGAAGCAGCGTCACTCACTGCACTCCGGTTCAGTGTCCCTGAACATTAAGCGATGTCATGATCCTCCTGGACCGATGTCAGCCTCTCTGGGCTCTTACTGAATCCCATCATGTCACTCTTCGGTGAAGGGGAAACAACGTAGAGTGAGCCGATCCTGTCGCTCTGTGGCGAAGCAGCGTCGCATCCTGCACTCCGGTTCATTGTCCCTAAACATTAAGCGATGTCATGGCCTAAATCCTAGGCCGATTACAGCCACTCCGAGCTCTTATCGAACCCCGATCCAATCACTCACCAATGAATGTGGAACAACGTTAAGTGAGTTAATCCTGTCGCTCTCCGGCGAAGCAACTCACTTCTCGCACTTTGAACCCCGTCTCTCCAGATACGGTCATAAAGCGATTAATTTCAAATTGACTTCTAATATTCATCCTTTAACTCTCCGGTTAAAGGCTTATTTTATGAAATTCATGTTCATTTATTAATTTAAAATTCCAAGTGTTCAATCACAAAGAAAGGAAAAATCTAGATACTGACAATCCGGGCAGAGCGGTCTTTTACCATCTCAGAGCATGCCTGGGGATCTCTCCGGTTCCCTTACATGTGTAAGTGGAATAACCGTTTTATTTGAAATCAAACCTAAGAATTTTAGGTAATCGACCAAATTTCAAGTCCTGAACTTGGCCCGTGCCATCACGATGAATTGATGACGAGTCGTGATCCTGATCCAAGATTATTTCTGTTGAGTGCAAGCGGTAGTCCTGTTGAGTGCAAGCGGTAGTTGCTCAGGTCCTACGGCCGATGTCCAATTTCTCACGTACTATGGCATTCTAAAACTTCTAACATGCTCTTCCACCTCATCCTTCAAATGACGCAATTCATCAGTAGCATGCCCTTCTAGCTCATGGAATAGGCAATACTTTCCACTTCTACGTTCCCGTTTCATGGGACCTCTCCTGGGTGGTTTTCGATAAGGGAGCTGCCCCCAAGTCTCCATGTAAATCTGTTCTAGGTTTGCCGTCAAGTCAGCGTATTGCTTGAATCTAGATTCTCGGAATTTCTTCCGTTTATCAGGACCATCGTATCTGTCATCCTGCTTTCGCTTTTCTTTGTCTATTACAGACTGTTCCTTGGGGTTCCTTCGCCCTGCACGACGTTTATTTCCTGCCTCTTGGCACGTGAATCTTCCAGCCGAATGAATCTCTTAGCCTCATGATAGAATTCTCCAAGATCCTAAGGTGGATCCCATGTTAATGAATCCTTGAGTTCCACGCCTTTCGCAATCCCTGCGACCGTCGCCATCAAATTCATTGATGGATCCAGGGGATCTACCGAGGCCACAGCCGCATTAAATCACATAAGAAAACCTCTCACGGACTCTCCTATCCTCTACTTCATCGATGCCAGTGTCATTACACTCTTGGGTCGCGTCACATGAACCCTGAACTGTCTCATGAAGCGTTCCACTAGCTCGCCCTATGTCCTGATCGATCCGTTCTCCAGCTGCCGGAACCAAAATGCAGCCAAATCCGTCAAGTATAAAGGGAAACACCGAGCCATCACCTCCTCAAATTGCCCCCAGCACTTCCATATGTCTGATGTATCTGGTTACATGCATAATTGCATCTGATTTCCCATCATAAGCCTCCAGTGTCGGCAGTTTGAATTCTGGAGGGTTCCTTGCATTCCTGATTTCCAGAGTGAATGGACTTCGACTGACCTCCTCCAAGCCTCTACTTGGCAGTCCTCCTCTCATAATTCTTCTTATTAATCCAGCCATCCGCTCGTCTCCATCCGGGGGTAGTCCCCTATTTGCATCTCTACCTTGCCCCCATGTCCTAGGGGTACTAAGGGTAGTACTCTTCATGTTGGTCATTTACGTTCATGTTGGTTATTTACGTTCATGTTGGTCCCTGCTTGCCGAGCTCCACTCATTGCTCTTCCAGTATCCAATCCTAGAGGTCTGCCCTTAGGCCTTGGCTGATTTCCTCCAGCCTCTCCAGTCTGGTTCTGGTTTTGACCTCCAGAAACTTCTATAGCTCCGGTTCCTGGTTCTGCATCGCCAGCAGCCGCGGTTGGTCCATTCCCTTGACTTTGTGTTCCAACTTGTCCAACTCGTCGAAGTAGGTTCTGTATCATATCCTCCTGCCCTTTTAGCATCGTCTCTATCTCTTCTCTGGTGATATAGATTGAGGTCTGATTAGCTCCAGAGGAAGCCTCTTGACTTCCTTCATGCTAACTTCTTTCTGTCACTTGCTTCCTTGCTGATGGCCTAGCCATTGCTTCCTAGAACCCAAGTTCCTAACTCCAAAATTCCCGAGTGCTTGCCTTCTCAGTGAAAGCACCAAAATGTAAGAGCCAAAATTGGCCACTAACACCCAAATCCAGATGAAAGCACCAAACAACAGTCACAGCTCACAGACAGAGTGTATGTAGAGAGTATAAACATGTAGAACATCAAAAATTAAAATGAAAGCAGTAAAGAAAAACAAATTTATAGTGGTTCGGCTAACTCCGGCCTACATCCACTCCAGAAGTTTCCTTTTTATTGATTTAGAATCAATTATAGTTAACTGGTAGAGAAAACTTTACATTAGGAAATAGAAAGCTCGAGAGCCAAAAAGCAGATCTCTTTTTTGAACTCCCATATACTGTATTTATAGGCGAAGATAGGCCGGACTTCCCTCGTGGACCTTGAAACAAGGCACTTCGGCCCGTAGCAAGTGACTCCTACGCACCGAGCCAGGGATGCCGAACGGTAGTTGCCGAGCGAGGATTGCCGGTCGAGAATTATCTGGTCGATCATCTAGTGACTCAAAGTAACCCTCAGGAGAATCGAAGCTAGTAGTGAGTTGACTCGAAGTGAAATATGCCGAGCGGCATATGCTGAGTGAAGTATTTCGAGCGATATGAGCTGACTGAGGTATGCCGAGCGGCATATGTTGAGTGAAGTATGCCGAGCGGCGTATGCAGAGTGTGGTATGCCGAGCGACATTTGACAAGTGAAATATGCCGAGCGGCATATGCTGAGTGAAGTATGCCAAGCGGTATGCAGAGTGAGGTATGCCGAGCGACATTTGACAAGTGAAGTATGCCGAGCGGCATATGCTGAGTGAGGTATGCCGAGCGGCATATGCTGAGTGAGGTATGCCGAGCGGAATATGCTGAGTGAAGTATGACGAGCGGCATATGCTGAGTAAGGTATGCCGAGTGAAACCTATGACCAGCGACAATGCCTATCGCCCTTACTTCCAGACCGAACCGTCCATGCCGAATGACCCATAAATTCCAGACCGAACGACATATCCAAGTGGACTTCATCCCTTTAAACTAAATCCATCATATTCCAGCCTCGTTAATCGTGAAGTTAGTTAGGTTGAATCCGCCTGTTTATGGCCTTGTAAAAAGGAGGGTTAACACCGAGTAGTTTGGCAGGAGTTCCATAATTTATTTCGTGTTTCTCATCTTAGAAAGTATATGCATAATCTAGAGACTACTATTGCTTCGACTACACTGGAAGATTAAGTAGTGGAACCGGATCAGACTTTTATACGACAACTGTAACAACCCGCACCTTCGTGGGCCTAAATTTTGACAAAAATCAAAACCCAAAGTCCATCAAAGCGCAGATCGTTGGATTTGGTACCTACAAATAAGCATGAGCATTGTCAAAGATTGATAAAAATCTAAACGCACTGCAGAAATAATAATAAGATAATATTACTGACTATGACTACTACCTTGGAACTAATGGTATTCCTTGGATAGCAGATTATCACATCAACATCAAGCATGAGAGAAAGAAGACTTTCCACCTACAAAGCATATCCAACTCCACTGACCTGTTCCTTTAAATTCTATCATGTGGGTTGCAATGAGGAGGGGGGTCAGAACAACATTCTAGTGGCTAGAAAAATATAAACTATCCATAACATAAACTTATACCGATAGGTTTCCTTTTAATTGTTATGTCCACCAAGGTTAGCAATTCTAATCTAACCTTGCATTGCACACACGATTACATACTTACCCCTTCTTAAGGTATGAAATACTAATGAAGCCATATTAACCACCCAATACTTCCAAACCCATTAGCCACTTAGTATTTCAAAATATGAAGCGATCTTCTATAATTCTTTTAAAAGAGAAATAGGAAGACCCTGTCATTTATGATCTTAATTGAGGTAAACCCCATCATTTAAGACCTTCCTATGGTGGTTTCCTATCAATGTTGTCAATAGTTGGTGAGTCCTAGTTGCAAGAGCTCCTCTAACCACTATTTATGGCTTTTGACATTTAATGTCCAACTATTACCTCATTTATCGCGTATAAAATTAGAGTCATGTAACAAACAGTGCCCAATGCACTTAATACCTTTTTATTAGAAAATAGGCAGACTTTAGTCATTTAAGACCTTAACTTAAGCAGACCCTATCATTTAAGATCTATCCCCAGGGCATGCTCCTAAATGGTACTCTTATTATTATGGTTTTAGCAATGTAAGAGACTGTACCCAAGTCACGTAATACTTCTGTAACACCCCTAATTTTAAATAAAATTATTCAAGAGATTTAATTAGATAAATTAAATAGAATAATGTAGAGGTTAGAGTGATAAGGGAATCGAGATTTGAAAACTAATTAGGGTCATGCCTTAACTATTGAAATTATAAGTGTGATTTATAAATCGAAAACTTAAGAGAATAAGGCAAGGGAAAAAAGGGAATAGGCGTATACCATAACCCCTTACCTCATTCTCATTTATACTTTCATAAACCAAAAACATAAACAAAGAGAGTTGAAGGCAGACCACAACCCTAAGAAGAAGAAGAGCATAAAATACATTCAAAGGCTAAGATTCAATCTAGGAAGATTAAAGCAAGAACAAATCTCAATTTCCTTATCCAAACAAATTGAATAATGATCTAAACCATCTCATATAAGTCATCCTGAATGTTTTAATTCGGATTTGAGGTTTAAAACCATATGATCGGATGAATGATGATATGTTTTGATTTAAATGTTATGTTATAATTCAAACAAGGATTTTGTTGAATAATGTAGTTCGGTTTTAAGGGTAAAATTGTGCAAAATGATTTCCAAATGCCATGATTTTTGAATATGTTATGTAAAACAATATTTTGGAGATAGGTTTAAATTTTCAATTATTCCAAACTATGGATAATTTATTATGAATTTCTTAGTGAAATAAATAATATTTTGGGTTTTAATTAATTTAAGTTAGTTAAATAATGTTTTTGGGCTTGAAATTTATATATGTTAGAAAACATATTTAATGTGAATTATTGTGATTTTTAAGGATTTTTCAATGTTCACTATGGTTAATAAATTATTTAAATTAGAGGACTTAAACGTTTTATAAGTGCTAAAATGTTTTCAATTGTTCAATGAAGAGTTCAATTGCTTTTTAGAAAAGAATTTTAGTAAAGTATTGGCAACCAATTATATTTTGGTAAATTATGTAAGTTAAGTGAAAAAGAATTACTTTAAAAAGCATAATATCGGTTTTATATCGAATTAAAACTTTGCCACTTTCATTTGCTTGCTTCCGTCAACATTCTCAATAAACCTTTCGAACTCGTTCGAAACAAATGCACATGGTATCAAACATTGGTTTGTAGTGTATTGGAGAAAGGCGGAAGAAAAGGACGGTGTCTAAGGCATGCTTGCGAAAGGGTTGAAGCCGCCTTTATTTGCTTTCGAACCTATTGAATCGTCCTGTTTTAAAAGTATGCTTTCAAAATGGGTTGCCGCTTTTTATATAAGAGACCGCTTATATAAGAGACCGCTTTTACAACTCTTTAAATCAATGAGTTCAGAGGGTTGGGTTTCAAACTGATACCTTTCCGCAACCATTAAAGCTGCTTTTCTTTCAACTTACACTTGCGAAAAGATTGGTGCCGCTCCCATACCATTCGACACGATTTGATAATAGTGTTGGTAGAAACCAATAGGTTCATAATGATCCCATGAAAACTAAGAAAGTGGATATGAAATCCATAAAAAATTGAATCGGTTATTAGTCAGCCCATGAAAACTAATAGTTTAATAGTGACCCCGGAAACTATAACTTGGGATAGATAGTCAGATGAACGGGGATGGAAAATCTAGAGCATATTGCATGTTTGCATATCATCATGATACATTTTATTATGTTATGTCTTAACCTTTGTGGATGCAGGTGCACAATATATGGTTATTATAAATTTGGGTTAAGATACTAGTGAGGGAAAACCCGTTCCGCTAAGCGGCATGGTCTCACTAGATATCTAAGTGGTATGATATGGTAGGTTATTATCAACACCAGACTTTTTGCTTAACTTGAAGTTTATATTTTCCCCTTAAACTCTCGGGTGCTCAATTGATTTGGGTAGTTTGAGAGTTAAGGTTTTTGGCTTTGCCTTTAGACGAATAAGCTTCCAGAGAAGTGCAGGAGGGAGGCTAGTTATTAGAATTTCTTCCTGTTTGATTTCGCCATGTTATTGGCTGTAATGGCTAAGTTTAGTGCCTATATTTAGACTCTGATCAACCAATGGGGCATCTTCATATGTCTCTCTTAACGTATTTTGTAATAAATTGTAATTTCTCTAAACGTGGCTTACATACGGGGTTATGTAATGAATTTGAAATTTTATTTATAATGAAATTAGATTATTTTTTAAATTGAGTTTAAATTTTTTTCATATTCATTTGTTTCTGCTATATCAATATACCTAACATTACCACGTTTGATCATCGAGAATTAATAACCATGGATGACTGCAACATCCATAACAGTTAGTTTTGGGCCTCTAAATGGAGGATGTTACAAGTTGGTATCAAAACATAGGTTTATGTAAATTTAAAAGAAATTTGAACCTAATTTTTTTTCAAAACATAATCCAATGATTCAGAAAATGTGGTCAGGGTTTGGGTTAACACAATAGTAACGTACTTGCATTTGTTATATATAAATATATATATCTATAAGTATGTATTCCCCTCTCTCTTAGATCATTCTTCTATATCTTGCTAAGGCTCATATGTAGATATACGAGAAAAGAAGATATGGAGGAAGGAAACGGAAGAGAAAATCTAGATGGAGGAAGCACCACGACTAATGGAAATGCTCGACCTAATACTAGGAGGAATCCGGGTTGACAGGCAAATGCTAATCCAAAAGCAAATGCCAATATAGGTGTTGGAACCACATCAGTAGATATGTGGATGATGTATCAGTTCTTCATCAATCTGATGCAAGCTGGTGCAGCTGCAGGAGTAGCTGGGGGAAATGCTGTGAATGCTGGGGGAGCAAATCATATGGCCTCAGTTGGCAATAAATATGCCAAGCTGAGCAGGTATTAAATCAGTCATGGTGGAAAGCCGTTTTTAGGAATAGAGGATGCCGTTGAAGTAGAAAACTGGTTGTTGTACTATGAAAGGATTTTCACTGACCTAGGACTAGATGATGAGCAGAAGAGGGGACTTGCTTCTAGGTAGTTGTCGGGAGCAACACTTTATTAGTGGAATGGTATTACCATGGGAGTTCCCGAGGAAGAGTTGGCTTGGGCCGAGTTTTGAAGGAGATTCGAAGAGTGGATCTTGTTTGAAGTTACCAAGTCAATATTGTTGAGAAAGCTCATGGACTTAGTGCAAGGTGAGATGTCCGTGATTGAGTATGCTATGAAGTTTGATGAGTTGTCCAGATACGTATATGCTACCGTCGACATCGTCATCAAAAGAAATGAGAAGTTTACCAAAGGGTTGAAGCTTGAGATTGCTAGGGCTACTATGCAACATCTCTATGATCCAAGTACAGTTGTAGCGGAGATGGAAATCAGTAATGAAGAGATGCTTTCTACTTTTTTTGAAGGAGAAGCAAGTTGAAACGCAGGATTCTCAGGGTAAGAAGAGGAAATTTCTTAAGAAGAAAGGAGCTCAGAAATGAGGAGCTGCCAAGAAAGAGATGCCGATGTAGTTTGCTACAAGTGCAACAAGAAAGGACATTTTGCTCACGAATGTCGAACTGGAAAAAGGAAGAAGGTTGTAGATAAGAAAGGAGTGAAGTGCTTCAATTATGACCAGATAGAGTATTACAGGAGTCAGTGTCTAGAACCGGTTAGAGCAGATAAAGGAAAAAAATTTCTTGGAACCATCATCTTTTAGACCGACTGCTGTTGAGAAGAGAAAGATGGAAAGTACTTTTTGGTTCATAGTATACCAGTTAGGGTACTATTTGATACCGATGCATCACATTCATTTATATCTCGGTGTCTGGTAGATAAGTTATGTTTAGAACGCTCATACCTCATTACTACCTTAAGGGTTGCGAATCCGATAGGAAGGTATGCAACTCTAAAGATGAGATGTGGCCATTTAGAACTTGATTTGTTAGGTCATAAGTTTGCATGCAGTTTGTATGTTTTTTATTTCGTAGGATTCGAGATCATTTTGTGTATGGATTGATTTGATAGGTATGATGCTAAGATATTTTGCTAAGATAGGGAAATATCTCTAAGACGCCCTAATAGTCATAACTGAATTATATACTCGGTAGAGAAGTCAGACTCAAGTGCTTGTGCTTTGCTAAATGCTATGAAAGTGGAAGAAGAATTAGATCGGGTGTTAGTAGCAAGAGAGTTTGCAGATGTTTTTGAGCCAGTCACAGGACTGCCACCAAGCAAGCCATTGAGTTTCGAATAGATCTTGTACCAAGAGTGGAACTTATAAGTAGACCCTCTAGTAGGATGACATCTATCGAGATGAAGAAATTGAAGGTGCAGCTAGTTGATTTAGAAGGAAAGAATTTCATTAGACCAAGCAGTTTGCCTTACGAGCGGCTGTGGTGTTCATGAAGAAACTGGATGGGTTGTTAAGGATGTTTATTGACCAGCATAAGTTGAATGAGAAGATGATCAATAAAAGTATCCTTTGGCGGGAATCGATGATTTATTTGATTAGTTAGGTGGAGCCAGAGTATTTTCCCAATTGGATTTGACGACAGTTTCAATCAGCTAAAAGTGGTAGAGGACAGTATTTCATTAATGACATTTTGGACTAGGTATGGGTCGTACAAGTGGTTAGTGATGCCATTCCGGTTAACAAATGCGGCGGCTTTCTTCGTGGATTTGATGAACCGATTTTTCCAACAGCACTTGGATATGTTCATATTTGTATTCATAGATGACATCTTAATATACTCAAGAATGAAAGAGAGCATGAATTTCATCTTAGAGTGATGCTTGAGATGCTGAGGCGGCATCAACTGAAAGCAAAGCTTTCAAAGTGTCATTTCTGGAAGAAAGAAGTTAAGTTTCTCGGTCAAGTGGTTTTAGAGAAAGGTTTTTCAGTTGATTCAGACAAGATCTAAGCTGTTAACAACTAAAAGAGACCAGAGACGGCGACTAAGATTAGAAGTTTTCTTGGGATGTTGGTTACTATCAGGGATTTATTAAGGATTTCTCATGGATAGCAGAGCCTTCGATTAAGCTAACTAGGAAGGACGTAAAGTTTATTTGGTCTGATAAATGTGAGGAAATATTCCTTAAGCTAAAGCACTTGTTGATCAGTGTTCCTGTATAGTTGTTTCAGACAGGAATCGGGGATTAGTAGTGTATATAGATGCATGTGGAACCAAATTAAGAGCTATATTGATGTAGAAAGGTAAGTTATTGCCTATGCTTCACGGTAGCCTAGACCACATGAAATGAGAAATCATACTCTTGACCTAGAGTTGGCTGCTGTGATCTTCGTGTTGAAAGTATGAAGACATTATCCCTTAGGGGAGAGATCTGAGTTATACACAGATCATAAGTCCTTAAGTTACTTATTCTCTCAGAATTAGTTAAATATGAGACAGTAGAGGTGGCTGGAGTATTTAGCAGCTTATGATTTTGATATAAAGTATACGTATGGAAAAAAAGGAAATAAAGTAGCGGATGCTCTTAGCAAAAAATATCAGAATATGGTGTTATCTATGTTAGTAGAGTGGAAGGACCTAGAGGCTATGACTACTTGTAGTGTGTAGTTAAGATCGACTGCTAGTTCTAGTCAGAGCACCTCCATGTTATCCTACTTGGAAGCTCGACCGAGATTGATAGAAAGGATTGCATCTAAGTAGAAGCATGACCCAGTGTTAGCTGAGAATATTAGAAGGCTAGAGGTCGGAACCGAGATTAATGACCCAAAGGAATTTATTCTTGACTAGAGAGGGTGGTTGAGAAAGAAGAGACGACTGTGTGTCCCGAATGTAGAAAACCTAAGGAAGGAAGTCCTTAGAGAATGTCATTGATCATAATTTAAGATTCATCCTGGAGGGACCAAGATGTATTCTACTGGGAAGGTATGAAGAGGGATGTTGGCTTGTGGGTAAAGCAGTGTGTGAACTATCAACAAATAAAGGCTGAACATCAGAAGCTGAGTGCATTGCTTCAACCTTTGGATATACTGGTTTTGGTAATGGGATTCGATATCCATAGATTTTATAGATGGGTTGCCAAGGTTGAATCAAGGAAATGAAAGTATATGGTTCATAGTGGATAAGTATACCAAGAGTGCCCATTTCATTCTAGTTAAGTCAACCAGGACGTAGGGTTGGGATACCCGAGAAAATGAATATTATCAGGTATTCGAAAAGAGGATTGGGATATCTGATAACTGAAAAAAATTCGGACGTGGATGCAGACATGGGCTTATTCGTATCTGAAAAATATTCGTCCACTCTAAAATTAATACATTTATTATTATTGTTGTTGTTGTTGCTGTTGTTATTTTAAAGTGACAATGTAATCAAAATTTATTTCTAGTTTCAAATTTATTTTTAAAGAGAATTCACTATGCCATTGGATTTTAAATCTATGGCTGAAATTTCTTTGGATATTTTCAAAACCCTAAATTATACGTTAGCAGCCTTCCCATTCATTTTCATTTTTTCATAGCCGCACTTTCTATTTTGTTAAGCAAAAATCCTAAATCTGAACAACGAACGATCTCAGGCTCTCATCTCTCCCATATCTAAGCGCGCCTCAATCAACCAATGATGAATGACGAAAGATCTCAACTCCGCTTAAAGTTCGCATGTAGCCTCTCGTCTCTCCTATATCCAGGTGCGCAAGTGAACCAATGATTATCACTTCTCTTGGAATCACGCATTCGACGATGACAATGAACAGTCGAGTCTCACGCCTTTCCCTCATAATTCTTTCTTCTCTGGTATATTATTCATGCTTAATTTTGTTGCAATCGCTATTATTTTATTATGTGTTTCAACTATTAGTATTGTTATAATGTGTTTTAGCTAGAATCTTTTGATGCAAATAGTGTTATTTTGTTTCAGCTAGTAATCTTTTATGGTATCATCAATCTTTAGGTAAGCTAATGAATGGTAAGAGATCTCAAGGTTAGACGGTACAACTGTTATGAAAGGTTTCAACTAATAAAAATATAAAAGGTTACATGTCACATATAATAACAATATTTTATTATCTTTATTATTTGTTTTAGATGCAAATATTTATACCATCATCTTATTTTTCTATCATGTTTCAGTAATTGGTTAGGACAAATGAAAAATACATAAGTTAAGCTGAAGCTAAGTTATAGTAATTATTATAGTTAATAATTATCAAATTTTATTTTGTTTGATATGTAGATGCTCATTGCCTTTAGACATAGAAGAATAATTAACTATATTAAGGATTAGTACCATTGGGCATTGGTTAGTTGCATTTACATACTATAAGAATTTTAGTATGATAACCATTTAATATGATTGGTTAATTTTTTCATTTAATAGTCCAAGATATAGAGCTTGTAGATGAATCATCAACCTCGTTATAAATGGTAGCACAAGGTAATTTTTTTTTAAATTTAAATATAACGTGCAATGAGATTATCGCTATCATCAACAAGTTATGCTATCGTTACAACAGTACATGGAGCTATTAAAAACGACACCTAGTGCATCTGTTATAGCAACAACAATGCTGCTGTAAACAGCAGCGACCGTGCCGAGTTAATTCACAAGATTAGAAAGTTAATTATGACAATTCTAAACAAAAAAATAGAAAGTTAATTATGAAAACGAGGACTAGAATTATAGGGCTGATGTTTACTAGTTGCGAAGTATAATTCTCAAGAAGTAATCTTTGTTTATTGTTAATTACTAAATTATATTTTGTTATACAGAAGTTCTTGTGAAGAAGCTACAATGGGTAAGATGAAAGAATGAAAAAGTTGCAAGCTTGTTTTACCTAATTTTCTATATTTGTTTATTTAAATTGTAATATTGTATGAACTTATTTAATATTACGTGCAAATCTATTTTTACTTGAAAAAACGATGAACTGTTGTGTTCATGTCTGACTGTTATCTGAAAAAAATAAAGTATTTAAGTTGTAATGTTTTGGTTTTAATTTTTCAATGTAACAAAATCCTTTTTCAGCTTTCAGATGCAGATTTTCGAATATTTTCGGATATCGAGGAATATCCACATCCTTTTTTCGGATGCGAATATTTTTTGATATCCAAAAAAAATCCAAGGATGAGAATACAGATATTGATTCTTGGAATATCGGAGTGGATACGAATGTGGATTTTAATTTTCGGATGCGGATGTGGATATAGAGATATCCGTATCTGTTTACATCCGTTGACAGGCCTACCAGGACGACATCTGTTTTGGTTAATTTTTTTATGAAGAACATAGTTAGACTACATGAGATTCCTAGTAGTATAGCCAACGATAGAGATACTTTGTTTACTAGCAAGTTCTAGAAGAGTCTACATGATGTGTTAGGTACCAAGCTCAAGATGAGTACTGGTTATCACCTTTAGATGGATGGGAAAACAGAGAAAGTCAACAAGTTACTTGAAGATTTATTGAGAGCTTGTGTGCTAGATTTTGGTGGATCACAGGAAGATCACCTACATTTAGTTGAGTTTTACTATAACAACAGTTATCGGACTAGTATAGGAATGGCGCTTTTCGAAGCTTTATATGGAAGGTCATGCAAGTCATCGATATGTTGGTTGGAAACTGGAGATAGGTTAGTCTTAGGTCTAGATCTGGAAAGAGAGGCAACAAAGAAGATTGAGTCGATCTTAGGTAGGATGAAGGAAGCTCAGTCTGAACGAAAGAGTTACGCGGATAAGAGACATATGGATTTAGAGTTCTGGGTTGGAGATAGGGTTTTCATTAAAGTATCACTGATGAAGGGTGTGGTATGACTTGGGAAGTTAGGGAAACTGGCACCTAGATACATTGGATCGTTCCCAGTTATAGGGAGGATCGGAAAGCTCGCATATAGAGCAGAGTTGCAAAGCAGTTTGGTTGGTGTCCATAGTGTTTCTTGTGTCTCTTCTTCGTGAGTATATGCATGATCCAGAATTACCATCCCTCCGACTGCACTGGAAGACTTAATAGTAGAACCGGGTCTGAGTTTTATTAGGCAATCAGTTCGGGTTATAGCGAGAGATGAGAAGAGGTTAAGAAACAAGACAATCAAGTTGGTGAAAGTTCAATGGAGCAACAACGAAAAGGACTGTACTTGGAAGACAGAAGATGGGATTAGAGATACTTATCTTGATCTATTATAAGGGTTTTATATCTGTTATATACATAGACCGTTCGCTAGTCAGGTAGGCTAGTATGGTAGTTAAGAGATGTTACAGATGATTGTTACACTTAGTATATAGTCCTTGTTGAATTCTAGGGACGAAATTCTCTAAGGAGAGGAGCCTGTAACACCCCTAATTTTAAATAACATTATTCAGATAATTAGATAAACTAAATAGAACAATGTAGTGGTTAGAGTGATAAGAGAATTAAGATTTGGAAACTAATTCGGGTCGTGCCATAACTGATGAAATTATAAGTGTGATTTATAAATTAGAAATTCAAGAGAATAATGTAAGGGAAAAATGGGGATAGGCATATACCATAACCCCTAAACCCCTTACCTTGTTTTCATTACATTTTCATAAACAAAAAACATAAACAAAGAGAGTTGAAAGTTGACCATAACCATAAGAAGAAAAAGTGCATAAAATACATTAAGAGGCTAAGCTTCAAGCTAGGATGATTAAAGCAAGAACAAATCCCATGTTCCTAATCCAAACAAGATGAATATGATCTATACCATCTCTTATAAGTCATCTTGAATGTTTTAATACGGGTTTGAGGTTTAAAACTGTATGATTGGATGAATGATGATATGTTTTGATTTAAATGCCATTTTATAATTTAAATATGGATTTTGTTGAATAATGTAGTTCGGGTTAAGGATAAAATCATTCAAAATGATTTCCAAATGCCGTGATTTTTGAATATGTTATGTAAAACATTATTTTGGAGATAGGTTTAAATTTTTACAATATTCCAAGCTATGTATAACTTATTATGAATTTTGGTGAAAGAAATGATATTTCGGGCTTTAATTAATTTAAGGCAATTAAATAATGTTTTCATGTCTGAAATTTATTTATGTTAGAAAACATATTTAATGTGAATTATTGTGATTTTTGAGGATTTTTGCTAATTTTACCATGGTTAATAAATTGTTTAAGTCAAAGACTTAAATGTTTTAAACATTTTTTAAGGAGAGGGGTTAAGTGCTAAAATATTTTCAATTGTTCAATGAAGAGTTCGGCAGGTTTTTAGAAAATAATTTTGGTAAATATTGGCAAATAATCATATTTTGGGAAATTATGTAAGTTAGGTGAAAATGAATTACTTTTTAAAGAATAATATCAGTTTTATATTGAATTATAATTTCGCCACTTTCATTCACTTACTTCCGTCACCATACTTAGTAAACCTTTCTGACTCATTCCAAATCAATGCACATGGTATCTAGCATTTGGTATGTAGTGTATTGGAGAAAGGAGGAAGGAAAGGATGGTGTCGAAGGCATGCCTACGAAAGAGGCGAAGTCGTCTTTATTTTCTTTCGAACCCATTGACTCGTCCTTGTTCTAAAAGTATGCTTTTGAAAGGGTTGCCGCTTTTAAACCCCTTTGATACCCGAGCTGCCGCATAAAAACCTTTCGCCTTAGTAAAAGGACACTTTTATAACTCTTTAAATCAATGTGTTCAGAGGGTAGGGTTTCGAATCGATACCCTTCGGCAACCATTGAAGCTGCTTTTCTTTCAAGTTATACTTACGAAAGGGTGGGTGCCGCTTTCATACCTCTCAACATGATTGAAGTCGTTTAAACACTTTTTACTTGAATCCAATGCTTTCGAAAGTTATGTTTTTAAGTGTTTCGAAAGGCATGTTTTTAAGTGTTTCAAAAAGAATGTTTCCAAGTGTTCAAAAGATGTACTTCATGGTTTCAAAAGAGGATGTCTAAAATTTTAATCAATGAATTCGTAAAATCCTGCTGCTAGAGTAGAGTGGCGAAAGGGGCATAGCCGCTTGCTACTAACCTATTAGTTAAATTAAAGGGGATGGAGGGCTTTTCCGCTCTATGATGTCGAAAGGGAGAGTGATAGAGGGTAACTCATGATGTCACAATGATCGAAAGGATATAGTCGAAAGCCTTAGTTTTTAAATTAGAGAGCCCAATCTCATTTTTAAAGTAAATAAATGGTAATATAAAAGAGTTTTGAAATGGAATTTAACTTTGAAATTTTAGTGGAAGCTTTCCTTGCTAAAGATAGTGGGTTAAGGGCATTAACCATATTTTATTAGAAAATGATTATTAGAAACTAAACCAAGTGTGCTTATATTGTTGTGTGATTTGATCAGTTATCATGTATGCTTGTGTAATCGTATTCACTTCATTATTAACCCATAACTGCATCTTGGGATGTTAAGGGCAGAATAACAGGCTAGGTTGATCCAGTAGTGAATAAACATTGAATTTAACTCGTGTGCAAGTAGAATTGCATCCAGAAGGTCAGACAGACCATTCCAAGACTGATTAAAAGATTATTGGTTTCGACAGGTTCTTAGTAAGCCTATAAAAATATGTTATGGAAACTGTTATTGGTAGGGGCCAACACGTTCTTAGTGATACCCATGAAAATCATGTTTGGAATAAGTTATTAAAAGAGATCAATAGGTTCATAGACAGTCCATGAAAATGATGACATGAGAGATGTTATTGGTAAAAACCAATAAGTTCATAGTGATCCCATGAAAACTATGATTGGATAATAGTATTGGTAGAAATCAATAGGTTCATGGTGATCTCATGAAAACTATGAAAGTGGATATGAAATCCATAAAGAATTGAATAGGTTATTAGTCAGCCCACGAAAAGTAATAGTTTAATAGTGATCCTAAAAACTATAACTTAAGACAGATAGTTAGGTGAATGAGGATGGGAAATCCAGATCATATTGCATGTTAGCATATCATTATGATACATCTTATTGTGTTATGTCTTTACCATTGTGGATGCAGGTGCACAATATACGGTCATTATTAATTGTGTTAAGATACTAGTGAGAGGAAAACCCGGTTCCGCCATAGGGCATGGTTTCACTAGATATCTGTATGGCAGGAGATGGTAGGTTATTATTTACACTAGACTTTTTGCACGACTTGAAGTTTATGTTTTACCCTTAATCTCTCGGGTGATTAATTGATTTTGAGTAGTTTGAGAATTATGATTTTCAGGTTATACTTTAGATGAATAAGCTTCCAGAGACATGTAAAAGGCAAGCTAGCTATTAGGAGTTCTTTCTATTTGATTCTTTTTGGTTATTGGCTGCAATGACATAGTTTTTTAGTGCCTGTATTTAGACTTTGATCAACCAAGGGGGCATCTTCATATGTCTCTCTTGGTGTATTTTGTAATAAATTATAATTTCTCTGAATGTAGCTTACGTATGGGATTATGTAATGAATCTGAAATGCTATTTGTAATGAAATAGGAATTTTTTTAAATTGAGTTTTAGAATTTTACATACTCATGTGTTTCGGTATATCAATGTACATAACATTACCACGTTTGGTCACCAAGAATTAAAAATGGATGACTGCCGCATCCATAGCGGTTATTTTTGGGCTTACAAATAGGGGATGTTACAACTTCCCAGTAGAAAATAGGCTTACCCTGTCATTTAAGACCTACTTCCATAAGCATGCTCGTTAATATATCATTGCTTGAAAATCTTATTGGGTTACTTAATTCTTGTTTTATAGGAAAGATGAGGACTTTATAGTCACTTAATTCCCCAAACTTGAAGCGAACCCTTCCCAAGATATCCACTCTCAGTCTTTAATTATAAATATGGTATCTTATTAGGTTATTTCTTTCGGTAGGGAGGCATACCCTTCAGACACTTAAGACCTGAACACTAAAGTAAACCCTCTTTAGAGACATCCTTATTTATTTATTTATTTATTTGGAATCTCACTAGGTTACTTAATGCTTCCATTTAGGAGAGAGATGGATCCTTCAGCCACTTAAGACCTCAAACCAAAAGCAAATCCCTATGGAGATATCCCTCACTGCTTCTAATTTCAAATTTGGACCATTTAATACTTTCCAATTAAGAAAGCAAGCCTAATCTATCACATCATCACGAGTCCTAGGATTAGTGATATCTCAGATCAGTAGTAAGTACACTCGATTGTTGGTAGCTTTAAAATAAAGGGCAGTCTTCCATCGAGTGACACTGCTAACCTCACATCATTAATCTACTAAGCCCAATTAACTATCAAAAGTCTTTGTATATATTATCTTAGGTAGACATTGGACTTAGCGTACTAGTTCCCCTTTTATTTAAGGTAATAAGATTTACCCTAAATATTTATCTACCCATAAATCCCCTTTTAATGCTCATAAACTCAATTTATCCAAAATTCTAACTGAGATTTCCTAAGACATCTCTATATGATTACTAATTTCAAATTTTTAACCTTTATATCTACTCCATTTTTATCAGTCCCGTTAATCCATTTACCCTATTAATTTATTGCAACTCCCGCATTTATTACGATTTATTGGAGTTACAACCTTTTAAATTCTTTTCTCATTAGTTAATTATCCTAATTGAGAATATTACGTTCAAGCATCATTATTAGCTTTTTATTTAATTATTATAAGCACGATATTTACGTACAAATATTTACGTTTATCAAATATGTTCTAGTTATATATTTACTAGAATATACCTTTTCATGTTAAATTATTCGAATCATATCCAAAAAGATTATCCATTATAATTTCCATAAAGTAGTCCAAAACATAAAATTTAACTTTAAGATTACATCGTTTGAAATTACAAGAAATAATCATTTCTTTTTATTACCGAAATGGACAGTGTAAACTACAGTGAATTCATACTTTACACGTCTCATTCTCTAAATATTTGCATCTATTCCTTGTTAGATCAAACGTTGTAAATTACTAAAAGGGAAAGAAATCAAACTACTTAACAAATATTAAATGATCTAAATTCTAACAATTCCAAATATAGAAAAGTTTATATTCTAATAAGATTAGGGTAATAATCCAAATTTATAACAATATTATGTAACTTATTTCAGATTTGGAATAAATTTCATCTGAATCAATATTCTACATTCATACTTTGGGACTGATTTCTAGATCTGGTTGTATACATTGCTGAATCAATTCATAATAAGAATATGAAAGTGATATTTAATATATTCAGATCTTATTTAATTCATTGCCTACAACTTATATACAATTATCTAATTAGGCATAAAAATCAAATAAACACCAAAGAGATAATTTTCATATTATAATGATCTACAAAATTCCCGCTCACCTTTTAAAAGCAATCCAAATCTCTAAATTTGAAGTAGAACATTTGATTCATCTCCAAATCCTTTTTAATTCAAGAGATATGTATAAAAGGGTATATGCATACATTAAATTATAGATCTATGAAGAAATTTAGGATTGACAGAGAAACTAGATACAAATATATGTATATAAATGTAAATTACTTCAACTATCCTTATAATTGACTCTCTTCTCTTCTTCCTTTTATTAGATTTTTACTCTTCTTCGATTTGTATGAATATAGATACAAATATCTTATCTTTATAACCCAGAAAGAAAGTGGAGAAGAAAAAATGGAAAAGCTTCGCTACTGCCTCCATAAAAATATAAGAAGAGAAGGGAGGGTTGGGCTTGAATTTATAGGCACTAGAATCAACCAGAACCGTTAGATAGAAATATTTTAAATCTAGACCGTTGCGGTCTAGGTTTATTGGAGCCAATAGATCACCACTGATCGACTGCCCTTCGGTGACCGGTCGACTGCTAGGGGTCAACCATCCCCAATGATGGGTTGGCCTATGGGCCTGGGTAACTAATATAAAAACATTAATTTCTTCTTATTTACTATTTTCGTTTCGAATTCGTTTTTTGACCTTAACTCCTTCGTCTGTACTCTGATCGTAAAATCCCAAATATGAAATTTGCTCAAAATTTTTCCATGAATGCAATAGTGCAAGTTTCATGGTCAAATTCCATCATTTGGACAAATTCCATTTTTGGAGCCTAATTAATTAACTAACTTATTAAATAACTAACGTCAAATTATAGAGTGTTACAATAACCAATTCATGTTGTGGCCAAAGATGAGAAATGACTAAGAAACAAGACGGTCAAGTTATTGAAAGTTCAGTGTAGTGACAATGAAAATGAATATACTTGGGAGACAGAGGACATAATTATGGATACTTATCATGGGCTGTTGTGATGGTATATACTATATTTGCTGTATATAAACTTTATAGGTGGTAGAGTATGCTAGCATTGTTTGTATGTTTGATATGCTTGTTATGTAGCCCTTACTTTCAAGGACAAAATTCTTGAAAGGTGGAGCCTATAGCAAACCTAATTTTAGTTTAACATCATTCTCATTTCACTCACACAAAAACAATCAAAAGAAGAAGATAACAATGCTGGCCATAACCGAGGGGAAATGGCAACGAAATCAAAGGAAATTCACAAGATAAAGCTTAGGGAAACTAGAGCAACATCAAGTCTCAACTCCAGCATCAAATTTAAGGTGAATAATGCTAAAACCATCTCTTTTTCTTTCATTTAATTTGGTTATGGATAGTACCCAAAATTATCATTTTCGATTTTCCAAGTTATGGTCGAATAATCATTATTTGGATGAAATAACGGTTTATGAAATTTTTTATGAAATTATTTGAATGGGTTTTAAGGGTAAATCTAAGTTTTTAATCTCCAAATGCTATGATTTTCTAGTATGCGTGTAAAACATTAATTTGAAGATGGCTTTTTAATTTCACAATTTTCCGAGTTGAAACAAATATTTTATGAATTTCCTAAAGTAGAAATTAGGCTAAATTTGGATTTCAATTATTTAGAATAATTAAATATAGTTTTACCCTAAATTTTTATATGATAAGTAATATGGTATTTCTGAAATTCTGGGATTTTTAGGCATTTTTTCCATGTGATTTGGAATTATTATAAATTTATTTTGCTATATAAGCATTTAAATTAATGATTAATTAAGGTTATTAATTAAGTTGATAAATGATTTTGGGACTGTAAAAAATGGATGCGACAAATTTTCAAAAAGAAATTGGGTAAAGAATTTTCATTGTCGAATAGGAATTTGACAATGTTTAAGATTTAGTGAAAAGTGTTTGCTTTTATTGGTAATAAATCAGTTTTCATAATATTGACGGTAATGCCATGCCGCTTCTATACACACCAAAGCTAAGATAACGTCGCAGCTAAGAGGATCGACGTCAATATAGAGGGAAGCATCTGATAACTACTTAGATAATTATGGAATGATTCCTACAATGTCGAGGTCGACTTCGACAACAACCTATTAACAATGGCATCGAATTCTCGTGATTCATTTATGTGTTTAAAGCTATAACGCCGTAATCGTGAAGGTCACTTCACTTATGTCGCCATCATTGATGCCGCATACCATCTTTTAGATTATTTTCGGTATAAACTATATGAAAGCATTGATGCTGCCTGTTTTAACTTCGACCTTATATATATTTGGCGGCATAGTAGCCGAAGTATGCTAAGTATAATGTTTTGTAACAACGTTCCTAGTTTTGATGTCGATATTCATAAATGTCAGCAAGGTTTTATATTACGCTATGTTTGG
The DNA here is from genome assembly GCA_030765085.1 of Allium cepa. Taxonomy (NCBI): domain Eukaryota; kingdom Viridiplantae; phylum Streptophyta; class Magnoliopsida; order Asparagales; family Amaryllidaceae; genus Allium; species Allium cepa. The sequence continues at coordinate 1,001,990,631 of CM060934.1, forward strand.
CAATAATGCCGCACCCCATCGATGCCGCATTTCTTCCTTTTAACATCGGCAAGGCTTAGTTTTATGTAAATTAAAACCGTGTTTTAAAGAGGCTATATAATCAATGTTCAAGAAGGTCAACAATCCAATGATTTTGGTAGTTAGCCTTATGATTTATAAAAATCTAACGTTTATTTTTAAAAGGTGGATAACCCGTATCATATGTATGTCGACAACCTTGTTTTTGACATATAATTTTATTCTTAAAAGGATTTAAGTTTTTGTTTTCGACCTTGGATAGAGGTCGACATTATCATTAACGTTAAAAATATTCTCTACTGTCCTAATTAATTACGGTGAGCCATATGTTGCATGATTTCAACTTAGATCGTTAGGGATACAATTGTTTTACATTGATATGTGCTATATTATATGAAGTTGACATAATTTATTAGGTTTACCAAGATAGAATAAACTCAACACTAATCATTGGGATACCAATGTATATTTTTAATGAGTTCAACATAGATCATTGAAGGATACCAATGTATATTAGTTTGAGATGTTATGAATTTAAGGGGTATACAACCTAATTGGGGACACCAATAGATATAGGTTGAACATGTTGGTTAAAAAATGAATTAAATGGATAAGTTATGGCTTCATATTTATCCTAGGAAAACTATGAGATGTGAGATGGATAGTCTACATCATGACAAAGACGGATAATCTCTATGTGGTCAATGAGAGGTTCATAACTACCCTAGGAAAACTATGGAATGTGTGATGGATAGTTCACGTCTTTTAAACAATTATTACTTGTGAGATGGGGAGTTCACATATTTTTTATAATAAAACCGTGTGTGATGGGTAGTCCATATGGTAGAAGATGGGTAATCCAAATAACTACATGTTAGATGGGCAGTCCACATATGTATAAGACAGATAGTTAATGAAAATTTAGATGGGTAATCTAATAATTTAGGATGGGTAATCCAGTGTGTATTGCATGTTTGCATACCATTGTTTTATTATGTTATAACCACTTGGGATGCAGGAGCATAGTATACAGTTGAGGTATGTTTGTTAAGATACTAGTGAGGGAAAAACTCATTCTGCTTAGCGGTGCGGTTTTACTAGATATCTATTAGTTCGAGATGGTACGTTACTATTCACACTAGACTTTTTTTCTTACACAAAGTTTTAGTTTTTCCTATTAGACTCTTGGGTATTCATTTGAGTAGGTCAAAAGTAAGGGTTCTCAATTTTATAGTAAGATGAATAAGCTTTCGAAGACGTGCGGGAGGCCATCTAGCTGTTTAGGAGTTCTTATCTAATTCGCTGTATTGTTTGATTTTGTCTCTATGGATGTAATGGAAAGTTATATAATTGGAGAGTGTTAGACTTTGATCAACCAAGGAGGCATCATCATATGTTAGTTTTGGATTATTCTGTAATAGTTATATTTTTTCTCTAAACGTGGGATTGTGAACGTGATTATGTAATTAATATAAAATGTTATTTATGAAATGAAATGTGAAAGTTTACTATTAAATTATGTTTAAAAATTGTCATATTCATGTGCTTCTGACTATTGAAATGATTAACATAGCACATTTTTTCATCGAAAATTAATACTATGCATGACTACAACATTCGTAGCATTTATTTTCAGACCTCAAAATGGGGGATGTTACAAGTTGCTATCAATGCATAGGTTTATGTAAAACTTAAATGATTAAAAGATTTTTGAAAGCATAATCCTAATAAATCAAAGAACGAGAGTGGGGTGGGGTATGGGATAACGTTATAGTAACATACTTGTATTTGCTATATATAAATGTATTCTCCCCTCTCTTAGACCATTCTTTGGTATCTTATTAAGGCATGTATACAGATTATGAGAAAGCAAGATATGGAAGCAGGAATTGAAAGAGTGAATCTAGGTGGAGGAAGCACTACAACTAATGGAAATGTTTGACCTAATACCAAAAGGAACCAAGGTTGATAAACAAATGCTAATCCAAACACAAATGCTAATTTTGGTTTTGGAACACTACTAGTAGATATGAGGACTATGTATCAGTTCTTCATTAATCCGATGCAACCTGGAGCAGTTGCAGGAGTAACTGGGGGTAATGCTGATAATGCAAGAGGAGTTAATCCCATAGCGCTAGTTGGCAATAAATATGCTAAGCTGAACCAAGATTATACAAGTCTTGGTAGGAAGCCTTTTCTCGAGACTGAGGATGCTATTGAAGTAGATAATTGGCTATTGCACTGTAATTTTTTTTGCTGACTTGGGGTTGAATGACGAACAGAAGATTAGTTTCAAGGCAGTTGCAAGGTGCAGCATTATTCTAGTGGAATTGGGGGACCATAGAGGCAGCATAGGAGGAATTTACCTAGACAGAATTCGAAAGGAGATTTGAGGAAAGATTTTTATTTGAGGTAGCCAACTCAGCCCTGCTCAGGAAGTTCATGGAATTGGAGCAAGGGGAAATGTCAGGGATGGAATACTCTGCTTTGTTTGATAAACTATCTAGATATGGATATACCACTATTGATACTGTTATAAAGAGGAATGAGAAGTTTATCTGAGGGCTGAGGCCGGAGATTGTTAGGGCAACTATGCTATATCTTAGGGATCCATCAAATGTAGTGGTGGAAATAGCTGTTAGGAATGAGGAGATGCTTTCTACTTTTGAGAAGGAGAAGCCAGTTGGAATCCCGAGTTCTTAGAATAAGAAGAAGAAGTTCTATAAGGAGAAGGGAGCTCAAATGGATTGGGCTTCTAAGAAAGGGAAGACATATATCGTTTGTTATAAGTGTGATAAGAAGGGGAACTATGCTATTAAGTGTCAATCGGGTGATGGGAAGATGGTTATAGGCAAGCAGAATGTGAAGTGCTTTAACTGCAACATAGTGCGGGATTATAAGAACAAATGTGTAGAATTGGCCAAGGCTAATAATGGAAAGATGGTTGCGTTGGAGCCATCTGCATCAAGATCAACTGCTATTGAAAAAGGGAAGTCTGTGACAGAGGGTACGCTTTTGATTCACAGCATACCAGTTAGATATTATTTAATACTAGTGTATCGAATTCATTTATCTCTCAGTGTTTGGTAGGTAAATTATGTTTAGAACCATCATACCTTATTACTGCCTTAAGGGTAGCTAATCCAATAAGAGGGTATGCAAATCTCGGGATGAGAAGTGACCATCTAGAATTTGAGTTGCTATGATATACTTCTACAGTTTGTATGTGTTTGATTTTGCAGGCTTTGAGATTATTTTAGGTATGGATTGGTTGAGTAAATATAATGCTAGGATATTTTGTCGGGATAGAAAAATATTAGTTAGAGACCCTAACAGTAGTGATCAAACTATATACTCAGTAGAAAACTCGAGTGTGGATGTTTGTATTTTGTTGGGTGTAATGGAAGTAGAAGACGAAGTAAATCAGGTTTTATCTGCAAGAGAATTTGCAGATGTTTTTGAGCCATTTATAGGACTACCACCGAAATGAGCTGTTGAGATTCAAATAGATCTTGCATCAGGAGTTGAACCTGTAAGTAGACCACCTAGTAGGATGACACCTACCGAGATGAAGGAGTTAAAGGTGCAGCTAGTGGGCTTAGAAGGAAAAGAATTTATTAGACCATGCAGTTCGCCTTAGGGAGCGACCATGGTGTTCGTAAAGAAACTGGATGGGTTATTAAGATTATATATTACTTAAGTAAGCTGAATGAGAAGATAATAAAGAATAGGTATCCTTTAGCGAGAATCGATGATTTATTTGATCAGTTGCGTAAAGTCGAGATATTTTCCAGTTGGATTTAGCGACAAGGTTCCATCAATTGAGGGTGACAGTGGACAGTATTCCTTTGATGGTGTTTTGAAGGAGGTACGGTTCATACGAGTGGTTATTAATATCATTCGGATTAACTAATGCTCCTTCTTTATCTGTGGACCTGATGAACCAAATATTTCGAGAGCACTTGGATAGGTTCGTATTGGTGTTCATTAATGAAATTTTGGTATTGTAAGGATAAAGGAGACCACGAGATTCATCTTAGAATAGTTATCCTAGGAAAATTATGAAATGTGAAATGGATAGTCCACATCATGCTGATGGAAAATCTCTGTATGGTAAATGAGAGGTTCGTAGTCACACTAGGAATACTATAGGATGTGTAATGGACACTCCACATCTTTTTAAATAATTATTACATGTGAGATGGATAGTCCACATATTTTTGATAACGAAACCATGTGTGATAGATAGTCCATATGGTAGAAGATGGGTAATTAAATAATTACTTGTGAGATGGGTAGTTCATATAAGTATAAGACGGATAGTTCATGAAAATTTAGATGGGTAGTCTAATAACTTAGGATGGGTAATCCTGTGTATATTTAATGTTTGCATATCATTATTTTATTATGTTATTACCACTAAGGATGTAGGAGCACAGTACATGGTTTAGGTATTTTAGTTAAGATACTAGTGAGGGAAAAAACCAAATTCCGCTATGCGGCATGGTCTCACTGTATATTTATAGTTTCGGATGGTAGGTTATTATTCACACTAGACTTTTGGTCTGACTTGAATTTTTTGTTTATCCCTTAAACTCTCGGGTACTTGTTTGAGTAGGTTAGGAGTAAGGGATTTCAGGTTTGCAATAAGACAAATAAGCTTCGAAGATGTGCGGAAGGCAATCTAGCAATTTAGGAGTTCTCATCTAATCTGATGTGTCGTTTGATTTTGTCTGTATGGATGTAATTGCAAGTTATATAATTTCCAAGTGTTAGATTCTTATCAACCAGAGGACATCTTCATATGTCACTTTAGGAGTATTTTGTAATAATTATATTGTAATGAACCCACTGCTATGCCCATATTATTAAAGAATATTATAAATGAAGTTGTCTAATAATACAGAGAATACAGCTTGTTAAGGGCGACCAACTATGAATATATCTTTAAACTTACACGACACGTCATACTTAATTTTTCTTTCTTAATCTCTAAAATAAAATTTGACATGTGCAGTCTTTGTCCAAAGAAATAATCACAATGATTTCTTAGAATCATAACAGTATATTTTGTAAAAAATTGTCGTAGATCATAATGGAATAATAAACATCATATACATATACAAAACTGAGAGTCTATCAAATATAACAGTAGACTCACATAATATACGTCCCGCACAAATCTCTGACTCAATATACATCTCATATATAGACACAAAATCCTACATCAGATAGACTAAAGGTCAAAATAGTTTATCTCTCTACTTTCCCAACCATCCAAAGGTTTACCTCTTTCATAACCTGAAAAGTCTCGACCCGTCTCCAGCATTATAAAATAAACGGGTTAGACTATCTTTATCCAAAAGGGTGAGAATAAGATATAACACAAGAATATATGGCATAAGTAAATCCAGTAGTCTAAGATATAACAAGTCACATAATTAATGTAACTCAAAATTTGTCACAAGACATAAGAATATATATATATATATATTTATTTATTTCATGTACATAAAATAGTCATAGAATCCAAATTACCAGAATCCAAGAGATCTTAATTCGTACCAATCTTAATGATCGTCCATATTAATCGCAATGGTTGTAATCGGACCATGACAAACAAACAAAGGTTTCACTCATACGATCCAATACCAAAGATCGTACTCACACCAAGAAAACAGAATTACAACTGATCTCAAGGATAGCCATACCGATCAAGGTGATCGTAGCAACCATGACTCGAAGACTCTAGATTATCCATCTTTATAAATTTATAATCATAAAGAAATCCATGAGTATCTATCTTAAGGATCTATCGGTCCTACCGAACACCAAAAGGAAATATACTCTAAAATGTCAAATAATATCACTTTTAGTAATTACAAGAACTTATCCAAAACGTCCCATACCATCCAGTGAAATCCAAGTATTTACTAGAAGCTAGTAAATCTCATTTATTACATATATACTAAAAAACCTAAACTATATTCCCTTAAGGATCTATCGGTCCCAACAAATACCAAAGAGTATAAACTCTACAATATCAAATACTATCACCTTTATTAATCATGAGAACTTAACAAATGTCCCATGTCGCCTGGTGAAATTGAATTTACTAGAAGCTGGTAAATCTCACTCATTATGGATACCATAGCAAAACCTAAACTATATTCTCTCAAGGATCTATCAGTTACACCGAACATCAAAAGAGAATACAACTCTAAAATGTTAATTACTTTCCTATAGTAATCAAAAGAATTTAAACAAGGCATCCCGTACTACTTAATGAAATTTGACTATTTACTAATGGACTAGTAAATTCCACTCAAACATTCTATTCAATGAGTTATACTATATTCGATGAAGCGTTATTCGAAAGCATTTAAACCAATCGATAACACCGAGCTGATTTTCAGTACTCCCCACATTATAGAACTAAGGTTCTAAAAACATTTTCTTGTTAGAATTTATAATTTTGAATTCCAATATTATAATTTTCCATATAGGAGATAATTTCCAATTACTTTATTTATCATAAGATAAATTAAACCATGTATTCCATTTGATCTCAATATACATATAGATTTAGTTGTCTCAAATTCTATAAAAATTATATTATTTGCGAACTATATTCCAAAGGTTATATTTATATATAAATAACCATATATTTATAAAATTATATTTATTGCACTTTCAAACCCAATTTGATATATATATATATATATAACCATTTTATTTAGAAGTAAATTATTTTTATATTTCCAAAACTATGCTTTCAAAATTCATAACCATTTATACTAGTAATACTTAATATATATGTATGTATGTATGTATGTATATTTATATAACTAATTGTTAAAATCATTTATAACTGGAATTTGATTAATTTAGAAAGTAGTATGATATTTATAAAGTTAAAATAGATTCTCTTATATAAAAGGATTTTCCAATTATTAGGTACATAAATATCCCATGAAACCCATACATCCACCATTTAATTACTAGTATATAATACTTTTTTCCCATTTTTGACCAATATACCAGTTCCAACATTTAATTAGTAAACTAAGTGTTACTCTACAAATATATATTTAGTTAACTAAAATAAGAATCTTTATATATTTCTAAATCAGGTTTCTACTATATGTAGATACACATATTTATATATACATAGTCCTCCCTTGAAATCCATAACACAACTCATTTGTTAAATATAAAAGAATATAATTTGTATCCATTACTATACTAGATTGGAAATCTGAGTTGAACAAGGTGTACCATATATATATTAGCAGCTGTCCATAATAAAAGAATTCACTAGGTTTACCCCAAAAGTTACTAAGTATCCATTCATATCTCCTCTTAAAAGTTTGATAGTTGATAGTATAATAAGAATATAGTGCGATATCTTTATCAAAAGTCATCACACAATCGAAGGAAGAAAAGCACTTAGCTATGTAAAATGCAATAGAAAAATTAACAAATTCCTAGAACCAAAGTAGTTCTAGGTATTGTCCACCGGTGCACCAGCGGTACCCAACTGGTCCATCGATCATAACTAATCCCGGAGTCGACGAGGCTCCATGTTGAACATTAGCCAAGTTCTGGTTGGTTTCAGTAGTTGATACTTCTTATTTGCTTATTAGCAGTAGCAGTAACATCGGTGCACTAACTCTTTGATTTCCAGAACAAGGTTATAAAATATGTAAATAAACTAAGTTTAGATTTTCTAACAGACAAGTGTATAGCTCAGTAAAACAACTAATTCATCCATATTGAATATCATTGAATCTAATAATTAAAACATACAATTATATAGAAAAAGTGGTGAGATAAACTCACTTTTAATCCATAATTAGATTTGTTAACTACTCCATTTCAGCTTGGTTTGAGTTTCAAAAACCATGGAACTTAGAAAAAGAAAAGAACACAAAGGATTCATAACTTGAGTTAAAATTAGTTTTAACATGTTCAAGACGAAAGAAAAGGCCAAATTCTCATTCTTTGATTTTTTTTTTTATTTTCCATGATTTTTCTTAATATTTTAAAATGGGGATCCTTGATGAATTTAGAAGTGGACAAGAAACCCTAGCACTTACTCTTATTTATAGAAATGAAGAATGCATGTGAAAATTATGAAAGTGAGGAATATAATAGGTGTCCAACTTGTATTTGTTTAGGTATGGCTTGGGTTCTTACTTGGCCTATTCAAGTCTAAATACTAATATATTATTTGTTTCTCAATTGATATAAAATCTCTGTTTAATAAGATGAACATTTATTTTTTCCAATGCAATTGTATTAATTCATCAATAATTTCCACTTTATTTAATATAGATATATCTCAATATTATTAATATTAATTCCTTTTAACTTTCTAATATTTCTCAAACTCAAAAATATAAAATTTTGAATTTATTCCAATTTAATTGTTATTCATTTTATTTTAACTAACTCAAATTCAGGGTTGTTATAGACTTCCCTTCTTAAAAAAATTGCGTCCTCGCAATTTCGATTCAGAGAAAATTTTATAATATAAACAATATATGTTCAAAAGTACATTTTTTGCAATCGATCGTATGGGCCCTCCTTCGTGCTAGCTTCATGTTTTCAAAGTTGTCTTCATGTTTTTAAAAATATTAATTGATTCTCGTTGAGTTAAACTATTGTTTGATGTTGTTCATTACTATAGGGATACGATTCGTTCCCCTGTCCAGGGGAAGGGACAGGTACCAATCCCTTACCTAGAGAGGCACTAATCCTACTCAGAATGTTACGTAGAGTCTATCACTTGGTTTCACTTGATCGTTGTTACATATTATTGTCTGTGATTGATCTCTGAACTCTGTGATAATCTCTTTGGACTGCCTTCCTTATCTATCATCGAGTGTAACTTGTCCAGCAAGTTTGGATATACCGCAAAAGGCTGGATAACAAGAGTTGTGAATAAAGAATAGATTTTGATGAAACCTTTTCCCCTATAGAAAGATTAGAGGCCGCTAGAATTTTACTTTCTTTTGCAAATTATAATAACTTTAAATTATTTTAAATAGATGTTAAAATTTCCTTTTTAAATGGCTTTATCAAAGAAGACGTTTATGTAGAATATCCTTTATTTTTCGAAGATGAAAACTTCCAACTCATGATTATAAATTAAAGAAAGCTTTATATGGACTAAAACAAGCTCTTAGAGCTTGATATGAAAAATTTGAATCTAATTTAATCCAATCTAACTTTGAAATAGAAAAAGTAGATAGTACATTATTTATTTAAAGAAACACTAATGATATTCAACTTATATAAATATATGTTAATGATATTATTTTTGGATTAACACACGAACAACTAAATAAAAAAATTTCTAGTATAATGACTAAGGAATTTGAAATGAGTCATATGGTAGAGTTAATCTTATTTTTAGGATTACAAATAAGACAATTCGATAATAGTATGTTTATAAGTCAAGAAAAATATGCTAAGAAATTAGTAAAGAAATTTGGCATGTCCAATGCTACTGGAAAGCCAACTCCAATGGCAACTGACGAAAAACTAAATAAAGAAGAAAGTTCAAAAATGTAGGTTAAAAACTTTATCGAGATCTTTGCTTTGCATAACTACTAATAGACCTGATATAATGCATATTGTTTGTCTTTGTGCAAGTTATCAATGTCAACCTAAATAAACTTATCTAAAATCCATAAAGCGTATACTTAGATATGTAAACAACACACTAGACTATGACTCTTCTATACAAAAGAAGACTCCTTCAATTTAATATCATATAATAATGCTGACTATGATGAATGTAAATCCGATCAATAAAGTATAAGTGGAACTTGTCACTTTTTGGGACACTCTTTTATTTTCTGGTTTAGTAAAAAAACAAAATTATGTATCTCTATCTGCAGTAAAGGTAGAATATATCTCAACTGCATTAGCCTGCTCACAAGTTATCTGTATGCAACAATCTTTAAAAAAATTGGTTTAAATTTCATAAAGTCACCAATATACTATGATAATACTACTGCAATAAATTTGTTTAAAAGCCCAACACATCATGCTAGGACGAAACATATAGATAGAAGAGACCATTTTCTAAGAGTCAACGTAAATAAAGAAATCAATTCATTCGAATTTATAAATACTAAAAATAAAATAGTTGATATATTAACAAAAAATTTACCTCAAACATCTCTTGTTAAACTTATAAGAGAGTTAGAAATATGTTCTTACAATGAAATATAAATATAATGTCATTCAAAATTATAAATTTAAATGAAAAATCAAATTTTCCTGCACATGTTGATATACATAATCTTATATGTCGACATACATACTAGTATTTTGAAAACTGATTTTCCCTCTTAAATTCAAAATTTGAAATCTATTTATGTAACCACCAAATTTTAAATTTACTCTCATTTCCCTATCTTCTTCTTCATGAAAACTAAACATAAAAAATAAAACCATGGATCCTTCAAACTCCAAAAGGCCAAGAGAAGAATCTACCCTAGACTTCAATACCCTTGCCCTAGGACCCTTTTAAAACAATACCCTTGCTAAAGTCACTAAATTAGAAGATGACCTAAAGCATACCCTTAACATGATTTTTGAAATTGAGGTTGTCCAAATCCGACTTCTTAAAGAACAAGAGAAGCAAGGCAAGATTCTCCAAAACTTTCAAAAGAATTTATTGATAAAGGGGGCAGTCCAATAGTTATTGAGGAAGATGGCCCCAGTCTTGTCATTCATAACCCAATGGATGACGAGGAAGAATAGGAAGAGGAGGAAGATGATGTAGAGAACAATGGGGTCAAATGTGTAGGAGAAGTCACATTTGATGCAAATGGAAACTTGGCTGAATGAAAAGGGAATTTCTGCCTTCATTTCCCCAACCATTCCATTCATAAATCACCTATTATAAAGCCCAAAATTAGAATTTGTAGTATAGTCTTATTTGATATGATTGTTGTTTTTTGAATTTGATTTGGTTTGTTTGTTTTTTTTATCTTGAAGTGTATGTGCTTGGTAGTATAAGTACTATAGTTTGTTAAAACAATAAGGTTTTGTTTGTCTTATGCCATGGTAATATCACATTAAGTTATCCAGTATTTCTTTAAATTATCCAGTAAACTTAGCTATGCACTCCTTAAGTATAGAATCTCCTTGTCACAGCTAAATGAAATTTCCAATTGTAAGCTAACATCTGCTCTAGACATGAATCCCGTCTCAAACCGGTCCTTGAATTCTTCCCAAGAGAATATCCTTCCTAGGTGCTCATCAATCACAAAGTTCCATCAATTCAAGGCTTCATCCCTATGGTGCCAATCGACCATTCTTCTTCTTAGCCGGTCATCCTAAGCAAGCTCTCTAAATATCTTCTTGTAGTTACTAATCCATGCTTTAGCTTTTGAATATCCTTCAGTTCCATAGTATGTCTTCCCTCCTATATTAAGAAAGTCCTTACACAACTTAGGAAAGTCGACAGGTTAAGGTTCTGCATTGGCGGTAGGGACAGTGGGTGCTACCAGTGTAGTTGGAGAAATAGTAATCTACTCGATAGTCCTGAGATATTGCTTAAACCATTCAGGCATTCCATGAATGGGTGGTCTTCTATGGGTATGCTTCCCTTGTTCGGAAGAAGATTTATTATTAGCCATATCAACTATCTGTAGGATAAAGCTTTAGCGATAATTTCCTAAGATAGTATTTACATGCTGAAAGGAAGGAAAATTTTGCCTAGTGTGCGTGCATATATTTAAGAAGAGAGGATATATATATACATATATATACAAAGAATTCTTTAGAACATTATTTCTGAAAAAACTTTTTTCCAAAATAATAAATACATCTCTAAAACGTGTAGTTTTTTTCCTGTTGATCGGGTAACCTAGGCTCTGATACCAAATTTAACAACCTACCCCAGAACAGTCAAAATTTTAACCCAAAAAAGGCTCATCGAAATTTAGATCCATTCTAAGGCAGGCTGTTGTAGTAAAAAGATCCATAATTAAACTTTCAAAACTCGCAACGGATGGAACAAAATAATAGTAATTGTACCCATTATTTCAAAACCATAAAATGGCATAACACAAAATCTCATAAAAACCGTAACATAATATCTGTTACTACAATTTTCTAAATCCATGGGTACATGTAAAAGCAAATAATAATAAATACTGCCACTAGTCAAGCTTCTTTATCTTTAAGTATCGTCACCGTCTTCACACCATCCTTAACCTATGTTGTAATAAGGAGGGAGTCAAAACAACAAGTGTTTGGTGAATACCTCCAGTTTTACCTTTTCAGTACTTGGGAAATATATTTCAAAATAAGAATATATCTATGAACGTAAAACCATTAAAGTCATTTAATACTATAAGGAAAGGAGGTTCGTCCAACCACTTAATACCTTCCATTCCAGAAGTAGGTTTCTAGAATCCTATATCCCAATCATACATCATAAATAGTTAATAATGTGAGAGATGGCACCCAAGCCACTTAATACTTTCCAGTGAAAAATTGGCAGACTCTGGTCATTTAAGACCTTAATTAAGGCAGACCCCATCATTTAAGACCTATTTCCAGAATCGTGCTCATCATTGTACTATCTAGCTGATATCACATGGAATCTCATAGGCCACTTAATACTTCCAAGTGGAAAATAGGCAGACTCTATCCATTTAAGACCTTAAATAAGGCAGATCCCATCTTTTAAGACCTATTTCCAAAAGCAAACCCATGTAGAGATACTACCTAACGTAACCCCTTGGCTATTTAATACTTCATTTAGGGAAAAGAGGCGGGTCCAACCACTTATTACATCAAAACTCCAAAGCAGGCCTTTCATTTTATGGCCCATACTCATAATGATGTCTCATATTAGTCCACTATTTGTAGGAGCTGGTAGCCAGATTAACTGGGTAGATTTCCCTTATAGAATTTGGAACTCACCGTGCGTCGTTACAAATATTTATCATAAGTATATCTCACATCATTTAAAGTGTACACAACTGCTAGTAGCCTCAAAGTGAAGGGAAGAATTCCGTCATGTAACTCTATTGGCCTCAGATTCTTATGACCGAGCCACAAATCAATTACTCTCCATACACACATACACAAATCAATTAGGGTATATAAGAGTTTCCTCTTATTTTCACCTCAAAATCAATTACCTTCCTAATGGTGGAAATAAATATAAATATATGCCTAATTAACTACGTCATTACACAATAATTATACGTTAGTTACGTAAAAGGAGACAAATAAATATTCGCACCTAATAAATTCTAAACACATGGATTTTATGCTCTAAACTAGCGTTAAATGTCAATTCACTAACCAATTGTTATTACAAGTCTTTTTTCTTCAAATTTCCAAGATATCACAGGATTCTAATGTCCAAACAGGGAATAAATATACGTAACCAAAACTACAATAATAGACTTGTAAATAAAATAGAAACTCAACTTATTACACCAATTCAGTAGAATATCTTAAATAATAAGAATTGCAATTTAAACCCCCATATTCTATTCCAATACTCATTTTACAAAGAAATAGATAAGAATAAGTGATTTAACTATGAACATAATTCATAATCTAAACCCCTTATTTTATTGAAGGATCATAATTTAACCTAAAGAAGAAGGAGAAGTGGAATAGATTGTGAAATTATCAAATATTGCATAAACGAAACAAATCCCATCAAATTAATGTAAATAATTGGAAATCTCACAATAGAATTGAAATATCAAAATAAAAAGGAATTTTATATGGTTTTATCTATCATATTTTCATAATCTTAAAATCCCTCAGGCATATTCAAATCCAAAAAGAAATACAGTAAACAATTGCTAAAAAGAAACACTTAGGTTCCACTCACAGATTAGCTTTAGCTTCACTCAAATGGATTTTTAGCCTTCCGATCTCTTCCATAATCTCTCTCATTTGGTATATACACACAAAATATTGAAGAGGTATATATATTCATTAGATTTAGAATAATTGGAGAAGAATAGGATAAGAATAGATTGGCAGAAGAAGAAACAAATAGGAAATAAGTTGGATTCTTACCTGAATTCACTACGGAGTTTCTGAATCTTATGAGAGAGAGATAGCAATGCCAAAGTTTCATCGTATTCCCTAAAATAATATAAATACAATCGGAGAGGATAAGATCTATTTATAGGAGTTGAAACGCACACGAACCGTAGGATGGAAGTAGGTAGGAAATGGGTAAATTTGGAGCGTACAACGAATAAAAAATAGCTTAAAATCAAAACTGCCACTGGAAAATTTTACTGCCAAGCGATCATCCATCCTTAAGCCGACCGGTTAATCTATTCAGGTCAATCGCTCCTTTTATTCTGGGTATTTTCTTTGCTAAATTGTTTTATTCCCTAATTAACTTTTTAATGTTAAACGTTACTAAATGTTACTTAGCCCCCAAACTAATTTTTGAAATTTTAACCCTAAATTTGATTTCTCATTTGAATTTGAATTAAATCTAAATTAATTTAAATCTGAGAACTTCAAATACTCATAACTTCTTTGTTTGAGCTCCGTTTTCAGCATATTATATATGGAAACAGATCACAATTTTGCCATGAACGCAACAGAATATATTTTGTGGTCAAATTTCAAATTTTATAAAATTTTTATATCCAACCCTTATCATATTTGATTAAATTTACTTTATTTATTAATGGTTCACTTTACTGGGTGTTACATTCTTCATCTCTAAAAATTAAAATATCAAAACCCACTTGATAGAAATATTTGTAGTTGATATCTTTGGGTTCGTTGTGAGTAGATCTACGCATCTATTTGCATTGTGATGGGTGCGACATCATTTTTGTGGAGCTTAATAGTTTGGTCGAAAGTTTGTTAGATCTAGAGTTTGGTTTTTTAGAGATTCATGCAGAGTTGGTTTGATTTGAGGATTTCATTGTGTTTCAAGGGTCGAAGTGCATCTTTTGGCCAAGTTTGGTTTCCTACGAACTTGAAATAGGGAGTGCGATATGGTGGGTCAGCCATGGCAGTGCTGCAGGTAGTGAGTTAACAGGGTTGATTGAAGGTTGAGTTCGGGTAGGGGATGTGTCGAGATTCCAAAGTGAAATGCGTTGGTGCATTTAGTTTGTGGTTTTGTTAGCTGTAGTTTTGTTGGCGAGGAAAGAAAGTGAGGGTTTTTGCATGACCTGTACACTGATATGCGCGGGAATGATTTTGGAGAAGGTGGATTAGCATAGGTGGTTAGTTGTTAATTATAATGATTAGAGTAAATTTGTTATTTAATTAATCTCAAGCTTATTTAAATCAATAACTCTCTCATACGAGGTCCAATTGAGATGAGATTTTTCCGATGTGCTAGTAATAGCGACAACCATGCGATGGAACCTGTTTCGTCAAATTTGGAGGAAGTAAAATTTTAGGCTAAAATCGAATGTCGTTCTATTTTAGTTCAAACTGGAACGCTTAAGCGTCTATTAGAATTTCGATGAGTTAAACTCACTTTTTTAGATAACCAGTATGATGTGGTAGATAAAAATAATTGCTTTTGGTGCTTGGATAAATTATTGTTTGGTCTGGTTGAATATTCACATTTGAAAATCGAATGACATTTATCATGAAATACAGGAAAAATTTGTAGAGAAATTTGGATTTCTCATCATAATGATTTTTAATTCCAGTTATATACCTATTGATTTTAATTTCAGTTATATACCTATTACATAGATTGATAAATGTCAAAATTTGATGGTTTGGTCATATTGGATGTGACACTTAACATATATTAAAGTTGAACCCTTTTAGAGAAAAAGGTAGTAATGGCATTGGTTAAGTGATTGGTAGCTTTTGGCCTCGTTATAATATTTTGGAATAGTATTAATTGCTATTTGGTTTGGAAATGGTTTCAATTTGAAAATATGATTATAAATCTGACCTTATTGGATTTTCTGAGATATTTTATTCAAAAAAGGATTTTTGAACTTCTCTATTTTACTTCAACTTCTTGTATTATTCTTTCCTAATATATGTATATATGTAAATGTTTAAAATTATTTTGAAAAGTATTTATCTTTATAGAAAAGTTATTATAATAAGGAATTTTTATTTTAAGGAAATTAAAGGGGTTTATCTTTTATTTTAATGTGATTTTTATTTTTAAAAGAAGATGAAAATATTTTGGAATAAATATTTGGAAAATATTTTATATAAAATGTTGTAATAAAAGAACAGATTTTTAATGATATTTTATGAGAGGAAAATTAATATCATTTTGATAAATTGAAAAATAAATCACATTTGTGGATTTATATTGATTCGTGAAATGATCATTTTATGAGCAGTATTTGGCTCTATTTTGGAAATTGAAGTTTGTGATAAATTATGAGATTTATAAAAGGGAGTTTTATAATGGATTTTTTAAATGAAATTTTATATTGGAATTTAGAAATTATATTTTATAAAGGAGATTTATAAAAAGGAATTTCGTTAAGGAGAATTAAAAAGAGTTTTATTTACATAAAATAGTTTTATTTGTTGAAAGGAGTTTTATTTATTGAAAGGAGTTCATAAATATAAAAGAGATTTATATAAATGGGTTTTTGTAAATATGGAAAACATTTTGGAAGGAATTTTATAAGGGGTTTATAAATGGAATGAGACCCGATTTCCATAAATGGTCGCACGAAAATTGTTCTTTCCATACTTCACACAAAATTCTAGGGGTTGGAAACTTGTCTTTGTCTTCAGAATTAAGAATGTAAATCGAGGCAAGAATAATGTTCTAACTTGTCCGATTTCATTGTTAATCGAGTGAAGGTTTAAAACGAGAAGTGGTGACATGTTTTACTTACATCAAAAGGAAAGTGTTTTGGGTTTACTATTATCAACATCTTAAACGACATTTTGTTTTAGCCCAAATAAGTATGGTTTGAAAATGGATTATTTCTTAAGATTTGTAAAATATACTTATACCATTGAATAAGTATATGGGTACATTTTCTAAGTATTAAAGATGTAGCATTTTGTGAATATACTTATATTGCTATATAAGTATATAGAAATGTTTTCTAAGTTTGAAAGTGAAATGTTTTGTAAGTATACTTATACAGTTGAGATAAGTATATCAATATTTTTCAATTATTGAAAAGAGTATAAAGGATTTGTTAGTATATCTTTGTAAAAGTATTTTTATATATGAATTTACTAAGTGGGTTTAATTAATGAAAAGATTAATTTTAGAGGCTTAGTAGTTTCTTATGTGCTTAACCATGCTTGGTTTCCTTGTAAAATTAAATCTCGGTTTTGATGGTTTGTTTATTTGATAATTAAATAACCAACTATCAAATGCCAGCCAATTTTAAAAATCTCGTCGGTTTGGAGAGAGTAGAATCAGATATATTATCAGAAAACCACTTCGAACTGGCATAAGCATTCGAATTGGAGACATTTTGAAGATGATGGAATTGAATACGGAGTTTTTTGAAGTGCAAGGGCTACTTGCTACTAATCCCGAGGGTGATTCCAAAAAGGATGTTGTAGAAGTAGTGCCTTCAATTGTTCATAACCTAAACAACTTGTATGAACAAATGCTGGTATTGCATTGTTGCGTGGAGGGCGGTGTTAGCATTCCAAGTCGAATTTGCTAAAAAGGTAAAAATGTGGCCATTAGCCTCGTCAACCGGAAATGACTAAAACAAGGGACATGCTGTAATGCTATGTGGGTCGCACCCATTAGGGCGTTGTCATCACTCTTTTTAGATTATTATTTTTGGATTTGGTTGTGCATGAGATCTCTTGGGAAAAGGTTGCAAAGCAACTAAATGATGAAATATTCGATACTATCCAGTAAGGGATAGGTCAACCATGCCATGTAGAAGGTCCATGCGAGGCCCTCAGAATGTATTATAACATGCGGTGCCCCACTAGCCTTATTTTTGATGGAATCCATTCTCTGATAAGTACTTCCAGACTTAGTTGTATATCTATTATGCTGAAATTTAATTAATGTAACAATTTTGGCTACGATTCATTATTTATTTTAAACCCTAGACATTTTTAAAATATCGAAAGATTTCGTATGAAATGCTTAGGTTATCGTAAGGTAAAAGCCCGTCCGTGTTTATGTGTGGCATGGTCTTACAGATACCTTTATTTTGAAGGGTCTTATAACATTAAAATCCATATGAGGTGTGTTTCTCACGCTGGTTTACCAGACTGATCCGAGCGTTATTTTGTTATTATGCTAGGGTCAGCTCGAGCATGTTTTCCAGATTCAAGTTGGATGCTTTGTGGCTTCATAGGACAAGCTGGATGCCTTCGAGATGTATTCATATATATTTTATTTCCACTGCATTGGTTGTTTATATTTATTAGCATTTGTTAGGACATGTTGTTATAACTGCCCAAGTTGATGATAGATAGTTACTCTGATTAATGTGTGAATGTTACAGTTTTCTTTTATAAAGATCTATTGTATATTATATGTTACTCATCACGATGTGAGATTTTGTTCTACCCTTTCTTTCATTTTCCCCCAATAATTTGTCTTTCCAACACTTGGATGCTGGACACATGAATACCGTGAATGTATCAATGTTGACTTTTGAGGGTCGAAAAGGCGAGTCGTTACCATTGGTATCCGATATTATGTTGAGCGAACATCTATGCTTTGGTAGGGTAAACTCATTAGAGATAGGGTTCCTAACACACCCCAGAATGAGTTTGAGTGTATATATGTAAGAACACGTATTTGTAAGTGCTATAAAAATATTTTATATTGTGTTGATTTATCAATTGAGTAGTTTATGATTCTAAATCGATACAGAAGGAACAGCTATATCGATAGGGGTTTCAAAACACTTCTATAAGGAAAACCGACATAGTACTTTTTTGAAATTAGGTAAATGAAATAATTTTACTTAGATTTTATATTTTATACATAAAAGAATAATTTCAAAAAATTGAGAGCTATTTGTGATATTTTTGTTGTTAGGAAATGAAAATATTCAATTATTGTCATTTACTGTTTGATTACTTATGTTCATCTAGTTTTGAAGGGTCAATTATTATTAGTTGAATGATTATTTTTGCTCGTATTGTTTATGAGCATCTATTGTTTGGTTGAATCAAATGCGAATATCTTGTGAATTGAGTTTCACAGTTTGATTATAAGGCCTTTAAGAAAAGGTTGTGTTAAAATTTAATTTTAATAAAAGTTATTTATTATAATTCAAACAAGGATATATAAGTGTAGAGTGGTTTTATATAGGAAGTGAAATTATATAAGTATGAAAAATATGATTTATAAATAAAACGGATTTAAACTAAGAAACAGAGAACTTAAACCTCGATGATTTTGAAAATTATTTTTCAAAGTTTTGGAGAAAATAATAATAGTACTATTTGGAAGTATTTTTAAAAAGGGAATTTTAAAAGAGATAGAAAGCAGTGAACTCATTTTTGTCTTTGAAAAATAATTCTGATGATGACTACAGCATCATCGGTGTACATTTTCGAGTTTCTAAGTGAGAGGTTACTACCATTATAATTGGTTATCGAGTTGTTTTGGTAAAACATTTTTTTTTAAATTTCAAAAGTATGGTTATATATACAAAGGAGATATGTATATTATCATTTCAAAATGATTTGAAATATAACCCAGTTGTTCAGTTCTTAAATTCTCATTTAAGTGATAGACTCATGCTTCCTATTCCTTAAGGTAAGTTTGGTTTGTGCATCTCATTTTGAATTATTTGGTAATTTTCATTTATTGAAATAAATTGGAATTTTCGACGAATTTGGATAGTCGAAAATTTTTCAAGTTAATGGGGAATTTGAAGTTGAGTTTTTTATGAGAATATAAGAAAATAAGTTTTTGTAACTTACAAATTTGAGAAGATAATAAATTAAACAAATGTTATATTTGTGGAATATCCTAGCTAAGTAAAACATAACTGAAATTTGTATATATACTCTTACAATGTAGAAGAGTGTTATACGAATATGAACTTAAGTTTTGAAGTGTTGATAAACATAAGTTGTATTTATTAGATGATTATAAACTTAAGAAAAGCTTTATGGAATGGATCATAAATGAATACTAGTATTATATAAGAAGTGATCTTTAAGAAAGTGAATGTAGTTTAAAATGAGAAATAATTCGTGCAGTTAGGAAACCAATGGAATAAATATGTAAGTTGTATGTAGATCATTTTATTTGCATAACTGATTTTGACCCAGATTCGAGTACATGATTTCGAGGTGATTTACACCAATCCGAACAAGGACTTTTCACTCGAATCTCAATGGCGAACACTTGATACAGAATTTTGATTTGAATCTAAAATTTTCTATTATAATATATAGCTTTGTAAGGAGAATGGAAGTTTCTAATCAAGAAACCTGATCATAGTCAACACTAGAGTGGTCGAGTGAGCGATACCAGTTTGAAAGTGAATTTGAGTGATCGAGCGAGCGATAAGATTTGATATTGCATTTGAATGGTACATTTTCATCATATAGGTTTGAATGTAGTTGTTTTCTTTTGACTTTAGAAATGCAAGTTATATGGTTTAATATCATTTGTAAGTGAGATGCATGTATGGAAACAAAGACTAGTTTGATGCTTTTCATTTCATGAGTAGAGTTGATTACTCGACTAATGGGTACACGTTTATATTGTTGCTGATGGTTTTACGTCTAGATATGTTGATGCTTTTGTTTTCTTTTGTTGATTTAGGTCCATCATGGCAAGTTGCAATTTTTTCGATCGAGTTGCGCAAAGGGAATGCTGTTGAATTTTTCCGGAACATATGAGATTTTAAAAGTTTGGTAACTCATTTTAAATAAGAGATTTTACAAGTTTAAGGTTTTTGAGACATTTTTCTTCCTTTGAAAATTTTGGGGGATAAAATTCTCTTAAGGGAGGAGAATGTAACAAATCGAAATTTCTAACATTTCAAATAAGAATATTTAATTTATTTAAATATTCGGATTTGTTTCAAATTTAATACATAGTAGGAAATTAAATTTTTAATATGATGACTCGATTTTTATTGACGTATTTTAAATTTATTTAAATATTCAGATTTGTTTCAAATTTATTACATAGTAGGAAATTTAATTTTTAATATGACGACTCGATTTTTATTGACGCGGTTTTAATTTATTTTGTTGGATTTTTCCATAATTTTTTTGGCAAGGCCATCAGGGTTAATATACCACTACCATTTTATTAAAAGCTTATAAAACAAAATTACAAGCAGCTAATAAGGAAAACAAGGAAAGAACAAAGAAGGAAGGGAGAAAATAAAAACACAAAACAAACAAAGGGAAATCAGGGCAGAAACCACTTCAACTTGCACTCCCCAGGGAAATAATACTGAGATAGGCACAAATCTTTGTGGATATGGCTAACAATGAGATGGTAGTGAGCCAATTTATTCTGACATTTTCCATTGAAGACACGATCATTTCTCTCCTTCCAAATGCCATCACCGAACACTTTCAAAATAAGTAGAAGCTCAAAAGATTTCACACATCTCTGCGTTGTTTCCTAATATATACTTTTCCACTCCCTATTGCTATCCCTGAATGGGTGCAAGAAGCCACCTTTATACTTGAGCTTTCTCCATAAGAACTGAACATAAGTGAATCTGAAAAAAGGTTTTAGATTGTCCTTAGGGAATAATCTGCAGTAAACATAAGTGGTATCCACCATAATTCCCTTAATGTATAGATTGCTTTTCATATGAATAGCATTCCTTAGAACATGCCATAGGAAGCAGTTACACTTTTTAGGTATGGAATTTGTCCAAACTCTCTTATACCATGCAAATTTCTAAAGCGCACCCGAGTCATCCAGAGCTTTGTATATAATAAAGGGGGAGTGTGGAAGATTATTTTTACCCCTTACATTGGTATTAGAATCAGAAAATACATATCTACGATGGGCGTATAGATTCCATAACCGACTGACCTTTCTGTTGGAGGAACTAGGAAGGAATATATGACCATTTCTTATATAATCGACCACTTTAGCTTGTATCGAGATACCCATTTGCATTATATCCTCATAGTCCAGCCTATTACATAGAATGACACCCTTATCAACCCAGGGGACCTTCCAAAACATAGTAGGACTATCTTGGGCCACTTTAAGGGTAATATGAGGCAGAAGAGTGTGTCGAATTTTCAGAACAGCTTTCTAGACCCAACTGGATGCTAGACTTGGTTGACAGACTAGAAGCCTTCATTTTTGAGGTGATATTTTCTAGCCCAAGCAACCCAAATAGACGAGGAATTGTTGATGAAACCATCAAGGAGCTTAGAGAAAGCTGCACTGTTCCATATTGCCAGATTTTTAATGTGTAAACCACCATATTCTTTTGGCTTCTCCAGCCTGGCAAAGGTAGTAGGTGCGAGCTTCTTCCACAGGATGTTGCTAGTCCCGAGGAAGTTATTTTACTGCTTTTCGAATCATACCTATCAGTTTAGCAGATAAAGGAAGTCCCTGGCCCAGTATCCATTCATACAAAAAATGACAGAATTTATAATTGTGAGTTTGCCTGCATGACTAAGGAATTTGTAATGCCATCTGTTAAGAGTGGATGTAACCTTTTCAAATAAAAGGGAGCACTGTGAAGTGGTAATAGATTTAGAGGCCAGGGAAACTCCTAGGCAAGACATATCATTTTAAAGTGGCGACATATTTATAATTTGTAAACATTTTGCACCTCAGTAGCGTTGAGGCCTGTCAGCAGAATGCGAGATTTTGCAGGGTTAATGTGAAGCCCAGAAAATAAAGAAAATTTCTTCAAGGATAACATGATGGATTGAAGAGAATTGTTGGTTGGTTTAGTAAATGCGATAAGGCATCTGCGAAAGCCAAAGTCGTGATGAGGATATCTGCACTTCGGATGGAGGCAAAATCGTTTTAAAGAAACTCTATAATTTAATTCCTACATCAAAATCTCCATAACTATAATGAAAGATAAGGAGACAACAAATCTCCTGATGCAGCCCTCTAACACCTTTAAAGTAGCCCACAGAATAAGAATTGACGAGAATGGAGCAGGAGGCAGTGGAAATGCATTCAAATATAAGATCAGAGAAATGATCAGGGAACTGCATAGCTTTCATAGTAGAGATCAGGCAGTCCAGCTAATAGAGTCAAATGCTTTCATTAGGTCAATTTTAAGAATAGCTCGCAGTGAGGCATTGGATGAAGAGTATGAGTTAAAAAGTTCGTGAGCTAGCATAACATTGTTAAGAATGTTCCTATTCGGCAAAAATGCAGATTGGTTGGATGAAATGACCATGGCTAGAACCTGTTTCAGTCTCAAAGCAAGTATTTTTGAAACGACTTTATAAATGATGTTGCAATGGGATATAAGTCTGAACTGGGAAACATGAGCAGATGATGGAACTTTGGGGATCAATGCTAAATTTGTGGAGTTAATGGACTTAAGTAGTTTTCTTTGGAGAAGAAATTGTGCATAGCCAACAGCACATCCTTATGAATTACGTGCCAGAAATGAGTGTAGAATCTAGCACTGAATCCATCAGGGCGACCATAAGCCTCCTTTCTGATTCTAATAATAGTATTTCTTATCTCATCATTTGAAACAATAGAGGTCAGGGTATCTTGGTGGTTGGAGTTGAGTTGAGGCATGGGAAGAGAGGAAAGGAAGTCAATACTGAATTGAGATGGGTAATTGCTACGAAGCAATGAGATGTAGTAGTCGAGGAACACAACATCAATTCCATCTGGAGTGGTTTGGGAGCAGCTATTCTGGTCTTCAATCATGGAAATGGTGGATCTGGATTTTTTAATTTTCAGAGAAGCGTGGAAGAATTTCAAGTTCCCTATCTCCATCATTGAACGATTTTCCTCTGGACTTTTGTTTGATCGTGTTCTGTTCTAAGGCAAGAGCTTCAGAAAGATGTCAGCTGGGGTTGCATTCAACAAAATAGAGGGTTGGTTCAGGATTACCATTCAAGATTTGAGTCTGAACCTTAACAAGCTTGTCTTTGATGGAAGAGGAAAGTTTAGATCCCTAGCCAAATCTAGCAGCTGCCCATCTTTTGAGAGTGTACTTAGTGTTTTTAAGCTTCCGTTGAAGCCGAAGCATAGGGTTGCCAAGTACTTTCATGTCCCATCCCTTTTTTACCATCTGTAGATAATCATTTTCATTAGGGCATCTCCAGTGGATTACGGGCTGAATATTCAGTTCAGCCCGTAATCTGGGTTGGGGCCCCAGTGGCCAAGCGCCTATTTAATGGGCGCCTGGCCTCAGGCGCCCATTTAATGGGCGCTTGACAATCAGGCGCCCATTTTATGGGCGCCTGAACTAAGGCGCTCATAAAATGGGCACCGCCTCCCCTCCCCCTCACTTCTCACTCAATTTTTTTCCTTTAATTTTTTTTAAATTAAAAAAATTTAAACGAAATGCCGCCGCGTCCAACCAAAATCGTCTGAAGAACGGTTCACAGACATCCAACGGAGCAAGCTGGACCATTACATGTTCCGCCACCACTTGGAGTTTCACCAGACGATGTACGTGTTCTACATGAGCTGCCAAATGGTTATCGGCATAGAGCCGAAACCGCTTTGACGACCATACAGGTATAAATTGTAAATTACTATAACTTGTTATTTTAATATGTACATTACATACTCATATTAAATAACCCTTACTGTATCAAGAATTGTTAATTCATAAATTAGCTATAGGACCATTACATTCACCGTCAGGGTAGTTGAGCTAAGTGCATTACCCAGACCATCTTCCCGGTCCTATTATTGAGAGGCTACAGGCTAGTCCTTTTGATCTATTTTTGTCGATTAGACCTGTTCAGTCCTTTGATCGACCTCTCATTCAGGCATTAGCTGAGAGGTGGTGACCCACCACGCATACGTTTCACTTTTCAGATTTGAGCTTGGTATCACCCAGTTGATTTCTACATGTTTACTGGGATTGAGATTGGACGACATGGTCTTCGACCTTTTCCATTTGATGATTTATACGAGTCGTCCAATTTGTTTACCCTTTTTTTACCATGATAGATGTTACCTGCGTAACTAGTGGTTCTGCTAAGTTGACTTACTTGCAGTAGTATATCACCAGTTATATAGCTAGAGCCGATATGATGGATGCAGTTACTAGAGCATTTTTGTCGTACATGTTTGGTTCGACCTTTTTTTCGAACCAAAAAGGTACGGTTAGATTAGGCTATTTAGCATCTCTTACCAGATTAGACCAGCTACATACTATTGACTGGGGCACAGCAATATTAGGCACCCTATATACCGCTCTAGATTCATTTGTACTTGGTGATGTCAGGCAGATGTATGTTTTTTGGTATATGTTGCCGTTATGGTACTACGAGTACACGACAAACATGCATCCCCGCATTCAGGACACGGCTAGTCAGGCTGCTGAGCATTACTTCCCTAGGATGAGACGATGGGAGACTATGCACTACGTACATCATGTCCTCTTAGGTGTACGACATGACTTGATGGAGGCTAGGTCACAGCTTGATATGCGTAGTCGAGATAACATCATTCGGACTCCTTGGGCCTCACATTGGACTCATCTAGCAGATGCAGGTCTTCTGGTAGACGACCATCCCTTGATAGTTGCGTATTCACTATCTAGACGTAGAGTTGCTTTGCATACACCTGCATTTATGCCTATGTGGTATTTGGGAGAGAGATGTGCTTATCAGATTACGGGTGATCGTCGTATACCATATGATCCTTTATCTTGTGAGGATATGTTTGGTAGACATAGGGTGATCGGCGATCGGTACTTAGATGCTCTACGACAGGCTGGATGGGTGGATAGTAGTACTTTCTTCATCGATGGGGATTACGATGCTTTTTGAGCTAGAGTAGCACCCCGTAGATTCATCGTACCAGATTATGTTCGTGGGGTCAACTCTGATCATATAGGACCTCATCTGGCAGCCGGTAGAGTTCAGGTACCGTAGGTTTCATTTGACCCGATTCCGCCACAGTTCTCCCAGACTCCCATGCAGTTGGAGCCTGATACTACATTTAGAGCATATAACGTGACAGGTACTTTGATTGAGCAGCCTTTAGTCTTTCCAGATCACCCCGACTATCTTGGTGTGCCTTCAGTTGGGTTATATCCTCCGTATGAGGTATATTTATTGTTTATTGTCATTTTTACTTTATTTTCTGCTTGGTTTCTTACTATGTCAAATATCATATTTATGTAGTATGCTGCTAGATTGGACCAGGACAGAGTTTCACTTGGTGTATTTCACGATATGACTCTTGCACATACACACACCATGCATGATATGTACATGCAGCATACACAGATGCTAGAGGCCCAGATTGACCGGCTATCAGCTAGACTTGCTGTATATGAGCCTTTCGGATCATAAGGCGGAGGTGATGCTGGTCCATGTGGGTATGATGCTGGTGGTTTAGATGAGGACGAGGGGGATGATGAGGACGAGGGGGATGATGGTGATGGGGATGACGACGATGGAGATGATGATGGTGGTGATAGCGATGATGATGGTGATGGAGATGACGACGACGACGATGACGATGACGGAGATGATGGTGATGGTGATGATGCTGATGACGACGATGTTGCATCCCTTTAGCTTTATAACTTTTAGTTTATGCGTAGTAGATGTTTTATTATATGTTGCAGTTCCTATAGCTTATGTACTTATGTCATTGTTTGAGTATACAGTGTATTCTTTATGTTTATATACTTTCACTTTCTTGGATTTTGGATTATAATGCTCGAGTATACTGTGAATTCTATATGTCTATGTATACTGTGAATTATACATGTTGGTGTATAATGTGAATTGTATATATCTGTTTAACTATGAATTATATATGTTGGTGTACAATGTGAATTCTATATGTTTGTGTATACTTATAAGCACTAGCTAGTTACATATAAACATACAAAAAAACCAATAGTGGCAGTAGATAGAAAACTTATAAAAACCTACCCGTGACATAAAAAAACTACTAGTGAGGCACACGAACATAGTACACTGATAAAAATGACACAGTAATAATAGACCACAAATATGAAGAAACTAGACGTGACGATTAAACTGCAACTCCTGTATAGAAAGTCTAAGACGTCTTATCTCCTGTTCTAGTTCGTTTGCATAGGTTATGCCCCTTGGACATAAAGGACATCCAACCATTCTGCGTCATTGCAACCATTTGGCCATAATTGACATATTTGATTCGATGACCAATATTTTCTCCATCCGCACGTACTACAACTTCAACTTCATACCCGCACTGACAACAAACTAGGTGCGATTCAACTTCTTGCTCAGTGGGAGGTTGAACTACTTGATCCTGGTTCTCAGGTTGCTCATATGCCATACGACATGTTGTTCGTATGGCGGTTCAACCACTTCCTGAAGTCTCAGCTGCTCAAGGTTTTGAAACTGACCACGGACATCGTCATAGTGTTGTTCTTAATAATCGATAAGCCAATCCTCATCAGTATGTGGACTTTCCGTAGGCACGTAACCTGCATCTGAATCGATAGAAGAAGGCCAAGAAGACATTGCGTTGAAGAATTTATTATTGTGAGTGAGGAAGAAGCTGATTATGATTGATGAATAAGTAAGCCAGAAAGAGAATATATAAACAAAGATTACACTTGTGCTACCACTACTTTTTGATCTGACAACATACAATACACAAGGGCATATATAAACAAACATTACACATAGGCATTAGCTTTGACAACAACAACAGCATTATCATTTGAAAAGAAAATTCAGAAAGCTCTCGACACATTAACGAACGTTACATAACCAACTAGCAATACTGTTATCTTAAGGCCATCCAAATCTTTCTAGCCAGTTTTGACGTATGAAGTACGCATCATGGGCTAAGAAGGGCATGCGATATTTTAAATTGTATCGACCGTTATACGTCGAACATGTAATCTCAAACACATTTTCCAATATTACCTCATTAATAATCTTTGTATAACGCGTGCATGCCCTAGTAAAGTTTCTGTATGCAGTCCTGACCTCTTGAGCCGTACGTCTAACTTGAGAGCCCACGTCGTTGTTAAAGAGTTCAGCCAGGGTGTCCTAAAAATTAATTACCATTGACTCCTGATTATCGCACATCCCATGAGTTTGAATGTAGTACTGCATAAGCAACTTCAATTCATGAGACGTAAATGTCATGTTGGACAATGTAGTTTGAATAATGTTAGGTTTTAAAATGATTTAAACATATCATGATTTGTGAATTTATATAATGGATGTTCCTTCTTTCCTCTCAACAAAGCAGAGAATCTTGACCGAAAAATGAACGTGGCTACAGTACATGGTTTGACCACACACTGACGCATCTTCTCTCCACTCAATAAAGTAGAGAATCTTGACCGGCAAATGAACGTGGCTACAGTACTTGATTTGACCACACACTGATCAACCTTCTCTTCACTCATCATAGCATAAATTCTTGACCGGCAAATAAACGTGGCTACGGTACATGATTTGACCGCACACTAACCCCCTTTCTCTCCACTCAACATAGCAGATATTCTTGATCGACAAATGAATGTGGGTACAGTACGTGATTTGACCAAATACTGACCCTCCTTCTCTCCACTCAACAAAGCAAAGATTCTTGACCGGCAAATTAACGTGGCTACAGTACGTGATGGTGACCGCAAACCGACCCCCCTTCTCTCCACTCAAGAATTAGTCATATATGTATAACCATATGGATGTCATACTTTTTCACCACAATTTAGTCTAACAAAACATTCAAATATCAAACAACTATCCTTAAATATCAAACAATGTCTGGAAGTTTACTAAAAGCTATATTGATATGCGACAGTGACTCGGAAGAAGAAGCGTACGCGTTAGCGCATTAATAAGAGGAGGAGGAACTGATGGAGATATACCGTGAAGCATACAGATCAACTTCTGGAAAAACATGGTGGTTCCGTCGTGGGTCGGAAATATATCAACCGTAACCAGCAGGCATTTCAAAAAACAGTTATGCAAGATTACCTTGCCCGTGATCCAACTTACGGTCCAGATATGTTTAGACGATGATTCAGAATGAGTCGTCCATTATTTATAAGAATTCTTGAAAGTATTCAGCAGAATAATTATTATTTTGTTTTGAAGAGGGACGCTGCAGAAATAACAAGGTTTGAGTGGCCATCAAAAGATGACCGCAGCTTTGAGGATGTTAGCATACGGTACACCCGCCGATGCCCTTGACGACGCATATCGTATTGCAGAGAGTACAGCATTGGAAAACCTAGATCACTTATGCCAGTCAGTTGTTGACATTTATGGGACGGAATATCTTCGTTCTCCAAACGAGGCAGATGTAACGTGCTTGTGTAAAATGCATGAAAGAAAGGGCTGGCCTGGAATGCTTGGAAGTCTAGATTGTATGCATTGGGAGTGGAAGAACTGTCCAAAAAATTTCATGGAGCATATAACGGCAAAGAAAAAAAAACAACTATCATCTTAGAAGAAGTTGCCCTCATGATTTGTGGATTTGGCATGCTTTCTTTGGAATGCCAGGTTCTCTTAATGACTTATACGTTGTCGAACGATCTCATTTGTTTAATGATTTGGCGCAAGGTAAGTCAACTCCCGTATCATTTACTCTTGGTCATAACACATATGAGCATGGATACTATTTAAGAGATGGAATTTATCCCAAATGGAGTACGATTGTAAAGACATTTGCAAACCCAATGACGGCAAAACAGAAACAATTTGCTGTAATGCATGAAGGACAAAGGAAGGACGTAGAAAGGGCGTTTGGGGTCCTTCAAGCTAGGTTTGCAATGGTCAGCAATCCATGTAGATTATGAAAGAGATCAAAAATGGCTACAATTATGTTCTGTTGTATAATTCTGCATAACATGATCATCGAAGATGAACGCAGTATGGATTATCCTGATTTCGAATATGAGGGGGCAAGACAACCCCCCGAGTTGTTTCGCACAGCCACGTTACGAAATGAAGGACAATACGCAATTCATGATGATCAACATGAAGTATATCGTAATGCAGCTATTCACAATAGACTCCAAAGGGATTTAATGGAGCATATTTGGAATTCTCATGGAAATCAGTAGTTGGGGATGGTGGATCTTTGTTTAACTACATATGTTTGCCTTTTTTATTTCTATAACGAAGTGTAGAATGCTTCAATTTTTATGTTTGTAATATCATTTATATTTGATGAAGTAAATCTATATTGATATCTACATAATGCATTGAAAAAATGATATACCACTGAATATTGTAAAACTGAAAATAACACTTGATTGCAAATATGAACTAAAGGTACATGGATATTTAAACTGCAATAACTAAAAATATCACATTAATACGTCAACTACATATGTTTTGTTCCAGATCAACTCTCAACAATGCGTTGTTTTTACTCCATCCAATATTGCATTGTAATTGGGTCCATTCCGGTGACATCTTTTTCCATTACTAAGGTCTCTTGGCGTTGCCGCTCTAGCTCAAAGCGGCCCTTCTCAATCTCAGTCAATGCTTTTAACACGGCAAGCTTTTCTGCACTTCCTTTTTGACGTTTTGCATTTTCTCTTGTATGTTTTTCATGCATTAGGGATAAATGAGAATTGATTTGAGATTGAACAGCAATTTTCTTCGTAGCTGCTTGTTGCCCCATCGGTCTAGCATCTTCATCAAATGCGGGTACTACTTCTTCGTCTTCGTTATCTGGGCATACATTTGAGTCCATATGAGAAGAATTGCCTGGGCTAGAATTGTAATTAGATCTACTTGTTTTTTTCTTCCCCTTTGACTTCGTCTAGACATCTCTTAAGCTTTTTGCGGTGTTTGAGCTCCATTTTTGTTGATTAACAAGCAAGTCATAGCAGTTTGCAAACTGATAGTAGTGGGGTTTCTTTATACCATTTTCTCTTGGAAATAATTTCAAGAATTAATCGTTCGCCATTCTCTTCTACAAAAACAGAAACACAAAATCATATATTAACAAAGTGATTAGAAATGAATGTAAATTAAAAATCATATTTTACAAAACGCAACCAATTCAGCTTCGTCACCCATTCCACTTGGATTTGCTGTTCTTATTTTGTGGATCTGCGACTCGTAGAATTGTGTGTCGATTAATCTTCCCAAAACGACCCGTGATTGCAGACATTGACCTCATATTTTCAACATGTTTTTTATTGTACGCAGTCATGACTTTTGCCTAAAACGCCTCTCCACTTTGGTCGTTCCCCTTTACCGAGTCGTTAGAAAAATGACAATAAATATAACACAAATCCTTATCTTCATCGCCAGATCATGGAGCAGAAGAATGGAACGATAGAGGGGGGCGGTTTGGGGATGAACATTTTGAAAGGGTTGAGAATCTAAATCCCAGCTATCCATATTCATCTGTAACGACCCGTATTTTACGTGTCGATAAAACGTAGAATTTGCAGGTCGATAGTGTTGTTTGTGTGGCCTCTAGCTTGAGTTGTTTAGGAGTTGACCCGAGTGCAAGTGATGAGTCGTGACCGACTCATAGATAAGTCGTAGACGACTTAAGGGGATGGACCGAGTTAAGGGATAGAACGGCATAGTAGTTGCCGACTTAAGAAGAGAGGCGAAATAGGGGTCAAGTGATGAGTCGTGGCCGACTCATAGAGGGCCGACTCATAGGATAGGTCGTAGGTAGGGGTGAGCGACCTAAGGAGCTAACGGGTTAGGATGTTAATGTATTGAGAGTTAGGTCGGTTGAGCGACCTAGGATAGAGGAACGACCTAAGAAAGTGACCGACCTAGTGGAGAGCGACCTAAGAGGGGGTAGCGACCTAAAGGTTAGGCGACTTAGAGATGGACCGACCCAGGAAAGTAGCCGACTTAGGGTTTAGAGAGGCATGCTTGAGTCGTTGGTAGATGAGTCGTTAGGTCGCTAGCGCGACCTAAAGGAAATAGGTTGAGTCGTGAGTCGGCTATGTTGTTAGGTCGTAGCATGATAGGTCGGCAACGACCTAAGTTAGGTCGGAGGCTTTTGTATTGTGTGTTTGTTAGATCGTTGGGGACATTGGTCGGCAGGGGTTTAAGTCGGCAGGGTGTTGTCTCGTGAAGTTGTTGAGTCGTGTGAATGGCTTGTGTTAGGTCGGCAAGGAGTTGAGTCGGCAGGGTCTTAGGTCGTAGGTTGGCATGCTAGTTAAGTCGTCATGCGACCTAGGACTTAGGAAATGCGGCAGTGCGTTGAGTCGTTAGGTCGGCCTGTGTTTTAGGTCGCGTCTGGGTTAAGTCGTAAGTCGGCCTTGGTTGTATGTTGTGTTGGTTAGGTCGTAGGTCGTAGGGGCTGATGAGTCGGCAACGACTCATAGTTAGGTCGGGGACGACCTAAGGGGCGACGACCTAAGGGGTTTCCAGCCTATAAATAGAGGGGTTTGGCTCACTTTTTGGCACCGGTTTTTGAAGCGACGAAGTGCTGCCATTTTGAAGACTCGACTACAACATTTCTTCATCTTCTTTTCTCCATTCCAATCAAGTGTTAGCATCCATCCAAGATCGAAGATCGGGATCGAAGATTCAAGTGTCCAAGTTGAAGATCTTCATCCAACAAAGCTAGATTTCATCGTTTTAAGCGAGGTTTCTCCGGATCAAGCTCAAGTCCTTGCTGTCCAGATCTGTAGTTGATTCATTTTAGGTTGTTTTGGTGATTTGGTGAGTGGTAGTTATCTCTCACACGGACCCAAAGGAGTGTAGTGGATTGGTGATATGTTTATGTGTTAAAGTTAGCGTTTTCTCGCATTTTCCTTAAGTCTGCATGTAGATCCATCATATTTGAAGATGTTTATCTATGAAAGTTATTTATCAAGTATTAGAGACAAAACCCATGTTTTAGATTTGATAGATCTATGCTAAAAACCATGATTTCACGTATGTTGGACTTTTGCTCACTTAATTACGAAATTGCCATTATAATTGATATTGCTTAATAGATCTTGTTTGAATGGTTGAATGTTTGAATGTATGTTAGATTTGATTGCT
This sequence comes from Allium cepa, assembly GCA_030765085.1. Lineage (NCBI taxonomy): Eukaryota > Viridiplantae > Streptophyta > Magnoliopsida > Asparagales > Amaryllidaceae > Allium > Allium cepa. The sequence goes on from CM060934.1 coordinate 1,002,023,730, forward strand.
CCAAGTTAGCTTGTAGTTGATTTGGAACAAGATGGTTGAAGATGATTCAAAAGCTAAGTGGAAAGGCTCTTGAATGGTGAAAGCTGCCAATGGCATATGAAGCGGATGTGGAAGCTCATATGGATGGATTCGAGGATGTGGGATCTTGCCATGATGCGAGAAGGCAAAGCATGGTTGAGTTGGGACTTTGCGATGATATGATGAGGCAAGGCTTGTGTTGAGATGGGACGGGTCATGATGACGTTCCAAGTTGAGAGACTTTGCTATGATGTGATGAGGCAAGACATATGTTGTGATGGGACGGGTCACGAAGACGTTCCAAGCACGGGTCATGACGACGTGCAAAGTTATAACTCGGTGATGCGGTCCGGGTTGGGGTGGATAATGGTTAGCTTGAGAGGCGCTTGAGCTAGTATGGAAGTAGTCGTCGAGGAGGATGACTAGGAGGCTAAGATCTCATCGTTGTTGAAGGTTCTAGCATACTCAAAGCAAGGGTACGTTGGAACGGGTCACGATGACGTTCCAGGCACGGGTCATGATGACGTGCTAGTACTCTGGGCTGATGCGTTTGGCTTAGGCACGGGTCACGATGACGTGCGGAGTTATGGCTAAACCGGGGTTACCATTAGCCCTTGACAGGCGGTCATTCAACTAACGGTGAAATCAAGGCAATGATAACAGTGATAGCCAGAGTCATGGATGTTTGGATGTTTGGTTGTATCATCATTCGGCTTCAAGAGCGGTGTTTTCTGGGTGCTTATCTGATCTTGGTTTAGGCCTTGGGGGTTTGTATTTGGAAAACATCGTCCTTGACTCGAGTGATTATTGCTTTACCTTACTTATCTGCTATGTTATGCTTACTTCTCCTTAGTGTGTGTCTGGGGGCTATCACTGTAGAAAGAGGTGGAGTGGGATGGTTTGGTTCCTATTCCTTTTATCCCTTATGCTCTTTGGTATGTTTGATTGTTAATTTACTGCTCACTAAGACTTTGTCTGACTCAAGGTTTTATGTCTCCTCTTATTACCTTGGGCTGTTCATCCATGTTGGGATGGGCAGACTAGGTAGCAGGTGACAGGTGCTGTGCTAGGAGTTCTACGATGAAGATGACGAAGACGAGCAGGAGGTTTTGCATATTAGTTTTCTTACTATATGTACTGGGTATCCGCTGCTGTATTTGGTTGAGTGATTTGTAGTGAGGCTTTCATGTATGGATTTGAGTAGATGATTGTATGAAACTACTGTGATGCTTATATGATGATGTTCTGTTCTATGGAGCTTCACTATATTATATTTCTCTATTGTATTTTATCCATGCGCTGTGAGTTGCGATAGAGATTCTTCTGTTTTGTTTTACCCTGACTATCGTCCATGGCTGCCTGGCACACCTTTTAGCGCATTGTTTCCTTCATTTGGTGCGGGAGTCATGGGCGGTCGTCACATTTGGTATCAGAGCTTTGGTTAATCGATTTCAGCCAACGCTCGCTGACGTAACTACGTATGAGAGACGTAATTGTATTTTGATGGATGATTACTATATATAATATAGTAGCCTAGAAGGATTTGAACTCCTTATGCGGTTGTTTCTTAAGGTGTTCTAATCATTCTTATTACAGATACTAAGGATGAGTCGAAGTGAGAGACAAGCTGCGAGGGGTAGCCGTGATGCTAGGGAAGCTGTTGATTATGCTCCTATGTTTGAGGCCATGATGACTTCAATCATGAGGAGAATACCAGCTTCAGGATCATCTGTGGATGTGGGAGTTCAAGTCCAAGCTCCGAGACCGGTGGATTTTGCCAAGCTTTGCAAGGATTATACTTCTCTTGGAGGAAAAGTTTTCTTGGGGACGGAGTCGACTATTGAGGTGCAGAGATGGATTGATGCTTGCAAAAGAATCTTTGGTGACTTAGGGATTGAAGATGCAACTAAGAGGAAGCTTGCATCGAGACAGCTTCAGGGAAGAGCTGCTGATTGGTGGAATTCTATCACCATCGATACTCCAGAAGAAGAGATTACTTGGGAGCAATTCCAAGTTAGATTTGGAGCTAAGTTCATCTCTACTTCTCAGAAATCTGTCTTGTTTAAGAAGTTTGTAGAGCTCAAGCAAGGGGGGAGACCTGTTCTTGAGTATATTTCTGAGTTTGAAGCCTTATCTAAGTATGCCAGATCGTATATTGATTCTCCCTATCAGAAGAATGAGAAGTTTGTGACTGGTCTGGATGCTTATCTTGGGAGGCAGTTAGTGGATCATTTGGACGATCCATTTGAGAAGCTTGTGGAGAAAGCCCTTAGGCATGAGAGTTTGTTTCCTAAGGAAAGTTCTGTTGTTGCTGTAACCAGGGAAGGATCTAAACCACACCAGAATGGCAATAAGAGGAGGAAGCAGCAGCAACAGAAGGGTAAGGATGGCCAGAAGAAGCCGAAGAGCGAAATGACTTGCTATAACTGCCAGCAGAAGGGCCATCTTTACAAAGATTGTAAGAATCCCAAAGTGCTGGGAAAGTGTTACAACTGTGATAAGCTGGGACATATCAAGAAGGATTGTCCAGAACCGAGGAAAGATAGGCAGGTTGTGCAAGCCTATGCTTTGGGGGCTGTTCCATCGTCTTCAAAAGCTCCGACTGCTGAAGAAAAGGGGAAGAGTGTGGTGGTTCAAGGTACTCTTTCTATTTGTGGTGTTCCAGTTAGAGTGTTGTTTGATACTGGAGCGTCGCATTCTTTTGTTTGTGATGAGTTGGTATGCCGGTTAGGTATGAAACCGGATATTGTTGATAGGCCATTGGTTGTGACTAATCCGGTTGGGGGTTCGTCATGTTTGTGTATGATATGCCGTGGTCTAGTTGTGTCGAGTCATGATTGCTCGTTTGTTTGTGATTGCTTTGTTCTGAACTTTGCGGGGTTCGGAATTATTTTGGGTATGGACTGGCTTAGGAAGTATGCGGCTAGGATTGATTGTGAGAGGCTTGAGGTGACAGTCGGGAATGTGGAAGGGCGAAAGGTTGTGATACGATGTAAGCATGAAGAAGGCGTCTTCATGAGCTTCATGTATTCGCTAGTTGTTCCACGGGATGGACTGTCATCGGTGCCTATTGTGAATGAGTTTGAGAATGTCTTTGAGGAAGTCAAAGGGTTGCCGCCGCATAGGGAGATCGAGTTTCGTATCGATCTAGTTGAGGGAGCCAGACCTGTTGTGATGCCTCTTAGGCGGATGGCACCGAGGGAGCAGCAAGAGCTGAAGGTGCAAGTTGATGACCTTTTTCAGAAAGGATTCATTCGGAGAAGTGTGTCCGAATGGGGTGCGCCAGTTGTGTTCGCAACCAAAGCGGATGGATCGTTGAGGTTGTGTGTGGATTATCGTGAGCTGAATAAGGTGACTAAGAAGAACAAGTATCCATTGCCGAGAATAGATGACTTGTTTGATCAGCTTCACGAGGCTAAGGTGTTTTCTCAGATGGATTTGGCAACGGGATTTCACCAGTTGAGAGTGGCGAAGGATAGTGTGCCGAAGACTGCTTTCAGGACACCATCCGGGTTTTATGAGTGGCTGGTAATGCCGTTTGGATTGACTAACGCGCCAGCATATTTTGTGGATCTTATGAATAGAGTGTTCAGAGATCAGTTGAATAAGTTCGTGCTTGTGTTCGTGGATGATATTCTGATTTATTCCAGAACTGAGGGAGAGCACAAGACGCACTTGAGGATTGTTTTGGGGATCTTGCGGAAACATCAGCTGAAGGCTAAGTTTTCGAAGTGTCACTTCTGGAAGAGTGAAGTGAGGTTCTTAGGCCATGTTATTTCTGGAAATGGAATAGCGGTTGATCCCGCTAAGGTGGCAGTGATCCAGGATTGGGTTAGACCTAAGAATGCATCTGATGTGAGAAGTTTTCTTGGATTAGCAGGATATTATCGTCGGTTTATCAAAGACTTTTCCAAGATAGCTGCACCGTTAACAGGATTGACAAAGAAGAACCAGGTGTTCAGATGGGATGATAAGTGTGAGCAAGCTTTTGTAATCCTGAAAGAGCGATTGACGAGTGCTCCTGTTTTGACTATTCCAAGTGGGAATGATGAGATGGTGGTTTACACCGATGCATGTGGCACTGGACTAGGAGCGGTGCTAATGCAGAAGCATAAAGTTGTTGCGTATGCTAGTCGACAACTAAAGCCGCATGAAAGGAATTATCCGACTCATGATTTGGAGTTAGCGGCGATTGTGTTTGCTTTGAAGATGTGGAGACACTATCTATTGGGAGTTAGATTCGAGCTGTTTACAGATCATAAGTCGTTGAAGTATCTGTTTTCCCAAAAGGATTTGAATCTTCGACAGCAAAGGTGGCTAGAGTTCTTAGCATCGTATGATTTTGGTATAGCCTATACTCCAGGGAAAGGTAACGCAGTGGCTGATGCGTTAAGTCGAAGACATGCAGGATTGGGAGCCATGTTTTCGGAATGGAAGAGTCTTGAGTATTTGGCTGGATTTGATTTCAGGCCTAGATGCGAATTGGAACCTGAGATGTTGGCAAACTTATCAATAAGGCCTACTCTTGTGGAAAGAATTGGCGAGGGTCAAAAGCAAGACGATAAGCTTGTCAAGGTTATCCGAGATTTGGAATCTGGATTGGACCCAGAGAAGAATAAAGGATTTGAAGTCGATCGAGAGGGTTGGCTTCGAAAGCAAGGGCGACTAGTTGTTCCCGATGTAGATGGATTGAGAGATGAAGTTCTGAGGGAGAGTCATCACTCGAAGTTGACAATTCATCCAGGTGGAAATAAGATGTATCGGGATATGAAGAGAACCTACTACTGGGAAGGTATGAAGAAGGATGTTGGAAATTTTATTTCCAAGTGTATGAATTGCCAGTTGGTGAAAGCTGAGCAGAAGAAGCCCAGTGGATTGCTTCAGCCATTGGAGGTTCCTACATGGAAGTGGGAGCAAGTGTCGATGGACTTTATCGATGGTCTACCTAGGACAAGAGCAGGGAATGAAGGGATTTGGGTCATAGTAGATCGTTTGACCAAGAGTGCAAGGTTCATTCCTGTTCGATCGACTAGGACTGCATCGAAGCTGGCTGAGCTTTATGTGAAGTGGATAGTTCGATTCCATGGTGTTCCGAAGAGTATAGTGAGCGATCGAGATCCATTGTTCACCAGTAGATTTTGGAAGAGCTTCCAGGAAGTTTTGGGAACTGAGTTGTGTTTGAGTACAGCTTATCACCCTCAAACAGATGGTCAGACTGAGAGAGTCAACCGAGTTTTGGAAGATCTTCTTAGAGCATGTGTTTTGGACTTCGGAGGATCATGGGAAGATCACCTTCATTTGGTGGAGTTTGCTTATAATAACAGTTATCAGTCGAGTATTGGTATGGCACCATATGAGGCATTATATGGAAGACCGTGTAACTCTCCGACATGTTGGTTGGAAACTGGAGAAAAGCTGATACTTGGGCCAGAGATGATTCGACAGACTTCGGATTGTATAGAGATCATTCGACAAAGAATGAAGGCAGCCCAGGATCGTCAGAAAAGTTATGCAGATAATCGTCGGAAGGATTTGGAATTCGACGTGGGTGATATGGTTTTTGTGAAGATTTCTCCATTGAAGAATGTTATAAGATTCGGGAACAAAGGAAAGTTAACTCCAAGATTCGTTGGACCATTCCCGATTATCGAGCGAATTGGAAAGCTCGCTTATAGATTGGAGTTACCGGAAAAGATGGCGGGTGTGCACAATGTTTTTCATGTATCTTGTCTACGGAAGTATATGCACGACCCAACTACGGTGGTTTCTGCTGATAGCTGTGAAGACTTAGAGGTTGATCCTGTTGTTTCGAGACCTCGTAAGCCGCTTCGTATTGTTGAAACCGATACGAAACAGCTTAGGAGGAAGACGATTACGTTGCTCAAGGTACAATGGAGTGATGATGTTAACGACTGTACATGGGAGGAGGAAGAGAGGATGAAGGCAGCTCATCCCGGACTCTTCGAGGTATGGCCCTAAAGTGTCGTGACATCTCATGAATTTGTAGCTTGTTCTGAGTCTTAGAATTCTGCATGCTAGGCTAGAATTGGATGCATGGTTTGTTGATTGCTATGGATGGTAGGCATGCGGAATAATTTTGATTGCTGTTGTTTGCTTGGAATTTCGGGGGCGAAATTCCTAAGGGGGAGAGAATGTAACGACCCGTATTTTACGTGTCGATAAAACGTAGAATTTGCAGGTCGATAGTGTTGTTTGTGTGGCCTCTAGCTTGAGTTGTTTAGGAGTTGACCCGAGTGCAAGTGATGAGTCGTGACCGACTCATAGATAAGTCGTAGACGACTTAAGGGGATGGACCGAGTTAAGGGATAGAACGGCATAGTAGTTGCCGACTTAAGAAGAGAGGCGAAATAGGGGTCAAGTGATGAGTCGTGGCCGACTCATAGAGGGCCGACTCATAGGATAGGTCGTAGGTAGGGGTGAGCGACCTAAGGAGCTAACGGGTTAGGATGTTAATGTATTGAGAGTTAGGTCGGTTGAGCGACCTAGGATAGAGGAACGACCTAAGAAAGTGACCGACCTAGTGGAGAGCGACCTAAGAGGGGGTAGCGACCTAAAGGTTAGGCGACTTAGAGATGGACCGACCCAGGAAAGTAGCCGACTTAGGGTTTAGAGAGGCATGCTTGAGTCGTTGGTAGATGAGTCGTTAGGTCGCTAGCGCGACCTAAAGGAAATAGGTTGAGTCGTGAGTCGGCTATGTTGTTAGGTCGTAGCATGATAGGTCGGCAACGACCTAAGTTAGGTCGGAGGCTTTTGTATTGTGTGTTTGTTAGATCGTTGGGGACATTGGTCGGCAGGGGTTTAAGTCGGCAGGGTGTTGTCTCGTGAAGTTGTTGAGTCGTGTGAATGGCTTGTGTTAGGTCGGCAAGGAGTTGAGTCGGCAGGGTCTTAGGTCGTAGGTTGGCATGCTAGTTAAGTCGTCATGCGACCTAGGACTTAGGAAATGCGGCAGTGCGTTGAGTCGTTAGGTCGGCCTGTGTTTTAGGTCGCGTCTGGGTTAAGTCGTAAGTCGGCCTTGGTTGTATGTTGTGTTGGTTAGGTCGTAGGTCGTAGGGGCTGATGAGTCGGCAACGACTCATAGTTAGGTCGGGGACGACCTAAGGGGCGACGACCTAAGGGGTTTCCAGCCTATAAATAGAGGGGTTTGGCTCACTTTTTGGCACCGGTTTTTGAAGCGACGAAGTGCTGCCATTTTGAAGACTCGACTACAACATTTCTTCATCTTCTTTTCTCCATTCCAATCAAGTGTTAGCATCCATCCAAGATCGAAGATCGGGATCGAAGATTCAAGTGTCCAAGTTGAAGATCTTCATCCAACAAAGCTAGATTTCATCGTTTTAAGCGAGGTTTCTCCGGATCAAGCTCAAGTCCTTGCTGTCCAGATCTGTAGTTGATTCATTTTAGGTTGTTTTGGTGATTTGGTGAGTGGTAGTTATCTCTCACACGGACCCAAAGGAGTGTAGTGGATTGGTGATATGTTTATGTGTTAAAGTTAGCGTTTTCTCGCATTTTCCTTAAGTCTGCATGTAGATCCATCATATTTGAAGATGTTTATCTATGAAAGTTATTTATCAAGTATTAGAGACAAAACCCATGTTTTAGATTTGATAGATCTATGCTAAAAACCATGATTTCACGTATGTTGGACTTTTGCTCACTTAATTACGAAATTGCCATTATAATTGATATTGCTTAATAGATCTTGTTTGAATGGTTGAATGTTTGAATGTATGTTAGATTTGATTGCTCCAAGTTAGCTTGTAGTTGATTTGGAACAAGATGGTTGAAGATGATTCAAAAGCTAAGTGGAAAGGCTCTTGAATGGTGAAAGCTGCCAATGGCATATGAAGCGGATGTGGAAGCTCATATGGATGGATTCGAGGATGTGGGATCTTGCCATGATGCGAGAAGGCAAAGCATGGTTGAGTTGGGACTTTGCGATGATATGATGAGGCAAGGCTTGTGTTGAGATGGGACGGGTCATGATGACGTTCCAAGTTGAGAGACTTTGCTATGATGTGATGAGGCAAGACATATGTTGTGATGGGACGGGTCACGAAGACGTTCCAAGCACGGGTCATGACGACGTGCAAAGTTATAACTCGGTGATGCGGTCCGGGTTGGGGTGGATAATGGTTAGCTTGAGAGGCGCTTGAGCTAGTATGGAAGTAGTCGTCGAGGAGGATGACTAGGAGGCTAAGATCTCATCGTTGTTGAAGGTTCTAGCATACTCAAAGCAAGGGTACGTTGGAACGGGTCACGATGACGTTCCAGGCACGGGTCATGATGACGTGCTAGTACTCTGGGCTGATGCGTTTGGCTTAGGCACGGGTCACGATGACGTGCGGAGTTATGGCTAAACCGGGGTTACCATTAGCCCTTGACAGGCGGTCATTCAACTAACGGTGAAATCAAGGCAATGATAACAGTGATAGCCAGAGTCATGGATGTTTGGATGTTTGGTTGTATCATCATTCGGCTTCAAGAGCGGTGTTTTCTGGGTGCTTATCTGATCTTGGTTTAGGCCTTGGGGGTTTGTATTTGGAAAACATCGTCCTTGACTCGAGTGATTATTGCTTTACCTTACTTATCTGCTATGTTATGCTTACTTCTCCTTAGTGTGTGTCTGGGGGCTATCACTGTAGAAAGAGGTGGAGTGGGATGGTTTGGTTCCTATTCCTTTTATCCCTTATGCTCTTTGGTATGTTTGATTGTTAATTTACTGCTCACTAAGACTTTGTCTGACTCAAGGTTTTATGTCTCCTCTTATTACCTTGGGCTGTTCATCCATGTTGGGATGGGCAGACTAGGTAGCAGGTGACAGGTGCTGTGCTAGGAGTTCTACGATGAAGATGACGAAGACGAGCAGGAGGTTTTGCATATTAGTTTTCTTACTATATGTACTGGGTATCCGCTGCTGTATTTGGTTGAGTGATTTGTAGTGAGGCTTTCATGTATGGATTTGAGTAGATGATTGTATGAAACTACTGTGATGCTTATATGATGATGTTCTGTTCTATGGAGCTTCACTATATTATATTTCTCTATTGTATTTTATCCATGCGCTGTGAGTTGCGATAGAGATTCTTCTGTTTTGTTTTACCCTGACTATCGTCCATGGCTGCCTGGCACACCTTTTAGCGCATTGTTTCCTTCATTTGGTGCGGGAGTCATGGGCGGTCGTCACATCATCGCTTCGGTATATGATTGAAACGGATGAGACATAGTTTCAATATTAAGGAATTGAGAATAGAATTGTAATAGAAGAAGAGATGTGTGTATTACAATCTGAATATTATTCCGATATATGTAGTGAAATCATAAATATGACCGTTTATAGCCGTTGTAATTTTCAATATGACCGTTTATAGCCGTTGTAATTTTAAATATGACCGTTTTTAGCCGTTGGGGTCAAAATATGACTGTTTTTACCTGGTGGAATTCAAATGCAGGGGCCGGTTATAGCCGTTGGAAGACGGTGGGTCGGGAAGGGGAGGGGGGTTTGGGCGCCCATTTTATGGACGCCCAAGCCCAGTTCAGGATCCTGAATTCGATCCTGGACATTCAGCTTAATTTTTGCCTTTAATCGAACGATTGAAGATTTTTTTTGCCCAATTCAGCATTGAATTGCACCACTGGAGATGCCCTTAATCTAAGGGTCAAAAAGTTTAAAATTTGTTTTTTTTGTTAATGTCACTCTGCCCAAATCCCAAAATAAGGGGCAATTGTCTGATAGAATGGGCGTAGGGATGATGACCTGGTAGTAAGGCCAGTGGGAAAGGGTATAAAAGTTGGAGAAAGCAGGGTCAATTCTAGTTAAAGTTCTGGTGCCATGTCTGCTCTTGTTGGTCTAAGTAAAAAGGGAACTGGTAGAGGGAATATCAATCAAGGAAGAGTTATGCATAACATTATAAAGAGGAGCAATGTCTCTAGCTGACAGAGGGATACCACCAGGTTTATGGGAAATTAAGAACGAGCAGTTAAAATCACAAATAACAATCCAAGGGTGTGTATCTTGTCTGAAATGGGGAAGCATTTCAAGCATTTTCTTACGATGCAAAGCGAAGTTCTTGGCATATATAAAGGTGAAGTATAGAGAAGTCGAAGAAGGGATGTGATGAGCCTGGGTGTGGATGAACTGGTTAGAAAACAGGATATGGGAGAGGATGAAAACAGTTGGATCAAATATGACTAACAGTCTGCCATAGGGGGCATCAGCCAGATTGTTTATGGAGGACCAGGAGGACTTTATATAATTTGTGGCTCGAGCAGAGAGAATGGCATTAAGTTTTGTTTTAGAGAGGGAGATGAGGGACAGATGATGGAGGTTAGTTAAATTCCTAACCTGATCGAGTTTAATATCAAGGTAAGACCCTATGATATTCCAAGTAGCATATTTTGCATCAAAATGAAACCATTGGGGTTTTATTCTTCGAAGATTTTCTAGTACTTCACTAAGAAGTGAGATTGGAGCAGTCTAGATAATGGTTAATGAAGTGGACATCTCGCCATTGTCGATACTGAAGGAATCAAAAGAAGAGGGCAGAAATGGCGGAGTAGATGGGGTTTGATTTACTATTACTTTTGATTTTCTTCTTTTTCTTCTTAGAGGAGATAGCCAGCTGTTGTTGTGAAGATGGAAATGAAGGAGGTGGTGTAGGATTCGGTACAAGAGGAATAAGAGGGGAAGGGATGTAGTCAGAGTAAAAAATCAACGATAACCCAATGAAGGTAAGTGCAGGTATAATGGTATCAGTGTGCATGTGCACAGGTGATACTGATACGAAGGGGAGGATTGTGGGAGGGATCGATTCTATGAAGGACAGAACATGAAGTCAAACTATTAGAAGTAGAAGGGAGATCAACATAACTGATCGAAACCACTTTATATACATTTATGTCGCTTATGTTGAATCCAGAAACAGAAGGGACAGTAATCGGTTCAGAAGACATTGAAGGTGGAATAAGGAATACATCAGCCTATGGAAGTGCTGACACCTTTGCTTTTTTCCTGATAGGCACTTCGAGACAAAGTTGCATTTTCCTATGGCACCAGATGTTCTTGCATTGGGATAATAATCTCTTCCTCATGTACAATGCTAGATTTAAATTTACTTTGTGTCAATAAAGGGGAAACCCGGGTCACCACCGGGTCAGAACCAGCTTCACCATTTTCCATCTCACCAACAATAATACCATCACCATCGACTTCTTCCTCTTCATGATTTCTTCGAGCGCTTTGAAGTTATTACTCGTACTCAACTTATCAACATGCTTACCCAATATACCATGTGCTTTCAATGAAGAAGAAACACCCACAATAGCAATGGGACATAATACAGTGGCATTTGCACCGTTCAATAAAACAACACCCTTATGTGGTACATTTATATTTGGTTTGGAGGGATTGTTCAAGTCTGTAACCTTCTTCCATTCTGAGCTTTTTTATTTACCACCTTCTTCCAATCATTACTTAACTTCTTTTTATCCTTAGGATGATGAGGTTTCATCTTTGAATTCGCATCTCCTAATATCCGAGTTGCTATTTTCAGTTTGCTGTCACTTTCTCCGATCTTGATATCATTCTCACTACTGAATTCATGACATTTATCCCAAGTATGACCAAACACTTTATAGTGTATGCATACATCTAGCCTCCATTGGTAATGCATGTATACTTTTTGAGTACCACCATCCGACAGCTGAACATGAAGCTCATCAACAAGATGCTGGTCTGGGGAGATCTCCACTAGACATTTCGGGTAGTTAATATGCTTCATTTTCTCGGTGTTTTCATCCAGACATGTCAACCTCCCAAGTTTGTTAGCTAGCTGTTTGATGTCAAGAGCGATCCAAGCAAAAATTAGGACATTCGAGAGGTGATCCCAAACTCGCACCAATCTGATGGACCCATAAACGTTGCTGACCATAGGATCCCATTGCTTGAGAATGAATAGTTTGTTCCTGATGAAGATGGGATCCCCTTCAATGATTCTTTTCCTATCATTGATATCAGAGAAGAGGAAGAGAAATAAGATCCCATCATATTTGACTTTAATATTAACTCTTAATTTCCATTCTCTTAAGATGGAAAATAACAGTAGAGTAGGCTAATGGTTTATCTAGGAGGAAACCAACAACGAATTCACCCCAAGACGAATTACCAACTTCAAGGACATCCATTAGAGGAATAATGGCACCATCACAGTACAACAAATTCATCTGAACTGAAGCGTACTTTCCAGCATTTCTAGGCTTCCTTTTAAAAAGCAAAGTCCATTCAAGTTCAGTGGAACAAGGCAGAGAAGAGGAACCGGAAGGAGAAACATGAAGAGTGGAGGAAGCAGAAGAGCTAGAAGGGAAGGAAGGGAGATGTGCAAAGGGCTGAAGGAGAAGCGGAAGGAGGAAGCGAAGGAGGGGGACAGCCGGAGTAGGGAGCAGGCCAGATAGTCATTGGTGAGGGGAGCCATGTTGAGGCGGGATGGGATTGATTGAAGGGATGGAAGGTAAGGGCGGGAAAAGGATGGAGGACATTAACAAAAAACTTTAAGTTGTTTTCCTCTGATTTTTCTCTCATAATTTTTAATTTGGAAAATCTATAAATTTATCGTTTGACGATTTTTAGACAAACAACGATATTTTTATGATTTTACAGGATAAGATAACCGGTGTATAATTTTATTGATTTGTCATTGTAACGCATTGTTGTGGACAATCATATTTTTGTTCTGTTGTTTGCGGTTCGTATGCGAACAAAATTCTATGCGACAATGCATTGGAAATTGCAAAATAAACTTAGGTCAATACTAAGATTGGTTCAACACACTGTAACGAATGTGATTTTCGACTCTCGAAAATCGACATTAATACATCCTCAGTATTCACGTGCCACAAGTTCAAGTGCCGAAAAACCGTTTGTTAGGGGAAAAAGAAAATAAGATAGAACAGAATCTCATATTAATGGAATAACATATATTATTTGAACAATGATCTTTATAGCGGAAAACTTTGAATACAATATCAGAGTCTAACATAGATTCCGCCTGGATAATTATAAACTCTCTGTCCTTACAACTGCTGAAAAATAAAAACGAATATCATAGATGCAGCGGATAATAGAATACGTCCATACGTAGATAAAGATCTCCAGCTCTCGTCTAAAAACTCCAAGCGTCTTCAACTAAACCTAGAACTACTCGAATCTGACCCAAGTGTTAAAAATACGCGGATCAGGCTTGATAAATTAGTGTGAGATGCTCAAAAATTAATGTATATATCATGCTGATGTCAATCAAAACCTTTGAAAATAAGGGTATCTCATAAGACCACGTCCGCACATAAATAGAGATAGGTTTTTACCTTATGATAATCAAATCACTTATATACCAAAATAATTTAATATTATTTTTAATGACATTCCTTTCAAAATAGTTTTCACATATCATAAAAATAGCCGAAATTGCTACCCATAGTTAAATTTTACGACATACTAGGTTCTATAAACAAAACCATAAATGTTCAAATTTTGAATTAGATTCGCAACATTATAAAGAACTAGTGGCCTTCCCTTAATGGAACGGTAATAGTATCCAAAGGCCACTCATCCAAGACTCAGACGTCGCTATAAAGTACTTTGGTGGAATAGAATACTCTATGGCTACTCATCCAAGGACTTAAACGCCGTTATATCTGCCCATAAGGCTTAGGATCCAAAATCCAATGGACTTCCCCGTACTAGCCTGAAATATATGCAACTGAACACATAGTATCCAATATCATTTCTACGATGTGAGGCTCCTGAGGTTACGCTCCACAAAGCCATGCTTTTTTCATATCAGGTTTCATTTTGAATGCCACATTACCATTCCTTTGATCACTATTGATTTTTACGAACATACAACCTCTAAGTTTGTACATCTCAAAGAAGGGTATTAGGCTTAGAAAAGTTGCCTTCCCCGCCACCAAATAGATGTATGTTTGTAGAAATCGACGTTGTGATCTCAGTAATGCAATGTCAGACTTTCATCCATACAAGTTTGTTTTGACACTGAATGAAACCGAAGGCACTACTTCGACTACATCCTGTGTAGAATTATCCTTAGGATTAGTAGTGATTTGTCCTTGTGAAAAAAGATTTTTGTACCGGAGCATTGCTGCCACCATAAATATATGATATGGTAAAATACACCTCAATGGAATAGTGGAAAGCAGCCCTTCATCATGAAGATCCCTATCTTAAAAAATCATACATCAGTTCTTCAGTTCCGAATGTATACATTGGTTCAAGGTGGTTTTCGGATACGAGTTACCCAAATCCGACTCTGGTTCCTCCGAACCAATCATCGATTAAAAAGATGTTAAGTTCATACGTGATTATCAATCATCATTCAATTTAATTCATCTTTTTATTCATTCATAAATATCTCAGAGAGATATATTATTTAAATTATTCCATTTATCTTCTTAATAGTATATGAAATCATTAAGCCTCGTTTATCTAGTCATTTGGTTAATTAAACATTTTTAGATCTTGGAATAATTCCAAATCGTTTCACCTACTATTTAGGAAAATATTTACAAATCATTTATTTATATCTCATATTGGAAAACATTATTGAGTGAAAAGGATCATGAAATTTATACTAATTCTACTCAATATCAATTTTCATATTTAACCTTTACTATCCCTCAAATAACGGTGAAATCACCTTTTAAATTCACAATTTAAATTCACACGGATAAACCTTTACTTTCCATCAAATAACGGTGAAATCACCTTTTAAATTTCTATGCAATCCAAGTTGATGGAATTTGGAAAATTACATCTTTTTAACTTTGGGAAATTTTGATCCGAGTAAATCAAATTTAGTATCCACTCTATCGGGCCAGTCTAGGTAGCTAGGAAGAGTAGGCAACTGGTTTCCTAAACCCAAGCTTAGATACACATCTCTGCCAACCATAAGGTGGTAAAGTTATTTGATCGACTCTAAATCTTTTAACATACTTAATTAAATTTTAGTTATTTTAGAGCATCCGGGCTTTCCCTCCGATCTATTCTATTCCTCGGTCGGATTTTCTATGACACTCACAAATGGAACAAATGTACTAGTCATCTTCGCATACTCATTTTTTAACCTCTTAATAATCTTTAAATTACTTAATTGTTTATTTGAAAAGGTTCACAAAATTTTTGGGAAATAATAATTAAGTTAAAACCATGGTTCGCAAAAGTAATTAAAAAGTGCTATGAAAAAGTGGTGCAAATAGTGTTTTAAAAGCTATATTGATCATAACGTTTTTTCTATCTTTTGGAAATTTATTTATATAACTTAAACCTATTTTGAAACATTTTAAAAGATTTATAGAATTTATTCCATACTTTTAAAGAATTTAAAAATATTATTTTAAAGGAATTTCCTTTATGGATTCCATGCTGCAAAACCGCGATTATTTTGAAAACTTGTTTTGGACTTATTTAAAAATATACAAAATGAAATCTTGATTTTCTTTCTACATTTGAAAGATATGAATATAATAGTTTGGAAAGTTCTCATCTCAAGAAATTCTGAGGTATATTCCATTCTATATACTCGTCTGACTTTGACAATGCGAAATCGCAAACTGCCCTACACGACGCGCCTAGTTTTGATTTGTTTTTAAATTTCTTTTCAAACTTAATGAAAATACTCTTAAATGTTTATAAAATTGTTATAAATCCTTTTAAAATCATTTAATCAAATACTTTTCATATTTCAAACTCATTTTCCATTTCATTTTATATATAATACTATATTATTATAATATTCATTTCAACTCTTTTTAGATATTTAAAATCACTAAGGGGCTAAACAACTCCATACACATATTATTTATGGATGAGATTTCCATTTAATTAACTATGGTTAACTGTTAACCATTTCTCTTATCATTCACAAACCAAGTTATCAACCATATCACAACCATATAACCAATCATAATATCAACTAAGTTATCATTTAATATCAACCAATATTCAACATATTAATCTCTAGTTTAACATTTATAATATCACACTAAGTTTTATTTAAATAAAACCAAGATTGAGTGCCCACCATTTCCCAAATCAAAACTTTCTACCAACATTCAAACAACCAACACTTCGCTAAATACCATCACCTAAACGACTGCTCCACCATTTCCAAGTGCTTGGCCATCACTACCATTCCTCTTTGCCCTCGGCCATAGCCTCTTTAGCACATGCTATCACCTCTCCTTCTTCCTAGATTCAATAGCCAAAGCCTTCCTTACCCTCCAAAACTCGCGACCTAAGGCCATTAATAAGAGAAGAATGGAGTGAGAAGAAGATTTGATTAGCTTTTGAAAAAGTTATAGAGTAATTAGTGGATTAATTCTTAAGCACTTCCACCATATGTAACCTTCCTACTTCATCTCAAGTGTTAGAAAGGAAACGAGAATGGATGTGAGAACTTGTGAGAGAATGAGGTGGGTGTTTATAGGGAAATTTTTGTAAAAATATCTCAATGTGGTATTACCATCCTACCCTTTTCCCACTCCCCTCACATCTCCTCATTCGACCACGTTAGCCCTCTCCCACCATGTGCTCCATTATCTGATTTCACTTCCAAGCTATGTGCATTGACTTATGTATGCTTAAAGATCAAGTAAATGAAAAATGTCTTAGATTTTTATTTATATACATATATATATATGTGTGTGTGCGTGTGTGTGCGCGCGTGTGTTTATGTGGAAGTTAACATATGCATATGTATGTTATATATGTGTTCATGACATATAAATAAGGTTGGAACAACCTTTGAACAATTTCGCTCGTTAAACCGTTGAAAATCGAGAAACCGATTAACGGTCACATTTCACATATAATTTGGATTACATATACAAGTAAAAAAAATTTAAATTAAATTTCTAATCCTTTTTAATTAATAAAAATGATCTCATTTGAATTAAAAAATCATATAAATCAATAATAACAATTATTTACAAAATTGCTATTATACCGATAAACCGATATCAATTTTCCTTAATTTTCAAACCGATTATATATCTTTATAAAACCATTATAAATTATCTATTATCACTTCATAAATAATTAAAATGAATTATAATTATTTAAAAAATTAATATAATAATTAAAATAATTATTAAATCATTAAATCTCATTTAAATAAATCAATTATTAAATATAAGGGCATTACCGATGATGTCATAAATACCTTTATTTTTCCTAAAAATAAAATGAAAATTTTATTTTATATTCTTGTTCAATTATAAAAATAAGTGTATCTAGCTCCGTGCGCGATGTATTATGAGTATAGAGTTGTTTATCGATAAAACGGTTTTGGTCATTTTAACGCTATTTTTTCCGAAGTGCATATTTTGTGAACATTTTTCCAAAATAAGTTGATTATTATTATTCATTACTTAAAAATTTTATTTGTTGAAAAATAATTTGTATTTGAATATGTAAATATCATTAATAAAAGCGATCAAATTATGGGTCGTTACACACTCATTCACTTTTCTCCGTTTTATATCTTGTCTATTTGTTAATCACTATAAAGAAGAAAAAAAAATTCTTCATCCTTAAAATTAAATCTTAAAATTCTCTCAATGGAAAATTTCAAAGTTGATATCTTTAGGTTTGTTGTGAGTAGATTTATGCATCTATATGCATTGTGATGGGTGCATATCATTTTGTGGAGCTCGATAGTTTGGTTGAAAGCTTGTTAGATTTAGGGTTTGGTTTATTTGGTGATTCATGTATATTTGGTTTTCGAATCAAGGATTTCATTGTGTTTCTAGGTTCGAAGTACATTGTTTGGCCAAGCTTGGTTTTGTGCGGACTTGAAATGGGGAGTGTGACATGGTGGGTCGGGCTGGGCAGTGTTGCAGGTCGCTAGGTAAGGGGTTTGATCAGAGGTTGAGTTCCGGTAGGGGTTGTGTCGAGATTTCGAAGTGAAGTGCATTGGTGCAATCGATTTTTGGTTTAGTTGCCCATAGGATTGTTGGTGAGGAGAGAGAGCGAGGGTTTGTGCACGAGTTCTACACTGATATGCACAATGATGATTTTGGAGAAGATGGATTAACATAGGTGATTAACCGTTAATTATAATGATTAGTGTAAATGAATTATTTAATTAATCTCAATCTTATTTAAACCAATTACTCTCTCACACGAGGTACAATCAAGATGCAGTTTTTTCATTGCGCTCATAGTAGTGAGAACTACACGATGGAACCGGTTTTGTCAAATTTGAAGCAAGTGAAATTTTGGGCTAGAATCCAATGTCGATCGATTTTAGTTCAAACGGAACGTTTAAGTATCCATTAGAATTTCGGTGAGTTAAACTTACCTTTCTAGATAATTAATATGATATATAGGAGATAAAAGTAATTGCTTTTGGTGCTTGGATAAATTATCGGTTTGTTTTGGTTGAGTATTCTCTTTTGAAAAGCAAATGACATTTAAAAAAAATACAGAGAATAGTCTAACTACTTAATAGTTATAAATCATGTCATTACATCCATCGAAATAAAACATAAGCTTTAAAAAACAAAACAACGGAAATAAACTCCAAATATTTCCTAGCTTGCTTCCTACACTTCCCTGGAATCTCATTCGTCTAACCTAAAAAATCCCTACTCCCGACCTACTCAAATGAATACCCGAAAGTTTATGGGAAAAACCAAAGAGTCTGATGTGAATAATAATATACCATCTCAAACAAAATATATATTTAATGAGACCACACTGTTGAGCGGAACGGGTTTTCCCCTCACTAGTATATCATCCACATATGTCAATCATAAATCATGCACATGCATCCCCAATGGTTAGAACAAAACATAACATGGTCATATGTTATCTGCAACATGGATAAGTCTGACTAGTCTGTCATCCTCATTAGTTTCCTAAGGTCACTATGAACCTAATGGTTTTCAGGCCAACCAATAATCTATCGGGCTGACTCGGACCAAAACTTTTAATCAGATATTCCAAAATCTCCAAATACGGTTTGGAGTAAATCTGGACTATCTATCCGAAACAGAGGACTATCTATTCGTGTATCATAGTTTTCCTAGGATTACTTTGAATCTATCAATTTTCTCAGGTAACTAATCAACCTTATCTGGAATCATAGTTTTCCTAGTGTCATTATGTACCTACTAGTTTTCATAGGTAACTAATCAACGTTGTTTGAAATAATATGGAATATATGTCTCATATGTCATAGTTTTCCTAGGGTTACTATAGACCTACTAGTTTTCACAAGTAATTAATCAACCTATCCAGTTTTAAATCCATGATTCATACATCTTTTGATTAGTACAAGGTATCTTAACACAATTAATCTATCTGATTTCCTAGATGCAATTCTGCTCATTCTGAAGTTTAGTCTGACCATACTCATTATTGGGACAACCTAACTGGTAATTTTGTCCCAAATTACAAGATGTGTGGGCATAATAGTGTGAATATGACAAAGATAAATATGCAAATTTAACTGACCAAATGGCAACAAGAACATAAAACATTATTCATCAACTTACATTCAATCAATAGTCATTGCCATCAAAAAATTACTTAATCTTAAGTAATAATTTCCTTTAACAAATTCATATAAAACTTTCCAAAACGTCATTTTCTTTCCTTGAAAACATTTAATTTTACAAATGATTAATCCCTTAAAATCATTCTTTAAAACAAGGAAAACATAGCCCCTTTACTTAGCCGGAATTATATGCCAAAATATGATAACCTTTAATTAGCTTCTTTTAATCATTCGGTATCAAAATGAAGTTGTCGAGCCTCTAAATAATATGGCTCATCGAGCCACTAAATAAAGCTATTCAATTTATAAATATGCGGCATTTATGCCACTAAAATAAGGCATCAAGCCTCTACATCGAGTCTCTAAAACATATGGTCATAATGCCGAAGATATATGGTTATCGAGTTTTTATAATACATTTGCATCGTACCTTTAAAACCTAGCTTTATGGTTTTCATATCATAAGGCCTACGAGCCTATAAAACAAAGATACCGTGTTTATAAACACATGGTTACCATGCTACAAGCATAGGTATCAAAATATAGAAGATAAGAGATTCCGAGCAAAACACTTAGGCTTATCAAACCCTTAAAAATTTGGGGTACCTTGCCCTTAAAACTCATTAGTGTCAGTTGTTTAAAATCTTAAGGGTGTTGAATCGATAAACAAAAGAGATGTCAAACTTTTTAAAAGAAGGGTGCCAAGTATCGAAACCATATGATGTTAAATCTGTACAAACTAGAGATACCGAACCCCTAAAACTTGGTGTCGAGTCTCTATAAGAGCAGACACATCACATATCTACAAAGTAGATATCGCATGCATTATCCCAAATAGATATCAAATTTATAAATTTGATACCTCATATAACTATCATATAGTTATTCCAGGTATCGACTTTCATAGATGTCGAGGGTAAGGAACATGGGCATTGAACCTCTAGGTTTAGCACTTTGGCATTTCTGTAAATAAATATCAATTGATTTTTTTTAAAGAAAAACCTTTTCACCAACTCCCACCTCTTGTCAAAATATGATTGGTTAACAAATTACTTTTCATATTCTTTTCAGAAATTTACTATAAGATTAAGTTTTATGTTCCCAAAATAATTAGCAAACCTTTGTAATTAACATTGTTAATTAATATTAATTAATAACCTTTCTACCATGAATAATCCATAGAAAATCAAAACTGTTTGGGAAAATCCTCGAAAATAATTCCCATCTTCTTTTAGATATGAAATTTTTAGGGCCAAAGTATTTATTTTAATTATTTTTAATAATTAAAACACGAAATATACTCCTTTTCCATCTTAGGAAATTCATAAAATATTCATATAAACTTGAAATATTATTAAATTGAAAACTCATCTCTAAAATAATGTTTTACATAGCGTATTCAAATTTCGAGTCAAATGGAGATCAAAAATTAGGTTTTTACCCTTTAAAACTCATAGGATAATTTTAATAAACATCATTCAATCAACAATGATAAAACCATTCAAGCATAACATATTATCACAACAATTCGGAAACCAAACATAGATTCGAAAACAAGCATAAATAAATGTGACAGATACTATTATTCATCTTAGATTGGATAAGAGAGATTGAGATTTGAGGTTGATCATCCCCCTAAGCTTTTCCTTTGATTATCTTTAGATTTCCCCTTCTTTTCTTCCTAAGTAATGGTCGGCCTTCTCGTATGTTTTGTTTTTTATTTGTAAAATGAAATGAGAATGAATGAGAGAGAAAGGATTTGGGGAAATGAATAAAGAAGATATTCCTATTATGCCCCTCTCATTACTTTCTTTCTATTTTATGTTCGTATCAATCTTATTAATTGATTACTTAAGGCACGATCTAGTTAATTAACAAATTTCATTCTCCTTACCATCCTACAATTTTCTACTTAATTTATCTAATTAAATATCTTGAATAATGTTAAATAAAAATTAAGGGTGTTACAGGCTCTCCCTCAAAGAATTTCATCATTGAAATTTAAATAAGGTAAACAACAAGTATATCAATCATGTAAACATGTGTGACAATACATAACAACTATACTAGTATATCTTACGAGCAAAAGGTCTATTTGACAAATATGGAGCATATCATCAAAACATCTCAGGATAATTATCTCTAATCCCAGCTTCTATCTCCCAAGTATATCTTCCTCATTGTCACTCCATTGGACTTTCACTAACTTGACTATCTTATTCCTTAATCTCTTCTCATCTCTTGCTACAACAGGAACTGATTGCCTACCGAAAGTCATATCCAGTTCCACAACTAAATCTTCTAATACAATTCGTGCAATAGTAGCCTCTGGATCATGCACGTGCTTTCTAAGATGAGAAACATAATAAACATTATGGACTCTTGCCAAACTATTCGGTAACTCTATCAGATAAGCGAGTTTCTCGATCCTTTCTATGACAGGAAACAGACCACGTCCCTCGGTGCCAATTTCCCTAACTTCCTAAACTGTATCACACCCTTCATTAATGATGCTTTAACAAAAACATGGTCTCTAACCGAGAACTCTAAATCCTTAAGCCTTTTATCCGCGTAACTTTTCTACGTCGACTAAACTTCCTTCATCCTTGTTCGGATCAACACAATCTTTTCCATGGCTTCTCTCACCATATCTAAACCAGAAATCAATCCGTCCTTAGTCTCTAAGAACATGTTGGTGATTCGCATAACCTTCTGTAAAGAGCTTCGAAAGGCCTCATTCTATGATAGTTTGATAACTATTATTATAGGAAAACTTGACTAAGTGCAAATGGTCTTTCCATGACCCTCCACAAACTAGTACACAACCCTTGACAAATCTTCAAGAATTTTGTTAACTCCTTTTATTTGCCCATCCATTTGTGGATGGTAAGCGGTACTCATCTTCATCTGAGTACCACTTCTTACAGACTCTTCTAGAATTCACCAGTGAACAAAGTACCTTTATCACTGACTATATTAGTAGGAATCACATGCAGTCTTGTATTATTCTTCATAAAAAACTTTGCCAAAGTAGGTGCCATCCTTGTCGAACTAATGGGAACAAAGTGTGCACTCTTGATCAGTCTATCTACCATGACCCAAATACTTTCATTTCCCCTATATGACCTTGGCAACCCATCAATAAAATCCATGGATATAGAATCCTATTCCTAACGTGGTACTTCTAACGGTTGGAGCAATCCACTTGGTTTTTAATGCTCGGCTTTTACTTGTTGACAATTCAAGAATTGTTTCATCCATAGACCTACATCTCTTTTCATTCCTTTCCAGAAGAAACTTCTCCTCATATCTCGATAATTTTAGTTCCTACAAGATGAATAGTAAACTTCGATGGATGATATTCCTTCGGAACTTCCTATCATAGCTCACAAACATCTAGAACATACAACCGTCTCTTCTTCCTCAACCATCCATTCTAGTCAAGAGTAAAATCTTTTAAATCATCATCTCAATTCTCTCTTTAAGTCTTCTAATCCGTTCAACTAGTAATGGATCATCCCTCTGTTTAGAAGCAATTCTTTCAATCATTACTGGCGGAACGTCCAAACATGATAACATTGCAGTATCCCGACTAGAACTAGCCGTCGACCTTAACTACACATCATAAATAGTCAATGCCTCTAAATCTTTCCATTCTGCTAGCATAGCTAACCCACACTCTGATGTTTTCTTCTAAGCGCACTTGCAACTTTATCTCCTTTCCCTATCATATACCCAATACCGAAAGCCTAGGCCGCTGAAAACTCTAGCCACCTTTGCTGTCTCATATTCAATTCCTTCTAAGAGAATAAATATTTCAAGGACTTTTGATCTGTAGATAACTCAAATTGTTGTCCTGAGAGACAGTGTCTCTACATTTTCAAAGCAAAATCACCACTACCAACTCTAAATCGTGAGTCAGATACCTAATTTTATGCGGTCAAAGCTATCAAGAAGAGAAGGCAATTACTTTACCTCTTTACATTAACACGGCTCCTGACTATGTCCTACATGCATCAATATACACCACCGAGTCTTGATTCCCATCTATATAACTAATATTAGTGCATTGGTCAATAAATGTTTCCGCTTTAAGAACGCTTCTTCATATTTGTCGTTCTAAGCAAACATTACGTTCTTCTTTGTTAGTTTAGTCATAAGTGCCACTATACGAGAGAAATCCTTGATGAATCTTTGATAATAGTCAGCTAACCCTAGAAAACTTCTTATCTTGATCACTGTCTCGAGTCTTTTCCAATTATTAATAGCTTCAATCTTAACTGGAACTATGGATAACCTTTTCTTTATGAAACAACATAACCAAGGAACTTCACTTCTTTCTTCCAAAAAATGACATTTTGAAAACTTCGTCTTTGGTTGATGTTGGCTTAATGTTTCTAGCACTATTCTAAGATGAATCTCATACCCTTATCCATTCTTAGAATATATCAGAATGTCATCTATAAACACTGACACGAATCTGTCCAAACGCTCTTAGAAGATCCAGTTCATCAAATCCACAAAGTAAGCAGGTACATTGGTCAGTCCAAAGGGCATGACTAACCATTCATATGAACCATATCTTATTTGAAATGCCGTTAATGAAATGCTGTCTTTCGCCACTCTCAGTTGATGGAACCATGTTGCTAAATCCAGTTTGGAAAATACTTTGGCTCCATCCAGTTGATCAAATAAATCATCTATTCTGGGCAAAGGATACCGATTCTTTATCGTCTTCTCATCCAACTTCAATAATCAATACATTTCCTCAATGACCCTTCCAGTTTCTTCATGAACAGTGTGGTCGCTCAAAGGCTTACTGTGGTCTAATAAAATTCTTTCTCTCTAAGTCCAAAAGTGCACCTTTAACTCTTTCATTTCAGTAAGTGTTATTCTACTAGGTGGTCTACTTATGGGTTTAGTTCTAGCTACAAGATCCATCCGAAACTTAAGTGTTATTCTACTAGGTGGTCTACTTATGGGTTTCCTTTCTTGGTAGCTTTTCCCTTCTAAGCTCCCTTATTCTGGAAGAACTTCCTCTTCTTGCCTTAAGAACTTGAGTCTGCATAAGTTTGTCACTTCCAAGTGTCGGAGCATTTCCTCTAAACAAACCAGTTGCAACTTTAGCTAGCACCAAATTCACGAAGAACTAAGACATAACCCCTATATGTACTGGTAGGGCTCTGACACTCACATTAGCACTGGTCGACCTTGATTTGTTAGTGTTGGGATGGACATTTCCATTAGTTGTGGTGTTTCCTCCACCTAAATTCACTCTTCCATTTCCTGCTTCCATATCTTACTTCCTCCAAATCTGCATACGAGTGTTCGTAAGATGCATAGGAGTTTCCTAAGAGAGGAAGGTGAATATAGGTATGATATATACTTATATATATCAATAGCAAGTAAGTTACTATTGCATTATCCCATACCCAATCCCATTCTTTGATTTATTTGGATTATATTTTCAAAACCATTTAAGTTTTACATAAACCTATGCTTTGACACTAAGTTGTAACACCCCCCATTTTGAGGCCCGAAACTAAATGTTATGGATGCTGCAGTCATCCATAGTATTAATTTCAGGTGACAAAACAAGACTCGTTAATTGTATCTATAACATCAAGAGCATAGAAATATGAAAATTTTCGAACCTCATTTCACTTATAATTTTCATATTCATTACACCCATTACATAATCCCATCGATTCCACATTCAGAGAAAATATAATTATAATTATAATTATATTCTAACAGTGACATATGAAGATGCCTCCTTGGGTGATCAGAGTCTAATTACTTGATAGTTGTAAATCCTATCACTACATACGTCCAAACAAAACATAAGCTTTAAACAACATAGCGAAAATAAACTCCTAATATTAGTTAGCATGCCATTTGCGCGTCTACGGAAGTTTATTCGTCTAACCTGAAAATCTCTACCCTTGACCTATTCAAATGAGCACACGAGAGTTTAGAGGGAAAAACAAAAACTTCGGGTTAGATAAAAAGTTCGATGTCAATAATAATGTACCGTCTCGAACCAAAATAAACATCTAGTGACATTACACCACTAAATGGAGCGGGTTTCCCCCTCATTATTATCCTGTCCACATATGTCAATCATAAATCGTGCACCTACATCCACATTGATTAGAAAAAAACATAACATGATTATATGCATGCATATAACATGGGAGTTTGACTAGTCTGTCATTCTAGGGTTATGCACGCCCACAATTTACCCATTCCAAAAATAGACTGTCCATCTCAAATCATAATTTTTCTAGGATCACTATGAATCTAATGGTTTTTTAGGCCAACCAATAACCTATCGGGCTGACTCAGGCTAAAACTTTTAACCAGGTATTCCAAAATCTCCAAATATGGTTAGGAGTAAAACTACATTATTTGTCCGAAACAGAGGACAATCAGTCCCTCTATCATAGTTTTCCTACGATTACTATAAACCTATCGGTTTTCATAGGTAGCCGATCAACCTTATCCTGAATCATAGTTTTCCTAGGGTCACTATGAACCTACTAGTTTTCATATGTAACTAATCAACCTTATCCGAAATCATATAGACTATCTATCTTATATGTCATAGTTTTCCTAGGGTTACTATGAACCTACTAGTTTTCATAGGTAACTAATCAACCTATCTGGTTTTAAATCCATGAGTCATATATCTTTTGATCAGTACAAGGCATCCTAACACAGTTGATCTATTTGATCTCCTCGATGTAATTCTCCTCAATCAAGAGTTTAATCTGACCACACTTACTACCGGGACAACTTAACTGGTAATTCTACCCCCAAATCCCAAGATGCGATGTTTTGTCATAATGTTTTGAGTATGACAAAGTTAAATATGCAAATTTAACTGACCAAATGGTAACACGAACATATAGCACCATTTATCAACTAAATAAAGCTATTCAGTTTACAAATATGCAACATCTATGTCGCTAAAATAGGGCATCGAGCCTCTATATCGAGTCTCTAAAACATATGGCTGTAATGTTGAAGATATATGGTCATCGAGTTTTGTATAATACATATGCTATCGTACCTTTAAAACATAGCTTTCTAGTTTGCATGCCATAAGGCCATCAAGCCTATAAAATAAGGATACTGAGTTTATAAACATATGGCTACAATGCCTCAAACATAGGCATCGAAAATATAGAAGACATGAGATTTTGAGTAGGGTTATCAAACCCTTAAAAATTTAGGGCACTAATCCTCTAAAACTCATTGGTGTCAGTTCTTTAGAATCTTGAGGGCGTCGAACCTATAAACAAAAGTGGTGCTGAACTTTTTAAAAGAAGGGTTTTGATGTTGAGTCTTTACAATGCAAAGATACCGAACCTCTAAAGCTTGGTGTCGAATCTCTATAAGAGTTGATACATCACATATCTACAAAGTAGATATCACATGCATCATCCCAAATAGATGTTGAATTTATAAATTTGATACCTCGTATAACTATCATATAGTTATTCCAGGTGTTGGCTTTCATAGATATCGAGGTAAGGAGCAGGGGTTTCTAACCTATAGGTTTAGCACTACGGCATTTTTGTAAATAAATATAAAATTTATTTTTTTAAAGACAAATCTTTTTACCAACTCTTGCCTTATGTCAAAATATGATTGATTAACAAATTACTTTTTATATTCTTTTAAGAAATTTACCGTAAGATTATATTTTACCTTCCTAAAATAATTAGCAAACCCTTGTAATTAATATCATTAATTAATATTAATTAATAGCCTTTCTACCATGAATAATTCATAGAAAATAATAACTATTTTGGAAAAATCCCCCAAAATTATCGAAAATCAGAATTCTCATCTTCTTTTACATATACAAATTTCAAGGTCAAAATATATATTTAATTATTTAAATAATTAAAACCCGAAATAAACTCCTTTTGCATCTTAGGAAATTCATGAAATATTCATATAAACTTGGAAAATTATAAAATTAAAAACTCACCTCCAAAATAATGTTTTATATGACATATTCAAATTTTAAGTCAAATAGAGATTAAAAATTAGGTTTTTTACCTTTAAAACCTATAAGAATAATTCTATAATAATTCCAATAAATCATCATTCAATCAAACGATGATATAGACCATCCAAACATAACATAGTATCACAACAATCCAAAAATAACCATAGATCCGAAAATAAGCACAAGTAAATGCGATGGACACTATTATTCACCTTAGATTGGATAAAAGAGATTGATATTTGATGTTGATTAATCCCCTTAAGCTTTTCCTTTAATTTTCTTTATATTTCCCCTTCTTTTCTTCCTAGGTAATGGCCAGCCTTCTCTTTTATTTTGTTTCAGATTTGTAAAATGAAATGAGAATGAATAAGAGAGGAATGTTTAGGGAAATAGATAAAGGAGATGTTCCCATTATGTCCATCTCGTTACTTTCTTCCTATTTTATATTCAAATCAATCATATTAATTGATTACTTAAGGCATGATCTAGTTCATTAACAAATCTATTTCTCCTTATCACCCAACAATATTCTATTTAATTTTTATAATTAAATCTCTTGATTAATGTTAAACAAAAATTAGGAGTGTTACTGGCATGTAACACCCCGCAAAAATTAATAAGAGATTAACTAATAAATAAATGAATAATAAGACTAAAAATGAAAATTTTGTAAATGTCGAAATTTACAAAATTTGGCCTTGGAAGTTACACCATTACGTCTGTGGTGATTTTCCAATCGATTTCCATAGATATAGCTTTATAATCAGAGCTCAAAAATGGAAAAGTCGTTGACATTTGAAGTTTTGGAATTTAAAATAATTTAAATAGAATTCAAATTCAAATTAATAATTAATGACAAAGTTTAAAATTTATAAATTTACTGTAATTAGAAACTTGAGGGTTAAGTAAATGTTAAAATAAATGTTAATATTGATTGAATTAATAAGGAATTATTTAAAACAAATAAATGGTTATTAAAATCTTCCCAAATACATGCTACCGGTCGACCGCCTTCCTTGGGCACGTTCGATCGCTAGCGGTCGATCGGTATAATGTTGGCGGCTAGGGTTATTTAAGGGCAAGAATGATCCAGATTTTACTATTTTAAACCGACTTGAATCCTATAGCTTTGGTGACTTCTAACCACTATAAATAAAAGCATAGCCCCTTACTTTTATGCATAAATTATTTTGAAGCATAAGTGGAACCTTTTCAATCTCTCTTTCTTTATGATTCAAAAATTTCTTAAGGTCTTCACGTAAGGGATTCTGGATGTTAGTATTCAGTTTCTAATTATGTTCTCCTCTAATCCTGGAATTTCTGAATGTAATTTATATACAACCCACTTTTTGTACTGAAAAGAGATTTAACTAGCAGGCATGGTCCAATCTAAAGGAGAAAGATAGGAATTATCATAAGTGGAAATCTTAGTTTTTCTCATTTTAGTAATTTTATAGTATAGGTTGGATTTGATATATTCCTTGGTGAATATTGGTTTATGAAAATTTCAAACCTAAACCCCCAAAATCCCTACAAAGTGAAATGTCAATTCATATGTTATTGGGATCTCAATTGTTCTATATTAGAATGGTAGCAATTTTAACATTTTACATTCTACTTTACTTCTCATATTATCTTTAATATGATTAAGGGTTTTTAAATATGGATCTCTTTTCTATTTTATATGTGAAAGTTAAATAGAGTGTAAAAAATTAAATTATAAATTATGTTAATGTTTTTTCTACTACTTTGATACGAAATAAGTTTGGTAATTGATTCCATTCTCCTGTATAAGATTATTCTGGGATAAGGATATCAGCTAATTTGTAAGTTATGAATGTGGTGAGGTATATGATAGTATGGTTTGGAGAGTGTAAATTATAACTAAATTATACGAATGCAGGGTCAGTCAAAATCACATGGAATTATACCCAGCTAATCTGGCTACCGTCAGTGTAACTTTGGGGCAAATGTGAGACACCATCTACAATAAGTACCCACGAACGATGCGAGGTTAGTCCTAATTTTGTAGCGTAAATCTATCCTGTTAATCTTCCTACCGGTGTCGACGAATAGTCGGACTAATGCAAGAGGTCGTATTTAGGTTACGGGTCATAATACATTGGACCTACTCTAGCGATTGAGGGTAGTAAGTGGATGTTGTAGGGTCCGCCTCCTCTATAATTAGGAAATATTAAATGGTTAGGAATAGCATTTAGGCATAGTAGATAGAAATCTCGAGAAGGGTCCACTTTGAATTTGAGGTATTAAGTGGCTATTATAGGGTCCATCTCTTCCAAAAAGAAGTATTAAGTGGCCTAATGAGATTCCATACGATGTAAGCTAAATTGTACCGATGAGGGTGTGCCTTGGGTTAGTTATTAAATGACGAGGACCTACCTAAGATATAGGTATTAAATGGTTAAAGTCTTCCCAATTCTCATGAAAAAGGTATTAAGTGGCCTGGGTACTTTCTCTCACATTATTAGGATGTGATTGGCGATAGATGCATGACATTAGGAATGGCCTTGGGCCTACAGTTGAAAACAAGTTATAGAGATTGGTTAGAAAAGTGTAAGTTATATGATTGGATTGGGAAAGCCTTTGGACCTACAGTTGAAGGTATTTACAAGAAATATAGTTAGGCTATGTAAGACATATTTTTATCTAAATTATACTGCCCAAGTACTAATATGGAAAGACTCGATATTTTTATTCACCGGTCATTGTTGTTCTAACCCCCTTCTCATTACAACATATGTTAGAGAAGATGATGTAGATTTTAGGAGATGAAGACAAAGGTGGAGTCTGGTGGTAGTTATTTACCTATCTACTTATGTCGTTCTTATATTTATATGCATGCATTTATACATGAGATGTTGTATTTTGAAATATTACATTCCAGACATTTAGGATGTTATGTTGTATTATGTTATGTTTTTTCCAAGCCTTGAGTTTTTATAAAATGGGTATCGAATCTGATACTATATTTATCCTTCTACTGTGAGATTTTGAATGTGTAAATAGATAGCTATGTGTTCTGTAAAACTTTACCTACCAACAACCATCTTTGTAATGGTTCTAACATTCAATGAGGCTTATCTGGGTCAAAAATTAGGCATGTTTCAGAGCGGGTTATTACATTTGTTATCAAAACCCAGGTTGCCCGATCAATGGGTATAGGTATATGTATGAGTGCGTACTTGTTATTTTGAAACTACTTTTCAAAACCCTACTATATATTGAACATTCACAAACACACTGGAAAATCTTTTATTTTAGTAGATAATACTATCTTAGGGAAATCTAACTAACAGTTTAAACCTATAGATAGTTGATAATGGCTGAAAATCGTTCATTTGAGACTGGAAACCCCTCTACCCAAGAGATACCCATTATCTAAGGGATGCTTGAATGGTTCAAGCAATACCTAAGGCATGTAGGGCAAGTTCCTATTCCTCAATAAGCTGCACCCCCACCCTCTGAAGTAGCATCCTGTCCTATATACTTTCTCAAGATGTGCAAGGATTACTAAAATATGGGTGGAAAGATATGGTAGTTGAAGGTTTTATGGAGATAAAGACTTGGATTAATAGTTATGAGCATATCTTTTGGAAGCTTGGATGGGAGGACCAGATTAAGAGGAGATTAGCGACATGGCATCTTAAAGGAGAGGCCATAGATTGGTGGACTATGGTGGCTGAGGAGAATGTTGATAGAGTTATCACTTAGGCTGAGTTCATAGACCGCTTTCAGTTGCAATTTATGTATAGGGATAAGGTGATTTTACAATTGGGGAGGTTTATAAACTTCAGTAGGGAGGTTCCATTTTGAAGAAATATATCAGTAAGTTCACAAAACTAGTTAAGTTCGAAATGAGTTTGATCGATACCCCCATAAAAAGGCCATGAAGTTTAAGAAAGGCCTGAATTCCCTACTTGGAGAATTGCTTTTGACCCAAGTGCCCACTGGCGCTACGTATGAGATGTTAGTTGAGATGGCTTTGTTTCAGATGGTTAGTTCGGAGGAAAAGGAGAAGGATAGGTCCAAAGAAAAGAAGGAACCAAGAAGGGGGGATTTTAGGCGAATAAGAAGGCCATGGGAAAGTTCAAGAAGGAGGGTGTAACATGTTGGAGGTGCTTGAACAAATGACACATTGCTAAGGATTGTAGAGTGGGTCTGATGTGGGAAGAATTTAAGGGGAAATGTTATCACTGCCACGAAGATGGGCACTTAAAGAACTAATGTACGAAGCTTGCAAAGGAAGGCAGGGTAGTCAAGCCTATGCCGTTGAAGCTGTTCCTATCTTGAGTAGACCTCCTCCGAGAGATCGAGGTGTAACGACCCGCCGCCCTAACCGCCTCTAGTCGGTAATTAAACCAACTAGAAACGTTCAAGATGACAGATTGTTATTTAGTTTATAACATTTAAACAGAATCAGCTACAGAATCACAGAACAATAATATATTTTATAAACAAACTTTTCTTTTATATACAAATATCAGAGTTATACAATAAATTACATTTGAATTTATACAGCGGAAACAATTTATATTTTAAAGTACAAGAAAAATTTTGCTGAAAACTTTAGTGAATGCCTAAATCCCCTCTCTCTAACTTCGCTGCGAGAAAATCTTCAAGCTGTAGAAATACTCGGTCTGACCCGAGCGTTAATTGCAAAACACAAAAACACTCGAGTCAGGATTAATCTTAACTCAAGTAAATAAATTTGCAATGAACTGAATAAAATGGTAACAGAGATGATGAAACAAATGAATCAATTTAAATCTATTAGAAATTTTCATATTAACAACTTCAGATTTAAAATCTATCAATCCCGTGTGGCTGCAGTACACACGTATACTTTGCACACATGTGCACTGCCTCACCAACATGCGTGCAAGCGCAAATCAGACAAATCACTGCAACTCGACTCAACTCAATGCAATTCAA
This sequence comes from Allium cepa, assembly GCA_030765085.1. NCBI lineage: Eukaryota > Viridiplantae > Streptophyta > Magnoliopsida > Asparagales > Amaryllidaceae > Allium > Allium cepa. The sequence goes on from CM060934.1 coordinate 1,002,056,313, forward strand.
ACTGCAAGTCCAAATTAGATGCACAATGCACTAAGCGTTGAATTAGTACACAAATGAAACACATCAGAGACGACACAGTAGCAAACAAACATGCAGCAGCAACATGCAAATCCAGATCGTGTACAGGGCAGTGAAGCAAATACAGGGAGCTACAGGGAGCCGCAGACACAACAAAACACAGAGGCAACAACGATGAATCGCAGAGCCAAACAATGACACAGTGCAGTAGGATGCACAGAGGTGCAACAGGGAGGGGGAAATGTCCAGAAATGCATCAGGGAGTTTACAAAATAAATCAGCTGTAATTGACAGTGTCATGAAGCATCAAATATTAGCAGGTGGAATGTGCCACTTAAATCCCAAAATGAAATCATTGGAGATGGACATATAAAAATTTAATATGGCAAAGCAGCAGCGCTCCTGCAACTGTTGGTTCTGACTAAAATTGTGTTACGTCTTTCAGTTATTTGTTAAGTCCATAAAATGAGGCGATAATGATTTGCCTGTAGAAACATAAAATTACTTCGTGCATACTAGCACAGACCTTTTGGGGATAGTGTTTTAAATCCTTGGGACCTGTTTGGTTTGGACTTCAAGTTTTGTGTTTTTTTTTTTGCATTTTCAGTATGTATTTTAAAAAACATGGAAGAGGAGCAGAAAGTGGAAAAATCATAGCCATTACAACAAAAAGGGAAAATAGTAAAGGGGAGAGATCTTTATGTTTCCCAAAATGCAGAAAATAAGAATAAGTGATATTCAATTTTATATGTTAAAATCATTTTCTAAATCGGTTTTTTTCAAAACTTTCAGAAATAATTAACTGAATGCATTGCGGTTGTTACGAAAATCCAAAACTGAAAACCGCAAACCAACAAAGCCTTATACTTTCCTGAAAATACTTTCTGGCCCACGTCAATGGTGTGGTAGTTTGGAAAAAAATAAGTTCACATGAGCACACACATATCAATTTACATATAACACTTATATTCTCAAATTTCCAAAATACTGCACAACTAAATTACTACCCCAAAGAAGCCCCTTTTTTTTCCCAAATCCGATAACAAATAGAGAGGGGTTTGAGTTTGGTATATGAACACTGTAAATCAAAACTCAGAGAAACTGGAAAAGCAATACATCCCCAGGCAAAAGGAACACAAGCACACTATCTATTAAATTCGAAGCCATGGCATACATGCAGAGGTTCAAGCACAACAATCAACCCACAAGCCAAAACAACACACTTTCAAACGAACCCCAAAACTTTACTTTAAGCATCTGTTCTTATCAATTTTAAAAAAACAAAACCAATTAGCATTTGTATCAGTTTAAAAATAAATTCCAAATTGTTTCTGTTCTTATCAGTTTAAACCGAATTATCAGAGCATCTGTTTTCATCAATTCAAATTCAAGTAAATCGAGCAAGAGACCGCAATTAGCCCCAAATAGTTCAGATTCAAGTAACCGAACCAATGATAACAAATAACCCCCAAATCATAGCATGCAACCAAGATTCAAATTCAAACAAATTTAAATACTTGCATTAAAATAAATCGTGAGCCAAAAGACTCACCTTTCACCGAATCAAAATGGAGCGCACGCGAGTCGAAACAAAAATGAAGCCGAAGCCCTAGTTGAGACGATCGGAGGAAGAAGGAACGAAAGAGGATTCGTGGCCGCCATTTTTTTTTCTCTTCGTGATTTTTTTTGTTTAGGGTTTAAAAAATGGAAATGGTAAAGTGAAATGAAAGGGATCGGGTATAGCCTTAGATAATATTACAGCACTTAAGCAAAACCATGGGCTAGGAAAATTGTAAAGCCCACTTGATTCCTTAATCAAAATTTTCTTTTGTTAATTAATTTTTTTTTCTTCATTTGGAATTCAATTTGTTTTGTAAAATTATTCCCTTTACTTTGTTTTGTTTAATTTTTTGTTGTTAAAATTTTAACTAAACGTATTTATTTTAATAAATTAACAAACTCCAAGCTCAAATTTTAAATTCAATATGTTCTTCATATTAAACTTGAAAAATTCAAATAACTGCACAGTTTTCAAATCAAAATTTAATTCAACTATTAATTCACATAAGAAATAATCCTTATATCCAAGTTTTTTTTTTCTTAAGTCATTAGTTTAAATTTATAATACAAATTTAATATTCAATTTCAACTCCAAAGTCAAGTTTAAATTTTTATTCGACTCTTTGTAGATTAAATTTTAAAATTTAATCACCAATTTCATTGTTATATTGAAAATTCAATTTAAATTATCATTCAAATATTTAAAATTAATTAAATATTCACAATTTAAATTGTTCAAAATTTAGGATCGTTACAATCTCCCCTCCTTAAAAGAATTTCGTCCCGAAATTACAAGTAAGGAGAAATGATTGTTGAAATTTCACTAATATTTATATTTTAACAATTTTATCTAGTTCGAAACTTATTAGAAATAAATGAATATAGGATTCATTCTATTTGTTTTATCTCACTAGCTTTGTTTATTAACTCATTTGTCTATTATTTTTCTACAATCAAGACACAAAAATCTTTACTAAAATTTTCAACTTACAAAACCCAAATTTTAAATTTGAACTTCTTCATTTAAGAAATTTACATAGTATAACTTTTCCAAAGCTGTGGACTTTTCAAAACATTCCAAAAATCCTCTTCCTTAATTTATTAGGTTGGAATTTATATCACTTTAATTTCAGATAATTGATTTTATATTTAAAGTTTGAAAATACTTGCTAACTCGAAATTTAACAAGTCTATTGTCGTTCTTAAAGACATTAGGCATACGCTGGCCAGGCGCAAGTCTAACAATCTCCAAGTACTAAATATACTTGCTTCAATTCCCAGTGAAAATAGTTTTTAAAAATTCTTTTTAAAAAAAAATAGATATGGAAAGCACATTCCCCCATGGATCACAGTTTACTCGGCGGTTCCGCTACTATCCCAGTAGAGTCGCTTGTAACTGTGGATATCTCATCCCTTGAATTTCGCCATGGTTGTTGCCAAAGATCGCGGTTCACACGGCGGTTACGCTACTATCCCAGTAGAATCGCTCGTGACCGTAGGCATCTCGCCCCTCGAATTACGCTTTGGTTTGTAGATTGCAGTTTAGAATCGCTTGTAACTGTAGGCATCACGCCCCTCAAATTACGCTACCACCCGAGTGTAACTAGATCGCGGTATACACGGCGGTTACGCCACTATCCCAGTGGAATCGCTTGTAACCGTAGGCATCTCGCCCCTCGAATTACGCTAGCACACTATACCAGTCCAAAAGGACATTCCAACTAATGGAAATACAACGTAGCTACGATTTTCAAATGGACACTCTTCTCGAGTTCCAACAACCTTCACAAAGTTTAAATGGAAGGTACTTTTCCATATCCTCAATTTGGAAAACATAATATCATACATACATATATAATATTTCATTTCACATTTTTTTTTGGTACATATCATACTCATGTACTTACATAAGTTTTCCATAACAATTACTTTTCCAAACTAATTGGTTTTCGAATTAATCGTATTCACACATATACGTTATGAAAACCACAATATTTCATACCCATAACAAATAGAGGTTTCACAAATTTTTTCATTTCATTATCCATTTAAAACTTTCCTCTAAGTCGATTTGGAAATTTAAGGTTATCTCAAACCTAATTCATATTCATAATCCAATTTATTATCGACTTCACACTCGATTTGGATTTCACGTTACATCGTCAATCCTCAACACATAATAGATGTCTATCGATATATAACCTCTGAGCTCGTACGTCTCAGAGAAGGGTGTTAAGCTAAGAGAATAAATTCTCCGCCACCAACAGATATATATTTAATAGAGATCAATTGATATGTCGTCAATTCACGACGTTAGACATACAATCCAAATCATCCATTTAAAATTCAAAGTTCAACTTACATTGTTTTTGTGTGTCAAAGTTAAACTCAATTTAACTCAAGATTCAATCTTTTTGAAAAATTTCCAAGTTGAACTAACTGTTCAAATTTCCCAAAAATAATATCTTTACAAGATATAAAATTTTTCACACTTAACCATTTGAAACAAATTTCAAATATTCATTTTTCAATTTATCTTTAAAAGATAAAATCTCAAAACATTCACTTTTCACTTTATCTTGAAAAGATAAAATTCCAAACCTTTCATTTCATATTGGAAAATATTTCCATACTTATTCAATAATAAGTAATTTACAAATCCATTTATTTCCAACACTTTGAAAATATTTGATATACTTAAACCAAAATCAAGTATATATTTCATTCTTAAAAGAAATCATTCTTTTAAACACATTACAAAACAACTTAAAATGAATTTACTTCATTTCATAGTGTTGCTTCCCAAAAAACATTCTCATTTAAGTTTTTCAACTTCAACTTAATTCATAGTTTGAATTCTGCATACATTTCAAAATATTGGTTTTAAACCAACTTCAAATTTCCAATATTAAGTTTTCCACTTAACTTATTTCCATACCCATTCAAATTCAAATTCTTCATTGCATCAATTTAAATCTCTTATAAATTTTCATTAGATTCATATCTCCTTTTATATCTCATTTATTGTCCAAAACCATAGATATAACACTTTTAATAAGTTACAATAATTTACTTATCAAAATAAGTCATTTGCGGATTTTATAAACATCTTTAGAAATTCCATTTCTATTTATAAACTTCGTTTTATAATCTCCTTTACTAATTTGATTTAAACCAATTTAGACCAATTCATTAATTCACTTAACTCATATTTCATTTTCCATAACTCTCAAAAATTCGATAATGAGTTTCCGAATGATCGAAACTCAAGTCTAACGAGACCTCACCGAAGAGAAACAGTCGCAAACCTAAATTTAGAGAGGGGAATTTCCAAAAATAATTCTAATTTTCAAAATACCTTTTATTTTAAAGAAAACAATTTTAAACTTCTTTAGATTTGAAAACACTTTCTTTAAAGTGATTCTAGTAACTATTCATATTAAATGCCATAAACTAAGCTTTGTGTAAACCAAAGCTCTGATACCACTTTGTAACGACCCGCCGCCCTAACCGCCTCTAGTCGGTAATTAAACCAACTAGAAACGTTCAAGATGACGGATTGTTATTTAGTTTATAACATTTAAACAGAATCAGCTACAGAATCACAGAACAATAATATATTTTATAAACAAAATTTTCTTTTATATACAAATATCAGAGTTATACAATAAATTACATTTGAATTTATACAGCGGAAACAATTTATATTTTAAAGTACAAGAAAAATTTTGCTGAAAACTTTAGTGAATGCCGAAATCCCCTCTCTCTAACTTCGCTGCGAGAAAATCTTCAAGCTGTAGAAATACTCGGTCTGACCCGAGCGTTAATTGCAAAACACAAAAACACTCGAGTCAGGATTAATCTTAACTCAAGTAAATAAATTTGCAATGAACTGAATAAAATGGTAACAGAGATGATGAAACAAATGAATCAATTTAAATCTATTAGAAATTTTCATATTAACAACTTCAGATTTAAAATCTATCAATCCCGTGTGGCTGCAGTACACACGTATACTTTGCACACATGTGCACTGCCTCACCAACACGCGTGCAAGCGCAAATCAGACAAATCACTGCAACTCGACTCAACTCAATGCAATTCAAACTGCAAGTCCAAATTAGATGCACAATGCACTAAGCGTTGAATTAGTGCACAAATGAAACACATCAGAGACGACACAGTAGCAAACAAACATGCAGCAGCAACATGCAAATCCAGATCGTGTACAGGGCAGTGAAGCAAATACAGGGAGCTACAGGGAGCCGCAGACACAACAAAACACAGAGGCAACAGCGATGAATCGCAGAGCCAAACAATGACACAGTGCAGTAGGATGCACAGAGGTGCAACAGGGAGGGGGAAATGTCCAGAAATGCATCAGGGAGTTTACAAAATAAATCAGCTGTAATTGACAGTGTCATGAAGCATCAAATATTAGCAGGTGGAATGTGCCACTTAAATCCCAAAATGAAATCATTGGAGATGGACATATAAAAATTTAATATGGCAAAGCAGCAGCGCTCCTGCAACTGTTGGTTCTGACTAAAATTGTGTTACGTCTTTCAGTTATTTGTTAAGTCCATAAAATGAGGCGATAATGATTTGCCTGTAGAAACATAAAATTACTTCGTGCATACTAGCACAGACCTTTTGGGGATAGTGTTTTAAATCCTTGGGACCTGTTTGGTTTGGACTTCAAGTTTTGTGTTTTTTTTTTTGCATTTTCAGTATGTATTTTAAAAAACATGGAATAGGAGCAGAAAGTGGAAAAATCATAGCCATTACAACAAAAAGGGAAAATAGTAAAGGGGAGAGATCTTTATGTTTCCCAAAATGCAGAAAATAAGAATAAGTGATATTCAATTTTATATGTTAAAATCATTTTCTAAATCGGTTTTTTTCAAAACTTTCAGAAATAATTAACTGAATGCATTGCGGTTGTTACGAAAATCCAAAACTGAAAACCGCAAACCAACAAAGCCTTATACTTTCCTGAAAATACTTTCTGGCCCACGTCAATGGTGTGGTAGTTTGGAAAAAAATAAGTGCACATGAGCACACACATATCAATTTACATATAACACTTATATTCTCAAATTTCCAAAATACTGCACAACTAAATTACTACCCCAAAGAAGCCCCTTTTTTTTTTCCCAAATCCGATAACAAATAGAGAGGGGTTTGAGTTTGGTATATGAACACTGTAAATCAAAACTCAGAGAAACTGGAAAAGCAATACATCCCCAGGCAAAAGGAACACAAGCACACTATCTATTAAATTCGAAGCCATGGCATACATGCAGAGGTTCAAGCACAACAATCAACCCATAAGCCAAAACAACACACTTTCAAACGAACCCCAAAACTTTACTTTAAGCATCTGTTCTTATCAATTTTAAAAAAACAAAACCAATTAGCATTTGTATCAGTTTAAAAATAAATTCCAAATTGTTTCTGTTCTTATCAGTTTAAACCGAATTATCAGAGCATCTGTTTTCATCAATTCAAATTCAAGTAAATCGAGCAAGAGACCGCAATTAGCCCCAAATAGTTCAGATTCAAGTAACCGAACCAATGATAACAAATAACCCCCAAATCATAGCATGCAACCAAGATTCAAATTCAAACAAATTTAAATACTTGCATTAAAATAAATCGTGAGCCAAAAGACTCACCTTTCACCGAATCAAAATGGAGCGCACACGAGTCGAAACAAAAATGAAGCCGAAGCCCTAGTTGAGACGATCGGAGGAAGAAGGAACGAAAGAGGATTCGTGGCCGCCATTTTTTTTTTCTCTTCGTGATTTTTTTTGTTTAGGGTTTAAAAAATGGAAATGGTAAAGTGAAATGAAAGGGATCGGGTATAGCCTTAGATAATATTACAGCACTTAAGCAAAACCATGGGCTAGGAAAATTGTAAAGCCCACTTGATTCCTTAATCAAATTTTTCTTTTGTTAATTAATTTTTTTTCTTCATTTGGAATTCAATTTGTTTTGTAAAATTATTCCCTTTACTTTGTTTTGTTTAATTTTTTGTTGTTAAAATTTTAGCTAAACGTATTTATTTTAATAAATTAACAAACTCCAAGCTCAAATTTTAAATTCAATATGTTCTTCATATTAAACTTGAAAAATTCAAATAACTACACAGTTTTCAAATCAAAATTTAATTCAACTATTAATTTACATAAGAAATAATCCTTATATCCAAGTTTTTTTTTCTTAAGTCATTAGTTTAAATTTATAATACAAATTTAATATTCAATTTCAACTCCAAAGTCAAGTTTAAATTTTTATTCGACTCTTTGTAGATTAAATTTTAAAATTTAATCACCAATTTCATTGTTATATTGAAAATTCAATTTAAATTATCATTCAAATATTTAAAATTAATTAAATATTCACAATTTAAATTGTTCAAAATTTAGGATCGTTACACGAGGAAAAGCCGCAATGGAAGGTACAACTATTATATCTAGGCGTACTATTCATGACTTATTTGACTCAAGGGAATCACATTCATTTATAGCTAAAAATGTAGTTAACTTTTCGAGTTTATCAACCCAAGTTGTCATCGACCCAATGGTCGTATCAAATCTTATTAGAGAGTCGATACATATTTCCTTAATTTGCAAAGACCTAGTTGTGGATATGTGTAACGTCAATTTTACATGTAATGTGTATGTTCTTAGTTTTGAGGAGTATGGACTTATCTTAGGGATGGATTAATGATCTTACTACGGGGCTATTTTAGATTACGGTACGAGAATTGTAAGGTTAAAGAGTTGTAAGGGACGAGATATAGATATTCACCGTACACCCCAAAACTCGGTCAAGTTAAGCTACTTGTATTCGTTGAGCTTATCACAAGATGAGCTCTCATCCGTACGCATAGTTTAAGAATTTCTTAACATTTTTGAAGAAGTCATAAGTCTCCCTCCTCGAAGGAAGATTGAGTTTAGCATTGATTTGGAGAAGGAAGCTAGACCCGTCGCTCTGCCATTAAGAAACATGGCCTCCAAAGAAAGGGGAGAATTAGATAAGTAGATTTTAAAACTATTATAGAAAGGGTTCATTCGTCAAAGTACTTCTAAATGGAGAACACCTATTTTCTTTTCCACTAAGGTAGACAGCTTATTAAGCTATGCATCAATTATAGAGAACCCAACAAGTTGACTAAAAAGGATAGGTATCCCTTACCTAGAACAAACGACTTGTTTGATCAGCTTGTTGGAGCCAAAATCTTTTCCCAATTGGATTTAGTCACTGGATTTCACTAATCGAGGATAGTAGAAGATAGTAGGCAGAAGAATACATTTTGCATTACAGATGGACTATACGAATGGAAAGTGATTCCTTTTGGATTGACGAATGCCCCCACATACTTTGTAGATTTGATGAGTAGAGTATTTTGAAGATAACTAAATAAATTTGTTGTAGTGTTTATAGATGCCATCTTAGTATTCTCAAGAGTGAAGGATAGCATGAAAATCATTTAAGGGAGGTACTAGAGACTTTGAGAAGGTACCAACTTAAAGGTGAGGTTTCTTGGACATATGGTTTTTGAGAAAGGATTGTCTATATACCCTACAAAGGTGGAAGCTATTTAAGATTGGAAGAGTCCAAAGAATGCCACAACGGTTAGGAGTTTTCTTGAGTTGGCATGTTACTATATTAAATTCATCAAGGACTTTGCAAAGATAGCAATCCCATTAACTCGCTGAACAAAGAAAAATCTTGAATTTAATGTGAATAAAAATGATTTCAAAAGCTTGTTAAATTCTTTTTAAATAATAAATGAAGATAGTAAACTTTTAATTTATAATTAGTGGGATTAAACTTGTTTAACATTAATTCTTTTAAAAAACATGTATCATTTCAGGGTATTTTCTCGGATTTTAAGGAAACTAGTTTCGTTGGGTCTGGAATATTGAGTTGATGTTCCCCGACGAGTTTCATAATGATCAGGTGCACTATGTGGTCGTGCGAGCTTAGATTGCATAGCGATTAATTTTAGGAGTAAAAATATATTATTTATTTCATTACAAATACCCTTTACACTTAATCCTTTTCCTCATTCTTCCTCTCTCCCTCTCTTTTATTTTTCCCAAAAACAAAACAAAGGTTATCCACCACCATAAATTGAATTAAACCCGGTGCTATAGTTAACGAAATTGGATGGCATTGGATCCATTAGGATCATGGTAGGGAGGACATCGTATTGGTATGTTCGATTTTTGGTGTGAAGGTAGTTGACTATGATCGACGTTTGTACGCGCCGACTACGGTTAGCCTTTGGCAGCGATTAGTGGGGAGCTAAGTGAAACATAGTGCACCAATGCGATGCTCGTGTCAAAGTGCACCTCTTCAAATCATTCGCTCAAGCTCTGATCGCATAGTAAGAATCGTGACATTTTGAAGCATCGGTCGAAGGCAGTGGTCGCGATGAATAGGAAAAGGCTGTGCATCATCGCAGTGATCTAGGGGAACTTAGCTTACGAAAAAGGAGTCGATGGTGGTGCTTGACCATGCTAAAGTCGCCTTTGGATATTTTTAACTTCATGTACAACAATTGGGGCAAAGGGTTGTGTTTTGATTAGTGCAGTCGAGCTAAACTTGGCCGGGTGCATTGTGGAGAGGGCCTGGAGTGTGCTGGATAGGTAGAGACGATGTGTGCTTTCATCGTACTGAGTGGAAGCAATGGAGGAAAGAAGTAGGCGATGATGGGTGTACATGTTTTAGGCATGTATAGTAGTGGGATTTGGAAAAGAAAGGAGGAGTGAGGTAATTAACATTGATGAGTAATTAATAAAGTAATTGATTAATTTAATTAATCTCAATACTATAAAATCAATAACTTTTGCATACAAGGTCCAATCAAAACATCGTCTTCGCCGTTGCATTCATAGAAGATTTTCTACGACTTGGATTGGCTTAGGCTTGGATGTGATTACTCACCAGTTGACTTATATATTGTTGTGATATAATGTTTGTTGTGCAAAATATGAATCAAAATTGATAATAATGACAGTAATTACTTTTGGCCCTCATTTATTTGGAAAGTAAGTGACAACATTATATGTAATATAATCTCTCTATTAACTCTCCAAAACATGTATCATGGTTCTGATTTGTTTACATATTTGATATCATTATTTGATAGAGTTAGAAAGTGCGTGTGAATTATTGAAGCAAAGTGGTCGCTATGAACACACTTTGAAACCCCCTATGTTTAAGACTTGTTAAATTGGTGAAATGTTAATATATTATGGAAATATATATTGGGGTGTTTTATGCACATGCTTTGGGTGTGTTTGACCTAAAGGAATTGGTAGGGAAAGTTATTGAAATTTTGAAATGAAGTTGTGTTGTAAATCACGATTTTTAGTAAATTATAAAGGGCTTTTTCTTTATATATTTTTTCAAAAACTTTTTAAAGGAGTTTTCTTGAAAAGTTATTTAAGTATTCTAAAAAGGAAGTTTGAAGTTCAAATATGTTTTTATAATTGTTTTTGAATTTTTTAAGTAAAGAGTTTTAAATTATAAAAAAAAATATTTTTATGGTTTTTAAGTAAATTATAAAATAAGTATTTTTAAGTAATATTTAGAATAAATGCTTTAAACTATAACATAAGTATTTTAAAGTACATTTTTAGTAAATATAATTTATAGAAAATTAGCAAGTAGTTTATTAAAGTATTTGGATCTTATGTAATATAAATATCATTTAAAGAGGTTTTTAGTAAATACATAAGTGGGAAAAAGTAAATTAAGCCTTTGATAAAGTAATTAAGGAAAGTTTGGATTTTAACACTTTTTGTTAAGTGGTTTTGTGAAGTTAAGTGAAAGTACCTTAATTTGTTAAATTAATGTAGATATAAGAAATTATAATTGGGATTGTAATTGTGACTTTAAAGAGGAATACTTCAAAGTAATAACAAGAGAAATTTTTTGGGTTTGTTGTGACATAATTTGAGTAATAATTGTCTTAAACCTATATAAATGTAATCTAAATTCTAAAGAGAGTTTTAAAGATAACGATTAAGTGAAGTGTTTTGGGTTTGTTGCTAACATTTGTTTTTAAACCCTTAAATAATATTTTCAAGTGGTAAAATATTATTAAATGATTTTGAGAAATACTTAGATCTTTAATAGTGGAATTTTAAAATAATAACAAGTATGAAATCTTTAGAAAAGATGGGAAAGTATAAGTTTTGAAGTACAAAGAGAGAAGGGGTTTATAGTAATAATGTTTGAGTGACATTTGTTTTTAAACTCTTTGACTGTGTTTAAAGTAAATAAAACTTGTTATTGGTTTGTGAATATATTTATACTGTTGAGATAAGTATAAGAATACTTTTGAGGGAATTGCAATATGTAGAAATGAATAGTGAAATTTTAATTAAAAAGCGAAGTTTAATTAATAAGTGAAGTTTTAATTATGAAAGAAGTTTTATTGATAAAAAGGAGTTTTACTAATAAAAGAGGTTTTAATCAATGAAGGATTGTTTAAATATAAAGAGGATTAGAAGTCGTTTACATGACTTAATCGTGCTTTAGTGTGTCAATCGTGATTGTTATGTTACTTGCATGAGGAAAGTATACGAGACTAAGTTCCCCTTATACGACCATCCTCATTATTATTGAAACTGACCAAAATATAATTCTGGAAATATATAGAAGAAACTGTTGATACGCAAAGATTTTGATCAATGACAATGTGCTTCAACAAAAAAGGAAGAGATATGTGCAAAGCTAAAGGAAGATCGATAAAGAACAAACAAACATAAGTATGATTTTTATATAGGTCTCAGTCTAGATTTATTGTTAAAATCTATCCTCAAGAGGCGTGCACGAACACTAGAACACATTTTATGAACTTCATTTTTATTTAAACTTTCACTGTGCATATTTTAGTAGTTCAGTCGACTGAACAGGAATGGCCAGTCGACTGAAACTGGTACAATTATATAAACATGCACAGTTTCAGTCGACTGGCCATTCCTGTTCAGTCGACTGGCCATTCCTGTTCAGTCGACTGAATTTGTTCCTGAAAATTTTACTTCATATTTTCAGTTGACTGAATTCCCTGCTCAGTCGACTGAATTTGAACCTGCGAATTTTCTTTGAAAAGACACCTTCTTCCTCCCAAGAGTTGCAACCATTCTCCAATGGAAATGGAAGCATCTCTTGTTTGCAACCTTTGACAACAAATGCACCTCTTCTACAAGTATATATACATGATTCTAACATTATTTAATTCACCGAATTCTCTTATGCTTTAATCTCACTATTTTCTCAAACATATTTCATATTCTCTAAAGTTTTCAAAGCAATCACCAATCTATTGCTTGAATCACTATTTTGTTTTTAACATTCTTTTGATTTGTAGCAATTCACATTTCCTAAATCTTCACAAACACATTGCATACTCTCGAGGATAAGATTATAGGAATATTGTACTACATTAGACTCATTAGTGTTGATAAGAACACAACAAGTCGAATATTGTTTTTTAGTAATTGAGTTGAAGTCCTCTTCGATAGTTGAGGCAAGAAATCTCGTTCGGTTGTTCGAGTAAGGTGTAAACCTATTCCTCCGGGTGAAGTGAGGGTGTTAGTTAGTGAAATTCCTAAGTGAAGCTTAGGGACTGGACGTAGGACTAGAGGTCCAAACTAGTATAAAATCCTGGTGTCTCCTTGCATTTACCTACTTTATCTACCTAGAATATTCCGTTATTCCATATTACACAATCCTACCGCATAGCCCCCTCTTTCAATTGGTATCAGAGCAAGGTCGTCCTATAACCATAACACCGTTATCAGACATATTGATAATATGGAAAATAACGCAAGTACAAGCACAACATCTGCCTATAGTTCTACATTTGCGGAAGGACAATCTATCTAAAGACCCCCTATTCAATGGACTAAACTACAACTATTGGGCTACAAGGATGGGGATTTATATGCAAGCAACAAGTTTCGAAGCCTAGAATGCTACTCAAGCATAGCTCGTTGTACCCACGACCGATTATCCTACATGGATACAAACTCAGAAGAATGAAGCTAGTGCAAATGCCAAAGCTATGAATATGCTATTTTGCGCCCTGGATAGAAATGAATTCAACCGTGTTAGCATATGTACTACTGCATATCAGATATGAGAAACACTTAAAGTCATACATGAAGGCACAAACAAAGTTAAACAAACAAAGATATCCATGCTGAAGAACCAATTCCAAAACTTTAGAATGCGACAAAATGAATCCATCAATGACATGTACTCGAGATTTCAAGACATCCATCATGCCTTAATAGGACTAGGAGAAAAATACACGGATTTTGACATTGTGTCTAAAGTTCTAAATTCACTCACTGATGAATGGGAAAGAAAAGTACTAGCAATTGAGGAAGCAAATGATCTATCTACAATGAAACTAAAAGAATTGATTGGAAATCTTATGTCGTATGAAGTAAATATGCAAGCTAAGAAAGATCAAGCTCAAGAAAGAAATAATGTTACTTTACATGCGGAAAAGAAAGATCAGAGTCTGAAGATGAGGATCTAGCATTTATAGCCAAAAATTTCAAGAAATTCTTAAAGTATAGAAAAGGAAACAAAAACGGATTCAAAAAGAACTTCTTGAAAAAAACTTCATCCTCAAATATAGAATGCTTCAATTGTCACAAGAAAGGACACATGCAAAAAGATTATCAAGAACAAATGAAGGAAAATCAGAAAAGCTTCAACAACAAAAACAAGGAGGATAAATTCAAAAAGAAGGCATTTTCTGTAACATGGGACGATTCAGATTCATCTTCATCCGAAAATGATAGTGATAGAGACAATGAACAGGTAAATATATGCCTCATGGCTCAAGATTCTGAGGTAAGTAATTTAACTTTCGATGATTTAATTGAAGTAAACACTGAACTTTTAAGCACAATAAAAATTCTTAAAAAGAAAATTAAGGAAATTCGTGAAAATCAAAATAAAGCTGAGTTTGAGAGAGACATGTTAAATGATGAAAAGAAAATTCTTGAAGAAGAACTTGAAAAAGTTCAAGAATCTTATTCAAATTCGGAAACTCAATTATCACTTTTAAGTCAAGAAATTGAAACTCAAAAGAATAAGAATGATGTATTTGTTTCTGAAAATCACGAGTTAAAAATTAAGATTAAACATGTTGAATTAGAAAATAATAGTCTTCAAGCTAAATTAGATGACATCACTAAAAATGTTTCTAACTTTAACAAAGGAAGAGAAAATTTATCTGAGATATTAGAAAATTCTCAATCATCTTCAAACAAACAAGGTTTAGGTTATAAAAAGGAGTCAAAAATTCCTAATAAGAAAAATATAAAACTTAACAGGAATATTGATTCAAAACAACAAATATTGCTAAAGAAACCTATTAAAACAAAAGTAGAAACCAAGGTAGTTAAAATTTGGGTACCAAAGACTAACAATGTATTAAAAAGAAATAAATATATTAAAACATTTATGGATAATGTTCATCATAATGAAAAATATACTTATAAAAAGGATACTGAACCAAATAGGGTTTGGTTTCCTAAACTCTAACTTTTTAGGACCCTATTAAAAGGTGGGTACCAATAATTTCATATTTTTGTTTTCAGGTCACACTCAAAAAGAAGAAATGGATATTAGACAGTGGTTGTTCAAAACACATGACAGGAGACAAAGATATGCTTACAAACATCACATACTTTGATGGTGGCTCGGTTACCTTCGGAGACAATTCAAAAAGCTATATCATTGGCAAAGGAGACGTGAACAATTACGGTACATCAAATTTACCTTTTATAACAAATGTTTCATTAGTTGAAAATTTAAAACATAATCTACTTAGCATAAGTCAACTGTGTGACAAAGTTTTTAAAATAACTTTCTCGGATAATAAATGTAGTATTTTTGATCAAAACGAAAATCTTGTTTTTGAAGGAAATATAGATAGAAATATTTATGTTCTAAATATGAATATTAATCATAATTCAAGTATGTGTTTACTTGCCAAAGATAACGATCCTTGGTTATGGCACAAAAGATTTTGTCATATAAATTTTAAAACTATTAGAAAACTTTCTAAAAATGAATTAGTAAGAGGTTTACCCAAAATAAACTTTAAAATAAATAATCTTTGTGATGATTGTCTAAAAGGAAAATTAACGAAATCATCTTTCAAATCTAAGAAAAATATTTCGACTTTACAACCATTAGAATTACTACATATGGATTTATTTGGACCAACACAAGTTCAATCCATTAATCATAATCGATAAGTATTTGTAATAGTTGATGATTTTTCAAGATATACATGGACTATTTTTATGAAAAATAAAAGTGACACTTTTGAGCATTTTAAAACATTTGTCAAAAGAATTCAAAACACTAAAGATTTGAAAATTAAAAGTATTCGAAGCGATCATGGAGGCGAATTCAAAATGAAGCTTTTGAAACTTTTTGTAAAAGGAAAGGAATAAATCATAACTTTTCATTTCCTAGAACTCCTCAACAAAATGGAGTTGTAGAAAGAAAGAATAGAACATTACAAGAATGCGCAAGAACATTATTAAACGGATGTTCTCTACCAAAACATTTTTGGGCAGAAGCCGTTGCTACTGCATGTTATGTATTAAATAGAATATCAATTAGACCATTAACTAAAAATACTTCTTATGAACTATTTAATAATAAAAAGCCAAACATATCTTATTTTAAAATATTTGGATCAAAATGTTTCATTTTAAATACAAAAGATCAACTAGGAAAATTCGATCCAAAAGCCGACGAAGGAATTTTCGTAGGACACTCAGAACAAAGTAAAGCATATCGAGTATTTAATAAACGAACAAATATAATCGAAGAAACTTTGAATATATCTTTTGATGAAAATTTTAATATAAAAGATGATGAAGAATTGATAAATATAGAAGAAACAAACCTTGAAAGGAATAATAATAATGAACTAAGATCTTCTCCTAGAATATTACGAGATCATCCAACTCAAAATATAATAGGAGAAATAAATTCTCAAGTTAGGACAAGAAATCAACTAAATCAAATGGGTCATTTAGCTTTCATTTCATCAATAGAACCTAAAAATCCTAAAGAAGCATCAACAAATGATTATTGGATTATCGTAATGCAAGAAGAATTAAATCAGTTTGAACGTAACGATGTTTGGGAATTAGTTCCCCGTCCTAATATAAAATCAGTAATAGGAACAAAATGGATTTACAAAAATAAAGTAGACGAACAAGGTAACATAACAAGGAATAAAGCAGAACTAGTAGCACAAGGGTATAATCAAGAAGAAGGTATTGATTTTGAAGAAACCTTTGCTCCCGTTGCAAGACTTGAAGCAATACGTATACTATTAGCCTTTGCATGTTTTCACAATTTTAAACTTTATCAAATGGATGTTAAAAGTGCATTTTTAAATGGTGTTATTAAAGAAAATGTATACGTAGAACAACCTCCTTTATTAATACATGAAAAATATCTGGATCATGTATTTAAATTAAAGAAAGCACTATATGGTCTTAAACAAGCACCTCGTGCTTGGTATGAAAGACTTAAAAGTTATTTATTAAATTCAGGATTTAAAATTGGAAAAGTAGATCAAACGCTTTTTATTAAAAATACTACCAAAGATATTTTAATAATTCAAATATACGTAGACGATATTATTTTTGGTTCAATAAATGAAAATTTATGTAAAGAATTTTCAAATATAATGACTAATGAGTTCGAAATGTCTCATATGGGAGAACTATCATATTTTCTCGGACTTCAAATCAAACAATTAACAAATGGAATTTTTATAAACTAAGAAAAATATTGTACTAATTTAATTAAACGATTCAGCATGGAAAACACTTCTGTTAAACCTACTTCTATGAGTACCACTACACATCTCGATCGAGACGAAAATGGCAAAGGTGTAGATCGAAAATTGTTTAGAAGTATGATAGGTTTCTTACTTTACTTAACCGCTAGTAGACCTGACATAATGATGAGTGTTTGTTTATGTGCACGTTTTCAATCTAATCCTAAAGAATCACACTTAAGAGTAGTAAAACGAATTATACGATATCTTAACAACACTAAAGATTTCGGTCTTTTCTATCCAAAGGAGTGTCCATTTGAGTTAGTGTCATTCAATGATGCTGATTTTGGTGAATCTCGAACAGATAGAAAAAGTACAAGTGTACTTGCCATTTCATTGGAAAATCACTTGTATCTTGGTTTAGTAAGAAACAAAATTGTGTCTCGCTTTCCACCTGCGAAGCAGAGTATATATCAGCTGCTTTAGCTTGCACTCAAGTAATAACATGCAACAAACACTTAAAGATTTTAATATAAATTTAACAAATTCTACAATATACTGTGATAATACAAATACAATAAACTTATCTAAAAATCCGGTTAATCACTCTCATACAAAACATATAGATATTCGTCACCATTTTCTACGTGACAATATCGAAAATGGAATAATTAATTTAGAACATATTTCTACCGAAAATCAAATTGTCGATATATTTACTAAACCTCTATTAGAAAACTCCTTCATAAAATTACGACGAGAGTTAGGAATAATGTTTTTTAAAGATATCATGTAGAGAAAGTTAGAAAAATCTACACAATTCAGTCGACTAACACTATATACTCAGTCAACTGAATAAAGAAAAAAAATGAGATTTTCAATTTAATTTTTGAATATGTTAAATAATATATTTAAAATAATAGTTATTTGTAAACCATACATTTTTAACTGAATTATGGTAACCATTAAATCATTAAGTGGATGAAAAACTTTAAAGAATTATGACCATTATATATTTAGAAAATCCCTCCTATAAATATATATTATTTTCTTTTTCTTTTTTCACAACTCATTCTCACGAATAAAAGCTTGAAAAAATTCATTGTAAAAATGTCGTCCAACAACTCTTTTTCCCCGATCAACATCACCTCTTCAGTCGATAACACTCCAACATCTCCAAAACTTTCCACTCCAACACCGACACATGAGCCAGTTTACAAATGGAACAATTATCGTACTGGCTACACATCAGAATCCAAGAAAGCGAAACGCAAACTCTTTATTTCTCCAGACACAAAAAGAAAGATTGATGAAATTCATCACTTTCAACAACAACAAATAGATTTTCAACGAGAATTATACTTCAAACAAAAAGTTACGGCTAGACGATTAAGCTTCCTAGAGAAAATGGGTTTACGCTTTTGTGGATCAAAAAAGAACGAAGTGGCTGAACCCCTATGATGCAAACCAGAGAGACGAAGTCATAGGTCGGCTCCGACCTAACTTGTTTTTAAGTCGAGCACGACCTAAGAAATCACAAGGTGAAGAGTTCCGACCTAACGAGCCTCGATCTAATGAGCTCCGACCTAAGGGGTTACAGGAGGAAGACACACGAGTTAGTAAAGAAAGATTGAGTCGTTTCCGACCTAACTGGAATCCAGGATGTGAAGGCCTAGGTCGGCTCCGATCTAAGGAACCATGTGAGGAAAAGATGCGAGTTAATGTAGAGGAGTTAAGTCGTTTCCGCCCCAACGAAGAGGCAACACGAGTTAACGAAGTTTCGGTTTTTGGTCGTTCTGATGTTTTAGGTCGGCAACGACCTAAGGAAGAAGACTTAGGTCGGCCACGACCTAATGATAATGTTGAAGAACGCTCACGACCTATGGAAGGAATGTTAGGTGGTCTACGACCTAAAGAAACATGTGGAAAGAAGCTACGAGCTAACAGACCCTTAGGTCGTATGGAGGAAGCCGCGTTTTTAGGTCGCGTACGACCTAACTCCTTTAGGTCACGGAATGATTTCTGAAGCCGCTCCTTTAGGTCGCGGACGACCTAAATCATAAGCCGTTGATGTGCTAGGTCGCAGACAAGTGTGAGCCGTTGGTCTTTAGGTCGTTATGAGTGAAGTGCCTACTGTTTTGTAATCAGTTAGGTCGGCAACGACCTAGTAAAGTCGTAGGTCGTAGGAGGGTTGAGTTACCGTTGTTTTAGGTCGCTGGAAGGGTGCTGTGTGTCTGTTAAGTCGGCAACGACCTAATATAGGTCGTGTGATGGGTTGTTTGTAAGTGTGTGTTGTAATAAGTCGTGCGCGACCTAAGTGTTGTCCAATGTTGAGTTGTGTGTGTGTTGTAAACTCTATAAATAGCAGGGTTGAGTCATTTGTAAGGTGGTTGATATTTTGAATAAAATTCTCTTTTGTTAGCTTTGTGCTTTCATACAAATTGGTAGTTGAGTGTGATCTCCTATCTCCTCTTTCGGTTAATCGAATGCGCTCGATTCAACGATCGTAGAAGCCGATTCACGGTATCTAGTGCGCTAGATCAACGTGCGAAGAATCGTAGATCTTCTTTCTCGGCATCGTGCGCGATCAACGAGACGAAGATAGCTAGAATCCGGTATCTTTGGATCAACGGATTTGGGCCTTGCAGTATTCTCAACTCACCGATTGCTACATTCCATCAATTGAAGTTTGTTTCGATTTATCCGCTGCGTCACCCTACCTCCCCCTGTTAGTTCTCTTGATCCATCTTCATCTTACCGTACACCAGTCGATCCTGTGTATCCTTGGATGTCTCCTAAGACTTCTCAATATAGTCCAAATTCATGGGATAAAAATTATATGAAGAATGAAGGGTAAAAGACTTCGAGTCCATCCCCTAAGAAATAGTTAGTTTTGAAATTTATTCATGATGTTACATCTATAATTGTAATTATTTCTTTTGAATAAAGTGTTTACTTTCAAAATTAACTAAGAACAACAAAAAACATGGGTCAGTCGACTGAAAACCCTGTTCAGTCGACTGAACTTAAGGCAGAATGCAAATTTTTTTACAATTCAGTCGACTGATTCCTCTGCTCAGTCGACTGAAATACTAACAGAAACTTTCAGTCAAAAATTCAGTCCACTAAAAACCTTGTTCAGTCGACTGAATTCAACCCAGAAAATTTTCGGTCTTCAATTCAGTCGACTGTTGTTCAGTCGACTGAACGCCAATTCCCAGGCAACTTTACCCTTTTTAACCACCAATTTTTTACCTATCCATTCACTTTTTACTTTCCAAAACAGTTTTCTTCCCCAATTATTTTCGAAACCCTAGCCCTCAATTCCTTAAAAATCACTCAAATCTCACTCAAATGGCACCAAAGAGATCAAGAGCTTCCTCTTCTTCATCCTTCGAGCCAATTGATGCTTAAATAGCGCAATGACTTTACGATGGAGCAGCTGTCACTAGATGGAATAAGATGAAGAATTCCCGTATTTTCGAGCTTTCCTTCGTTAATTTCCAAATCTTTCAAACCTACAACATCCAAGCATCAGTCGATCAAGCAGGTTTAACTTCTCTTTTGGATTTGAAAAGAAATGACCATGCCATAAATCATATAATGGTCAAATTATTTTATGCTAACCTTAATCTTGGACACCAAATTCCAAGAAATCCAAACAATAGTGTTTGGAGTATGGTATGTGGAAAGAAAATTTGGTTTTCCTTAGATAGAATAGCACACATTCTAGAGTCACCAAATGTCGGAAGAAAGCTAGAAGAGATAGAATTCAATCCACAAATTCGCGATAACATAAACCATCGATTTATGTATGATAATATCAACTTTAGATATTTTAAGTCCACCTCTCTTCGACCTATGGCAAGAATCCTTCACGAAGCTCTAATGAGAACAATCACTCCATGCACGGGCTCGTACGAAATTGTCTACCCAAATAATTATCGAGCTCTATATGCTATTTTTGGCAATATACAAGTCAATTGGGTACAACTTATTCTTGATGAATTTCTCACTTTTAATAATGGCAAAATACGCACTATCTATTTTGGAGAATACATCATGCGACTTCTCCTCAATGTCGGTACGCCATTACCCGAGTCGGAGAATACAATGGTCCATCAATTTAACCACCGGACCATAAGCCTAATGCAACTCCCATCTCGACCTCCTCGCATAATATCACTCGCCGAATGGGAAGCGAGGCATCAAGAACAACAACAATAACAACCTTCACAACCTCACCACGAATGATGAAATTCATCTTATTGACCCAAGCTTTACTACCAACCAATCATTGGGGATATTATCAAGAAATCAACAAATTCTTGATACTCATCTTAAAAGGGTAGATCACAAGCTTGACAAAATCAAAGGATTCTTCAACAAGCTATGGGATGCAATCTCATGCTCAAGCACCACTACTGCTTCAACATCTCGCGGCAAACGTGCGACACCTACGTTTACGTGGACGTCATCCGAAGAGTAAACAAGTAGCAGCACAAGCGAAGCAAGTGGTGGCCAAGGAGGAAGAGCGTACAGACCACCAACAGGAGGACCCATCATACGTGAACCAACAGGAGGAAGAGAAGGTTCATATGACTGGGATAGAGATGAGTAATTTTAGTATGGTTTGATGTTTATGTATAACTTTCTTATGGCTTGTATAAATAGCCATTTTGTGATTGTTCGACGCAACATTTTTAACTTTTTTTTAAGCCATGGTTATGCAAGTTTTCTATTCTCTATGCTTCAGTGATTGTTTTGATAAAATATTTCTACTGTTAATACTTCCTTTTTGTCGATGACAAAGGGGGAGAAAATCTATGGTACTAACTTTGTTTTGTAGGAAAGATAGTGCGTATATTCAGGGGGAGAAAATAAGCAAGTACATCTCTAGAATAAGTATTATCATCAATCAAAAAAGGGGGAGAATATTGATACGTGAAGATTTTGATCAATGACGATGTGCTTCAACAAAAAAGGAAGAGATATGTGCAAAGCTAAAGGAAGATCGATAAAGACCAAACAAACATAAGTATGATTTTTATATAGGTCTTAGTCTAGATTTATTGTTAAAATCTATCCTCAAGAGGCTTGCACGAACACTAGAACACGTTTTATGAACTTCATTTTTATTTAAACTTTCACTGTGCATATTTTAGTAGTTCAGTCGACTGAACAGGAATGGCCAGTAGACTGAAACTAGTACAAATATATAAACATGCACAGTTTCAATCGACTGGCCATTCCTATTCAGTCGACTGAATTTGTTCCTGAAAATTTTACTTCATATTTTCAGTTGACTGAATTCCCTGCCCAGTCGACTGAATTTGAACCTGTGAATTTTCTCTGAAAAGACACCTTCTTCCTCCCAAGAGTTGCAACCATTCTCCAATGGAAATGGAAGCATCTCTTGTTTGCAACCTTTGACAACAAATGCACCTCTTCTACAGGTATATATACATGATTCTAACGTTATTCAATTCACCGAATTCTCTTATGCTTTAATCTCACTATTTTCTTAAACATATTTCATATTCTCTAAAGTTTTCAAAGCAATAACCAATCTATTGCTTGAATCACTATTTTGTTTTTAACATTCTTTTGATTCGTAGCAATTCACATTTCCTAAATCTTCATAAACACATTTCATACTCTCGAGGATAAGATTATAGGAATATTGTACTACATTAGACTCATTAGTGTTGATAAGAACACAACAAGTCGAATATTGTTTTTTTAGTAATTGAGTTGAAGTCCTCTTCGGTAGTTGAGGCAAGAAATCCCGTTCGGTTGTTCGGGTAAGGTGTAAACCTATTCCTCCGGGTGAAGTGAGGGTGTTAGTTAGTGAAATTCCTAAGTGAAGCTCAGGGACTGGACGTAGGACTAGAGGTCCGAACCAGTATAAAATCCTGGTGTCTCCTTGCATTTACCTACTTTATCTACCTAGACTATTCCGTTATTCCATATTACACGATCCTACCGCATAGCCCCCTCTTTCAGAAACATGAAAATTATACGGTATAGTTATCTTTGATGATGCTATACCATACGTATAAACTCGTTTTTCTCTTCTGGGAAAAATGATAAAGGAACCCGACCCCATCCGGTTGGAGGTGATCTCTGCTCTAATGTATTGTTTGTTTATTTCTATAAGAATAGGAGTTGAGTTTATCGAAAATTAATCGATTGGTTTTGGGAGCATCCGGTAAGCGGGGAAGTGTACTTATATGAGATGACTCAAAACCATAAGCCCTCCAAAACCATATATATGTTCTATGATTTAGAAGACGTTTGCGATTGGTTCAAAATGCGGGATTTTTTTTTGGAGATTCGAGATTTTTCTAAGATGCTTGAACACATGTAGTTGTTCATGATCTATTAAGGATGTGGGAACCATGTGTGATTCCAAGATCTATTGAGATATGAGAATCCATATGTGATTTCGAGATTTGTTGAGATATGGTAATCCATGTGTGGTTCTGAAATGTGTTCAAGTGGTGATTCATGAGCTGGAATACCGAACATAGCCTTACCGGTGGATATGACTAAAACCGAGATAGGATGTATAGACCGTGGATTTAGCTAATCCAAGGGTGTAGGCGAATTCTACCTAGAGATATCTATAATTATGCATGCATGAGTGGTGCACTCGTCTACATGTAGTAGGAGATATGTATTTCCTATGTACACCAGCTAGAGATGTACGATGCTTCGGGAAGACATCTCTGATCCTTATGCAAAAGGATCGTTCTCGAAGTACTAAGAGCACCTCCATGGAATCCTACACAATTAGTGAGTATACCTTAGAGGTTTTAACTATATACCTATTATTATTGTAGTGTGCACTCACATGCGTTATAGCTACATCATTATTTATATTTCACACCCTAAAAATTATTATAATTATTTGGATTTTCTAATAGAAATGGTTTGGTTATCGTAAGGTAAAAACCCATTCGTATTTATTACGGCATGGTCCTACGAAATACCTTTATTTTTGAAGGATTTTATACATATAAAAATCGTAGGATTTGAGTTTCTCACACTGGTTTACCCGACTGTTTCGAGTGTCATTTCCTTATAATTCTCGGGTCATCCCGAATATATTCTCAATTTTAGCTGGATGCTATGGAGCTTTAGAAGACAAGATGATTTGGATGTCTCTAAGACCTATTCATGTATTTTATTTTCTACTGCATTACTTGTTTTGTATATATCAGTATTTGTGAGGATAGGCTATTATAACTATTTAGGCTAAAGATATGTTAGTTTACTTTGGTTGTTGTATGTATTAAAGTTTTCTCTTTGCTAAAGATCTTTTAAGATATAATTTATTATCGTTCCGCATGTGAAATTATGATATTATATTCTTCTTTCTTATTTTGTTTCTTTTTCTTTTTCTTTTACACTAATACTCTGCCTTTCTAACACTTGGGTAGTCGACACGAGAATACCATGGATGTATTACCTTCGACATTTGGAGGTCGAAAAGGTAGCTCGTTATATTTGGTATTACAGCTGAAGGTTAGCGAGAGCCTTAGCTTTGATGGGGTATAACTCATTAAGAGATAGAGTAATGGAATGCCTTACTATGAGTTAAGTCTATTATATATATATGAGAGTGCATATTAGTTATTGTTATATAAATATGTTTTGTATCACATTGACTGGTCTATTGAGTGGTTTAAGGATTCTGGTTAATACGTGTTGCTAATGTTATTGATAAGGATCTCTAAACCCTTGAACAAGACAAACTGACATAGTATTATGTTGAAGTTAGTAGATGAAATAATTTTACCTAAGATTATATTACATATATAAAAGAATAATTTACAAAATTTGGTATAGTTATTTATGATGTGTTTGTTTGTTAAGAAATGATAATATTCAATTATTCCAATTTATTGTTTGTTGATTTTTGAATTGTACTTGACCAGTTTATGAAAATGTTTACCTTTTTACTACACGGGTTGGGTAGATAGTTAATGTGGGACGTTGAAAAGGACACCTTATGAATTAAGTTTCACGATTTGATTATAAATCATTAGTTGATATTGTTGGGTTAAAATTTAATTTTAGTAAAAGTTGTTTATTATAGTCTTTGAGAAAGATAAGATATTTTAAAAATAAATATTTATGAAATTATTTTATATAGGGAAGTAACTTTATAAAAGCATGGTTTATAAAGTATATTTTTTATATAAAATTGATTTAAATTGATAATTTAAGAACTTAAATCGCAATGTTTTTGGAATAGTTTTCCAATGTTTGTGAAGGGAAAATTATACTAATATTTCTTTGAAAGTATATATGTATATAAATGTTTTCAAAAGGGTTTTAAAAGAGATGGAAAGTACGAAACTCAATTTTTTTACTGAGAAATAATTCTGGTGATGACTACAACATCATCGGCATTTATTTTCGAGTTTCAAAGTAGGAAATGCTACAAAGTAGTTTTGCTTCATAGTGTTTTGGTAAATAGATTTTGATTTAAATTTCGAGAGTATGATTTGATATACAAAAGTTATAAGTATATATTGTTTCAAAATGATTTGAAATATAATATGGTGTTTAGTTCTAAAGTTTTCTATTAAGTTATATTATGGATGCATGTATCCTATGCATTTGGGTAGTTTGGTTATGCATCCTGTAATATCTATTTATTCGTATTTTTCAATTATTTCGATAAACTGGAATTTTCGATGATTTTGGATTGTCAAAAAATTCTAGGTTGATATAAAAATTTGAAGCTAAGCAATTTTGTTAAAAATATAAAAGTTGAATTTTTATAAATTTTAAATTCTAGAAGATTGTAAGTTGAAATAAATTTTTAAGTCTATTGAACATCCATGTTATGTGGTGGAGTGAATACAATATTAACTTAAGTCTTAAAAAGTTTTTAAAATGAAATTGTGGCCTTTTGAAATGATTATAATATTGAGTAATGTTTAATATGGAAAATGAATGCGAATTAAAATTAAAAATATTGGTGTAGTTAGGAAACCAAATAGAATAAAGTATATAAGTTGTATGTAGATCATTTTACTCGCATGGTAGTTCTTATCTAGAATTCGAGGTGGTTTAGACCAGTCTGAGTTATGATTTTTCACTCGATTCTTGACGGTGAACACTTGATATGGATTCTTGATATGATCCTGAAGTTTTCTATTATAGTATGCCAATGTAAGAAATACAAAAGGTTCTAGTCAAGGAACCTAATCGGAGTCTGCACTACAAAGGTCAAGTGGTCTTTTCTAGTTCGGAAGTGAAATTTATGTGATTGGGCTAGTGATTAGATTTGATATGGCATATGGATGGTCTAGGTACATCTTACAGGCTTCAACATATTAGTGTATTATGTTTGTTAGTTTATAGAGAGTTTAGGAATGACTCTTTGAATTTTTTGGGTAACATGAGTGATCAACTGAGTAATACCTAAGGATGTTAAGCGTAATATACACTTTGTGGATTGTTTGTCATCCTTGTGCAATGAGAAGATTTTCGAACCTGGTCAAACAATAAGCTTTGGTTGTTAGTGATTGCAGTACTATGTAATGTTATTATGTGATTGCTCCTTTGGTTGCTAATTATTGCAGTACTGGGTAATGTTATGTGATTGTTCCTTTGGTTGCAAGTGATTATAGTACCGTGTAATGTTGTTATGTGATTGTTCCTCTTGTTGCTGGTGATTGTAGTACTATTTAGCATTAATGTGCAATTGTTGCCTTTGTTGCTTGTGTTGGTATTTCAAGGATGAAATATTCTAAGGGGGGAGAATGTAATGACCTTGTATTTGAACACTTCATATTTAAATATTGAATTTAATGTAAATAAAAATGATTTCAAAAGCTTAATAAATTCTTTTTTAATAATAAATGAAGATAGTAAACTTTTAATTTATAATTAATGTGATCAAACTTGTTTTAATATTAATTCTTTTAAATAATGCGTGAAATTATCACTCTGGGGCACTATCTTGGATTTTCATGGAGTCAATGTCGTTAGGTCCATAATATTGAGTTAATGTGCACGGATAAGTTTCGTGACAATCTGATATACTGTGTGGTCGTGCGAGCTCAAAACATGTAGCTATTAATTTCAGGAATTAAAATATATTATTTATTTCACTGTAAATCCCCCTTTACACTTAACCCTTTTCCTTTCTCCCTTTCTTCTTTTATTTATGCCTGGAAACAAAACAAAGCTTAGCCGCCACCAAAAATTGAATTAAATCTAAAGCTATAGTTATCAAAATCGTATGATGTTGGATCCGTTGGGATCATGGTAGGGAGGGCATTTTATTGGTATGTTTGATTTTGGGTGCGATGGTAGTTGGCCGTGATCGACGCTTTTAGGCACCGGCTGGGGTTAGCCTTTGGCGACGATTGGTGGCGAGTCAAGTGAAATGGAGTGCACCATTGCGATGCTCGTGCCAAATTGCACCTCCCTAATGCATTCGGTCTAGCTTCGATCACATGGTATGGAGCGCGACATTTTGAAGCATCGGCCGAAAGTAGTGGTCATAATGAAAAGAATGAGATTGCGGGCCATCACAATGGTCTGAGGGAACTTTGCTTGTGATGGGGAGTCGATGGTGGACTTAGCCCTGCATCAGCCGCCTCTGGAAATTCGTGACTTCGTGTACAGTAAAGGGGGAAGGGGTCGCATTTTGATTGGTTCTGCTAACCTCAGCTTGGCTGGGTGCATTGCGGAGAGGGCACAGAGTATGACACTTAGGAAGAGACAATGCGTGATTTTGTCTTTCGAAGCGGGAGCATTGGAGGATAAAAGTGGGCAATTATGGGTGTGCATGTTTCAGGCATGTACAGTAGAAGGATTTGTGGAAGAAAGGAGGAGTGAGGTAATTAACATTGATGAGTAGTTAATTAAGTAATTAATTAGTTTAATCAATCTCAATACTTATAAAATCTATAACTTTTGCATACGAGGTCCAATCGAGACGCCGTTTTCGCCATTGCGTTCGTAGCGGGGTTTCCTATGACTTGGGTTGGATTAGGCTTGTGTGAGTTTACTAACCAGTTGATTTGTGTATTGTTGTGATATAATGTTTGTTGTGCAAAATATAAATTAAAATAGGTAATAATGCAAGTATGGAAACCTCCTTGCTTTGGAAAACAAGCGACAACATTATATATAGTATATTCACTCTTTTAACTCTCTAAAATATATAACATGGCTCGGACTTGTTTATATGTTTGATATTATTGTTTGATAGAGTTGAAAAGTGTATGTGAATGGTTGAAGTGAAATGGTCGCTTTGATCGCACTTTGAAATCCCCATTATTTAATAATTTTTAAATTGATCAATTGTGAATGTATTGGGATGTTTTATAAACGTGTTTTGGATGTGTTTGACCCAAAGGAATTGGTTTGGAAAGTTTTAGAAATTTTGAAACAAAGTAATGTTGAAAATCTCAATTTTTAGTAAAGTATAAAGGGATTTTGCTTTAGATATTTTTCCAAATCTATTTAAAGGAGTTTTCGTGAAAAGTTATTCAAGTATTTTAAAATGGAAGTTTAAAGTTCAAAAATGTTTTTATAATTATTTTTGAATTTTTAAAGTAAAAAGTTTTATATAATAAAAAACATGTTTTTATAGTTTTTAAATAAATTATAAAATAATCATTTTTGAATAATATTTAAAATAAATGTTTTAAACTATAGTATAAGTATTTTAAAGTTTTAAAGTACATTTCAAGTATATATAGTTTTAGCAAATATTTTATTAAAGTAATTTATAGCTTATGTAATATAAATATCATTTTAAAGAGATTTTTAGTAAAGACATAAGTGGGAAAGGTAAATTAAACCTTTTATAAAGTAATAACAGAAAGTTTGGATTTTAACACTTTTTTGTTAAAATAAGTGGTTTTGTGAAGTTAAGTGATTTACATTAATTTGTTAAATTAATATAAAGATAGGTAATCATAATGGGATTGTAATTGTAACTTTAATGAGGAACACTTTAAATTAATAATAAGAGAAACGGTTATGGATTTGTTGTGAAGTGAAAAATGTTTTAAACCCGTATAAATGTAATTTAATCTTTAAAGAGAGTTTTTAAGATAATGATTAATTGAAGTATTTTGGGTTTGTTATAAATAACATTTTAGTGACATTTGTTTTTAAACCCTTGAATAATATTTTAAAGTGATAAAATATACTGTTAAATAATTTTAGGGAATACTAAGATCTTTAATAATGGAATTTTAAAGAATATAACAAGTATGAAATTTTTGAAAAAATATAGGAAAGCGTAGGTTTTAAAGTATAAAAGAGAGAAGAGGTTTATAGTAACAATGTTTGAGTAACATTTGTTTTTAAATTCTTTGGATGTGTTTAAAAGTAAGCAAAACTTATTATTGATATGTGAATATACTTATGCTATTGAGATAAGTATATGAATACTTTTGAGAGCATTGAAATGTGTCGAAATGAATAATGGAGTTTTAATTGAAAAGTGAAGTCTAATTAATAGGTGAAGTTTAAATTAATGAAAGAAGTTTATTGGATAAAATTGATTTTTACTAATAAAAAAGGTTTTAATCAATAAAGGATTATTTTAATAAAAAAGAGATTGGAAGTCGTTTATATGACTTGATCGTGCTTGTGTGTGTCGATCATGATTGGTTTGTAATTTGCTTATGGAAGGTATATGGGACTTAGTTTCCCTTATACATCATTCTCATTGTTGTTGAATTTGACCAAAATATAACTTTGGAAATATCTAGAAGAAACACAGGAATTATACGGTATAGTTATCTTCGATGACACTATACTATACGTATAAACATGTTTTGCTCTATTAGGACAAATAGTGAGTAAATTTGACCCAGTCTGGTAGGTGGTGATCTCCACTCTTATGTATTGTCTATTTATTTCCAAAAGAACCAAAGTAGAGTTTATCGAAAATCGATCGATTGGTTTTTGGAGCACCTGATAAGCAGGAGAGTGTACTTATATAAGATGACTCGAAATTATAACCACTTCAAACCATATACGTGTTCTATGCTTTGAAAGATGTCCATGATTGGTTCGAGATGCTAGAATCTATGAAGAGATTCAAAATCTGTTTGAGATGCACGAACACATGTATTTGTTTATGATCTATTCAAGATGCGAGAATTATCTATGATTCCAAGGTCCGCTAAGATATAAGAATCCATGTGTGATTCTGTAGCACCCTTAATTTTAGTTTAACATTATTCAGGATATTTAATTGGATAGATTAAATAGAATAATGTAAATGGTTAAGGAGAATGAATTTGGTAATTAACAAGGTAGTGCCTTCATAAATTAAGTAATGATATTGTTTTGAAAAACTTAACACATAAGAGATATATGAGAGGGCAAAATAGGTAGATCCATCTTTTAATCCTTAAACCTTCTCCCCCTCATATCATTCTCATTTTGCTCACACAAAAATAACCAAAAGAAGAACACAGGGAGGCCGGCCATAACCTTATGGAAAGGGAACGAAATCAAAGGAAATTCATAAGATAAAGCTTAGGAAAACTAAAGCAACATCAAATCTCAACTCTGACATCAAATTTAAGGTTAATAATGCTGAAACCATCTCTTTTACCTTTTGTTTAATTCAGTTATGGGTAGTACCCGAATTTTAATGTTTGATTTTCCAAGTTATGGTTGAATAATCATTGTCTGGATAGAATAATAGTGTATGGAATTTTATGAAATATTTAAATGGGTTCTAAGCGTAATATCTAAGTTTTAAGCTCTAAATGATTTGATTTTCTAGTATGTTGTATAAAACATGAATTTGGAGATGGGTTTTAATTCCATAATTTTTCGAGCTGAAATAAATATTTTATGAATTTCCTAAGATAGATATTAGGTTTAGTTCAGGTTTTAATTGTTTAAAATAATCAAATACAGTTTTTGCCTCAAAATTTTTATATGATAAAGAATATGATAATTTTGAAATTTTGGGGGTTTTGGTGATTTTTTCCAAATGATTTAAAATTATTATGAATTTATTTTGCTGCATAAGAATTTAAATTAATGATTAGTTGAAGTTATTAATTAAGTTGACAAATGATTTGGGGATTTTAAAAGCTGAATGCAGTAGATTTTCATAAAAGAATTAGGTAAAGCATTTCATTATCCAATAGAAATTTGAAAAAGAATAGGATTTGGTGAAAAATGTTTGCTTTTATTGGTAATATATCGGCATTCATAATATTTACGATAATGTCATGCAGCTCCTATACACACCGAAGCTAAAATAACGTCGAAGCTACGAGGATCGACGTCGATATGGGGGGAAGCATATGATAACTACTTATCTAGTTATGGAATGATTCCTTCAATGTCAGAATCGACTTCGTTGGCAACCTATTATCAACATCGTGGCATTCTCATGATTCATTTAAGTGTCTAAAGCTTTAATGTCGCAATCATTGAGGCCACCTCCACTTATGTCGCCATCATTGATGCGACATACTTCCCTTTTGATTATTTTTGGTATAAACTATATGAAGATAATGTTGCGCCTATTTGAACTTCGACCTTATATACGTATGGCGGCATAGTAGCCGAAGTATGCTAAATATAATGTTTTATAACGATGCCACTAGACTTGATGCCGCTATTCATTAATGCCAGTAAGGTTTTATTTTGCGTTGTGTTGGCAACAATGCTGCACTATATTGATGTCGCATTTCTTCCTGTTAACTCCGATGAGGCTTAGTTTTATGTTACTTAAACTATGCTTTAAAGAGGTGATATAGCCAATGTTCAAGAAGGTCGAAAACCTATGATCTTGGCAGTTAGCCATATGATTTATAAAAATCTAAAGTTTTGTTTTATAAGGTGGATAGCCTATATCACATGTATGTCGACAACCTTGTTTTCGACATAGAGTTTTATACTTAAAAGGATTTAAGTTTTTGCTTTCGACCTTGGATAGAGATTGACATTGTTATTAACATCGAAAATATTAGTTTGATTTTGGCATTGATTTCGACGGTGAGCCATATGTTGTATGATTTCGAGTTGATCATTGGGGATACCAATGTTTTACATTGCTATGTGCTATGTATACGAAGTTGATATTATTTATTGGGGTTACCAAGATAGAATAAACTCAACACTAATCATTAGGGATACCAATATATATTTTTAATGAGTTCGACGTAGATCATTGGGGATACCAATGTATATTAGTTTGAGATGTTACAAGTTTATGGAGTATACAACCTAATTGGAGACACCAATAGACATAGGTTGCACATGTAGGTTAAAACCTGAATTAAATTTATAAGTGATGGTTTTATAGTTATACTAAGAAAACTATGAAATATGAGATGGATAATCTCCATATGGTTAATGAGAGGTACATATTCATTCTGGGAAAACTATGGATGTGTGATGGATAGTCCACATCTTTTCAAATAATCATTACATGTGAGATGGACAATACACGTATTTTTGATAATGAAACCATGTGTGATGGGTAATGTCTATACAGTAGGAGATGTGTTATCCAAATAATTACATATGAGGTGGGTAATCCACATAAGTGTAAGAAGGATAGTCAATGAAAATTTAGATGGGTAGTCTAATAACTTAGGGTGAGTAATCCAATGTACGTTGCATGTTTACAAATCATTATTTTAATAGTTACAACCATTGTGGATGCATGAGCACAATATATGGTTGAGGTATTTTGGTTAAGATACTAGTGAAGGGAAACCGTCTGCTTATCGGCATGGTCTCACTATATATCAATTGGTTCAAGATGGTAGTTATTGTTCACACCAGACTTTTTGTTTGACCTGAAGTTTTTGCGTTTCCCCTTAAACTCTCGGGTACTCATTTTAGGTTGGGAGTAAGGATTTTAAGGTTTCAAGTAAGACAAATAAGCTTTCGGAGATGTGCGAGAGGCAATCTAGCTGTTCAGGAGTTCTTATCTAATCCACTATGCTGGTTGATTTTGTCTATGTTGATGTAATGGAAAGTTATATAATTGCCAAGTGTTAGACTCTGATCAACTAAGAGGGCATCTTCATATGTTGCTTTTGGAGCATTTTGTTGTAATTATATTTTCTCTAAACATGGGATGTGAATGAGATTATGTAATGAAATTGAAATGTTATTTATGGAATGGAATGTGAAAGTTTGCTATTAAATATGTTTAAAACTTTTCATATTCACGCGCTTTTGATTATTAATATGATTACCATAGCCGCAATTTGTCATTTGAAAATAGTACCATGGATGAATGCAGCATCCATAGCGTTTAGTTTCAGACATCAAAATGGGGATGTTACAAGTTGGTATCAGAGCATAGGTTTATGTAAACTTAAAAGATTAAATGATTTTTGAAAGCATAATCCTAATAAATTCGAGAATAAGATTAGGGTATGAGATAACGTTACCGTATAGTTATCTTCGATGACACTATACTATACGTATAAACATGTTTTTCTCTATTAGGACAAATGGTGAGTAAATTCGACCCAGTCTGGTTAGGTGGTGATCTCCACTCTTACGTATTGTCTATTTATTTCCAAAAGAACCAAAGTAGAGTTTATCGAAAATCGATCGATTGGTTTTTGGAGCACCCGATAAGCAGGGGAGTGTACTTATATAAGATGACTCAAAATTATGACCACTTCAAACCATATACGTGTTCTATGCTTTGAAAGATGTTCATGATTGGTTCGAGATGCTAGAATCTATGAAGAGATTCAAAATTTGTTTGAGATGCACGAACACATGTATTTGTTTGTGATCTATTCAAGATGCGAGAATTATCTGTGATTCCAAGATCCATTAAGATATAAGAATCCATGTGTGATTCTGTAACACCCTTAATTTTAGTTTAACATTATTCAGGATATTTAATTGGATAGATTAAATAGAATAATGTAATGGTTAAGGAGAATGAATTTGGTAATTAACAAGGTAGTGCCTAAATAAATTAAGTAATGATATTGTTTTGAAAAACTTAACACATAAGAGATATATGAGAGGGCAAAATAGGTAGATCCATCTTTTAATCCTTAAACCTTCTCCCCCTCATATCATTCTCATTTTGCTCACACAAAAATAACCAAAAGAAGAACACAGGGAGGCCGGCCATAACATTGTGGAAAGGGAACGAAATCAAAGGAGATTCATAAGATAAAGCTTAGGGAACCTAAAGCAACATCAAATCTCAACTCTGACATCAAATTTAAGGTTAATAATGCTGAAACCATCTCTTTTACCTTTTGTTTAATTCAGTTATGGGTAGTACCCGAATTTTAATGTTTGATTTTCCAAGTTATGGTTGAATAATCATTGTCTGGATAGAATAATAGTGTATGGAATTTTATGAAATATTTAAATGGGTTCTAAGCGTAATATCTAAGTTTTAAGCTCTAAATGATTTGATTTTCTGGTATGTTGTATAAAACATTAATTTGGAGATGGGTTTTAATTTCATAATTTTTCGAGCTGAAATAAATATTTTATGAATTTCCTAAGATGGATATTAGGTTTACTTCATGTTTTAATTGTTTAAAATAATCAAATACAGTTTTTGCCTCAAAATTTTTATATGATAAAGAATATGATATTTTTGAAATTTTAGGGGTTTTGGTGATTTTTTCCAAATGATTTAGAATTATTATGAATTTATTTTGCTGCATAAGCATTTAAATTAATGATTAGTTGAAGTTATTAATTAAGTTGACAAATGATTTGGGGACTTTAAAAGCTGAATGCAGTAGATTTTCATAAAAGAATTAGTTAAAGCATTTCATTATCCAATAGAAATTTAACAAAGAATAAGATTTGGTGAAAAATGTTTGCTTTTATTGGTCGGCTTTCATAATATTTACGATAATGTCATGCAGCTCCTATACACACCGAAGCTAAAATAACGTCGAAGCTAAGAGGATCGACGTGATATGGGGGAAAGCATATGATAACTACTTATCTAGTTATGGAATGATTCCTTCAATGTCAGAATCGACTTCATTGGCAACCTATTATCAAAATCGTGGCATTCTCGTGATTCATTTAAGTATCTAAAGCTTTAATGTCGCAATCATTGAGGCCACCTCACTTATGTCGCCATCATTGATGCAACATACTACCCTTTTGATTATTTTTGGTATAAACTATATGAAGATAATGTTGCCGCCTATTTTAACTTCGACCTTATATACGTATGGCGGCATAGTAGCCGAAGTATGCTAAATATAATGTTTTATAACGATGCCACTAGACTTGATGCCGCTATTCATTAATGCCAGTAAGGTTTTATATTGCGTTGTGTTGGCAACAATGCTGCACTGTACTGATGTCGCATTTCTTCCTGTTAACTCCGATGAGGCTTAGTTTTATGTTACTTAAAAACTACGCTTTAAAGAGGTGATATAGGCAATGTTCAAGAAGGTCGAAACCTATGATCTTGGCAGTTAGCCATATGATTTATAAAAGTCTAAAGTTTTGTTTTATAAGGTGGATAGCCTATATCACATGTATGTCGACAACCTTGTTTTCGACATAGAGTTTTATACTTAAAAGGATTTAAGTTTTTGCTTTCGACCTTGGATAGAGATTGACATTGTTATTAACGTCGAAAATATTAGTTTGATTTTGGCATTGATTTCGACGGTGAGCCATATGTTGTATGATTTCGAGTTGATCATTAGGGATACCAATGTTTTACATTGCTATGTGCTATGTATACGAAGTTGATATTATTTATTGGGGTTACCAAGATAGAATAAACTCAACACTAATCATTAGGGATACCAATATATATTTTTAATGAGTTCGACGTAGATCATTGGGGATACCAATGTATATTAGTTTGAGATGTTACAAGTTTATGGAGTACGCAACCTAATTGGAGACCAATAGACATAGGTTGCACATGTAGGTTAAAACATGAATTAAATTTATAAGTGATGGTTTTATAGTTATACTAAGAAAACTATGAAATATGAGATGGATAATCTCCATATGGTTAATGAGAGGTACATATTCATTCTGGGAAAACTATGGATGTGTGATGGATAGTCCACATCTTTTCAAATAATCATTACATGTGAGATGGACAATACACGTATTTTTGATAATTAAACCATGTGTGATGGGTAATGTCTATACAGTAGGAGATGTGTTATCCAAATAATTACATATGAGATGGGTAATCCACATAAGTGTAAGAAGGATAGTTAATGAAAATTTAGCAGTCTTATAACTTAGGATGAGTAATCCAATGTACGCAGCATGTTTACATATCATTATTTTAGTAGTTACAACCATTGTGGATGCATGAGCACAATATATGGTTGAGGTATTTTGGTTAAGATACTAGTGAAGGGAAACCGTCTGCTTATCGGCATGGTCTCACTATATATCAATTGGTTCAAGATGGTAGTTATTGTTTACACCAGACTTTTTGTTTGACCCGAAGTTTTTGCTTTTCCCCTTAAACTCTCGGTTACTCATTTTAGGTTGGGAGTAAGGGTTTTAAGGTTTCAAGTAAGACAAATAAGCTTCCGGAGATGTGCGAGAGGCAATCTAGCTATTTAGGAGTTCTTATCTAATCCACTATGCTGGTTGATTTTGTCTATGTTGATGTAATGGAAAGTTATATAATTGCCAAGTGTTAGACTCTGATCAACTAAGGGGGCATCTTCATATGTTGCTTTTGGAGTATTTTTTTGTAATTATATTTTCTCTAAACATGGGATGTGAATGAGATTATGTAATGAAATTGAAATGTTATTTATGGAATGGAATGTGAAAGTTTGCTATTAAATATGTTTAAAAAATTTCATATTCATGTGCTTTTGATTATTAATATGATTGCCGTAGCCTCAATTTGTCATTTGAAATTAGTACCATGGTTGAATGCAGCATCCGTAGCGTTTAGTTTCGGACATCAAAATGGGGATGTTACAAGTTGGTATCAAAGAATAGGTTTATGTAAACTTAAAAGATTAATAGATTTTTGAAAGCATAATCCTAATAAATTCGAGAATAAGATTAGGGTATGAGATAACGTTATAGTAGCGTACTTGTATTTGCTATATACAAGTATATGTTCTCCCCTCTCTCTTAGACCGTTCTTCTGTATCTTATTAAGGCTCGTATGCGGATTACGAGAAAGTAAGATATGGAAGCAGAAAATGAAAGTGAACCTAGGTGGAGGAAGCACTACAGCCAATGGAAATGTTCGACCCAATACCAGATGGAACCAAGGTCGATAGGAAAATTCTAATCCGAATGCAAATGCTAATGTAGGTGCTGGAACAGCACCTGTAGCTTTTGGGACTATGTATCAGTTCTTCATTAATTTGATGCAAGTTGGAGCAGCTGTAGAAGTAGTTGGGGGTAATGCTGCTAATGCGAGAGGAGTTAATCCCATAGCGCCTGGTGGCAATAACTATGCTAAGCTGAACCGAGAATATACATGTCTTGGTGGAAAGCCTTTTTTCGAGACCGAGGATGCTACTGAAGTGGAGAATTGGCTATTACTCTATGAAATATTTTTTGCTTACTTGGGGTTGAATGATGAGCGGAGGAGGAGATTGGCTTCAAGACAGTTGCAAGGTGTTGCGTTATTCTAGTGGAATTGGTGATCATAGGGGTATTAAGGGAGGAATTAACTTGGGTAGAATTCTAAGAAGATTTAAGGAAAGATTTTTATCTGAGGTATCCAAGTCAGCCCTGCTTGGGAAGTTTATGGAATTGGAGCAAGGGAAATGCCAGTGTTGGAATACTTTGCTAAGTTTGATGAACTATCTAGACATGGATATGCCACTATTGATACCATTATTAAGAGGAATGAGAATCTTATTCGGGGGTTGAGGTCGGAGATTGCTAGGGAAACTATGCCATATGTCAGGGATCCGTCGAATGTAGTGGTGGAATGGCTATTAGGAATAAGGAGATGCTTTCTACTTTTGCGAAGGGGAAGCCATTTGGAACCCAGAGTTCTCAAAATAAGAAGAGGAAGTTCTAAAAGGGAGCTTAAAGGGGTGAGACTGCTAAGAAAGAGAAGGCAGATATCGTTTGTTATAGGTGTGACAAGAAGAGGCACTATGCTACCGAGTATCAATCGGGTGATGGTAAGATGGTTATGGGCAAGCATAATATGAAGTGCTTTAACTGTGACTAGGTGTTGCATTATAAAACAAATGTCCACAAGAAAACAAGACTAACAAAGGAAAGGTGTTTGCTTTGGAGCCATCTGCATCAAGATCGATTACTGCTAAGAAAGGGAAGTCTATGATGGAATGTATGCTTTTGATTTATAACATACCAGTCAAAGTATTGTTTGATACTGGTGCATCTCATTCGTTTATCTCTCAGTGTTTGGTAGATATATTATGTTTAGAACCATCATACCTTATTACTTCCTTAAGGGTAGCTAATCCAATAGGAGGGTACATAACTCTTGGGATGAGAAGTGACTATCTAGTTGAGTTGCTGAGATATACTTTTGCCTGTAGTATGTATGTGTTTTATTTTGCGGGCTTGGGGATTATTTTGGGTATGGACTAGTTGAGCAAATATAATACTGGGATATTTAGCCAAAATAGGAAAATATTAGTTCGAGACCTTGATAGTAGTGACCGGGTTATATATTTAGTAGAAAAATCGAGTGTGGATGTTTGTACTTTGTTGGGTGCAGTGGAAGTAGAAGATGTAGTAAATCGGGTTTTAGTCGCAAGATTTGCATATGTTTTTGAGCCGGTTACCAAACTACAACCGAAATGAGCTATTGAGTTACGAATTAATCTTGTACCAGGAGCTAAACACGTAAGTAGACCACCTAGCAAGATGACATCTACCGAGATGAATGAGTTGAAGGTGCAACTAGTGGACTTAGAAGGAAAGAATTTTATTAGACCAAGTTGTTCGCCTTGGAAAGTAGCCGCGATGTTCATAAAGAAATTGGATGGATCATTGAGATCATATTGATTAACGTAGGACAAACAAGAAGACGATAAAGAATAGGTATCCATAGCCGAGAATTGATGATTTATTTGACAAGTTGAGTGGAGCCAAGGTATTTTTCCAATAGATTTTGCGACAAGGTTCCATCAATTAAGGGCCGTAGATGACTATATTCCTTTGACGATGTTTCAAATGAGGTATGGTTCGTATGAGTGGTTAGTAATGTCATTCGGATTGACTAATGTGCCTACTTTCTTTATGGACTTGATGAGCCAGATATTCTAAGAGCACTTGGATATTTTCGTACTGGTGTTCATTGATAACATTTTGATATATTCTAAGGATGAAATATACCACGAAATTCATTTTAGAATAGTGCTTGAGACGTTGAGGTGACTTCAGCTAAAAGCAAACTTTTCAAACTGTTACTTTTGAAAGAAAGAAGTGAAGTTTTAGGTCATGTAGTTTCAAAGAAAGGGTTGTCCGTAGATCCAGCTAAGATCGAGGTTGTTAATAGTTGGAAGAGACCTGAGACGGTGACCAAGACAAGCAGTTTCCTTGGATTAGATGGCTATTACCGGAGATTTATCAAGGATTTCTTATGGATAGCAGCACCCTTGACTAAATTGACCAGAAAGGAAGTAAAGTTTGTTTGGTCTAATAAATATGAGGAAGCATTCCTTAGGTTTTAGGCATTTGTTTACCAATGCACCATGTTAGTTGTTCCAGATGGGAATTAAGATTCGGTGGTGTAAATGGATGCATGTGGAACTAGATTAGGAGCTGTGCTCATGCAAATGGGTAAAGTGA
This sequence comes from Allium cepa, assembly GCA_030765085.1. Taxonomy (NCBI): domain Eukaryota; kingdom Viridiplantae; phylum Streptophyta; class Magnoliopsida; order Asparagales; family Amaryllidaceae; genus Allium; species Allium cepa. The sequence continues at coordinate 1,002,096,517 of CM060934.1, forward strand.
CTGCCTACGCTTCTCGACAGCTCAGATCGCATGAAGTTAGATGTTCAGCTCATGATATGGAGTTCACAACGGTGATTTTCGCACTGAAAGTGTAAAGACACTACCTCTTAGGAGAACGATTCAAGTTGTATATGGATCACAAGTCTTTGAGATATTCATTCTCTCAGAAAGAGTTGAATATGAGACAGCAGAGGTGGTTGGAATTTCTAGTGGCTTATGATTTTTGTATTGAGTATATGTTCGGGAAAGGAAATAAAGTGGTGGTTGCATTTAGTAGAAAAATATTAGAATGTGGTGTTAGCTATGTTAAGGCAAAATGGAATGATTTAGAGGCATTGAATACTTGTAGTGTGCGGTTAAGATCGACTACTAGTTCTAGTCAAAGTATTGCCATATTGTCATGTTCGGAAGTTCGACCGGTATTGATCGAAAGGATTGTTTTTAAGCACAGCGATGACCATCACTAGCCAAAAGAATTAGAATATTGGAGGATGGAACCGCGATCGATGATTTAAAAGATTTTAGTCTTGATCAAAGAGGATGGTCAAGGAAGAAGAGACGGTTACGTGTTCTGGATGTTGGTGACCTAAGGAAAAAAGTTCTTAGGGTATGTCATCGATCGAAGTTTACTATGCATCCTAGTGGAACCAAGATGTATCGTGATAGAAGATAATTTTCTTCTTGGAAGGTATGAAAAGGGATGTAGGCTTATAGGTGAAGCAATGTGTGAATTGGAAGCAAGTGAAAGCCTAACATCTGAAGCCAAGTAGACTGCTTCAACCTTTAGATATACCAGTATGGAAATGAGATTCCATTTCCATGAATTCATTGAAGGGTTTCCAAGGTCAAATAGAGAAATTGGAAGTATTTGTGTCATATGAATAAACTAACCAAGAGTGCACATTTCATTCCCTTTAAGACAACTAGGATGGCACATGTACTAGCTAGGTTGTTTATAAAGAACATTATTAGACTGCATGGGATTCCTAATAATATAGTCAGTGGCAGAGATGTTTTGTTCACTGGTGAATTCTGGAAGAGTCTACAGAAAGTTTTAGGTACCGAGCTTAAGATGAGTACCGCCTATCACCCACAAATGGGGAGAGTCAGTAAGGTACTTGAAAATTTGCTAAGAGCTTGTGCACTGGACTTTGGCGGGTCGTGGGAAGACCATTTGCACTTGGTTGAATTTTTCGATAATAATAGTCATCACACTAGTATATGAATGGCGCCTTCCAAAGCTTTGCATGGAAGGCCGTGCAAACCACTAGCATGTTGATCAGAGATAGATTGGTCCTGATATGGTTAGGGAAGCCACATAAAAGATTATATTAATCAGAGCCAGGATGAAAGAAGCTCGGTCTAGGCAAAAAAAAAATACACTAATAAGAGGCATAAGGATACAAAGTTCTTAGTTGGAGATCATGGTTTGATTAAAGTATCGTTGATAAAGGGTGTGGTACGGTTTGGAAAGTCTAGGAAACTGGCACCATGAAATGTCGAACCATTCTTTATTGTAGAAAGTATTGGGAAACTCGCATACCAGATAGAGTAGCTGAGTGTTAGGGCAAAATTTGGTCACCAACACCCAAATCCAGATGAAAGCACCAAACAACAGTCACAGCTCACAGATAGAGTGTATGTAGAGAGTAAACATGAAGAGCAGTAAAAATTAAAATGAAAGCAGTAAAGAACAACAGATTTTATAGTGGTTCGGCTAACTCTGGCGTATGTCCACTCCAGAAGTTTCCTTTTTATTGATGTTAGAATCAGTTACAGTTACAAACTGGTAGAGAAACCTTTGCCTTAGGAAATTGAAAACTCGAGAGCCAAAAAGCAGATCCGTTTTTTGAACTCCCACATGCTGTATTTATAGACAAAGATAGGCCGGACTTCCCTCGTGGGCATTGGAACAAGGCACTTCAGCCCGTAGCAAGTGACTCTTGTGCACCGAGCCAGGGATGCCGAATGGCAGTTGCCGAGCGAGTATTGCCGGTCGAAAATTATCCGGTCAATCATCTAGTGACTCGAAGCAAACCCTCAAGAGAATCGAAGCAAGTAGTGAGTTGACTCGAAGTGAAATATGCCGAGCGGCATATCCTGAGTGAAGTATGCCGAGCGATATGTTCTGGGTGAGTTATGCCGAGTGACAAATGCTGAGTCAAGTATGCCGAGTGCGTATGCAGAGTGAGGTATGCCAAGCGACATTTGACAAGTGAATATGCTGAGCGGCATATGCTGAGTGAAGTATGCCAAGCGATATGTGCTGAGTGAGGTATGTCGAGCGGCATATGCTGAGTGAAGTATGCTAAGCGGCGTATGCGGAGTGAGGTATGCCGAGCGACATTTGACAAGTGAAGTATGTCAAGCGGCATATGCTAAGTGAAGTATGCCGAGTGGCGTATGTCGTGCTACATATGCTGAGTGAAGTATGCCAAGTGGCATATGCTGAGTGAAGTATATCGAGTGGCATATGCTGAGTGAGGTATGCCGAGCGACACCTATGATAAGCTACAATGCCTATCGCCCTTACTTCCAGACCGAGCCGTCCATGCCGAATGACTCACAACTTCCAGACCGAACGACATATCCAAGTGGATTTCATCCTTTTAAACTAAATTCATCATATTCCAGCCTCGTTAATCGTGAAGTTGGTTAGGTTGAATCCATTTATTTATGGCCTTGTAAAAATGTGGGTTAACATTTGCCCCTCAAAAAATGCCTTGCTATTGGAAGGTGTGTTTGAACAGTCTCCATCCTGATATCCAAAGTCCATACAACATTCGTTATCAAACGATTCCATCTGAATCTGATTGTTTATTCCGTGACAGTTCTAAGTCGTTATCCAATTCCGAATTCACCCCTTGGAAGTCAGCAATCGAATCCTACGATCTTTCCAGACCGTTGACGGCCTCTCCGAACCCTTGCTAAGCTCAATCCAAACTTAACGATTGAATAGGCAGGTCATATTGCGCTTCGACGAAGAAACCTATCCCTTGCGCTCCGGTTCAGCATCCCTGATCATTAAGCGATACCCTGATCCTCCAAGACCGATGTCAGCCTCTCCAGGCTCTTTCTAGATCCCATCCTGTCACTCTCCAGTGAAGGGGAAACAACGTTGAGTGAGTCGATCCTGTCGGCGAAGCAGCGTCACTCACTGCACTCCGGTTCAGTGTCCCTGAACATTAAGCGATGTCATGATCCTCCTGGACCGATGTCAGCCTCTCTGGGCTCTTACTGAATCCCATCATGTCACTCTTCGGTGAAGGGGAAACAACGTAGAGTGAGCCGATCCTGTCGCTCTGTGGCGAAGCAGCGTCGCATCCTGCACTCCGGTTCAGTGTCCCTAAACATTAAGCGATGTCATGGCCTAAATCCTAGGCCGATTACAGCCACTCCGAGCTCTTATCGAACCCCGATCCAATCACTCACCAATGAATGTGGAACAACTTTAAGTGAGTTAATCCTGTCGCTCTCCGGCGAAGCAACTCACTTCTCGCACTTCGAACCCCGTCTCTCCAGATACGGTCATAAAGCGATTAATTTCAAATTGACTTCTAATATTCATCCTTTAACTCTCCGGTTAAAGGCTTATTTTATGAAATTCATGTTCATTTATTAATTTAAAATTCCAAGTGTTCAATCACAAAGAAAGGAAAAATCTAGATACTGACAATCCGGGCAGAGTGGTCTTTTACCATCTCAGAGCATGCCTGGGGATCTCTCCGGTTCCCTTACATGTGTAAGTGGAATAACCATTTTATTTGAAATCAAACCTAAGAATTTTAGGTAATCGACCAAATTTCAAGTCCTGAACTTGGCCCGTGCCATCACGATGAATTGATGACGAGTCGTGATCCTGATCCAAGATTAGTTCTGTTGAGTGCAAGCGGTAGTCCTGTTGAGTGCAAGCGGTAGTTGCTCAGGTCCTACGGCCGATGTCCAATTTCTCACGTACTATGGCATTCTAAAACTTCTAACATTCTCTTCCACCTCATCCTTCAAATGACGCAATTCATCAGTAGCATGCCCTTCCAGCTCATGGAATAGGCAATACTTTCCACTTCTACGTTACCGTTTCATGGGACCTCTCCTGGGTGGTTTTCGATAAGGGAGCTGCCCCCAAGTCTCCATGTAAATCTGTTCTAGGTTTGCCGTCAAGTCAGCGTATTGCTTGAATCTAGATTCTCGGAATTTCTTCCGTTTATCAGGACCATCGTATCTGTCATCCTGCTTTCGCTTTTCTTTGTCTATTACAGACTGTTCCTTGGGGTTCCTTCGCCCTGCACGGCGTTTATTTCCTGCCTCTTAGCACGTGAATCTTCCAGCCGAATGAATCTCTTAGCCTCATGATAGAATTCTCCAAGATCCTAAGGTGGATCCCATGCTAATGAATCCTTGAGTTCCACGCCTTCCGCAATCCCTGCCACCGTCGCCATCAAATTCATTGATGGATCCAGGGGATCTACCGAGGCCACAGCCGCATTAAATCACATAAGAAAACCTCTCACGGACTCTCCTATCCTCTACTTCATCGATGCCAGTGTCATTACACTCTTGGGTCGCGTCACATGAACCCTGAACTGTCTCATGAAGCGTTCCACTAGCTCGCCCTATGTCCTGATCGATCCGTTCTCCAGCTGCCGGAACCAAAACGCAGCCAAATCCGTCAAGTATAAAGGGAAACACCGAGCCATCACCTCCTCAAATTGCCCCCGGCACTTCCATATGTCTGATGTATCTGGTTACATGCATAATTGCATCTGATTTCCCATCATAAGCCTCCAGTGTCGGCAGTTTGAATTCTGGAGGGTTCCTTGCATTCCTGATTTCCAGAGTGAATGGACTTCGACTGACCTCCTCCAAGCCTCTACTTGGCAGTCCTCCTCTCATAATTCTTCTTATTAATCCAGCCATCCACTCGTCTCCATCCGGGGGTAGTCCCCTATTTGCATCTCTACCTTGCCCCCATGTCCTGGGGGTACTAAGGGTAGTACTCTTCATGTTGGTCATTTACGTTCATGTTGGTCATTTACGTTCATGTTGGTCCCTGCTTGCCGAGCTCCACTCATTGCTCTTCCAGTATCCAATCCTAGAGGTCTGCCCTTAGGCCTTGGCTGATTTCCTCCAGCCTCTCCAGTCTGGTTCTGGTTTTGACCTCCAGAAACTTCTATAGCTCCGGTTCCTGGTTCTGCATCGCCAGCAGCCGCGGTTGGTCCATTCCCTTGACTTTGTGTTCCAACTTGTCCAACTCGTCGAAGTAGGTTCTGTATCATATCCTCCTGCCCTTTTAGCATCGTCTCTATCTCTTCTCTGGTGATATAGATTGAGGTCTGATTAGCTCCAGAGGAAGCCTCTTGACTTCCTTCATGCTAACTTCTTTCTGTCACTTGCTTCCTTGCTGATGGCCTAGCCATTGCTTCCTAGAACCCAAGTTCCTAACTCCAAAATTCCCGAGTGCTTGCCTTCTCAGTGAAAGCACCAAAATGTAAGAGCCAAAATTGGCCACTAACACCCAAATCCAGATGAAAGCACCAAACAACAGTCACAGCTCACAGACAGAGTGTATGTAGAGAGTATAAACATGTAGAACATCAAAAATTAAAATGAAAGCAGTAAAGAAAAACAAATTTATAGTGGTTCGGCTAACTCCGGCCTACATCCACTCCAGAAGTTTCCTTTTTATTGATTTAGAATCAATTATAGTTAACTGGTAGAGAAAACTTTACATTAGGAAATAGAAAGCTCGAGAGCCAAAAAGCAGATCTCTTTTTTGAACTCCCATATACTGTATTTATAGGCGAAGATAGGCCGGACTTCCCTCGTGGACCTTGAAACAAGGCACTTCGGCCCGTAGCAAGTGACTCCTACGCACCGAGCCAGGGATGCCGAATGGTAGTTGCCGAGCGAGGATTGCCGGTCGAGAATTATCTGGTCGATCATCTAGTGACTCAAAGTAAACCCTCAGGAGAATCGAAGCAAGTAGTGAGTTGACTCGAAGTGAAATATGCCGAGCGGCATATGCTGAGTGAAGTATTTCGAGCGATATGAGCTGACTGAGGTATGCCGAGCGGCATATGTTGAGTGAAGTATGCCGAGCGGCGTATGCAGAGTGTGGTATGCCGAGCGACATTTGACAAGTGAAATATGCCGAACGGCATATGCTGAGTGAAGTATGCCAAGCGGTATGCAGAGTGAGGTATGCCGAGCGACATTTGACAAGTGAAGTATGCCGAGTGGCATATGCTGAGTGAGGTATGCCGAGCGGCATATGCTGAGTGAGGTATGCCGAGCGGAATATGCTGAGTGAAGTATGACGAGCGGCATATGCTGAGTAAGGTATGCCGAGTGAAACCTATGACCAGCGACAATGCCTATCGCCCTTACTTCCAGACCGAACCGTCCATGCCGAATGACCCATAAATTCCAGACCGAACGACATATCTAAGTGGACTTCATCCCTTTAAACTAAATCCATCATATTCCAGCCTCGTTAATCGTGAAGTTAGTTAGGTTGAATCCGCCTGTTTATGGCCTTGTAAAAAGGAGGGTTAACACCGAGTAGTTTGGCAGGAGTTCCATAATTTATTTCGTGTTTCTCATCTTAGAAAGTATATGCATAATCTAGAGACTACTATTGCTTCGACTACACTGGAAGATTAAGTAGTGGAACCGGATCAGACTTTTATACGACAACTGTAACAACCCGCACCTTCGTGGGCCTAAATTTTGACAAAAATCAAAACCCAAAGTCCATCAAAGCGCAGATCGTTGGATTTGGTACCTACAAATAAGCATGAGCATTGTCAAAGATTGATAAAAATCTAAACGCACTGCAGAAATAATAATAAGATAATATTACTGACTATGACTACTACCTTGGAACTAATGGTATTCCTTGGATAGCAGATTATCACATCAACATCAAGCATGAGAGAAAGAAGACTTTCCACCTACAAAGCATATCCAACTCCACTGACCTGTTCCTTTAAATTCTATCATGTGGGTTGCAATGAGGAGGGGGGTCAGAACAACATTCTAGTGGCTAGAAAAATATAAACTATCCATAACATAAACTTATACCGATAGGTTTCCTTTTAATTGTTATGTCCACCAAGGTTAGCAATTCTAATCTAACCTTGCATTGCACACACGATTACATACTTACCCCTTCTTAAGGTATGAAATACTAATGAAGCCATATTAACCACCCAATACTTCCAAACCCATTAGCCACTTAGTATTTCAAAATATGAAGCGATCTTCTATAATTCTTTTAAAAGAGAAATAGGAAGACCCTGTCATTTATGATCTTAATTGAGGTAAACCCCATCATTTAAGACCTATTCCTATGGTGGTTTCCTATCAATGTTGTCAATAGTTGGTGAGTCCTAGTTGCAAGAGCTCCTCTAACCACTATTTATGGCTTTTGACATTTAATGTCCAACTATTACCTCATTTATCGCGTATAAAATTAGAGTCATGTAACAAACAGTGCCCAATGCACTTAATACCTTTTTATTAGAAAATAGGCAGACTTTAGTCATTTAAGACCTTAACTTAGGCAGACCCTATCATTTAAGATCTATCCCCAGGGCATGCTCCTAAATGGTACTCTTATTATTATGGTTTTAGCAATGTAAGAGACTGTACCCAAGTCACGTAATACTTCTGTAACACCCCTAATTTTAAATAAAATTATTCAAGAGATTTAATTAGATAAATTAAATAGAATAATGTAGAGGTTAGAGTGATAAGGGAATCGAGATTTGAAAACTAATTAGGGTCATGCCTTAACTATTGAAATTATAAGTGTGATTTATAAATCGAAAACTTAAGAGAATAAGGCAAGGGAAAAAAGGGAATAGGCGTATACCATAACCCCTTACCTCATTCTCATTTATACTTTCATAAACCAAAAACATAAACAAAGAGAGTTGAAGGCAGACCACAACCCTAAGAAGAAGAAGAGCATAAAATACATTCAAAGGCTAAGATTCAATCTAGGAAGATTAAAGCAAGAACAAATCTCAATTTCCTTATCCAAACAAATTGAATAATGATCTAAACCATCTCATATAAGTCATCCTGAATGTTTTAATTCAGATTTGAGGTTTAAAACCATATGATCGGATGAATGATGCTATGTTTTGATTTAAATGTTATGTTATAATTCAAACAAGGATTTTGTTGAATAATGTAGTTCGGTTTTAAGGGTAAAATTGTGCAAAATGATTTCCAAATGCCATGATTTTTGAATATGTTATGTAAAACAATATTTTGGAGATAGGTTTAAATTTTCAATTATTCCAAACTATGGATAATTTATTATGAATTTCTTAGTGAAATAAATAATATTTTGGGTTTTAATTAATTTAAGCTAGTTAAATAATGTTTTTGGGCTTGAAATTTATATATGTTAGAAAACATATTTAATGTGAATTATTGTGATTTTTAAGGATTTTTCAATGTTCACTATGGTTAATAAATTATTTAAATTAGAGGACTTAAACGTTTTATAAGTGCTAAAATGTTTTCAATTGTTCAATGAAAAGTTCAATTGCTTTTTAGAAAAGAATTTTAGTAAAGTATTGGCAACCAATTATATTTTGGTAAATTATGTAAGTTAAGTGAAAAAGAATTACTTTAAAAAGCATAATATCGGTTTTATATCGAATTAAAACTTTGCCACTTTCATTTGCTTGCTTCCGTCAACATTCTCAATAAACCTTTCGAACTCGTTCGAAACAAATGCACATGGTATCAAACATTGGTTTGTAGCGTATTGGAGAAAGGCGGAAGAAAAGGACGGTGTCTAAGGCATGCTTGCGAAAGGGTTGAAGCCGCCTTTATTTGCTTTCGAACCTATTGAATCGTCCTGTTCTAAAAGTATGCTTTCAATATGGGTTGCCGCTTTTGAAACCCTTTGATACCCAAGCTGCCGCATTAAAACCTTTCGCCTTATATAAGAGACCGCTTTTACAACTCTTTAAATCAATGAGTTCAGAGGGTTGGGTTTCAAACTGATACCTTTCCACAACCATTAAAGCTGCTTTTCTTTCAACTTACACTTGCGAAAAGATTGGTGCCGTTCCCATACCATTCGACACGATTTGATAATAGTGTTGGTAGAAACCAATAGGTTCATAGTGATCCCATGAAAACTAAGAAAGTGGATATGAAATCCATAAAAAATTGAATCGGTTATTAGTCAGCCCATGAAAACTAATAGTTTAATAGTGACCCCGGAAACTATAACTTGGGATAGATAGTCAGATGAACGGGGATGGAAAATCTAGAGCATATTGCATGTTTGCATATCATCATGATACATTTTATTATGTTATGTCTTAACCTTTGTGGATGCAGGTGCACAATATATGGTTATTATAAATTTGGGTTAAGATACTAGTGAGGGAAAACCCGTTCCGCTAAGCGGCATGGTCTCACTAGATATCTAAGTGGTATGATATGGTAGGTTATTATCAACACCAGACTTTTTGCTTAACTTGAAGTTTATATTTTCCCCTTAAACTCTCGGGTGCTCAATTGATTTGGGTAGTTTGAGAGTTAAGGTTTTTGGCTTTGCCTTTAGACGAATAAGCTTCCAGAGAAGTGCAGGAGGGAGGCTAGTTATTAGAATTTCTTCCTGTTTGATTTCGCCATGTTATTGGCTGTAATGGCTAAGTTTAGTGCCTATATTTAGACTCTGATCAACCAATGGGGCATCTTCATATGTCTCTCTTAACGTATTTTGTAATAAATTGTAATTTCTCTAAACGTGGCTTACATACGGGGTTATGTAATGAATTTGAAATTTTATTTATAATGAAATTAGATTATTTTTTAAATTGAGTTTAAATTTTTTTCATATTCATTTGTTTCTGCTATATCAATATACCTAACATTACCACGTTTGATCATCGAGAATTAATAACCATGGATGACTGCAACATCCATAACAGTTAGTTTTGGGCCTCTAAATGGAGGATGTTACAAGTTGGTATCAAAACATAGGTTTATGTAAATTTAAAAGAAATTTGAACCTAATTTTTTTTCAAAACATAATCCAATGATTCAGAAAATGTGGTCAGGGTTTGGGTTAACACAATAGTAACGTACTTGCATTTGTTATATATAAATATATATATCTATAAGTATGTATTCCCCTCTCTCTTAGATCATTCTTCTATATCTTGCTAAGGCTCATATGTAGATATACGAGAAAAGAAGATATGGAGGAAGGAAACGGAAGAGAAAATCTAGATGGAGGAAGCACCACGACTAATGGAAATGCTCGACCTAATACTAGGAGGAATCCGGGTTGACAGGCAAATGCTAATCCAAAAGCAAATGCCAATATAGGTGTTGGAACCACATCAGTAGATATGTGGATGATGTATCAGTTCTTCATCAATCTGATGCAAGCTGGTGCAGCTGCAGGAGTAGCTGGGGGAAATGCTGTGAATGCTGGGGGAGCAAATCATATGGCCTCAGTTGGCAATAAATATGCCAAGCTGAGCAGGTATTAAATCAGTCATGGTGGAAAGCCGTTTTTAGGAACAGAGGATGCCGTTGAAGTAGAAAACTGGTTGTTGTACTATGAAAGGATTTTCACTGACCTAGGACTAGATGATGAGCAGAAGAGGGGACTTGCTTCTAGGTAGTTGCCGGGAGCAACACTTTATTAGTGGAATGGTATTACCATGGGAGTTCCCGAGGAAGAGTTGGCTTGGGCCGAGTTTTGAAGGAGATTCGAAGAGTGGATCTTGTTTGAAGTTACCAAGTCAATATTGTTGAGAAAGCTCATGGACTTAGTGCAAGGTGAGATGTCCGTGATTGAGTATGCTATGAAGTTTGATGAGTTGTCCAGATACGTATATGCTACCGTCGACATCGTCATCAAAAGAAATGAGAAGTTTACCAAAGGGTTGAAGCTTGAGATTGCTAGGGCTACTATGCAACATCTCTATGATCCAAGTACAGTTGTAGCGGAGATGGAAATCAGTAATGAAGAGATGCTTTCTACTTTTTTTGAAGGAGAAGCAAGTTGAAACGCAGGATTCTCAGGGTAAGAAGAGGAAATTTCTTAAGAAGAAAGGAGCTCAGAAATGAGGAGCTGCCAAGAAAGAGATGCCGATGTAGTTTGCTACAAGTGCAACAAGAAAGGACATTTTGCTCACGAATGTCGAACTGGAAAAAGGAAGAAGGCTGTAGATAAGAAAGGAGTGAAGTGCTTCAACTATGACCAGATAGAGTATTACAGGAGTCAGTGTCTAGAACCGGTTAGAGCAGACAAAGGAAAAAAATTTCTTGGAACCATCATCTTTTAGACCAACTGCTGTTGAGAAGAGAAAGATGGAAAGTACTTTTTGGTTCATAGTATACCAGTTAGGGTACTATTTGATACCGATGCATCACATTCATTTATATCTCGGTGTCTGGTAGATAAGTTATGTTTAGAACGCTCATACCTCATTACTACCTTAAGGGTTGCGAATCCGATAGGAAGGTATGCAACTCTAAAGATGAGATGTGGCCATTTAGAACTTGATTTGTTAGGTCATAAGTTTGCATGCAGTTTGTATGTTTTTTATTTCGTAGGATTCGAGATCATTTTGTGTATGGATTGATTTGATAGGTATGATGCTAAGATATTTTGCTAAGATAGGGAAATATCTCTAAGATGCCCTAATAGTCATAACTGAATTATATACTCGGTAGAGAAGTCAGACTCAAGTGCTTGTGCTTTGCTAAATGCTATGAAAGTGGAAGAAGAATTAGATCGGGTGTTAGTAGCAAGAGAGTTTGCAGATGTTTTTGAGCCAGTCACAGGACTGCCACCAAGCAAGCCATTAAGTTTCGAATAGATCTTGTACCAAGAGTGGAACTTATAAGTAGACCCTCTAGTAGGATGACATCTATCGAGATGAAGAAATTGAAGGTGCAGCTAGTTGATTTAGAAGGAAAGAATTTCATTAGACCAAGCAGTTTGCCTTACGAGCGGCTGTGGTGTTCATGAAGAAACTGGATGGGTTGTTAAGGATGTTTATTGACTATCATAAGTTGAATGAGAAGATGATCAATAAAAGTATCCTTTGGCGGGAATCGACGATTTATTTGATTAGTTAGGTGGAGCCAGAGTATTTTCCCAATTGGATTTGACGACAGTTTCAATCGGCTAAAAGTGGTAGAGGACAGTATTTCGTTAATGACATTTTGGACTAGGTATGGGTCGTACAAGCTGTTAGTGATGCCATTCCGGTTAACAAATGCGGCGGCTTTCTTCGTGGATTTGATGAACCGATTTTTCCAACAGCACTTGGATATGTTCATATTTGTATTCATAGATGACATCTTAATATACTCAAGAATGAAAGAGAGCATGAAGTTCATCTTAGAGTGATGCTTGAGATGCTGAGGCGGCATCAACTGAAAGCGAAGCTTTCAAAGTGTCATTTCTGGAAGAAAGAAGTTAAGTTTCTCGGTCAAGTGGTTTTAGAGAAAGGTTTTTCAGTTGATTCGGACAAGATCTAAGCTGTTAACAACTAAAAGAGACCAGAGACGGCGACTAAGATTAGAAGTTTTCTTGGGATGTTGGTTACTACCAGGGATTTATTAAGGATTTCTCATGGATAGCAGAGCCTTCGATTAAGCTAACTAGGAAGGACGTAAAGTTTATTTGGTCTGATAAATGTGAGGAAATATTCCTTAAGCTAAAGCACTTGTTGATCAGTGTTCCTGTATAGTTGTTTCAGACAGGAATCGGGGATTAGTAGTGTATACAGATGCATGTGGAACCAAATTAAGAGCTATATTGATGTAGAAAGGTAAGTTATTGCCTATGCTTCACGGTAGCTTAGACCACATGAAATGAGAAATCATACTCATGACCTAGAGTTGGCTGCTGTGATCTTCGTGTTGAAAGTATGAAGACATTATCCCTTAGGGGAGAGATCTGAGTTATACACAGATCATAAGTCCTTAAGTTACTTATTCTCTCAGAATTAGTTAAATATGAGACAGTAGAGGTGGCTGGAGTATTTAGCAGCTTATGATTTTGATATAAAGTATACATATGGAAAAATAGGAAATAAAGTAGCGGATGCTCTTAGCAAAAAATATCAGAATATGGTGTTATCTATGTTAGCAGAGTGGAAGGACCTAGAGGCTATGACTACTTGTAGTGTGTAGTTAAGATCGACTGCTAGTTCTAGTCAGAGCACCTCCATGTTATCCTACTTGGAAGCTCGACCGAGATTGATAGAAAGGATTGCATCTAAGTAGAAGCATGACCCAGTGTTAGCTGAGAATATTAGAAGGCTAGAGGTCGGAACCGAGATTAATGACCCAAAGGAATTTATTCTTGACTAGAGAGGGTGGTTGAGAAAGAAGAGACGACTGTGTGTCCCGAATGTAGAAAACCTAAGGAAGGAAGTCCTTAGAGAATGTCATTGATCATAATTTAAGATTCATCCTGGAGGGACCAAGATGTATTCTACTGGGAAGGTATGAAGAGGGATGTTGGCTTGTGGGTAAAGCAGTGTGTGAACTATCAACAAATAGAGGCTGAACATCAGAAGCTGAGTGCATTGCTTCAACCTTTGGATATACTGGTTTTGGTAATGGGATTCGATATCCATAGATTTTATAGATGGGTTGCCAAGGTTGAATCAAGGAAATGAAAGTATATGGTTCATAGTGGATAAGTCTACCAAGAGTGCCCATTTCATTCTAGTTAAGTCAACCAGGACGTAGGGTTGGGATATCCGAGAAAATGAATATTATCAGGTATTCGAAAAGAGGATTGGGATATCTGATAACTGAAAAAAATTCGGACATGGATGCAGACATGGGCTTATTCGTATCTGAAAAATATTCGTCCACTCTAAAATTAATACATTTATTATTATTATTGTTGTTGTTGCTGTTGTTATTTTAAAGTGACAATGTAATCAAAATTTATTTCTAGTTTCAAATTTATTTTTAAAGAGAATTCACTATGCCATTGGATTTTAAATCTATGGCTGAAATTTCTTTGGATATTTTCAAAACCCTAAATTATACGTTAGCAGCCTTCCCATTCATTTTCATTTTTTCATAGCCGCACTTTCTATTTTGTTAAGCAAAAATCCTAAATCTGAACAACGAACGATCTCAGGCTCTCATCTCTCCCATATCTAAGCGCGCCTCAATCAACCAATGATGAATGACGAAAGATCTCAACTCCGCTTAAAGTTCGCATGTAGCCTCTCGTCTCTCCTATATCCAGGTGCGCAAGTGAACCAATGATTATCACTTCTCTTGGAATCACGCATTCGACGATGACAATGAACAGTCGAGTCTCACGCCTTTCCCTCATAATTCTTTCTTCTCTGGTATATTATTCATGCTTAATTTTGTTGCAATCGCTATTATTTTATTATGTGTTTCAACTATTAGTATTGTTATAATGTGTTTTAGCTAGAATCTTTTGATGCAAATAGTGTTATTTTGTTTCAGCTAGTAATCTTTTATGGTATCATCAATCTTTAGGTAAGCTAATGAATGGTAAGAGATCTCAAGGTTAGACGGTACAACTGTTATGAAAGGTTTCAACTAATAAAAATATAAAAGGTTACATGTCACATATAATAACAATATTTTATTATCTTTATTATTTGTTTTAGATGCAAATATTTATACCATCATCTTATTTTTCTATCATGTTTCAGTAATTGGTTAGGACAAATGAAAAATACATAAGTTAAGCTGAAGCTAAGTTATAGTAATTATTATAGTTAATAATTATAAAATTTTATTTTGTTTGATATGTAGATGCTCATTGCCTTTAGACATAGAAGAATAATTAACTATATTAAGGACTAGTACCATTGGGCATTGGTTAGTTGCATTTACATACTATAAGAATTTTAGTATGATAACCATTTAATATGATTGGTTAATTTTTTCATTTAACAGTCCAAGATATAGAGCTTGTAGATGAATCATCAACCTCGTTATAAATGGTAGCACAAGGTAATTTTTTTTTAAATTTAAATATAACGTGCAATGAGATTGTCGCTATCATCAACAAGTTATGCTATCGTTACAACAGTACATGGAGCTATTAAAAACGACACCTAGTGCATCTGTTATAGCAACAACAATGCTGCTGTAAACAGCAGCGACCGTGTCGAGTTAATTCACAAGATTAGAAAGTTAATTATGACATTTCTAAACAAAAAAATAGAAAGTTAATTATGAAAACGAGGACTAGAATTATAGGGCTGATGTTTACTAGTTGCGAAGTATAATTCTCAAGAAGTAATCTTTGTTTATTGTTAATTACTAAATTGTATTTTGTTATACAGAAGTTCTTGTGAAGAAGCTACAATGGGTAAGATGAAAGAATGAAAAAGTTGCAAGCTTGTTTTACCTAATTTTCTATATTTGTTTATTTAAATTGTAATATTGTATGAACTTATTTAATATTACGTGCAAATCTATTTTTACTTGAAAAAATGATGAACTGTTGTGTTCATGTCTGACTGTTATCTGAAAAAAATAAAGTATTTAAGTTGTAATGTTTTGGTTTTAATTTTTCAATGTAACAAAATCCTTTTTCAGCTTTCAGATGCAGATTTTCGAATATTTTCGGATATCGAGGAATATCCACATCCTTTTTTCGGATGCGAATATTTTTCGATATCCAAAAAAATCCAAGGATGAGAATACAGATATTGATTCTTGGAATATCGGAGTGGATACGAATGTGGATTTTAATTTTCGGATGCGGATGTGGATATAGAGATATCCGTATCTGTTTGCATCCGTTGACAGGCCTACCAGGACGACATCTGTTTTGGTTAATTTTTTTATGAAGAACATAGTTAGACTACATGAGATTCCTAGTAGTATAGCCAACGATAGAGATACTTTGTTTACTAGCAAGTTCTAGAAGAGTCTACATGATGTGTTAGGTACCAAGCTCAAGATGAGTATTGGTTATCACCCTTAGACGGATGGGAAAACAGAGAAAGTCAACAAGTTACTTGAAGATTTATTGAGAGCTTGTGTGCTAGATTTTGGTGGATCACAGGAAGATCACCTACATTTAGTTGAGTTTTACTATAACAACAGTTATCGGACTAGTATAGGAATGGCGCTTTTCGAAGCTTTATATGGAAGGTCATGCAAGTCATCGATATGTTGGTTGGAAACTGGAGATAGGTTAGTCTTAGGTCTAGATCTGGAAAGAGAGGCAACAAAGAAGATTGAGTCGATCTTAGGTAGGATGAAGGAAGCTCAGTCTGAACGAAAGAGTTACGCGGATAAGAGACATATGGATTTAGAGTTCTGGGTTGGAGATAGGGTTTTCATTAAAGTATCACTGATGAAGGGTGTGGTATGACTTGGGAAGTTAGGGAAACTGGCACCAAGATACATTGGATCGTTCCCAGTTATAGGGAGGATCGGAAAGCTCGCATATAGAGCAGAGTTGCAAAGCAGTTTGGTTGGTGTCCATAGTGTTTCTTGTGTCTCTTCTTCGTGAGTATATGCATGATCCAGAATTACCATCCCTCCGACTGCACTGGAAGACTTAATAGTAGAACCGGGTCTGAGTTTTATTAGGCAACCAGTTCGGGTTATAGCGAGAGATGAGAAGAGGTTAAGAAACAAGACAGTCAAGTTGGTGAAAGTTCAATGGAGCAACAACGAAAAGGACTGTACTTGGAAGACAGAAGATGGGATTAGAGATACTTATCTTGATCTATTATAAGGGTTTTATATCTGTTATATACATAGACCGTTCGCTAGTCAGGTAGGCTAGTATGGTAGTTAAGAGATGTTACAGATGATTGTTACACTTAGTATATAGTCCTTGTTGAATTCTAGGGACGAAATTCTTTAAGGAGAGGAGCCTGTAACACCCCTAATTTTAAATAACATTATTCAGATAATTAGATAAACTAAATAGAACAATGTAGTGGTTAGAGTGATAAGAGAATTAAGATTTGGAAACTAATTCGGGTCGTGCCTTAACTGATGAAATTATAAGTGTGATTTATAAATTAGAAATTCAGGAGAATAATGTAAGGGAAAAATGGGGATAGGCATATACCATAACCCCTAAACCCCTTACCTTGTTTTCATTACATTTTCATAAACAAAAAACATAAACAAAGAGAGTTGAAAGTTGACCATAACCATAAGAAGAAAAAGTGCATAAAATACATTAAGAGGCTAAGCTTCAAGCTAGGATGATTAAAGCAAGAACAAATCCCATGTTCCTAATCCAAACAAGATGAATATGATCTATACCATCTCTTATAAGTCATCTTGAATGTTTTAATACGGGTTTGAGGTTTAAAACTGTATGATTGGATGAATGATGATATGTATTGATTTAAATGCCATTTTATAATTTAAATATGGATTTTGTTGAATAATGTAGTTCGGGTTAAGGATAAAATCATTCAAAATGATTTCCAAATGCCGTGATTTTTGAATATGTTATGTAAAACATTATTTTGGAGATGGGTTTAAATTTTTACAATATTCCAAGCTATGTATAACTTATTATGAATTTTGGTGAAAGAAATGATATTTCGGGCTTTAATTAATTTAAGGCAATTAAATAATGTTTTCATGTCTGAAATTTATTTATGTTAGAAAACATATTTAATGTGAATTATTGTGATTTTTGAGGATTTTTGCTAATTTTACCATGGTTAATAAATTGTTTAAGTCAAAGACTTAAATGTTTTAAACATTTTTTAAGGAGAGGGGTTAAGTGCTAAAATATTTTCAATTGTTCAATGAAGAGTTCGGCAGGTTTTTAGAAAATAATTTTGGTAAATATTGGCAAATAATCATATTTTGGGAAATTATGTAAGTTAGGTGAAAATGAATTACTTTTTAACGAATAATATCAGTTTTATATTTAATTATAATTTCGCCACTTTCATTCACTTACTTCCGTCACCATACTTAGTAAACCTTTCTGACTCATTCCAAATCAATGCACATGGTATCTAGCATTTGGTATGTAGTGTATTGGAGAAAGGAGGAAGGAAAGGATGGTGTCGAAGGCATGCCTACGAAAGAGGCGAAGTTGTCTTTATTTTCTTTCGAACCCATTGACTCGTCCTTGTTCTAAAAGTATGCTTTTGAAAGGGTTGCCGCTTTTAAACCCCTTTGATACCCGAGCTGCCGCATAAAAACCTTTCGCCTTAGTAAAAGGACACTTTTATAACTCTTTAAATCAATGTGTTCAGAGGATAGGGTTTCGAATCGATACCCTCCGGCAACCATTGAAGCTGCTTTTCTTTCAAGTTATACTTACGAAAGGGTGGGTGCCGCTTTCATACCTCTCAACATGATTGAAGTCGTTTAAACACTTTTTACTTGAATCCAATGCTTTCGAAAGTTATGTTTTTAAGTGTTTCGAAAGGCATGTTTTTAAGTGTTTCAAAAAGAATGTTTCCAAGTGTTCAAAAGATGTACTTCATGGTTTCAAAAGAGGATGTCTAAAATTTTAATCAATGAATTCGTAAAATCCTGCTGCTAGAGTAGAGTGGCGAAAGGGGCATAGCCGCTTGCTACTAACCTATTAGTTAAATTAAAGGGGATGGAGGGCTTTTTCGCTCTATGATGTCGAAAGGGAGAGTGATAGAGGGTAACTCATGATGTCACAATGATCGAAAGGATATAGTCGAAAGCCTTAGTTTTTAAATTAGAGAGCCAATCTCATTTTTAAAGTAAATAAATGGTAATATAAAAGAGTTTTGAAATGGAATTTAACTTTGAAATTTTAGTGGAAGCTTTCCTTGCTAAAGATTGTGGGTTAAGGGCATTAACCATATTTTATTAGAAAATGATTATTAGAAACTAAACCAAGTGTGCTTATATTGTTGTGTGATTTGATCAGTTATCATGTATGCTTGTGTAATCGTATTCACTTCATTATTAACCCATAACTGCATCTTAGGATGTTAAGGGCAGAATAACAGGCTAGGTTGATCCAGTAGTGAATAAACATTGAATTTAACTCATGTGCAAGTAGAATTGCATCCAGAAGGTCAGACAGACCATTCCAAGACTGATTAAAAGATTATTGGTTTCGACAGGTTCTTAGTAAGCCTATAAAAATATGTTATGGAAACTGTTATTGGTAGGGGCCAACACGTTCTTAGTGATACCCATGAAAACCATGTTTGGAATAAGTTATTAAAAGAGATCAATAGGTTCATAGACAGTCCATGAAAATGATGACATGAGAGATGTTATTGGTAAAAACCAATAAGTTCATAGTGATCCCATGAAAACTATGATTGGATAATAGTATTGGTAGAAATCAATAGGTTCATGGTGATCTCATGAAAACTATGAACGTGGATATGAAATCCATAAAGAATTGAATAGGTTATTAGTCAGCCCACGAAAAGTAATAGTTTAATAGTGATCCTAAAAACTATAACTTAAGACAGATAGTTAGGTGAATGAGGATGGGAAATCCAGATCATATTGCATGTTAGCATATCATTATGATACATCTTATTGTGTTATGTCTTTACCATTGTGGATGCAGGTGCACAATATACGGTCATTATTAATTGTGTTAAGATACTCGTTAGAGGAAAACCCGGTTCCGCCATAGGGCATGGTTTCACTAGATATCTGTATGGAAGGAGATGGTAGGTTATTATTTACACTAGACTTTTTGCACGACTTGAAGTTTATGTTTTACCCTTAATCTCTCGGGTGATTAATTGATTTTGAGTACTTTGAGAATTATGATTTTCAGGTTATACTTTAGATGAATAAGCTTCCAGAGACATGTAAAAGGCAAGCTAGCTATTAGGAGTTCTTTCTATTTGATTCTTTTTGGTTATTGGCTGCAATGACATAGTTTTTTAGTGCCTGTATTTAGACTTTGATCAACCAAAGGGGCATCTTCATATGTCTCTCTTGGTGTATTTTGTAATAAATTATAATTTCTCTGAATGTAGCTTACGTATGGGATTATGTAATGAATCTGAAATGCTATTTGTAATGAAATAGGAATTTTTTTAAATTGAGTTTTATAATTTTACATACTCATGTGTTTCGGTATATCAATGTACATAACATTACCATGTTTGGTCACCAAGAATTAAAAATGGATGACTGCCGCATCCATAGCGGTTATTTTTGGGCTTACAAATAGGGGATGTTACAACTTCCCAGTAGAAAATAGGCTTACCCTGTCATTTAAGACCTACTTCCATAAGCGTGCTCGTTAATATATCATTGCTTGAAAATCTTATTGGGTTACTTAATTCTTGTTTTATAGGAAAGATGAGGACTTTATAGTCACTTAATTCCCCAAACTTGAAGCGAACCCTTCCCAAGATATCCACTCTCAGTCTTTAATTATAAATATGGTATCTTATTAGGTTATTTCTTTCGTTAGGGAGGCATACCCTTCAGACACTTAAGACCTGAACACTAAAGTAAACCCTCTTTAGAGACATCCTTATTTATTTATTTATTTATTTGGAATCTCACTAGGTTACTTAATGCTTCCATTTAGGAGAGAGATGGATCCTTCAGCCACTTAAGACCTCAAACCAAAAGCAAATCCCTATGGAGATATCCCTCACTGCTTCTAATTTCAAATTTGGACCATTTAATACTTTCCAATTAAGAAAGCAAGCCTAATCTATCACATCATCACGAGTCCTAGGATTAGTGATATCTCAGATCAGTAGTAAGTACACTCGATTGTTGGTAGCTTTAAAATAAAGGGCAGTCTTCCATCGAGTGACACTGCTAACCTCACATCATTAATCTACTAAGCCCAATTAACTATCAAAAGTCTTTGTATATATTATCTTAGGTAGACATTGGACTTAGCGTACTAGTTCCCCTTTTATTTAAGGTAATAAGATTTACCCTAAATATTTATCTACCCATAAATCCCCTTTTAATGCTCATAAACTCAATTTATCCAAAATTCTAACTGAGATTTCCTAAGACATCTCTATATGATTACTAATTTCAAATTTTTAACCTTTATATCTACTCCATTTTTATCAGTCCCATTAATCCATTTACCCTATTAATTTATTGCAACTCCCGCATTTATTACAATTTATTGGAGTTACAACCTTTTAAATTCTTTTCTCATTAGTTAATTATCCTAATTGAGAATATTACGTTCAAGCATCATTATTAGCTTTTTATTTAATTATTATAAGCACGATATTTACGTACAAATATTTACGTTTATCAAATATGTTCTAGTTATATATTTACTAGAATATACCTTTTCATGTTAAATTATTCGAATCATATCCAAAAAGATTATCCATTATAATTTCCATAAAGTAGTCCAAAACATAAAATTTAACTTTAAGATTACATCGTTTGAAATTACAAGAAATAATCATTTCTTTTTATTACCGAAATGGACAGTGTAAACTACAGTGAATTCATACTTTACACGTCTCATTCTCTAAATATTTGCATTTATTCCTTGTTAGATCAAACGTTGTAAATTTCTAAAAGGGAAAGAAATCAAACTACTTAACAAATATTAAATGATCTAAATTCTAACAATTCCAAATGTAGAAAAGTTTATATTCTAATAAGATTAGGGTAATAATCCAAATTTATAACAATATTATGTAACTTATTTCAGATTTGGAATAAATTTCATCTGAATCAATATTCTACATTCATACTTTGGGACTGATTTCTAGATCTGGTTGTATACATTGCTGAATCAATTCATAATAAGAATATGAAAGTGATATTTAATATATTCAGATCTTATTTAATTCATTGCCTACAACTTATATACAATTATCTAATTAGGCATAAAAATCAAATAAACACCAAAGAGATAATTTTCATATTATAATGATCTACAAAATTCCCGCTCACCTTTTAAAAGCAATCCAAATCTCTAAATTTGAAGTAGAACATTTGATTCATCTCCAAATCCTTTTTAATTCAAGAGATATGTATAAAAGGGTATATGCATACATTAAATTATAGATCTACGAAGAAATTTAGGATTGACAGAGAAACTAGATACAAATATATGTATATAAATGTAAATTACTTCAACTATCCTTATAATTGACTCTCTTCTCTTCTTCCTTTTATTAGATTTTTACTCTTCTTCGATTTGTATGAATATAGATACAAATATCTTATCTTTATAACCCAGAAAGAAAGTGGAGAAGAAAAAATGGAAAAGCTTCGCTACTGCCTCCATAAAAATATAAGAAGAGAAGGGAGGGTTGGGCTTGAATTTATAGGCACTAGACTCAACCAGAACCGTTAGATAGAAATATTTTAAATCTAGACCGTTGCGGTCTAGGTTTATTGGAGCCAATAGATCACCACTGATCGACTGCCCTTCGGTGACCGGTCGACTGCTAGGGGTCAACCATCCCCAATGATGGGTTGGCCTATGGGCCTGGGTAACTAATATAAAAACATTAATTTCTTCTTATTTACTATTTTCATTTCGAATTCGTTTTTTGACCTTAACTCCTTCGTCTGTACTCTGATCGTAAAATCCCAAATATGAAATTTGCTCAAAATTTTTCCATGAATGCAATAGTGCAAGTTTCATGGTTAAATTCCATCATTTGGACAAATTCCATTTTTGGAGCCTAATTAATTAACTAACTTATTAAATAACTAACGTCAAATTATAGAGTGTTACAATAACCAATTCATGTTGTGGCCAAAGATGAGAAATGACTAAGAAACAAGACGGTCAAGTTATTGAAAGTTCAGTGTAGTGACAATGAAAATGAATATACTTGGGAGACAGAGGACATAATTATGGATACTTATCATGGGCTGTTGTGATGGTATATACTATATTTGTTGCATATAAACTTTATAGGTGGTAGAGTATGCTAGCATTGTTTGTATGTTTGATATGCTTGTTATGTAGCCCTTACTTTCAAGGACAAAATTCTTGAAAGGTGGAGCCTATAGCAAACCTAATTTTAGTTTAACATCATTCTCATTTCACTCACACAAAAACAATCAAAAGAAGAAGATAACAATGCTGGCCATAACCGAGGGGAAATGGCAACGAAATCAAAGGAAATTCACAAGATAAAGCTTAGGGAAACTAGAGCAACATCAAGTCTCAACTCCAGCATCAAATTTAAGGTGAATAATGCTAAAACCATCTCTTTTTCTTTCATTTAATTTGGTTATGGATAGTACCCAAAATTATCATTTTCGATTTTCCAAGTTATGGTCGAATAATCATTATTTGGATGAAATAACGGTTTATGAAATTTTTTATGAAATTATTTGAATGGGTTTTAAGGGTAAATCTAAGTTTTTAATCTCCAAATGCTATGATTTTCTAGTATGCGTGTAAAACATTAATTTGAAGATGGCTTTTTAATTTCACAATTTTCCGAGTTGAAACAAATATTTTATGAATTTCCTAAAGTAGAAATTAGGCTTAATTTGGATTTCAATTATTTAGAATAATTAAATATAGTTTTACCCTAAATTTTTATATGATAAGTAATATGGTATTTCTGAAATTCTGGGATTTTTAGGCATTTTTTCCATGTGATTTGGAATTATTATAAATTTATTTTGCTATATAAGCATTTAAATTAATGATTAATTAAGGTTATTAATTAAGTTGACAAATGATTTTGGGACTGTAAAAAATGGATGCGACAAATTTTCAAAAAGAAATTAGGTAAAGAATTTTCATTGTCGAATAGGAATTTGACAATGTTTAAGATTTAGTGAAAAGTGTTTGCTTTTATTGGTAATAAATCAGTTTTCATAATATTGACGGTAATGCCATGCCGCTTCTATACACACCAAAGCTAAGATAACGTCGCAGCTAAGAGGATCGACGTCAATATAGAGGGAAGCATCTGATAACTACTTAGATAATTATGGAATGATTCCTACAATGTCGAGGTCGACTTCGACAACAACCTATTAACAATGGCATCGAATTCTCGTGATTCATTTATGTGTTTAAAGCTATAACGCCGTAATCGTGAAGGTCACTTCACTTATGTCGCCATCATTGATGCCGCATACCATCTTTTAGATTATTTTCGGTATAAACTATATGAAAGCATTGATGCTGCCTGTTTTAACTTCGACCTTATATATATTTGGCGGCATAGTAGCCGAAGTATGCTAAGTATAATGTTTTGTAACAACGTTCCTAGTTTTGATGTCGATATTCATAAATGTCAGCAAGGTTTTATATTACGCTATGTTTGGCAATAATGCCGCACCCCATCGATGCCGCATTTCTTCCTTTTAACATCGGCAAGGCTTAGTTTTATGTAAATTAAAACCGTGTTTTAAAGAGGCTATATAATCAATGTTCAAGAAGGTCAACAATCCAATGATTTTGGTAGTTAGCCTTATGATTTATAAAAATCTAACGTTTATTTTTAAAAGGTGGATAACCCGTATCATATGTATGTCGACAACCTTGTTTTTGACATATAATTTTATTCTTAAAAGGATTTAAGTTTTTGTTTTCGACCTTGGATAGAGGTCGACATTATCATTAACGTTAAAAATATTCTCTACTGTCCTAATTAATTACGGTGAGCCATATGTTGCATGATTTCAACTTAGATCGTTAGGGATACAATTGTTTTACATTGATATGTGCTATATTATATGAAGTTGACATAATTTATTAGGTTTACCAAGATAGAATAAACTCAACACTAATCATTGGGATACCAATGTATATTTTTAATGAGTTCAACATAGATCATTGAAGGATACCAATGTATATTAGTTTGAGATGTTATGAATTTAAGGGGTATACAACCTAATTGGGGACACCAATAGATATAGGTTGAACATGTTGGTTAAAAAATGAATTAAATGGATAAGTTATGGCTTCATATTTATCCTAGGAAAACTATGAGATGTGAGATGGATAGTCTACATCATGACAAAGACAGATAATCTCTATGCGGTCAATGAGAGGTTCATAACTACCCTAGGAAAACTATGGAATGTGTGATGGATAGTTCACGTCTTTTAAACAATTATTACTTGTGAGATGGGGAGTTCACATATTTTTTATAATAAAACCGTGTGTGATGGGTAGTCCATATGGTAGAAGATGGGTAATCCAAATAACTACATGTTAGATGGGCAGTCCACATATGTATAAGACAGATAGTTAATGAAAATTTAGATGGGTAGTCTAATAATTTAGGATGGGTAATCCAGTGTGTATTGCATGTTTGCATACCATTGTTTTATTATGTTATAACCACTTGGGATGCAGGAGCATAGTATACAGTTGAGGTATGTTTGTTAAGATACTAGTGAGGGAAAAACTCATTCTGCTTAGCGGTGCGGTTTTACTAGATATCTATTAGTTCGAGATGGTATGTTACTATTCACACTAGACTTTTTTTCTTACACAAAGTTTTAGTTTTTCCTATTAGACTCTTGGGTATTCATTTGAGTAGGTCAAAAGTAAGGGTTCTCAATTTTATAGTAAGATGAATAAGCTTTCGAAGACGTGCGGGAGGCCATCTAGCTGTTTAGGAGTTCTTATCTAATTCGCTGTATTGTTTGATTTTGTCTCTATGGATGTAATGGAAAGTTATATAATTGGAGAGTGTTAGACTTTGATCAACCAAGGAGGCATCATCATATGTTAGTTTTGGATTATTTTGTAATAGTTATATTTTTTCTCTAAACGTGGGATTGTGAACGTGATTATGTAATTAATATAAAATGTTATTTATGAAATGAAATGTGAAAGTTTACTATTAAATTATGTTTAAAAATTGTCATATTCATGTGCTTCTGACTATTGAAATGATTAACATAGCACATTTTTTCATCGAAAATTAATACTATGCATGACTACAACATTCGTAGCATTTATTTTCAGACCTCAAAATGGGGGATGTTACAAGTTGCTATCAATGCATAGGTTTATGTAAAACTTAAATGATTAAAAGATTTTTGAAAGCATAATCCTAATAAATCAAAGAACGAGAGTGGGGTGGGGTATGGGATAACGTTATAGTAACATACTTGTATTTGCTATATATAAATGTATTCTCCCCTCTCTTAGACCATTCTTTGGTATCTTATTAAGGCATGTATACAGATTATGAGAAAGCAAGATATGGAAGCAGGAATTGAAAGAGTGATCTAGGTGGAGGAAGCACTACAACTAATGGAAATGTTTGACCTAATACCAAAAGGAACCAAGGTTGATAAACAAATGCTAATCCAAACGCAAATGCTAATTTTGGTTTTGGAACACTACTAGTAGATATGAGGACTATGTATCAGTTCTTCATTAATCCGATGCAACCTGGAGCAGTTGCAGGAGTAACTGGGGGTAATGCTGATAATGCAAGAGGAGTTAATCCCATAGCGCTAGTTGGCAATAAATATGCTAAGCTGAACCAAGATTATACAAGTCTTGGTAGGAAGCCTTTTCTCGAGACTGAGGATGCTATTGAAGTAGATAATTGGCTATTGCACTGTAATTTTTTTTGCTGACTTGGGGTTGAATGACGAACAGAAGATTGGTTTCAAGGCAGTTGCAAGGTGCAGCATTATTCTAGTGGAATTGGGGGACCATAGAGGCAGCATAGGAGGAATTTACCTAGACAGAATTCGAAAGGAGATTTGAGGAAATATTTTTATTTGAGGTAGCCAACTCAGCCCTGCTCAGGAAGTTCATGGAATTGGAGCAAGGGGAAATGTCAGGGATGGAATACTCTGCTTTGTTTGATAAACTATCTAGATATGGATATACCACTATTGATACTGTTATAAAGAGGAATGAGAAGTTTATCTGAGGGCTGAGGCCGGAGATTGTTAGGGCAACTATGCTATATCTTAGGGATCCATCAAATGTAGTGGTGGAAATAGCTGTTAGGAATGAGGAGATGCTTTCTACTTTTGAGAAGGAGAAGCCAGTTGGAATCCCGAGTTCTTAGAATAAGAAGAAGAAGTTCTATAAGGAGAAGGGAGCTCAAATGGATTGGGCTTCTAAGAAAGGGAAGACATATATCGTTTGTTATAAGTGTGATAAGAAGGGGAACTATGCTATTAAGTGTCAATCGGGTGATGGGAAGATGGTTATAGGCAAGCAGAATGTGAAGTGCTTTAACTGCAACATAGTGCGGGATTATAAGAACAAATGTCTAGAATTGGCCAAGGCTAATAATGGAAAGATGGTTGCGTTGGAGCCATCTGCATCAAGATCAACTGCTATTGAAAAAGGGAAGTCTGTGATAGAGGGTACGCTTTTGATTCACAGCATACCAGTTAGATATTGTTTAATACTAGTGTATCGAATTCATTTATCTCTCAGTGTTTGGTAGGTAAATTATGTTTAGAACCATCATACCTTATTACTGCCTTAAGGGTAGCTAATCCAATAAGAGGGTATGCAAATCTCGGGATGAGAAGTGACCATCTAGAATTTGAGTTGCTATGATATACTTCTACAGTTTGTATGTGTTTGATTTTGCAGGCTTTGAGATTATTTTAGGTATGGATTGGTTGAGTAAATATAATGCTAGGATATTTTGTCGGGATAGAAAAATATTAGTTAGAGACCCTAACAGTAGTGATCAAACTATATACTCAGTAGAAAACTCGAGTGTGGATGTTTGTATTTTGTTGGGTGTAATGGAAGTAGAAGACGAAGTAAATCAGGTTTTATCTGCAAGAGAATTTGCAGATGTTTTTGAGCCATTTATAGGACTACCACCGAAATGAGCTGTTGAGATTCAAATAGATCTTGCATCAGGAGTTGAACCTGTAAGTAGACCACCTAGTAGGATGACACCTACCGAGATGAAGGAGTTAAAGGTGCAGCTAGTGGGCTTAGAAGGAAAAGAATTTATTAGACCATGCAGTTCGCCTTAGGGAGCGACCATGGTGTTCGTAAAGAAACTGGATGGGTTATTAAGATTATATATTACTTAAGTAAGCTGAATGAGAAGATAATAAAGAATAGGTATCCTTTAGCGAGAATCGATGATTTATTTGATCAGTTGCGTAAAGTCGAGATATTTTCCAGTTGGATTTAGCGACAAGGTTCCATCAATTGAGGGTGACAGTGGACAGTATTCCTTTGATGGTGTTTTGAAGGAGGTACGGTTCATACGAGTGGTTATTAATATCATTCGGATTGACTAATGCTCCTTCTTTATCTGTGGACCTGATGAACCAAATATTTCGAGAGCACTTGGATAGGTTTGTATTGGTGTTCATTAATGAAATTTTGGTATTGTAAGGATAAAGGAGACCACGAGATTCATCTTAGAATAGTTATCCTAGGAAAATTATGAAATGTGAAATGGATAGTCCACATCATGCTGATGGAAAATCTCTGTATGGTAAATGAGAGGTTCGTAGTCACACTAGGAATACTATAGGATGTGTAATGGATACTCCACATCTTTTTAAATAATTATTACATGTGAGATGGATAGTCCACATATTTTTGATAACGAAACCATGTGTGATAGATAGTCCATATGGTAGAAGATGGGTAATTAAATAATTACTTGTGAGATGGGTAGTTCATATAAGTATAAGACGGATAGTTCATGAAAATTTAGATGGGTAGTCTAATAACTTAGGATGGGTAATCCTGTGTATATTTAATGTTTGCATATCATTATTTTATTATGTTATTACCACTAAGGATGTAGGAGCACAGTACATGGTTTAGGTATTTTAGTTAAGATACTAGTGAGGGAAAAAACCAAATTCCGCTATGCGGCATGGTCTCACTGTATATTTATAGTTTCGGATGGTAGGTTATTATTCACACTAGACTTTTGGTCTGACTTGAATTTTTTGTTTATCCCTTAAACTCTCGGGTACTTGTTTGAGTAGGTTGGGAGTAAGGGATTTCAGGTTTGCAATAAGACAAATAAGCTTCGAAGATGTGCGGAAGGCAATCTAGCAATTTAGGAGTTCTCATCTAATCTGATGTGTCGTTTGATTTTGTCTGTATGGATGTAATTGCAAGTTATATAATTTCCAAGTGTTAGATTCTTATCAACCAAAGGACATCTTCATATGTCACTTTAGGAGTATTTTGTAATAATTATATTGTAATGAACCCACTGCTATGCCCATATTATTAAAGAATATTATAAATGAAGTTGTCTAATAATACAGAGAATACAGCTTGTTAAGGGCGACCAACTATGAATATATCTTTAAACTTACACGACACGTCATACTTAATTTTTCTTTCTTAATCTCTAAAATAAAATTTGACATGTGCAGTCTTTGTCCAAAGAAATAATCACAATGATTTCTTAGAATCATAACAGTATATTTTGTAAAAAATTGTCGTAGATCATAATGGAATAATAAACATCATATACATATACAAAACTGAGAGTCTATCAAATATAACAGTAGACTCACATAATATACGTCCCGCACAAATCTCTGACTCAATATACATCTCATATATAGACACAAAATCCTACATCAGATAGACTAAAGGTCAAAATAGTTTATCTCTCTACTTTCCCAACCATCCAAAGGTTTACCTCTTTCATAACCTGAAAAGTCTCGACCCGTCTCCAGCATTATAAAATAAACGGGTTAGACTATCTTTATCCAAAAGGGTGAGAATAAGATATAACACAAGAATATATGGCATAAGTAAATCCAGTAGTCTAAGATATAACAAGTCACATAATTAATGTAACTCAAAATTTGTCACAAGACATAAGAATATATATATATATATATTTATTTCATGTACATAAAATAGTCACAGAATCCAAATTACCAGAATCCAAGAGATCTTAATTCGTACCAATCTTAATGATCGTCCATATTAATCGCAATGGTTGTAATCGGACCATGACAAACAAACAAACAAAGGTTTCACTCATACGATCCAATACCAAAGATCGTATTCACACCAGGAAAACAGAATTACAACTGATCTCAAGGATAGCCATACCGATCAAGGTGATCGTAGCAACCATGACTCGAAGACTCTAGATTATCCATCTTTATAAATTTATAATCATAAAGAAATCCATGAGTATCTATCTTAAGGATCTATCGGTCCTACCGAACACCAAAAGGAAATATACTCTAAAATGTCAAATAATATCACTTTTAGTAATTACAAGAACTTATCCAAAACGTCCCATACCATCCAGTGAAATCCAAGTATTTACTAGAAGCTAGTAAATCTCATTTATTACATATATACTAAAAAACCTAAACTATATTCCCTTAAGGATCTATCGGTCCCAACAAATACCAAAGAGTATAAACTCTACAATATCAAATACTATCACCTTTATTAATCATGAGAACTTAACAAATGTCCCATGTCGCCTGGTGAAATTGAATTTACTAGAAGCTGGTAAATCTCACTCATTATGGATACCATAGCAAAACCTAAACTATATTCTCTCAAGGATCTATCAGTTACACCGAACATCAAAAGAGAATACAACTCTAAAATGTTAATTACTTTCCTATAGTAATCAAAAGAATTTAAACAAGGCATCCCGTACTACTTAATGAAATTTGACTATTTACTAATGGACTAGTAAATTCCACTCAAACATTCTATTCAATGAGTTATACTATATTCGATGAAGCGTTATTCGAAAGCATTTAAACCAATCGATAACACCGAGCTGATTTTCAGTACTCCCCACATTATAGAACTAAGGTTCTAAAAACATTTTCTTGTTAGAATTTATAATTTTGAATTCCAATATTATAATTTTCCATATAGGAGATAATTTCCAATTACTTTATTTATCATAAGATAAATTAAACCATGTATTCCATTTGATCTCAATATACATATAGATTTAGTTGTCTCAAATTCTATAAAAATTATATTATTTGCGAACTATATTCCAAAGGTTATATTTATATATAAATAACCATATATTTATAAAATTATATTTATTGCACTTTCAAACCCAATTTGATATATATATATATATATATATATAACCATTTTATTTAGAAGTAAATTATTTTTATATTTCCAAAACTATGCTTTCAAAATTCATAACCATTTATACTAGTAATACTTAATATATATGTATGTATGTATGTATGTATGTATGTATATTTATATAACTAATTGTTAAAATCATTTATAACTGGAATTTGATCAATTTAGAAAGTAGTATGATATTTATAAAGTTAAAATAGATTCTCTTATATAAAAGGATTTTCCAATTATTAGGTACATAAATATCCCATGAAACCCATACATCCACCATTTAATTACTAGTATATAATACTTTTTTCCCATTTTTGACCAATATACCAGTTCCAACATTTAATTAGTAAACTAAGTGTTACTCTACAAATATATATTTAGTTAACTAAAATAAGAATCTTTATATATTTCTAAATAATGTTTCTACTATATGTAGATACACATATTTATATATACATAGTCCTCCCTTGAAATCCATAACACAACTCATTTGTTAAATATAAAAGAATATAATTTGTATCCATTACTATACTAGATTGGAAATCTGAGTTGAACAAGGTGTACCATATATATATTAGCAGCTGTCCATAATAAAAGAATTCACTAGGTTTACCCCAAAAGTTACTAAGTATCCATTCATATCTCCTCTTAAAAGTTTGATAGTTGATAGTATAATAAGAATATAGTGCGATATCTTTATCAAAAGTCATCACACAATCGAAGGAAGAAAAGCACTTAGCTATGTAAAATGCAATAGAAAAATTAACAAATTCCTAGAACCAAAGTAGTTCTAGGTATTGTCCACCGGTGCACCAGCGGTACCCAACTGGTCCATCGATCATAACTAATCCCGGAGTCGACGAGGCTCCATGTTGAACATTAGCCAAGTTCTGGTTGGTTTCAGTAGTTGATACTTCTTATTTGCTTATTAGCAGTAGCAGTAACATCGGTGCACTAACTCTTTGATTTCCAGAACAAGGTTATAAAATATGTAAATAAACTAAGTTTAGATTTTCTAACAGACAAGTGTATAGCTCAGTAAAACAACTAATTCATCCATATTGAATATCATTGAATCTAATAATTAAAACATACAATTATATAGAAAAAGTGGTGAGATAAACTCACTTTTAATCCATAATTAGATTTGCTAACTACTCCATTTCAGCTTGGTTTGAGTTTCAAAAACCATGGAACTTAGAAAAAGAAAAGAACACAAAGGATTCATAACTTGAGTTAAAATTAGTTTTAACATGTTCAAGACGAAAGAAAAGGCCAAATTCTCATTCTTTGATTTTTTTTTTATTTTCCATGATTTTTCTTAATATTTTAAAATGGGGATCCTTGATGAATTTAGAAGTGGACAAGAAACCCTAGCACTTACTCTTATTTATAGAAATGAAGAATGCATGTGAAAATTATGAAAGTGAGGAATATAATAGGTGTCCAACTTGTATTTGTTTAGGTATGGCTTGGGTTCTTACTTGGCCTATTCAAGTCTAAATACTAATATATTATTTGTTTCTCAATTGATATAAAATCTCTGTTTAATAAGATGAACATTTATTTTTTCCAATGCAATTGTATTAATTCATCAATAGTTTCCACTTTATTTAATATAGATATATCTCGATATTATTAATATTAATTCCTTTTAACTTTCTAATATTTCTCAAACTCAAAAATATAAAATTTTGAATTTATTCCAATTTAATTGTTATTCATTTTATTTTAACTAACTCAAATTCAGGGTTGTTATAGACTTCCCTTCTTAAAAAAATTGCGTCCTTGCAATTTCGATTCAGAGAAAATTTTATAATATAAACAATATATGTTCAAAAGTACATTTTTTGCAATCGATCGTATGGGCCCCCCTTCGTGCTAGCTTCATGTTTTCAAAGTTGTCTTCATGTTTTTAAAAATATTAATTGATTCTCGTTGAGTTAAACTATTGTTTGATGTTGTTCATTACTATAGGGATACGATTCGTTCCCCTGTCCAGGGGAAGGGACAGGTACCAATCCCTTACCTAGAGAGGCACTAATCCTACTCAGAATGTTACGTAGAGTCTATCACTTGGTTTCACTTGATCGTTGTTACATATTATTGTCTGTGATTGATCTCTGAACTCTGTGATAATCTCTTTGGGCTGCCTTCCTTATCTATCATCAAGTCTAACTTGTCCAGCAAGTTTGGATATACCGCAAAAGGCTGGATAACAAGAGTTGTGAATAAAGAATAGATTTTGATGAAACCTTTTCCCCTATAGAAAGATTAGAGGCCGCTAGAATTTTACTTTCTTTTGCAAATTATAATAACTTTAAATTATTTTAAATAGATGTTAAAATTGCCTTTTTAAATGGCTTTATCAAAGAAGATGTTTATGTAGAATATCCTTTATTTTTCGAAGATGAAAACTTCCAACTCATGATTATAAATTAAAGAAAGCTTTATATGGACTAAAACAAGCTCTTAGAGCTTGATATGAAAAATTTGAATCTAATTTAATCCAATCTAACTTTGAAATAGAAAAAGTAGATAGTACATTATTTATTTAAAGAAACACTAATGATATTCAACTTATATAAATATATGTTAATGATATTATTTTTGGATTAACACACGAACAACTAAATAAAAAAATTTCTAGTATAATGACTAAGGAATTTGAAATGAGTCATATGGTAGAGTTAATCTTATTTTTAGGATTACAAATAAGACAATTCGATAATAGTATGTTTATAAGTCAAGAAAAATGTGCTAAGAAATTAGTAAAGAAATTTGGCATGTCCAATGCTACTGGAAAGCCAACTCCAATGGCAACTGACGAAAAACTAAATAAAGAAGAAAGTTCAAAAATGTAGGTTAAAAACTTTATCGAGATCTTTGCTTTGCATAACTACTAATAGACCTGATATAATGCATATTGTTTGTCTTTGTGCAAGTTATCAATGTCAACCTAAATAAACTTATCTAAAATCCATAAAGCGTATACTTAGATATGTAAACAACACACTAGACTAAGACTCTTCTACACAAAAGAAGACTCCTTCAATTTAATATCATATAATAATGCTGACTATGATGAATGTAAATCCGATCAAAAAAGTATAAGTGGAACTTGTCACTTTTTGGGACACTCTTTTATTTTCTGGTTTAGTAAAAAAACAAAATTATGTATCTCTATCTGCAGTAAAGGTAGAATATATCTCAACTGCATTAGCCTGCTCACAAGTTATCTGTATGCAACAATCTTTAAAAAAATTGGTTTAAATTTCATAAAGTCACCAATATACTATGATAATACTACTGCAATAAATTTGTTTAAAAGCCCAACACATCATGCTAGGACCAAACATATAGATAGAAGAGACCATTTTCTAAGAGTCAACGTAAATAAAGAAATCAATTCATTCGAATTTATAAATACTAAAAATAAAATAGTTGATATATTAACAAAAAATTTACCTCAAACATCTCTTGTTAAACTTATAAGAGAGTTAGAAATATGTTCTTACAATGAAATATAAATATAATGTCATTCAAAATTATAAATTTAAATGAAAAATCAAATTTTCCTGCACATGTTGATATACATAATCTTATATGTCGACATACATACTAGTATTTTGAAAACTGATTTTCCCTCTTAAATTCAAAATTTGAAATCTATTTATATAACCACCAAATTTTAAATTTACTCTCATTTCCCTATCTTCTTCTTCATGAAAACTAAACATAAAAAATAAAACCATGGATCCTTCAAACTCCAAAAGGCCAAGAGAAGAATCTACCCTAGACTTCAATACCCTTGCCCTAGGACCCTTTTAAAACAGTACCCTTGCTAAAGTCACTAAATTAGAAGATGACCTAAAGCATACCCTTAACATGCTTTTTGAAATTGAGGTTGTCCAAATCCGACTTCTTAAAGAACAAGAGAAGCAAGGCAAGATTCTCCAAAACTTTCAAAAGAATTTATTGATAAAGGGGGCAGTCCAATAGTTATTGAGGAAGATGGCCCCAGTCTTGTCATTCATAACCCAATGGATTATGAGGAAGAATAGGAAGAGGAGGAAGATGATGTAGAGAACAATGGGGTCAAATGTGTAGGAGAAGTCACATTTGATGCAAATGGAAACTTGGCTGAATGAAAAGGGAATTTCTGCCTTCATTTCCCCAACCATTCCATTCATAAATCACCTATTATAAAGCCCAAAATTAGAATTTGTAGTATAGTCTTATTTGATATGATTGTTGTTTTTTGAATTTGATTTGGTTTGTTTGTTTTTTTTATCTTGAAGTGTATGTGCTTGGTAGTATAAGTACTATAGTTTGTTAAAACAATAAGGTTTTGTTTGTCTTATGCCATGGTAATATCACATTAAGTTATCCAGTATTTCTTTAAATTATCCAGTAAACTTAGCTATGCACTCCTTAAGTATAGAATCTCCTTGTCACAGCTAAATGAAATTTCCAATTGTAAGCTAACATCTGCTCTAGACATGAATCCCGTCTCAAACCGGTCCTTGAATTCTTCCCAAGAGAATATCCTTCCTAGGTGCTCATCAATCACAAAGTTCCATCAATTCAAGGCTTCATCCCTATGGTGCCAATCGACCATTCTTCTTCTTAGCCGGTCATCCTAAGCAAGCTCTCTAAATATCTTCTTGTAGTTACTAATCCATGCTTTAGCTTTTGAATATCCTTCAGTTCCATAGTATGTCTTCCCTCCTATATTAAGAAAGTCCTTACACAACTTAGGAAAGTCGACAGGTTAAGGTTCTGCATTGGCGGTAGGGACAGTGGGTGCTACCAGTGTAGTTGGAGAAATAGTAATCTACTCGATAGTCCTGAGATATTGCTTAAACCATTCAGGCATTCCATGAATGGGTGGTCTTCTATGGGTATGCTTCCCTTGTTCGGAAGAAGATTTATTATTAGCCATATCAACTATTTGTAGGATAAAGCTTTAGCGATAATTTCCTAAGATAGTATTTACATGCTGAAAGGAAGGAAAATTTTGCCTAGTGTGCGTGCATATATTTAAGAAGAGAGGATATATATATACATATATATACAAAGAATTCTTTAGAACATTATTTCTGAAAAAACTTTTTTCCAAAATAATAATTACATCTCTAAAACGTGTAGTTTTTTTCCTGTTGATCGGGTAACCTAGGCTCTGATACCAAATTTAACAACCTACCCCAGAACAGTCAAAATTTTAACCCAAAAAAGGCTCATCGAAATTTAGATCCATTCTAAGGCAGGCTGTTGTAGTAAAAAGATCCATAATTAAACTTTCAAAACTCGCAACGGATGGAACAAAATAATAGTAATTGTACCCATTATTGCAAAACCATAAAATGGCATAACACAAAATCTCATAAAAACCGTAACATAATATCTGTTACTACAATTTTCTAAATCCATGGGTACATGTAAAAGCAAATAATAATAAATACTGCCACTAGTCAAGCTTCTTTATCTTTAAGTATCGTCACCGTCTTCACACCATCCTTAACCTATGTTGTAATAAGGAGGGAGTCAAAACAACAAGTGTTTGGTGAATACCTCCAGTTTTACCTTTTCAGTACTTGGGAAATATATTTCAAAATAAGAATATATCTATGAACATAAAACCATTAAAGTCATTTAATACTATAAGGAAAGGAGGTTCGTCCAACCACTTAATACCTTCCATTCCAGAAGTAGGTTTCTAGAATCCTATATCCCAATCATACATCATAAATAGTTAATAATGTGAGAGATGGTACCCAAGCCACTTAATACTTTCCAGTGAAAAATAGGCAGACTCTGGTCATTTAAGACCTTAATTAAGGCAGACCCCATCATTTAAGACCTATTTCCAGAATCGTGCTCATCATTGTACTATCTAGCTGATATCACATGGAATCTCATAGGCCACTTAATACTTCCAAGTGGAAAATAGGCAGACTCTATCCATTTAAGACCTTAAATAAGGCAGATCCCATCTTTTAAGACCTATTTCCAAAAGCAAACCCATGTAGAGATACTACCTAACGTAACCCCTTGGCTATTTAATACTTCATTTAGGGAAAAGAGGCGGGTCCAACCACTTATTACATCAAAACTCCAAAGCAGGCCTTTCATTTTATGGCCCATACTCATAATGATGTCTCATATTAGTCCACTATTTGTAGGAGCTGGTAGCCAGATTAACTGGGTAGATTTCCCTTATAGAATTTGGAACTCACCGTGCGTCGTTACAAATATTTATCATAAGTATATCTCACATCATTTAAAGTGTACACAACTGCTAGTAGCCTCAAAGTGAAGGGAAGAATTCCGTCATGTAACTCTATTGGCCTCAGATTCTTATGACTGAGCCACAAATCAATTACTCTCCATACACACATACACAAATCAATTAGGGTATATAAGAGTTTCCTCTTATTTTCACCTCAAAATCAATTACCTTCCTAATGGTGGAAATAAATATAAATATATGCCTAATTAACTACGTCATTACACAATAATTATACGTTAGTTACGTAAAAGGAGACAAATAAATATTCGCACCTAATAAATTCTAAACACATGGATTTTATGCTCTAAACTAGCGTTAAATGTCAATTCACTAACCAATTGTTATTACAAGTCTTTTTTCTTCAAATTTCCAAGATATCACGGGATTCTAATGTCCAAACAGGGAATAAATATACGTAACCAAAACTACAATAATAGACTTGTAAATAAAATAGAAACTCAACTTATTACACCAATTCAGTAGAATATCTTAAATAATAAGAATTGCAATTTAAACCCCCATATTCTATTCCAATACTCATTTTACAAAGAAATAGATAAGAATAAGTGATTTAACTATGAACATAATTCATAATCTAAACCCCTTATTTTATTGAAGGATCATAATTTAACCTAAAGAAGAAGGAGAAGTGGAATAGATTGTGAAATTATCAAATATTGCATAAACGAAACAAATCCCATCAAATTAATGTAAATAATTGGAAATCTCACAATAGAATTGAAATATCAAAATAAAAAGGAATTTTATATGGTTTTATCTATCATATTTTCATAATCTTAAAATCCCTCAGGCATATTCAAATCCAAAAAGAAATACACTAA
This sequence comes from Allium cepa, assembly GCA_030765085.1. Lineage (NCBI taxonomy): Eukaryota > Viridiplantae > Streptophyta > Magnoliopsida > Asparagales > Amaryllidaceae > Allium > Allium cepa. Next base: position 1,002,134,660 of record CM060934.1, read on the forward strand.
ACAATTGCTAAAAAGAAACACTTAGGTTCCACTCACAGATTAGCTTTAGCTTCACTCAAATGGATTTTTAGCCTTCCGATCTCTTCCATAATCTCTCTCATTTGGTATATACACACAAAATATTGAAGAGGTATATATATTCATTAGATTTAGAATAATTGGAGAAGAATAGGATAAGAATAGATTGGCAGAAGAAGAAACAAATAGGAAATAAGTTGGATTCTTACCTGAATTCACTACGGAGTTTCTGAATCTTATTAGAGAGAGATAGCAATGCCAAAGTTTCATCGTATTCCCTAAAATAATATAAATACAATCGGAGAGGATAAGATCTATTTATAGGAGTTGAAACGCACACGAACCGTAGGATGGAAGTAGGTAGGAAATGGGTAAATTTGGAGCGTACAACGAATAAAAAATAGCTTAAAATCAAAACTGCCACTGGAAAATTTTACTGCCAAGCGATCATCCATCCTTAAGCCGACCGGTTAATCTATTCAGGTCAATCGCTCCTTTTATTCTGGGTATTTTCTTTGCTAAATTGTTTTATTCCCTAATTAACTTTTTAATGTTAAACGTTACTAAATGTTACTTAGCCCCCAAACTAATTTTTGAAATTTTAACCCTAAATTTGATTTCTCATTTGAATTTGAATTAAATCTAAATTAATTTAAATCTGAGAACTTCAAATACTCATAACTTCTTTGTTTGAGCTCCGTTTTCAGCATATTATATATGGAAACAGATCACAATTTTGCCATGAACGCAACAGAATATATTTTGTGGTCAAATTTCAAATTTTATAAAATTTTTATATCCAACCCTTATCATATTTGATTAAATTTACTTTATTTATTAATGGTTCACTTTACTGGGTGTTACATTCTTCATCTCTAAAAATTAAAATATCAAAACCCACTTGATAGAAATATTTGTAGTTGATATCTTTGGGTTCGTTGTGAGTAGATCTACGCATCTATTTGCATTGTGATGGGTGCGACATCATTTTTGTGGAGCTTAATAGTTTGGTCGAAAGTTTGTTAGATCTAGAGTTTGGTTTTTTAGAGATTCATGCAGAGTTGGTTTGATTTGAGGATTTCATTGTGTTTCAAGGGTCGAAGTGCATCTTTTGGCCAAGTTTGGTTTCCTACGAACTTGAAATAGGGAGTGCGATATGGTGGGTCAGCCATGGCAGTGCTGCAGGTAGTGAGTTAACAGGGTTGATTGAAGGTTGAGTTCGGGTAGGGGATGTGTCGAGATTCCAAAGTGAAATGCGTTGGTGCATTTGGTTTGTGGTTTTGTTAGCTGTAGTTTTGTTGGCGAGGAAAGAAAGTGAGGGTTTTTGCATGACCTGTACACTGATATGCGCGGGAATGATTTTGGAGAAGGTGGATTAGCATAGGTGGTTAGTTGTTAATTATAATGATTAGAGTAAATTTGTTATTTAATTAATCTCAAGCTTATTTAAATCAATAACTCTCTCATACGAGGTCCAATTGAGATGAGATTTTTCCGATGTGCTAGTAATAGCGACAACCATGCGATGGAACCTGTTTCGTCAAATTTGGAGGAAGTAAAATTTTAGGCTAAAATCGAATGTCGTTCTATTTTAGTTCAAACTGGAACGCTTAAGCGTCTATTAGAATTTCGATGAGTTAAACTCACTTTTTTAGATAACCAGTATGATGTGGTAGATAAAAATAATTGCTTTTGGTGCTTGGATAAATTATTGTTTGGTCTGGTTGAATATTCACATTTGAAAATCGAATGACATTTATCATGAAATACAGGAAAAATTTGTAGAGAAATTTGGATTTCTCATCATAATGATTTTTAATTCCAGTTATATACCTATTGATTTTAATTTCAGTTATATACCTATTACATAGATTGATAAATGTCAAAATTTGATGGTTTGGTCATATTGGATGTGACACTTAACATATATTAAAGTTGAACCCTTTTAGAGAAAAAGGTAGTAATGGCATTGGTTAAGTGATTGGTAGCTTTTGGCCTCGTTATAATATTTTGGAATAGTATTAATTGCTATTTGGTTTGGAAATGGTTTCAATTTGAAAATATGATTATAAATCTGACCTTATTGGATTTTCTGAGATATTTTATTCAAAAATGGATTTTTGAACTTCTCTATTTTACTTCAACTTCTTGTATTATTCTTTCCTAATATATGTATATATGTAAATGTTTAAAATTATTTTGAAAAGTATTTATCTTTATAGAAAAGTTATTATAATAAGGAATGTTTATTTTAAGGAAATTAAAGGGGTTTATCTTTTATTTTAATGTGATTTTTATTTTTAAAAGAAGATGAAAATATTTTGGAATAAATATTTGGAAAATATTTTATATAAAATGTTGTAATAAAAGAACAGATTTTTAATGATATTTTATGAGAGGAAAATTAATATCATTTTGATAAATTGAAAAATAAATCACATTTGTGGATTTATATTGATTCGTGAAATGATCATTTTATGAGAAGTATTTGGCTCTATTTTGGAAATTGAAGTTTGTGATAAATTATGAGATTTATAAAAGGGAGTTTTATAATGGATTTTTTAAATGAAATTTTATATTGGAATTTAGAAATTATATTTTATAAAGGAGATTTATAAAAAGGAATTTCGTTAAGGAGAATTAAAAAGAGTTTTATTTACATAAAATAGTTTTATTTGTTGAAAGGAGTTTTATTTATTGAAAGGAGTTCATAAATATAAAAGAGATTTATATAAATGGGTTTTTGTAAATATGGAAAACATTTTGGAAGGAATTTTATAAGGGGTTTATAAATGGAATGAGACCCGATTTCCATAAATGGTCGCACGAAAATTGTTCTTTCCATACTTCACACAAAATTCTAGGGGTTGGAAACTTGTCTTTGTCTTCAGAATTAAGAATGTAAATCGAGGCAAGAATAATTTTCTAACTTGTCCGATTTCATTGTTAATCGAGTGAAGGTTTAAAACGAGAAGTGGTGACATGTTTTACTTACATCAAAAGGAAAGTGTTTTGGGTTTACTATTATCAACATCTTAAACGACATTTTGTTTTAGCCCAAATAAGTATGGTTTGAAAATGGATTATTTCTTAAGATTTGTAAAATATACTTATACCATTGAATAAGTATATGGGTACATTTTCTAAGTATTAAAGATGTAGCATTTTGTGAATATACTTATATTGCTATATAAGTATATAGAAATGTTTTCTAAGTTTGAAAGTGAAATGTTTTGTAAGTATACTTATACAGTGAGATAAGTATATCAATATTTTTCAATTATTGAAAAGAGTATAAAGGATTTGTTAGTATATCTTTGTAAAAGTATTTTTATATATGAATTTACTAAGTGGGTTTAATTAATGAAAAGATTAATTTTAGAGGCTTAGTAGTTTCTTATGTGCTTAACCATGCTTGGTTTCCTTGTAAAATTAAATCTCGGTTTTGATGGTTTGTTTATTTGATAATTAAATAACCAACTATCAAATGCCAGCCAATTTTAAAAATCTCGTCGGTTTGGAGAGAGTAGAATCAGATATATTATCAGAAAACCACTTCGAACTGGCATAAGCATTCGAATTGGAGACATTTTGAAGATGATGGAATTGAATACGGAGTTTTTTGAAGTGCAAGGGCTACTTTCTACTAATCCCGAGGGTGATTCCAAAAAGGATGTTGTAGAAGTAGTGCCTTCAATTGTTCATAACCTAAACAACTTGTATGAACAAATGCTGGTATTGCATTGTTGCGTGGAGGGCGGTGTTAGCATTCCAAGTCGAATTTGCTAAAAAGGTAAAAATGTGGCCATTAGCCTCGTCAACCGGAAATGACTAAAACAAGGGACATGCTGTAATGCTATGTGGGTCGCACCCATTAGGGCGTTGTCATCACTCTTTTTAGATTATTATTTTTGGATTTGGTTGTGCATGAGATCTCTTGGGAAAAGGTTGCAAAGCAACTAAATGATGAAATATTCGATACTATCCAGTAAGGGATAGGTCAACCATGCCATGTAGAAGGTCCATGCGAGGCCCTCGGAATGTATTATAACATGCGGTGCCCCACTAGCCTTATTTTTGATGGAATCCATTCTCTGATAAGTACTTCCAGACTTAGTTGTATATCTATTATGCTGAAATTTAATTAATGTAACAATTTTGGCTACGACTCATTATTTATTTTAAACCCTAGACATTTTTATAATATCGAAAGATTTCGTATGAAATGCTTAGGTTATCGTAAGGTAAAAGCCCGTCCGTGTTTATGTGTGGCATGGTCTTACAGATACCTTTATTTTGAAGGGTCTTATAACATTAAAATCCATATGAGGTGTGTTTCTCACGCTGGTTTACCAGACTGATCCGAGCGTTATTTTGTTATTATGCTAGGGTCAGCTCGAGCATGTTTTCCAGATTCAAGTTGGATGCTTTGTGGCTTCATAGGACAAGCTGGATGCCTTCGAGATGTATTCATATATATTTTATTTCCACTGCATTGGTTGTTTATATTTATTAGCATTTGTTAGGACATGTTGTTATAACTGCCCAAGTTGATGATAGATAGTTACTCTGATTAATGTGTGAATGTTACAGTTTTCTTTTATAAAGATCTATTGTATATTATATGTTACTCATCACGATGTGAGATTCTGTTATACCCTTTCTTTCATTTTCCCCCAATAATTTGTCTTTCCAACACTTGGATGCTGGGCACATGAATACCGTGAATGTATCAATGTTGACTTTTGAGGGTCGAAAAGGCGAGTCGTTACCATTGGTATCCGATATTATGTTGAGCGAACATCTATGCTTTGGTAGGGTAAAATCATTAGAGATAGGGTTCCTAACACACCCTAGAATGAGTTTGAGTGTATATATGTAAGAACACGTATTTGTAAGTGCTATAAAAATATTTTATATTGTGTTGATTTATCAATTGAGTAGTTTATGATTCTAAATCGATACAGAAGGAACAACTATATCGATAGGGGTTTCAAAACACTTCTATAAGGAAAACCGACATAGTACTTTTTTGAAATTAGGTAAATGAAATAATTTTACTTAGATTTTATATTTTATACATAAAAGAATAATTTCAAAAAATTGAGAGCTATTTGTGATATTTTTGTTGTTAGGAAATGAAAATATTCAATTATTATCATTTACTGTTTGATTACTTATGTTCATCTAGTTTTGAAGGGTCAATTATTATTAGTTGAATGATTATTTTTGCTCGTATTGTGTATGAGCATCTATTGTTTGGTTGAATCAAATGCGAATATCTTGTGAATTGAGTTTCACAGTTTGATTATAAGGCCTTTAAGAAAATGTTGTGTTAAAATTTAATTTTAATAAAAGTTATTTATTATAATTCAAACAAGGATATATAAGTGTAGAGTGGTTTTATATAGGAAGTGAAATTATATAAGTATGAAAAATATGATTTATAAATAAAACGGATTTAAACTAAGAAACAGAGAACTTAAACCTCGATGATTTTGAAAATTATTTTTCAAAGTTTTGGAGAAAATAATAATAGTACTATTTGGAAGTATTTTTAAAAAGGGAATTTTAAAAGAGATAGAAAGCAGTGAACTCATTTTTGTCTTTGAAAAATAATTCTGATGATGACTACAGCATCATCGGTGTACATTTTCGAGTTTCTAAGTGAGAGGTTACTACCATTATAATTGGTTATCGAGTTGTTTTGGTAAAACATTTTTTTTTAAATTTCAAAAGTATGGTTATATATACAAAGGAGATATGTATATTATCATTTCAAAATGATTTGAAATATAACCCAGTTGTTCAGTTCTTAAATTCTCATTTAAGTGATAGACTCATGCTTCCTATTCCTTAAGGTAAGTTTGGTTTGTGCATCTCATTTTGAATTATTTGGTAATTTTCATTTATTGAAATAAATTGGAATTTTCGACGAATTTGGATAGTCGAAAATTTTTCAAGTTAATGGGGAATTTGAAGTTGAGTTTTTTATGAGAATATAAGAAAATAAGTTTTTGTAACTTACAAATTTGAGAAGATAATAAATTAAACAAATGTTATATTTGTGGAATATCCTAGCTAAGTAAAACATATCTGAAATTTGTATATATACTCTTACAATGTAGAAGAGTGTTATACGAATATGAACTTAAGTTTTGAAGTGTTGATAAACATAAGTTGTATTTATTAGATGATTATAAACTTAAGAAAAGCTTTATGGAATGGATCATAAATGAATACTAGTATTATATAAGAAGTGATCTTTAAGAAAGTGAATGTAGTTTAAAATGAGAAATAATTCGTGCAGTTAGGAAACCAATGGAATAAATATGTAAGTTGTATGTAGATCATTTTATTTGCATAACTGATTTTGACCCAGATCCGAGTACATGATTTCGAGGTACAAATCTTTGTGGATATGGCTAACAATGAGATGGTAGTGAGCCAATTTATTCTGACATTTTCCATTGAAGACACGATCATTTCTCTCCTTCCAAATGCCATCACCGAACACTTTCAAAATGAGTAAAAGCTCAAAAGATTTCACACATCTCTGCGTTGTTTCCTAATATATATTTTTCCACTCCCTATTGCTATCCCTGAATGGGTGCAAGAAGCCACCTTTATACTTGAGCTTTCTCCATAAGAACTGAACATAAGTGAATCTGAAAAAAGGTTTTAGATTGTCCTTAGGGAATGATCTGCAGTAAACATAAGTGGTATCCACCACAATTCCCTTAATGTATAGATTGCTTTTCATATGAATAGCATTCCTTAGAACATGCCATAGGAAGCAGTTACACTTTTTAGGTATGGAATTTGTCCAAACTCTCTTATACCATGCAAATTTCTAAAGCGCACCCGAGTCATCCAGAGCTTTGTATATAATAAAGGGGGAGTGTGGAAGATTATTTTTACCCCTTACATTGGTATTAGAATCAGAAAATACATATCTACGATGGGCGTATAGATTCCATAACCGACTGACCTTTCTGTTGGAGGAACTAGGAAGGAATATATGACCATTTCTTATATAATCGACCACTTTAGCTTGTATCGAGATACCCATTTGCATTATATCCTCATAGTCCAGCCTATTAAATAGAATGACACCCTTATCAACCCAGGGGACCTTCCAAAACATAGTAGGACTATCTTGGGCCACTTTAAGGGTAATATGAGGCAGAAGAGTGTGTCGAATTTTCAGAACAGCTTTCTAGACCCAACTGGATGCTAGACTTGGTTGACAGACTAGAAGCCTTCATTTTTGAGGTGATATTTTCTAGCCCAAGCAACCCAAATTGACGAGGAATTGTTGATGAAACCATCAAGGAGCTTAGAGAAAGCTGCACTGTTCCATATTGCCAGATTTTTAATGTGTAAACCACCATATTCTTTTGGCTTCTCCAGCCTGGCAAAGGTAGTAGGTGCGAGCTTCTTCCACAGGATGTTGCTAGTCCCGAGGAAGTTATTTTACTGCTTTTCGAATCATACCTATCAGTTTAGCAGATAAAGGAAGTCCCTGGCCCAGTATTCATTCATACAAAAAATGACAGAATTTATAATTGTGAGTTTGCCTGCATGACTAAGGAATTTGTAATGCCATCTGTTAAGAGTGGATGTAACCTTTTCAAATAAAAGGGAGCACTGTGAAGTGGTAATAGATTTAGAGGCCAGGGAAACTCCTAGGCAAGACATATCATTTTAAAGTGGCGACATATTTATAATTTGTAAACATTTTGCACCTCAGTAGCGTTGAGGCCTGTCAGCAGAATGCGAGATTTTGCAGGGTTAATGTGAAGCCCAGAAAATAAAGAAAATTTCTTCAAGGATAACATGATGGATTGAAGAGAATTGTTGGTTGGTTTAGTAAATGCGATAAGGCATCTGCGAAAGCCAAAGTCGTGATGAGGATATCTGCACTTCGGATGGAGGCAAAATCGTTTTAAAGAAACTCTATAATTTAATTCCGACATCAAAGTCTCCATAACTATAATGAAAGATAAGGAGACAACAAATCTCCTGATGCAGCCCTCTAACACCTTTAAAGTAGCCCACAGAATAAGAATTGACGAGAATGGAGCAGGAGGCAGTGGAAATGCATTCAAATATAAGATCAAAGAAATGATCAGGGAACTGCATAGCTTTCATAGTAGAGATCAGGCAGTCCAGCTAATAGAGTCAAATTCTTTCATTAGGTCAATTTTAAGAATAGCTCGCAGTGAGGCATTGGATGAAGAGTATGAGTTAAAAAGTTCGTGAGCTAGCATAACATTGTTAAGAATGTTCCTATTCGGCAAAAATGCAGATTGGTTGGATGAAATGACCATGGCTAGAACCTGTTTCAGTCTCAAAGCAAGTATTTTTGAAACGACTTTATAAATGATGTTGCAATGGGATATAAGTCTGAACTGGGAAACATGAGCAGATGATGGAACTTTGGGGATCAATGCTAAATTTGTGGAGTTAATGGACTTAAGTAGTTTTCTTTGGAGAAGAAATTGTGCATAGCCAACAGCACATCCTTATGAATTATGTGCCAGAAATGAGTGTAGAATCTAGCACTGAATCCATCAGGGCGACCATAAGCCTCCTTTCTGATTCTAATAATAGTATTTCTTATCTCATCATTTGAAACAATAGAGGTCAGGGTATCTTGGTGGTTGGAGTTGAGTTGAGGCATGGGAAGAGAGGAAAGGAAGTCAATACTGAATTGAGATGGGTAATTGCTACGAAGCAATGAGATGTAGTAGTCGAGGAACACAACATCAATTCCATCTGGAGTGGTTTGGGAGCAGCTATTCTGGTCTTCAATCATGGAAATGGTGGATCTGGATTTTTTAATTTTCAGAGAAGCGTGGAAGAATTTCAAGTTCCCTGTCTCCATCATTGAACGATTTTCCTCTGGACTTTTGTTTGATCGTGTTCTGTTCTAAGGCAAGAGCTTCAGAAAGATGTCAGCTGGGGTTGCATTCAACAAAATAGAGGGTTGGTTCAGGATTACCATTCAATATTTGAGTCTGAACCTTAACAAGCTTGTCTTTGATGGAAGAGGAAAGTTTAGATCCCTAGCCAAATCTAGCAGCTGCCCATCTTTTGAGAGTGTACTTAGTGTTTTTAAGCTTTCGTTGAAGCCGAAGCATAGGGTTGCCAAGTACTTTCATGTCCCATCCCTTTTTTACCATCTGTAGATAATCATTTTCATTGGGGCATCTCTAGTGGATTACGGGCTGAATATTCAGTTCAGCCCGTAATCTGGGTTGGGGCCCCAGTGGCCAAGCGCCTATTTAATGGGCGCCTGGCCTCTGGCGCCCATTTAATGGGCGCTTGACAATCAGGCACCCATTTTATGGGCGCCTGAACTAAGGCGCTCATAAAATGGGCACCGCCTCCCCTCCCCCTCACTTCTCACTCAATTTTTTTCCTTTAATTTTTTTTAAATTAAAAAAATTTAAACGAAATGCCGCCGCGTCCAACCAAAATCGTCTGAAGAACGGTTCACAGACATCCAGCGGAGCAAGCTGGACCATTACATGTTCCGCCACCACTTGGAGTTTCACCAGACGATGTACGTGTTCTACATGAGCTGCCAGATGGTTATCGGCATAGAGCCGAAACCGCTTTGACGACCATACAGGTATAAATTGTAAATTACTATAACTTGTTATTTTAATATGTACATTACATACTCATATTAAATAACCCTTACTGTATCAAAAATTGTTAATTCATAAATTAGCTATAGGACCATTACATTCACCGTCAGGGTAGTTGAGCTAAGTGCATTACCCAGACCATCTTCCCGGTCCTATTATTGAGGGGCTACAGGCTAGTCCTTTTGATCTATTTTTGTCGATTAGACCTGTTCAGTCCTTTGATCGACCTCTCATTCAGGCATTAGCTGAGAGGTGGTGACCCACCACGCATACGTTTCACTTTTCAGATTTGAGCTTGGTATCACCCAGTTGATTTCTACATGTTTACTGGGATTGAGATTGGACGACATGGTCTTCGACCTTTTCCATTTGATGATTTATACGAGTCGCCCAATTTGTTTACCGTTTTTTTACCATGATAGATGTTACCTGCGTAACTAGTGGTTCTGCTAAGTTGACTTACTTGCAGTAGTATATCACCAGTTATATAGCTAGAGCCGATATGATGGATGCAGTTACTAGAGCATTTTTGTCGTACCTGTTTGGTTCGACCTTTTTTTCGAACCAAAAAGGTACGGTTAGATTAGGCTATTTAGCATCTCTTACCAGATTAGACCAGCTACATACTATTGACTGGGGCACAGCGATATTAGGCACCCTATATACCGCTCTAGATTCATTTGTGCTTGGTGATGTCAGACAGATGTATGCTTTTTGGTATATGTTGCCGTTATGGTACTACGAGTACACGACAAACATGCATCCCCGCATTCAGGACACGGCTAGTCAGGCTGCTGAGCATTACTTCCCTAGGATGAGACGATGGGAGACTATGCACTACGTACATCATGTCCCCTTAGGTGTACGGCATGACTTGATGGAGGCTAGGTCACAGCTTGATATGCGTAGTCGAGATAACATCATTCGGACTCTTTGGGCCTCACATTGGACTCATCTAGCAGATGCAGGTCTTCTGGTAGACGACCATCCCTTGATGGTTGCGTATTCACTATCTAGACGTAGAGTTGCTTTGCATACACCTGCATTTATGCCTATGTGGTATTTGGGAGAGAGATGTGCTTATCAGATTACGGGTGATCGTCGTATACCATATGATCCTTTATCTTGTGAGGATATGTTTGGTAGACATAGGGTGATCGGCGATCGGTACTTAGATGCTCTACGACAGGCTGGATGGGTGGATAGTAGTACTTTCTTCATCGATGGGGATTACGATGCTTTTTGAGCTAGAGTAGCACCCCGTAGATTCATCGTACCAGATTATGTTCGTGGGGTCAACTCTGATCATATAGGACCTCATCTGGCAGCCGGTAGAGTTCAGGTACCGTAGGTTTCATTTGACCCGATTCCGCCACAGTTCTCCCAGACTCCCATGCAGTTGGAGCCTGATACTACTTTTAGAGCATATGACGTGACAGGTACTTTGATTGAGCAGCCTTTAGTCTTTCCAGATCACCCCGACTATCTTGGTGTGCCTTCAGTTGGGTTATATCCTCCGTATGAGGTATATTTATTGTTTATTGTCATTTTTACTTTATTTTCTGCTTGGTTTCTTACTATGTCAAATATCATATTTATGTAGTATGCTGCTAGATTGGACCAGGACAGAGTTTCACTTGGTGTATTTCACGATATGACTCTTGCACATACACACACCATGCATGATATGTACATGCAGCATACACAGATGCTAGAGGCCCAGATTGACCGGCTATCAGCTAGACTTGCTGTATATGAGCCTTTCGGATCATAAGGCGGAGATGATGCTGGTCCCTGTGGGTATGATGCTGGTGGTTTAGATGAGGACGAGGGGGATGATGAGGACGAGGGGGATGATGGTGATGGGGATGACGACGATGGAGATGATGATGGTGGTGATAGCGATGATGATGGTGATGGAGATGATGACGACGACGATGACGATGACGGAGATGATGGTGATGGTGATGATGCTGATGACGACGATGTTGCATCCCTTTAGCTGTATAACTTTTAGTTTATGCGTAGTAGATGTTTTATTATATGTTGCAGTTCCTATAGCTTATGTACTTATGTCATTGTTTGAGTATACAGTGTATTCTTTATGTTTATATACTTTCACTTTCTTGGATTTTGGATTATAATGCTCGAGTATACTGTGAATTCTATATGTCTATGTATACTGTGAATTATACATGTTGGTGTATAATGTGAATTGTATATATCTGTTTAACTATGAATTATATATGTTGGTGTACAATGTGAATTCTATATGTTTGTGTATACTTATAAGCACTAGCTAGTTACATATAAACATACAAAAGAACCAATAGTGGCAGTAGATAGAAAACTTATAAAAACCTACCCGTGACATAAAAAAACTACTAGTGAGGCACACGAACATAGTACACTGATAAAAATGACACAGTAATAATAGACCACAAATATGAAGAAACTAGACGTGACGATTAAACTGCAACTCCTGTATAGAAAGTCTAAGACGTCTTATCTCCTGTTCTAGTTCGTTTGCATAGGTTATGCCCCTTGGACATAAAGGACACCCAACCATTCTGCGTCATTGCAACCATTTGGCCATAATTGACATATTTGATTCGATGACCAATATTTTCTCCATCCGCACGTACTACAACTTCAACTTCATACCCGCACTGACAACAAACTAGGTGCGTTTCAACTTCTTGCTCAGTGGGAGGTTGAACTACTTGATCCTGGTTCTCAGGTTGCTCATATGCCATACGAACAACATGTTGTTCGTATGGCGGTTCAACCACTTCCTGAAGTCTCAGCTGCTCAAGGTTTTGAAACTGACCACGGACATCGTCATAGTGTTGTTCTTAATAATCGATAAGCCAATCCTCATCAGTATGTGGACTTTCCGTAGGCACGTAACCTGCATCTGAATCGATAGAAGAAGGCCAAGAAGACATTGCGTTGAAGAATTTATTATTGTGAGTGAGGAAGAAGCTGATTATGATTGATGAATAAGTAAGCCAGAAAGAGAATATATAAACAAAGATTACACTTGTGCTACCACTACTTTTTGATCTGACAACATACAATACACAAGGGCATATATAAACAAACATTACACATAGGCATTAGCTTTGACAACAACAACAGCATTATCATTTGAAAAGAAAATTCAGAAAGCTCTCGACACATTAACGAACGTTACATAACCAACTAGCAATACTGTTATCTTAAGGCCATCCAAATCTTTCTAGCCAGTTTTGACGTATGAAGTACGCATCATGGGCTAAGAAGGGCATGCGATATTTTAAATTGTATCGACCGTTATACGTCGAACGTGTAATCTCAAACACATTTTCCAATATTACCTCATTAATAATCTTTGTATAACGCGTGCATGCCCTAGTAAAGTTTCTGTATGCAGTCCTGACCTCTTGAGCCGTACGTCTAACTTGAGAGCCCACGTCGTTGTTAAAGAGTTCAGCCAGGGTGTCCTAAAAATTAATTACCATTGACTCCTGATTATCGCACATCCCATGAGTTTGAATGTAGTACTGCATAAGCAACTTCAATTCATGAGACGTAAATGTCATGTTGGACAATGTAGTTTGAATAACGTTAGGTTTTAAAATGATTTAAACATATCATGATTTGTGAATTTATATAATGGATGTTCCTTCTTTCCTCTCAACAAAGCAGAGAATCTTGACCGAAAAATGAACGTGGCTACAGTACGTGGTTTGACCACACACTGACGCACCTTCTCTCCACTCAATAAAGTAGAGAATCTTGACCGGCAAATGAACGTGGCTACAGTACTTGATTTGACCACACACTGATCAACCTTCTCTTCACTCATCATAGCATAAATTCTTGACCGGCAAATAAACGTGGCTACGGTACGTGATTTGACCGCACACTAACCCCATTTCTCTCCACTCAACATAGCAGATATTCTTGATCGACAAATGAATGTGGGTACAGTACGTGATTTGACCAAATACTGACCCTCCTTCTCTCCACTCAACAAAGCAGAGATTCTTGACCGGCAAATTAACGTGGCTACAGTACGTGATGGTGACCGCAAACCGACCCCCCTTCTCTCCACTCAAGAATTAGTCATATATGTATAACCATATGGATGTCATACTTTTTCACCACAATTTAGTCTAACAAAACATTCAAATATCAAACAACTATCCTTAAATATCAAACAATGTCTGGAAGTTTACTAAAAGCTATATTGCTATGCGACAGTGACTCGAAAGAAGAAGCGTACGCGTTAGCGCATCAATAAGAGGAGGAGGAACTGATGGAGATATACCGTGAAGCATACAGATCAACTTCTGGAAAAACATGGTGGTTCCGTCGTGGGTCGGAAATATATCAACCGTAACCAGCAGGCATTTCAAAAAACAGTTATGCAAGATTACCTTGCCCGTGATCCAACTTACGGTCCAGAGATGTTTAGACGATGATTCAGAATGAGTCGTCCATTATTTATAAGAATTCTTGAAAGTATTCAGCAGAATAATAATTATTTTGTTTTGAAGAGGGACGCTGCAAAAATAACAAGGTTTGAGTGGCCATCAAAAGATGACCGCAGCTTTGAGGATGTTAGCATACGGTACACCCGCCGATGCCCTTGACGACGCATATCGTATTGCAGAGAGTACAGCATTGGAAAACCTAGATCACTTATGCCAGTTGTTGACATTTATGGGATGGAATATCTTCGTTCTCCAAACGAGGCAGATGTAACGTGCTTTTGTAAAATGCATGAAAGAAAGGGCTGGCCTGGAATGCTTGGAAGTCTAGATTGTATGCATTGGGAGTGGAAGAACTGTCCAAAAAATTTCATGGAGCATATAACGGCAAAGAAAAAAAACAACTATCATCTTAGAAGAAGTTGCCCTCATGATTTGTGGATTTGGCATGCTTTCTTTGGAATGCCAGGTTCTCTTAATGACTTATACGTTGTCGAACGATCTCATTTGTTTAATGATTTGGCGCAAGGTAAGTTAACTCCCGTATCATTTACTCTTGGTCATAACACATATGAGCATGGATACTATTTAAGAGATGGAATTTATCCCAAATGGAGTACGATTGTAAAGACATTTGCAAACCCAATGACGGCAAAACAGAAACAATTTGCTGTAATGCATGAAGGACAAAGGAAGGACGTAGAAAGGGCGTTTGGGGTCCTTCAAGCTAGGTTTGCAATGGTCAGCAATCCATGTAGATTATGAAAGAGATCAAAAATGGCTACAATTATGTTCTGTTGTATAATTCTGCATAACATGATCATCGAAGATGAACACAGTATGGATTATCCTGATTTCGAATATGAGGGGGCAAGACAACCCCCCGAGTTGTTTTGCACAGCCACGTTACGAAATGAAGGACAATACGCAATTCATGATGATCAACATGAGGTATATCGTAATGCAGCTATTCACAATAGACTCCAAAGGGATTTAATGGAGCATATTTGGAATTCTCATGGAAATCAGTAGTTGGGGATGGTGGATCTTTGTTTAACTACATATGTTTGCCTTTTTTATTTCTATAACGAAGTGTAGAATGCTTCAATTTTTATGTTTGTAATATCATTTATATTTGATGAAGTAAATCTATATTGATATCTACATAATGCATTGAAAAAATGATATACCACTGAATATTGTAAAACTGAAAATAACACTTGATTGCAAATATGAACTAAAGGTACATGGATATTTAAACTGCAATAACTAAAAATATCACATTAATACGTCAACTACATATGTTTTGTTCCAGATCAACTCTCAACAATGCGTTGTTTTTACTCCATCCAATATTGCATTGTAATTGGGTCCATTCCGGTGACATCTTTTTCCATTACTAAGGTCTCTTGGCGTTGCCGCTCTAGCTCAAAGCGGCCCTTCTCAATCTCAGTCAATGCTTTTAACACGGCAAGCTTTTCTGCACTTCCTTTTTGACGTTTTGCATTTTCTCTTGTATGTTTTTCATGCATTAGGGCTAAATGAGAATTGATTTGAGATTGAACAGCAATTTTCTTCGTAGCTGCTTGTTGCCCCATCGGTCTAGCATCTTCATCAAATGCGGGTACTACTTCTTCGTCTTCGTTATCTGGGCATACATTTGAGTCCATATGAGAAGAATTGCCTGGGCTAGAATTGTAATTAGATCTACTTGTTTTTTTCTTCCCCTTTGACTTCGTCTAGACATCTCTTAAGCTTTTTGCGGTGTTTGAGCTCCATTTTTGTTGATTAACAAGCAAGTCATAGCAGTTTGCAAACTGATAGTAGTGGGGTTTCTTTATACCATTTTCTCTTGGAAATAATTTCAAGAATTAATCGTTCGCCATTCTCTTCTACAAAAACAGAAACACAAAATCATATATTAACAAAGTGATTAGAAATGAATGTAAATTAAAAATCATATTTTACAAAACGCAACCAATTCAGCTTCGTCACCCATTCCACTTGGATTTGCTGTTCTTATTTTGTGGATCTGCGACTCGTAGAATTGTGTGTCGATTAATCTTCCCAAAACGACCCGTGATTGCAGACATTGACCTCATATTTTCAACATGTTTTTTATTGTACGCAGTCATGACTTTTGCCTAAAACGTCTCTCCACTTTGGTCGTTCCCCTTTACCGAGTCGTTAGAAAAATGACAATAAATATAACACAAATCTTTATCTTCATCGCCAGATCATGGAGCAGAAGAATGGAACGATAGAGGGGGGCGGTTTGGGGATGAACATTTTGAAAGGGTTGAGAATCTAAATCCCAGCTATCCATATTCATCGCTTCGGTATATGATTGAAACGGATGAGACATAGTTTCAATATTAAGGAATTGAGAATAGAATTGTAATAGAAGAAGAGATGTGTGTATTACAATCTGAATATTATTCCGATATATGTAGTGAAATCATAAATATGACCGTTTATAGCCGTTGTAATTTTCAATATGACCGTTTATAGCCGTTGTAATTTTAAATATGACCGTTTTTAGCCGTTGGGGTCAAAATATGACTGTTTTTACCTGGTGGAATTCAAATGCAGGGGCCGGTTATAGCCGTTGGAAGACGGTGGGTCGGGACGGGGAGGGGGGTTTGGGCGCCCATTTTATGGACGCCCAAGCCCAGTTCAGGATCCTGAATTCGATCCTGGACATTCAGCTTAATTTTTGCCTTTAATCGAACGATTGAAGATTTTTTTTGCCCAATTCAGCATTGAATTGCACCACTGGAGATGCCCTTAATCTAAGGGTCAAAAAGTTTAAAATTTGTTTTTTTTGTTAATGTCACTCTGCCCAAATCCCAAAATAAGGGGCAATTGTCTGATAGAATGGGCGTAGGGATGATGACCTGGTAGTAAGGCCAGTGGGAAAGGGTATAAAAGTTGGAGAAAGCAGGGTCAATTCTAGTTAAAGTTCTGGTGCCATGTCTGCTCTTGTTGGTCTAAGTAAAAAGGGAACTGGTAGAGGGAATATCAATCAAGGAAGAGTTATGCATAACATTATAAAGAGGAGCAATGTCTCTAGCTGACAGAGGGATACCACCAGGTTTATGGGAAATTAAGAACGAGCAGTTAAAATCACAAATAACAATCCAAGGGTGTGTATCTTGTCTGAAATGGGGAAGCATTTCAAGCATTTTCTTACGATGCAAAGCGAAGTTCTTGGCATATATAAAGGTGAAGTATAGAGAAGTCGAAGAAGGGATGTGATGAGCCTGGGTGTGGATGAACTGGTTAGAAAACAGGATATGGGAGAGGATGAAAACAGTTGGATCAAATATGACTAACAGTCTGCCATAGGGGGCATCAGCCAGATTGTTTATGGAGGACCAGGAGGACTTTATATAATTTGTGGCTCGAGCAGAGAGAATGGCATTAAGTTTTGTTTTAGAGAGGGAGATGAGGGACAGATGATGGAGGTTAGTTAAATTCCTAACCTGATCGAGTTTAATATCAAGGTAAGACCCTATGATATTCCAAGTAGCATATTTTGCATCAAAATGAAACCATTGGGGTTTTATTCTTCGAAGATTTTCTAGTACTTCACTAAGAAGTGAGATTGGAGCAGTCTAGATAATGGTTAATGAAGTGGACATCTCGCCATTGTCGATACTGAAGGAATCAAAAGAAGAGGGCAGAAATGGCGGAGTAGATGGGGTTTGATTTACTATTACTTCTGATTTTCTTCTTTTTCTTCTTAGAGGAGATAGCCAGCTGTTGTTGTGAAGATGGAAATGAAGGAGGTGGTGTAGGATTCGGTACAAGAGGAATAAGAGGGGAAGGGATGTAGTCAGAGTCAAAAATCAACGATAACCCAATGAAGGTAAGTGCAGGTATAATGGTATCAGTGTGCATGTGCACAGGTGATACTGATACGAAGGGGAGGATTGTGGGAGGGATCGATTCTATGAAGGACAGAACATGAAGTCAAACTATTAGAAGTAGAAGGGAGATCAACATAACTGATCGAAACCACTTTATATACATTTATGTCGCTTATGTTGAATCCAGAAACAGAAGGGACAGTAATCGGTTCAGAAGACGTTGAAGGTGGAATAAGGAATACATCAGCCTATGGAAGTGCTGACACCTTTGCTTTTTTCCTGATAGGCACTTCGAGACAAAGTTGCATTTTCCTATGGCACCAGATGTTCTTGCATTGGGATAATAATCTCTTCCTCATGTACAATGCTAGATTTAAATTTACTTTGTGTCAATAAAGGGGAAACCCCGATCACCACCGGGTCAGAACCAGCTTCACCATTTTCCATCTCACCAACAATAATACCATCACCATCGACTTCTTCCTCTTCATGATTTCTTCGAGCGCTTTGAAGTTATTACTCGTACTCAACTTATCAACATGCTTACCCAATATACCATGTGCTTTCAATGAAGAAGAAACACCCACAATAGCAATGGGACATAATACAGTGGCATTTGCACCGTTCAATAAAACAACACCCTTATGTGGTACATTTATATTTGGTTTGGAGGGATTGTTCAAGTCTGTAACCTTCTTCCATTCTGAGCTTTTTTATTTACCACCTTCTTCCAATCATTACTTAACTTCTTTTTATCCTTAGGATGATGAGGTTTCATCTTTGAATTCGCATCTCCTAATATCCGAGTTGCTATTTTCAGTTTGCTGTCACTTTCTCCGATCTTGATATCATTCTCACTACTGAATTCATGACATTTATCCCAAGTATGACCAAACACTTTATAGTGTATGCATACATCTAGCCTCCATTGGTAATGCATGTATACTTTTTGAGTACCACCATTCGACAGTTGAACATGAAGCTCATCAACAAGATGTTGGTCTGGGGAGATCTCCACTAGACATTTCGGGTAGTTAATATGCTTCATTTTCTCGGTGTTTTCATCCAGACATGTCAACCTCCCAAGTTTGTTAGCTAGCTGTTTGATGTCAAGAGCGATCCAAGCAAAAATTAGGACATTCGAGAGGTGATCCCAAACGCACCAATCTGATGGACCCATAAACGTTGCTGACCATAGGATCCCATTGCTTGAGAATGAATAGTTTGTTCCTGATGAAGATGGGATCCCCTTCAATGATTCTTCTCCTATCATTGATATCAGAGAAGAGGAAGAGAAATAAGATCCCATCATATTTGACTTTAATATTAACCCTTAATTTCCATTCTCTTAAGATGGAAAATAACAGTAGAGTAGGCTAATGGTTTATCTAGGAGGAAACCAACAACGAATTCACCCCAAGACGAATTACCAGCTTCAAGGACATCCATTAGAGGAATAATGGCACCATCACAGTACAACAAATTCATCTGAACTGAAGCGTACTTTCCAGCATTTCTAGGCTTCCTTTTAAAAAGCAAAGTCCATTCAAGTTCAGTGGAACAAGGCAGAGAAGAGGAACCGGAAGGAGAAACATGGAGAGTGGAGGAAGCAGAAGAGCTAGAAGGGAAGGAAGGGAGATGTGCAAAGGGCTGAAGGAGAAGCGGAAGGAGGAAGCGAAGGAGGGGGACAGCCGGAGTAGGGAGCAGGCCAGATAGTCATTGGTGAGGGGAGCCATGTTGAGGCGGGATGGGATTGATTGAAGGGATGGAAGGTAAGGGCGGGAAAAGGATGGAGGACATTAACAAAAAACTTTAAGTTGTTTTCCTCTGATTTTTCTCTCATAATTTTTAATTTGGAAAATCTATAAATTTATCGTTTGACGATTTTTAGACAAACAACGATATTTTTATGATTTTACAGGATAAGATAACCGGTGTATAATTTTATTGATTTGTCATTGTAACGCATTGTTGTGGACAATCATATTTTTGTTCTGTTGTTTGCGGTTCGTATGCGAACAAAATTCTATGCGACAATGCATTGGAAATTGCAAAATAAACTTAGGTCAATACTAAGATTTGTTCAACACACTGTAACGAATGTGATTTTCGACTCTCGAAAATCGACATTAATACATCCTCAGTATTCACGTGCCACAAGTTCAAGTGCCGAAAAACCGTTTGTTAGGGGAAAAAGAAAATAAGATAGAATAGAATCTCATATTAATGGAATAACATATATTATTTGAACAATGATCTTTATAGCGGAAAACTTTGAATACAATATCAGAGTCTAACATAGATTCCTCCTGGATAATTATAAACTCTCTGTCCTTACAACTGCTGAAAAATAAAAACGAATATCATAGATGCAGCGGATAATAGAATACGTCCATACGTAGATAAAGATCTCCAGCTCTCGTCTAAAAACTCCAAGCGTCTTCAACTAAACCTAGAACTACTCGAATCTGACCCAAGTGTTAAAAATACGCGGATCAGGCTTGATAAACTAGTGTGAGATGCTCAAAAATTAATGTATATATCATGCTGATGTCAATCAAAACCTTTGAAAATAAGGGTATCTCATAAGACCACGTCCGCACATAAATAGAGATAGGTTTTTACCTTATGATAATCAAATCACTTATATACCAAAATAATTTAATATTATTTTTAATGACATTCCTTTCAAAATAGTTTTCACATATCATAAAAATAGCCGAAATTGCTACCCATAGTTAAATTTTACGACATACTAGGTTCTATAAACAAAACCATAAATGTTCAAATTTTGAATTGGATTCGCAACATTATAAAGAACTAGTGGCCTTCCCTTAATGGAACGGTAATAGTATCCAAAGGCCACTCATCCAAGACTCAGACGTCGCTATAAAGTACTTTGGTGGAATAGAATACTCTATGGCTACTCATCCAAGGACTTAAACGCCGTTATATCTGCCCATAAGGCTTAGGATCCAAAATCCAATGGACTTCCCCGTACTAGCCTGAAATATATGCAACTGAACACATAGTATCCAATATCATTTCTACGATGTGAGGCTCCTGAGGTTACGCTCCACAAAGCCATGCTTTTTTCATATCAGGTTTCATTTTGAATGCCACATTACCATTCCTTTGATCACTATTGATTTTTACGAACATACAACCTCTAAGTTTGTACATCTCAAAGAAGGGTATTAGGCTTAGAAAAGTTGCCTTCCCCGCCACCAAATAGATGTACGTTTGTAGAAATCGACGTTGTGATCTCAGTAATGCAATGTCAGACTTTCATCCATACAAGTTTGTTTTGACACTGAATGAAACCGAAGGCACTACTTCGACTACATCCTGTGTAGAATTATCCTTAGGATTAGTAGTGATTTGTCCTTGTGAACAAAGATTTTTGTACCGGAGCATTGCTGCCACCATAAATATATGATATGGTAAAATACACCTCAAGGGAATAGTGGAAAGCAGCCCTTCATCATGAAGATCCCCATCTTAAAAAATCATACATCAGTTCTTCAGTTCTGAATGTATACATTGGTTCAAGGTGGTTTTCGGATACGAGTTACCCAAATCCGACTCTGGTTCCTCCGAACCAATCATCGATTAAAAAGATGTTAAGTTCATACGTGATTATCAATCATCATTCAATTTAATTCATCTTTTTACTCATTCATAAATATCTCAGAGAGATATATTATTTAAATTATTCCATTTATCTTCTTAATAGTATATGAAATCATTAAGCCTCGTTTATCTAGTCATTTGGTTAATTAAACATTTTTAGATCTTGGAATAATTCCAAATCGTTTCACCTACTATTTAGGAAAATATTTACAAATCATTTATTTATATCTCATATTGGAAAACATTATTGAGTGAAAAGGATCATGAAATTTATACTAATTCTACTCAGTATCAATTTTCATATTTAACCTTTACTATCCATCAAATAACGGTGAAATCACCTTTTAAATTCACAATTTAAATTCACACGGATAAACCTTTACTTTCCATCAAATAACGGTGAAATCACCTTTTAAATTTCTATGCAATCCAAGTTGATGGAATTTGGAAAATTACATCTTTTTAACTTTGGGAAATTTTGATCCGAGTAAATCAAATTTAGTATCCACTCTATCGGGCCAGTCTAGGTAGCTAGGAAGGGTAGGCAACTGGTTTCCTAAACCCAAGCTTAGATACACATCTCTGCCAACCATAAGGTGGTCAAGTTATTTGATCGACTCTAAATCTTTTAACATACTTAATTAAATTTTAGTTATTTTAGAGCATCCGGGCTTTCCCTCCGATCTATTCTATTCCTCGGTCGGATTTTCTATGACACTCACAAATGGAACAAATGTACTAGTCATCTTCGCATACTCATTTTTTAACCTCTTAATAATCTTTAAATTACTTAATTGTTTATTTGAAAAGGTTCACAAAAGTTTTGGGAAATAATAATTAAGTTAAAACCATGGTTCGCAAAAGTAATTAAAAAGTGCTATGAAAAAGTGGTGCAAATAGTGTTTTAAAAGCTATATTGATCATAACGTTTTTTCTATCTTTTGGAAATTTATTTATATAACTTAAACCTATTTTGAAACATTTTAAAAGATTTATAGAATTTATTCCATACTTTTAAAGAATTTAAAAATATTATTTTAAAGGAATTTCCTTTATGGATTCCATGCTGCAAAACCGCGATTATTTTGAAAACTTGTTCTGGACTTATTTAAAAATATACAAAATGAAATCTTGATTTTCTTTCTACATTTGAAAGATATGAATATAATAGTTTGGAAAGTTCTCATCTCAAGAAATTCTGAGGTATATTCCATTCTATATACTTGTCTGACTTTGACAATGCGAAATCGCAAACTGCCCTACACGACGCGCCTAGTTTTGATTTGTTTTTAAATTTCTTTTCAAACTTAATGAAAATACTCTTAAATGTTTATAAAATTGTTATAAATCCTTTTAAAATCATTTAATCAAATACTTTTCATATTTCAAACTCATTTTCCATTTCATTTTATATATAATACTATATTATTATAATATTCATTTCAACTCTTTTTAGATATTTAAAATCACTAAGGGGCTAAACAACTCCATACACATATTATTTATGGATGAGATTTCCATTTAATTAACTATGGTTAACTGTTAACCATTTCTCTTATCATTCACAAACCAAGTTATCAACCATATCACAACCATATAACCAATCATAATATCAACTAAGTTATCATTTAATATCAACCAATATTCAACATATTAATCTCTAGTTTAACATTTATAATATCACACTAAGTTTTATTTAAATAAAACCAAGATTGAGTACCCACCATTTCCCAAATCAAAACTTTCTACCAACATTCAAACAACCAACACTTCGCTAAATACCATCACCTAAACGACTGCTCCACCATTTCCAAGTGCTTGGCCATCACTACCATTCCTCTTTGCCCTCGGCCATAGCCTCTTTAGCACATGCTATCACCTCTCCTTCTTCCTAGACTCAATAGCCAAAGCCTTCCTTACCCTCCAAAACTCGCGACCTAAGGCCATTAATAAGAGAAGAATGGAGTGAGAAGAAGATTTGATTAGCTTTTGAAAAAGTTATAGAGTAATTAGTGGATTAATTCTTAAGCACTTCCACCATATGTAACCTTCCTACTTCATCTCAAGTGTTAGAAAGGAAACGAGAATGGATGTGAGAACTTGTGAGAGAATGAGGTGGGTGTTTATAGGGAAATTTTTGTAAAAATATCTCAATGTGGTATTACCATCCTACCCTTTTCCCACTCCCCTCACATCTCCTCATTCGACCACGTTAGCCCTCTCCCACCATGTGCTCCATTATCTGATTTCACTTCCAAGCTATGTGCATTGACTTATGTATGCTTAAAGATCAAGTAAATGAAAAATGTCTTAGATTTTTATTTATATACATATATATATGTGTGTGTGCATGTGTGTGCGCGCGTGTGTTTATGTGGAAGTTAACATGTGCATATGTATGTTATATATGTGTTCATGACATATAAATAAGGTTGGAACAACCTTTGAACAATTTCGCTCGTTAAACCGTTGAAAATCGAGAAACCGATTAACGGTCACACTTCACATATAATTTGGATTACATATACAAGTAAAAAAAATTTAAATTAAATTTCTAATCCTTTTTAATTAATAAAAATGATCTCATTTGAATTAAAAAATCATATAAATCAATAATAACAATTATTTACAAAATTGCTATTATACCGATAAACCGATATCAATTTTCCTTAATTTTCAAACCGATTATATATCTTTATAAAACCATTATAAATTATCTATTATCACTTCATAAATAATTAAAATGAATTATAATTATTTAAAAAATTAATATAATAATTAAAATAATTATTAAATCATTAAATCTCATTTAAATAAATCAATTATTAAATATAAGGGCATTACCGATGATGTCATAAATACCTTTATTTTTCCTAAAAGTAAAATGAAAATTTTATTTTATATTCTTGTTCAATTATAAAAATAAGTGTATCTAGCTCCGTGCGCGATGTATTATGAGTATAGAGTTGTTTATCGATAAAACGGTTTTGGTCATTTTAACGCTATTTTTTCCGAAGTGCATATTTTGTGAACATTTTTCCAAAATAAGTTGATTATTATTATTCATTACTTAAAAATTTTATTTGTTGAAAAATAATTTGTATTTGAATATGTAAATATCATTAATAAAAGCGATCAAATTATGGGTCGTTACACACTCATTCACTTTTCTCCGTTTTATATCTTGTCTATTTGTTAATCACTATAAAGAAGAAAAAAAATTCTTCATCCTTAAAATTAAATCTTAAAATTCTCTCAATGGAAAATTTCAAAGTTGATATCTTTAGGTTTGTTGTGAGTAGATTTATGCATCTATATGCATTGTGATGGGTGCATATCATTTTGTGGAGCTCGATAGTTTGGTTGAAAGCTTGTTAGATTTAGGGTTTGGTTTATTTGGTGATTCATGTATATTTGGTTTTCGAATCAAGGATTTCATTGTGTTTCTAGGTTCGAAGTACATTGTTTGGCCAAGCTTGGTTTTGTGCGGACTTGAAATGGGGAGTGTGACATGGTGGGTCGGGCTGGGCAGTGTTGCAGGTCGCTAGGTAAAGGGTTTGATCAGAGGTTGAGTTCCGGTAGGGGTTTTGTCGAGATTTCGAAGTGAAGTGCATTGGTGCAATCGATTTTTGGTTTAGTTGCCCATAGGATTGTTGGTGAGGAGAGAGAGCGAGGGTTTGTGCACGAGTTCTACACTGATATGCACAATGATGATTTTGGAGAAGATGGATTAACATAGGTGATTAACCGTTAATTATAATGATTAGTGTAAATGAATTATTTAATTAATCTCAATCTTATTTAAACCAATTACTCTCTCACACGAGGTACAATCAAGATGCAGTTTTTTCATTGCGCTCATAATAGTGAGAACTACACGATGGAACCGGTTTTGTCAAATTTGAAGCAAGTGAAATTTTGGGCTAGAATCCAATGTCGATCGATTTTAGTTCAAACGGAACGTTTAAGTATCCATTAGAATTTCGGTGAGTTAAACTTACCTTTCTAGATAATTAATATGATATATAGGAGATAAAAGTAATTGCTTTTGGTGCTTGGATAAATTATCAGTTTGTTTTGGTTGAGTATTCTCTTTTGAAAAGCAAATGACATTTAAAAAAAATACAGAGAATAGTCTAACTACTTAATAGTTATAAATCATGTCATTACATCCATCGAAATAAAACATAAGCTTTAAAAAACAAAACAACGAAAATAAACTCTAAATATTTCCTAGCTTGCTTCCTACACTTCCCTGGAATCTCATTCGTCTAACCTAAAAAATCCCTACTCCCGACCTACTCAAATGAATACCCGAAAGTTTATGGGAAAAACCAAAGAGTCTGATGTGAATAATAATATACCATCTCAAACAAAATATATATTTAATGAGACCACACTGTTGAGCGGAACGGGTTTTCCCCTCACTAGTATATCATCCACATATGTCAATCATAAATCATGCACATGCATCCCCAATGGTTAGAACAAAACATAACATGGTCATATGTTATCTGCAACATGGATAAGTCTGACTAGTCTGTCATCCTCATTAGTTTCCTAAGGTCACTATGAACCTAATGGTTTTCAGGCCAACCAATAATCTATCGGGCTGACTCGGACCAAAACTTTTAATCAGATATTCCAAAATCTCCAAATACGGTTTGGAGTAAATCTGGACTATCTATCCGAAACAGAGGACTATATATTCGTGTATCATAGTTTTCCTAGGATTACTTTGAATCTATCAATTTTCTCAGGTAACTAATCAACCTTATCTGGAATCATAGTTTTCCTAGTGTCATTATGTACCTACTAGTTTTCATAGGTAACTAATCAACGTTGTTTGAAATAATATGGAATATATGTCTCATATGTCATAGTTTTCCTAGGGTTACTATAGACCTACTAGTTTTCACAAGTAATTAATCAACCTATCCAGTTTTAAATCCATGATTCATACATCTTTTGATTAGTACAAGGTATCTTAACACAATTAATCTATCTGATTTCCTAGATGCAATTCTGCTCATTCTGAAGTTTAGTCTGACCATACTCATTATTGGGACAACCTAACTGGTAATTTTGTCCCAAATTACAAGATGTGTGGGCATAATAGTGTGAATATGACAAAGATAAATATGCAAATTTAACTGACCAAATGGCAACAAGAACATAAAACATTATTCATCAACTTACATTCAATCAATAGTCATTGCCGTCAAAAAATTACTTAATCTTAAGTAATAATTTCCTTTAACAAATTCATATAAAACTTTCCAAAACGTCATTTTCTTTCCTTGAAAACATTTAATTTTACAAATGATTAATCCCTTAAAATCATTCTTTAAAACAAGGAAAACATAGCCCCTTTACTTAGCCGGAATTATATGCCACAATATGATAACCTTTAATTAGCTTCTTTTAATCATTCGGTATCAAAATGAGGTTGTCGAGCCTCTAAATAATATGGCTCATCGAGCCACTAAATAAAGCTATTCAATTTATAAATATGCGGCATTTATGCCACTAAAATAAGGCATCAAGCCTCTACATCGAGTCTCTAAAACATATGGTCATAATGCCGAAGATATATGGTTATCGAGTTTTTATAAGACATTTGCATCGTACCTTTAAAACCTAGCTTTATGGTTTTCATATCATAAGGCCTACGAGCCTATAAAACAAAGATACCGTGTTTATAAACACATGGTTACCATGCTACAAGCATAGGTATCAAAATATAGAAGATAAGAGATTCCGAGCAAAACACTTAGGCTTATCAAACCCTTAAAAATTTGGGGTACCTTGCCCTTAAAACTCATTAGTGTCAGTTGTTTAAAATCTTAAGGGTGTTGAATCGATAAACAAAAGAGATGTCAAACTTTTTAAAAGAAGGGTGCCAAGTATCCAAACCATATGATGTTAAATCTGTACAAACTAGAGATACCGAACCCCTAAAACTTGGTGTCGAGTCTCTATAAGAGCAGACACATCACATATCTACAAAGTAGATATCGCATGCATTATCCCAAATAGATATCAAATTTATAAATTTGATACCTCATATAACTATCATATAGTTATTCCAGGTATCGACTTTCATAGATGTCGAGGGTAAGGAACATGGGAATTGAACCTCTAGGTTTAGCACTTTGGCATTTCTGTAAATAAATATCAATTGATTTTTTTTAAAGAAAAACCTTTTCACCAACTCCCTACCTCTTGTCAAAATATGATTGGTTAACAAATTACTTTTCATATTCTTTTCAGAAATTTACTATAAGATTAAGTTTTATGTTCCCAAAATAATTAGCAAACCTTTGTAATTAACATTGTTAATTAATATTAATTAATAGCCTTTCTACCATGAATAATCCATAGAAAATCAAAACTGTTTGGGAAAATCCTCGAAAATAATTCCCATCTTCTTTTAGATATGAAATTTTTAGGGCCAAAGTATTTATTTTAATTATTTTTAATAATTAAAACACGAAATATACTCCTTTTCCATCTTAGGAAATTCATAAAATATTCATATAAACTTGAAATATTATTAAATTGAAAACTCATCTCTAAAATAATGTTTTACATAGCGTATTCAAATTTCGAGTCAAATGGAGATCAAAAATTAGGTTTTTACCCTTTAAAACTCATAGGATAATTTTAATAAACATCATTCAATCAACAATGATAAAACCATTCAAGCATAACATATTATCACAACAATTCGAAAACCAAACATAGATTCGAAAACAAGCATAAATAAATGTGACAGATACTATTATTCATCTTAGATTGGATAAGAGAGATTGAGATTTGAGGTTGATAATCCCCCTAAGCTTTTCCTTTGATTATCTTTAGATTTCCCCTTCTTTTCTTCCTAAGTAATGGTCGGCCTTCTCGTATGTTTTGTTTTTTATTTGTAAAATGAAATGAGAATGAATGAGAGAGAAAGGATTTGGGGAAATGAATAAAGAAGATATTCCCATTATTCCCCTCTCATTACTTTCTTTCTATTTTATGTTCGTATCAATCTTATTAATTGATTACTTAAGGCACGATCTAGTTAATTAACAAATCTCATTCTCCTTACCATCCTACAATTTTCTACTTAATTTATCTAATTAAATATCTTGAATAATGTTAAATAAAAATTAAGGGTGTTACAGGCTCTCCCTCAAAGAATTTCATCATTGAAATTACAATAAGGTAAACAACAAGTATATCAATCATGTAAACATGTGTGACAATACATAACAACTATACTAGTATATCTTACGAGCAAAAGGTCTATTTGACAAATATGGAGCATATCATCAAAACATCTCAGGATAATTATCTCTAATCCCAGCTTCTATCTCCCAAGTATATCTTCCTCATTGTCACTCCATTGGACTTTCACTAACTTGACTATCTTATTCCTTAATCTCTTCTCATCTCTTGCTACAACAGGAACTGATTGCCTACCGAAAGTCATATCCAGTTCCACAACTAAATCTTCTAATATAATTCGTGCAATAGTAGCCTCTGGATCATGCACGTGCTTTCTAAGATGAGAAACATAATAAACATTATGGACTCTTGCCAAACTATTCGGTAACTCTATCAGATAAGCGAGTTTCTCGATCCTTTCTATGACAGGAAACAGACCACGTCCCTCGGTGCCAATTTCCCTAACTTCCTAAACTGTATCACACCCTTCATTAATGATGCTTTAACAAAAATATGGTCTCTAACCGAGAACTCTAAATCCTTAAGCCTTTTATCCGCGTAACTTTTCTACGTCGACTAAACTTCCTTCATCCTTGTTCGGATCAACACAATCTTTTCCATGGCTTCTCTCACCATATCTAAACCAGAAATCAATCCGTCCTTAGTCTCTAAGAACATGTTGGTGATTCGCATAACCTTCTGTAAAGAGCTTCGAAAGGCCTCATTCTATGATAGTTTGATAACTATTATTATAGGAAAACTTGACTAAGTGCAAATGGTCTTTCCATGACCCTCCACAAACTAGTACACAACCCTTGACAAATCTTCAAGAATTTTGTTAACTCCTTTTATTTGCCCATCCATTTGTGGATGGTAAGCGGTACTCATCTTCATCTGAGTACCACTTCTTACAGACTCTTCTAGAATTCACCAGTGAACAAAGTACCTTTATCACTGACTATATTAGTAGGAATCACATGCAGTCTTGTATTATTCTTCATAAAAAACTTTGCCAAAGTAGGTGCCATCCTTGTCGAACTAATGGGAACAAAGTGTGCACTCTTGATCAGTCTATCTACCATGACCCAAATACTTTCATTTCCCCTATATGACCTTGGCAACCCATCAATAAAATCCATGGATATAGAATCCTATTCCTAACGTGGTACTTCTAACGGTTGGAGCAATCCACTTGGCTTTTAATGCTCGGCTTTTACTTGTTGACAATTCAAGAATTGTTTCATCCATAGACCTACATCTCTTTTCATTCCTTTCCAGAAGAAACTTCTCCTCATATCTCGATAATTTTAGTTCCTACAAGATGAATAGTAAACTTCGATGGATGATATTCCTTCGGAACTTCCTATCATAGCTCACAAACATCTAGAACATACAACCGTCTCTTCTTCCTCAACCATCCATTCTAGTCAAGAGTAAAATCTTTTAAATCATCATCTCAATTCTCTCTTTAAGTCTTCTAATCCGTTCAACTAGTAATGGATCATCCCTCTGTTTAGAAGCAATTCTTTCAATCATTACTGGCGGAACGTCCAAACATGATAACATTGCAGTATCCCGACTAGAACTAGCCGTCGACCTTAACTACACATCATAAATAGTCAATGCCTCTAAATCTTTCCATTCTGCTAGCATAGCTAACCCACACTCTGATGTTTTCTTCTAAGCGCACTTGCAACTTTATCTCCTTTCCCTATCATATACCCAATACCGAAAGCCTAGGCCGCTGAAAACTCTAGCCACCTTTGCTGTCTCATATTCAATTCCTTCTAAGAGAATAAATATTTCAAGGACTTTTGATCTGTAGATAACTCAAATTGTTGTCCTGAGAGACAGTGTCTCTACATTTTCAAAGCAAAATCACCACTACCAACTCTAAATCGTGAGTCAGATACCTAATTTTATGCGGTCAAAGCTATCAAGAAGAGAAGGCAATTACTTTACCTCTTTACATTAACACGGCTCCTGACTATGTCCTACATGCATCAATATACACCACCGAGTCTTGATTCCCATCTATATAACTAATATTGGTGCACTGGTCAATAAATGTTTCCGCTTTAAGAACGCTTCTTCATATTTGTCGTTCTAAGCAAACATTACGTTCTTCTTTGTTAGTTTAGTCATAAGTGCCACTATACGAGAGAAATCCTTGATGAATCTTTGATAATAGTCAGCTAACCCTAGAAAACTTCTTATCTTGATCACTGTCTCGAGTCTTTTCCAATTATTAATAGCTTCAATCTTAACTGGAACTATGGATAACCTTTTTTTTATGAAACAACATAACCAAGGAACTTCACTTCTTTCTTCCAAAAAATGACATTTTGAAAACTTCGTCTTTGGTTGATGTTGGCTTAATGTTTCTAGCACTATTCTAAGATGAATCTCATACCCTTATCCATTCTTAGAATATATCAGAATGTCATCTATAAACACTGACACGAATCTGTCCAAACGCTCTTAGAAGATCCAGTTCATCAAATCCACAAAGTAAGCAGGTACATTGGTCAGTCCAAAGGGCATGACTAACCATTCATATGAACCATATCTTATTTGAAATGCCGTTAATGAAATGCTGTCTTTCGCCACTCTCAGTTGATGGAACCATGTTGCTAAATCCAGTTTGGAAAATACTTTGGCTCCATCCAGTTGATCAAATAAATCATCTATTCTGGGCAAAGGATACCGATTCTTTATCGTCTTCTCATCCAACTTCAATAATCAATACATTTCCTCAATGACCCTTCCAGTTTCTTCATGAACAGTGTGGTCGCTCAAAGGCTTACTGTGGTCTAATAAAATTCTTTCTCTCTAAGTCCAAAAGTGCACCTTTAACTCTTTCATTTCAGTAAGTGTTATTCTACTAGGTGGTCTACTTATGGGTTTAGTTCTAGCTACAAGATCCATCCGAAACTCAATAGCTCAATTCAGTGGTAGTCCTATAGTTGGCTCAAAAACATCCACACGCTTTATTACAGCAAAAAACCGATTCACTTCATCCTCCAATTCCACTGTACCCAATAAAGCACATACATTGAAACTCGAATTTTCTATTAAGTATATAATTCGATGTCTTAATGATATCTCGTTATCTTAGCAAAATATTCTAGCATCATATCTGCTCAACTAATCCATACTCAGAATAATCCCAAAACCCATAAATTCAAACACATGTTAATTGCAGACAAATGCATAACCTAACTACTCAAATTTTAAATGGTCACATCTTATCCCAAGAGTTACATAACCTCCTATTGGATTTACAACCCTTGAGGAAGTAATAAGGTATGATGGTTCTAAATTTAAATTATCTATCAAATAATGTGGGATAAAGGAATGTGATGTGCTAATATCAAACAATACATTAATAGATATGCCATGAATCAAAAGTGTACCTCCCATCATAGAATTTCCTTTCTTCTCTGCGGTTGGTCTAAAAGCCGATGGCTCCAGAGCAAAAACTTTCCCTTTATCGGCCTTGACCACATCTGGACATTTATTCTTGTAATGCTCCACCTGGTTGCAGTTAAAATACTTCATGTTCTTCTTTCCTACAACCATCTTTCCATTACCAGATCGACACTCATTAGCAAAGTACCCTTTCTTGTCACACTTATAACAAACATCATTAGCCTTTCCTTTCTTGGTAGCTTTTCCCTTCTAAGCTCCCTTATTCTGGAAGAACTTCCTCTTCTTGCCTTAAGAACTTGAGTCTGCATAAGTTTGTCACTTCCAAGTGTCGGAGCATTTCCTCTAAACAAACCAGTTGCAACTTTAGCTAGCACCAAATTCACGAAGAACTAAGACATAACCCCTATATGTACTGGTAGGGCTCTGACACTCACATTAGCACTGGTCGACCTTGATTTGTTAGTGTTGGGATGGACATTTCCATTAGTTGTGGTGTTTCCTCCACCTAAATTCACTCTTCCATTTCCTGCTTCCATATCTTACTTCCTCCAAATCTGCATACGAGTGTTCGTAAGATGCATAGGAGTTTCCTAAGAGAGGAAGGTGAATATAGGTATGATATATACTTATATATATCAATAGCAAGTAAGTTACTATTGCATTATCCCATACCCAATCCTATTCTTTGATTTATTTGGATTATATTTTCAAAACCATTTAAGTTTTACATAAACCTATGCTTTGACACTAAGTTGTAGCACCCCCCATTTTGAGGCCCGAAACTAAATGTTATGGATGCTGCAGTCATCCATAGTATTAATTTCAGGTGACAAAACAAGACTCGTTAATTGTATCTATAACATCAAGAGCATAGAAATATGAAAATTTTCGAACCTCATTTCACTTATAAGTTTCATATTCATTACACCCATTACATAATCCCATCGATTCCACATTCAGAGAAAATATAATTATAATTATAATTATATTCTAACAGTGACATATGAAGATGCCTCCTTGGGTGATCAGAGTCTAATTACTTGATAGTTGTAAATCCTATCACTACATACGTCCAAACAAAACATAAGCTTTAAACAACATAGCGAAAATAAACTCCTAATATTAGTTAGCATGCCATTTGCGCGTCTACGGAAGTTTATTCGTCTAACCTGAAAATCTCTACCCTTGACCTATTCAAATGAGCACACGAGAGTTTAGAGGGAAAAACAAAAACTTCGGGTTAGATAAAAAGTTCGATGTCAATAATAATGTACCATCTCGAACCAAAATAAACATCTAGTTACATTACACCACTAAATGGAGCGGGTTTCCCCCTCATTATTATCCTGTCCACATATGTCAATCATAAATCGTGCACCTACATCCACATTGATTAGAACAAAACATAACATGATTATATGCATGCATATAACATGGGAGTTTGACTAGTCTGTCATTCTAGGGTTATGCACGCCCACAATTTACCCATTCCAAAAATAGACTGTCCATCTCAAATCATAATTTTTCTAGGATCACTATGAATCTAATGGTTTTTTAGGCCAACCAATAACCTATCGGGCTGACTCAGGCTAAAACTTTTAACCAGGTATTCCAAAATCTCCAAATATGGTTAGGAGTAAAACTACATTGTTTGTCCGAAACAGAGGACAATCAGTCCCTCTATCATAGTTTTCCTACGATTACTATAAACCTATCGGTTTTCATAGGTAGCCGATCAACCTTATCCTGAATCATAGTTTTCCTAGGGTCACTATGAACCTACTAGTTTTCATATGTAACTAATCAACCTTATCCGAAATCATATAGACTATCTATCTTATATGCCATAGTTTTCCTAGGGTTACTATGAACCTACTAGTTTTCATAGGTAACTAATCAACCTATCTGGTTTTAAATCCATGAGTCATATATCTTTTGATCAGTACAAGGCATCCTAACACAGTTGATCTATTTGATCTCCTCGATGTAATTCTCCTCAATCAAGAGTTTAATCTGACCACACTTACTACCGGGACAACTTAACTGGTAATTCTACCCCCAAATCCCAAGATGCGATGTTTTGTCATAATGTTTTGAGTATGACAAAGTTAAATATGCAAATTTAACTGACCAAATGGTAACACGAACATATAGCACCATTTATCAACTAAATAAAGCTATTCAGTTTACAAATATGCAACATCTATGTCGCTAAAATAGGGCATCGAGCCTCTATATCGAGTCTCTAAAACATATGGCTGTAATGTTGAAGATATATGGTCATCGAGTTTTGTATAATACATATGCTATCGTACCTTTAAAACATAGCTTTCTAGTTTGCATGCCATAAGGCCATCAAGCCTATAAAATAAGGATACTGAGTTTATAAACATATGGCTACAATGCCTCAAACATAGGCATCGAAAATATAGAAGACATGAGATTTTGAGTAGGGTTATCAAACCCTTAAAAATTTAGGGCACTAATCCTCTAAAACTCATTGGTGTCAGTTCTTTAGAATCTTGAGGGCGTCGAACCTATAAACAAAAGTGGTGCTGAACTTTTTAAAAGAAGGGTTTTGATGTTGAGTCTTTACAATGCAAAGATACCGAACCTCTAAAGCTTGGTGTCGAATCTCTATAAGAGTTGATACATCACATATCTACAAAGTAGATATCACATGCATCATCCCAAATAGATGTTGAATTTATAAATTTGATACCTCGTATAACTATCATATAGTTATTCCAGGTGTTGGCTTTCATAGATATCGAGGTAAGGAGCAGGGGTTTCTAACCTATAGGTTTAGCACTACGGCATTTTTGTAAATAAATATAAAATTTATTTTTTTAAAGACAAATCTTTTTACCAACTCTTGCCTTATGTCAAAATATGATTGATTAACAAATTACTTTTTATATTCTTTTAAGAAATTTACCGTAAGATTATGTTTTACCTTCCTAAAATAATTAGCAAACCCTTGTAATTAATATCATTAATTAATATTAATTAATAGCCTTTCTACCATGAATAATTCATAGAAAATAATAACTATTTTGGAAAAATCCCCCAAAATTATCGAAAATCAGAATTCTCATCTTCTTTTACATATACAAATTTCAAGGTCAAAATATATATTTAATTATTTAAATAATTAAAACCCGAAATAAACTCCTTTTGCATCTTAGGAAATTCATGAAATATTCATATAAACTTGGAAAATTATAAAATTAAAAACTCACCTCCAAAATAATGTTTTATATGACATATTCAAATTTTAAGTCAAATAGAGATTAAAAATTAGGTTTTTTACCTTTAAAACCTATAAGAATAATTCTATAATAATTCCAATAAATCATCATTCAATCAAACGATGATATAGACCATCCAAACATAACATAGTATCACAACAATCCAAAAATCAACCATAGATCCGAAAATAAGCACAAGTAAATGCGATGGACACTATTATTCACCTTAGATTGGATAAAAGAGATTGAGATTTGATGTTGATTAATCCCCTTAAGCTTTTCCTTTAATTTTCTTTATATTTCCCCTTCTTTTCTTCCTAGGTAATGGCCAGCCTTCTCTTTTATTTTGTTTCAGATTTGTAAAATGAAATGAGAATGAATAAGAGAGGAATGTTTAGGGAAATAGATAAAGGAGATGTTCCCATTATGTCCATCTCGTTACTTTCTTCCTATTTTATATTCAAATCAATCATATTAATTGATTACTTAAGGCATGATCTAGTTCATTAACAAATCTATTTCTCCTTATCACCCAACAATATTCTATTTAATTTTTATAATTAAATCTGTTGATTAATATTAAACAAAAATTAGGAGTGTTACTGGCATGTAACACCCCGCAAAAATCAACAAGAGATTAACTAATAAATAAATGAATAATAAGACTAAAAATGAAAATTTTGTAAATGTCGAAATTTACAAAATTTGGCCTTGGAAGTTACACCATTACGTCTGTGGTGATTTTCCAATCGATTTCCATAGATATAGCTTTATAATCAGAGCTCAAAAATGGAAAAGTCGTTGACATTTGAAGTTTTGGAATTTAAAATAATTTAAATAGAATTCAAATTCAAATTAATAATTAATGCCAAAGTTTAAAATTTATAAATTTACTGTAATTAGAAACTTGAGGGTTAAGTAAATGTTAAAATAAATGTTAATATTGATTGAATTAATAAGGAATTATTTAAAACAAATAAATGGTTATTAAAATCTTCCCAAATACATGCTACCGGTCGACCGCCTTCCTTGGGCACGTTCGATCGCTAGCGGTCGATCGGTATAATGTTGGCGGCTAGGGTTATTTAAGGGCAAGAATGATCCAGATTTTACTATTTTAAACCGACTTGAATCCTATAGCTTTGGTGACTTCTAACCACTATAAATAAAAGCATAGCCCCTTACTTTTATGCATAAATTATTTTGAAGCATAAGTGGAACCTTTTCAATCTCTCTTTCTTTATGATTCAAAAATTTCTTAAGGTCTTCACGTAAGGGATTCTGGATGTTAGTATTCAGTTTCTAATTATGTTCTCCTCTAATCCTGGAATTTCTGAATGTAATTTATATACAACCCACTTTTTGTACTGAAAAGAGATTTAACTAGCAGGCATGGTCCAATCTAAAGGAGAAAGATAGGAATTATCATAAGTGGAAATCTTAGTTTTTCTCATTTTAGTAATTTTATAGTATAGGTTGGATTTGATATATTCCTTGGTGAATATTGGTTTATGAAAATTTCAAACCTAAACCCCCAAAATCCCTACAAAGTGAAATGTCAATTCATATGTTATTGGGATCTCAATTGTTCTATATTAGAATGGTAGCAATTTTAACATTTTACATTCTACTTTACTTCTCATATTATCTTTAATATGATTAAGGGTTTTTAAATATGGATCTCTTTTCTATTTTATATGTGAAAGTTAAATAGAGTGTAAAAAATTAAATTATAAATTATGTTAATGTTTTTTCTACTACTTTGATACGAAATAAGTTTGGTAATTGATTCCATTCTCCTGTATAAGATTATTCTGGGATAAGGATATCAGCTAATTTGTAAGTTATGAATGTGGTGAGGTATATGATAGTATGGTTTGGAGAGTGTAAATTATAACTAAATTATACGAATGCGGGGTCAGTCAAAATCACATGGAATTATACCCAGCTAATCTGGCTACCGTCAGTGTGACTTTGGGGCAAATGTGAGACACCATCTACAATAAGTACCCACGAACGATGCGAGGTTAGTCCTAATTTTGTAGCGTAAATCTATCCTGTTAATCTTCCTACCGGTGTCGACGAATAGTCGGACTAATGCAAGAGGTCGTATTTAGGTTACGGGTCATAATACATTGGACTTACTCTAGCGATTGAGGGTAGTAAGTGGATGTTGTAGGGTCCGCCTCCTCTATAATTAGGAAATATTAAATGGTTAGGAATAGCATTTAGGCATAGTAGATAGAAATCTCGAGAAGGGTCCACTTTGAATTTGAGGTATTAAGTGGCTATTATAGGGTCCATCTCTTCCAAAAAGAAGTATTAAGTGGCCTAATGAGATTCCATACGATGTAAGCTAAATTGTACCGATGAGGGTGTGCCTTGGGTTAGTTATTAAATGACGAGGACCTACCTAAGATATAGGTATTAAATGGTTAAAGTCTTCCCAATTCTCATGAAAAAGGTATTAAGTGGCCTGGGTACTTTCTCTCACATTATTAGGGTGTGATTGGCGATAGATGCATGACATTAGGAATGGCCTTGGGCCTACAGTTGAAAACAAGTTATAGAGATTGGTTAGAAAAGTGTAAGTTATATGATTGGATTGGGAAAGCTTTTGGACCTACAGTTGAAGGTATTTACAAGAAATATAGTTAGGCTATGTAAGACATATTTTTATCTAAATTATACTGCCCAAGTACTAATATGGAAAGACTCGATATTTTTATTCACCGGTCATTGTTGTTCTAACCCCCTTCTCATTACAACATATGTTAGAGAAGATGATGTAGATTTTAGGAGATGAAGACAAAGGTGGAGTCTGGTGGTAGTTATTTACCTATCTACTTATGTCGTTCTTATATTTATATGCATGCATTTATACATGAGATGTTGTATTTTGAAATATTACATTACAGACATTTAGGATGTTATGTTGTATTATGTTATGTTTTTTCCAAGCCTTGAGTTTTTATAAAATGGGTATCGAATCTGATACTATATTTATCCTTCTACTGTGAGATTTTGAATGTGTAAATAGATAGCTATGTGTTCTGTAAAACTTTACCTACCAACAACCATCTTTGTAATGGTTCTAACATTCAATGAGGCTTATCTGGGTCAAAAATTAGGCATGTTTCAGAGCGGGTTATTACATTTGTTATCAAAACCCAGGTTGCCCGATCAATGGGTATAGGTATATGTATGAGTGCGTACTTGTTATTTTGAAACTACTTTTCAAAACCCTACTATATATTGAACATTCACAAATACACTGGAAAATCTTTTATTTTAGTAGATAATACTATCTTAGGGAAATCTAACTAACAGTTTAAACCTATAGATAGTTGATAATGGCTGAAAATCGTTCATTTGAGACTGGAAACCCCTCTACCCAAGAGATACCCATTATCTAAGGGATGCTTGAATGGTTCAAGCAATACCTAAGGCATGTAGGGCAAGTTCCTATTCCTCAATAAGCTGCACCCCCACCCTCTGAAGTAGCATCCTGTCCTATATACTTTCTCAAGATGTGCAAGGATTACTAAAATATGGGTGGAAAGATATGGTAGTTGAAGGTTTTATGGAGATAAAGACTTGGATTAATAGTTATGAGCATATCTTTTGGAAGCTTGGATGGGAGGACCAGATTAAGAGGAGATTAGCGACATGGCATCTTAAAGGAGAGGCCATAGATTGGTGGACTATGGTGGCTGAGGAGAATGTTGATAGAGTTATCACTTAGGCTGAGTTCATAGACCGCTTTCAGTTGCAATTTATGTATAGGGATAAGGTGATTTTACAATTGGGGAGGTTTATAAACTTCAGTAGGGAGGTTCCATTTTGAAGAAATATATCAGTAAGTTCACAAAACTAGTTAAGTTCGAAATGAGTTTGATCGATACCCCCATAAAAAGACCATGAAGTTTAAGAAAGGCCTGAATTCCCTACTTGGAGAATTGCTTTTGACCCAAGTGCCCACTGGCGCTACTTATGAGATGTTAGTTGAGATGGCTTTGTTTCAGATGGTTAGTTCGGAGGAAAAGGAGAAGGATAGGTCCAAAGAAAAGAAGGAACCAAGAAGGGGGGATTTTAGGCGAATAAGAAGGCCATGGGAAAGTTCAAGAAGGAGGGTGTAACATGTTGGAGGTGCTTGAACAAATGACACATTGCTAAGGATTGTAGAGTGGGTCTGATGTGGGAAGAATTTAAGGGGAAATGTTATCACTGCCACGAAGATGGGCACTTAAAGAACTAATGTACGAAGCTTGCAAAGGAAGGCAGGGTAGTCAAGCCTATGCCGTTGAAGCTGTTCCTATCTTGAGTAGACCTCCTCCGAGAGATCGAGGAAAAGCCGCAATGGAAGGTACAACTATTATATCTAGGCGTACTATTCATGACTTATTTGACTCAAGGGAATCACATTCATTTATAGCTAAAAATGTAGTTAACTTTTCGAGTTTATCAACCCAAGTTGTCATCGACCCAATGGTCGTATCAAATCCTATTAGAGAGTCGATACATATTTCCTTAATTTGCAAAGACCTAGTTGTGGATATGTGTAACGTCAATTTTACATGTATTGTGTATGTTCTTAGTTTTGAGGAGTATGGACTTATCTTAGGGATGGATTAATGATCTTACTACGGGGCTATTTTAGATTACGGTACGAGAATTGTAAGGTTAAAGAGTTGTAAGGGACGAGATATAGATATTCACCGTACACCCCAAAACTCGGTCAAGTTAAGCTACTTGTATTCGTTGAGCTTATCACAAGATGAGCTCTCATCCGTACGCATAGTTTAAGAATTTCTTAACATTTTTGAAGAAGTCATAAGTCTCCCTCCTCGAAGGAAGATTGAGTTTAGCATTGATTTGGAGAAGGAAGCTAGACTCGTCGCTCTGCCATTAAGAAACATGGCCTCCAAAGAAAGGGGAGAATTAGATAAGTAGATTTTAAAACTGTTATAGAAAGGGTTCATTCGTCAAAGTACTTCTAAATGGAGAACACCTATTTTCTTTTCCACTAAGGTAGACAGCTTATTAAGCTATGCATCAATTATAGAGAACCCAACAAGTTGACTAAAAAGGATAGGTATCCCTTACCTAGAACAAACGACTTGTTTGATCAGCTTGTTGGAGCCAAAATCTTTTCCCAATTGGATTTAGTCACTGGATTTCACTAATCGAGGATAGTAGAAGATAGTAGGCAGAAGAATACATTTTGCATTACAGATGGACTATACGAATGGAAAGTGATTCCTTTTGGATTGACGAATGCCCCCACATACTTTGTAGATTTGATGAGTAGAGTATTTTGAAGATAACTAAATAAATTTGTTGTAGTGTTTATAGATGCCATCTTAGTATTCTCAAGAGTGAAGGATAGCATGAAAATCATTTAAGGGAGGTACTAGAGACTTTGAGAAGGTACCAACTTAAAGGTGAGGTTTCTTGGACATATGGGTTTTGAG
Organism: Allium cepa; assembly: GCA_030765085.1. Lineage (NCBI taxonomy): Eukaryota > Viridiplantae > Streptophyta > Magnoliopsida > Asparagales > Amaryllidaceae > Allium > Allium cepa. The sequence continues at coordinate 1,002,175,692 of CM060934.1, forward strand.
AAAGGATTGTCTATATACCCTACAAAGGTGGAAGCTATTCAAGATTGGAAGAGTCCAAAGAATGCCACAACGGTTAGGAGTTTTCTTGAGTTGGCATGTTACTATATTAAATTCATCAAGGACTTTGCAAAGATAGCAATCCCATTAACTCGCTGAACAAAGAAAAATCTTGAATTTAATGTGAATAAAAATGATTTCAAAAGCTTGTTAAATTCTTTTTAAATAATAAATGAAGATAGTAAACTTTTAATTTATAATTAGTGGGATTAAACTTGTTTAACATTAATTCTTTTAAAAAACATGTATCATTTCAGGGTATTTTCTCGGATTTTAAGGAAACTAGTTTCGTTGGGTCTGGAATATTGAGTTGATGTTCCCCGACGAGTTTCATAATGATCAGGTGCACTATGTGGTCGTGCGAGCTTAGATTGCATAGTGATTAATTTTAGGAGTAAAAATATATTATTTATTTCATTACAAATACCCTTTACACTTAATCCTTTTCCTCATTCTTCCTCTCTCCCTCTCTTTTATTTTTCCCAGAAACAAAACAAAGGTTATCCACCACCATAAATTGAATTAAACCCGGTGCTATAGTTAACGAAATTGGATGGCATTGGATCCATTAGGATCATGGTAGGGAGGACATCGTATTGGTATGTTCGATTTTTGGTGTGAAGGTAGTTGACTGTGATCGACGTTTGTACGCGCCGACTACGGTTAGCCTTTGGCAGCGATTAGTGGGGAGCTAAGTGAAACATAGTGCACCAATGCGATGCTCGTGTCAAAGTGCACCTCTTCAAATCATTCGCTCAAGCTCCGATCGCATAGTAAGAATCGTGACATTTTGAAGCATCGGTCGAAGGCAGTGGTCGCGATGAATAGGAAAAGGCTGTGCATCATCGCAGTGATCTAGGGGAACTTAGCTTACGAAAAAGGAGTCGATGGTGGTGCTTGACCATGCTAAAGTCGCCTTTGGATATTTTTAACTTCATGTACAACAATTGGGGCAAAGGGTTGTGTTTTGATTAGTGCAGTCGAGCTAAACTTGGCCGGGTGCATTATGGAGAGGGCCTGGAGTGTGCTGGATAGGTAGAGACGATGTGTGCTTTCATCGTACTGAGTGGAAGCAATGGAGGAAAGAAGTAGGCGATGATGGGTGTACATGTTTTAGGCATGTATAGTAGTGGGATTTGGAAAAGAAAGGAGGAGTGAGGTAATTAACATTGATGAGTAATTAATAAAGTAATTGATTAATTTAATTAATCTCAATACTATAAAATCAATAACTTTTGCATACAAGGTCCAATCAAAACATCGTCTTCGCCGTTGCATTCATAGAAGATTTTCTACGACTTGGATTGGCTTAGGCTTGGATGTGATTACTCACCAGTTGACTTATATATTGTTGTGATATAATGTTTGTTGTGCAAAATATGAATCAAAATTGATAATAATGACAGTAATTACTTTTGGCCCTCATTTATTTGGAAAGTAAGTGACAACATTATATGTAATATAATCTCTCTATTAACTCTCCAAAACATGTATCATGGTTCTGATTTGTTTACATATTTGATATCGTTATTTGATAGAGTTAGAAAGTGCGTGTGAATTATTGAAGCAAAGTGGTCGCTATGAACACACTTTGAAACCCCCTATGTTTAAGACTTGTTAAATTGGTGAAATGTTAATATATTATGGAAATATATATTGGGGTGTTTTATGCACATGCTTTGGGTGTGTTTGACCTAAAGGAATTGGTAGGGAAAGTTATTGAAATTTTGAAATGAAGTTGTGTTGTAAATCATGATTTTTAGTAAATTATAAAGGGCTTTTTCTTTATATATTTTTTCAAAAACTTTTTAAAGGAGTTTTCTTGAAAAGTTATTTAAGTATTCTAAAAAGGAAGTTTGAAGTTCAAATATGTTTTTATAATTGTTTTTGAATTTTTTAAGTAAAGAGTTTTAAATTATAAAAAAAAATATTTTTATGGTTTTTAAGTAAATTATAAAATAAGTATTTTTAAGTAATATTTAGAATAAATGCTTTAAACTATAATATAAGTATTTTAAAGTACATTTTTAGTAAATATAATTTATAGAAAATTAGCAAGTAGTTTATTAAAGTATTTGGATCTTATGTAATATAAATATCATTTAAAGAGGTTTTTAGTAAATACATAAGTGGGAAAAAGTAAATTAAGCCTTTGATAAAGTAATTAAGGAAAGTTTGGATTTTAACACTTTTTGTTAAGTGGTTTTGTGAAGTTAAGTGAAAGTACATTAATTTGTTAAATTAATGTAGATATAAGAAATTATAATTGGGATTGTAATTGTGACTTTAAAGAGGAATACTTCAAAGTAATAACAAGAGAAATTTTTTGGGTTTGTTGTGACATAATTTGAGTAATAATTGTCTTAAACCTATATAAATGTAATCTAAATTCTAAAGAGAGTTTTAAAGATAACGATTAAGTGAAGTGTTTTGGGTTTGTTGCTAACATTTGTTTTTAAACCCTTAAATAATATTTTCAAGTGGTAAAATATTATTAAATGATTTTGAGAAATACTTAGATCTTTAATAGTGGAATTTTAAAATAATAACAAGTATGAAATCTTTAGAAAAGATAGGAAAGTATAAGTTTTGAAGTACAAAGAGAGAAGGGGTTTATAGTAATAATGTTTGAGTGACATTTGTTTTTAAACTCTTTGACTGTGTTTAAAGTAAATAAAACTTGTTATTGGTTTGTGAATATATTTATACTGTTGAGATAAGTATAAGAATACTTTTGAGGGAATTGCAATATGTAGAAATGAATAGTGAAATTTTAATTAAAAAGCGAAGTTTAATTAATAAGTGAAGTTTTAATTATGAAAGAAGTTTTATTGATAAAAAGGATTTTTACTAATAAAAGAGATTTTAATCAATGAAGGATTGTTTAAATATAAAGAGGATTAGAAGTCGTTTACATGACTTAATCGTGCTTTAGTGTGTCAATCGTGATTGTTATGTTACTTGCATGAGGAAAGTATACGAGACTAAGTTCCCCTTATACGACCATCCTCATTATTATTGAAACTGACCAAAATATAATTCTGGAAATATATAGAAGAAACTGTTGATACGCAAAGATTTTGATCAATGACAATGTGCTTCAACAAAAAAGGAAGAGATATGTGCAAAGCTAAAGGAAGATCGATAAAGAACAAACAAACATAAGTATGATTTTTATATAGGTCTCAGTCTAGATTTATTGTTAAAATCTATCCTCAAGAGGCGTGCACGAACACTAGAACACATTTTATGAACTTCATTTTTATTTAAACTTTCACTGTGCATATTTTAGTAGTTCAGTCGACTGAACAGGAATGGCCAGTCGACTGAAACTGGTACAAATATATAAACATGCACAGTTTCAGTCGACTGGCCATTCCTGTTCAGTCGACTGAATTTGTTCCTGAAAATTTTACTTCATATTTTCAGTTGACTGAATTCCCTGCTCAGTCGACTGAATTTGAACCTGCGAATTTTCTTTGAAAAGACACCTTCTTCCTCCCAAGAGTTGCAACCATTCTCCAATGGAAATGGAAGCATCTCTTGTTTGCAACCTTTGACAACAAATGCACCTCTTGTACAAGTATATATACATGATTCTAACATTATTTAATTCACCGAATTCTCTTATGCTTTAATCTCACTATTTTCTCAAACATATTTCATATTCTCTAAAGTTTTCAAAGCAATCACCAATCTATTGCTTGAATCACTATTTTGTTTTTAACATTCTTTTGATTTGTAGCAATTCACATTTCCTAAATCTTCACAAACACATTGCATACTCTCGAGGATAAGATTATAGGAATATTGTACTACATTAGACTCATTAGTGTTGATAAGAACACAACAAGTCGAATATTGTTTTTTAGTAATTGAGTTGAAGTCCTCTTCGGTAGTTGAGGCAAGAAATCTCGTTCGGTTGTTCGAGTAAGGTGTAAACCTATTCCTCCGGGTGAAGTGAGGGTGTTAGTTAGTGAAATTCCTAAGTGAAGCTTAGGGACTGGACGTAGGACTAGAGGTCCAAACTAGTATAAAATCCTGGTGTCTCCTTGCATTTACCTACTTTATCTACCTAGAATATTCCGTTATTCCATATTACACAATCCTACCGCATAGCCCCCTCTTTCAATTGGTATCAGAGCAAGGTCGTCCTATAACCATAACACCGTTATCAGACATATTGATAATATGGAAAATAACGCAAGTACAAGCACAACATCTGCCTATAGTTCTACATTTGCGGAAGGACAATCTATCTAAAGACCCCCTATTCAATGGACTAAACTACAACTATTGGGCTACAAGGATGGGGATTTATATGCAAGCAACAAGTTTCGAAGCCTAGAATGCTACTCAAGCATAGTTCGTTGTACCCACGACCGATTATCCTACATGGATACAAACTCAGAAGAATGAAGCTAGTGCAAATGCCAAAGCTATGAATATGCTATTTTGCGCCCTGGATAGAAATGAATTCAACCGTGTTAGCATATGTACTACTGCATATCAGATATGAGAAACACTTAAAGTCATACATGAAGGCACAAACAAAGTTAAACAAACAAAGATATCCATGCTGAAGAACCAATTCCAAAACTTTAGAATGCGACAAAATGAATCCATCAATGACATGTACTCGAGATTTCAAGACATCCATCATGCCTTAATAGGACTAGGAGAAAAATACACGGATTTTGACATTGTGTCTAAAGTTCTAAATTCACTCACTAATGAATAGGAAAGAAAAGTACTAGCAATTGAGGAAGCAAATGATCTATCTACAATGAAACTAAAAGAATTGATTGGAAATCTTATGTCGTATGAAGTAAATATGCAAGCTAAGAAAGATCAAGCTCAAGAAAGAAATAGTGTTACTTTACATGCGGAAAAGAAAGATCAGAGTCTGAAGATGAGGATCTAGCATTTATAGCCAAAAATTTCAAGAAATTCTTAAAGTATAGAAAAGGAAACAAAAACGGATTCAAAAAGAACTTCTTGAAAAAAACTTCATCCTCAAATATAGAATGCTTCAATTGTCACAAGAAAGGACACATGCAAAAAGATTGTCAAGAACAAATGAAGGAAAATCAGAAAAGCTTCAACAACAAAAACAAGGAGGATAAATTCAAAAAGAAGGCATTTTCTGTAACATGGGACGATTCAGATTCATCTTCATCCGTAAATGATAGTGATAGAGACAATGAACAGGTAAATATATGCTTCATGGCTCAAGATTCTGAGGTAAGTAATTTAACTTTCGATGATTTAATTGAAGTAAACACTGAACTTTTAAGCACAATAAAAATTCTTAAAAAGAAAATTAAGGAAATTCGTGAAAATCAAAATAAAGCTGAGTTTGAGAGAGACATGTTAAATGATGAAAAGAAAATTCTTGAAGAAGAACTTGAAAAAGTTCAAGAATCTTATTCAAATTCGGAAACTCAATTATCACTTTTAAGTCAAGAAATTGAAACTCAAAAGAATAAGAATGATGTATTTGTTTCTGAAAATCACGAGTTAAAAATTAAGATTAAACATGTTGAATTAGAAAATAATAGTCTTCAAGCTAAATTAGATGACATCACTAAAAATGTTTCTAACTTTAACAAAGGAAGAGAAAATTTATCTGAGATATTAGAAAATTCTCAATCATCTTCAAACAAACAAGGTTTAGGTTATAAAAAGGAGTCAAAAATTCCTAATAAGAAAAATATAAAACTTAACAGGAATATTGATTCAAAACAACAAATATTGCTAAAGAAACCTATTAAAACAAAAGTAGAAACCAAGGTAGTTAAAATTTGGGTACCAAAGACTAACAATGTATTAAAAAGAAATAAATATATTAAAACATTTATGGATAATGTTCATCATAATGAAAAATATACTTATAAAAAGGATACTGAACCAAATAGGGTTTGGTTTCCTAAACTCTAACTTTTTAGGACCCTATTAAAAGGTGGGTACCAATAATTTCATATTTATTTTCAGGTCACACTCAAAAAGAAGAAATGGATATTAGAGAGTGGTTGTTCAAAACACATGACAGGAGACAAAGATATGCTTACAAACATCACATACTTTGATGGTGGCTCGGTTACCTTCGGAGACAATTCAAAAAGCTATATCATTGGCAAAGGAGACGTGAACAATTACGGTACATCAAATTTACCTTTTATAACAAATGTTTCATTAGTTGAAAATTTAAAACATAATCTACTTAGCATAAGTCAACTGTGTGACAAAGTTTTTAAAATAACTTTCTCGGATAATAAATGTAGTATTTTTGATCAAAACGAAAATCTTGTTTTTGAAGGAAATAGAGATAGAAATATTTATGTTCTAAATATGAATATTAATCATAATTCAAGTATGTGTTTACTTGCCAAAGATAACGATCCTTGGTTATGGCACAAAAGATTTTGTCATATAAATTTTAAAACTATTAGAAAACTTTCTAAAAATGAATTAGTAAGAGGTTTACCCAAAATAAACTTTAAAATAAATAATCTTTGTGATGATTGTCTAAAAGGAAAATTAACGAAATCATCTTTCAAATCTAAAAAAAATATTTCGACTTTACAACCATTAGAATTACTACATATGGATTTATTTGGACCAACACAAGTTCAATCCATTAATCATAATCGATAAGTATTTGTAATAGTTGATGATTTTTCAAGATATACATGGACTATTTTTATGAAAAATAAAAGTGACACTTTTGAGCATTTTAAAACATTTGTCAAAAGAATTCAAAACACTAAAGATTTGAAAATTAAAAGTATTCGAAGCGATCATGGAGGCGAATTCAAAATGAAGCTTTTGAAACTTTTTGTAAAAGGAAAGGAATAAATCATAACTTTTCATTTCCTAGAACTCCTCAACAAAATGGAGTTGTAGAAAGAAAGAATAGAACATTACAAGAATGCGCAAGAACATTATTAAACGGATGTTCTCTACCAAAACATTTTTGGGCAGAAGCCGTTGCTACTGCATGTTATGTATTAAATAGAATATCAATTAGACCATTAACTAAAAATACTTCTTATGAACTATTTAATAATAAAAAGCCAAACATATCTTATTTTAAAATATTTGGATCAAAATGTTTCATTTTAAATACAAAAGATCAACTAGGAAAATTCGATCCAAAAGCCGACGACGGAATTTTCGTAGGATACTCAGAACAAAGTAAAGCATATCGAGTATTTAATAAACGAACAAATATAATCGAAGAAACTTTGAATATATCTTTTGATGAAAATTTTAATAAAAATTTTAATATAAAAGATGATGAAGAATTGATAAATATAGAAGAAACAAACCTTGAAAGGAATAATAATAATGAACTAAGATCTTCTCCTAGAATATTACGAGATCATCCAACTCAAAATATAATAGGAGAAATAAATTCTCAAGTTAGGACAAGAAATCAACTAAATCAAATGGGTCATTTAGCTTTCATTTCATCAATAGAACCTAAAAATCCTAAAGAAGCATCAATAGATGATTATTGGATTATCGTAATGCAAGAAGAATTAAATCAATTTGAACGTAACGATGTTTGGGAATTAGTTCCCCGTCCTAATAATCAATCAGTAATAGGAACAAAATGGATTTACAAAAATAAAGTAGACGAACAAGGTAACATAACAAGGAATAAAGCAGGACTAGTAGCACAAGGGTATAATCAAGAAGAAGGTATTGATTTTGAAGAAACCTTTGCTCCCGTTGCAAGACTTGAAGCAATACGTATACTATTAGCCTTTGCATGTTTTCACAATTTTAAACTTTATCAAATGGATGTTAAAAGTGCATTTTTAAATGGTGTTATTAAAGAAAATGTATACGTAGAACAACCTCCTTTATTTATACATGAAAAATATCTGGATCATGTATTTAAATTAAAGAAAGCACTATATGGTCTTAAACAAGCACCTCGTGCTTGGTATGAAAGACTTAAAAGTTATTTATTAAATTCAGGATTTAAAATTGGAAAAGTAGATCAAATGCTTTTTATTAAAAATACTACCAAAGATATTTTAATAATTCAAATATACGTAGACGATATTATTTTTGGTTCAATAAATGAAAATCTATGTAAAGAATTTTCAAATATAATGACTAATGAGTTTGAAATGTCTCATATGGGAGAACTATCATATTTTCTCGGACTTCAAATCAAACAATTAACAAATGGAATTTTTATAAACTAAGAAAAATATTGTACTAATTTAATTAAACGATTCAGCATGGAAAACACTTCTGTTAAACCTACTTCTATGAGTACCACTACACATCTCGATCGAGACGAAAATGGCAAAGGTGTAGATCGAAAATTGTTTAGAAGTATGATAGGTTTCTTACTTTACTTAACCGCTAGTAGACCTGACATAATGATGAGTGTTTGTTTATGTGCACGTTTTCAATCTAATCCTAAAGAATCACACTTAAGAGCAGTAAAATGAATTATACGATATCTTAACAACACTAAAGATTTCGGTCTTTTCTATCCAAAGGAGTGTCCATTTGAGTTAGTGTCATTCAATGATGCTGATTTTGGTGAATCTCGAACAGATAGAAAAAGTACAAGTGTACTTGCCATTTCATTGGAAAATCACTTGTATCTTGGTTTAGTAAGAAACAAAATTGTGTCTCGCTTTCCACCTGCGAAGCAAAGTATATATCAGCTGCTTTAGCTTGCACTCAAGTAATAACATGCAACAAACACTTAAAGATTTTAATATAAATTTAACAAATTCTACAATATACTGTGATAATACAAGTACAATAAACTTATCTAAAAATCCGGTTAATCACTCTCATACAAAACATATAGACATTCGTCACCATTTTCTACGTGACAATATCGAAAAAGGAATAATTAATTTAGAACATATTTCTACCGAAAATCAAATTGTCGATATATTTACTAAACCTCTATTAGAAAACTCCTTCATAAAATTACGACGAGAGTTAGGAATAATGTTTTTTAAAGATATCATGTAGAGAAAGTTAGAAAAATCTACACAATTCAGTCGACTAACACTATATGCTCAGTCAACTGAATAAAGAAAAAAAATGAGATTTTCAATTTAATTTTTGAACATGTTAAATAATATATTTAAAATAATAGTTATTTGTAAACCATACATTTTTAACTGAATTATGGTAACCATTAAATCATTAAGTGGATGAAAAACTTTAAAGAATTATGACCATTATATATTTAGAAAATCCCTCCTATAAATATATATTATTTTCTTTTTCTTTTTTCACAACTCATTCTCACGAATAAAAGCTTGAAAAAATTCATTATAAAAATGTCGTCCAACAACTCTTTTTCCCCGATCAACATCACCTCTTCAGTCGATAACACTCCAACATCTCCAAAACTTCCCACTCCAACACCGACACATGAGCCAGTTTACAAATGGAACAATTATCGTACTGGCTACACATCAGAATCCAAGAAAGCGAAACGCAAACTCTTTATTTCTCCAGACACAAAAAGAAAGATTGATGAAATTCATCACTTTCAACAACAACAAATAGATTTTCAATGAGAATTATACTTCAAACAAAAAGTTACGGCTAGACGATTAAGCTTCCTAGAGAAAATGGGTTTACGCTTTTGTGGATCAAAAAAGAACGAAGTGGCTGAACCCCTATGATGCAAACCAGAGAGACGAAGTCATAGGTCGGCTCCGACCTAACTTGTTTTTAAGTCGAGCACGACCTAAGAAATCACAAGGTGAAGAGTTCCGACCTAACGAGCCTCAATCTAATGAGCTCCGACCTAAGGGGTTACAGGAGGAAGACACACGAGTTAGTAAAGAAAGATTGAGTCGTTTCCGACCTAACTGGAATCCAGGATGTGAAGGCCTAGGTCGGCTCCGATCTAAGGAACCATGTGGGGAAAAGATGCGAGTTAATGTAGAGGAGTTAAGTCGTTTCCGACCTAACGAAGAGGCAACACGAGTTAACGAAGTTTCGGTTTTTGGTCGTTCTGATGTTTTAGGTCGGCAACGACCTAAGGAAGAAGACTTAGGTCGGCCACGACCTAATGATAATGTTGAAGAGCGCTCACGACCTATGGAAGGAATGTTAGGTGGTCTACGACCTAAAGAAACATGTGGAAAGAAGCTACGAGCTAACAGACCCTTAGGTCGTATGGAGGAAGCCGCGTTTTTAGGTCGCGTACGACCTAACTCCTTTAGGTCACGGAATGATTTCTGAAGCCGCTCCTTTAGGTCGCGAACGACCTAAATCATAAGCCGTTGATGTGCTAGGTCGCAGACAAGTGTGAGCCGTTGGTCTTTAGGTCGTTATGAGTGAAGTGCCTACTGTTTTGTAATCAGTTAGGTCGGCAACGACCTAGTAAAGTCGTAGGTCGTAGGAGGGTTGAGTTACCGTTGTTTTAGGTCGCTGGAAGGGTGCTGTGTGTCTGTTAAGTCGGCAACGACCTAATATAGGTCGTGTGATGGGTTGTTTGTAAGTGTGTGTTGTAATAAGTCGTGCGCGACCTAAGTGTTGTCCAATGTTGAGTTGTGTGTGTGTTGTAAACTCTATAAATAGCAGGGTTGAGTCATTTGTAAGGTGGTTGATATTTTGAATAAAATTCTCTTTTGTTAGCTTTGTGCTTTCATACAAATTGGTAGTTGAGTGTGATCTCCTATCTCCTCTTTCGGTTAATCGAGTGCGCTCGATTCAACGATCGTAGAAGCCGATTCACGATATCTAGTGCGCTAGATCAACGTGCGAAGAATCGTAGATCTTCTTTCTCGGCATCGTGCGCGATCAACGAGACGAAGATAGCTAGAATCCGGTATCTTTGGATCAACGGATTTGGGCCTTGCAGTATTCTCAACTCACCGATTGCTACATTCCATCAATTGAAGTTTGTTTCGATTTATCCGCTGCGTCACCCTACCTCCCCCCGTTAGTTCTCTTGATCAATCTTCATCTTACCGTACACCAGTCGATCCTGTGTATCCTTGGATGTCTCCTAAGACTTCTCAATATAGTCCAAATTCATGGGATAAAAATTATATGAAGAATGAAGGGAAAAAGACTTCGAGTCCATCCCCTAAGAAATAGTTAGTTTTGAAATTTATTCATGATGTTACATCTATAATTGTAATTATTTCTTTTGAATAAAGTGTTTACTTTCAAAATTAACTAAGAACAACAAAAAACATGGGTCAGTCGACTGAAAACCCTGTTCAGTCGACTGAACTTAAGGCAGAATGCAAATTTTTTTACAATTCAGTCGACCGATTCCTCTGCTCAGTCGACTGAAATACTAACAGAAACTTTCAGTCAAAAATTTAGTCCACTAAAAACCTTGTTCAGTCGACTGAATTCAACCCAGAAAATTTTTGGTCTTCAATTCAGTCGACTGTTGTTCAGTCGACTGAACGCCAATTCCCAGGCAACTTTCCCCTTTTTAACCACCAATTTTTTACCTATCCATTCACTTTTTACTTTCCAAAACAGTTTTCTTCCCCAATTATTTTCGAAACCCTAGCCCTCAATTCCTTAAAAATCACTCAAATCTCACTCAAATGGCACCAAAGAGATCAAGAGCTTCCTCTTCTTCATCCTCCGAGCCAATTGATGCTCAAATAGCGCAATGACTTTACGATGGAGCAGCTGTCACTAGATGGAATAAGATGAAGAATTCCCGTATTTTCGAGCTTTCCTTCGTTAATTTCCAAATCTTTCAAACCTACAACATCCAAGCGTCAGTCGATCAAGCAGGTTTAACTTCTCTTTTGGATTTGAAAAGAAATGACCATGCCATAAATCATATAATGGTCAAATTATTTTATGCTAACCTTAATCTTGGACACCAAATTCCAAGAAATCCAAACAATAGTGTTTGGAGTATGGTATGTGGAAAGAAAATTTGGTTTTCCTTAGATAGAATAGCACACATTCTAGAGTCACCAAATGTCGGAAGAAAGCTAGAAGAGATAGAATTCAATCCACAAATTCGCGATAACATAAACCATCGATTTATGTATGATAATATCAACTTTAGATATTTTAAGTCCACCTCTCTTCGACCTATGGCAAGAATCCTTCACGAAGCTCTAATGAGAACAATCACTCCATGCACGGGCTCGTACGAAATTGTCTACCCAAATAATTATCGAGCTCTATATGCTATTTTTGGCAATATACAAGTCAATTGGGTACAACTTATTCTTGATGAATTTCTCGCTTTTAATAATGGCAAAATACGCACTATCTATTTTGGAGAATACATCATGCGACTTCTCCTCAATGTCGGTACGCTATTACCCGAGTCGGAGAATACAATGGTCCATCAATTTAACCACCGGACCATAAGCCTAATGCAACTCCCATCTTGACCTCCTCGCATAATATCACTCGCCGAATGGGAAGCGAGGCATCAAGAACAACAACAACAACCTCCACAACCTCACCACGAATGATGAAATTCATCTTATTGACCCAAGCTTTACTACCAACCAATCATTGGGGATATTATCAAGAAATCAACAAATTCTTGATACTCATCTTAAAAGGGTAGATCACAAGCTTGAAAAAATCAAAGGATTCTTCAACAAGCTATGGGATGCAATCTCATGCTCAAGCACCATTACTGCTTCAACATCTCGCGGCAAACGTGCGACACCTACGTTTACGTGGACGTCATCCGAAGAGTAAACAAGTAGCAGCACAAGCGAAGCAAGTGGTGGCCAAGGAGGAAGAGCGTACAGACCACCAACAGGAGGACCCATCATACGTGAACCAACAGGAGGAAGAGAAGGTTCATATGACTGGGATAGAGATGAGTAATTTTAGTATGGTTTGATGTTTATGTATAACTTTCTTATGGCTTGTATAAATAGCCATTTTGTGATTGTTCGACGCAACATTTTTAACTTTTTTTTAAGCCATGGTTATGCAAGTTTTCTATTCTCTATGCTTCAGTGATTGTTTTGATAAAATATTTCTACTGTTAATACTTCCTTTTTGTCGATGACAAAGGGGGAGAAAATCTATGTTACTAACTTTGTTTTGTAGGAAAGATAGTGCGTATATTCAGGGGGAGAAAATAAGCAAGTACATCTCTAGAATAAGTATTGTCATCAATCAAAAAGGGGGAGAATATTGATACGTGAAGATTTTGATCAATGACAATGTGCTTCAACAAAAAAGGAAGAGATATGTGCAAAGCTAAAGGAAGATCGATAAAGACCAAACAAACATAAGTATGATTTTTATATAGGTCTTAGTCTAGATTTATTGTTAAAATCTATCCTCAAGAGGCTTGCACGAACACTAGAACACGTTTTATGAACTTCATTTTTATTTAAACTTTCACTGTGCATATTTTAGTAGTTCAGTCGACTGAACAGGAATGGCCAGTAGACTGAAACTAGTACAAATATATAAACATGCACAGTTTCAATCGACTGGCCATTCCTATTCAGTCGACTGAATTTGTTCCTGAAAATTTTACTTCATATTTTCAGTTGACTGAATTCCCTGCCCAGTCGACTGAATTTGAACCTGTGAATTTTCTCTGAAAAGACACCTTCTTCCTCCCAAGAGTTGCAACCATTCTCCAATGGAAATGGAAGCATCTCTTGTTTGCAACCTTTGACAACAAATGCACCTCTTCTACAGGTATATATACATGATTCTAACGTTATTCAATTCACCGAATTCTCTTATGCTTTAATCTCACTATTTTCTTAAACATATTTCATATTCTCTAAAGTTTTCAAAGCAATAACCAATCTATTGCTTGAATCACTATTTTGTTTTTAACATTCTTTTGATTCGTAGCAATTCACATTTCCTAAATCTTCACAAACACATTGCATACTCTCGAGGATAAGATTATAGGAATATTGTACTACATTAGACTCATTAGTGTTGATAAGAACACAACAAGTCGAATATTGTTTTTTTAGTAATTGAGTTGAAGTCCTCTTCGGTAGTTGAGGCAAGAAATCCCGTTCGGTTGTTCGGGTAAGGTGTAAACCTATTCCTCCGGGTGAAGTGAGGGTGTTAGTTAGTGAAATTCCTAAGTGAAGCTCAGGGACTGGACGTAGGACTAGAGGTCCGAACCAGTATAAAATCCTGGTGTCTCCTTGCATTTACCTACTTTATCTACCTAGACTATTCCGTTATTCCATATTACACGATCCTACCGCATAGCCCCCTCTTTCAGAAACATGAAAATTATACGGTATAGTTATCTTTGATGATGCTATACCATACGTATAAACTCGTTTTTCTCTTCTGGGAAAAATGATAAAGAAACCCGACCCCATCCGGTTGGAGGTGATCTCTGCTCTAATGTATTGTTTGTTTATTTCTATAAGAATAGGAGTTGAGTTTATCGAAAATTAATCGATTGGTTTTGGGAGCATCCGGTAAGCGGGGAAGTGTAATTATATGAGATGACTCAAAACCATAAGCCCTCCAAAACCATATATATGTTCTATGATTTAGAAGACGTTTGCGATTGGTTCAAAATGCGGGATTTTTTTTTGGAGATTCGAGATTTTTCTAAGATGCTTGAACACATGTAGTTGTTCATGATCTATTAAGGATGTGGGAACCATGTGTGATTCCAAGATCTATTGAGATATGAGAATCCATATGTGATTTCGAGATTTGTTGAGATATGGTAATCCATGTGTGGTTCTGAAATGTGTTCAAGTGGTGATTCATGAGCTGGAATACCGAACATAGCCTTACCGGTGGATATGACTAAAACCGAGATAGGATGTATAGACCGTGGATTTAGCTAATCCAAGGGTGTAGGCGAATTCTACCTAGAGATATCTATAATTATGCATGCATGAGTGGTGCACTCGTCTTCATGTAGTAGGAGATATGTATTTCCTATGTACACCAGCTAGAGATGTACGATGCTTCGGGAAGACATCTCTGATCCTTATGCAAAAGGATCGTTCTCGAAGTACTAAGAGCACCTCCATGGAATCCTACACAATTAGTGAGTATACCTTAGAGGTTTTAACTATATACCTATTATTATTGTAGTATGCACTCACATGCGTTATAGCTACATCATTATTTATATTTCACACCCTAAAAATTATTATAATTATTTGGATTTTCTAATAGAAATGGTTTGGTTATCGTAAGGTAAAAACCCATTCGTATTTATTACGGCATGGTCCTACGAAATACCTTTATTTTTGAAGGATTTTATACGTATAAAAATCGTAGGATTTGAGTTTCTCACACTGGTTTACCCGACTGTTTCGAGTGTCATTTCCTTATAATTCTCGGGTCATCCCGAATATATTCTCAATTTTAGCTGGATGCTATGGAGCTTTAGAAGACAAGATGATTTGGATGTCTCTAAGACCTATTCATGTATTTTATTTTCTACTGCATTACTTGTTTTGTATATATCAGTATTTGTGAGGATAGGCTATTATAACTATTTAGGCTAAAGATATGTTAGTTTACTTTGGTTGTTGTATGTATTAAAGTTTTCTCTTTGCTAAAGATCTTTTAAGATATAATTTATTATTGTTCCGCATGTGAAATTATGATATTATATTCTTCTTTCTTATTTTGTTTCTTTTTCGTTTTCTTTTACACTAATACTCTGCCTTTCTAACACTTGGGTAGTCGACACGAGAATACCATGGATGTATTACCTTCGACATTTGGAGGTCGAAAAGGTAGCTCGTTATATTTGGTATTACAGCTGAAGGTTAGCGAGAGCCTTAGCTTTGATGGGGTATAACTCATTAAGAGATAGAGTAATGGAATGCCTTACTATGAGTTAAGTCTATTATATATACATGAGAGTGCATATTAGTTATTGTTATATAAATATGTTTTGTATCACATTGACTGGTCTGTTGAGTGGTTTATGGATTCTGGTTAATACGTGTTGCTAATGTTATTGATAAGGATCTCTAAACCCTTGAACAAGACAAACTGACATAGTATTATGTTGAAGTTAGTAGATGAAATAATTTTACCTAAGATTATATTACATATATAAAAGAATAATTTACAAAATTTGGTATAGTTATTTATGATGTGTTTGTTTGTTAAGAAATGATAATATTCAATTATTCCAATTTATTGTTTGTTGATTTTTGAATTGTACTTGACCAGTTTATGAAAATGTTTACCTTTTTACTACACGGGTTGGGTAGATAGTTAATGTGGGACGTTGAAAAGGACACCTTATGAATTAAGTTTCACGATTTGATTATAAATCATTAGTTGATATTGTTGGGTTAAAATTTAATTTTAGTAAAAGTTGTTTATTATAGTCTTTGAGAAAGATAAGATATTTTAAAAATAAATATTTATGAAATTATTTTATATAGGGAAGTAACTTTATAAAAGCATAGTTTATAAAGTATATTTTTTATATAAAATTGATTTAAATTGATAATTTAAGAACTTAAATCGCAATGTTTTTGGAATAGTTTTCCAATGTTTGTGAAGGGAAAATTATACTAATATTTCTTTGAAAGTATATATGTATATAAATGTTTTCAAAAGGGTTTTAAAAGAGATGGAAAGTACGAAACTCAATTTTTTTACTGAGAAATAATTCTGGTGATGACTACAACATCATCGGCATTTATTTTCGAGTTTCAAAGTAGGAAATGCTACAAAGTAGTTTTGCTTCATAGTGTTTTGGTAAATAGATTTTGATTTAAATTTCGAGAGTATGATTTGATATACAAAAGTTATAAGTATATATTGTTTCAAAATGATTTGAAATATAATATGGTGTTTAGTTCTAAAGTTTTCTATTAAGTTATATTATGGATGCATGTATCCTATGCATTTGGGTAGTTTGGTTATGCATCCTGTTATATCTATTTATTCGTATTTTTCAATTATTTCGATAAACTGGAATTTTCGATGATTTTGGATTGTCAAAAAATTCTAGGTTGATATAAAAATTTGAAGCTAACAATTTTGTTAAAAATATAAAAGTTGAATTTTTATAAATTTTAAATTCTAGAAGATTGTAAGTTGAAATAAATTTTTAAGTCTATTGAACATACATGTTATGTGGTGGAGTGAATACAATATTAACTTAAGTCTTAAAAAGTTTTAAAAATGAAATTGTGGCCTTTTGAAATGATTATAATATTGAGTAATGTTTAATATGGAAAATGAATGCGAATTAAAATTAAAAATATTGGTGTAGTTAAGAAACCAAATAGAATAAAGTATATAAGTTGTATGTAGATCATTTTACTCGCATGGTAGTTCTTATCTAGAATTCGAGGTGGTTTAGACCAGTCTGAGTTATGATTTTTCACTCGATTCTTGACGGTGAACACTTGATATGGGTTCTTGATATGATCCTGAAGTTTTCTATTATAGTATGCCAATGTAAGAAATACAAAAGGTTCTAGTCAAGGAACCTAATCGGAGTCTGCACTACAAAGGTCAAGTGGTCTTTTCTAGTTCGGAAGTGAAATTTATGTGATTGGGCTAGTGATTAGATTTGATATGGCATATGGATGGTCTAGGTACATCTTACAGGCTTCAACATATTAGTGTATTATGTTTGTTAGTTTATAGAGAGTTTAGGAATGACTCTTTGAATTTTTTGGGTAACATGAGTGATCAACTGAGTAATACCTAAGGATGTTAAGCGTAATATACACTTTGTGGATTGTTTGTCATCCTTGTGCAATGAGAAGATTTTCGAACCTGGTCAAACAATAAGCTTTGGTTGTTAGTGATTGCAGTACTATGTAATGTTATTATGTAATTGCTCCTTTGGTTGCTAATTATTGCAGTACTGGGTAATGTTATGTGATTGTTCCTTTGGTTGCAAGTGATTATAGTACCGTGTAATGTTGTTATGTGATTGTTCCTCTTGTTGTTGGTGATTGTAGTACTATTTAGCATTAATGTGCAATTGTTGCCTTTGTTGCTTGTGTTGGTATTTCAAGGATGAAATATTCTAAGGGGGGAGAATGTAATGACCTTGTATTTGAACACTTCATATTTAAATATTGAATTTAATGTAAATAAAAATGATTTCAAAAGCTTAATAAATTCTTTTTTAATAATAAATGAAGATAGTAAACTTTTAATTTATAATTAATGTGATCAAACTTGTTTTAATATTAATTCTTTTAAATAATGCGTGAAATTATCACTCTGGGGCACTATCTTGGATTTTCGTGGAGTCAATGTCGTTAGGTCCATAATATTGAGTTAATGTGCGCGGATAAGTTTCGTGACAATCTGATATATTGTGTGGTCGTGCGAGCTCAAAACATGTAGCTATTAATTTCAGGAATTAAAATATATTATTTATTTCACTGTAAATCCCCCTTTACACTTAACCCTTTTCCTTTCTCCCTTTCTTCTTTTATTTATGCCTGGAAACAAAACAAAGCTTAGCCGCCACCAAAAATTGAATTAAATCTAAAGCTATAGTTATCAAAATCGTATGATGTTGGATCCGTTGGGATCATGGTAGGGAGGGCATCGTTGGGATCATGGTAGGGAGGGCATTGTATTGGTATGTTTGATTTTGGGTGCGATGGTAGTTGGCCGTGATCGACGCTTTTAGGCACCGGCTGGGGTTAGCCTTTGGCGACGATTGGTGGCGAGTCAAGTGAAATGGAGTGTACCATTGCGATGCTCGTGCCAAATTGCACCTCCCTAATGCATTCGGTCTAGCTTCGATCACATGGTATGGAGCGCGACATTTTGAAGCATCGGCCGAAAGTAGTGGTCATAATGAAAAGAATGAGATTGCGGGCCATCACAATGGTCTGAGGGAACTTTGCTTGTGATGGGGAGTCGATGGTGGACTTAGCCCTGCATCAGCCGCCTCTGGAAATTCGTGACTTCGTGTACAGTAAAGGGGGAAGGGGTCGCATTTTGATTGGTGCTGCTAAGCTCAGCTTCGCTGGGTGCATTGCGGAGAGGGCACAGAGTATGACACTTAGGAAGAGACAATGCGTGATTTTGTCTTTCGAAGCGGGAGCATTGGAGGATAAAAGTGGGCAATTATGGGTGTGCATGTTTCAGGCATGTACAGTAGAAGGATTTGTGGAAGAAAGGAGGAGTGAGGTAATTAACATTGATGAGTAGTTAATTAAGTAATTAATTAGTTTAATCAATCTCAATACTTATAAAATCTATAACTTTTGCATACGAGGTCCAATCGAGACGCCGTTTTCGCCATTGCGTTCGTAGCGGGGTTTCCTATGACTTGGGTTGGATTAGGCTTGTGTGAGTTTACTAACCAGTTGATTTGTGTATTGTTGTGATATAATGTTTGTTGTGCAAAATATAAATTAAAATAGGTAATAATGCAAGTATGGAAACCTCCTTGCTTTGGAAAACAAGCGACAACATTATATATAGTATATTCACTCTTTTAACTCTCTAAAATATATAACATGGCTCGGACTTGTTTATATGTTTGATACTATTGTTTGATAGAGTTGAAAAGTGTATGTGAATGGTTGAAGTGAAATGGTCGCTTTGATCGCACTTTGAAATCCCCATTATTTAATAATTTTTAAATTGATCAATTGTGAATGTATTGGGATGTTTTATAAACGTGTTTTGGATGTGTTTGACCCAAAGGAATTGGTTTGGAAAGTTTTAGAAATTTTGAAACAAAGTAATGTTGAAAATCTCAATTTTTAGTAAAGTATAAAGGGATTTTGCTTTAGATATTTTTCCAAATCTATTTAAAGGAGTTTTCGTGAAAAGTTATTCAAGTATTTTAAAATGGAAGTTTGAAGTTCAAATATGTTTTTATAATTATTTTTGAATTTTTAAAGTAAAAAGTTTTATATAATAAAAAACATGTTTTTATGGTTTTTAAATAAATTATAAAATAATCATTTTTGAATAATATTTAAAATAAATGTTTTAAACTATAGTATAAGTATTTTAAAGTTTTAAAGTACATTTCAAGTATATATAGTTTTAGCAAATATTTTATTAATGTAATTTAAAGCTTATGTAATATAAATATCATTTTAAAGAGATTTTTAGTAAAGACATAAGTGGGAAAGGTAAATTAAACCTTTTATAAAGTAATAACAGAAAGTTTGGATTTTAACACTTTTTTGTTAAAATAAGTGGTTTTGTGAAGTTAAGTGATTTACATTAATTTGTTAAATTAATATAAAGATAGGTAATCATAATGGGATTGTAATTGTAACTTTAATGAGGAACACTTTAAATTAATAATAAGAGAAATGGTTATGGATTTGTTGCGAAGTGAAAAATGTTTTAAACCCGTATAAATGTAATTTAATCTTTGAAGAGAGTTTTTAAGATAATGATTAATTGAAGTATTTTGGGTTTGTTATAAATAACATTTTAGTGACATTTGTTTTTAAACCCTTGAATAATATTTTAAAGTGATAAAATATACTGTTAAATAATTTTAGGGAATACTAAGATCTTTAATAATGGAATTTTAAAGAATATAACAAGTATGAAATTTTTGAAAAAATATAGGAAAGTGTAGGTTTTAAAGTATAAAAGAGAGAAGAGGTTTATAGTAACAATGTTTGAGTAACATTTGTTTTTAAATTCTTTGGATGTGTTTAAAAGTAAGCAAAACTTATTATTGATATGTGAATATACTTATGCTATTGAGATAAGTATATGAATACTTTTGAGAGCATTGAAATGTGTCGAAATGAATAATGGAGTTTTAATTGAAAAGTGAAGTCTAATTAATAGGTGAAGTTTAAATTAATGAAAGAAGTTTATTGGATAAAAATGATTTTTACTAATAAAAAAGGTTTTAATCAATAAAGGATTATTTTAATAAAAAAGAGATTGGAAGTCGTTTATATGACTTGATCGTGCTTGTGTGTGTCGATCATGATTGGTTTGTAATTTGCTTATGGAAGGTATATGGGACTTAGTTTCCCTTATACATCATTCTCATTGTTGTTGAATTTGACCAAAATATAACTTTGGAAATATCTAGAAGAAACAAAGGAATTATACGGTATAGTTATCTTCGATGACACTATACTATACGTATAAACATGTTTTGCTCTATTAGGACAAATAGTGAGTAAATTTGACCCAGTCTGGTAGGTGGTGATCTCCACTCTTATGTATTGTCTATTTATTTCCAAAAGAACCAAAGTAGAGTTTATCGAAAATCGATCGATTGGTTTTTGGAGCACCTGATAAGCAGGAGAGTGTACTTATATAAGATGACTCGAAATTATAACCACTTCAAACCATATACGTGTTCTATGCTTTGAAAGATGTCCATGATTGGTTCGAGATGCTAGAATCTATGAAGAGATTCGAAATCTGTTTGAGATGCACGAACACATGTATTTGTTTATGATCTATTCAAGATGCGAGAATTATCTGTGATTCCAAGGTCCGCTAAGATATAAGAATCCATGTGTGATTCTGTAACACCCTTAATTTTAGTTTAACATTATTCAGGATATTTAATTGGATAGATTAAACAGAATAATGTAAATGGTTAAGGAGAATGAATTTGGTAATTAACAAGGTAGTGCCTTCATAAATTAAGTAATGATATTGTTTTGAAAAACTTAACACATAAGAGATATATGAGAGGGCAAAATAGGTAGATCCATCTTTTAATCCTTAAACCTTCTCCCCCTCATATCATTCTCATTTTGCTCACACAAAAATAACCAAAAGAAGAATACAGGGAGGCCGGCCATAACCTTATGGAAAGGGAACGAAATCAAAGGAAATTCATAAGATAAAGCTTAGGAAAACTAAAGCAACATCAAATCTCAACTCTGACATCAAATTTAAGGTTAATAATGCTGAAACCATCTCTTTTACCTTTTGTTTAATTCAGTTATGGGTAGTACCCGAATTTTAATGTTTGATTTTCCAAGTTATGGTTGAATAATCATTGTCTGGATAGAATAATAGTGTATGGAATTTTATGAAATATTTAAATGGGTTCTAAGCGTAATATCTAAGTTTTAAGCTCTAAATGATTTGATTTTCTGGTATGTTGTATAAAACATGAATTTGGAGATGGGTTTTAATTCCATAATTTTTCGTGCTGAAATAAATATTTTATGAATTTCCTAAGATAGATATTAGGTTTACTTCAGGTTTTAATTGTTTAAAATAATCAAATACAATTTTTGCCTCAAAATTTTTATATGATAAAGAATATGATAATTTTTAAATTTTGGGGGTTTTGGTGATTTTTTCCAAATGATTTAAAATTATTATGAATTTATTTTGCTACATAAGAATTTAAATTAATGATTAGTTGAAGTTATTAATTAAGTTGACAAATGATTTGGGGATTTTAAAAGCTGAATGCAGTAGATTTTCATAAAAGAATTAGGTAAAGCATTTCATTATCCAATAGAAATTTGAAAAAGAATAGGATTTGGTGAAAAATGTTTGCTTTTATTGGTAATATATCGGCATTCATAATATTTACGATAATGTCATGCAGCTCCTATACACACCGAAGCTAAAATAACGTCGAAGCTACGAGGATCGACGTCGATATGGTGGGAAGCATATGATAACTACTTATCTAGTTATGGAATGATTCCTTCAATGTCAGAATCGACTTCGTTGGCAACCTATTATCAACATCGTGGCATTCTCATGATTCATTTAAGTGTCTAAAGCTTTAATGTCGCAATCATTGAGGCCACCTCCACTTATGTCGCCATCATTGATGCGACATACTTCCCTTTTGATTATTTTTGGTATAAACTATATGAAGATAATGTTGCGCCTATTTTAATTTCGACCTTATATACGTATGGCGGCATAGTAGCCGAAGTATGCTAAATATAATGTTTTATAACGATGCCACTAGACTTGATGCCGCTATTCATTAATGCCAGTAAGGTTTTATTTTGCGTTGTGTTGGCAACAATGCTGCACTGTATTGATGTCGCATTTCTTCCTGTTAACTCCGATGAGGCTTAGTTTTATGTTACTTAAACTATGCTTTAAAGAGGTGATATAGCCAATGTTCAAGAAGGTCGAAAACCTATGATCTTGGCAGTTAGCCATATGATTTATAAAAATCTAAAGTTTTGTTTTATAAGGTGGATAGCCTATATCACATGTATGTCGACAATCTTGTTTTCGACATAGAGTTTTATACTTAAAAGGATTTAAGTTTTTGCTTTCGACCTTGGATAGAGATTGACATTGTTATTAACGTCGAAAATATTAGTTTAATTTTGGCATTGATTTCGACGGTGAGCCATATGTTGTATGATTTCGAGTTGATCATTGGGGATACCAATGTTTTACATTGCTATGTGCTATGTATACGAAGTTGATATTATTTATTGGGGTTACCAAGATAGAATAAACTCAACACTAATCATTAGGGATACCAATATATATTTTTAATGAGTTCGACGTAGATCATTGGGGATACCAATGTATATTAGTTTGAGATGTTACAAGTTTATGGAGTATACAACCTAATTGGAGACACCAATAGACATAGGTTGCACATGTAGGTTAAAACCTGAATTAAATTTATAAGTGATGGTTTTATAGTTATACTAAGAAAACTATGAAATATGAGATGGATAATCTCCATATGGTTAATGAGAGGTACATATTCATTCTGGGAAAACTATGGATGTGTGATGGATAGTCCACATCTTTTCAAATAATCATTACATGTGAGATGGACAATACACGTATTTTTGATAATGAAACCATGTGTGATGGGTAATGTCTATACAGTAGGAGATGTGTTATCCAAATAATTACATATGAGGTGGGTAATCCACATAAGTGTAAGAAGGATAGTCAATGAAAATTTAGATGGGTAGTCTAATAACTTAGGGTGAGTAATCCAATGTACGTTGCATGTTTACAAATCATTATTTTAATAGTTACAACCATTGTGGATGCATGAGCACAATATATGGTTGAGGTATTTTGGTTAAGATACTAGTGAAGGGAAACCGTCTGCTTATCGGCATGGTCTCACTATATATCAATTGGTTCAAGATGGTAGTTATTGTTCACACCAGACTTTTTGTTTGACCTGAAGTTTTTGCGTTTCCCCTTAAACTCTCGGGTACTCATTTTAGGTTGGGAGTAAGGATTTTAAGGTTTCAAGTAAGACAAATAAGCTTTCGGAGATGTGCGAGAGGCAATCTAGCTGTTCAGGAGTTCTTATCTAATCCACTATGCTGGTTGATTTTGTCTATGTTGATGTAATGGAAAGTTATATAATTGCCAAGTGTTAGACTCTGATCAACTAAGAGGGCATCTTCATATGTTGCTTTTGGAGCATTTTGTTGTAATTATATTTTCTCTAAACATGGGATGTGAATGAGATTATGTAATGAAATTGAAATGTTATTTATGGAATGGAATGTGAAAGTTTGCTATTAAATATGTTTAAAACTTTTCATATTCACGTGCTTTTGATTATTAATATGATTACCATAGCCGCAATTTGTCATTTGAAAATAGTACCATGGATGAATGCAGCATCCATAGCGTTTAGTTTCAGACATCAAAATGGGGATGTTACAAGTTGGTATCAGAGCATAGGTTTATGTAAACTTAAAAGATTAAATGATTTTTGAAAGCATAATCCTAATAAATTCGAGAATAAGATTAGGGTATGAGATAACGTTACCGTATAGTTATCTTCGATGACACTATACTATACGTATAAACATGTTTTTCTCTATTAGGACAAATGGTGAGTAAATTCGACCCAGTCTGGTTAGGTGGTGATCTCCACTCTTACGTATTGTCTATTTATTTCCAAAAGAACCAAAGTAGAGTTTATCGAAAATCGATCGATTGGTTTTTGGAGCACCCGATAAGCAGGGGAGTGTACTTATATAAGATGACTCAAAGTTATGACCACTTCAAACCATATACGTGTTCTATGCTTTGAAAGATGTTCATGATTGGTTCGAGATGCTAGAATCTATGAAGAGATTCGAAATTTGTTTGAGATGCACGAACACATGTATTTGTTTGTGATCTATTCAAGATGCGAGAATTATCTGTGATTCCAAGATCCATTAAGATATAAGAATCCATGTGTGATTCTGTAACACCCTTAATTTTAGTTTAACATTATTCAGAATATTTAATTGGATAGATTAAATAGAATAATGTAATGGTTAAGGAGAATGAATTTGGTAATTAACAAGGTAGTGCCTAAATAAATTAAGTAATGATATTGTTTTGAAAAACTTAACACATAAGAGATATATGAGAGGGCAAAATAGGTAGATCCATCTTTTAATCCTTAAACCTTCTCCCCCTCATATCATTCTCATTTTGCTCACACAAAAATAACCAAAAGAAGAACACAGGGAGGCCGGCCATAACATTGTGGAAAGGGAACGAAATCAAAGGAGATTCATAAGATAAAGCTTAGGGAAACTAAAGGAACATCAAATCTCAACTCTGACATCAAATTTAAGGTTAATAATGCTGAAACCATCTCTTTTACCTTTTGTTTAATTCAGTTATGGGTAGTACCCGAATTTTAATGTTTGATTTTCCAAGTTATGGTTGAATAATCATTGTCTGGATAGAATAATAGTGTATGGAATTTTATGAAATATTTAAATGGGTTCTAAGCGTAATATCTAAGTTTTAAGCTCTAAATGATTTGATTTTCTGGTATTTTGTATAAAACATTAATTTGGAGATGGGTTTTAATTTCATAATTTTTCGAGCTGAAATAAATATTTTATGAATTTCCTAAGATGGATATTAGGTTTACTTCATGTTTTAATTGTCTAAAATAATCAAATACAGTTTTTGCCTCAAAATTTTTATATGATAAAGAATATGATATTTTTGAAATTTTAGGGGTTTTGGTGATTTTTTCCAAATGATTTAGAATTATTATGAATTTATTTTGCTGCATAAGCATTTAAATTAATGATTAGTTGAAGTTATTAATTAAGTTGACAAATGATTTGGGGACTTTAAAAGCTGAATGCAGTAGATTTTCATAAAAGAATTAGTTAAAGCATTTCATTATCCAATAGAAATTTAACAAAGAATAAGATTTGGTGAAAAATGTTTGCTTTTATTGGTAATATATCGGCTTTCATAATATTTACGATAATGTCATGCAGCTCCTATACACACCGAAGCTAAAATAACGTCGAAGCTAAGAGGATCGACGTGATATGGGGGAAAGCATATGATAACTACTTATCTATTTATGGAATGATTCCTTCAATGTCAGAATCGACTTCATTGGCAACCTATTATCAAAATCGTGGCATTCTCGTGATTCATTTAAGTATCTAAAGCTTTAATGTCGCAATCATTGAGGCCACCTCACTTATGTCGCCATCATTGATGCAACATACTACCCTTTTGATTATTTTTGGTATAAACTATATGAAGATAATGTTGCCGCCTATTTTAACTTCGACCTTATATACGTATGGCGGCATAGTAGCCGAAGTATGCTAAATATAATGTTTTATAACGATGCCACTAGACTTGATGCCGCTATTCATTAATGCCAGTAAGGTTTTATGTTGCGTTGTGTTGGCAACAATGCTGCACTGTACTGATGTCGCATTTCTTCATGTTAACTCCGATGAGGCTTAGTTTTATGTTACTTAAAAACTACGCTTTAAAGAGGTGATATAGGCAATGTTCAAGAAGGTCGAAACCTATGATCTTGGCAGTTAACCATATGATTTATAAAAGTCTAAAGTTTTGTTTTATAAGGTGGATAGCCTATATCACATGTATGTCGACAACCTTGTTTTCGACATAGAGTTTTATACTTAAAAGGATTTAAGTTTTTGCTTTCGACCTTGGATAGAGATTGACATTGTTATTAACGTCGAAAATATTAGTTTGATTTTGGCATTGATTTCAACGGTGAGCCATATGTTGTATGATTTCGAGTTGATCATTAGGGATACCAATGTTTTACATTGCTATGTGCTATGTATACGAAGTTGATATTATTTATTGGGGTTACCAAGATAGAATAAACTCAACACTAATCATTAGGGATACCAATATATATTTTTAATGAGTTCGACGTAGATCATTGGGGATACCAATGTATATTAGTTTGAGATGTTACAAGTTTATGGAGTATACAACCTAATTGGAGACCAATAGACATAGGTTTCACATGTAGGTTAAAACATGAATTAAATTTATAAGTGATGGTTTTATAGTTATACTAAGAAAACTATGAAATATGAGATGGATAATCTCCATATGGTTAATGAGAGGTACATATTCATTTTGGGAAAACTATGGATGTGTGATGGATAGTTCACATCTTTTCAAATAATCATTACATGTGAGATGGACAATACACGTATTTTTGATAATGAAACCATGTGTGATGGGTAATGTCTATACAGTAGGAGATGTGTTATCCAAATAATTACATATGAGGTGGGTAATCCACATAAGTGTAAGAAGGATAGTCAATGAAAATTTAGATGGGTAGTCTAATAACTTAGGGTGAGTAATCCAATGTACGTTGCATGTTTACAAATCATTATTTTAATAGTTACAACCATTGTGGATGCATGAGCACAATATATGGTTGAGGTATTTTGGTTAAGATACTAGTGAAGGGAAACCGTCTGCTTATCGGCATGGTCTCACTATATATCAATTGGTTCAAGATGGTAGTTATTGTTCACACCAGACTTTTTGTTTGACCTGAAGTTTTTGCGTTTCCCCTTAAACTCTCGGGTACTCATTTTAGGTTGGGAGTAAGGATTTTAAGGTTTCAAGTAAGACAAATAAGCTTTCGGAGATGTGCGAGAGGCAATCTAGCTGTTCAGGAGTTCTTATCTAATCCACTATGCTGGTTGATTTTGTCTATGTTGATGTAATGGAAAGTTATATAATTGCCAAGTGTTAGACTCTGATCAACTAAGAGGGCATCTTCATATGTTGCTTTTGGAGCATTTTGTTGTAATTATATTTTCTCTAAACATGGGATGTGAATGAGATTATGTAATGAAATTGAAATGTTATTTATGGAATGGAATGTGAAAGTTTGCTATTAAATATGTTTAAAACTTTTCATATTCACGTGCTTTTGATTATTAATATGATTACCATAGCCGCAATTTGTCATTTGAAAATAGTACCATGGATGAATGCAGCATCCATAGCGTTTAGTTTCAGACATCAAAATGGGGATGTTACAAGTTGGTATCAGAGCATAGGTTTATGTAAACTTAAAAGATTAAATGATTTTTGAAAGCATAATCCTAATAAATTCGAGAATAAGATTAGGGTATGAGATAACGTTACCGTATAGTTATCTTCGATGACACTATACTATACGTATAAACATGTTTTTCTCTATTAGGACAAATGGTGAGTAAATTCGACCCAGTCTGGTTAGGTGGTGATCTCCACTCTTACGTATTGTCTATTTATTTCCAAAAGAACCAAAGTAGAGTTTATCGAAAATCGATCGATTGGTTTTTGGAGCACCCGATAAGCAGGGGAGTGTACTTATATAAGATGACTCAAAGTTATGACCACTTCAAACCATATACGTGTTCTATGCTTTGAAAGATGTTCATGATTGGTTCGAGATGCTAGAATCTATGAAGAGATTCGAAATTTGTTTGAGATGCACGAACACATGTATTTGTTTGTGATCTATTCAAGATGCGAGAATTATCTGTGATTCCAAGATCCATTAAGATATAAGAATCCATGTGTGATTCTGTAACACCCTTAATTTTAGTTTAACATTATTCAGAATATTTAATTGGATAGATTAAATAGAATAATGTAATGGTTAAGGAGAATGAATTTGGTAATTAACAAGGTAGTGCCTAAATAAATTAAGTAATGATATTGTTTTGAAAAACTTAACACATAAGAGATATATGAGAGGGCAAAATAGGTAGATCCATCTTTTAATCCTTAAACCTTCTCCCCCTCATATCATTCTCATTTTGCTCACACAAAAATAACCAAAAGAAGAACACAGGGAGGCCGGCCATAACATTGTGGAAAGGGAACGAAATCAAAGGAGATTCATAAGATAAAGCTTAGGGAAACTAAAGCAACATCAAATCTCAACTCTGACATCAAATTTAAGGTTAATAATGCTGAAACCATCTCTTTTACCTTTTGTTTAATTCAGTTATGGGTAGTACCCGAATTTTAATGTTTGATTTTCCAAGTTATGGTTGAATAATCATTGTCTGGATAGAATAATAGTGTATGGAATTTTATGAAATATTTAAATGGGTTCTAAGCGTAATATCTAAGTTTTAAGCTCTAAATGATTTGATTTTCTGGTATTTTGTATAAAACATTAATTTGGAGATGGGTTTTAATTTCATAATTTTTCGAGCTGAAATAAATATTTTATGAATTTCTTAAGATGGATATTAGGTTTACTTCATGTTTTAATTGTCTAAAATAATCAAATACAGTTTTTGCCTCAAAATTTTTATATGATAAAGAATATGATATTTTTGAAATTTTAGGGGTTTTGGTGATTTTTTCCAAATGATTTAGAATTATTATGAATTTATTTTGCTGCATAAGCATTTAAATTAATGATTAGTTGAAGTTATTAATTAAGTTGACAAATGATTTGGGGACTTTAAAAGCTGAATGCAGTAGATTTTCATAAAAGAATTAGTTAAAGCATTTCATTATCCAATAGAAATTTAACAAAGAATAAGATTTGGTGAAAAATGTTTGCTTTTATTGGTAATATATCGGCTTTCATAATATTTACGATAATGTCATGCAGCTCCTATACACACCGAAGCTAAAATAACGTCGAAGCTAAGAGGATCGACGTGATATGGGGGAAAGCATATGATAACTACTTATCTATTTATGGAATGATTCCTTCAATGTCAGAATCGACTTCATTGGCAACCTATTATCAAAATCGTGGCATTCTCGTGATTCATTTAAGTATCTAAAGCTTTAATGTCGCAATCATTGAGGCCACCTCACTTATGTCGCCATCATTGATGCAACATACTACCCTTTTGATTATTTTTGGTATAAACTATATGAAGATAATGTTGCCGCCTATTTTAACTTCGACCTTATATACGTATGGCGGCATAGTAGCCGAAGTATGCTAAATATAATGTTTTATAACGATGCCACTAGACTTGATGCCGCTATTCATTAATGCCAGTAAGGTTTTATGTTGCGTTGTGTTGGCAACAATGCTGCACTGTACTGATGTCGCATTTCTTCATGTTAACTCCGATGAGGCTTAGTTTTATGTTACTTAAAAACTACGCTTTAAAGAGGTGATATAGGCAATGTTCAAGAAGGTCGAAACCTATGATCTTGGCAGTTAACCATATGATTTATAAAAGTCTAAAGTTTTGTTTTATAAGGTGGATAGCCTATATCACATGTATGTCGACAACCTTGTTTTCGACATAGAGTTTTATACTTAAAAGGATTTAAGTTTTTGCTTTCGACCTTGGATAGAGATTGACATTGTTATTAACGTCGAAAATATTAGTTTGATTTTGGCATTGATTTCAACGGTGAGCCATATGTTGTATGATTTCGAGTTGATCATTAGGGATACCAATGTTTTACATTGCTATGTGCTATGTATACGAAGTTGATATTATTTATTGGGGTTACCAAGATAGAATAAACTCAACACTAATCATTAGGGATACCAATATATATTTTTAATGAGTTCGACGTAGATCATTGGGGATACCAATGTATATTAGTTTGAGATGTTACAAGTTTATGGAGTATACAACCTAATTGGAGACCAATAGACATAGGTTTCACATGTAGGTTAAAACATGAATTAAATTTATAAGTGATGGTTTTATAGTTATACTAAGAAAACTATGAAATATGAGATGGATAATCTCCATATGGTTAATGAGAGGTACATATTCATTTTGGGAAAACTATGGATGTGTGATGGATAGTTCACATCTTTTCAAATAATCATTACATGTGAGATGGACAATACACGTATTTTTGATAATGAAACCATGTGTGATGGGTAATGTCTATACAGTAGGAGATGTGTTATCCAAATAATTACATATGAGATGGGTAATCCACATAAGTGTAAGAAGGATAGTTAATGAAAATTTAGATGGGCAGTCTTATAACTTAGGATGAGTAATCCAATGTACGCAGCATGTTTACATATCATTATTTTAGTAGTTACAACCATTGTGGATGCATAAGCACAATATATGGTTGAGGTATTTTGGTTAAGATACTAGTGAAGGGAAACCGTCTGCTTATCGGCATGGTCTCACTATATATCAATTGGTTCAAGATGGTAGTTATTGTTCACACCAGACTTTTTGTTTGACCCGAAGTTTTTGCTTTTCCCCTTAAACTCTCGGTTACTCATTTTAGGTTGGGAGTAAGGGTTTTAAGGTTTCAAGTAAGACAAATAAGCTTCCGGAGATGTGCGAGAGGCAATCTAGCTATTTAGGAGTTCTTATCTAATCCACTATGCTGGTTGATTTTGTCTATGTTGATGTAATGGAAAGTTATATAATTGCCAAGTGTTAGACTCTGATCAACTAAGGGGGCATCTTCATATGTTGCTTTTGGAGTATTTTGTTGTAATTATATTTTCTCTAAACATGGGATGTGAATGAGATTATGTAATGAAATTGAAATGTTATTTATGGAATGGAATGTGAAAGTTTGCTATTAAATATGTTTAAAAAATTTCATATTCATGTGCTTTTGATTATTAATATGATTGCCTAGCCTCAATTTGTCATTTGAAATTAGTACCATGGATGAATGCAGCATCCGTAGCGTTTAGTTTCGGACATCAAAATGGGGATGTTACAAGTTGGTATCAAAGAATAGGTTTATGTAAACTTAAAAGATTAAAAGATTTTTGAAAGCATAATCCTAATAAATTCGAGAATAAGATTAGGGTATGAGATAACGTTATAGTAGCGTACTTGTATTTGCTATATACAAGTATATGTTCTCCCCTCTCTCTTAGACCGTTCTTCTGTATCTTATTAAGGCTCGTATGTGGATTACGAGAAAGTAAGATATGGAAGCAGAAAATGAAAGTGAACCTAGGTGGAGGAAGCACTACGGCCAATGGAAATGTTCGACCCAATACCAGATGGAACCAAGGTCGATAGGAAAATTCTAATCCGAATGCAAATGCTAATGTAGGTGCTGGAACAGCACCTGTAGCTTTTGGGACTATGTATCAGTTCTTCGTTAATTTGATGCAAGTTGGAGCAGCTGTAGAAGTAGTTAGGGGTAATGCTGCTAATGCGAGAGGAGTTAATCCCATAGCGCCTGGTGGCAATAACTATGCTAAGCTGAACCGAGAATATACATGTCTTGGTGGAAAGCCTTTTTTCGAGACCGAGGATGCTACTGAAGTGGAGAATTGGCTATTACTCTATGAAATATTTTTTGCTTACTTGGGGTTGAATGATGAGCGGAGGAGGAGATTGGCTTCAAGACAGTTGCAAGGTGTTGCGTTATTCTAGTGGAATTGGTGATCATAGGGGTATTAAGGGAGGAATTAACTTGGGTAGAATTCTAAGAAGATTTAAGGAAAGATTTTTATCCGAGGTATCCAAGTCAGCCCTGCTTGGGAAGTTTATGGAATTGGAGCAAGGGAAATGCCAGTGTTGGAATACTTTGCTAAGTTTGATGAACTATCTAGACATGGATATGCCACTATTGATACCATTATTAAGAGGAATGAGAATCTTATTCGGGGGTTGAGGTCGGAGATTGCTAGGGAAACTATGCCATATGTCAGGGATCCGTCGAATTTTGTGGTGGAATGGCTATTAGGAATAAGGAGATGCTTTCTACTTTTGCGAAGGGGAAGCCATTTGGAACCCAGAGTTCTCAAAATAAGAAGAGGAAGTTCTAAAAGGGAGCTTAAAGGGGTGATACTGCTAAGAAAGAGAAGGCAGATATCGTTTGTTATAGGTGTGATAAGAAGAGGCACTATGCTACCGAGTATCAATCGGGTGATGGTAAGATGGTTATGGGCAAGCATAATATGAAGTGCTTTAACTGTGACTAGGTGTTGCATTATAAAACAAATGTCCACAAGAAAACAAGACTAACAAAGGAAAGGTGTATGCTTTGGAGCCATCTGCATCAAGATCGATTACTGCTAAGAAAGGGAAGTCTATGATGGAATGTATGCTTTTGATTTATAACATACCAGTCAAAGTATTGTTTGATACTGGTGCATCTCATTCGTTTATCTCTCAGTGTTTGGTAGATATATTATGTTTAGAACCATCATACCTTATTACTTCCTTAAGGGTAGCTAATCCAATAGGAGGGTACATAACTCTTGGGATGAGAAGTGACTATCTAGTTGAGTTGCTGAGATATACTTTTGCCTGTAGTATGTATGTGTTTTATTTTGCGGGCTTGGGGATTATTTTGGGTATGGACTAGTTGAGCAAATATAATACTGGGATATTTAGCCAAAATAGGAAAATATTAGTTCGAGACCCTGATAGTAGTGACCGGGTTATATATTTAGTAGAAAAATTGAGTGTGGATGTTTGTACTTTGTTGGGTGCAGTGGAAGTAGAAGATGTAGTAAATCGGGTTTTAGTCGCAAGATTTGCATATGTTTTTGAGCCGGTTACCGAACTACCACGGAAATGAGCTATTGAGTTACGAATTAATCTTGTACCAGGAGCTAAACACGTAAGTAGACCACCTAGCAAGATGACATCTATCGAGATGAATGAGTTGAAGGTGCAACTAGTGGACTTAGAAGGAAAGAATTTTATTAGACCAAGCTGTTCGCCTTGGAAAGTAGCCGCGATGTTCATAAAGAAATTGGATGGATCATTGAGATCATATTGATTAACGTAGGACAAACAAGAAGACGATAAAGAATAGGTATCCATAGCCGAGAATTGATGATTTATTTGACAAGTTGAGTGGAGCCAAGGTATTTTTCCAATAGATTTTGCGACAAGGTTCCATCAATTAAGGGCCGTAGATGACTATATTCCTTTGACGATGTTTCAAATGAGGTATGGTTCGTATGAGTGGTTAGTAATGTCATTCGGATTGACTAATGTGCCTACTTTCTTTATGGACTTGATGAGCCAGATATTCTAAGAGCACTTGGATATTTTCATACTGGTGTTCATTGATAACATTTTGATATATTCTAAGGATGAAATATACCACGAAATTCATTTTAGAATAGTGCTTGAGACGTTGAGGTGACTTCAGCTAAAAGCAAACTTTTCAAACTGTTACTTTTGAAAGAAAGAAGTGAAGTTTTAGGTCATGTAGTTTCAAAGAAAGGGTTGTCCGTAGATCCAGCTAAGATCGAGGTTGTTAATAGTTGGAAGAGACCTGAGACGGTGACCAAGACAAGCAGTTTCCTTGGATTAGATGGCTATTACCGGAGATTTATCAAGGATTTCTTGTGGATAGCAGCACCCTTGACTAAATTGACCAGAAAGGAAGTAAAGTTTGTTTGGTCTAATAAATATGAGGAAGCATTCCTTAGGTTTTAGGCATTTGTTTACCAATGCACCATGTTAGTTGTTCCAGATGGGAATTAAGATTCGGTGGTGTAAATGGATGCATGTGGAACTAGATTAGGAGCTGTGCTCATGCAAATGGGTAAAGTGACTGCCTACGCTTCTCGACAGCTCAGATCGCATGAAGTTAGATGTTCAGCTCATGATATGGAGTTCACAACGGTGATTTTCGCACTGAAAGTGTAAAGACACTACCTCTTAGGAGAACGATTCAAGTTGTATATGGATCACAAGTCTTTGAGATATTCATTCTCTCAGAAAGAGTTGAATATGAGACAGCAGAGGTGGTTGGAATTTCTAGTGGCTTATGATTTTTGTATTGAGTATATGTTCGGGAAAGGAAATAAAGTGGTGGTTGCATTTAGTAGAAAAATATTAGAATGTGGTGTTAGCTATGTTAAGGCAAAATGGAATGATTTAGAGGCATTGAATACTTGTAGTGTGCGGTTAAGATCGACTACTAGTTCTAGTCAAAGTATTGCCATATTGTCATGTTCGGAAGTTCGACCGGTATTGATCGAAAGGATTGTTTTTAAGCACAGCGATGACCATCACTAGCCAAAAGAATTAGAATATTGGAGGGTGGAACCGCGATCGATGATTTAAAAGATTTTAGTCTTGATCAAAGAGGATGGTCAAGGAAGAAGAGATGGTTATGTGTTCTGGATGTTGGTGACCTAAGGAAAAAAGTTCTTAGGGTATGTCATCGATCGAAGTTTACTATGCATCCTAGTGGAACCAAGATGTATCGTGATAGAAGATAATTTTCTTCTTGGAAGGTATGAAAAGGGATGTAGGCTTATAGGTGAAGCAATGTGTGAATTGGAAGCAAGTGAAAGCCTAACATCTGAAGCCAAGTAGACTGCTTCAACCTTTAGATATACCAGTATGGAAATGAGATTCCATTTCCATGAATTCATTGAAGGGTTTCCAAGGTCAAATAGAGAAATTGGAAGTATTTGTGTCATATGAATAAACTAACCAAGAGTGCACATTTCATTCCC
The DNA here is from genome assembly GCA_030765085.1 of Allium cepa. NCBI lineage: Eukaryota > Viridiplantae > Streptophyta > Magnoliopsida > Asparagales > Amaryllidaceae > Allium > Allium cepa. The sequence goes on from CM060934.1 coordinate 1,002,211,327, forward strand.
TTTAAGACAACTAGGATGGCACATGTACTAGCTAGGTTGTTTATAAAGAACATTATTAGACTGCATGGGATTCCTAATAATATAGTCAGTGGCAGAGATGTTTTGTTCACTGGTGAATTCTGGAAGAGTCTACAGAAAGTTTTAGGTACCGAGCTTAAGATGAGTACCGCCTATCACCCACAAATGGGGAGAGTCAGTAAGGTACTTGAAAATTTGCTAAGAGCTTGTGCACTGGACTTTGGCGGGTCGTGGGAAGACCATTTGCACTTGGTTGAATTTTTCGATAATAATAGTCATCACACTAGTATATGAATGGCGCCTTCCAAAGCTTTGCATAGAAGGCCGTGCAAACCACTAGCATGTTGATCAGAGATAGATTGGTCCTGATATGGTTAGGGAAGCCACATAAAAGATTATATTAATCAGAGCCAGGATGAAAGAAGCTCGGTCTAGGCAAAAAAAAATACACTAATAAGAGGCATAAGGATACAAAGTTCTTAGTTGGAGATCATGGTTTGATTAAAGTATCGTCGATAAAGGGTGTGGTGCGGTTTGGAAAGTCTAGGAAACTGGCACCATGAAATGTCGAACCATTCTTTATTGTAGAAAGTATTGGGAAACTCGCATACCAGATAGAGTAGCTGAGTGTTAGGGCAAAATTTGGTCACCAACACCCAAATCCAGATGAAAGCACCAAAAAACAGTCACAGCTCACAGATAGAGTGTATGTAGAGAGTAAACATGAAGAGCAGTAAAAATTAAAATGAAAGCAGTAAAGAACAACAGATTTTATAGTGGTTCGGCTAACTCTGGCGTATGTCCACTCCAGAAGTTTCCTTTTTATTGATGTTAGAATCAGTTACAGTTACAAACTGGTAGAGAAACCTTTGCCTTAGGAAATAGAAAACTCGAGAGCCAAAAAGCAGATCCGTTTTTTGAACTCCCACATGCTGTATTTATAGACAAAGATAGGCCGGACTTCCCTCGTGGGCATTGGAACAAGGCACTTCAGCCCGTAGCAAGTGACTCTTGTGCACCGAGCCAGGGATGCCGAATGGCAGTTGCCGAGCGAGTATTGCCGGTCGAAAATTATCCGGTCAATCATCTAGTGACTCGAAGCAAACCCTCAAGAGAATCGAAGCAAGTAGTGAGTTGACTCGAAGTGAAATATGCCGAGCGGCATATCCTGAGTGAAGTATGCCGAGCGATATGTTCTGGGTGAGTTATGCCGAGTGACAAATGCTGAGTCAAGTATGCCGAGCGGCGTATGCAGAGTGAGGTATGCCAAGCGACATTTGACAAGTGAATATGCTGAGCGGCATATGCTGAGTGAAGTATGCCAAGCGATATGTGCTGAGTGAGGTATGTCGAGCGGCATATGCTGAGTGAAGTATGCTAAGCGGCGTATGCGGAGTGAGGTATGCCGAGCGACATTTGACAAGTGAAGTATGTCGAGCGGCATATGCTAAGTGAAGTATGCCGAGTGGCGTATGTCGTGCTACATATGCTGAGTGAAGTATGCCAAGTGGCATATGCTGAGTGAAGTATATCGAGTGGCATATGCTGAGTGAGGTATGCCGAGCGACACCTATGATAAGCTACAATGCCTATCGCCCTTACTTCCAGACCGAGCCGTCCATGCCGAATGACTCACAACTTCCAGACCGAACGACATATCCAAGTGGATTTCATCCTTTTAAACTAAATTCATCATATTTCAGCCTCGTTAATCGTGAAGTTGGTTAGGTTGAATCCATTTATTTATGGCCTTGTAAAAATGTGGGTTAACATTTGCCCCCCAAAAAATGCCTTGCTATTGGAAGGTGTGTTTGAACAGTCTCCATCCTGATATCCAAAGTCCATACAACATTCGTTATCAAACGATTCCATCCGAATCTGATTGTTTATTCCGTGACCGTTCTAAGTCGTTATCCAATTCCGAATTCACCCCTTGGAAGTCAGCAATCGAATCCTACGATCTTTCCAGACCGTTGACGGCCTCTCCGAACCCTTGCTAAGCTCAATCCAAACTTAACGATTAAATAGGCAGGTCATATTGCGCTTCGACGAAGAAACCTATCCCTTGCGCTCCGGTTCAGCATCCCTGATCATTAAGCGATACCCTGATCCTCCAAGACCGATGTCAGCCTCTCCAGGCTCTTTCTAGATCCCATCCTGTCACTCTCCAGTGAAGGGGAAACAACGTTGAGTGAGTCGATCCTGTCGGCGAAGCAGCGTCACTCACTGCACTCCGGTTCAGTGTCCCTGAACATTAAGCGATGTCATGATCCTCCTGGACCGATGTCAGCCTCTCTGGGCTCTTACTGAATCCCATCATGTCACTCTTCGGTGAAGGGGAAACAACGTAGAGTGAGCCGATCCTGTCGCTCTGTGGCGAAGCAGCGTCGCATCCTGCACTCCGGTTCAGTGTCCCTAAACATTAAGCGATGTCATGGCCTAAATCCTAGGCCGATTACAGCCACTCCGAGCTCTTATCGAACCCCGATCCAATCACTCACCAATGAATGTGGAACAACGTTAAGTGAGTTAATCCTGTCGCTCTCCGGCGAAGCAACTCACTTCTCGCACTTCGAACCCCGTCTCTCCAGATACGGTCATAAAGCGATTAATTTCAAATTGACTTCTAATATTCATCCTTTAACTCTCCGGTTAAAGGCTTATTTTATGAAATTCATGTTCATTTATTAATTTAAAATTCCAAGTGTTCAATCACAAAGAAAGGAAAAATCTAGATACTGACAATCCGGGCAGAGCGGTCTTTTACCATCTCAGAGCATGCCTGGGGATCTCTCCGGTTCCCTTACATGTGTAAGTGGAATAACCGTTTTATTTGAAATCAAACCTAAGAATTTTAGGTAATCGACCAAATTTCAAGTCCTGAACTTGGCCCGTGCCATCACGATGAATTGATGACGAGTCGTGATCCTGATCCAAGATTAGTTCTGTTGAGTGCAAGCGGTAGTCCTGTTGAGTGCAAGCGGTAGTTGCTCAGGTCCTACGGCCGATGTCCAATTTCTCACGTACTATTGCATGCTAAAACTTCTAACATGCTCTTCCACCTCATCCTTCAAATAACGCAATTCATCAGTAGCATGTCCTTCCAGCTCATGGAATAGGCAATACTTTCCACTTCTACGTTCCCGTTTCATGGGACCTCTCCTGGGTGGTTTTCGATAAGGGAGCTGCCCCCAAGTCTCCATGTAAATCTGTTCTAGGTTTGCCGTCAAGTCAGCGTATTACTTGAATCTAGATTCTCGGAATTTCTTCCGTTTATCAGGACCATCGTATCTGTCATCCTGCTTTCGCTTTTCTTTGTCTATTACAGACTGTTCCTTGGGGTTCCTTCGCCCTGCACGGCGTTTATTTCCTGCCTCTTGGCACGTGAATCTTCCAGCCGAATGAATCTCTTAGCCTCATGATAGAATTCTCCAAGATCCTAAGGTGGATCCCATGCTAATGAATCCTTGAGTTCCACGCCTTCCGCAATCCCTGCCACCGTCGCCATCAAATTCATTGATGGATCCAGGGGATCTACCGAGGCCACAGCCGCATTAAATCACATAAGAAAACCTCTCACGGACTCTCCTATCCTCTACTTCATCGATGCCAGTGTCATTACACTCTTGGGTCGCGTCACATGAACCCTGAACTGTCTCATGAAGCGTTCCACTAGCTCGCCCTATGTCCTGATCGATCCGTTCTCCAGCTGCCGGAACCAAAACGCAGCCAAATCCGTCAAGTATAAAGGGAAACACCGAGCCATCACCTCCTCAAATTTCCCCCAGCACTTCCATATGTCTGATGTATCTGGTTATATGCATAATTGCATCTGATTTCCCATCATAAGCCTCCAGTGTCGGCAGTTTGAATTCTGGAGGGTTCCTTGCATTCCTGATTTCCAGAGTGAATGGACTTCGACTGACCTCCTCCAAGCCTCTACTTGGCAGTCCTCCTCTCATAATTCTTCTTATTAATCCAGCCATCCGCTCGTCTCCATCCGGGGGTAGTCCCCTATTTGCATCTCTACCTTGCCCCCATGTCCTGGGGGTACTAAGGGTAGTACTCTTCATGTTGGTCATTTACGTTCATGTTGGTCATTTACGTTCATGTTGGTCCCTGCTTGCCGAGCTCCACTCATTGCTCTTCCAGTATCCAATCCTAGAGGTCTGCCCTTAGGCCTTGGCTGATTTCCTCCAGCCTCTCCAGTCTGGTTCTGGTTTTGACCTCCAGAAACTTCTATAGCTCCGGTTCCTGGTTCTGCATCGCCAGCAGCCGCGATTGGTCCATTCCCTTGACTTTGTGTTCCAACTTGTCCAACTCGTCGAAGTAGGTTCTGTATCATATCCTCCTGCCCTTTTAGCATCGTCTCTATCTCTTCTCTGGTGATATAGATTGAGGTCCGATTAGCTCCAGAGGAAGCCTCTTGACTTCCTTCATGCTAACTTCTTTCTGTCACTTGCTTCCTTGCTGATGGCCTAGCCATTGCTTCCTAGAACCCAAGTTCCTAACTCCAAAATTCCCGAGTGCTTGCCTTCTCAGTGAAAGCACCAAAATGTAAGAGCCAAAATTGGCCACTAACACCCAAATCCAGATGAAAGCACCAAACAACAGTCACAGCTCACAGACAGAGTGTATGTAGAGAGTATAAACATGTAGAACATCAAAAATTAAAATGAAAGCAGTAAAGAAAAACAAATTTATAGTGGTTCGGCTAACTCTGGCCTACATCCACTCCAGAAGTTTCCTTTTTATTGATTTAGAATCAATTATAGTTAACTGGTAGAGAAAACTTTACATTAGGAAATAGAAAGCTCGAGAGCCAAAAAGCAGATATCTTTTTTGAACTCCCATATACTGTATTTATAGGCGAAGATAGGCCGGACTTCCCTCGTGGACCTTGAAACAAGGCACTTCGGCCCGTAGCAAGTGACTCCTACGCACTGAGCCAGGGATGCCGAACGGCAGTTGCCGAGCGAGGATTGCCGGTCGAGAATTATCTGGTCGATCATCTAGTGACTCAAAGTAAACCCTCAGGAGAATCGAAGCAAGTAGTGAGTTGACTCGAAGTGAAATATGCCGAGCGGCATATGCTGAGTGAAGTATTTCGAGCGATATGAGCTGACTGAGGTATGCCGAGCGGCATATGTTGAGTGAAGTATGCCGAGCGGCGTATGCAGAGTGTGGTATGCCGAGCGACATTTGACAAGTGAAATATGCCGAGCGGCATATGCTGCGTGAAGTATGCCAAGCGGTATGCAGAGTGAGGTATGCCGAGCGACATTTGACAAGTGAAGTATGCCGAGCGGCATATGCTGAGTGAGGTATGCCGAGCGGCATATGCTGAGTGAGGTATGCCGAGCGGAATATGCTGAGTGAAGTATGACGAGCGGCATATGCTGAGTAAGGTATGCCGAGTGAAACCTATGACCAGCGACAATGCCTATCGCCCTTACTTCCAGACCGAACCGTCCATGCCGAATGACCCATAAATTCCAGACCGAACGACATATCCAAGTGGACTTCATCCCTTTAAACTAAATCCATCATATTCCAGCCTCGTTAATCGTGAAGTTAGTTAGGTTGAATCCGCCTGTTTATGGCCTTGTAAAAAGGAGGGTTAACACCGAGTAGTTTGGCAGGAGTTCCATAATTTATTTCGTGTTTCTCATCTTAGAAAGTATATGCATAATCTAGAGACTACTATTGCTTCGACTACACTGGAAGATTAAGTAGTGGAACCGGATCAGACTTTTATACGACAACTGTAACAACCCGCACCTTCGTGGGCCTAAATTTTGACAAAAATCAAAACCCAAAGTCCATCAAAGCGCAGATCGTTGGATTTGGTACCTACAAATAAGCATGAGCATTGTCAAAGATTGATAAAAATCTAAACGCACTGCAGAAATAATAATAAGATAATATTACTGACTATGACTACTACCTTGGAACTAATGGTATTCCTTGGATAGCAGATTATCACATCAACATCAAGCATGAGAGAAAGAAGACTTTCCACCTACAAAGCATATCCAACTCCACTGACCTGTTCCTTTAAATTCTATCATGTGGGTTGCAATGAGGAGGGGGGTCAGAACAACATTCTAGTGGCTAGAAAAATATAAACTATCCATAACATAAACTTATACCGATAGGTTTCCTTTTAATTGTTATGTCCACCAAGGTTAGCAATTCTAATCTAACCTTGCATTGCACACACGATTACATACTTACCCCTTCTTAAGGTATGAAATACTAATGAAGCCATATTAACCACCCAATACTTCCAAACCCATTAGCCACTTAGTATTTCAAAATATGAAGCGATCTTCTATAATTCTTTTAAAAGAGAAATAGGAAGACCCTGTCATTTATGATCTTAATTGAGGTAAACCCCATCATTTAAGACCTATTCCTATGGTGGTTTCCTATCAATGTTGTCAATAGTTGGTGAGTCCTAGTTGCAAGAGCTCCTCTAACCACTATTTATGGCTTTTGACATTTAATGTCCAATTATTACCTCATTTATCGCGTATAAAATTAGAGTCATGTAACAAACAGTGCCCAATGCACTTAATACCTTTTTATTAGAAAATAGGCAGACTTTAGTCATTTAAGACCTTAACTTAGGCAGACCCTATCATTTAAGATCTATCCCCAGGGCATGCTCCTAAATGGTACTCTTATTATTATGGTTTTAGCAATGTAAGAGACTGTACCCAAGTCACGTAATACTTCTGTAACACCCCTAATTTTAAATAAAATTATTCAAGAGATTTAATTAGATAAATTAAATAGAATAATGTAGAGGTTAGAGTGATAAGGGAATCGAGATTTGAAAACTAATTAGGGTCATGCCTTAACTATTGAAATTATAAGTGTGATTTATAAATCGAAAACTTAAGAGAATAAGGCAAGGGAAAAAAGGGAATAGGCGTATACCATAACCCCTTACCTCATTCTCATTTATACTTTCATAAACCAAAAACATAAACAAAGAGAGTTGAAGGCAGACCACAACCCTAAGAAGAAGAAGAGCATAAAATACATTCAAAGGCTAAGATTCAATCTAGGAAGATTAAAGCAAGAACAAATCTCAATTTCCTTATCCAAACAAATTGAATAATGATCTAAACCATCTCATATAAGTCATCCTGAATGTTTTAATTCGGATTTGAGGTTTAAAACCATATGATCGGATGAATGATGATATGTTTTGATTTAAATGTTATGTTATAATTCAAACAAGGATTTTGTTGAATAATGTAGTTCGGTTTTAAGGGTAAAATTGTGCAAAATGATTTCCAAATGCCATGATTTTTGAATATGTTATGTAAAACAATATTTTGGAGATAGGTTTAAATTTTCAATTATTCCAAACTATGGATAATTTATTATGAATTTCTTAGTGAAATAAATAATATTTTGGGTTTTAATTAATTTAAGTTAGTTAAATAATGTTTTTGGGCTTGAAATTTATATATGTTAGAAAACATATTTAATGTGAATTATTGTGATTTTTAAGGATTTTTCAATGTTCACTATGGTTAATAAATTATTTAAATTAGAGGACTTAAACGTTTTATAAGTGCTAAAATGTTTTCAATTGTTCGATGAAGAGTTCAATTGCTTTTTAGAAAAGAATTTTAGTAAAGTATTGGCAACCAATTATATTTTGGTAAATTATGTAAGTTAAGTGAAAAAGAATTACTTTAAAAAGCATAATATCAGTTTTATATCGAATTAAAACTTTGCCACTTTCATTTGCTTGCTTCCGTCAACATTCTCAATAAACCTTTCGAACTCGTTCGAAACAAATGCACATGGTATCAAACATTGGTTTGTAGTGTATTGGAGAAAGGCGGAAGAAAAGGACGGTGTCTAAGGCATGCTTGCGAAAGGGTTGAAGCCGCCTTTATTTGCTTTCGAACCTATTGAATCGTCCTGTTCTAAAAGTATGCTTTCAATATGGGTTGCCGCTTTTGAAACCCTTTGATACCCAAGCTGCCGCATTAAAACCTTTCGCCTTATATAAGAGACCGCTTTTACAACTCTTTAAATCAATGAGTTCAGAGGGTTGGGTTTCAAACCGATACCTTTCCGCAACCATTAAAGCTGCTTTTCTTTCAACTTACACTTGCGAAAAGATTGGTGCCGCTCCCATACCATTCGACACGATTTGATAATAGTGTTGGTAGAAACCAATAGGTTCATAGTGATCCCATGAAAACTAAGAAAGTGGATATGAAATCCATAAAAAATTGAATCGGTTATTAGTCAGCCCATGAAAACTAATAGTTTAATAGTGACCCCGGAAACTATAACTTGGGATAGATAGTCAGATGAACGGGGATGGAAAATCTAGAGCATATTGCATGTTTGCATATCATCATGATACATTTTATTATGTTATGTCTTAACCTTTGTGGATGCAGGTGCACAATATATGGTTATTATAAATTTGGGTTAAGATACTAGTGAGGGAAAACCCGTTCCGCTAAGCGGCATGGTCTCACTAGATATCTAAGTGGTATGATATGGTAGGTTATTATCAACACCAGACTTTTTGCTTAACTTGAAGTTTATATTTTCCCCTTAAACTCTCGGGTGCTCAATTGATTTGGGTAGTTTGAGAGTTAAGGTTTTTGGCTTTGCCTTTAGACGAATAAGCTTCCAGAGAAGTGCAGGAGGGAGGCTAGTTATTAGAATTTCTTCCTGTTTGATTTCGCCATGTTATTGGCTGTAATGGCTAAGTTTAGTGCCTATATTTAGACTCTGATCAACCAATGGGGCATCTTCATATGTCTCTCTTAACGTATTTTGTAATAAATTGTAATTTCTCTAAACGTGGCTTACATACGGGGTTATGTAATGAATTTGAAATTTTATTTATAATGAAATTAGATTATTTTTTAAATTGAGTTTAAATTTTTTTCATATTCATTTGTTTCTGCTATATCAATATACCTAACATTACCACGTTTGATCATCGAGAATTAATAACCATGGATGACTGCAACATCCATAACAGTTAGTTTTGGGCCTCTAAATGGAGGATGTTACAAGTTGGTATCAAAACATAGGTTTATGTAAATTTAAAAGAAATTTGAACCTAATTTTTTTTCAAAACATAATCCAATGATTCAGAAAATGTGGTCAGGGTTTGGGTTAACACAATAGTAACGTACTTGCATTTGTTATATATAAATATATATATCTATAAGTATGTATTCCCCTCTCTCTTAGATCATTCTTCTATATCTTGCTAAGGCTCATATGTAGATATACGAGAAAAGAAGATATGGAGGAAGGAAACGGAAGAGAAAATCTAGATGGAGGAAGCACCACGACTAATGGAAATGCTCGACCTAATACTAGGAGGAATCCGGGTTGACAGGCAAATGCTAATCCAAAAGCAAATGCCAATATAGGTGTTGGAACCACATCAGTAGATATGTGGATGATGTATCAGTTCTTCATCAATCTGATGCAAGCTGGTGCAGCTGCAGGAGTAGCTGGGGGAAATGCTGTGAATGCTGGGGGAGCAAATCATATGGCCTCAGTTGGCAATAAATATGCCAAGCTGAGCAGGTATTAAATCAGTCATGGTGGAAAGCCGTTTTTAGGAACAGAGGATGCCATTGAAGTAGAAAACTGGTTGTTGTACTATGAAAGGATTTTCACTGACCTAGGACTAGATGATGAGCAGAAGAGGGGACTTGCTTCTAGGTAGTTGCCGGGAGCAACACTTTATTAGTGGAATGGTATTACCATGGGAGTTCCCGAGGAAGAGTTGGCTTGGGCCGAGTTTTGAAGGAGATTCGAAGAGTGGATCTTGTTTGAAGTTACCAAGTCAATATTGTTGAGAAAGCACATGGACTTAGTGCAAGGTGAGATGTCCGTGATTGAGTATGCTATGAAGTTTGATGAGTTGTCCAGATACGTATATGCTACCGTCGACATCGTCATCAAAAGAAATGAGAAGTTTACCAAAGGGTTGAAGCTTGAGATTGCTAGGGCTACTATGCAACATCTCTATGATCCAAGTACAGTTGTAGCGGAGATGGAAATCAGTAATGAAGAGATGCTTTCTACTTTTTTTGAAGGAGAAGCAAGTTGAAACGCAGGATTCTCAGGGTAAGAAGAGGAAATTTCTTAAGAAGAAAGGAGCTCAGAAATGAGGAGCTGCCAAGAAAGAGATGCCGATGTAGTTTGCTACAAGTGCAACAAGAAAGGACATTTTGCTCACGAATGTCGAACTGGAAAAAGGAAGAAGGTTGTAGATAAGAAAGGAGTGAAGTGCTTCAACTATGACCAGATAGAGTATTACAGGAGTCAGTGTCTAGAACCGGTTAGAGCAGACAAAGGAAAAAAATTTCTTGGAACCATCATCTTTTAGACCAACTGCTGTTGAGAAGAGAAAGATGGAAAGTACTTTTTGGTTCATAGTATACCAGTTAGGGTACTATTTGATACCGATGCATCACATTCATTTAAATCTCGGTGTCTGGTAGATAAGTTATGTTTAGAACGCTCATACCTCATTACTACCTTAAGGGTTGCGAATCTGATAGGAAGGTATGCAACTCTAAAGGTGAGATGTGGCCATTTAGAACTTGATTTGTTAGGTCATAAGTTTGCATGCAGTTTGTATGTTTTTTATTTCGTAGGATTCGAGATCATTTTGTGTATGGATTGATTTGATAGGTATGATGCTAAGATATTTTGCTAAGATAGGGAAATATCTCTAAGACGCCCTAATAGTCATAACTGAATTATATACTCGGTAGAGAAGTCAGACTCAGGTGCTTGTGCTTTGCTAAATGCTATGAAAGTGGAAGAAGAATTAGATCGGGTGTTAGTAGCAAGAGAGTTTGCAGATGTTTTTGAGCCAGTCACAGGACTGCCACCAAGCAAGCCATTGAGTTTCGAATAGATCTTGTACCAAGAGTGGAACTTATAAGTAGACCCTCTAGTAGGATGACATCTATCGAGATGAAGAAATTGAAGGTGCAGCTAGTTGATTTAGAAGGAAAGAATTTCATTAGACCAAGCAGTTTGCCTTACGAGCGGCTGTGGTGTTCATGAAGAAACTGGATGGGTTGTTAAGGATGTTTATTGACTATCATAAGTTGAATGAGAAGATGATCAATAAAAGTATCCTTTGGCAGGAATCGACGATTTATTTGATTAGTTAGGTGGAGCCAGAGTATTTTCCCAATTGGATTTGACGACAGTTTCAATCAGCTAAAAGTGGTAGAGGACAGTATTTCGTTAATGACATTTTGGACTAGGTATGGGTCGTACAAGTGATTAGTGATGCCATTCCGGTTAACAAATGCGGCGGCTTTCTTCGTGGATTTGATGAACCGATTTTTCCAACAGCACTTGGATATGTTCATATTTGTATTCATAGATGACATCTTAATATACTCAAGAATGAAAGAGAGCATGAAGTTCATCTTAGAGTGATGCTTGAGATGCTGAGGCGGCATCAACTGAAAGTGAAGCTTTTAAAGTGTCATTTCTGGAAGAAAGAAGTTAAGTTTCTCGGTCAAGTGGTTTTAGAGAAAGGTTTTTCAGTTGATTCGGACAAGATCTAAGCTGTTAACAACTAAAAGAGACCAGAGACGGCGACTAAGATTAGAAGTTTTCTTGGGATGTTGGTTACTACCAGGGATTTACTAAGGATTTCTCATGGATAGCAGAGCCTTCGATTAAGCTAACTAGGAAGGACGTAAAGTTTATTTGGTCTGATAAATGTGAGGAAATATTCCTTAAGCTAAAGCACTTGTTGATCAGTGTTCCTGTATAGTTGTTTCAGACAGGAATCGGGGATTAGTAGTGTATACAGATGCATGTGGAACCAAATTAAGAGCTATATTGATGTAGAAAGGTAAGTTATTGCCTATGCTTCACGGTAGCTTAGACCACATGAAATGAGAAATCATACTCATGACCTAGAGTTGGCTGCTGTGATCTTCGTGTTGAAAGTATGAAGACATTATCCCTTAGGGGAGAGATCTGAGTTATACACAGATCATAAGTCCTTAAGTTACTTATTCTCTCAGAATTAGTTAAATATGAGACAGTAGAGGTGGCTGGAGTATTTAGCAGCTTATGATTTTGATATAAAGTATACGTATGGAAAAATAGGAAATAAAGTAGAGGATGCTCTTAGTAAAAAATATCAGAATATGGTGTTATCTATGTTAGCAGAGTGGAAGGACCTAGAGGCTATGACTACTTGTAGTGTGTAGTTAAGATCGACTGCTAGTTCTAGTCAGAGCACCTCCATGTTATCCTACTTGGAAGCTCGACCGAGATTGATAGAAAGGATTGCATCTAAGTAGAAGCATGACCCAGTGTTAGCTGAGAATATTAGAAGGCTAGAGGTCGGAACCGAGATTAATGACCCAAAGGAATTTATTCTTGACTAGAGAGGGTGGTTGAGAAAGAAGAGACGACTGTGTGTCCCGAATGTAGAAAACCTAAGGAAGGAAGTCCTTAGAGAATGTCATTGATCATAATTTAAGATTCATCCTGGAGGGACCAAGATGTATTCTACTGGGAAGGTATGAAGAGGGATGTTGGCTTGTGGGTAAAGCAGTGTGTGAACTATCAACAAATAAAGGCTGAACATCAGAAGCTGAGTGCATTGCTTCAACCTTTGGATATACTGGTTTTGGTAATGGGATTCGATATCCATAGATTTTATAGATGGGTTGCCAAGGTTGAATCAAGGAAATGAAAGTATATGGTTCATAGTGGATAAGTCTACCAAGAGTGCCCATTTCATTCTAGTTAAGTCAACCAGGACGTAGGGTTGGGATATCCGAGAAAATGAATATTATCCGGTATTCGAAAAGAGGATTGGGATATCTGATAACTGAAAAAAATTCGGACATGCATGCAGACATGGGCTTATTCGTATCTGAAAAATATTCGTCCACTCTAAAATTAATACATTTATTATTATTGTTGTTGTTGTTGCTGTTGTTATTTTAAAGTGACAATGTAATCAAAATTATTTCTAGTTTCAAATTTATTTTTAAAGAGAATTCACTATGCCATTGGATTTTAAATCTATGGCTTGAATTTCTTTGGATATTTTCAAAACCCTAAATTATACGTTAGCGGCCTTCCCATTCATTTTCATTTTTTCATAGTCGCACTTTCTATTTTGTTAAGCAAAAATCCTAAATCTGAACAACGAACGATCTCAGGCTCTCATCTCTCCCATATCTAAGCGCGCCTCAATCAACCAATGATGAATGACGAAAGATCTCAACTCCGCTTAAAGTTCGCATGTAGCCTCTCGTGTCTCCTATATCCAGGTGCGCAAGTGAACCAATGATTATCACTTCTCTTGGAATCACGCATTCGACGATGACAATGAACAGTCGAGTCTCATGCCTTTCCCTCATAATTCTTTCTTCTCTGGTATATTATTCATGCTTAATTTTGTTGCAATCGCTATTATTTTATTATGTGTTTCAACTATTAGTATTGTTATAATGTGTTTTAGCTAGAATCTTTTGATGCAAATAGTGTTATTTTGTTTCAGCTAGTAATCTTTTATGGTATCATCAATCTTTAGGTAAGCTAATGAATGGTAAGAGATCTCAAGGTTAGACGGTACAACTGTTATGAAAGGTTTCAACTAATAAAAATATAAAAGGTTACATGTCACATATAATAACAATATTTTATTATCTTTATTATTTGTTTTAGATGCAAATATTTATACCATCATCTTATTTTTCTATCATGTTTCAGTAATTGGTTAGGACAAATGAAAAATACATAAGTTAAGCTGAAGCTAAGTTATAGTAATTATTATAGTTAATAATTATAAAATTTTATTTTGTTTGATATGTAGATGCTCATTGCCTTTAGACATAGAAGAATAATTAACTATATTAAGGATTAGTACCATTGGGCATTGGTTAGTTGCATTTACATACTATAAGAATTTTAGTATGATAACCATTTAATATGATTGGTTAATTTTTTCATTTAACAGTCCAAGATATAGAGCTTGTAGATGAATCATCAACCTCGTTATAAATGGTAGCACAAGGTAATTTTTTTTTTAAATTTAAATATAACGTGCAATGAGATTGTCGCTATCATCAACAAGTTATGCTATCGTTACAACAGTACATGGAGCTATTAAAAACGACACCTAGTGCATCTGTTATAGCAACAACAATGCTGCTGTAAACAGCAGCGACCGTGTCGAGTTAATTCACAAGATTAGAAAGTTAATTATGACAATTCTAAACAAAAAAATAGAAAGTTAATTATGAAAACGAGGACTAAAATTATAGGGCTGATGTTTACTAGTTGCGAAGTATAATTCTCAAGAAGTAATCTTTGTTTATTGTTAATTACTAAATTATATTTTGTTATACAGAAGTTCTTGTGAAGAAGCTACAATGGGTAAGATGAAAGAATGAAAAAGTTGCAAGCTTGTTTTACCTAATTTTCTATATTTGTTTATTTAAATTGTAATATTGTATGAACTTATTTAATATTACGTGCAAATCTATTTTTACTTGAAAAAACGATGAACTGTTGTGTTCATGTCTGACTGTTATCTGAAAAAAATAAAGTATTTAAGTTGTAATGTTTTGGTTTTAATTTTTCAATGTAACAAAATCCTTTTTCAGCTTTCAGATGCAGATTTTCGAATATTTTCGGATATCGAGGAATATCCACATCCTTTTTTCGGATGCGAATATTTTTCGATATCCAAAAAAATCCAAGGATGAGAATACAGATATTGATTCTTGGAATATCGGAGTGGATACGAATGTGGATTTTAATTTTCGGATGCGGATGTGGATATAGAGATATCCGTATCTGTTTGCATCCGTTGACAGGCCTACCAGGACGACATCTGTTTTGGTTAATTTTTTTATGAAGAACATAGTTAGACTACATGAGATTCCTAGTAGTATAGCCAACGATAGAGATACTTTGTTTACTAGCAAGTTCTAGAAGAGTCTACATGATGTGTTAGGTACCAAGCTCAAGATGAGTACTGGTTATCACCCTTAGACGAATGGGAAAACAGAGAAAGTCAACAAGTTACTTGAAGATTTATTGAGAGCTTGTGTGCTAGATTTTGGTGGATCACAGGAAGATCACCTACATTTAGTTGAGTTTTACTATAACAACAGTTATCGGACTAGTATAGGAATGGCGCTTTTCGAAGCTTTATATGGAAGGTCATGCAAGTCATCGATATGTTGGTTGGAAACTGGAGATAGGTTAGTCTTAGGTCTAGATCTGGAAAGAGAGGCAACAAAGAAGATTGAGTCGATCTTAGGTAGGATGAAGGAAGCTCAGTCTGAACGAAAGAGTTACGCGGATAAGAGACATATGGATTTAGAGTTCTGGGTTGGAGATAGGGTTTTCATTAAAGTATCACTGATGAAGGGTGTGGTATGACTTGGGAAGTTAGGGAAACTGGCACCAAGATACATTGGATCGTTCCCAGTTATAGGGAGGATCAGAAAGCTCGCATATAGAGCAGAGTTGCAAAGCAGTTTGGTTGGTGTCCATAGTGTTTCTTGTGTCTCTTCTTCTTGAGTATATGCATGATCCAGAATTACCATCCCTCCGACTGCACTGGAAGACTTAATAGTAGAACCGGGTCTGAGTTTTATTAGGCAATCAGTTCGGGTTATAGCGAGAGATGAGAAGAGGTTAAGAAACAAGACAGTCAAGTTGGTGAAAGTTCAATGGAGCAACAACGAAAAGGACTGTACTTGGAAGACAGAAGATGGGATTAGAGATACTTATCTTGATCTATTATAAGGGTTTTATATCTGTTATATACATAGACCGTTCGCTAGTCAGGTAGGCTAGTATGGTAGTTAAGAGATGTTACAGATGATTGTTACACTTAGTATATAGTCCTTGTTGAATTCTAGGGACGAAATTCTTTAAGGAGAGGAGCCTGTAACACCCCTAATTTTAAATAACATTATTCAGATAATTAGATAAACTAAATAGAACAATGTAGTGGTTAGAGTGATAAGAGAATTAAGATTTGGAAACTAATTCGGGTCGTGCCTTAACTGATGAAATTATAAGTGTGATTTATAAATTAGAAATTCAAGAGAATAATGTAAGGGAAAAATGGGGATAGGCATATACCATAACCCCTAAACCCCTTACCTTGTTTTCATTACATTTTCATAAACAAAAAACATAAACAAAGAGAGTTGAAAGTTGACCATTACCATAAGAAGAAAAAGTGCATAAAATACATTAAGAGGCTAAGCTTCAAGCTAGGATGATTAAAGCAAGAACAAATCCCATGTTCCTAATCCAAACAAGATGAATATGATCTATACCATCTCTTATAAGTCATCTTGAATGTTTTAATACGGGTTTGAGGTTTAAAACTGTATGATTGGATGAATGATGATATGTTTTGATTTAAATGCCATTTTATAATTTAAATATGGATTTTGTTGAATAATGTAGTTCGGGTTAAGGATAAAATCATTCAAAATGATTTCCAAATGCCGTGATTTTTGAATATGTTATGTAAAACATTATTTTGGAGATGGGTTTAAATTTTTACAATATTCCAAGCTATGTATAACTTATTATGAATTTTGATGAAAGAAATGATAGTTCGGGCTTTAATTAATTTAAGGCAATTAAATAATGTTTTCATGTCTGAAATTTATTTATGTTAGAAAACATATTTAATGTGAATTATTGTGATTTTTGAGGATTTTTGCTAATTTTACCATGGTTAATAAATTGTTTAAGTCAAAGACTTAAATGTTTTAAACATTTTTTAAGGAGAGGGGTTAAGTGCTAAAATATTTTCAATTGTTCAATGAAGAGTTCGGCAGGTTTTTAGAAAATAATTTTGGTAAATATTGGCAAATAATCATATTTTGGGAAATTATGTAAGTTAGGTGAAAATGAATTACTTTTTAAAGAATAATATCAGTTTTATATTTAATTATAATTTCGCCACTTTCATTCACTTACTTCCGTCACCATACTTAGTAAACCTTTCTGACTCATTCCAAATCAATGCACATGGTATCTAGCATTTGGTATGTAGTGTATTGGAGAAAGGAGGAAGGAAAGGATGGTGTCGAAGGCATGCCTACGAAAGAGGCGAAGTCGTCTTTATTTTCTTTCGAACCCATTGACTCGTCCTTGTTCTAAAAGTATGCTTTTGAAAGGGTTGCCGCTTTTAAACCCCTTTGATACCCGAGCTGCCGCATAAAAACCTTTCGCCTTAGTAAAAGGACACTTTTATAACTCTTTAAATCAATGTGTTCAGAGGGTAGGGTTTCGAATCGATACCCTTCGGCAACCATTGAAGCTGCTTTTCTTTCAAGTTATACTTACGAAAGGGTGGGTGCCGCTTTCATACCTCTCAACATGATTGAAGTCGTTTAAACACTTTTTACTTGAATCCAATGCTTTCGAAAGTTATGTTTTTAAGTGTTTCGAAAGGCATGTTTTTAAGTGTTTCAAAAAGAATGTTTCCAAGTGTTCAAAAGATGTACTTCATGGTTTCAAAAGAGGATGTCTAAAATTTTAATCAATGAATTCGTAAAATCCTGCTGCTAGAGTAGAGTGGCGAAAGGGGCATAGCCGCTTGCTACTAACCTATTAGTTAAATTAAAGGGGATGGAGGGCTTTTCCGCTCTATGATGTCGAAAGGGAGAGTGATAGAGGGTAACTCATGATGTCACAATGATCGAAAGGATATAGTCGAAAGCCTTAGTTTTTAAATTAGAGAGCCAATCTCATTTTTAAAGTAAATAAATGGTAATATAAAAGAGTTTTGAAATGGAATTTAACTTTGAAATTTTAGTGGAAGCTTTCCTTGCTGAAGATTGTGGGTTAAGGGCATTAACCATATTTTATTAGAAAATGATTATTAGAAACTAAACCAAGTGTGCTTATATTGTTGTGTGATTTGATCAGTTATCATGTATGCTTGTGTAATCGTATTCACTTCATTATTAACCCATAACTGCATCTTAGGATGTTAAGGGCAGAATAACAGGCTAGGTTGATCCAGTAGTGAATAAACATTGAATTTAACTCATGTGCAAGTAGAATTGCATCCAGAAGGTCAGACAGACCATTCCAAGACTGATTAAAAGATTATTGGTTTCGACAGGTTCTTAGTAAGCCTATAAAAATATGTTATGGAAACTGTTATTGGTAGGGGCCAACACGTTCTTAGTGATACCCATGAAAACCATGTTTGGAATAAGTTATTAAAAGAGATCAATAGGTTCATAGACAGTCCATGAAAATGATGACATGAGAGATGTTATTGGTAAAAACCAATAAGTTCATAGTGATCCCATGAAAACTATGATTGGATAATAGTATTGGTAGAAATCAATAGGTTCATGGTGATCTCATGAAAACTATGAAAGTGGATATGAAATCCATAAAGAATTGAATAGGTTATTAGTCAGCCCACGAAAAGTAATAGTTTAATAGTGATCCTAAAAACTATAACTTAAGACAGATAGTTAGGTGAATGAGGATGGGAAATCCAGATCATATTGCATGTTAGCATATCATTATGATACATCTTATTGTGTTATGTCTTTACCATTGTGGATGCAGGTGCACAATATACGGTCATTATTAATTGTGTTAAGATACTAGTGAGAGGAAAACCCGGTTCCGCCATAGGGCATGGTTTCACTAGATATCTGTATGGCAGGAGATGGTAGGTTATTATTTACACTAGACTTTTTGCACGACTTGAAGTTTATGTTTTACCCTTAATCTCTCGGGTGATTAATTGATTTTGAGTAGTTTGAGAATTATGATTTTCAGGTTATACTTTAGATGAATAAGCTTCCAGAGACATGTAAAAGGCAAGCTAGCTATTAGGAGTTCTTTCTATTTGATTCCTTTTGGTTATTGGCTGCAATGACATAGTTTTTTAGTGCCTGTATTTAGACTTTGATCAACCAAGGGGGCATCTTCATATGTCTCTCTTGGTGTATTTTGTAATAAATTATAATTTCTCTGAATGTAGCTTACGTATGGGATTATGTAATGAATCTGAAATACTATTTGTAATGAAATAGGAATTTTTTTTAAATTGAGTTTTAGAATTTTACATACTCATGTGTTTCGGTATATCAATGTACATAACATTACCACGTTTGGTCACCAAGAATTAAAAATGGATGACTGCCGCATCCATAGCGGTTATTTTTTGGCTTACAAATAGGGGATGTTACAACTTCCCAGTAGAAAATAGGCTTACCCTGTCATTTAAGACCTACTTCCATAAGCGTGCTCGTTAATATATCATTGCTTGAAAATCTTATTGGGTTACTTAATTCTTGTTTTATAGGAAAGATGAGGACTTTATAGTCACTTAATTCCCCAAACTTGAAGCGAACCCTTCCCAAGATATCCACTCTCAGTCTTTAATTATAAATATGGTATCTTATTAGGTTATTTCTTTCGTTAGGGAGGCATACCCTTCAGACACTTAAGACCTGAACACTAAAGTAAACCCTCTTTAGAGACATCCTTATTTATTTATTTATTTATTTGGAATCTCACTAGGTTACTTAATGCTTCCATTTAGGAGAGAGATGGATCCTTCAGCCACTTAAGACCTCAAACCAAAAGCAAATCCCTATGGAGATATCCCTCACTGCTTCTAATTTCAAATTTGGACCATTTAATACTTTCCAATTAAGAAAGCAAGCCTAATCTATCACATCATCACGAGTCCTAGGATTAGTGATATCTCAGATCAGTAGTAAGTACACTCGATTGTTGGTAGCTTTAAAATAAAGGGCAGTCTTCCATCGAGTGACACTGCTAACCTCACATCATTAATCTACTAAGCCCAATTAACTATCAAAAGTCTTTGTATATATTATCTTAGGTAGACATTGGACTTAGCGTACTAGTTCCCCTTTTATTTAAGGTAATAAGATTTACCCTAAATTTTTGTCTACCCATAAATCCCCTTTTAATGCTCATAAACTCAATTTATCCA
The DNA here is from genome assembly GCA_030765085.1 of Allium cepa. Taxonomy (NCBI): domain Eukaryota; kingdom Viridiplantae; phylum Streptophyta; class Magnoliopsida; order Asparagales; family Amaryllidaceae; genus Allium; species Allium cepa. The sequence continues at coordinate 1,002,231,392 of CM060934.1, forward strand.
AAATTCTAACTGAGATTTCCTAAGACATCTCTATATGATTACTAATTTCAAATTTTTAACCTTTATATCTACTCCATTTTTATCAGTCCCGTTAATCCATTTACCCTATTAATTTATTGCAACTCCCACATTTATTACAATTTATTGGAGTTACAACCTTTTAAATTCTTTTCTCATTAGTTAATTATCCTAATTGAGAATATTACGTTCAAGCATCATTATTAGCTTTTTATTTAATTATTATAAGCACGATATTTACGTACAAATATTTACGTTTATCAAATATGTTCTAGTTATATATTTACTAGAATATACCTTTTCATGTTAAATTATTCGAATCATATCCAAAAAGATTATCCATTATAATTTCCATAAAGTAGTCCAAAACATAAAATTTAACTTTAAGATTACATCGTTTGAAATTACAAGAAATAATCATTTCTTTTTATTACCGAAATGGACAGTGTAAACTACAGTGAATTCATACTTTACACGTCTCATTCTCTAAATATTTGCATTTATTCCTTGTTAGATCAAACGTTGTAAATTTCTAAAAGGGAAAGAAATCAAACTACTTAACAAATATTAAATGATCTAAATTCTAACAATTCCAAATATAGAAAAGTTTATATTCTAATAAGATTAGGGTAATAATCCAAATTTATAACAATATTATGTAACTTATTTCAGATTTGGAATAAATTTCATCTGAATTAATATTCTACATTCATACTTTGGGACTGATTTCTAGATCTGGTTGTATACATTGCTGAATCAATTCATAATAAGAATATGAAAGTGATATTTAATATATTCAGATCCTATTTAATTCATTGCCTACAACTTATATACAATTATCTAATTAGGCATAAAAATCAAATAAACACCAAAGAGATAATTTTCATATTATAATGATCTACAAAATTCCCGCTCACCTTTTAAAAGCAATCCAAATCTCTAAATTTGAAGTAGAACATTTGATTCATCTCCAAATCCTTTTTAATTCAAGAGATATGTATAAAAGGGTATATGCATACATTAAATTATAGATCTATGAAGAAATTTAGGATTGACAGAGAAACTAGATACAAATATATGTATATAAATGTAAATTACTTCAACTATCCTTATAATTGACTCTCTTCTCTTCTTCCTTTTATTAGATTTTTACTCTTCTTCGATTTGTATGAATATAGATACAAATATCTTATCTTTATAACCCAGAAAGAAAGTGGAGAAGAAAAAATGGAAAAGCTTCGCTACTGCCTCCATAAAAATATAAGAAGAGAAGGGAGGGTTGGGCTTGAATTTATAGGCACTAGAATCAACCAGAACCGTTAGATAGAAATATTTTAAATCTAGACCGTTGCGGTCTAGGTTTATTAGAGCCAATAGATCACCACTGATCGACTGCCCTTCGGTGACCGGTCGACTGCTAGGGGTCAACCATCCCCAATGATGGGTTGGCCTATGGGCCTGGGTAACTAATATAAAAACATTAATTTCTTCTTATTTACTATTTTCGTTTCGAATTCGTTTTTTGACCTTAACTCCTTCGTCTGTACTCTGATCGTAAAATCCCAAATATGAAATTTGCTCAAAATTTTTCCATGAATGCAATAGTGCAAGTTTCATGGTCAAATTCCATCATTTGGACAAATTCCATTTTTGGAGCCTAATTAATTAACTAACTTATTAAATAACTAACGTCAAATTATAGAGTGTTACAATAACCAATTCATGTTGTGGCCAAAGATGAGAAATGACTAAGAAACAAGACGGTCAAGTTATTGAAAGTTCAGTGTAGTGACAATGAAAATGAATATACTTGGGAGACAGAGGACATAATTATGGATACTTATCATGGGCTGTTGTGATGGTATATACTATATTTGTTGCATATAAACTTTATAGGTGGTAGAGTATGCTAGCATTGTTTGTATGTTTGATATGCTTGTTATGTAGCCCCTACTTTCAAGGACAAAATTCTTGAAAGGTGGAGCCTACAGCAAACCTAATTTTAGTTTAACATCATTCTCATTTCACTCACACAAAAACAATCAAAAGAAGAAGATAACAATGCTGGCCATAACCGAGGGGAAATGGCAACGAAATCAAAGGAAATTCACAAGATAAAGCTTAGGGAAACTAGAGCAACATCAAGTCTCAACTCCAGCATCAAATTTAAGGTGAATAATGCTAAAACCATCTCTTTTTCTTTCATTTAATTTGGTTATGGATAGTACCCAAAATTATCATTTTCGATTTTCCAAGTTATGGTCGAATAATCATTATTTGGATGAAATAACGGTTTATGAAATTTTTTATGAAATTATTTGAATGGGTTTTAAGGGTAAATCTAAGTTTTTAATCTCCAAATGCTATGATTTTCTAGTATGCGTGTAAACCATTAATTTGAAGATGGCTTTTTAATTTCACAATTTTCCGAGTTGAAACAAATATTTTATGAATTTCCTAAAGTGGAAATTAGGCTTAATTTGGATTTCAATTATTTAGAATAATTAAATATAGTTTTACCCTAAATTTTTATATGATAAGTAATATGGTATTTCTGAAATTCTGGGATTTTTAGGCATTTTTTCCATGTGATTTTGAATTATTATAAATTTATTTTGCTATATAAGCATTTAAATTAATGATTAATTAAGGTTATTAATTAAGTTGACAAATGATTTTGGGACTGTAAAAAATGGATGCGACAAATTTTCAAAAAGAAATTGGGTAAAGAATTTTCATTGTCGAATAGGAATTTGACAATGTTTAAGATTTAGTGAAAAGTGTTTGCTTTTATTGGTAATAAATCAGTTTTCATAATATTGACGGTAATGCCATGCCGCTTCTATACACACCAAAGCTAAGATAACGTCGCAGCTAAAAGGATCGACGTCAATATAGAGGGAAGCATCTGATAACTACTTAGATAATTATGGAATGATTCCTACAATGTCGAGGTCGACTTCGACAACAACCTATTAACAATAGCATCGAATTCTCGTGATTCATTTATGTGTTTAAAGCTATAACGCCGTAATCGTGAAGGTCACTTCACTTATGTCGCCATCATTGATGCCGCATACCATCTTTTAGATTATTTTCGGTATAAACTATATGAAAGCATTGATGCTGCCTGTTTTAACTTCGACCTTATATATATTTGGCGGCATAGTAGCCGAAGTATGCTAAGTATAATGTTTTGTAACAACGTTCCTAGTTTTGATGTCGATATTCATAAATGTCAGCAAGGTTTTATATTACGCTATGTTTGGCAATAATGCCGCACCCCATCGATGCCGCATTTCTTCCTTTTAACATCGGCAAGGCTTAGTTTTATGTAAATTAAAACCGTGTTTTAAAGAGGCTATATAATCAATGTTCAAGAAGGTCAACAATCCAATGATTTTGGTAGTTAGCCTTATGATTTATAAAAATCTAACGTTTATTTTTAAAAGGTGGATAACCCGTATCATATGTATGTCGACAACCTTGTTTTTGACATATAATTTTATTCTTAAAAGGATTTAAGTTTTTGTTTTCGACCTTGGATAGAGGTCGACATTATCATTAACGTTAAAAATATTCTCTACTGTCCTAATTAATTACGGTGAGCCATATGTTGCATGATTTCAACTTAGATCGTTAGGGATACAATTGTTTTACATTGATATGTGCTATATTATATGAAGTTGACATAATTTATTAGGTTTACCAAGATAGAATAAACTCAACACTAATCATTGGGATACCAATGTATATTTTTAATGAGTTCAACATAGATCATTGAAGGATACCAATGTATATTAGTTTGAGATGTTATGAATTTAAGGGGTATACAACCTAATTGGGGACACCAATAGATATAGGTTGAACATGTTGGTTAAAAAATGAATTAAATGGATAAGTTATGGCTTCATATTTATCCTAGGAAAACTATGAGATGTGAGATGGATAGTCTACATCATGACAAAGACAGATAATCTCTATGCGGTCAATGAGAGGTTCATAACTACCCTAGGAAAACTATGGAATGTGTGATGGATAGTTCACGTCTTTTAAACAATTATTACTTGTGAGATGGGGAGTTCACATATTTTTTATAATAAAACCGTGTGTGATGGGTAGTCCATATGGTAGAAGATGGGTAATCCAAATAACTACATGTTAGATGGGCAGTCCACATATGTATAAGACAGATAGTTAATGGAAATTTAGATGGGTAGTCTAATAATTTAGGATGGGTAATCCAGTGTGTATTGCATGTTTGCATACCATTGTTTTATTATGTTATAACCACTTGGGATGCAGGAGCATAGTATACAGTTGAGGTATGTTTGTTAAGATACTAGTGAGGGAAAAACTCATTCTGCTTAGCGGTGCGGTTTTACTAGATATCTATTAGTTCGAGATGGTATGTTACTATTCACACTAGACTTTTTTTCTTACACAAAGTTTTAGTTTTTCCTATTAGACTCTTGGGTATTCATTTGAGTAGGTCAAAAGTAAGGGTTCTCAATTTTATAGTAAGATGAATAAGCTTTCGAAGACGTGCGGGAGGCCATCTAGCTGTTTAGGAGTTCTTATCTAATTCGCTGTATTGTTTGATTTTGTCTCTATGGATGTAATGGAAAGTTATATAATTGGAGAGTGTTAGACTTTGATCAACCAAGGAGGCATCATCATATGTTAGTTTTGGATTATTTTGTAATAGTTATATTTTTTCTCTAAACGTGGGATTGTGAACGTGATTATGTAATTAATATAAAATGTTATTTATGAAATGAAATGTGAAAGTTTACTATTAAATTATGTTTAAAAATTGTCATATTCATGTGCTTCTGACTATTGAAATGATTAACATAGCACATTTTTTCATCGAAAATTAATACTATGCATGACTACAACATTCGTAGCATTTATTTTCAGACCTCAAAATGGGGGATGTTACAAGTTGCTATCAATGCATAGGTTTATGTAAAACTTAAATGATTAAAAGATTTTTGAAAGCATAATCCTAATAAATCAAAGAACGAGAGTGGGGTGGGGTATGGGATAACGTTATAGTAACATACTTGTATTTGCTATATATAAATGTATTCTCCCCTCTCTTAGACCATTCTTTGGTATCTTATTAAGGCATGTATACAGATTATGAGAAAGCAAGATATGGAAGCAGGAATTGAAAGAGTGATCTAGGTGGAGGAAGCACTACAACTAATGGAAATGTTTGACCTAATACCAAAAGGAACCAAGGTTGATAAACAAATGCTAATCCAAACGCAAATGCTAATTTTGGTTTTGGAACACTACTAGTAGATATGAGGACTATGTATCAGTTCTTCATTAATCCGATGCAACCTGGAGCAGTTGCAGGAGTAACTGGGGGTAATGCTGATAATGCAAGAGGAGTTAATCCCATAGCGCTAGTTGGCAATAAATATGCTAAGCTGAACCAAGATTATACAAGTCTTGGTAGGAAGCCTTTTCTCGAGACTGAGGATGCTATTGAAGTAGATAATTGGCTATTGCACTGTAATTTTTTTTGCTGACTTGGGGTTGAATGACGAACAGAAGATTGGTTTCAAGGCAGTTGCAAGGTGCAGCATTATTCTAGTGGAATTGGGGGACCATAGAGGCAGCATAGGAGGAATTTACCTAGACAGAATTCGAAAGGAGATTTGAGGAAATATTTTTATTTGAGGTAGCCAACTCAGCCCTGCTCAGGAAGTTCATGGAATTGGAGCAAGGGGAAATGTCAGGGATGGAATACTCTGCTTTGTTTGATAAACTATCTAGATATGGATATACCACTATTGATACTGTTATAAAGAGGAATGAGAAGTTTATCTGAGGGCTGAGGCCGGAGATTGTTAGGGCAACTATGCTATATCTTAGGGATCCATCAAATGTAGTGGTGGAAATAGCTGTTAGGAATGAGGAGATGCTTTCTACTTTTGAGAAGGAGAAGCCAGTTGGAATCCCGAGTTCTTAGAATAAGAAGAAGAAGTTCTATAAGGAGAAGGGAGCTCAAATGGATTGGGCTTCTAAGAAAGGGAAGACATATATCGTTTGTTATAAGTGTGATAAGAAGGGGAACTATGCTATTAAGTGTCAATCGGGTGATGGGAAGATGGTTATAGGCAAGCAGAATGTGAAGTGCTTTAACTGCAACATAGTGCGGGATTATAAGAACAAATGTCTAGAATTGGCCAAGGCTAATAATGGAAAGATGGTTGCATTGGAGCCATCTGCATCAAGATCAACTGCTATTGAAAAAGGGAAGTCTGTGACAGAGGGTACGTTTTGATTCACAACATGCCAGTTAGATATTGTTTAATACTAGTGTATCGAATTCATTTATCTCTCAGTGTTTGGTAGGTAAATTATGTTTAGAACCATCATACCTTATTATTGCCTTAAGGGTAGCTAATCCAATAAGAGGGTATGCAAATCTCGGGATGAGAAGTGACCATCTAGAATTTGAGTTGCTATGATATACTTCTACAGTTTGTATGTGTTTGATTTTGCAGGCTTTGAGATTATTTTAGGTATGGATTGGTTGAGTAAATATAATGCTAGGATATTTTGTCGGGATAGAAAAATATTAGTTAGAGACCCTAACAGTAGTGTTCAAACTATATACTCAGTAGAAAACTCGAGTGTGGATGTTTGTATTTTGTTGGGTGTAATGGAAGTAGAAGACGAAGTAAATCAGGTTTTATCTGCAAGAGAATTTGCAGATGTTTTTGAGCCATTTATAGGACTACCACCGAAATGAGCTGTTGAGATTCAAATAGATCTTGCATCAGGAGTTGAACCTGTAAGTAGACCACCTAGTAGGATGACACCTACCGAGATGAAGGAGTTAAAGGTGCAACTAGTGGGCTTAGAAGGAAAAGAATTTATTAGACCATGCAGTTCGCCTTAGGGAGCGACCATGGTGTTCGTAAAGAAACTGGATGGGTTATTAAGATTATATATTACTTAAGTAAGCTGAATGAGAAGATAATAAAGAATAGGTATCCTTTAGCAAGAATCGATGATTTATTTGATTAGTTGCGTAAAGTCGAGATATTTTCCAGTTGGATTTAGCGACAAAGTTCCATCAATTGAGGGTGACAGTGGACAATATTCCTTTGATGGTGTTTTGAAGGAGGTACGGTTCATACGAGTGGTTATTAATATCATTTGGATTGACTAATGCTCCTTCTTTATCTGTGGACCTGATGAACCAAATATTTCGAGAGCACTTGGATAGGTTCGTATTGGTGTTCATTAATGAAATTTTGGTATTGTAAGGATAAAGGAGACCACGAGATTCATCTTAGAATAGTTATCCTAGGAAAATTATGAAATGTGAAATGGATAGTCCACATCATGCTGATGGAAAATCTCTGTATGGTAAATGAGAGGTTCGTAGTCACACTAGGAATACTATAGGATGTGTAATGGATACCCACATCTTTTTAAATAATTATTACATGTGAGATGGATAGTCCACATATTTTTGATAACGAAACCATGTGTGATAGATAGTCCATATGGTAGAAGATGGGTAATTAAATAATTACTTGTGAGATGGGTAGTTCATATAAGTATAAGACGGATAGTTCATGAAAATTTAGATGGGTAGTCTAATAACTTAGGATGGGTAATCCTGTGTATATTTAATGTTTGCATATCATTATTTTATTATGTTATTACCACTAAGGATGTAGGAGTACAGTACATGGTTTAGGTATTTTAGTTAAGATACTAGTGAGGGAAAAAACCAAATTCCGCTATGCGGCATGGTCTCACTGTATATTTATAGTTTCGGATGGTAGGTTATTATTCACACTAGACTTTTGGTCTGACTTGAATTTTTTGTTTTTCCCTTAAACTCTCGGGTACTTGTTTGAGTAGGTTGGGAGTAAGGGATTTCAGGTTTGCAATAAGACAAATAAGCTTCGAAGATGTGCGGAAGGCAATCTAGCAATTTAGGAGTTCTCATCTAATCTGATGTGTCGTTTGATTTTGTCTGTATGGATGTAATTGCAAGTTATATAATTTCCAAGTGTTAGATTCTTATCAACCAAAGGACATCTTCATATGTCACTTTAGGAGTATTTTGTAATAATTATATTGTAATAAACCCACTGCTATGCCCATATTATTAAAGAATATTATAAATGAAGTTGTCTAATAATACAGAGAATACAGCTTGTTAAGGGCGACCAACTATGAATATATCTTTAAACTTACACGACACGTCATACTTAATTTTTCTTTCTTAATCTCTAAAATAAAATTTGACATGTGCAGTCTTTGTCCAAAGAAATAATCACAATGATTTCTTAGAATCATAACAGTATATTTTGTAAAAAATTGTCGTAGATCATAATGGAATAATAAACATCATATACATATACAAAACTGAGAGTCTATCAAATATAACAGTAGACTCACATAATATACGTCCCGCACAAATCTCTGACTCAATATACATCTCATATATAGACACAAAATCCTACATCAGATAGACTAAAGGTCAAAATAGTTTATCTCTCTACTTTCCCAACCATCCAAAGGTTTACCTCTTTCATAACCTGAAAAGTCTCGACCCGTCTCCAGCATTATAAAATAAACGGGTTAGACTATCTTTATCCAAAAGGGTGAGAATAAGATATAACACAAGAATATATGGCATAAGTAAATCCAGTAGTCTAAGATATAACAAGTCACATAATTAATGTAACTCAAAATTTGTCACAAGACATAAGAATATATATATATATATATATATATATATATATATATATATATTTATTTCATGTACATAAAATAGTCACAGAATCCAAATTACCAGAATCCAAGAGATCTTAATTCGTACCAATCTTAATGATCGTCCATATTAATCGCAATGGTTGTAATCGGACCATGACAAACAAACAAACAAAGGTTTCACTCATACGATCCAATACCAAAGATCGTACTCACACCAGGAAAACAGAATTACAACTGATCTCAAGGATAGCCATACCGATCAAGGTGATCGTAGCAACCATGACTCGAAGACTCTAGATTATCCATCTTTATAAATTTATAATCATAAAGAAATCCATGAGTATCTATCTTAAGGATCTATCGGTCCTACCGAACACCAAAAGGAAATATACTCTAAAATGTCAAATAATATCACTTTTAGTAATTACAAGAACTTATCCAAAACGTCCCATACCATCCAGTGAAATCCAAGTATTTACTAGAAGCTAGTAAATCTCATTTATTACATATATACTAAAAAACCTAAACTATATTCCCTTAAGGATCTATCGGTCCCAACAAATACCAAAGAGTATAAACTCTACAATATCAAATACTATCACCTTTATTAATCATGAGAACTTAACAAATGTCCCATGTCGCCTGGTGAAATTGAATTTACTAGAAGATGGTAAATCTCACTCATTATGGATACCATAGCAAAACCTAAACTATATTCTCTCAAGGATCTATCAGTTACACCGAACATCAAAAGAGAATACAACTCTAAAATGTTAATTACTTTCCTATAGTAATCAAAAGAATTTAAACAAGGCATCCCGTACTACTTAATGAAATTTGACTATTTACTAATGGACTAGTAAATTCCACTCAAACATTCTATTCAATGAGTTATACTATATTCGATGAAGCGTTATTCGAAAGCATTTAAACCAATCGATAACACCGAGCTGATTTTCAGTACTCCCCACATTATAGAACTAAGGTTCTAAAAACATTTTCTTGTTAGAATTTATAATTTTGAATTCCAATATTATAATTTTCCATATAGGAGATAATTTCCAATTACTTTATTTATCATAAGATAAATTAAACCATGTATTCCATTTGATCTCAATATACATATAGATTTAGTTGTCTCAAATTCTATAAAAATTATATTATTTGCGAACTATATTCCAAAGGTTATATTTATATATAAATAACCATATATTTATAAAATTATATTTATTGCACTTTCAAACCCAATTTGATATATATATATATATATATATATAACCATTTTATTTAGAAGTAAATTATTTTTATATTTCCAAAACTATGCTTTCAAAATTCATAACCATTTATACTAGTAATACTTAATATATATGTATGTATGTATGTATGTATATTTATATAACTAATTGTTAAAATCATTTATAACTGGAATTTGATTAATTTAGAAAGTAGTATGATATTTATAAAGTTAAAATAGATTCTCTTATATAAAAGGATTTTCCAATTATTAGGTACATAAATATCCCATGAAACCCATACATCCACCATTTAATTACTAGTATATAATACTTTTTTCCCATTTTTGACCAATATACCAGTTCCAACATTTAATTAGTAAACTAAGTGTTACTCTACAAATATATATTTAGTTAACTAAAATAAGAATCTTTATATATTTCTAAATCAGGTTTCTACTATATGTAGATACACATATTTATATATACATAGTCCTCCCTTGAAATCCATAACACAACTCATTTGTTAAATATAAAAGAATATAATTTGTATCCATTACTATACTAGATTGGAAATCTGAGTTGAACAAGGTGTACCATATATATATTAGCAGCTGTCCATAATAAAAGAATTCACTAGGTTTACCCCAAAAGTTACTAAGTATCCATTCATATCTCCTCTTAAAAGTTTGATAGTTGATAGTATAATAAGAATATAGTGCGATATCTTTATCAAAAGTCATCACACAATCGAAGGAAGAAAAGCACTTAGCTATGTAAAATGCAATAGAAAAATTAACAAATTCCTAGAACCAAAGTAGTTCTAGGTATTGTCCACCGGTGCACCAGCGGTACCCAACTAGTCCATCGATCATAACTAATCCCGGAGTCGACGAGGCTCCATGTTGAACATTAGCCAAGTTCTGGTTGGTTTCAGTAGTTGATACTTCTTATTTGCTTATTAGCAGTAGCAGTAACATCGGTGCACTAACTCTTTGATTTCCAGAACAAGGTTATAAAATATGTAAATAAACTAAGTTTAGATTTTCTAACAGACAAGTGTATAGCTCAGTAAAACAACTAATTCATCCATATTGAATATCATTGAATCTAATAATTAAAACATACAATTATATAGAAAAAGTGGTGAGATAAACTCACTTTAAATCCATAATTAGATTTGCTAACTACTCCATTTCAGCTTGGTTTGAGTTTCAAAAACCATGGAACTTAGAAAAAGAAAAGAACACAAAGGATTCATAACTTGAGTTAAAATTAGTTTTAACATGTTCAAGACGAAAGAAAAGGCCAAATTCTCATTCTTTGATTTTTTTTTTATTTTCCATGATTTTTCTTAATATTTTAAAATGGGGATCCTTGATGAATTTAGAAGTGGACAAGAAACCCTAGCACTTACTCTTATTTATAGAAATGAAGAATGCATGTGAAAATTATGAAAGTGAGGAATATAATAGGTGTCCAACTTGTATTTGTTTAGGTATGGCTTGGGTTCTTATTTGGCCTATTCAAGTCTAAATACTAATATATTATTTGTTTCTCAATTGATATAAAATCTCTGTTTAATAAGATGAACATTTATTTTTTCCAATGCAATTGTATTAATTCATCAATAGTTTCCACTTTATTTAATATAGATATATCTCAATATTATTAATATTAATTCCTTTTAACTTTCTAATATTTCTCAAACTCAAAAATATAAAATTTTGAATTTATTCCAATTTAATTGTTATTCATTTTATTTTAACTAACTCAAATTCAGGGTTGTTATAGACTTCCCTTCTTAAAAAAATTGCGTCCTCGCAATTTCGATTCAGAGAAAATTTTATAATATAAACAATATATGTTCAAAAGTACATTTTTTGCAATCGATCGTATGGGCCCCCCTTCATGCTAGCTTCATGTTTTCAAAGTTGTCTTCATGTTTTTAAAAATATTAATTGATTCTCGTTGAGTTAAACTATTGTTTGATGTTGTTCATTACTATAGGGATACGATTCGTTCCCCTGTCCAGGGGAAGGGACAGGTACCAAAATCCCTTACCTAGAGAGGCACTAATCCTACTCAGAATGTTACGTAGAGTCTATCACTTGGTTTCACTTGATCGTTGTTACATATTATTGTCTGTGATTGATCTCTGAACTCTGTGATAATCTCTTTGGACTGCCTTCCTTATCTATCATCGAGTCTAACTTGTCCAGCAAGTTTGGATATACCGCAAAAGGCTGGATAACAAGAGTTGTGAATAAAGAATAGATTTTGATGAAACCTTTTCCCCTATAGAAAGATTAGAGGCCGCTAGAATTTTACTTTCTTTTGCAAATTATAATAACTTTAAATTATTTTAAATAGATGTTAAAATTGCCTTTTTAAATGGCTTTATCAAAGAAGACGTTTATGTAGAATATCCTTTATTTTTCGAAGATGAAAACTTCCAACTCATGATTATAAATTAAAGAAAGCTTTATATGGACTAAAACAAGCTCTTAGAGCTTGATATGAAAAATTTGAATCTAATTCAATCCAATCTAACTTTGAAATAGAAAAAGTAGATAGTACATTATTTATTTAAAGAAACACTAATGATATTCAACTTATATAAATATATGTTAATGATATTATTTTTGGATTAACACACGAACAACTAAATAAAAAAATTTCTAGTATAATGACTAAGGAATTTGAAATGAGTCATATGGTAGAGTTAATCTTATTTTTAGGATTACAAATAAGACAATTCGATAATAGTATGTTTATAAGTCAAGAAAAATGTGCTAAGAAATTAGTAAAGAAATTTGGCATGTCCAATGCTACTGGAAAGCCAACTCCAATGGCAACTGACGAAAAACTAAATAAAGAAGAAAGTTCAAAAATGTAGGTTAAAAACTTTATCGAGATCTTTGCTTTGTATAACTACTAATAGACCTGATATAATGCATATTGTTTGTCTTTGTGCAAGTTATCAATGTCAACCTAAATAAACTTATCTAAAATCCATAAAGCGTATACTTAGATATGTAAACAACACACTAGACTATGACTCTTCTATACAAAAGAAGACTCCTTCAATTTAATATCATATAATAATGCTGACTATGATGAATGTAAATCCGATCAAAAAAGTATAAGTGGAACTTGTCACTTTTTGGGACACTCTTTTATTTTCTGGTTTAGTAAAAAAAAAAAATATGTATCTCTATCTGCAATAAAGGTAGAATATATCTCAACTGCATTAGCCTGCTCACAAGTTATCTGTATGCAACAATCTTTAAAAAAATTGGTTTAAATTTCATAAAGTCACCAATATACTATGATAATACTACTGCAATAAATTTGTTTAAAAGCCCAACACATCATGCTAGGACCAAACATATAGATAGAAGAGACCATTTTCTAAGAGTCAACGTAAATAAAGAAATCAATTCATTCGAATTTATAAATACTAAAAATAAAATAGTTGATATATTAACAAAAAATTTACCTCAAACATCTCTTGTTAAACTTATAAGAGAGTTAGAAATATGTTCTTACAATGAAATATAAATATAATGTCATTCAAAATTATAAATTTAAATGAAAAATCAAATTTTCCTGCACATGTTGATATACATAATCTTATATGTCGACATACATACTAGTATTTTGAAAACTGATTTTCCCTCTTAAATTCAAAATTTGAAATCTATTTATATAACCACCAAATTTTAAATTTACTCTCATTTCCCTATCTTCTTCTTCATGAAAACTAAACATAAAAAATAAAACCATGGATCCTTCAAACTCCAAAAGGCCAAGAGAACAATCTACCCTAGACTTCAATACCCTTGCCCTAGGACCCTTTTAAAACAATACCCTTGCTAAAATCACTAAATTAGAAGATGACCTAAAGCATACCCTTAACATGCTTTTTGAAATTGAGGTTGTCCAAATCCGACTTCTTAAAGAACAAGAGAAGCAAGGCAAGATTCTCCAAAACTTTCAAAAGAATTTATTGATAAAGGGGGCAGTCCAATAGTTATTGAGGAAGATGGCCCCAGTCTTGTCATTCATAACCCAATGGATGATGAGGAAGAATAGGAAGAGGAGGAAGATGATGTAGAGAACAATGAGGTCAAATGTGTAGGAGAAGTCACATTTGATGCAAATGGAAACTTGGCTGAATGAAAAGGGAATTTCTGCCTTCATTTCCCTAACCATTCCATTCATAAATCACCTATTATAAAGCCCAAAATTAGAATTTGTAGTATAGTCTTATTTGATATGATTGTTGTTTTTTGAATTTGATTTGGTTTGTTTGTTTTTTTAATCTTGAAGTGTATGTGCTTGGTAGTATAAGTACTATAGTTTGTTAAAACAATAAGGTTTTGTTTGTCTTATGCCATGGTAATATCACATTAAGTTATCCAGTATTTCTTTAAATTATCCAGTAAACTTAGCTATGCACTCCTTAAGTATAGAATCTCCTTGTCACAGCTAAATGAAATTTCCAATTGTAAGCTAACATCTGCTCTAGACATGAATCCCGTCTCAAACCGGTCCTTGAATTCTTCCCAAGAGAATATCCTTCCTAGGTGCTCATCAATCACAAAGTTCCATCAATTCAAGGCTTCATCCCTATGGTGCCAATCGACCATTCTTCTTCTTAGCCGGTCATCCTAAGCAAGCTCTCTAAATATCTTCTTGTAGTTACTAATCCATGCTTTAGCTTTTGAATATCCTTCAGTTCCATAGTATGTCTTCCCTCCTATATTAAGAAAGTCCTTACACAACTTAGGAAAGTCGACAGGATAAGGTTCTGCATTGGCGGTAGGGACAGTGGGTGCTACCAGTGTAGTTGGAGAAATAGTAATCTACTCGATAGTCCTGAGATATTGCTTAAACCATTCAGGCATTCCATGAATGGGTGGTCTTCTATGGGTATGCTTCCCTTGTTCGGAAGAAGATTTATTATTAGCCATATCAACTATCTGTAGGATAAAGCTTTAGCGATAATTTCCTAAGATAGTATTTACATGCTGAAAGGAAGGAAAATTTTGCCTAGTGTGCGTGCATATATTTAAGAAGAGAGGATATATATATACATATATATACAAAGAATTCTTTAGAACATTATTTCTGAAAAAACTTTTTTCCAAAATAATAAATACATCTCTAAAACGTGTAGTTTTTTTCCTGTTGATCGGGTAACCTAGGCTCTGATACCAAATTTAACAACCTACCCCAGAACATTCAAAATTTTAACCCAAAAAAGGCTCATCGAAATTTAGATCCATTCTAAGGCAGGCTGTTGTAGTAAAAAGATCCATAATTAAACTTTCAAAACTCGCAACGGATGGAACAAAATAATAGTAATTGTACCCATTATTTCAAAACCATAAAATGGCATAACAAAAAATCTCATAAAAACCGTAACATAATATCTGTTACTACAATTTTCTAAATCCATGGGTACATGTAAAAGCAAATAATAATAAATACTACCACTAGTCAAGCTTCTTTATCTTTAAGTATCGTCACCGTCTTCACACCATCCTTAACCTATGTTGTAATAAGGAGGGAGTCAAAACAACAAGTGTTTGGTGAATACCTCCAGTTTTACCTTTTCAGTACTTGGGAAATATATTTCAAAATAAGAATATATCTATGAACATAAAACCATTAAAGTCATTTAATACTATAAGGAAAGGAGGTTCGTCCAACCACTTAATACCTTCCATTCCAGAAGTAGGTTTCTAGAATCCTATATCCCAATCATACATCATAAATAGTTAATAATGTGAGAGATGGTACCCAAGCCACTTAATACTTTCCAGTGAAAAATAGGCAGACTCTGGTCATTTAAGACCTTAATTAAGGCAGACCCCATCATTTAAGACCTATTTCCAGAATCGTGCTCATCATTGTACTATCTAGCTGATATCACATGGAATCTCATAGGCCACTTAATACTTCCAAGTGGAAAATAGGCAGACTCTATCCATTTAAGACCTTAAATAAGGCAGATCCCATCTTTTAAGACCTATTTCCAAAAGCAAACCCATGTAGAGATACTACCTAACGTAACCCCTTGGCTATTTAATACTTCATTTAGGGAAAAGAGGCGGGTCCAACCACTTATTACATCAAAACTCCAAAGCAGGCCTTTCATTTTATGGCCCATACTCATAATGATGTCTCATATTAGTCCACTATTTGTAGGAGCTGGTAGCCAGATTAACTGGGTAGATTTCCCTTATAGAATTTGGAACTCACTGTGCGTCGTTACAAATATTTATCATAAGTATATCTCACATCATTTAAAGTGTACACAACTGCTAGTAGCCTCAAAGTGAAGGGAAGAATTCCGTCATGTAACTCTATTGGCCTCAGATTCTTATGACTGAGCCACAAATCAATTACTCTCCATACACACATACACAAATCAATTAGGGTATATAAGAGTTTCCTCTTATTTTCACCTCAAAATCAATTACCTTCCTAATGATGGAAATAAATATAAATATATGCCTAATTAACTACGTCATTACACAATAATTATACGTTAGTTACGTAAAAGGAGACAAATAAATATTCGCACCTAATAAATTCTAAACACATGGATTTTATGCTCTAAACTAGCGTTAAATGTCAATTCACTAACCAATTGTTATTACAAGTCTTTTTTCTTCAAATTTCCAAGATATCACGGGATTCTAATGTCCAAACAGGGAATAAATATACGTAACCAAAACTACAATAATAGACTTGTAAATAAAATAGAAACTCAACTTATTACACCAATTCAGTAGAATATCTTAAATAATAAGAATTGCAATTTAAACCCCCATATTCTATTCCAATACTCATTTTACAAAGAAATAGATAAGAATAAGTGATTTAACTATGAACATAATTCATAATCTAAACCCCTTATTTTATTGAAGGATCATAATTTAACCTAAAGAAGAAGGAGAAGTGGAATAGATTGTGAAATTATCAAATATTGCATAAACGAAACAAATCCCATCAAATTAATGTAAATAATTGGAAATCTCACAATAGAATTGAAATATCAAAATAAAAAGGAATTTTATATGGTTTTATCTATCATATTTTCATAATCTTAAAATCCCTCAGGCATATTAAAATCCAAAAAGAAATACACTAAACAATTGCTAAAAAGAAACACTTAGGTTCCACTCACAGATTAGCTTTAGCTTCACTCAAATGGATTTTTAGCCTTCCGATCTCTTCCATAATCTCTCTCATTTGGTATATACACACAAAATATTGAAGAGGTATATATATTCATTAGATTTAGAATAACTGGAGAAGAATAGGATAAGAATAGATTGGCAGAAGAAGAAACAAATAGGAAATAAGTTGGATTCTTACCTGAATTCACTACGGAGTTTCTGAATCTTATTAGAGAGAGATAGCAATGCCAAAGTTTCATCGTATTCCCTAAAATAATATAAATACAATCGGAGAGGATAAGATCTATTTATAGGAGTTGAAACGCACACGAACCGTAGGATGGAAGTAGGTAGGAAATGGGTAAATTTGGAGCGTACAACGAATAAAAAATAGCTTAAAATCAAAACTGCCACTGGAAAATTTTACTGCCAAGCGATCATCCATCCTTAAGCCGACCGGTTAATCTATTCAGGTCAATCGCTCCTTTTATTCTGGGTATTTTCTTTGCTAAATTGTTTTATTCCCTAATTAACTTTTTAATGTTAAACGTTACTAAATGTTACTTAGCCCCCAAACTAATTTTTGAAATTTTAACCCTAAATTTGATTTCTCATTTGAATTTGAATTAAATCTAAATTAATTTAAATCTGAGAACTTCAAATACTCATAACTTCTTTGTTTGAGCTCCGTTTTCAGCATATTATATATGGAAACAGATCACAATTTTGCCATGAACGCAACAGAATATATTTTGTGGTCAAATTTCAAATTTTATAAAATTTTCATATCCAACCCTTATCATATTTAATTAAATTTACTTTATTTATTAATGGTTCACTTTACTGGGTGTTACATTCTTCATCTCTAAAAATTAAAATATCAAAACCCACTTGATAGAAATATTTGTAGTTGATATCTTTGGGTTCGTTGTGAGTAGATCTACGCATCTATTTGCATTGTGATGGGTGCTACATCATTTTTGTGGAGCTTAATAGTTTGGTCGAAAGTTTGTTAGATCTAGAGTTTGGTTTTTTAGAGATTCATGCAGAGTTGGTTTGATTTGAGGATTTCATTGTGTTTCAAGGGTCGAAGTGCATCTTTTGGCCAAGTTTGGTTTCCTACGAACTTGAAATAGGGAGTGTGATATGGTGGGTCAGCCATGGCAGTGCTGCAGGTAGTGAGTTAACAGGGTTGATTGAAGGTTGAGTTCGGGTAGGGGATGTGTCGAGATTCCAAAGTGAAATGCGTTGGTGCATTTGGTTTATGGTTTTGTTAGCTGTAGTTTTGTTGGCGAGGAAAGAAAGTGAGGGTTTTTGCATGACCTGTACACTGATATGCGCGGGAATGATTTTGGAGAAGGCGGATTAGCATAGGTGGTTAGTTGTTAATTATAATGATTAGAGTAAATTTGTTATTTAATTAATCTCAAGCTTATTTAAATCAATAACTCTCTCATACGAGGTCCAATTGAGATGAGATTTTTCCGATGTGCTAGTAATAGCGACAACCATGCGATGGAACCTGTTTCGTCAAATTTGGAGGAAGTAAAATTTTAGGCTAAAATCGAATGTCGTTCTATTTTAGTTCAAACTGGAACGCTTAAGCGTCTATTAGAATTTCGATGAGTTAAACTCACTTTTTTAGATAACCAGTATGATGTGGTAGATAAAAATAATTGCTTTTGGTGCTTGGATAAATTATTGTTTGGTCTGGTTGAATATTCACATTTGAAAATCGAATGACATTTATCATGAAATACAGGAAAAATTTGTAGAGAAATTTGGATTTCTCATCATAATGATTTTTAATTCCAGTTATATACCTATTGATTTTAATTTCAGTTATATACCTATTACATAGATTGATAAATGTCAAAATTTGATGGTTTGGTCATATTGGATGTGACACTTAACATATATTAAAGTTGAACCCTTTTAGAGAAAAAGGTAGTAATGGCATTGGTTAAGTGATTGGTAGCTTTTGGCCTCGTTATAATATTTTGGAATAGTATTAATTGCTATTTGGTTTGGAAATGGTTTCAATTTGAAAATATGATTATAAATCTGACCTTATTGGATTTTCTGAGATATTTTATTCAAAAAAGGATTTTTGAACTTCTCTATTTTACTTCAACTTCTTGTATTATTCTTTCCTAATATATGTATATATGTAAATGTTTAAAATTAATTTGAAAAGTATTTATCTTTATAGAAAAGTTATTATAATAAGGAATGTTTATTTTAAGGAAATTAAAGGGGTTTATCTTTTATTTTAATGTGATTTTTATTTTTAAAAGAAGATGAAAATATTTTGGAATAAATATTTGGAAAATATTTTATATAAAATGTTGTAATAAAAGAACAGATTTTTAATGATATTTTATGAGAGGAAAATTAATATCATTTTGATAAATTGAAAAATAAATCACATTTGTGGATTTATATTGATTCGTGAAATGATCATTTTATGAGAAGTATTTGGCTCTATTTTGGAAATTGAAGTTTGTGATAAATTATGAGATTTATAAAAGGGAGTTTTATAATGAATTTTTTAAATGAAATTTTATATTGGAATTTAGAAATTATATTTTATAAAGGAGATTTATAAAAAGGAATTTCGTTAAGGAGAATTAAAAAGAGTTTTATTTACATAAAATAGTTTTATTTGTTGAAAGGAGTTTTATTTATTGAAAGGAGTTCATAAATATAAAAGAGATTTATATAAATGGGTTTTTGTAAATATGGAAAACATTTTGGAAGGAATTTTATAAGGGGTTTATAAATGGAATGAGACCCGATTTCCATAAATGGTCGCACGAAAATTGTTCTTTCCATACTTCACACAAAATTCTAGGGGTTGGAAACTTGTCTTTGTGTCACGACCCGATTTCCACTCCCGGAAAATCGCATCATGAATTAAGAAAGAAAGGGATAGAAGAAGAAAAGAAAGAAGAGAAGAAAGAAACAACACAAGAATCTCAACAGCGGAAACGAATAAATTATATTAATAACAAAGTATTACATAGTATACATCAATTATCAGAGTTACACAGACATATACAACACATACTAGACAGTTATAGACACCTGTCTAGTTATACAACTCAAATCAAACACAACACTCAGAGACCAAACACAGCGGAAAACTATATATAACTATGCGCAGAAGTCTCCTGCTCCATATGCTCCTCCACAATTCGTCAAAGCTAATCCTGAATCCTAACCTGAATTCCCTTGGCTACTCGTAAAAATTTGAGTACCCAAGAGTTAAAGAAAAACAGAAATAACTCCGGGTCAGACATGGGTCTGGTGTGAGTAACAGGTTAAAGTTGCTTAACTTTGAAAAACCTTTGAAAAGAAAAGGTATCACGTAAGACTTCCCACACATAAACATGGAAAAGTTTTTACCTTACGCTAACCAAAACATTTGATAGGAAATCCGGTGATATTATAATAGTGTCTAGGGTTTTCAAATAAAATACAGAAATAGCTGAAATGCTTACATCTCACATTCCAACATAGTTGGGCACAACTAATACGTACGGCACTTATTGGATTTTGGATTCCATCAATGGCAGGGCTACTGGGGTACCGCCCGTCACAGTACGTGGCCTAGATCACCGTACCGAGGAGCCACCCTAACTCCCCTGCAACACAAAGCCGGACCCGTTCCTTACTGAACAGTTCCAAATAAGACAACCCCGACGGTTGTCATGATCAACCGTCCCACACAGCCGAAATATAAAGGGACCTCTAGACAGGGGTAAATCTTACTCTCAAGTGGGGGCTACCCACGAAGCTTTGCTGCACCTCCCCTGTTTTAGCCATTCCCGGTTGATGAGGCTTGAGGTTACGATTACCTTTATAGGACACAACACTTAGAATGCTCATCGTCCACCTGACGATGTTCTGAAAGCATTCAATCCATACAAGTTCGTTCCGGGTTCGAACGAAACCGAAGGCATTATCTCGTTACACTCGTATTGGAATCACCCTCAGAGTTAACGACAATAACCCTTGCACTCTGATTCACCATCTCGAATCTATAAGACCTATTCCGTCAGACTCATTACGGAATCACCCACAGAGTTATACTGACGTATAGCCCTTACACCTCGAGTCTTCACTCGCTCCACTTGGATAAACGACCTAACGTTATTTGGAATCGATGTGGTTTTCGGATATCCAAATATGGAAACCCGATCCCGGTCTCATCGAAATCCAAAGCGTGTCTTTTATGTCCAAGTTGTTTTAAGTTTAAAACATTTCAATTCATTATCTAAATATACACAGATAGATAATTCATAACACAATAGATAATCAATCTTATCATTATCCACAGATAATTCATACCAAACCAGATAATCTATATTATCATCCAAGAGCATCCAATGCATCCATATCACATACACTATTCATCTCATAACAGAGATTACAAACCATATCAAACAACCAATACCAATCATCAAACATAAGCAAATGGTCTAATGATCACACCTCTGTAATTAATTTAAAATGAATTAAATTAATTACTCAATCTCCAATTAATTTAAGATGAATTAAATTAATTACTTCATCATCAAAATCTGCTTAACTTAACCATCAATTGATTTCAAATCAATTTATGAATAATCATCTCATTATTCTTTTCAGTTAATCATTACTGATTAACTATCTCTAATTACAATAAGTAATTAGCATTTAAGTTGATTACACAAGTTAATTATATTAAACCCTATATATATTAATCACCCCTGATTAATAATCATTCAGTAATTAACTACATTAATTACTCAATACAATAATTAATTATTCTTAATTAATTATCTAATTAATCCCTTTGATTAATTTCAAAGTAATTTAAATCCAAATTACTTCTATATCAAAATATCTTTAATTACATCCTGTAATTATTAATTTATTACTTCCTTAAGTAATTACAAATTCATAAATTACATAAAGTAATTATTCATCAATTCAACAAATGTTTAAATCAATTAAACTTAATTAATTAACCTAAACAAATCATATTAACCTTAATTAATTACATTAAGTAATTAATTCACTAATTACTTTCATTAAGTAATTAGAACTTAAACAATTGATTATTATTAATTAATTAATCTAATTAATTATCAAAAATTAATCACATTAATTAATTATCTTGAGTTAATGACTTCATTAACATTTCTTAATTACTTAATTAAGAAATTAACTCAAATTAATCATCATTAGTTATTAAGTAATTAATATTTAATTACTATTTAACTAATCTCTAATTATTAATTAACTAAGTGTTAATTAAAATCTTAATTATCATTAATCACTTGATTAAATAAATCTTAATCATAAATTAAAATTTAGTTAACCATCCTTAATTATAGATTAATTAAACTAATTAATTAATCTCAAATCAAATTAATTATCATTAATTATTTAATTAAACTTCCACATTATTAATTAATTAAATAATTAATAATCAACTTAATTACCTTAATAATTAATGAATCCCATCATTAACCTTTTATTTATCCTTTAGATAAACATTTCTTATTAAATCATGCGTTTAAAAACAAAATGTTTTTAAATTTACATTAAATTCCAATTAACATTTCTTTTAAACTTAAAATCCAAATTTATTTAAAATAAGATTTTAAACAATACCAATCTTAATCTTATATGTTTACAAGAAACATATACTTAATTAATAAATTGAAAAGGATTTAAATTTCAATTCAAATCAAATTCAAATCAATTTTAAAAACATCTTTAAATTTTAAAATTGAAATATAACTCCCATTTTCAATTTAGTTTAAACTCTTTAAAACTCTTTCTACCATTTCACCTTCAATTCAAATGTAAATCATTTGGAAGCAATTTAAATTTTAAATCTTTATTTTAAAACTGAAGCTTAAAAATTTAAATCCAGATTTAAAAACTCAGTTTTGAATTCATTTGAATTCCTAAATTAAATACTTAACCTCTTACTTCAAATGCAAAACAATAATGCATTTTATACTTGAAGGTTTAAAATCAAATTTAAATTTAAAAACATAAATGTTTTCAAATTCTCAGACAAATCAAAATTTGAATTCATATTCAAATTCAAACCAAAACTCATTTTAAATTTCCATTTAAAAATTTAAACTTACCTTTTACATATAAAACAGAAACTGTTTTTCTGTTTATTAAAAAAAAGCTTAAACTTTGAAATCTCCAGAATTTAAATAATTTTAAAAGAACAGAATTTAAACTTATTTAAATTCATACTTGAATTCAGTTTAAAAACCCAAGCCACAATTTTAGTTGCACCTTAATTCAAATTTTAAAAATCTGGAAACAGTTTCCTGTTTCCCCTTTCTCTTTTTTTTATATTTTTAACCAATTTGAAATTATGCATTTAAATTTATTACAAAATAATAATTCAAATAATTTGAATTCATCCCTAGGTTCAAGTTTAAATCCTAAGTTCAAATTTCCATTTTAATTTAAACTTGATTCTTAAATTTATAAAAAAAAACAGAACAGGTCTGTTGATTACAACCTGAACACAAATATACCCTGCACTCCTCTATTTTACTTCGGGTCAGTAACCCACTTGCTCCGAGTCATTCCCCAAAAATCCCGAGATCAACCCGAGTCAAAATTCCCTGCAACTATCCACATCAGAACCTGGAACAGACCAACCCCATTCTCCCTCCAACCTGTCAACACCAATATCAACTACCTCCGACCACTATCAACATCCAAACTCCGGCATTAGCTTCATCACTTCACCATCCATCAATACCCTAAACACCTTTGAACTCGATTCATTCAAGAAGCCACAGCATCCAACTTTTTTCTAAACCCAGTAACTAGGGTTCTACAACTTAAATTCCCAAATCTCAATTCCAAATTTGAATTGCAAATCAATTCAATAATTTTTCTATGATCAAAGATAGATGATTACTTCCAGCAAACAAATTCATCTTGTTAAATTTCAAGGATCAACTAATATTGACCAAAATGAAAAATACAGTAAATTTTCAAAACTGTATTTTATCTTTAACACTGTAAATTTTAATTTTAGTCTTAAAATCCTTGAATTTACTTAATGATTTTGTTAGTAACTTGAAACACCAATTCATGATATCTACATTTTCAAATTTATACAAAATTTAGTTAGTGTTTTATGTTTCAGACATCACAGAAACTAACCAATTTATAAAGTCTTTAAAATTTATTTAATCATAATATAAACCAATTTCATTCAAATGCTAATCCATGATAGCATCAGATCAAGAAAGAAAACTATTATATCAAATTTGAACTTAAACTATAATAATCTAAACCTTAGAAATCAAGCATGCATTGCATTTCATATATATACACAGGCAGTAAAAAAAACATGAACACAAATTTAACTCAGTAAATAAGCAACATGCATTCCTACCTAACTTTATTTAAATTTAGTGTTACTCACCATATTTCCCAAAAATGCAGAGCCCATTCCATTGCAGATTTGAAATGCAGTCCCTTATAATCTTTGATTGTTGCTTTTTAAAACATGGAGGCTTGTTGAATGTTTTAAAGATGATGCTTGCTTCAAAATGATGCATGCAGGTGAATTGCTCCCAGATTTTGAAGTGCAGACAGGCTTCTTGAATGCAGACCTCATTTCTAGCTTTTTGATTTATACATGCATGTTCCAGGGTTTTTCAAATGCAAGAACATGCAGAGCTTTGTTCTCCTATTGAAATGCAGGTTCTTTGATTCATATTTGATGCAGGGATGCTAGAAATTGCATGCAGGTCTGAATGTATTTGGTTTCAGATCCAAATTGAAGATTCCATGAATGCAGAACTTATTCATGTTGATGCAGGCAGTAATTTGGGTTTGAGGAGTTACAGATTTGTTTGTAAATGCAGGTGGTAGTTTGGGATATGCAGACTTGTATTTGGAGGATGCAAATTGTACATGGATGTGAGCATGTAATTTGGTTTTCTTGATTAAGAAATGAGAAAATGAATGAGTATGAAGAACAAGAATGATATGAATGTATTTTCAGAAAATGAAATAAAGAAAAAGAAAATAAATTTGACACTTGTCTTTTAAAATGAACACTTGTTAGCTTTAAGCTTTAATACACATACACTTGTCTTTGAGAATTAAATTAATGTTTAATTAGAGTTAAATAAGTATTAAACATTGTTAATTAAATCTTATACATAATTATGTATTAAATAATTCTCAAGAACAAAGAAAAACAATACACAATTAAATCATTTGAAAAAGAAACTTTTAAAACAAATTTATAAAAGAGCTTGTAACATAATTTTAATATACAACTTGAATTAAAAATGAATTTTAAACTAATTAAAACATTTATCTCATATTTAAAAACATATAGTATTTAATTAAATATTTTTGAAAAGCTCAAATTAATAATAAATCACCATTTCTATTTTTAGAACATATTAAAAAGATGCTATACTAATTTAACTAAAACAACTTGTCTATTTAAAATATATACAAATACATATACATTATTAAATAGAAAACAATTTATTAACTCTTTAAAAATAATTTCACAAATTAAATATTTAAATAAAGAAGATAATTTAAATCAAATCAAATTTATTAATCAAAATTATTAATTCAATATAAATTTAAACCCAGATTATTAAATTTATATTGTCCAAAATTCCGGGATGTTACAATCCTTCCCCCTTAAAAGAATTTCGTCCCCGAAATTTAAAACAAAGGCAATTTAATAATCTATTTACAGATTTTATTTTAAAACACAGCATATGTTAATCATATGCCAACAACCAAAGCAACCAATTCACACAATCAAAATAATTCTAATTATCCAAAAGAATTTTGGATAAAACCTTCACGAGTTTCCCCGGTATATATATATCGGGATACTCGCTCTATCGAATCCAATCAATCAATACTACTAAGCTATAGAGCTCCTAACAACCATTCTATACAGAATATCAGACTACAGACGAGTCTGACTCAACAAACAAACCAATCCTAAACTGCTGGTTCTACAAGCAGAAATATCAAACACATACTCCCTTAGAGATACGTGAAACACCTTGAATCCCAGTTATCCAAGCTGGCAATTCAACTCTAGAAAATCAAACACTGATCTTACCCAACACAGAAGAAACAAAAACACTTCGGAGTTAGCTTCCCAAACTTATAGCTCCCTAGAGAAAACTTAACCAAAATCAAATCTCCGATTCCAGAATCTAAATTCTCTGTCTCTTATCCATAAAATTCTTCGGACGATCCTATGCTACCAACATCACTCCTAATCAGCTCAACTCTTGCTGATTCCAAAAGAAACAGACTGAAGCAAAACAATCCAATGATCTCCTCAAGATCACTCAAAAACCAAGAACACAACCCTGCTTCTCTACAACAGAAGACAGAACAAACTTCTCCTTATCCGGAAAAGAAAACAGAAACATTCCCAAACTGCTTCCGCTGCGCAACTCTGATCCGAAACAAAAGAAAATGCTGACGAAGAGCACAAGCACAGACTAGATAACCCAGCACAGAAATATGGTTCCACAGATCATAAAGAAAAACTCAGATGTTCCTTCCAAACCTGAGTTGCTTCACCAACTTCTATCTCAAGGAACCATCTATCTACTAACTGAACCACCTGTTCCAAAAGAACACTTAACTATCGCAAGTCACTTTTGCGATCAACTCAGCCTAATCCAAAGAAACTGCTCTCTCTCAACCAAACAGAATAGCTTATGCTGACTTAGCCAACTTACCAGAGAAATGGATCCACTCTGCTGCTTCTGAACTCCCCTTCAGAAAAACTACCCAGCCAGAAGACTCCTTATCAACTCAGAATACTCTGCTAAACTCAGCCACATCACCGTGCTGACTCACTTCTTATTCTTATTCCAAAGAAAACATCTTCGGAAACATCCATAGTCACTGCATCTCATCACGCAGCTACTACTTCCTAAGATATCAAGATATCATCACTTGCTTGCTTCTGCTCAACCGACAGATCAAAACTCAATTCAACACTTCAAAGATGAACTCCGAACCTTAACAGGTTACCTTCAGAGATCGATGAAGTACTTCATCACAACAGAACTCACTCGAGACGGTATTGGGTCTACAGTCTCGACAAATACACTTCCAACCTCATCCATCAAACTCCAACCAATGGTAGTCGTGTTACACACACTTCTACCTCATCTACCTTTATAACTTATATTGGAAAACTTGAACAGGTAATCCAACAAATAGGTAGAACCAAATATATATATATATATATATATATTAAAAATACAAATACGCTCTCTCAAGATAGACACCACTACAGAGCCTAGGTATTCACTCAACCTAACGCTCCCTAAAGAAAGACACACTTCAGAGCCTAGGTATTCACTCAACCTACTGCTCTGATACCAAAATGTCACGACCCGATTTCCACTCCCGGAAAATCGCATCATGAATTAAGAAAGAAAGGGATAGAAGAAGAAAAGAAAGAAGAGAAGAAAGAAACAACACAAGAATCTCAACAGCGGAAACGAATAAATTATATTAATAACAAAGTATTACATAGTATACATCAATTATCAGAGTTACACAGACATATACAACACATACTAGACAGTTATAGACACCTGTCTAGTTATACAACTCAAATCAAACACAACACTCAGAGACCAAACACAGCGGAAAACTATATATAACTATGCGCAGAAGTCTCCTGCTCCATATGCTCCTCCACAATTCGTCAAAGCTAATCCTGAATCCTAACCTGAATTCCCTTGGCTACTCGTAAAAATTTGAGTACCCAAGAGTTAAAGAAAAACAGAAATAACTCCGGGTCAGACATGGGTCTGGTGTGAGTAACAGGTTAAAGTTGCTTAACTTTGAAAAACCTTTGAAAAGAAAAGGTATCACGTAAGACTTCCCACACATAAACATGGAAAAGTTTTTACCTTACGCTAACCAAAACATTTGATAGGAAATCCGGTGATATTATAATAGTGTCTAGGGTTTTCAAATAAAATACAGAAATAGCTGAAATGCTTACATCTCACATTCCAACATAGTTGGGCACAACTAATACGTACGGCACTTATTGGATTTTGGATTCCATCAATGGCAGGGCTACTGGGGTACCGCCCGTCACAGTACGTGGCCTAGATCACCGTACCGAGGAGCCACCCTAACTCCCCTGCAACACAAAGCCGGACCCGTTCCTTACTGAACAGTTCCAAATAAGACAACCCCGACGGTTGTCATGATCAACCGTCCCACACAGCCGAAATATAAAGGGACCTCTAGACAGGGGTAAATCTTACTCTCAAGTGGGGGCTACCCACGAAGCTTTGCTGCACCTCCCCTGTTTTAGCCATTCCCGGTTGATGAGGCTTGAGGTTACGATTACCTTTATAGGACACAACACTTAGAATGCTCATCGTCCACCTGACGATGTTCTGAAAGCATTCAATCCATACAAGTTCGTTCCGGGTTCGAACGAAACCGAAGGCATTATCTCGTTACACTCGTATTGGAATCACCCTCAGAGTTAACGACAATAACCCTTGCACTCTGATTCACCATCTCGAATCTATAAGACCTATTCCGTCAGACTCATTACGGAATCACCCACAGAGTTATACTGACGTATAGCCCTTACACCTCGAGTCTTCACTCGCTCCACTTGGATAAACGACCTAACGTTATTTGGAATCGATGTGGTTTTCGGATATCCAAATATGGAAACCCGATCCCGGTCTCATCGAAATCCAAAGCGTGTCTTTTATGTCCAAGTTGTTTTAAGTTTAAAACATTTCAATTCATTATCTAAATATACACAGATAGATAATTCATAACACAATAGATAATCAATCTTATCATTATCCACAGATAATTCATACCAAACCAGATAATCTATATTATCATCCAAGAGCATCCAATGCATCCATATCACATACACTATTCATCTCATAACAGAGATTACAAACCATATCAAACAACCAATACCAATCATCAAACATAAGCAAATGGTCTAATGATCACACCTCTGTAATTAATTTAAAATGAATTAAATTAATTACTCAATCTCCAATTAATTTAAGATGAATTAAATTAATTACTTCATCATCAAAATCTGCTTAACTTAACCATCAATTGATTTCAAATCAATTTATGAATAATCATCTCATTATTCTTTTCAGTTAATCATTACTGATTAACTATCTCTAATTACAATAAGTAATTAGCATTTAAGTTGATTACACAAGTTAATTATATTAAACCCTATATATATTAATCACCCCTGATTAATAATCATTCAGTAATTAACTACATTAATTACTCAATACAATAATTAATTATTCTTAATTAATTATCTAATTAATCCCTTTGATTAATTTCAAAGTAATTTAAATCCAAATTACTTCTATATCAAAATATCTTTAATTACATCCTGTAATTATTAATTTATTACTTCCTTAAGTAATTACAAATTCATAAATTACATAAAGTAATTATTCATCAATTCAACAAATGTTTAAATCAATTAAACTTAATTAATTAACCTAAACAAATCATATTAACCTTAATTAATTACATTAAGTAATTAATTCACTAATTACTTTCATTAAGTAATTAGAACTTAAACAATTGATTATTATTAATTAATTAATCTAATTAATTATCAAAAATTAATCACATTAATTAATTATCTTGAGTTAATGACTTCATTAACATTTCTTAATTACTTAATTAAGAAATTAACTCAAATTAATCATCATTAGTTATTAAGTAATTAATATTTAATTACTATTTAACTAATCTCTAATTATTAATTAACTAAGTGTTAATTAAAATCTTAATTATCATTAATCACTTGATTAAATAAATCTTAATCATAAATTAAAATTTAGTTAACCATCCTTAATTATAGATTAATTAAACTAATTAATTAATCTCAAATCAAATTAATTATCATTAATTATTTAATTAAACTTCCACATTATTAATTAATTAAATAATTAATAATCAACTTAATTACCTTAATAATTAATGAATCCCATCATTAACCTTTTATTTATCCTTTAGATAAACATTTCTTATTAAATCATGCGTTTAAAAACAAAATGTTTTTAAATTTACATTAAATTCCAATTAACATTTCTTTTAAACTTAAAATCCAAATTTATTTAAAATAAGATTTTAAACAATACCAATCTTAATCTTATATGTTTACAAGAAACATATACTTAATTAATAAATTGAAAAGGATTTAAATTTCAATTCAAATCAAATTCAAATCAATTTTAAAAACATCTTTAAATTTTAAAATTGAAATATAACTCCCATTTTCAATTTAGTTTAAACTCTTTAAAACTCTTTCTACCATTTCACCTTCAATTCAAATGTAAATCATTTGGAAGCAATTTAAATTTTAAATCTTTATTTTAAAACTGAAGCTTAAAAATTTAAATCCAGATTTAAAAACTCAGTTTTGAATTCATTTGAATTCCTAAATTAAATACTTAACCTCTTACTTCAAATGCAAAACAATAATGCATTTTATACTTGAAGGTTTAAAATCAAATTTAAATTTAAAAACATAAATGTTTTCAAATTCTCAGACAAATCAAAATTTGAATTCATATTCAAATTCAAACCAAAACTCATTTTAAATTTCCATTTAAAAATTTAAACTTACCTTTTACATATAAAACAGAAACTGTTTTTCTGTTTATTAAAAAAAAGCTTAAACTTTGAAATCTCCAGAATTTAAATAATTTTAAAAGAACAGAATTTAAACTTATTTAAATTCATACTTGAATTCAGTTTAAAAACCCAAGCCACAATTTTAGTTGCACCTTAATTCAAATTTTAAAAATCTGGAAACAGTTTCCTGTTTCCCCTTTCTCTTTTTTTTATATTTTTAACCAATTTGAAATTATGCATTTAAATTTATTACAAAATAATAATTCAAATAATTTGAATTCATCCCTAGGTTCAAGTTTAAATCCTAAGTTCAAATTTCCATTTTAATTTAAACTTGATTCTTAAATTTATAAAAAAAAACAGAACAGGTCTGTTGATTACAACCTGAACACAAATATACCCTGCACTCCTCTATTTTACTTCGGGTTAGTAACCCACTTGCTCCGAGTCATTCCCCAAAAATCCCGAGATCAACCCGAGTCAAAATTCCCTGCAACTATCCACATCAGAACCTGGAACAGACCAACCCCATTCTCCCTCCAACCTGTCAACACCAATATCAACTACCTCCGACCACTATCAACATCCAAACTCCGGCATTAGCTTCATCACTTCACCATCCATCAATACCCTAAACACCTTTGAACTCGATTCATTCAAGAAGCCACAGCATCCAACTTTTTTCTAAACCCAGTAACTAGGGTTCTACAACTTAAATTCCCAAATCTCAATTCCAAATTTGAATTGCAAATCAATTCAATAATTTTTCTATGATCAAAGATAGATGATTACTTCCAGCAAACAAATTCATCTTGTTAAATTTCAAGGATCAACTAATATTGACCAAAATGAAAAATACAGTAAATTTTCAAAACTGTATTTTATCTTTAACACTGTAAATTTT
Source organism: Allium cepa (assembly GCA_030765085.1). Classification (NCBI taxonomy): domain Eukaryota; kingdom Viridiplantae; phylum Streptophyta; class Magnoliopsida; order Asparagales; family Amaryllidaceae; genus Allium; species Allium cepa. Next base: position 1,002,263,230 of record CM060934.1, read on the forward strand.
AATTTTAGTCTTAAAATCCTTGAATTTACTTAATGATTTTGTTAGTAACTTGAAACACCAATTCATGATATCTACATTTTCAAATTTATACAAAATTTAGTTAGTGTTTTATGTTTCAGACATCACAGAAACTAACCAATTTATAAAGTCTTTAAAATTTATTTAATCATAATATAAACCAATTTCATTCAAATGCTAATCCATGATAGCATCAGATCAAGAAAGAAAACTATTATATCAAATTTGAACTTAAACTATAATAATCTAAACCTTAGAAATCAAGCATGCATTGCATTTCATATATATACACAGGCAGTAAAAAAAACATGAACACAAATTTAACTCAGTAAATAAGCAACATGCATTCCTACCTAACTTTATTTAAATTTAGTGTTACTCACCATATTTCCCAAAAATGCAGAGCCCATTCCATTGCAGATTTGAAATGCAGTCCCTTATAATCTTTGATTGTTGCTTTTTAAAACATGGAGGCTTGTTGAATGTTTTAAAGATGATGCTTGCTTCAAAATGATGCATGCAGGTGAATTGCTCCCAGATTTTGAAGTGCAGACAGGCTTCTTGAATGCAGACCTCATTTCTAGCTTTTTGATTTATACATGCATGTTCCAGGGTTTTTCAAATGCAAGAACATGCAGAGCTTTGTTCTCCTATTGAAATGCAGGTTCTTTGATTCATATTTGATGCAGGGATGCTAGAAATTGCATGCAGGTCTGAATGTATTTGGTTTCAGATCCAAATTGAAGATTCCATGAATGCAGAACTTATTCATGTTGATGCAGGCAGTAATTTGGGTTTGAGGAGTTACAGATTTGTTTGTAAATGCAGGTGGTAGTTTGGGATATGCAGACTTGTATTTGGAGGATGCAAATTGTACATGGATGTGAGCATGTAATTTGGTTTTCTTGATTAAGAAATGAGAAAATGAATGAGTATGAAGAACAAGAATGATATGAATGTATTTTCAGAAAATGAAATAAAGAAAAAGAAAATAAATTTGACACTTGTCTTTTAAAATGAACACTTGTTAGCTTTAAGCTTTAATACACATACACTTGTCTTTGAGAATTAAATTAATGTTTAATTAGAGTTAAATAAGTATTAAACATTGTTAATTAAATCTTATACATAATTATGTATTAAATAATTCTCAAGAACAAAGAAAAACAATACACAATTAAATCATTTGAAAAAGAAACTTTTAAAACAAATTTATAAAAGAGCTTGTAACATAATTTTAATATACAACTTGAATTAAAAATGAATTTTAAACTAATTAAAACATTTATCTCATATTTAAAAACATATAGTATTTAATTAAATATTTTTGAAAAGCTCAAATTAATAATAAATCACCATTTCTATTTTTAGAACATATTAAAAAGATGCTATACTAATTTAACTAAAACAACTTGTCTATTTAAAATATATACAAATACATATACATTATTAAATAGAAAACAATTTATTAACTCTTTAAAAATAATTTCACAAATTAAATATTTAAATAAAGAAGATAATTTAAATCAAATCAAATTTATTAATCAAAATTATTAATTCAATATAAATTTAAACCCAGATTATTAAATTTATATTGTCCAAAATTCCGGGATGTTACACTTTGTCTTCAGAATTAAGAATGTAAATCGAGGCAAGAATAATTTTCTAACTTGTCCGATTTCATTGTTAATCGAGTGAAGGTTTAAAACGAGAAGTGGTGACATGTTTTACTTACATCAAAAGGAAAGTGTTTTGGGTTTACTATTATCAACATCTTAAACGACATTTTGTTTTAGCCCAAATAAGTATGGTATGAAAATGGATTATTTCTTAAGATTTGTAAAATATACTTATACCATTGAATAAGTATATGGGTACATTTTCTAAGTATTAAAGATGTAGCATTTTGTGAATATACTTATATTGCTATATAAGTATATAGAAATGTTTTCTAAGTTTGAAAGTGAAATGTTTTGTAAGTATACTTATACAGTTGAGATAAGTATACCAATATTTTTCAATTATTGAAAAGAGTATAAAGGATTTGTTAGTATATCTTTGTAAAAGTATTTTTATATATGAATTTACTAAGTGGGTTTAATTAATGAAAAGATTAATTTTAGAGGCTTAGTAGTTTCTTATGTGCTTAACCATGCTTGGTTTCCTTGTAAAATTAAATCTCGGTTTTGATGGTTTGTTTATTTGATAATTAAATAACCAACTATCAAATGCCAGCCAATTTTAAAAATCTCGTCGGTTTGGAGAGAGTAGAATCAGATATATTATCAGAAAACCACTTCGAACTGGCATAAGCATTCGAATTGGAGACATTTTGAAGATGATGGAATTGAATACGGAGTTTTTTGAAGTGCAAGGGCTACTTGCTACTAATCCCAAGGGTGATTCCAAAAAGGATGTTGTAGAAGTAGTGCCTTCAATTGTTCATAACCTAAACAACTTGTATGAACAAATGCTGGTATTGCATTGTTGCGTGGAGGGCGGTGTTAGCATTCCAAGTCGAATTTGCTAAAAAGGTAAAAATGTGGCCATTAGCCTCGTCAACCGGAAATGACTAAAACAAGGGACATGCTGTAATGCTATGTGGGTCGCACCCATTAGGGCGTTGTCATCACTCTTTTTAGATTATTATTTTTGGATTTGGTTGTGCATGAGATCTCTTGGGAAAAGGTTGCAAAGCAACTAAATGATGAAATATTCGATACTATCCAGTAAGGGATAGGTCAACCATGCCATGTAGAAGGTCCATGCGAGGCCCTCGGAATGTATTATAACATGAGGTGCCCCACTAGCCTTATTTTTGATGGAATCCATTCTCTGATAAGTACTTCCAGACTTAGTTGTATATCTATTATGCTGAAATTTAATTAATGTAACAATTTTGGCTACGATTCATTATTTATTTTAAACCCTAGACATTTTTATAATATCGAAAGATTTCGTATGAAATGCTTAGGTTATCGTAATGTAAAAGCCCGTCCGTGTTTATGTGTGGCATGGTCTTACAGATACCTTTATTTTGAAGGGTCTTATAACATTAAAATCCATATGAGGTGTGTTTCTCACGCTGGTTTACCAGACTGATCCGAGCGTTATTTTGTTATTATGCTAGGGTCAGCTCGAGCATGTTTTCCAGATTCAAGTTGGATGCTTTGTGGCTTCATAGGACAAGCTGGATGCCTTCGAGATGTATTCATATATATTTTATTTCCACTGCATTGGTTGTTTATATTTATTAGCATTTGTTAGGACATGTTGTTATAACTGCCCAAGTTGATGATAGATAGTTACTCTGATTAATGTGTGAATGTTACAGTTTTCTTTTATAAAGATCTATTGTATATTATATGTTACTCATCACGATGTGAGATTCTGTTCTACCCTTTCTTTCATTTTCCCCCAATAATTTGTCTTTCCAACACTTGGATGCTGGGCACATGAATACCGTGAATGTATCAATGTTGACTTTTGAGGGTCGAAAAGGCGAGTCGTTACCATTGGTATCCGATATTATGTTGAGCGAACATCTATGCTTTGGTAGGGTAAACTCATTAGGGATAGGGTTCCTAACACACCCTAGAATGAGTTTGAGTGTATATATGTAAGAACACGTATTTGTAAGTGCTATAAAAATATTTTATATTGTGTTGATTTATCAATTGAGTAGTTTATGATTCTAAATCGATACAGAAGGAACAGCTATATCGATAGGGGTTTCAAAACACTTCTATAAGGAAAACCGACATAGTACTTTTTTGAAATTAGGTAAATGAAATAATTTTACTTAGATTTTATATTTTATACATAAAAGAATAATTTCAAAAAATTGAGAGCTATTTGTGATATTTTTGTTGTTAGGAAATGAAAATATTCAATTATTATCATTTACTGTTTGATTACTTATGTTCAACTAGTTTTGAAGGGTCAATTATTATTAGTTGAATGATTATTTTTGCTCGTATTGTTTATGAGCATCTATTGTTTGGTTGAATCAAATGCGAATATCTTGTGAATTGAGTTTCACAGTTTGATTATAAGGCCTTTAAGAAAATGTTGTGTTAAAATTTAATTTTAATAAAAGTTATTTATTATAATTCAAACAAGGATATATAAGTGTAGAGTGGTTTTATATAGGAAGTGAAATTATATAAGTATGAAAAATATGATTTATAAATAAAACGGATTTAAACTAAGAAACAGAGAACTTAAACCTCGATGATTTTGAAAATTATTTTTCAAAGTTTTGGAGAAAATAATAATAGTACTATTTGGAAGTATTTTTAAAAAGGGAATTTTAAAAGAGATAGAAAGCAGTGAACTCATTTTTGTCTTTGAAAAATAATTCTGATGATGACTACAGCATCATCGGTGTACATTTTCGAGTTTCTAAGTGAGAGGTTACTACCATTATAATTGGTTATCGAGTTGTTTTGGTAAAACATTTTTTTTAAATTTCAAAAGTATGGTTATATATACAAAGGAGATATGTATATTATCATTTCAAAATGATTTGAAATATAACCCAGTTGTTCAGTTCTTAAATTCTCATTTAAGTGATAGACTCATGCTTCCTATTCCTTAAGGTAAGTTTGGTTTGTGCATCTCATTTTGAATTATTTGGTAATTTTCATTTATTGAAATAAATTGGAATTTTCGACGAATTTGGATAGTCGAAAATTTTTCAAGTTAATGGGGAATTTGAAGTTGAGTTTTTTATGAGAATATAAGAAAATAAGTTTTTGTAACTTACAAATTTGAGAAGATAATAAATTAAACAAATGTTATATTTGTGGAATATCCTAGCTAAGTAAAACATATCTGAAATTTGTATATATACTCTTACAATGTAGAAGAGTGTTATACGAATATGAACTTAAGTTTTGAAGTGTTGATAAACATAAGTTGTATTTATTAGATGATTATAAACTTAAGAAAAGCTTTATGGAATGGATCATAAATGAATACTAGTATTATATAAGAAGTGATCTTTAAGAAAGTGAATGTAGTTTAAAATGAGAAATAATTCGTGCAGTTAGGAAACCAATGGAATAAATATGTAAGTTGTATGTAGATCATTTTATTTGCATAACTGATTTTGACCCAGATTCGAGTACATGATTTCGAGGTGATTTACACCAATCCGAACAAGGACTTTTCACTCGAATCTCAACGGCGAACACTTGATACAGAATTTTGATTTGAATCTAAAATTTTCTATTATAATATATAGCTTTGTAAGGAGAATGGAAGTTTCTAATCAAGAAACCTGATCATAGTCAACACTAGAGTGGTCGAGTGAGCGATACCAGTTTGAAAGTGAATTTGAGTGATCGAGCGAGCGATCAGATTTGATATTGCATTTGAACGGTACATTTTCATCATATAGGTTTGAATGTAGTTGTTTTCTTTTGACTTTAGAAATGCAAGTTATATGGTTTAATATCATTTGTAAGTGAGATGCATGTATGGAAACAAAGACTAGTTTGATGCTTTTCATTTCATGAGTAGAGTTGATTACTCGACTAATGGGTACACGTTTATATTGTTGCTGATGGTTTTACGTCTAGATATGTTGATGCTTTTGTTTTTCTTTTGTTGATTTAGGTCCATCATGGCAAGTTGCAATTTTTTCGATCGAGCTGCGCAAAGGGAATGCTGTTGAATTTTTCCGGAACATATGAGATTTTAAAAGTTTGGTAACTCATTTTAAATAAGAGATTTTACAAGTTTAAGGTTTTTGAGACATTTTTCTTCCTTTGAAAATTTTGGGGGATAAACTTCTCTTAAGGGAGGAGAATGTAACAAATCGAAATTTCTAACATTTCAAATAAGAATATTTAATTTATTTAAATATTCGGATTTGTTTCAAATTTAATACATAGTAGGAAATTAAATTTTTAATATGATGACTCGATTTTTATTGACGTATTTTAAATTTATTTAAATATTCAGATTTGTTTCAAATTTATTACATAGTAGGAAATTTAATTTTTAATACGACGACTCGATTTTTATTGACGCGGTTTTAATTTATTTTGTTGGATTTTTCCATAATTTTTTTGGCAAGGCCATCAGGGTTAATATACCACTACCATTTTATTAAAAGCTTATAAAACAAAATTACAAGCAGCTAATAAGGAAAACAAGGAAAGAACAAAGAAGGAAGGGAGAAAATAAAAACACAAAACAAACAAAGGGAAATCAGGGCAGAAACCACTTCAACTTGCACTCCCCAGGGAAATAATACTGAGATAGGCACAAATCTTTGTGGATATGGCTAACAATGAGATGGTAGTGAGCCAATTTATTCTGACATTTTCCATTGAAGACACGATCATTTCTCTCCTTCCAAATGCCATCACCGAACACTTTCAAAATAAGTAGAAGCTCAAAAGATTTCACACATCTCTGCGTTGTTTCCTAATATATACTTTTCCACTCCCTATTGCTATCCCTGAATGGGTGCAAGAAGCCACCTTTATACTTGAGCTTTCTCCATAAGAACTGAACATAAGTGAATCTGAAAAAAGGTTTTAGATTGTCCTTAGGGAATGATCTGCAGTAAACATAAGTGGTATCCACCACAATTCCCTTAATGTATAGATTGCTTTTCATATGAATAGCATTCCTTAGAACATGCCATAGGAAGCAGTTACACTTTTTCGGTATGGAATTTGTCCAAACTCTCTTATACCATGCAAATTTCTAAAGCGCACCCGAGTCATCCAGAGCTTTGTATATAATAAAGGGGGAGTGTGGAAGATTATTTTTACCCCTTACATTGGTATTAGAATCAGAAAATACATATCTACGATGGGCGTATAGATTCCATAACCGACTGACCTTTCTGTTGGAGGAACTAGGAAGGAATATATGACCATTTCTTATATAATCGACCACTTTAGCTTGTATCGAGATACCCATTTGCAATATATCCTCATAGTCCAGCCTATTAAATAGAATGACACCCTTATCAACCCAAGGGACCTTCCAAAACATAGTAGGACTATCTTGGGCCACTTTAAGGGTAATATGAGGCAGAAGAGTGTGTCGAATTTTCAGAACAGCTTTCTAGACCCAACTGGATGCTAGACTTGGTTGACAGACTAGAAGCCTTCATTTTTGAGGTGATATTTTCTAGCCCAAGCAACCCAAATAGACGAGGAATTGTTGATGAAACCATCAAGGAGCTTAGAGAAAGCTGCACTGTTCCATATTTCCAGATTTTTAATGTGTAAACCACCATATTCTTTTGGCTTCTCCAGCCTGGCAAAGGTAGTAGGTGCGAGCTTCTTCCACAGGATGTTGCTAGTCCCGAGGAAGTTATTTTACTGCTTTTCGAATCATACCTATCAGTTTAGCAGATAAAGGAAGTCCCTGGCCCAGTATCCATTCATACAAAAAATGACAGAATTTATAATTGTGAGTTTGCCTGCATGACTAAGGAATTTGTAATGCCATCTGTTAAGAGTGGATGTAACCTTTTCAAATAAAAGGGAGCACTGTGAAGTGGTAATAGATTTAGAGGCCAGGGAAACTCCTAGGCAAGACATATCATTTTAAAGTGGCGACATATTTATAATTTGTAAACATTTTGCACCTCAGTAACGTTGAGGCCTGTCAGCAGAATGCGAGATTTTGCAGGGTTAATGTGAAGCCCAGAAAATAAAGAAAATTTCTTCAAGGATAACATGATGGATTGAAGAGAATTGTTGGTTGGTTTAGTAAATGCGATAAGGCATCTGCGAAAGCCAAAGTCGTGATGAGGATATCTGCACTTCGGATGGAGGCAAAATCGTTTTAAAGAAACTCTATAATTTAATTCCTACATCAAAGTCTCCATAACTATAATGAAAGATAAGGAGACAACAAATCTCCTGATGCAGCCCTCTAACACCTTTAAAGTAGCCCACAGAATAAGAATTGACGAGAATGGAGCAGGAGGCAGTGGAAATGCATTCAAATATAAGATCAGAGAAATGATCAGGGAACTGCATAGCTTTCATAGTAGATATCAGGCAGTCCAGCTAATAGAGTCAAATGCTTTCATTAGGTCAATTTTAAGAATAGCTCGCAGTGAGGCATTGGATGAAGAGTATGAGTTAAAAAGTTCGTGAGCTAGCATAACATTGTTAAGAATGTTCCTATTCGGCAAAAATGCAGATTGGTTGGATGAAATGACCATGGCTAGAACCTGTTTCAGTCTCAAAGCAAGTATTTTTGAAACGACTTTATAAATGATGTTGCAATGGGATATAAGTCTGAACTGGGAAACATGAGCAGATGATGGAACTTTGGGGATCAATGCTAAATTTGTGGAGTTAATGGACTTAAGTAGTTTTCTTTGGAGAAGAAATTGTGCATAGCCAACAGCACATCCTTATGAATTATGTGCCAGAAATGAGTGTAGAATCTAGCACTGAATCCATCAGGGCGACCATAAGCCTCCTTTCTGATTCTAATAATAGTATTTCTTATCTCATCATTTGAAACAATAGAGGTCAGGGTATCTTGGTGGTTGGAGTTGAGTTGAGGCATGGGAAGAGAGGAAAGGAAGTCAATACTGAATTGAGATGGGTAATTGCTACGAAGCAATGAGATGTAGTAGTCGAGGAACACAACATCAATTCCATCTGGAGTGGTTTGGGAGCAGCTATTCTGGTCTTCAATCATGGAAATGGTGGATCTGGATTTTTTAATTTTCAGAGAAGCGTGGAAGAATTTCAAGTTCCCTGTCTCCATCATTGAACGATTTTCCTCTGGACTTTTGTTTGATCGTGTTCTGTTCTAAGGCAAGAGCTTCAGAAAGATGTCAGCTGGGGTTGCATTCAACAAAATAGAGGGTTGGTTCAGGATTACCATTCAAGATTTGAGTCTGAACCTTAACAAGCTTGTCTTTGATGGAAGAGGAAAGTTTAGATCCCTAGCCAAATCTAGCAGCTGCCCATCTTTTGAGAGTGTACTTAGTGTTTTTAAGCTTCCGTTGAAGCCGAAGCATAGGGTTGCCAAGTACTTTCATGTCCCATCCCTTTTTTACCATCTGTAGATAATCATTTTCATTAGGGCATCTCCAGTGGATTACGGGCTGAATATTCAGTTCAGCCCGTAATCTGGGTTGGGGCCCCAGTGGCCAAGCGCCTATTTAATGGGCGCCTGGCCTCAGGCGCCCATTTAATGGGCGCTTGACAATCAGGCACCCATTTTATAGGCGCCTGAACTAAGGCGCTCATAAAATGGGCACCGCCTCCCCTCCCCCTCACTTCTCACTCAATTTTTTTCCTTTAATTTTTTTTAAATTAAAAAAATTTAAACGAAATGCCGCCGCGTCCAACCAAAATCGTCTGAAGAACGGTTCACAGACATCCAGCGGAGCAAGCTGGACCATTACATGTTCCGCCACCACTTGGAGTTTCACCAGACGATGTACATGTTCCACATGAGCTGCCAGATGGTTATTGGCATAGAGCCGAAACCGCTTTGACGACCATACAGGTATAAATTGTAAATTACTATAACTTGTTATTTTAATATGTACATTACATACTCATATTAAATAACCCTTACTGTATCAAAAATTGTTAATTCATAAATTAGCTATAGGACCATTACATTCACCGTCAGGGTAGTTGAGCTAAGTGCATTACCCAGACCATCTTCCCGGTCCTATTATTGAGAGGCTACAGGCTAGTCCTTTTGATCTATTTTTTTCGATTAGACCTGTTCAGTCCTTTGATCGACCTCTCATTCAGGCATTAGCTGAGAGGTGGTGACCCACCACGCATACGTTTCACTTTTCAGATTTGAGCTTGGTATCACCCAGTTGATTTCTACATGTTTACTGGGATTGAGATTGGACGACATGGTCTTCGACCTTTTCCATTTGATGATTTATACGAGTCGCCCAATTTGTTTACCGTTTTTTTACCATGATAGATGTTACCTGCGTAACTAGTGGTTCTGTTAAGTTGACTTACTTGCAGTAGTATATCACCAGTTATATAGCTAGAGCCGATATGATGGATGCAGTTACTAGAGCATTTTTGTCGTACCTGTTTGGTTCGACCTTTTTTTCGAACCAAAAAGGTACGGTTAGATTAGGCTATTTAGCATCTCTTACCAGATTAGACCAGCTACATACTATTGACTGGGGCACAGCGATATTAGGCACCCTATATACCGCTCTAGATTCATTTGTGCTTGGTGATGTCAGGCAGATGTATGCTTTTTGGTATATGTTGCCGTTATGGTACTACGAGTACACGACAAACATGCATCCCCGCATTCAGGACACGGCTAGTCAGGCTGCTGAGCATTACTTCCCTAGGATGAGACGATGGGAGACTATGCACTACGTACATCATGTCCCCTTAGGTGTACGGCATGACTTGATGGAGGCTAGGTCACAGCTTGATATGCGTAGTCGAGATAACATCATTCGGACTCCTTGGGCCTCACATTGGACTCATCTAGCAGATGCAGGTCTTCTGGTAGACGACCATCCCTTGATGGTTGCGTATTCACTATCTAGACGTAGAGTTGCTTTGCATACACCTGCATTTATGCCTATGTGGTATTTGGGAGAGAGATGTGCTTATCAGATTACGGGTGATCGTCGTATACCATATGATCCTTTATCTTGTGAGGATATGTTTGGTAGACATAGGGTGATCGGCGATCGGTACTTAGATGCTCTACGACAGGCTGGATGGGTGGATAGTAGTACTTTCTTCATCGATGGGGATTACGATGCTTTTTGAGCTAGAGTAGCACCCCGTAGATTCATCGTACCAGATTATGTTCGTGGGGTCAACTCTGATCATATAGGACCTCATCTGGCAGCCGGTAGAGTTCAGGTACCGTAGGTTTCATTTGACCCGATTCCGCCACAGTTCTCCCAGACTCCCATGCAGTTGGAGCCTGATACTACTTTTAGAGCATATGACGTGACAGGTACTTTGATTGAGCAGCCTTTAGTCTTTCCATATCACCCCGACTATCTTGGTGTGCCTTCAGTTGGGTTATATCCTCCGTATGAGGTATATTTATTGTTTATTGTCATTTTTACTTTATTTTCTGCTTGGTTTCTTACTATGTCAAATATCATATTTATGTAGTATGCTGCTAGATTGGACCAGGACAGAGTTTCACTTGGTGTATTTCACGATATGACTCTTGCACATACACACACCATGCATGATATGTACATGCAGCATACACAGATGCTAGAGGCCCAGATTGACCGGCTATCAGCTAGACTTGCTGTATATGAGCCTTTCGGATCATAAGGCGGAGGTGATGCTGGTCCCTGTGGGTATGATGCTGGTGGTTTAGATGAGGACGAGGGGGATGATGAGGACGAGGGGGATGATGGTGATGGGGATGACGACGATGGAGATGATGATGGTGGTGATAGCGATGATGATGGTGATGGAGATGATGATGACGACGATGACGATGACGGAGATGATGGTGATGGTGATGATGCTGATGACGACGATGTTGCATCCCTTTAGCTGTATAACTTTTAGTTTATGCGTAGTAGACGTTTTATTATATGTTGCAGTTCCTATAGCTTATGTACTTATGTCATTGTTTGAGTATACAGTGTATTCTTTATGTTTATATACTTTCACTTTCTTGGATTTTGGATTATAATGCTCGAGTATACTGTGAATTCTATATGTCTATGTATACTGTGAATTATACATGTTGGTGTATAATGTGAATTGTATATATCTGTTTAACTATGAATTATATATGTTGGTGTACAATGTGAATTCTATATGTTTGTGTATACTTATAAGCACTAGCTAGTTACATATAAACATACAAAAAAACCAATAGTGGCGGTAGATAGAAAACTTATAAAAACCTACCCGCGACATAAAAAAACTACTAGTGAGGCACACGAACATAGTACACTGATAAAAATGACACAGTAATAATAGACCACAAATATGAAGAAACTAGACGTGACGATTAAACTGCAACTCCTGTATAGAAAGTCTAAGACGTCTTATCTCCTGTTCTAGTTCGTTTGCATAGGTTATGCCCCTTGGACATAAAGGACATCCAACCATTCTGCGTCATTGCAACCATTTGGCCATAATTGACATATTTGATTCGATGACCAATATTTTCTCCATCTGCACGTACTACAACTTCAACTTCATACCCGCACTGACAACAAACTAGGTGCGATTCAACTTCTTGCTCAGTGGGAGGTTGAACTACTTGATCCTGGTTCTCAGGTTGCTCATATGCCATACGAACAACATGTTGTTCGTATGGCGGTTCAACCACTTCCTGAAGTCTCAGCTGCTCAAGGTTTTGAAACTGACCACGGACATCGTCATAGTGTTGTTCTTAATAATCGATAAGCCAATCCTCATCAGTATGTGGACTTTCCGTAGGCACGTAACCTGCATCTGAATCGATAGAAGAAGGCCAAGAAGACATTGCGTTGAAGAATTTATTATTCTGAGTGAGGAAGAAGCTGATTATGATTGATGAATAAGTAGGCCAGAAAGAGAATATATAAACAAAGATTACACTTGTGCTACCACTACTTTTTGATCTGACAACATACAATACACAAGGGCATATATAAACAAACATTACACATAGGCATTAGCTTTGACAACAACAACAGCATTATCATTTGAAAAGAAAATTCAGAAAGCTCTCGACACATTAACGAACGTTACATAACCAACTAGCAATACTGTTATCTTAAGGCCATCCAAATCTTTCTAGCCAGTTTTGACGTATGAAGTACGCATCATGGGCTAAGAAGGGCATGCGATATTTTAAATTGTATCGACCGTTATACGTCGAACGTGTAATCTCAAACACATTTTCCAATATTACCTCATTAATAATCTTTGTATAACGCGTGCATGCCGTAGTAAAGTTTCTGTATGCAGTCCTGACCTCTTGAGCCGTACGTCTAACTTGAGAGCCCACGTCGTTGTTAAAGAGTTCAGCCAGGGTGTCCTAAAAATTAATTACCATTGACTCCTGATTATCGCACATCCCATGAGTTTGAATGTAGTACTACATAAGCAACTTCAATTCATGAGACGTAAATGTCATGTTGGACAATGTAGTTTGAATAATGTTAGGTTTTAAAATGATTTAAACATATCATGATTTGTGAATTTATATAATGGATGTTCTTTCTTTCCTCTCAACAAAGCAGAGAATCTTGACCGAAAAATGAACGTGGCTACAGTACGTGGTTTGACCACACACTGACGCACCTTTTCTCCACTCAATAAAGTAGAGAATCTTGACCGGCAAATGAACGTGGCTACAGTACTTGATTTGACCACACACTGATCAACCTTCTCTTCACTCATCATAGCATAAATTCTTGACCGGCAAATAAACGTGGCTACGGTACGTGATTTGACCGCACACTAACCCCCTTTCTCTCCACTCAACATAGCAGATATTCTTGATCGACAAATGAATGTGGGTAAGTACGTGATTTGACCAAATACTGACCCTCCTTCTCTCCACTCAACAAAGCAGAGATTCTTGACCGGCAAATTAACGTGGCTACAGTACGTGATGGTGACCGCAAACCGACCCCCCTTCTCTCCACTCAAGAATTAGTCATATATGTATAACCATATGGATGTCATACTTTTTCACCACAATTTAGTCTAACAAAACATTCAAATATCAAACAACTATCCTTAAATATCAAACAATGTCTGGAAGTTTACTAAAAGCTATATTGCTATGCGACAGTGACTCGGAAGAAGAAGCGTACGCGTTAGCGCATCAATAAGAGGAGGAGGAACTAATGGAGATATACCGTGAAGCATACAGATCAACTTCTGGAAAAACATGGTGGTTCCGTCGTGGGTCGGAAATATATCAACCGTAACCAGCAGGCATTTCAAAAAACAGTTATGCAAGATTACCTTGCCCGTGATCCAACTTACGGTCCAGAGATGTTTAGACGATGATTCAGAATGAGTCGTCCATTATTTATAAGAATTCTTGAAAGTATTCAGCAGAATTATAATTATTTTGTTTTGAAGAGGGACGCTGCAGAAATAACAAGGTTTGAGTGGCCATCAAAAGATGACCGCAGCTTTGAGGATGTTAGCATACGGTACACCCGCCGATGCCCTTGACGACGCATATCGTATTGCAGAGAGTACAGCATTGGAAAACCTAGATCACTTATGCCAGTCAGTTGTTGACATTTATGGGACGGAATATCTTCGTTCTCCAAACGAGGCAGATGTAACGTGCTTGTGTAAAATGCATGAAAGAAAGGGCTGGCCTGGAATGCTTGGAAGTCTAGATTGTATGCATTGGGAGTGGAAGAACTGTCCAAAAAATTTCATGGAGCATATAACGGCAAAGAAAAAAAAACAACTATCATCTTAGAAGAAGTTGCCCTCATGATTTGTGGATTTGGCATGCTTTCTTTGGAATGCCAGGTTCTCTTAATGACTTATACGTTGTCGAACGATCTCATTTGTTTAATGATTTGGCGCAAGGTAAGTCAACTCCCGTATCATTTACTCTTGGTCATAACACATATGAGCATGGATACTATTTAAGAGATGGAATTTATCCCAAATGGAGTACGATTGTAAAGACATTTGCAAACCCAATGACGGCAAAACAGAAACAATTTGCTGTAATGCATGAAGGACAAAGGAAGGACGTAGAAAGGGCGTTTGGGGTCCTTCAAGCTAGGTTTGCAATCGTCAGCAATCCTTGTAGATTATGAAAGAGATCAAAAATGGCTACAATTATGTTCTGTTGTATAATTCTGCATAACATGATCATGGAAGATGAACGCAGTATGGATTATCCTGATTTCGAATATGAGGGGGCAAGACAACCCCCCGAGTTGTTTCGCACAGCCACGTTACGAAATGAAGGACAATACGCAATTCATGATGATCAACATGAAGTATATCGTAATGCAGCTATTCACAATAGACTCCAAAGGGATTTAATGGAGCATATTTGGAATTCTCATGGAAATCAGTAGTTGGGGATGGTGGATCTTTGTTTAACTACATATGTTTGCCTTTTTTATTTCTATAACGAAGTGTAGAATGCTTCAATTTTTATGTTTGTAATATCATTTATATTTGATGAAGTAAATCTATATTGATATCTACATAATGCATTGAAAAAATGATATACCACTGAATATTGTAAAACTGAAAATAACACTTGATTGCAAATATGAACTAAAGGTACATGGATATTTAAACTGCAATAACTAAAAATATCACATTAATACGTCAACTACATATGTTTTGTTCCAGATCAACTCTCAACAATGCGTTGTTTTTACTCCATCCAATATTGCATTGTAATTGGGTCCATTCCGGTGACATCTTTTTCCATTACTAAGGTCTCTTGGCGTTGCCGCTCTAGCTCAAAGCGGCCCTTCTCAATCTCAGTCAATGCTTTTAACACGGCAAGCTTTTCTGCACTTCCTTTTTGACGTTTTGCATTTTCTCTTGTATGTTTTTCATGCATTAGGGCTAAATGAGAATTGATTTGAGATTGAACAGCAATTTTCTTCGTAGCTGCTTGTTGCCCCATCGGTCTAGCATCTTCATCAAATGCGGGTACTACTTCTTCGTCTTCGTTATCTGGGCATACATTTGAGTCCATATGAGAAGAATTGCCTGGGCTAGAATTGTAATTAGATCTACTTGTTTTTTTCTTCCCCTTTGACTTCGTCTAGACATCTCTTAAGCTTTTTGCGGTGTTTGACCTCCATTTTTGTTGATTAACAAGCAAGTCATAGCAGTTTGCAAACTGATAGTAGTGGGGTTTCTTTATACCATTTTCTCTTGGAAATAATTTCAAGAATTAATCGTTCGCCATTCTCTTCTACAAAAACAGAAACACAAAATCATATATTAACAAAGTGATTAGAAATGAATGTAAATTAAAAATCATATTTTACAAAACGCAACCAATTCAGCTTCGTCACCCATTCCACTTGGATTTGCTGTTCTTATTTTGTGGATCTGCGACTCGTAGAATTGTGTGTCGATTAATCTTCCCAAAACGACCCGTGATTGCAGACATTGACCTCATATTTTCAACATGTTTTTTATTGTACGCAGTCATGACTTTTGCCTAAAACGCCTCTCCACTTTGGTCGTTCCCCTTTACCGAGTCGTTAGAAAAATGACAATAAATATAACACAAATCCTTATCTTCATCGCCAGACCATGGAGCAGAAGAATGGAACGATAGAGGGGGGCGGTTTGGGGATGAACATTTTGAAAGGGTTGAGAATCTAAATCCCAGCTATCCATATTCATCGCTTCGGTATATGATTGAAACGGATGAGACATAGTTTCAATATTAAGGAATTGAGAATAGAATTGTAATAGAAGAAGAGATGTGTGTATTACAATCTGAATATTATTCCGATATATGTAGTGAAATCATAAATATGACCATTTATAGCCGTTGTAATTTTCAATACGACTGTTTATAGCCGTTGTAATTTTAAATATGACCGTTTTTAGCCGTTGGGGTCAAAATATGACTGTTTTTACCTGGTGGAATTCAAATGCAGGGGCCGGTTATAGCCGTTGGAAGACGGTGGGTCGGGACGGGGAGGGGGGTTTGGGCGCCCATTTTATGGACGCCCAAGCCCAGTTCAGGATCCTGAATTCGATCCTGGACATTCAGCTTAATTTTTGCCTTTTATCGAACGATTGAAGATTTTTTTTGCCCAATTCAGCGTTGAATTGCACCACTGGAGATGCCCTTAATCTAAGGGTCAAAAAGTTTAAAATTTGTTTTTTTTGTTAATGTCACTCTGCCCAAATCCCAAAATAAGGGGCAATTGTCTGATAGAATGGGCGTAGGGATGATGACATGGTAGTAAGGCCAGTGGGAAAGGGTATAAAAGTTGGAGAAAGCAGGGTCGATTCTAGTTAAAGTTCTGGTGCCATGTCTGCTCTTGTTGGTCTAAGTAAAAAGGGAACTGGTAGAGGGAATATCAATCAAGGAAGAGTTATGCATAACATTATAAAGAGGAGCAATGTCTCTAGCTGACAGAGGGATACCACCAGGTTTATGGGAAATTAAGAACGAGCAGTTAAAATCACAAATAACAATCCAAGGGTGTGTATCTTGTCTGAAATGGGGAAGCATTTCAAGCATTTTCTTACGATGCAAAGCGAAGTTCTTGGCATATATAAAGGTGAAGTATAGAGAAGTCGAAGAAGGGATGTGATGAGCCTGGGTGTGGATGAACTGGTTAGAAAACAGGATATGGGAGAGGATGAAAACAGTTGGATCAAATATGACTAACAGTCTGCCATAGGGGGCATCAGCCAGATTGTTTATGGAGGACCAGGAGGACTTTATATAATTTGTGGCTCGAGCAGAGAGAATGGCATTAAGTTTTGTTTTAGAGAGGGAGATGAGGGACAGATGATGGAGGTTAGTTAAATTCCTAACCTGATCGAGTTTAATATCAAGGTAAGACCCTATGATATTCCAAGTAGCATATTTTGCATCAAAATGAAACCATTGGGGTTTTATTCTTCGAAGATTTTCTAGTACTTCACTAAGAAGTGAGATTGGAGCAGTCTGGATAATGGTTAATGAAGTGGACATCTCGCCATTGTCGATACTGAAGGAATCAAAAGAAGAGGGCAGAAATGGCGGAGTAGATGGGGTTTGATTTACTATTACTTCTGATTTTCTTCTTTTTCTTCTTAGAGGAGATAGCCAGCTGTTGTTGTGAAGATGGAAATGAAGGAGGTGGTGTAGGATTCGGTACAAGAGGAATAAGAGGGGAAGGGATGTAGTCAGAGTCAAAAATCAACGATAACCCAATGAAGGTAAGTGCAGGTACAATGGTATCAGTGTGCATGTGCACAGGTGATACTGATACGAAGGGGAGGATTGTGGGAGGGATCGATTCTATGAAGGACAGAACATGAAGTCAAACTATTAGAAGTAGAAGGGAGATCAACATAACTGATCGAAACCACTTTATATACATTTATGTCGCTTATGTTGAATCCAGAAACAGAAGGGACAGTAATCGGTTCAGAAGACATTGAAGGTGGAATAAGGAATACATCAGCCTATGGAAGTGCTGACACCTTTGCTTTTTTCCTAACAGGCACTTCGAGACAAAGTTGCATTTTCCTATGGCACCAGATGTTCTTGCATTGGGATAATAATCTCTTCCTCATGTACAATGCTAGATTTAAATTTACTTTGTGTCAATAAAGGGGAAACCCGGGTCACCACCGGGTCAGAACCAGCTTCACCATTTTCCATCTCACCAACAATAATACCATCACCATCGACTTCTTCCTCTTCATGATTTCTTCGAGCGCTTTGAAGTTATTACTCGTACTCAACTTATCAACATGCTTACCCAATATACCATGTGCTTTCAATGAAGAAGAAACACCCACAATAGCAATGGGACATAATACAGTGGCATTTGCACCGTTCAATAAAACAACACCCTTATGTGGTACATTTATATTTGGTTTGGAGGGATTGTTCAAGTCTGTAACCTTCTTCCATTCTGAGCTTTTTTATTTACCACCTTCTTCCAATCATTACTTAACTTCTTTTTATCCTTAGGATGATGAGGTTTCATCTTTGAATTCGCATCTCCTAATATCCGAGTTGCTATTTTCAGTTTGCTGTCACTTTCTCCAATCTTGATATCATTCTCACTACTGAATTCATGACATTTATCCCAAGTATGACCAAACACTTTATAGTGTATGCATACATCTAGCCTCCATTGGTAATGCATGTATACTTTTTGAGTACCACCATCCGACAGTTGAACATGAAGCTCATCAACAAGATGTTGGTCTGGGGAGATCTCCACTAGACATTTCGGGTAGTTAATATGCTTCATTTTCTCGGTGTTTTCATCCAGACATGTCAACCTCCCAAGTTTGTTAGCTAGCTGTTTGATGTCAAGAGCGATCCAAGCAAAAATTAGGACATTCGAGAGGTGATCCCAAACTCGCACCAATCTGATGGACCCATAAACGTTGCTGACCATAGGATCCCATTACTTGAGAATGAATAGTTTGTTCCTGATGAAGATGGGATCCCCTTCAATGATTCTTTTCCTATCATTGATATCAGAGAAGAGGAAGAGAAATAAGATCCCATCATATTTGACTTTAATATTAACTCTTAATTTCCATTCTCTTAAGATGGAAAATAACAGTAGAGTAGGCTAATGGTTTATCTAGGAGGAAACCAACAACGAATTCACCCCAAGACGAATTACCAACTTCAAGGACATCCATTAGAGGAATAATGGCACCATCACAGTACAACAAATTCATCTGAACTGAAGCGTACTTTCCAGCATTTCTAGGCTTCCTTTTAAAAAGCAAAGTCCATTCAAGTTCAGTGGAACAAGGCAGAGAAGAGGAACCGGAAGGAGAAACATGGAGAGTGGAGGAAGCAGAAGAGCTAGAAGGGAAGGAAGGGAGATGTGCAAAGGGCTGAAGGAGAAGCGGAAGGAGGAAGCGAAGGAGGGGGACAGCCGGAGTAGGGAGCAGGCCAGATAGTCATTGGTGAGGGGAGCCATGTTGAGGCGGGATGGGATTGATTGAAGGGATGGAAGGTAAGGGCGGGAAAAGGATGGAGGACATTAACAAAAAACTTTAAGTTGTTTTCCTCTGATTTTTCTCTCATAATTTTTAATTTGGAAAATCTATAAATTTATCGTTTGACGATTTTTAGACAAACAACGATATTTTTATGATTTTACAGGATAAGATAACCGGTGTATAATTTTATTGATTTGTCATTGTAACGCATTGTTGTGGACAATCATATTTTTGTTCTGTTGTTTGCGGTTCGTATGCGAACAAAATTCTATGCGACAATGCATTGGAAATTGCAAAATAAACTTAGGTCAATACTAAGCTTTGTTCAACACACTGTAACGAATGTGATTTTCGACTCTCGAAAATCGACATTAATACATCCTCAGTATTCACGTGCCACAAGTTCAAGTGCCGAAAAACCGTTTGTTAGGGGAAAAAGAAAATAAGATAGAACAGAATCTCATATTAATGGAATAACATATATTATTTGAACAATGATCTTTATAGCGGAAAACTTTGAATACAATATCAGAGTCTAACATAGATTCCGCCTGGATAATTATAAACTCTCTGTCCTTACAACTGCTGAAAAATAAAAACGAATATCATAGATGCAGCGGATAATAGAATACGTCCATACGTAGATAAAGATCTCCAGCTCTCGTCTAAAAACTCCAAGCGTCTTCAACTAAACCTAGAACTACTCGAATCTGACCCAAGTGTTAAAAATACGCGGATCAGGCTTGATAAACTAGTGTGAGATGCTCAAAAATTAATGTATATATCATGCTGATGTCAATCAAAACCTTTGAAAATAAGGGTATCTCATAAGACCACGTCTGCACATAAATAGAGATAGGTTTTTACCTTATGATAATCAAATCACTTATATACCAAAATAATTTAATATTATTTTTAATGACATTCCTTTCAAAATAGTTTTCACATATCATAAAAATAGCCGAAATTGCTACCCATAGTTAAATTTTACGACATACTAGGTTCTATAAACAAAACCATAAATGTTCAAATTTTGAATTGGATTCGCAACATTATAAAGAACTAGTGGCCTTCCCTTAATGGAACGGTAATAGTATCCAAAGGCCACTCATCCAAGACTCAGACGTCGCTATAAAGTACTTTGGTGGAATAGAATACTCTATGGCTACTCATCCAAGGACTTAAACGCCGTTATATCTGCCCATAAGGCTTAGGATCCAAAATCCAATGGACTTCCCCGTACTAGCCTGAAATATATGCAACTGAACACATAGTATCCAATATCATTTCTACGATGTGAGGCTACTGAGGTTACGCTCCACAAAGCCATGCTTTTTTCATATCAGGTTTCATTTTGAATGCCACATTACCATTCCTTTGATCACTATTGATTTTTACGAACATACAACCTCTAAGTTTGTACATCTCAAAGAAGGGTATTAGGCTTAGAAAAGTTGCCTTCCCCGCCACCAAATAGATGTACGTTTGTAGAAATCGACGTTGTGATCTCAGTAATGCAATGTCAGACTTTCATCCATACAAGTTTGTTTTGACACTGAATGAAACCGAAGGCACTACTTCGACTACATCCTGTGTAGAATTATCCTTAGGATTAGTAGTGATTTGTCCTTGTGAACAAAGATTTTTGTACCGGAGCATTGCCGCCACCATAAATATATGATATGGTAAAATACACCTCAAGGGAATAGTGGAAAGCAGCCCTTCATCATGAAGATGCCCATCTTAAAAAATCATACATCAGTTCTTCAGTTCCGAATGTATACATTGGTTCAAGGTGGTTTTCGGATACGAGTTACCCAAATCCGACTCTGGTTCCTCCGAACCAATCATCGATTAAAAAGATGTTAAGTTCATACGTGATTATCAATCATTATTCAATTTAATTCATCTTTTTATTCATTCATAAATATCTCAGAGAGATATATTATTTAAATTATTCCATTTATCTTCTTAATAGTATATGAAATCATTAAGCCTCGTTTATCTAGTCATTTGGTTAATTAAACATTTTTAGATCTTGGAATAATTCCAAATCGTTTCACCTTCTATTTAGGAAAATATTTACAAATCATTTATTTAGATCTCATATTGGAAAACATTATTGAGTGAAAAGGATCATGAAATTTATACTAATTCTAATCAGTATCAATTTTCATATTTAACCTTTACTATCCATCAAATAACGGTGAAATCACCTTTTAAATTCACAATTTAAATTCACACGGATAAACCTTTACTTTCCATCAAATAACGGTGAAATCACCTTTTAAATTTCTATGCAATCCAAGTTGATGGAATTTGGAAAATTACATCTTTTTAACTTTGGGAAATTTTGATCCGAGTAAATCAAATTTAGTATCCACTCTATCGGGCCAGTCTAGGTAGCTAGGAAGGGTAGGCAACTGGTTTCCTAAACCCAAGCTTAGATACGCATCTCTGCCAACCATAAGGTGGTCAAGTTATTTGATCGACTCTAAATCTTTTAACATACTTAATTAAATTTTAGTTATTTTAGAGCATCCGGGCTTTCCCTCCGATCTATTCTATTCCTCGGTCGGATTTTCTATGACACTCACAAATGGAACAAATGTACTAGTCATCTTCGCATACTCATTTTTTAACCTCTTAATAATCTTTAAATTACTTAATTGTTTATTTGAAAAGGTTCACAAAAGTTTTGGGAAATAATAATTAAGTTAAAACCATGGTTCGCAAAAGTAATTAAAAAGTGCTATGAAAAAGTGGTGCAAATAGTGTTTTAAAAGCTATATTGATCATAACGTTTTTTCTATCTTTTGGAAATTTATTTATATAACTTAAACCTATTTTGAAACATTTTAAAAGATTTATAGAATTTATTCCATACTTTTAAAGAATTTAAAAATATTATTTTAAAGAAATTTCCTTTATGGATTCCATGCTGCAAAACCGCGATTATTTTGAAAACTTGTTTTGGACTTATTTAAAAATATACAAAATGAAATCTTGATTTTCTTTCTACATTTGAAAGATATGAATATAATAGTTTGGAAAGTTCTCATCTCAAGAAATTCTGAGGTATATTCCATTCTATATACTCGTCTGACTTTGACAATGCGAAATCGCAAACTGCCCTACACGACGCGCCAAGTTTTGATTTGTTTTTAAATTTCTTTTCAAACTTAATGAAAATACTCTTAAATGTTTATAAAATTTTTATAAATCCTTTTAAAATCATTTAATCAAATACTTTTCATATTTCAAACTCATTTTCCATTTCATTTTATATATAATACTATATTATTATAATATTCATTTCAACTCTTTTTAGATATTTAAAATCACTAAGGGGCTAAACAACTCCATACACATATTATTTATGGATGAGATTTCCATTTAATTAACTATGGTTAACTGTTAACCATTTCTCTTATCATTCACAAACCAAGTTATCAACCATATCACAACCATATAACCAATCATAATATCAACTAAGTTATCATTTAATATCAACCAATATTCAACATATTAATCTCTAGTTTAACATTTATAATATCACACTAAGTTTTATTTAAATAAAACCAAGATTGAGTACCCACCATTTCCCAAATCAAAACTTTCTACCAACATTCAAACAACCAACACTTCGCTAAATACCATCACCTAAACGACTGCTCCACCATTTCCAAGTGCTTGGCCATCACTACCATTCCTCTTTGCCCTCGGCCATAGCCTCTTTAGCACATGCTATCACCTCTCCTTCTTCCTAGACTCAATAGCCAAAGCCTTCCTTACCCTCCAAAACTCGCGACCTAAGGCCATTAATAAGAGAAGAATGGAGTGAGAAGAAGATTTGATTAGCTTTTGAAAAAGTTATAGAGTAATTAGTGGATTAATTCTTAAGCACTTCCACCATATGTAACCTTCCTACTTCATCTCAAGTGTTAGAAAGGAAACGAGAATGGATGTGAGAACTTGTGAGAGAATGAGGTGGGTGTTTATAGGGAAATTTTTGTAAAAATATCTCAATGTGGTATTACCATCCTACCCTTTTCCCACTCCCCTCACATCTCCTCATTCGACCACGTTAGCCCTCTCCCACCATGTGCTCCATCATCTGATTTCACTTCCAAGCTATGTGCATTGACTTATGTATGCTTAAAGATCAAGTAAATGAAAAATGTCTTAGATTTTTATTTATATACATATATATATGTGTGTGTGTGCGTGTGTGTGCGCGCGTGTGTTTATGTGGAAGTTAACATATGCATATGTATGTTATATATGTGTTCATGACATATAAATAAGGTTGGAACAACCTTTGAACAATTTCGCTCGTTAAACCGTTGAAAATCGAGAAACCGATTAACGGTCACATTTCACATATAATTTGGATTACATATACAAGTAAAAAAAATTTAAATTAAATTTCTAATCCTTTTTAATTAATAAAAATGATCTCATTTGAATTAAAAAATCATATAAATCAATAATAACAATTATTTACAAAATTGCTATTATACCGATAAACCGATATCAATTTTCCTTCATTTTCAAACCGATTATATATCTTTATAAAACCATTATAAATTATCTATTATCACTTCATAAATAATTAAAATGAATTATAATTATTTAAAAAATTAATATAATAATTAAAATAATTATTAAATCATTAAATCTCATTTAAATAAATCAATTATTAAATATAAGGGCATTACCGATAATGTCATAAATACCTTTATTTTTCCTAAAAATAAAATGAAAATTTTATTTTATATTCTTGTTCAATTATAAAAATAAGTGTATCTAGCTCCGTGCGCGATGTATTATGAGTATAGAGTTGTTTATCGATAAAACGGTTTTGGTCATTTTAACGCTATTTTTTCCGAAGTGCATATTTTGTGAACATTTTTCCAAAATAAGTTGATTATTATTATTCATTACTTAAAAAATTTATTTGTTGAAAAATAATTTGTATTTGAATATGTAAATATCATTAATAAAAGCGATCAAATTATGGGTCGTTACACACTCATTCACTTTTCTCCGTTTTATATCTTGTCTATTTGTTAATCACTATAAAGAAGAAAAAAAATTCTTCATCCTTAAAATTAAATCTTAAAATTCTCTCAATGGAAAATTTCAAAGTTGATATCTTTAGGTTTGTTGTGAGTAGATTTATGCATCTATATGCATTGTGATGGGTGCATATCATTTTGTGGAGCTCGATAGTTTGGTTGAAAGCTTGTTAGATTTAGGGTTTGGTTTATTTGGTGATTCATGTATATTTGGTTTTCGAATCAAGGATTTCATTGTGTTTCTAGGTTCGAAGTACATTGTTTGGCCAAGCTTGGTTTTGTGCGGACTTGAAATGGGGAGTGTGACATGGTGGGTCGGGCTGGGCAGTGTTGCAGGTCGCTAGGTAAGGGGTTTGATCAGAGGTTGAGTTCCGGTAGGGGTTGTGTCGAGATTTCGAAGTGAAGTGCATTGGTGCAATCGATTTTTGGTTTAGTTGCCCATAGGATTGTTGGTGAGGAGAGAGAGCGAGGGTTTGTGCACGAGTTCTACACTGATATGCACAATGATGATTTTGGAGAAGATGGATTAACATAGGTGATTAACCGTTAATTATAATGATTAGTGTAAATGAATTATTTAATTAATCTCAATCTTATTTAAACAAATTACTCTCTCACACGAGGTACAATCAAGATGCAGTTTTTTCATTGCGCTCATAATAGTGAGAACTACACGATGGAACCGGTTTTGTCAAATTTGAAGCAAGTGAAATTTTGGGCTAGAATCCAATGTCGATCGATTTTAGTTCAAACGGAACGTTTAAGTATCCATTAGAATTTCGGTGAGTTAAACTTACCTTTCTAGATAATTAATATGATATATAGGAGATAAAAGTAATTGCTTTTGGTGCTTGGATAAATTATCAGTTTGTTTTGGTTGAGTATTCTCTTTTGAAAAGCAAATGACATTTAAAAAAAAATACAGAGAATTTTTTTGGAAAAATCTGAATTCTCATCGTAGTGATTTTTAATTTCAGTTATATACCTATTGATTTTAATTTCTATTACATTCCTGCTATATAGATTGATAACTTTGAAATTTGATAGTTTGACCATTTGGATGTGACACTGACATATGTTAAAAATTGAACCATTTTACAAAAAAATGAAATAATAGTATTGGTTAAGTAATATGATAACCATCGGCCTTGTTATAGTATTTTGAAATTCTATTAATTGCTATTTTGTTTGAAAATGGTTTCGATTTGGAAATATGATTTAAAATCTAACCTTTTTGGAATTTCTGAGATATTATATTTAAAAAGGGCTTTTGAATTTCTCTATTTTACTTCAACTTCTTGTATTGTTCTTTCCTAATACATGTATATATGTAAATTTTTAAAATTATTTTGGAAAGTATTTATTTTTAAAGAAAAGTAATTAAAACAAGGAATGTTAATTTTAAGGAAAATAAAGGGGTTTATCTTTTATTTTAAAGTGAATTTTGTTTTTAAAAGAAGATAGAAACATTTTAGAATAAATATTTGGAAAATATTTTATATGAAATGTTGTAAAAAAGAATATATTTTTTAATGATATTTTATGAGAGGGAAATTAATATCATTTTGATAAATTAGAAAATAAATCACATTTGTGGATTCATATTAATACGTGAAATGACAAGTTTATGGAAAGTACTTAGCTCTATTTTGGAAATCAAAGTTTGTGATAAATTATGAGATTTACAAAATGGAGTTTATAATGTAATTTTTTTAAGAGAAGTTTTATGTTGGAATTTATAAATGATATTTTATAAAGGAGACTTATAAAAGGAAGATTTGTTAAGGAGATTTAGAAAAAGAGTTTTATTTATAGAAAAGAGTTTTAAAGGAGTTATTTATATGGAATAGTTTATAAATATAAAAGAGATTTATAGAAATGAGCTTTTGCAAAATATTGGGAAAAAAATTAAAATTAATTTTGTAAATGGTTTAAATGGTTTATAGAAAGAATGAGATCTGACTTTTATGAGTGATCATTTTAAATTACAGCGGTATAGAAAGTGTTCTTTCCATACTTAACTCCGAATTCGGGGGTTGGAAACCTGTCTCTATCTTGAAAATTAAGAATATATATCAAGGCAATGATAGTTTTCTAACTTGTCTGATTTCATTGTTAATCAAGGGATAGTATGGTTTGAAATCATAAAGTGGTGGTAATTATATATGGTTTAGTTTCTATACGATTGGTTTTACTTACACTAAAAGGAAAGCATTTTGGGTTTATTGTTATCAGCGCTTTAAATGACATTTTGTTTTAACCCAAATAAGTATGAAAATGGAATCTTTCTTAATATTTGTAAAATAACTCATACTATTGAGATAAGTATATGGGTACATTTTCTAAGTATAAGAGATGTGGCATTTTGTGAATATATTTATATTGTTAATATAAGTACATGGAAAAGTTTTCTAAGTTTGAAAATGAAATATTTTATGAGTATAATTATACAGTTGAGATAAGTACGTCGATAATTTTAATGTATTGAAAAAGAGTAGAGGGGATTTATGAGTATATCTTTGTAGAAGTATTTTTATACAAGAATTTACAAAGTGAGTTTAATTAATGAAAAGATTTATTAAAGAGGGTCAGTGGTTGCATATGTGCTTAACCATGCTTGGTTTCCTTATTAAATTAAATCTTCGTTTTGATGGTTTATTTATTTGATAGTTAAATTACCGACTATTAAATGCTTGCCAGTTTTAAAACTGTCATCGTCGATTCAGAGAGACCGAAATCAGATATATTATCCGAAAACCACTTCGGATCGGCATAAGCATTCAAATTCAAGACTTCTTAAAGATGATGGAATAGAAGATGGAGTTCTTAAAGTGCAAGGGCTACTCACTACTAATCCTAAGGGTGATTCCAAAAAGAATGTAGTAGAAGTAGCGCCTTCGGTTTATTCATAATCTAAAGAACTTGTATGGATGAATGCTGGCATTGAATTGTTGTCTGGAGGGCAGTGTAAGCATTTCAAGTAGGATTTGCTAAAAGGGTAAAAATGTAGCATCTAGCCTCATCACAAGGGAATGATTAAAATAGGGGATATGCCCTAATGCTGTGTGACAGATTATTATTTGTGGATTTGGTTGTGAGTGAGAGCTATAGGGAAAAGATTGCAAAGCGACCCGAAATGATGAAATATTCGATACTACCTACTAAGGGGTAGGCCGGTCTTGCCATGTAGGAGGTCCATTTGAGGCCCTCGAAACATGTTATCTAGAGGTATAATATGACAAGCGGTACCCTAGTAGCCTTTTCATTGATGGAATCCATTCTCCAATAAGTGCCTTTCGAACTTAGTTGTATCCTTATTATGTTGGAATTAAATTAATAATTTTGGCTATGATGCAATATTTATTTTTCCTAGACATAATTATTATATCAGAAGATTTCCTTTCAAATTTTTTGCTTATCGTATGGTAAAAACCCTTCCGTTTATGTGTGGCATGGTCTTATGAGATACCTTTATTTTGAAATATTTTATAACATTAAAATCCACATGAGGTATGTTTCTCATGCTAGTTTACCAGGCTGATCCGTATGTTATTTTTTTATAATTCTCAGGTCAGCCTGAGCATGTTTTTCAGATCTAGTTTGCATGCTTTGGAGCTTCAGAGGACGAGTTGAATGCCTTTAAGATGCCTTCATGTATATTTCATTTCAACTACATTGGTTTTTTATATTTATCAGCTTTTTTTTAGGACGGGTTGTTATAACTGACCAGGCTGATGATATATAGTTATTCTGATTTATGTATTAATGTTATAATTTTCTTTTAAAAAGAACTGTTGTATATTATATGTTACCCATTACGATGTGAGATTATGTTCTACCTTTTCTTTCTTTTTCTCCCATGATCCATTTTTCTAGCACTTGAATGTTTGGCACGTGAAAACCGTGGATGTATTAGTGTCGACTTTTGAGGGTCAAAAAGGTGGGTCTTTACTAGTTATTTTTACGACTTATTATGAAGAATATTTTTCGTAGTGGAGTTTATTAACTTATAGTAAATATTTGAGTAAACCCTATGGTATGGGACACACGTGCATTACTCGAGTGATTAATATTAGGAAGTATATGAATTTTTTTGTCATGACATGCTTTTTGGCTCGTCTTTAGTGGAATTTACCGACTTACATTAAACATTCAAGTAAACCCAAGTGATATGGGAACCTAGGCGTTACTCGAGTGTTACTGTTTGGAGGTACATAACACTTTTTGAGTTGATGTGCTTTTAGGAAGTCTTTGACTTAATGTGCTTTCAAGCCATTCTTGAGTTGTGCTTTCAGGCCATCTTTGAGTTGATGTGCTTTTAGACAGTCTTTGTGTTGATGACATTATATGCCATCTTTTGAGTTAACGCGCTTTCATGCCGTCTTTGAGTTGACGTGATTTCATGCCTTCTTTGTGTTGGCACCCTTTTATTATTCTTCTTATTGCTACCTCTGTGATTTGACCAAAAATGTTTAATCGCAATATGTTGTATGTTTTCCTATGAAGGGTATGATTTTTTTATGACACGATGGTTTTTTTATGATGATGTCATTTGCTTTATTTGTTTTAGCATATTTTTAGGTTGTGACTATCGTTTTGATTTGCCATCCGGCCTTGTTTGATGTTGGCATAGTTAGTATAGCTATGACTATATTTCTTGAGATTCACATATGCATTATTATTATGATCTCACCCTTTTGAATTAGATATAGCCTAAATGTTTATTATTTTTATAACACTCGAGTTAGACCGAGGCGTTATAGTTTTTAGGGACTCATTGACCAGGGCGGTTGGGCTTTGGAGATAGATATATAGTCTTGTTTTAGTCCCTTATGTACATACATTTGTATGAATTTTATGAGTTAGTGTGAATGATGATGTATATCCTTTTGAAACTTATCGAGTATTAGGTGTTTGTATATATAAGGTTCTTGTATTACCATATGTGGACCCATTATACAAATAGAGTTGAGATGTATTATATTATTCCACTGTGATCGGCGACTCTATGTTTTATGTTTTATTTATGTTGTTCTATTCTAAAATTAGCTAATGTGTTTAGTGCTTTTTGCCAAAACCGTACACATCGTTTATAGTTATTTGACGCAAAGAAAAGGAAAACGTGTCGATGTTTGCCTAAAGGAATATTCACATATAGTCACTCCTATCTAGCCTTATTCTCCATATTGCCAGACACTATTACTAAGTGATATTCTTTGGTAATATGGGTATGGAGGTAGGGCTTTATAGCTTAGTATTTGAGTAGATTTAGAACAATATAAAATATACATAACTGGAGTCTTGGCCTTAGCGTGACTAAGAGTCCTCGTTTCCCTTGTGTGTATGGTAGTTACCATATATAAAAGGGCTAATAGAAGTATACAATGATTATTGGGGTAATTATCTGGCAACTTACTTGTTATTTTTCTGTTATATATTACTCATATTCATAACATTTTACGTGTTTATCCACATGCGAGACAGAAGTTGTTGATGGAAGTGGCTCGGTTAAGGAAGTTGTAAATCACCCCTGTCTGGATCTCACAATGAATACTTCATAATCCTAAGTTGTTATAAATTGAGTTCGTACAATGGGATTCAGTAGTAATTAGAGTGCACAGCGAAAGTTGGAATATAGCTTTCCACTGTAAGCATTTGGTTGTATGTTTATTTGATTGATGCCAGGTTATGTTATTGTTTATTGTTCTTATTTATACTAGTCTTGAATAAGAGAGTTGAGTATGATTTATCGCTAAAAATATATAACCCAGCTGAACCTAGACGAACCTAGTTATTAATAAACGCTAGCGATTTCTTTATATAAAAGTGTAGTGGGATAATAAATCTGCTTAAAAAATTTTATGGTAACAATATATATTAAAATGTAGAGTTTAAAAAATACATAAAATAAATAAAATAAAATATAATATAATTAGATGAAGGCTTGCTTGTTTGTGAATAGTTGCTTGTAATGTGACTGATTACATTGTTGTTGTTGGTGGTTGATGAATTAATTATATATATATATATATATATATATATAATCTACAAAAATGAATATTTTCATCCAAGCAAGCATATGAGCTAATAAGATATGAAAACTGTTTTGTAGAGTACTTTAAATTATTTTAATAGTTTATTGTAATACTAATATGTCCGTTGAGTGTTATAAGAATTCTAATCGATACTTCCAATCAGCGTTATCCATAGGGGTTCACAAACACTTATACAAGGCAGTATTTTGGAAATATTGGAAAATATATTTTAAGTATTCTTACAGTCTTATATATTTATTTTCGAAAATGAAAACATATTTTTCTAAATTTAAATATTTTGAAACAACGATTACGGCCATTGGGTATTACCCTGAAGTTCAGGTCAACGGTGAGGCAATGTTGATATATTATACAAGGCAGTCAACATTGGTTAGAATTAGCGAAATGAAATGTCAAAATTTATGACGTGATAATGTTGTATATTTTAAAATAAATTAATTTATGAATTTTGTATTTAAATACTTATCTATTTAAGTTTGAACACAAGATATTATGTAATAAGGTATAAATATATATGGATATAAAATAGATTTGATTTGAAATGAAGATAAATTTTCTAGAAAAAAATGCTACCTCTTTTATAAACAAAGGTATGTCAAGACAGTATGAGAAGATGTTACATACAATATAAAGACGTTCAAAATCACTCAAAGAAATAAAATTCATTGAAAAAAATTATTTACTTATGAAATAAAGGATGAGTATATGGAAAGGAAGGATTATTCTCTACTACATAAGTTTAATATGTTGATAAGGATTCAAATCTTTGCAACTTTTAGTTTTCCGAATGGAAGATTAAAAACTGAATTAAAATGTGTAAAAGAAAATGAAGTGAAAATGTTAAGTTGTGTTTGAGTGTGTGTGTGTGTATATATATATATATATATATATATATATATATAAGTTAAGAAAGAGATATATTATTATAAGTGGTGATAAACTAAAATTGAAAGGTAAGATATTCAAATATGAAGTAAAAGGTTTGGAAAAAACAGTAATAATATATATATGATTGAAAATTTTAGTTTTGTGAATGAAAACATATTTTTTGAAAAAAAAGTGATGAAATAAAATTTCAGATTGAAATTCTTAAAAGTAAATTTATATTTGACAAAGTTTATCGAATAACCAGGAATAACATTTCCAGTAGTGTTTAAATACTTGAAATATAAATTTTTATCATTTTTGGATGTAGTGTAAAATATTCGATTTAGAAATTTTAATGCATATGATATTTTTAAAAAAGAAATTCTAAGAAAATTATATATAAAGGATTTTCATACATTATGAAATATTTGTAGAAAAAAAAATGCTAAGTGGAAAATAGTGTTTTCTCTAAAGAAAAAAATGAAATGACATAGTATCGATATTTTGAGAAAAAAAGAGAAGAAAAGGAAAAAAGAAAGAATTCTTAGAAAATTCTATATAAAAGATTTTTGGATTACATGAAATATTTTTGAAAACAAATGTTTACAAAATAATCATGTTATTTTGTTATGCTTTGAAAAATTTGCATATAATGAAACCATTGCGGAAATGAAATAGTAATGTAAAAAAAAAAAAATTCTTTAATAGTAAGTGCTTTGTGGTAAACATTAAGTAAAATTTTTGCTTTTAAGGTTTTGCAAATTTAAGTTAAAAATTGTTATTATAAAGAAAAAAGGGAGAGAAGAAGCGCCTTGAATAAAAGAAGATTTTGACAAAACATTGAAATTTTCATACTAAATCAATGACTTGTTGATAATAAAGATCAAACCATTGATCTACTCACGACGATTTTAAATCCATTAAAAAGTCGTGTCTTTGAAAAAAACAACTTCTCTTTTGGGCGCAATGCAAAATATAAGTGTGTGCTAAGATTAAAATATGAATTAGCAAGCAATAGTATCGATGTCTTGAAAATGTAAATAATTCAAAACAACGGTGAATTCATTCAACCATGAATTTTAAATGCTTTGTCAGAATTCGACGATCTTACCTTTTTTAGAAATATAAACATAAGGAACAACTTTTGTTCTAAGAATTTCACAAAATTTTGAATAGGCTAAAAACGTAAATTACTAAAGTAGACTACATTTGTATTTTAATACCAGTTCTATCTATCTTTGGAAAATCCCTCGTAATCCAAGATGTACTTCACATTCTTGGAATTCGAAAGTTGTTTTGCGAAGTTAGCACAATATGCAACAAATTTCTCTTTGAAACCATCATTAAATTTTGTATTTTAATGCTTGAAATCTTTGTTGGAAAATGACTTAAACAAAGATGTTATGTGTTTATAGATTAAATGACATCATATTTTTTGTACTTCTTCTCTGCGACTATGTTTAAACTTGAGTTCAAAGTAGGTACTTATGGAGAATATTTGGACTAAATGGCGATGATAGCACATTGTTGCTTGCATAAAAAGTAAGGTAGCTCGTTTTAAAATGCTAAATAAAGGTACGATTTTACAGTATGGAAAAATATATGTAATATTGTATTGTTTTCCTCATGTTTCAGGATGCCCCATAGTTGGCATGTATATACACAGTAATTATATCTTGTTTTAATTTCTTAGAACGCATTCCGTACAAAGAAGACTAGCTTGAATTTTTTGAAAAATCCAGGCTTAGAAAATATCGCAAAAATCAATCGCATGAAAAATAGAAATTTTTTGAATGAATTTATTTAAATATTAACATGTGAAAAGATAACTTATAGAAAGAGCAATATAGAGGATTAAGCAAGTGAAATTTTAGTTGAAATTTGTAGAATATGAAGGAAGTGAGGGTATGATTTGTGTGCGTTGTCTCTCTATAAGAAATTGCAAAGACACAATTTTCATAAGGTGGAAGATCTGTGACAACCCTGCTTTTTATGCTGTAATAATATACAAATTTAATTCAAATAAAAAATTCATATTTGATTTTGATATTATTTCAAAAAGGACAAATTTTCAAAATGGGCTAATTTTTGAGTCAATTTCAAGATCGGCATTGGTTTTGAAACTTATTACCAAACATGGCTAGTTTCTGCCCAGTCAGCATCCCAATCAGCTTTTTCCTAACTGCCATGAAAATGTGCAACTCTTAGTTGCGCAAATGGGGCTTTGATTTTTTTAGAAAGTGCAACTCCTAGTTGCGCCGAATGGATTTTTAAATTTTTCTTTATGGTGCACAACTTTTAGATGCGCACAAATTTTTTATAACCGTGCGCATCTAAAAGTTGCGCGCAAGCTTTGTAATAACCAGGCTCCACTCACAGTTGCACCTAAAGGTTGCTGCTGTTAAAACAGAGGCAGCAGCAACCTTCCCTTCATTATCCAAAAACATTTCTCAACCTCCCTCATCTTCTTCATGGCCGAACCCAACATCCCCAAATTCAATTTTTAGTAAATTTGCGTAATATTATCACAAAGTTTGTAAATTTCTTTTTCACTCTTTGATTAAACCAAAGCTACGACAATCCCTTCACCCAGACTCACATTACCACTAATTTATATGGATAATTGGGAGATTCAAGATGAAGTATTGGTGCAATATGTTGAATGGATGGAAGCTAAAAATGAATCTGTTCCTGAAACTCAGTTTGAAACAGTTCCTAAAGCTCAATTTGAGATAGTTCCGCCAGTTAATGGTGTTGTTTTTCAATCTGCTTTGGATAATCAAATCTGCTTAGGCGAACCGAATCAAAGACTGGGGAAAAAAATAAGTTGCGCAGGACGAGTGAGACAAGATTCACATCCACTTTGCCACTATGGAG
Source organism: Allium cepa (assembly GCA_030765085.1). Lineage (NCBI taxonomy): Eukaryota > Viridiplantae > Streptophyta > Magnoliopsida > Asparagales > Amaryllidaceae > Allium > Allium cepa. Next base: position 1,002,297,772 of record CM060934.1, read on the forward strand.
ATGTTTGTGAGGTGGTTGTATGCAAGACTCAAACAAATGCTGGACGTCGGTTTTACGAATGTGCTGGTTACCTTGATCATATAACTAAACCGAAAGGTGTTAAGTGCTGTAATTTCTTCAAATGGCTAGATCTTCTGTTGACCCATAGGGGAGTGGAGTGTGCGCTAGAGATGCAAGCCAAAGTGAGACGTTTGGAAAAGGAAAAAAGTCAGCTTCAACATCGAGTAAACTATTTGCAGTCCGTAAATCCCATTTGGAAACGGTCTTGTAAACTGGATAGTGCAACCGTACTGTATTGTATCTGTATCAGACTTGTTTAATTGAGTTATGTATGCTTTAGTTTTAATGAATGTTGTATTATTTGGTTTTATTTGTACTTGGTTGTTGTAGTGGATATGCAATAGATGATGTATTATTGTTTGTCTGTTATGTTTATTTGACGGTAGATGTCAAACTATGGAAAATTCATATTTTGTTGCGTATAAATTAAATCAAATTAACATAAAATAACAAGTAATTTAAATGTTTGATATAAGATAACCTTCGATAACAAAGTTGCGTACAGAATAAAAATATAAGTTATACAGTTCACGAATGACAGAAGTAGTAGAAACAAGTAAAATTTTATTGCTTCCCACACGTTCTTCTCTTATGACCCAAGTTACGGCATTGTCCACATCAGTCCCATCTTTTGTTCTCCATTTCATCAATGACTCCCCTTATTCTTGTGGACCTAGGTCTTCCTGTATTCCTTCGCGTTGGCGGTGGGAGTATAGTAGGGACTTCAAGTACATCCCAATATCTACTGTCAGGCCCTGGATGAAAAACCGAAGAATAACTATGTCTATAAATGTCTGCCATAAACCAGATTGAAATAAAATCATGGTAAGATCTGTTCGCTCCTCCCTATATCGTGCGCATGCAGCTAAAACATGGGAACATGGAAAATGGGCTAGAATAGGAATATTGCATGAACAGCTGCAGCTGTCATTGGCAATATTTACTGTGTAGTTGCATGCTTTTCTATCTGTTACTTGCCACTCCATTAAGCTGAACCTGTTAATGCTCATGTTACGTGCTTCTGTTGAATATTTTTCCATCATTTTGTCATAATTTGGCATGAGCAAAGATGTGTAATCAATTCCATCAGTACGTCTTCTGTAGAAGTGGCTATTAAGATGATGAAAGGTACGTACCACTAACGCCTTGACTGGTAATGATCTTGCACCTTTAAGAACATCATTGAAACTCTCCAAAGCATTGGTAGTCATCATACAGAAATGTTTACCGTTGTCCTTGTAAAGAGCCCAACGTTCATCCTTATGTTGGAGACTTTTATCAATCCATCTATCAGCAGTCGGACTCACATTTTTTAGTTGATCTCTGAGTTCTTTGTATGTTAACTCATCTCTTGCCTCAGCACAAGCATGAAATAAGTTTTGCAAAATCTTACTACCAAAACTAGCTTTTTTAAAGTTTGCTTTGAAATGATGTAGGTAGAAGCGATGATGATGTGGACTTCTCCACTTCTCTTGCAAGGCGGTTGGAATTCCTTTCATTCTACCGGAAATGAATGTAATGCATCTTGCATTTAAAGAAGGAATTAAGTGTCTCATGCATGAAAAAAACCAACCTCAAGTTTCCGCCGACTCCGTCCTTACAGTAGCAAATGCTAAAGGAATAAGAGAGTTGTTTGCATAAACTCCTGTAGCCACAAGCAACGTACCTTGATATTTACCATACAGATGTGTTCCATCAATAGAAAGAACCGAACGACAATGCTTGAAACCTGCAATGCTTGGTCTAAATTCTCAGAAAGTCCCCCAAAATTGTACTCCTTCTGTATGTACATGATAAACAGTACCTGCATTGCATTTATGTATAGCACGAAGAAATGAGGCAAGTCATTGTACGAAGATTCATAATCGCCAAATATTTTAGACACCGCTATGCTAAGTCCTTTCCAGCCTCTCATGTAGCTTATTTGAATTTTGTAAGTGTTTCCCATAAGCTTATGGAAAGATTTTGCAGTGTAACTTGGGTTCGAACGAACATGTGGAAGGACTTTGGTGCAAATGAATTTGGCTGTTGCTTGTCTGTGGTTCGAGTTGATGATTGGATTTAAGCAAGCGTGATCACCACCGTATTTTTTTATCATCCACCACCCAGCATGATCTCTTTTAGACACAATTGCATGAAGCTGCCATGGACATTTAGCATCAATATCACATATAGCAGTGAATTCTCTAGCACGACACTTTATGTTTTTAAATGAAACTGAACACTTTATCGACCATTCACTTATATTTCAATTAAAGATTTCTTCGATTTAAAAATCACACCAATTCGAGGGCCTTTCTCCACACACTCTAGTCTGAACATTTCGACGGTTGAGGAAGTTCAATGACATAAGAATCAATGATGCAAGTAAGTAAAGCTTGTTGAGGAAGTTCAAAGATTAAAACTTATAAACACATACCAAATCACGTTCCATCGGTCCTAGCAGAGCATATCAGGCAGTTTAGTTGACGATTCTTTAAAAACAAATCGCCGTATGATATGCCAATACCAACTATAGTATTGTTCGATTGACATTCTTGGTATGTGTTCAACCTGAACGTGATCCCACCTTGTGACATACATGTTGTACAAGTCTCTCTTCTAACCGTGTGGGAAAATCTGCTCGGTCGGATCCAGTATATGCTGATGAAGGCCAAACTGCCTCATCACTCTATCGGGGTAGTGCATGGCTACACTTTGCAAGCAAATAACCGGGGTCCTTGCATACCAACTATGCTCTCGATCCAAGCAAATAGGTGGGAGATCCTGTACGAGCCATGTATAGCGTCCATTCAACAGCATGCTCGTTCGTAACATCATTCTCATTGCAATAGAATGTAGGATGACGGGCTGGATTATCTCTCCGTCTATCTCCGGCCCATCTACAGTCATAATCAAAATAGTGTGTGAATATTGGCAGAAACCAAAAAGTTATCAGTGTAAATTTCAAGTTGCTTTTACCTTGACCCGTACAGTAATCCTGGAGCAATGTTGGCACGAACATTTGGTCGTCCAACAGAAATACGCGTCCAAGATCATACCTGCATATTATCAGTGTTAAGAAACGTCTTTCAAAATATTTCATAAATTTGGTACACCAGTATGTCAAAACCAACATACCTACAGAAGGGTTATGCAACCTGCTAACCCATTCGTCTTTCTTAGTGCCACATTATCCAGCTCCTTGTACAATGCGATTAAAACCACGCTACCCCATGAATGATCGAAAATGGTGGCAAAATACACTAGCAAGTACAACCATTTAATGCTAACTCTACCCTTCAAATGGTTCTAAAATAGACAAGACGCTATAAAGAGCAATATGACTCAATAGGTGAATCGACTGAAATCTCCCTGCCAATTATAAGGTCATTCAGCCATTTGACCTTCAACTCTCTTCTATTGACCACTGATTCTGGGGGTAGAATTTCACCAAGAAAATGTTGACAAACCTCACCGGTGTCCACGTTACCACCGTAGTTCAACACGGCGCTTTCGATGGGAAGGCCAAGCAAAATAGATACGTCTTGTAGTGTAATTGTCATTTCTCCAACGGTAAAATGAAAAGTGGAAGTCTTCGGTCTCCATCTATCGCATAAAGCTGTGAGTAATGACCTGTCAAATATGATATATCTGAACTGCATAAAATACTAGAATCCCGCTTGATGTAGTAATTGTTGAACCCGTTGATCTTCAACCATCTCCATCAAATCTTTAAAATTTTGCGAATGGTCCAGACAATCCATCGGTTTTACACTCTGCAAAACAAAGAATTATAACTTTTAGTTAATTAAAAATGCGAAATAACTTGCAAAAATTTACTATTATTACAAAGCGAATAATAGTACCCTCATTAACTCTTCAAAATTAGAGCGGCGATTATCCTGCATATAAAGCACGCTACCATCTACCGGTCCGCTTTTCGGTTCTTCAAAGTTCATGGAAAAAAACTGATTTTTACAAATCGTTTTCAACCAACTAGTGATTCAACGCTTCAAATTGGATTATTAAGATGTACAACAAGCTATTTGACAATAATTTTAGCAAATACAACCAAATAATAAGCAAATTATAAATTAATCAATAAAAATAGGGTTTTGAAATTACCAAAATCTATTTGTGTTGAAGAGGATCCTGCTTCCATTGTTGCTTTGGTTTAATCGAAGAAAGAAGAAGAAATTTGAAAATTTTGTGATAAATTGATGGTAATTGACTAAAATTTGGGTTTGGAGTTGGTGGGTTCGGGCATGGAAGAAGGGTTGAAGGTTGGATAATGTTTTTGTGGAATGTGGTGTAGGGTTGTTGCTGCCTCTATTTTGACATCAGCAACCTATGCAGGCGCAACTCATAGTTGCGCCTGCTCGACACTATAGCAGGCGCAACTGTGAGTTGCGCCTACTTATTGTATTGGTTAGGCGCATCTAATAGTTGCGCAACTAAAAAAAATCAAAATTCCATCCGCGCAACTCTTAGTTGCGCCTTCTAAAAAAATTCAAAATCCAACAGCCACAATTCTTAGTTGCACTTTCTAAAAAAATCTCAAAACCCCATTAGCGCAACTAAGAGTTGCGCATTATCATGGCAGTTGGAAAAAAGCTGACTGGAATGCTGACTGGGCAGAAACTTGCCGTGTTTGGTAATAAGTTTCAAAACCAACGCCGATCACAAAATTGATTTGAAAATTAGCCCATTTTGAAAATTTGTCCTTTTAAAAATAACATTTTACTAGGTTAAGATCTATTCAGTAAAGGGTTGGTGTTAAATAAATTGAATTAGTTAATAAATTCTTTTTGCATAATATGTTTTAAAATAATTTAAAAGGTTTTCATTAATATAAAATATTTAAAAAGAGTGTGAATAATTTTTATACCATCGGAATAGTTGAAAAATTAAATCTATTCAAAGTATGATGGATAATTAAGTAAAAATAAATATTGAATTAAATAAAATTATCCGAATATAAAAATATAATTTGTAAAACAACGTGTAAATCAATTAAAATTAGATCAGAATTTATTTACAAATAAAGCATGGGTTTAAATAAAAGAAAAGGAAACTTTATTTAACTAAAACTCAAGGCTAAAAAATAAGCCCAAGCCCACTTATAAACTTATTTTCTTTTCTTTGCCAAAATCAAAAATATAACCCCATATTTTCTCTGTGCAAAATCAAGCCTGTTCCACATACCCTAATCCCAAAAGCCTAATTCACATGGAGAAAAACACAAACAAAATAAACTAATGATAACACATGAACGTGGAGGCTCTCGTTCTTGGCAATGGCGACGATGGACGATGGGTAGCTGTGACGCAAGGTGGTCGTGTTACAAACTCCTATCTACAAGTTTTGATAACGACAAACCATATAGTTATAATTGTACATATATATCTCGTATCTTATTTTTGCAGATACTCAAGGACACAAATCTATGTAGAGAGCATGGATCACATCAATAGGGATATAAATGTTTGTATACAAATATTAGAAATAATATGTAAAATCACCCTGGGTTTTTTTATATGATATAAAATACACACGCATTCACATAGAAGAACAGATTTTACATAATCCAGATGTCTGGTACTGTGCCCCCAGACGTCTGGTCCCAGCTTCTAGAATTTTCCAGATAATACATTACCAGACATCTGGTCATCACAATTTAGACGTCAGTATTTGGCTCTAGGAATTCTTTTAAATATACAACCGTTAAATCTGAAAGGTTGCTTCTGCATCTCTTCTTCGAATCAGTTCTACCCCAAACAAAAGCAACTCTAGAAATAAAAAAATATAGTAGCAATACTTCAAATCAATCTTTTCACAACAATAAATACATTAGTGATTTTACGATTAAGAAAAACAAATTTCTAATTTCTATTCTCTATATCTACTTTGCATTCAAATTCAAGTTACTCATATTTGCTATCAATATTTCAACCAGAGAACGTTAACTTTGGTTCAGTTTTTTTCCACATTTTCAAAGCACACACATATCCATATCTGTACATATCCAATGGAGATTATAGGAGGACTTGTACATATTATCAATCTCAGTGTTAATCAGAGTACATTCTTTACGAAAGATTTCTATTGTAACAAGCCTATTTTTGTGAGTAAAGCGAGGGTTATTGATTAGTGAAATTTTGAAGAGGAGCTTCGGGACTGGACATAGGATGAGAGGTCCGAACTAGTATAAAATTTCTAGTGTGATCTTTTCATTTTACTGTTATCTCTTTATCGCATTGTGTGATCCATACTATCATACATTTACTGGTCATATACTATACACGATCCATATCGACTTTCATTTGGTATCAGAGCCTGGGATTCTAGAGATCGTAGCAACATCCTAGAATAAATGGCCAAAAAGAGATATAGTTAAGGCAATAGGAAGAGGAAGAGCGTTGAAGAGGAAGAGTGATAAAGTAGAATCAAAGGAGCAAACAAACAAATGTTTCATGGCTAAACTCAAGTCACAATCGATATGCTTAGATTCTTTATATAAAGATCTTTTATTAGCGCATGATGAATTATTAAAAGATCGTAAAACTTTAAATAAAGTTAATGGAATTTCTTTAGCTAGGTTAAAAGATTATTAGCAAGAAATTTTCAATTTAAAGGAGGAAAATAAATTTTTGATAAAACAAACTAAATGTTTTGAAAATACCGTAGAAGAACTTGTTTTACAAAAAGATTTCCTACAAAAAGAAAACGAGCAGTTAGAAGAGAAAAACAATACTCCTTTGGGGGAAATCAATGTTTTGAAAAATAAAATTACATTTTCGATTTTTTCTAAACAATTATAGTTCTTTAATTTTGTCCCTTGAAAAAGAGATTGAAGCTTTAATTAAAAAGAATTTAGAATTATCTAAAGGATGTGAGATTTTAAAAGTTAATAATAATATTTTGCAAAAAGAAATTTGTGATTCTAAGGCAAATTTTGAAAGATTAAATACAAAAATCATAAATTTTAACAAAGGAAAAGGTATCTTATCTTCCTTAATTACATATTCTAAAGCTCACAATGATAAAAGCAGTTTAGGCCATAAACAAACTAAAAGTAAAAATAGTACTAGATATGCATTCTTGTCTACATTTTTTAATGCTAGAACTAGTAACAAAGATAGTTCTAAAACCATTTACAATCATAATAATACTTTGTTTAGAAATGGTTTTCAATTACTAATCTAATGACTAATAATATTAAGATATGGATTCCACCTAATATGATTGATCATGATAAACAACTTTATATTAGCAGCTATTATAAGAATGTGATTTGTAATGAAAACTGTATTTATAAAGATTCAACCAGACCCAAATGGGTATGGTTTTTTAAAAATTAGGAAATTAGAAGAATCTTGGGTATAGCATGCTTTAAATGTTAATTTTTTTTCTATTACCTTACATTATAAGTTGTAGTTATTCTGTTTTATATCGTTCTATGTTATCACTTATGTGGAATATAATCTATGTCATCGTATACACTCTCTTTTATGTCGATGACAAAGGGGAAGAAAATATTGCTCAATTAATATTTTTAGGGAAATGTAAGCACATATTCAAGGGGAGAAACTGAAAAATAAATATGTGGAACAAGATTGATTTTAACAAGCGATCTTCTTTGTCTCTAAACCTCAGTTCTTACTTTTTCCTTTAAAGTATACAATCAAAATTATATTCATTTTGATCTCTGTTAATATGGCAAGTGCCTTCACGAATGTCAGCCAACTGCATGTCCTCCTCTATTCGCCGGATTTAATTATGCATATTGGCCAACACGGATTAGAATTTTTATGGAAGGTTTAGAAATATGGTCGGCAACTCAAATTAAATATGTAGCACCTAAAAAATATATTAGCACATGGATAGATGCATAAAAAACCGCTGCTTCTAATAATGCTAAAGCTATGAATGTACTTTTTTGCTCCCTTGATATCATGTGTTATGTTATGTATCACTACTTACGATATTTGTCATACTTTACAAGTCATACATAAAGGTACAACTAAGGTCAAACAAAAAAAATATCAAGTTTACAAAATCAATTCTCATCTTTCAAAATGAAACAAAATGAGTCAATTGTTGACATGTATTCCAGATTTCAAACTATACAACATGACCTTATGGCATTAGGAATCAAGTTTATTGATTTTGATTTAGTACCTCGAATTCTCAACTCTTTAACAATTGAGGGGGAAAGAAAAGTATTAGCTATCGAAGAAGCTAATGATCTTTTTGAACTCAAAGTTGAAGAGTTGATTGGAAATCTAATGTCGTATGAAGCTAATTTGTAGTCCAGAAAGGAACAAAACCATGAAAAGAAGAATCGTAGCATTTCAAGAAAGCAATGAAGATTCTGAAGTGGATGAAGATGAAATTGTATTCATTGCCAAGAACTACAATAAATTTAAGAAATTCAAGAAAATGACGCGATTCCAAAATAGCGGAAAATCAAGTTCATCAAATCAAACTTCGATCAAGTGCTTTGAATGTGATCAGTTCAGATGTGTTAACCCGGAATTTTGGGCTATATCAATTTAATAATCTGTATTAATAATTAAATTAATTTGATAATTTTCTTTTATAATTTTAGTTTAAATTAGCAAGTTTATTATTTTAAAAGCAAATAAATATTTAATTGGTAAATTTTATCTTTTAAAGCTAATAAAATGTTTTCTATTTATAATGTATATATGTTTGTATATATTGCAAGTAGAAAAGATTTGGTTTGAATTTAACAAATAAAATCATGATTTCAAATTCTAATATATATTTTGGTAATTTGGAAGTTACGATTAAACTTAATATAAAACTTTTCAAAGGTTATTTAAACAGTTAACCATATAGTTTTAAAATACTTAAGATAAATGTTTAATTGTTAAATTATATTTTAGCTTAAGTTTAATTTTAAATAAGATTAACAAAAAAGTTTTGTTTTATTCTTTTTAAATATTGATTAATAAATATGATTTGAATATATATAAAGTTTAAAATACAATTCGCAAACATATAAAACATATGATACATTAATTCATTTAGTAATATAAGTAATTTATAAATAATGAGATAATCTCTTTTATAAATAATTTAAAATTGACAAAATTGTTATTTTCAAACAATAATAATAATGTGGTTTTTATATATAGATACAAATAGATTTTAAAGAAAATGAAATTGTCATTTTCAAATTGAATGTGTTGTTATATATGTATATATATAACTTGATTTTAAATTGGATTTATTTAAAATTTAATTTGAATTTGAATTTGGATTTAATTTTGAAATTCAAAAGATAGTTATTTTAAAATATTTTGGATTTAAAATATATGTTTAAGATTTTATTTGTATATAATTTGTTTTATATTAATTTTCTTTAAAGAAATTTATATATATAAATTTGGATAAGTATTTATAAATTAGTAAATTAAGTATAAAAGTTTTATATTAAACATTTAAAATAAATAAAAATTACTAAATGACAAGTGTAAATATATAAAGGCTTGATTATAACAAGTGTTAAATGATAAACTATATTAAATGACAAATGTTAAGTTTTTAAACAAGTGTCGCTTTTGATTTTAATTTTTCTTTTATTTTTAATAAATCGATTTAGCCTTTATAAATACACGCTTCTTACCTTTATTTCCTTTTCTATCTTCCTCAATTTTGAAGCGAAGAAACTTCAGCCTATAACAGATTCTCAAAATAATCTGTAATCAACACTCAAACCAAAAGGTTCAAACCAAAAGCCTGGTCATTTTCTTCAAACCTGAGATCAAGCAAGGAATTCAACTCAACATAAATTCAAATTCAAACAGCAAATTCAAACTTCCATTTCAACAAACAAGATTCAATTCAACAAACAAGCAAGATTTTCAGTTTCAAAATCAAATGCATCAAAACAAGTTCCAGAAATTTAAAGCATGTCCTATGTCCTTTTTTTTAGGTAAGTAAACCCTTCTTTTAAAAACAATTTAAAACCTATGATTTAACTTTGACGCATGTGATGAAATCTTGTAGTAATATAGTATATAACGTTTGCATGTATATATGTGTGTGTGTGTGTGTGTGTGAATGCATATATATAGTAGAATATTTGTGAAATATTTGTAAAAATGTATATATATAATCTCTGTTCTTATGACAGTAGAAAAGAATTCATATCTTCCCATACATTTGATTTTAGGCTAGCATTTGTAAATGTGAAATGATTATAACAGTAATACCAATTTTAAAAATAGTTTCAAGGTTTTATATTTAAAAATTATTTCAAAAATAAAAAATACAGAAATGATCTGAGTATAGGTTAAAAATCAAACATTTTAATTTTATGATTCGAATCCATAAACAGATTTGTAATGGAAAATGATGAATTTAGGCACAAAAATCATAATTTTTAGTTAGGTAATTTTTAAGAAATCAGAGTTGAAGGGTTTTTGGGTTTAACGCCAATTTCCAACGATCAGCGTGATGGACGGCGTCGAATTTATGGTCGAAGGAGGTTGGTAGGCGGATGCACCCAGGAAAAATATTAGTGGATTTTATTGGTGATTTTGGCGGCCTATCGGAGGCAAGATAGGGTTTAGTGTTGTGTTTGGTTCATCGATGTTTTTGGGGTAACGTTGAAGTCTAGGGAGGGTCGGATGCGTTCACATGAGGGGGAAAACGTTGCTGGGTCGTCGCGCAGTTGTGGTCGGAAGGACGAGGGTTCCGGTGGTCGTTTCGTCGTCGGCGAAGGGGTTTTGGTCGAAGTATTTTTGGTTCCAGGCACTCTTTTAGCTCATTTTCGATTGGCTATAGTTTGGCCCGATCTGAGTGGTTGAGAGTCTCGACTAAGCCGTTGATGACTTGATGGAGGAGGCACGAGTGACTGAAGGTGGTCGGAGCCACCGTGCATGTGCACGCGTGCATTTTTGGGTGTCTGGATTTGTTAATTTTGGGGAAGAAGCTGTTTCCTTGGGTATGATCTCAAGTTTGTAGCGTGTTGGTCTCGAAGCAGTAGGGGATCGTATGTCACTCGAGTAAGATCTCAGGGATCTCTAGGGTTAGACTCGGGTTGTGTTCTGTGAGTAAATCTAGTTTCCAGATTTAAATATAGGAGGCTCGAAAATATTTAATCAAGTTTTTGAGTGAATGTATGGGTTTCAAAAATAAATGTTGTAACCTGATTTTGAAAATAAAGTTTTATAAAAATAAAATGTTTTAAACAAGTTTAAAGATTTAAGCATATTTGAAAATAAATTTGTTTTCCAAGTAAAATGCTTTAAACAAGTTATAAAAGGTTTAAATGTTAAAGTAAATGTTTAAAATTTTTTTAACTTGATTTTGTTATTTTAAATCTAAAATTTAATTATTTAATTAGTAAGTTAATTTCAAAATTAAATGTTTAAATGTGAATTATGATAATTAAGTCATTAATAAGGATAATGTTTTATCTTACAGTTAATTAAGATTTAATGATTTAAGATTAATTTATTAATTAAGGTAATTAATGAGTTTATTAATGAATTAATTTATAATTACAGGTTAACTAATTAAGTAATTGGAGATTTATTAATAGATAATTAGAGATTTATTAACTGTAATTAGGGATTATTTAATTTGTAATTAATTATGTTTAATTAAAGTTTAATTACTTAAGGAAAGTAATTAAAGAATTGTTAATACTTAATGTAAAGATTGTTAACTAGCGATTATGAAATGATTAATTAATGTGATTAATTTAAGATAATTAATTTGATTAATTAATTAAGGATAATCATTTGTGTAATTGCTTAAGTATAATTACTTAATGTAATTTATAAAGTGTAATTACTTAGTGAAGTGATTATTGGGTAATTACTAGATGTAATTAATTGAAGGATAATTAAGTAATGGAAGTAATTTGGGTTTAATTACTTTGTGTAATTAATAAGAATGATAATTACTTAGTGGAAGTAATTAAGGATTAATTACTTTGTGTAATTAATTAAATGATTTATTAATAACATTTATTTAGAAGTTAATTAAGTAAATAATTAATTAAGGATAGTTAATTACAGAATGTGATTAATCAATGCTGATTAATGAATGTGATTAATTAAAGATTAATTATTATTTGTGATTAATTTGAACAATAATTATTAAAGAAATAATTAGATAATAATTAATTAATATAATTATTTAATCAATGTAGTTAATGAAAGTAATTAAGGGTTGCTTAAAGTGATTAATTAAGGATAATTAATCAATATAAGTGATTATAGAATAATTAATTAATGTAATTAATTAAGGATTAATGTAATTAATTATAGTTAATTAATTAATGAGAGTAAAAAAAGGTTAATTACTGTAAATGGTTAAGAATAATTAATTTGTGTAATTTATTAAGGCAAATTATTTAATGTAATTGAAGAATAATTAATCACAGATGATCAATTAAAATGTATAGTTAAAGGATGATTAATTAATTGGTTTGTAATTAATTAATGGTTGAGTAAGCTGAATTTATAGTAATGGAAGTAATTAATTTAATTTATTATAAATTAATTAGAGATGGTGTGATTAATTAATCTTTGCTTATGGATGGCTGAATGATATTGAATGCCTTGGATTGTTTGATATCTCTGATATGAGATATGTGCTGATCTGTGATATGAGATGCTTTGGTTGAATTGTAATGATATAAATTATCTATTTCTGATAATGTGAATTATCTATCTATGTGAATATAGATAATAGAATTGAATTGTTTTAACTTTAAAACAACTTGACCTTAAAAGACGGCGTTTTGGATTTCGATGAGACCGAGATCGAATTTCCAAATTTGGATATCCGAAAACCACATCGATCCAAATTAAACGATAGGTCGTGAATCTCAAGTGAAGATCGAGATGAAGATTCAGAGTGCAAGGGCTATTATCGTTAACTCTGAGGGTGATTCCAAAATGAGTGTAACGAGATAGTGCATTCGGTTTCGTTCGAACCCGGAACGGACTTGTATGGATTAAATGCTTTCAGAACATCGTCATTTTAGGACGATGAGCATTCTAAGTGATGTGTTCTGATAAGGTAATCGTAGCCTCAAGCCTTATCAACGGGGAATGGATAAAATAAGGGAGCAACAAGGCTAAGTGATTCGCGCTCAAGTAGGACGAGATTTCCCCTATTTAGAGGTCCCTTTTTATTCGGCTGTGTGGGCAGTTGATTGCAACAACTATTGAAGCTGTCTTGTTCGGGACTATCTAGTAGGGATGGTTCTGGCCTTGTGTTGTAGGCGATTTAGGGTGGATCCTTAGTACGATGATCTAGGACTATGACGGACGGTACCCTATTAGCCCTGCCATTGATGGAAACCCATTCTTCCTACGTGCCCTTTACGGTTTTCATTGTATAATCCACTTTGTGGCTAGTATGCTGGAATTCAATCATGTAACAATTTCAAGTATTTCTTATCTACTTGAAAACCCTAGACCCTATTATAATATCACTATATTTCCTATATAATATTTTGGTTATCGTAAGGTAAAAACTTTTCCATGTTTATGTGTAGGATGTCTTACGAGATACCTTTTGTTATCAAAGGTTTTTCAAAATTAAGCAACTTTAACCCATTTACTTACACCAGACCCATGTATGACTCGGAGTTTATTTTCTGTTTTATTAAACTCTTTGGTACTAAAAATTTTATGAGTAGCCAAGAGATTCAGGTTAGCTTTGACGAATTCTGAAGGAGAATTGGAGCAGGAGGCTTCAGCATTTGTAGATATATAGTGTTTTCGCTGTGTTGGTATCTCTGTGTTGTATTTGAGTTGTAATGACTAGACAGATGTTATAACTATCTATTGTGTGATGTACAAGCTGTGTAACTCTGATGGATGTTGTATATTATGTAATACTTATGTGATTAAAATAATTTATTCGTTCCGTTGTGAGATTCTGATATTGTTTAGTTCTTTCTATCTTTTCTCTTTTCTATCCCTTTCTTTCTTATTAATGATGCGTCTTTTTGTGGAGTGAAAGGCGGGTCGTTACAGTGGTATCAGAGCGCTAGATTGAGTGAATACCTAGGCTTTGGAGTGATTTCTTTATTGTGAGAGCGTATTTGTAATATATATATATATATATATATATATATATATATATATATATTTCTACCTATTTGTTGGCTTACCTATTCGGGTTCTCCAATATGAGTTCTAGAGGTAGGAAGGCAGTGTGTGTATAGCACGACTACCGATGGAAGGAGTATGAGTGATTGAGGTTGGAAGTGTATCTACCAAGGCTGTAGACCCAATACCGCCTCGAGTGAGCTTTGCAGCATGGTGTTAGGATTTCACTAATCTTTGAAGGAAACCATTTTAAAAGGTTGAAAGTCCATCATTGAAGAGCAAGTTTGGATGAGTGAGAGTTGGGATCTGTCGGTTAAGCAGAAGCGAGTGATGATATCTTAGCAACTTCAGGAAAGAACAACTGTGTGGTGAGACACAATGACTATGGATGTGTCCGAAGAAGTTTCTTTTGGAGCAAGTTTAAGGAAGTTTGTCTGCATCGATGATGAGACAAAGTTCAACGAGGTGTTTGTGTTTGGTTTGAGGCCCGAGTTTCTTGAGGAGATGTTTGCCATCTCAAGGTTTATTTGAGAAATTGAATAATTTGGCTTTGAGGTTCGAAGAGCTTGGATAGGAAGTCTTTGGCATCTGTGTCAGCAGTGTACCTCGATGGTGTTCAGTGTGCCGTCAGGAAGATCATATGGCTAAGTAGTGTTTTAGAGGTGGAGTTTAGAAGCAGCAGAGTGGATCCATTTCTTCGATGGATTGATTAGTCAGGCATAAGCTTTTCTGGTTAGTGAAGAGAGAATGGTATCTTTGGAAATTAGGATGGGTTGATCGCAAAAGTGACTTGCGATAGTTGAGTGTTCTCTTGGGTAATCTTTTGCTTGGGATCGAGGCATCTCTACGGAATATAGGAGTTATCGAAGTTGTCAGAGATTTTTCCGGATGTCTTCGTAAAAGTCAAGGTTTGCCATAGCATCTAAAGATTGAGTTTTTGTATCAACTAGGATTCCAGGAGTGATACTGTTAGTTAAACTAAGAAGATGAATGGCTCCTAGAGAGAGGGTTTGGTGAAGTAGCTCAGGATTTCATGGTACTTCTGAGTTTTTCTCTTTATGGATCTGATGAAACGTGTCTTCCGGGATGTGTTGGTCAAGTCTGTGCTCGTGTTCATCAACGGCATTCACATCTACTCCAGATTAGAGTTGCGCAGCGGAAGTAAAATAGCAGTTGTTCTAGAGTAGAAGCAACCCAAAACTCCTTGGAGGTTCACAGTTTTCTTGGATTAGAGGGTTTCTACAGGAAGTTTTTCACGATCTGAAGGCGAGATTGGCAAGCGAACCTGTTTTGTCTTTTCTGGATAGGAGAAGTAAGTTTGAAGTCTACTGATGATTGTGGAGTAGAGTTGGTGTTCTTGATTTTGGTAGATCTGGAAAGGATCATTTTGTAGAGTTATTTTTGGTCCAGTTTGTTTCAAAAGGCATCAGCGAAGGTTGATCTGATATGGAAGGATGAAGGCAGTCCAGGATCGTCAAAAGAGTTTTATGGATAAGAGACGGAGGAATTTGAATTTGAAGTCGAAGATTTGGTTTTGGAAAAGTTTTCTCCGATCAAAGGAGCAATCAGATTTCGTAAGGCTGGGAAGCTAGCTCCGAATTATATTGGATCTTTCTATGTTCTTGTAAGGATAAGTGTTTTGGTCTACAGGGTTGAGTTGTCAGTTTGGAAGACTGGGATTCATTGTGTTTCACGTATCTCCGAGGGAATACATGTATGATCCGTCACTGGTTTTAGAACCAGCGGTTTAGGAGAATTTGGCAGTTGAGCAGGACTTGACTATGGTCTGATATCCTGTTCAGATCGTAGATTGAGGTGAGAAAGAGCTCTGGAGCTAGTAGTGTACATTGTTTGGATTCAGTAGAGCGAGTATCCTAATGTTTATACCTAGGAAACTCTAGATAGTGTTAGGAAGGTCTATCCTGATTTGTGTCAGAATCATTAGATTTGTTTGATTAAGTGAACTGGTTGCTATGGTTGTTAGCATATGGTTGATAATATGTGTTGTGGTTTAAAATTAAAATCTTTGACGAGTTATTAAATTGTCTTTGCTTTTAAATTTCGGGGACGAAATTCTTTTAAGGGGGGAGGAATGTGATGACCCAGAATTTTGGGTAATATCAATTTAACAATATGTATTAATAATTAAATTGATTTGATAATTTTCTTCTATAATTTTAATTTAAATTGGCAAGTTTATTCTTTTAAAAGCAAAAAAAAAAAATTAATTGGTAAATTTTATCTTTTAAAGCTAATAAAATGTTTTCTGTTTATAATGTATATATATTTTTATATATCGTAAATAGAAAATCTTTTCTTTGAATTTAACAAATAAAATCATGATTTCAAATTTTAATATATATTTTGGTAATTTGGAAGCTATGATTAAATTTAATATAAAACTTTTCAAAGGTTATTTAAATATTTAACCATATAGTTTTAAAATACTTAAGATAAATGTTTAATTATTTAAATTATATTTTAGCTTAAGTTTAATTTTAAATAAGATTAACAAAAAGGTTTGTTTTATTTTCTTTTTAAATATTTCTTGATAAATATGATTTGTAAATATATAAAGTTTAAAATAAAATCCACAAACATATAAAACATATGATACATTAATTCATTAAGTAATATTAGTAATTTATAAATAATGAGATAATCTCTTTTATAAATTATTTAAAATTGACAAAATTATTATTTTCAAACAATAATAATAATCTGGTTTTTATATATAGATATAAATAGATTTTAAAGCAAATAAATTGTCATTTTCATATTGAATGTATTGTTATATATGTATATATATATATATATATAACTTGATTTTAAATTAAATTTTTTTAAATTTAATTTGAATTTAAATTTGGATTTAATTTTGAAATTAAAAAGATAGATATTTTAAAATATTTTGGATTTAAAATATATTTATAAGATTTTATTTGTATATAATTTTTTTTATAATATTTTCTTTAAAGAAATTTATATATATAAATTTAGACAAGTATTTATAAATTAGTAAATTAAGTATAAAAGCTTTATATTAAACATTTAAAATAAATACAAATTACTTAATGACAAGTGTAAATATATAAAGGCTTGATTATAACAAGTGTTAAATGATAAATTATAGTAAATGGAAAATGTTAAGTTTTTAAACAAGTGTCACTTTTGATTTTAATTTTTCTTTTATTTTTAATAAATCAATTTAGCCTTTATAAATACACGCTTCTTACCTTTATTTCCTTTTCTATCTTCCTCAAATTCAAAGCTAAGAAACTTCAGCCTGTAACAAATTCTCAAAACAATCTGTAATCAACATTTCTCAAACTAAAAAATTCAAACCAAAAGCCTGAGCATTTTCTTCAAACCTGAGATCAAGCAAGGAATTCAATTCAACATAAATTCAAATTCAAATAGCAAATTCAAACTTTTGCTTCAACAAACAAGATTCAATTCAACCAACAAGCAAGATTTTCAGTTTCAAAATCAAATGCATCAAAACAATTACCAGAAATTTAAAGCATGTCCTCTATCCTTTGTTTTTAGGTGAGCAAACCCTTCTTTTAAAAATAGTTTTAAACCTGTGATTTAACTTTGATGCATGTGATGAAATCCTGTAGTAATATAGTATATATTGTTTGCATAAATATATGGATGTGAATGCATACATACATACATACATAAATACATACATACATACATACATACATACATACATATATATATATATATATATAGTAGAATGTCTGTGAAATATCTTTAAAAATGTACATATATGATCTTTGTTCTTATGACAGGCTTCAAATGTATTAGAAAAGAATTCATATCTTCCCATACATTTGATTTTAGGCTAGGATTTGTAAATGTTAAATGATTATAACAATGTAATACTAATTTTAAAAATAGTTTCAAGGTTTTATATTTAAAAATTATTTCAAAAATAAAAAGATACAGTAATGATCTGAGTATAGCTTAAAAATCAAACATATTAATTTTATGATTCGAATCCATAAACAGATTTGTAATGGAAAATAACGAATTTAGGAACAAAATCATACTTTTTAGTTAAGTAATTTCTGAGAAATCAGAGTTGAAGGGTTTTTGGGTTTATCGGCAATTTCCGACGATCAGCGTGATGGACGGCGTCAAGTTTGTGGTCGAAGGAGGCTGGTAGGTGGATGGACCTAGGAAAAATGTTAGTGGATTTTTCTGGTGATTGTGGCGGCCTATCGGAGGCAAGGTAGGTTTTAGTGTTGTGTTTGGTTCGTCGATGTTTTTGGGGTAATGCCGAAGTCTAGGGTGGGTCGAAGGCATTCGTATGAAGGGGAAAACGTTGCTTTGGTCGTAACGCAGTTATGGTCGGAAGGACGAGGGTTCCGGTGGTCGTTTAGTCGTCGGCGAAGCGGCTTTGGTCGAAGTATTTTTGGTTCCAAGCACTCTTTTAGCTCATTTTCGATTGGCTGTAGTTTGTGCCGATATGAGTGGTTGAGAGTCTCGACTAAGTCATTGATGACTTGAGGGAGGAGGCGTGAGTAACCGAAGGTGGTCGAGCCACCGTGCATGTGCACGCGTGCATTTTTGGGTGTCTAGATTTGTTAAGTTTGGGGAAGAAGCTGTTTCCTTGGGTATGATCTTGAGTTTGCAGCATGTTGGTCTCGAAGCAGTAGGGGATCGTGTGTCACTCGAGTAAGATCTCGGGGATCTCTAGGGTTAGACTTGGGTTGTGTTCTGTGGGTAAATCTGGTTTCCAGATCTAAAAATGTGTGGCTCGAAAATATTTAATCAAGTTTTTAAGTGAATGTATGAGTTTCAAAAATAAACGTTAGAACCTGATTTTGAAAAATAATGTTTTATAAAAACAAAATGTTTTAAACAAGTTTAAAGATTTATGTATATTTGAAAATAAATTTGTTCTCCAAGTAAAATTCTTTAGACAAGTTTAAAAGGTTTAAATGTTAAAGTAAATGTTTAAAATTTGTTTAACTTGATTTTGTTATTTTAAATCTAAAATTTAATGATTTAATTAGTAAGTTGATTTTAAAATTAAATGTTTTAAATATGAATTACGATAATTAATCATTAATAAGGATAATGTTTTATCTTAAAGTTAATTAAGATTTAAAGATCTAAGATCAATTTATTAATAAGGTAACTAATGAGTTTATGAAAGAATTAAAAATTAATTTATAATTAGACGTTAACTAATTAAGTAATTAGAGATTTATTAAATGTTAATTAGGGGTTAATTAATTTATAATTAATAATGGTTAATTAAAGTTTAATTACTTAAGGAAAGTAATTAAAGAATTGTTAATAATTAATGTAAAGATCATTAACTAGGGATTATGAAATGATTAATTAATGTGATTAATTTAAGATAACTAATTAGATTAATTAATTAAGGATAATTATTTCTTTAATTGATTAAGTATAATTACTTAATGTAATTTATAAAGTGTAATTACTTAGTGAAGTAATTAATGGGCAATTACTAGATGTAATTTATTGAAGGATAATTAATTAGTGGAAGTAATTTGGGTTTAATTACTTTGTGTAATTAATAAGAAGGATAATTACTTAGTGGAAGTAATTAAGAATTAATTACTTAGTGTAATTAATTAAAGGATTTATTAATAAAATTTATTTATAAGTTAATTAAGTAATGTAATTAATTAAGGATAGTTAATTACTGAATGTGATTAATCAAGGCTGACAATGAATGTGATTAATTAAAGATTAATTATTAAATGTGATTAATTTGAACAATAATTAATTAAAGAAATAATTAGAGAATCATTAATTAATATAATTAATTAATTAATGTAGTTAATGAAAGTAATCAAGGGTTGATTAATGTGATTAATTAAGGATAATTAATCAATATAAGTGATTATAGAATAATTAATTAATGTAATTAATTAAGGATTAATGTAATTAATTATAGTTAATTAATTAATGAGAGTAATTAAAGGTTAATTATTGTAAATGGTTAAGAATAATTAATTTGTGTAATTAACTAAGGCAAATTACTTAATGTAATTGAAGAATAATTAATCAAAGATGATTAATTAAGATGGATAATTAAAAGATGATTGATTAATTGGTTTGTAATTAATTAATGGTTAAGTAAGGTGTATTTATAGTAATAGAAGTAATTAATTTAATTTATTTTAAATTAATTAGAGATGGTGTGATTAATTAATCTTTGCTTATAGGTGATTGGATGTTATTGAATGCCTTGGATTGTTTGATACCTCTGATATGAGACATGTGCTGATTTGTGATATGAGATGCTTTGATTGAATTGTGATGATATATATTATCTATTTCTGATAATGTGAATTATCTATCTGTGTGAATATAGATAATAGAATTGAATTGTTTTAACTTTAAAACAACTTGACCTTAAAAGACGGCGTTTTGGATTTCGGTAAGACCGGGATCGGATTTCCAAATTTGGATATCCGAAAACCACATCGATCCAAATTAAACGATAGGTCGTGAATCTCAAGAGAAGATCGAGATGAAGATTCAGAGTGCAAGGGCTATTGTCGTTAACTCTGAGGGTGATTCCAAAATGAGTATAACGAGATAGTGCCTTCAGTTTCATTCGAACTCTGAACGAACTTGTATGGATTGAATGCTTTCAGAACATCGTCATTGGAGGACGATGAGCATTCAAAGTGATGTGTTCTGATAAGTTAATCGTAGCCTCAAGCCTCATCAACCGGGAATGGCTAAAACATAGGAGGTGTAGAAAGGCTAAGTGAGTCGTGCTCAAGTGGGACGAGATTTCCCCTGTCTAGAGGTCCCTTTTTATTCGGTTGTGTGGATAGTTGATTGCAACAACTGCTGGGGTTGTCTTGTTCGGGACTATCCAGTAAGGGATGGTTCCGGCCTTGTGTTGAAAGGGATTTAGGGTGGATCCTTGGTACGGTGATCTAGGCCACATACTATGAGGGGCGGTACCCCAGTAGCCCTGCCATTGATGGAAACCCATTCTTTCTACGTGCCCTTTACGGTTTTGATTGTATAACCCACTTATAGCTAGTATGCTGGAATTTAATCATGTAATAATTTCAGCTATTTCTTATTTTCTTGTAAACCCTAGACCCTATTATAATATCACTGGATTTCCTACATAATGTTTTGGTTATCATAAGGTTAAAACTTTTCCGTGTTTATATGCGGGAAGTCTTACGAGATACCTTCTGTTTTCAAAGGTTTTTCAAAATTAAGCAACTTTAACCCGTTTACTCACACCAGACCCATGTCTGACCCGGAGTTTATTTTCCATTTTTTAATCTCTTGGGTACTCAAATTTTTACGAGTAGCCATGGGATTCAGGTTAGCTTTGACGAATTCTGAAGGAGAATTGGAGCAGGATGCTTCAGGGTTTGTAGATATATAGTGTTTCCGCTGTATTGTTATCTCTGTGTTGAATTTGAGTTGTAATGACTATACAGGTGTTATAACTGTCTAGTATGTGATGTATAAACTATGCAACTCTGATGGATGTTGTATATTATGTAATACTTATGTGATTAAAATAATTTATTCGTTCCGATGTGAGATTCTGATATTGTTTAGTTCATTGTTTCTATCTTTTCTCTTTTCTATCCCTTTCTTTCTTATTAATGATGCATCTTACTGTGGAATGAAAGGCGAGTCGTTACATCGAACATATGAAGAAGGATTGCCCAAAACTCAACAACGAGAAAAAGAAAAATAAGTTTGAGAAATTTAAGAAAGAGAGAAAGGCATTCCAAGTCACATGGGATGACTCTTCCTCTTCCTCTTCATCCGATAATGACAGTGAAAGTGATACAGAGCAAGCAAATGTATGTTTTATGGCACATACTAATGTGATATGTCCAGATCTTACTTATGATGAAATTTTAGAAGTAAGCATGGGACTTGATGACAAATATAGGGAAACTAAGAAATTAAATAAGGAATATGTTGCTAAGATAAATTGATTAAAACTTGAAATAGGGTTACTAAAAGATGGAAAATCTATTTTAGAAGAAGAATTAGAAAATGCTCAAGAAAAGTGCATGAATATTTCTATTAAAAATGATGCATTATCTTGTGAATTAGGAAAAAAACTAGAAAATAGTAAAATTAGTAATGAACACATTATCTTAAAAGATAATCTAGAACTTCAAAGTCCGAAATTACTAATCTTAAAAACAAGTTGGATAAAATTACTAATAATGTTCCAAAATTTAACAAGGAAAACAAGACTTGGAGAATTTTATTAAAATTTTCAAGCTATTCAAAAATCGAAATGGATTAGGATTTGAGAATAAGACAAAAATTATAAAGTGTAGTAAGATTTCTGCTAAGATAAAAAAACCTTCTTCCACAGATGATAATTTGATCTCAAATCCAAAAATGATTAAAATATTGGTTCCTAAAACAAATAACAACCTAACTAAATAAAAATATATAGGTAATTGTATGAAAGAAGTGATTCACAGTAATAATTATATTTCAAAAGGAACCAGACCTTTATGGGTATGGTTACCCTCATCTACTAACACTTAGGACCCAAAAATAAAAAGGGTGCCAATTTAAACTTTTATATCTTTTGCAGGTATCCAAATACAAAAATAAAAAGAAATGGATATTAGATAGTGGATGCTCCAAGCACATGGCAGGAAATGCTCACATGCTATCAAATATAAAATACAGAGCACCAGACGTCTGCATATATGTGGCCAGACGTCTGTGATAGCTTTCTGTCTAAAATAATACACAAAATTACAAAGACCAGACATCTTCCTCATAATTCTAGACGTTTGGAATTTGTTCTATCTGTCACGAACTACTATCTATTCACTATATTAAAACATCTCTTCGCTTATTTCACTCACCCTTCCATCCTTTACAAAACCCCATTAGAGCCCAGATCTTAAAAATTCACGTTCCATCTTCAAATAAAATCCCCCAAAATAAAAAACTACAAAGAAGCAAAAGAAAGATCAGGGATCTTTATCTCAAACAAATGTTGTCACCGCTTCTCACATAAAATCATGGCGCGATCAAAGCCCTAGCTCAATCAAAAGATTTGATGATTGACTATGAACTTTCATCTAGGTCCTTTATACCAACTACTATGATTTCCTCTCTATGAAATGCATTCATTATGTGAAGATGCCGAGGTTAACTATCTAATCGAAAAAGGTCCCAATAAGTTCCTATGGTAAAATCATTAAGCTCACTCCTGGAATGTTAGGACGAATCCTCCATTGCTTTTACATGGATATCGAATTAAAAGACATACCCGACAAAAGAATTTTACCCTGCGATGAGGCCACTCGCCTACTTTGGGAATATCATATGGAACAGTGGAATACGAAGAACCTCTTAGGGCACCATAATACCGAGAAAAGGTAGTCACGAGCAAATATATGAAACAAAACACAAAGCTATGCATGCTCTATTTGGTGGTATTAAAGTTGATTGGGCTCAATTTCTTTTTGACAAAATTAAAAATTTCTGGATTCACAAGTGCCATACAATTGTTTATGCACCATATATAATGCGAATTCTTCAATTCCAAGGTGTCCCTTCTTACTTATCATATTTTGAAGAACTACAAATTAAAGAAAGTGGGTCCAAATACTTCAAGCCAATTCCTCCGGGTAAAGCGAGGTTTATTGATTATTGAAACTCTGAAGAGGAGCTTCGGGACTAGACGTAGGACAGGAGGTCCGAACCAGTATAAACTTTCTGGTGTGATCTTTTCATTTTATTGTTATCTCTTTATCATATTGTGTGGTCCATACTATCGTACACTTACTTGTCATATACTATACACGATCCATATAGACTTTCTGTTCTAGTGGCTAAGGGGCATCAAGGCGCGTGTATGCCTGACTATGACAGCGGAGGACCCATGATGTGGGAAGTTTGGCGACAAACCGAAGGGCACAACACAAGAGGCAGTGGTTGAAGGTGGAGGAGCTTAGAGGTGAGCATCAGTGTGGTGTTAGTGCAAGTGAAGCGAGCTAGGGTTTGGTCAAAAATTAGTTTGGAGATTTTGGTGCTAGTTGAAGAGAATTGGAAGAGGTCCAGGGCAAGCCATGGGTTAAGGTGAGTTGTTAAACTCGCATCTATATATAGTTTAATTTAATTTATGCCTTGCTCGGCCATGAATTGCATTAATTTTTAGTACTAATTGAATGAAATTATTAAAATACAATTGCATGCTCTGGATTCAATTGGTTTGATGTTTGAATGGCTTGAATTGAGTGATTGAAATATTAGATTTGAATCGATGTTTGATTATGAAGTTGCATGCACGTTGGAAACCATCAAAATGCATTTGATTCTATAGCTACATGGTATGGTGGTTGTGCATTATTTATATGGTCGTAGTTCGCAAAAAAGCAACTCAAACCATTAAAATATATTTGATGTGTGATATTTTTGGAGAAATTAATTCTGGAATTTTCATTTTTGACTGATTTGTTGTCTGAATTTGTTTTGAATATTGATGATTGATTTTGATTTATGATTTTAAATATTTTTAAAATTCTCAAATATGAATTTCTCAATTTTGGATTCTTTTTAAAATACTTTTGGAATTTTATTAAAGCATATTAAAGTCTTAACTCAATTACTTATTCAAATTCTATTTCAAGCTTTAAAATCGGTTTTGTTTTGTTATTTACAATCCTCTAAAATCATTATTCCAATTATATTTTAAATATGGGAATGTTTTAAAGGCTAATAAATACACCGCTCTTTATAAATTATATATTATAAAAGAGATTATCTTATTTCAAGTGATTTTGATTATAGAAGTTATTCAAAATTATTTGTAAGGGTTTTCAAGTTTTTTTTAAAAATAAAAGACACATTCCAAAAATAATTATAAGGTTTAAAAATGTTTTTAATAAATAAAATTTTATCTTATATGATGAGAACTACGAGTAGCATATGTTATAAACAAAATATTTCATTTTGAATTATTCGAGTGCAAAATGCTTTATATGTGTTTTTAAAGTGTTTTTATGTCTTTATACATGAATTACTCTATTTCAAAAGGAATTTGAGGATTCAAAATTGATTTTTGAGAAATTATATTTTTGTATACATATAAATAGGTGTATATATAGTAGATATTTATATAAAGGGTTTAAAAGCAAGAATTATTTTAAGAAAGAATATTTAAATCGAAGGCATTACAAGTACTTTCAATATGTTTGAATCTTTCATAAGTATAAACACGTTTTATAAAACCATAATTAATATCACTTTTAATGCTTTTCTGTAAATAACCTCTTTTCTATATAATGAGGTAAATAAATGACTTAGTACTATCGTCTGTTATGGGACTTTCAATAAAACTTTATTGATTATTTATATGACTTATTATATAGAGTATTTTTAGTAATGGAGTTTACTAACTTGTAGTAAATATTCAAGTAAACCCTTATGGTATGAGACGCACGTGCATTACTTAAGTGATTTCTATTAGGAAGTGTATGATACTTTTTACAATAACATGATTTCAGGCTTGTCTTTAGTGAAATTTACTAACTTACAACAAATATTCAAGTAAACCCAAGTAGTATGGAACATCTGAGTGTTAATCGAGTATTTATTACTGTTTGGAGGTATGTGACACTTTTTGAGTTAACGTGCTTTCAGCCCATCTTTGAATTGAGGTGCTTTCAAGCCATCTTTGAATTGATGTGCTTTCAAGCCATCTTAGAGTTGATCTGCTTTCATGCCATCATATGACAAGCTTTCATGCCTTTTCTTTGAGCCGACATGATTTTATTTCATCTTTGTGTTTGCACCTTTTTGTTTACTCTTCTTATTGCAGCGTTGGTGATTTGATCAAAAAAATGTTTAATCGCCATATTTACTATATTTTCCTATGAAGGGTATGATTTTGTTTTATGGCATAGTGATTTTTGTTGATAATGTTGCCATTTGCATTATTTTGTTTTTGCATATTTTTAGGTTATGGCTATATCATTTTGATTTGCCATTTGGCCTTGTTTGATGTTGGCATAATTAATATAGCTATGTTCACATATGCATTATTATTATGATGTCACCCTTTTGATTTAGATATAGCAAAACCCGTTTATTATTTTTATGACACTTGGGTTAGACTAAGACATTACAGGTTTTGAGGACTCACTGGCCAGGACGATTGGGCCAGCTTTGGAGATATATATAGTCTTATTTTAGTCCTTTATGTATATACATTTGTGTGAATTATGAGTTAGTGTGAATGATGATGTATATTCTTTCGAAACTTATCGAGTAGTAGGTCCATGTATAGATAGGTTTAGTATTACCAATTGTAAACCTATTTACAAATAGGGTTAAGACATATTATTTTATTGTACTGTGATGGGTGACTTTGTATTTTATGTTATATTTATATTGTTCTGTTCTAAAATTAACCAATGTGTTTTTGCTTTGTGCCGAAACCGTACACGTCATTTATTATTATTTAAGGTAAAGAAAAAAACGTGTCGATGTTAGACCAAAGGAAAATTCATGGATGGTCGCTCCTAACCAGGCTTATTCTCTGTTAAACAATATCACTATGTAATATTCTTTGGTAATATAGGTATAGAGGTGGGGCATTACAAGGTATCATTTGAATTGAAAGATAAAAATGTTTTAGCTAAAGAATGTGCGGTATACACAATTAATGAACGAAATATTTGTTAGAATATAAAGACAAATAGAAGGCCTCTATGGCAATAAGATGTGTAAAGCTATCTTCTTATTTAGTGATAAGTGATGTAATACCTTGGTGGAAATTAGATGTCTAAATATGACATTATAATTGAAGGAAGACCTGAGTGGAAATTGAAGGCCTATGTTGCTACCAAATGTGAAGCCCATGATATTATAATTTGTAGCATTGATCGAAGGCCTATGTAGCTACCAAACGCCAAACCCACGACATTATAGTTGGTAATGCCGATCGAAGACCTGCGTGGTTGCCAAGTGTCAAATCCATGATAGTGAATTGGTATCATTGATCGAAGTGTTGTGTAGCATCTAATTGTCTATTTATAATTGCTAAGCGAATATGGTGGAGTAAATTTTGCATGCCTTCTAATTATCTATTCATGATAAATAAACGAGAACGCATGCGTAAGGCTTGAGTAGCATTCGACAGTCTATTCATGACAAAACCCAAGGATAATGACATGAGGCCTGTGTAGTAACCTAATTATCAGTTGTTGATGAAATAAAGATAAGAAACCTATGAATAAACCGTATGTCCTAAGAACTGAAAGTTGAATTGGTAAAGTTAAGCATGTGTGGCAACCTAAATTAAGACTACAATGGTTATTCCCATATGCATGATTAATGATATACAACATGGTTCCTAACTGAATGATAAATATGGGGTACACTTCTTGATTGGATATGAACATGGTTGCTTTTATGTAATATTTTTTTTAAGTGATGTGATATATTAAGCTATAATGATAAAGTAAGGGGAAAACCAATTCCACATGAGTGGCGTGGTCTCACTATGGATGCTTAGGATAATTTTTTTACTCATACCAGACTTCTTGTCTGACCCATGTTCTTATTATTTTCCATAAACTCATGGGTACTCTTTCGAGTAAGCTAAGTTTATGGATTGGACATGTATCGCTTTTGGAAGGATGAATAAACATTTCGAATATGAAGTAGTGAGCTTTCTATTTAAATAAAGATATTTTGGATTTCCATGGAGTAAAAGTAGGATTTATAACTGGTTCTGTATGGTGTTGGCATCTTTATATGTCAGACCCATACTGCTCTATTTCCTTATTATATATTTTCACCCATGTGGGAACGATTTCGGTTAAAGTTGTTGTAATGAACTATGTAAAACAACTTGATGTAATGAAAATGATATTTAGCTGCTTTGTTTACTTTCGTTACGCAAACTAATACTGAACTTTGTCGCTTGAAAATAATTATGGTGATGACTACACCATCATAAGAAACTGTTTTTGAGTCTCCGAGTGGGAGATGTTACATTCTTCGTTGGTGATTTTCTGGTGTATTCCGAGGTTGAAAGAGACCATGAATTCCATTAAGATTGATATTCGAGACCTTCAGACAATAAAAGTTAATGGTGAAGTTTTCAAAGTGCCATTTTTAGAAATGAGAGTTTAAGTTTCTTGGGTATATGGTATTGAAAAATGGATTAGCTATGGATCCATCAAAGATAGAAACTGTTAGTGTTTGGAGAAGGACAAAGATGGTCATGCAGATGAGAAGTTTCTTCCATTTGGCTGGCTCTTGTCACAGATTCATTAAGAATTTCTCATGTATAGCAGCACCTTTGGAAAAGTTGACCAAGAAGAACAAAAAGTTCGTTTGGATTGATGAGGGGTCATTTCAAGAGTTAAAGAAGCTATTAACGAATCCTCCTTCCTTTATCGCGTTTGAAGGGAATCAGGAATTGATAGTATATATCGATGCTTGTGGAACATTTTTAGGAGCAATATTGATGCAAAGAGGGCGAGTGATAGCATATGCATTAAGGCACTTAAGGCCACTTGAGATTAGATATCGGATTCATGACTTAGTGTTGGCAGTCGTGGCATTCGCACTAAAGATTTAGAGACATTACTTGTTAGGAGAATGATTCGAGTTGTATACCAACCATAAATTCCTTAAGTTCAATTCTCCCAAAAGGAGCTAAATATACGGCAAAAAATATGGCCGGAATTCTTGGCGGCATATGATTTCGGGATAGAATATACACTAGGAAAGGGAACAAGATTGTCGATGCTTTGGATAGGTAGTATCAGAATGGGGATGTCAGCCATGATTGAAGAGTGGAAGACGTTTGTGAAGTTAGCCTCTTATGGAGTTTATTATAGACAGAATACCAGATCGAGTAAAGATCCAAGCATGTTAGTAATTTTAGAGATGCGTCCATCACTTTTGGATAGGATTATGCATGATAGAAGGACCCACTAATTGCAGAATGGATTCGACAACTAAAGATAGGGGATCATGTTGAGGATCTGAAAGGATTTGAGATAGACTTGAGGGGATGGCTTAGAAAGAAAGACCGTGTTCTGGATGTAGGGGACTTCGGAAGGAAGTCTTAGAAGAAAGTCATCGGTCTAAGTTCACTATTCTTCCCGAGGGCATGAAGATGTATCGTTACATGAAGAGGGTCTTCTTTTTGGAAGGGAGGAAGAATGACGCAAAGGAATGTGTGAAAAGGTGCCTCACCTGTTAGCAAGTGAAGGATGAGCATCAGAAGCCGAGCAGTTTACTTTAAACCTTGGAAGTGGGATTCAGTGTCTATGGATTTTATTAATGGGTTCCCTAGGTCAAGGATGGGAAACAATAGCATTTTGCTAATAGTCGATAGATTGACTAGGAGTACACAGTTTATCCTATTGAAGTCGACAAGAAGGCAGCTAACTTAGCGAAGTTATATATGAAGAATATGATGCGATTGCATAGGGTCTCACAAAGTATCTAAGTGATAGAGACCCATAGTTTACCAGTGGTTTTTTTCGAAGTTTGCAGAGTGCACTAGGTACGGAGTTGAACTTTAGCATGACTTATCACCTACAAACTGATGGTCAAACCTAGAGAGTAAAGCGCATACCTAAGGATTTGTAGAGAGCACGTGTCTTAGATTTCGAAGGATCTTGGGAGGACCAACCACATTTGGTAAAGTTTTCTTATAATAATAGTTACTAGTCAAGTATCACAATGGCACCTTTTAAGATGTTGTACGATAGACCATGTAAGTCCCTAGTTTATTGGATGGACACTGGTGATGGACTCCTGTTAGGACCAATATAGTAAGAGATGCTACAAAGAAGACGACATTGATTCGCATCGGGATGAAGGCAGCATAGTAAAGCATAAGAGTTATGCCGACAAGTTAAGGAAAGAGATTGGTTCGTAGTAGACGATAATGTGGTCGTGAAGTATCCCTTATGTGAGGAGTTATGCACTTTGGGAAGCAAGGAAATTAACACCTATATATGTAGGACCATTTTTAGTGATCGTGTAGGTTAATAAACTCGCATATAGAGTCTAGTTACCAAATTGTTTAGCGGGTGTGCACAATGTTATTCATATATCGCTTTTGACTAAAAGTGTGCATGACTCGTTCGATAGTGGAATCGAGGGAAATGAAGGACTTATTTGTAGAGCCAGATTTGACATATTTGAGCTGATAGAAAGGAGTAGTAGGTCCCGATATGAAGGATTTAAAGAACAAAGTTGTTAGACTTGTCCGCATCTAGTGGAGTGACGATAAAGAAGATTGTACCTAGGAGGTAAAGGTTAGGATTAGGAAAATCTAAGCCGAGTTATTTTAGACATTTGTGTTTATATAGTAAGATGCTTTGTTTGGCCATTGTATGGACTAGTAGGGTATTGATCTATTCATCTATGATATGATTGTGTATTAGTAGTTTCACCAATACATTTTGTTTAATGGTTGATGGTTTACATTAGTAGGGTACTACTGTAATCTTTTGTGTTTATATGTACTTATGTGAGGATGACTTTGCACTTTCAGGGTGTTAGTGCAAACTTTGCTTTCCATATCGTAATTTCAAGGATGAAATTTTTGTAAGGAGGGAGACTGTAATACCCCATATTTTGAAGGGTCCATAATGTGGTAAATTTAGATTAATAATAAGAAATTACTAAAAGCTGGATAAAATAGTTCAAGAATTCCTTAGGGTATAATTAATTAATCAAGTGTTGGATGCTTTATAAGGTTAATTGAATGGACCAAGGGTAATTAGAACAATTAAGGTTAGCCTTGTAAATAAAAATAAAATAAGTTTTGGATAAGAAGGATTGGTGCTATAGGAGATGCATTAGTGAGACTAGGCCACATGGAATGTAAATCCAAGACAAAATCACTAGCCCATTGTCTTTAGTCATAACCCCTCGTTCCATTCCACTTCTTTTTATTTCATAAAAAAAATCCCTAAAAGCTTAAGTCAAGGCCAGACATCATTTTAGAAGAAGGAAGAGGAAAAATCAAAGGTGGATGAATGGATATTAATCGAGGAATTTATAATCAAAGGTGAGTAAAATTCCCCCCTAAAACATATCCATACTATTGGGTTTTGATCTGGTTACGTATGGATGTTTTAATGATGATTAACACGGTGATTCCTTAAACATTGTTTGATTATGATTTGATATTTCAATGAAGTAAACTTGTTCATGTTTTAGGGTAAAACATGTTTTAATCTTAGTTAAATGATTCGAAATTGAGATAAGATGTTTATAACGATGAAATAAAGATGGATTTATAATTTTATAATTTTTAGAATTTATACGAATTTTCTGAGTTAAGAAAATGGTTAATTTCGGGAAAATTAATTATTAGAAATGACAAAAATAAGTATTTGACGTGAAATTTTATTATGTGATTAAATATGACAAAAATGATTTTTGGTGAATTATTGGGATTTTTTCCATTAATGTTCAATTTTGTATGAATTAATTGGCTAAGGGAAAATTAGTTAATCAGCGATAATTGATTAATAAATGGGGAAGATAATAGAAAATTCTGAAAAGTGAGTTGTAAAGAAATTGAGTAGCTAATGAGATTTTGACACTAAATAGGAATTGGTGCAAGGGGATTACTTAATAAAGCAAGGAAACCATTTTCAATTTAATTACAAAATTGCCACATTTCAACTTCAAAGGCTAGAAAGAATCAACCTCCATGGCTAATAGTTATCAACGTGCAGATAGCATTTAAACTATCAACCTGCCATGGCTTTGGGAAAGTCTTGATGCAGAAGCCCTTTTGAGTTCAACACCTGAAAGCTATCAACTGTTGATAGGCAACGTTCCTTAGCATTAGAAGCCTAAGGGGACTCAAAATGCAAAGGTTCAGGGTAGTCAACATGTGAAGACTCGGGAGAGTCAACATGCAAAGGCTCAGTGAGTTAACACGCAAAAACTAAGGAGAGTCAGCGAAGAGGCTAGGGGGAGTTAACATGCGAAGGTTTAGGGGAGTTAACATGCGAAGGCTCAGGGGAGTAAATATGCGATAGCTTAGGGGAGTTAACATGCAGTAGTTTAGGAAGCTAGCAATGGCCTAAGATTAATCAACACACAACAACTATAGGATAGCCAATGTCAACTTGTGATAGCTTGAAAAACTATATTTTTCTAAGTAAAACATGAAATTCTTAGTACATTATGAATGACAGTTTTCAAGTGTTAAAGAAATATTTCACAGGGATGAAATAAATGAGGAATTTTCTAACTTAAAATTGTATCAACTTATTTTTGAAATTAAGGAAAGCTTAAAGGAGCTAATAAATGATATGTTATCATTTGAATTGAAAGATAAAGATGTTTTATCTAAAGAAAGTGTAGGGTACACTATAAGTGAATGAATGAAAGGGGTTGAACTATGATCGTAAATATATATCAGCCCATGGAGTTACTGGATGGTAGCGTGCCTTAACTATCAGTGCAATATCCAATGATATATGGTAGGGTGCCACGATAAGTTTCAATAAAAGATTTATAAAATCTAAATGGGAGTTATTGCTGGGTGCCATAACATCATAGTGGTGTTATGACTAAAAATTAATATATCGACAACTTGAAAGATAACGGTCAACGACTAAGAGGGTTATTGACGTTTAGTGAGGATGCTACTAGAATGTATTAAGCCTGCTTCAACTCTTAGGAGAGTTAGGGTGACTTTAGTTAGGATGGCTCCACTGGTGCAATGAGTTGCTATTTCGTTAGGTGGCATTTTTCAAGAAAAGTTAAGTTAGTGATAGACAGGCCTAGAGAGGTGATCACTAAATAAGTTATTGATAACTTGATGATGACAGCCTAAAACAAGAGCTTTGGTGATGTTTAGATAGTGATTGAATGACTTGGTTCATAGCAGGATGTTAAGTAAAGGGTATACTTAATCTGAATTGACAACTTAAACATGACATGGGTCTTAATTAAATAAAGTATAGGGTATATATATATAGATGGAATGTGATGCATACGGTTGCTCTTAGTGACCATGCTTGCTTATATATGACATGATGTATGTTGCTATGATGATGAAGTGAGGGGAAACCCCATTCCGTGTTAGCGGCGTGGTCTCACTATGAAAGATTAGGATTTTTTTTTTACTCATACCAGATTGGTCCATGTTTTTATTATTCAAGTAGGTTGAGTTTATGGATTAGACAGGTATCTATTGGAAGGACGAATTAAGATTTCAAAGACTACATAGGAATGAAATGGGTTAATGATGATGTAATGAATTATGTGATGGAAAAGTTATTTAACTGCTCTGTTTACTTATATTGTGCAAAATAATATTGAACTCACTTTATCGCTAGGAAGTGATTTCAATGATGACTAAAGCATCATCGACATCTATTTACAAGTCTCGAAGCGGGGATGTTACAGGAACATTGGAATATTCTTCATCATTTAATGAAGTACCGTGAGTGTAAAATTGTTTGGAGCTTGCATTTTTACCAAATTATCTATTGTCCTAGAAAGATTTTGTGATGAAAATTGGGTTAATGGTAATAATGAAGTTATTTATGCTAGTGGTTATATTTACTGGTTGGAGATACTATATCACAAAAGTCCTAAAAACAAGTAAGTGCAGCTTATGCCACTATGGAATCTTACTTTATTGCATTTGAGTTGGGAGGTTGAGAAGTCGAATGGTTGGAATACTTATTAATGAAAGCATCGTTGTGGGAAAAAATGAAAGTTTTTATTTGTTTACATAGTGATTCATAGGCTGCCATTTGAACTATAAAGAATAACATGTATAGTAGAAAGAGGAGGCACATCCGCATCAAATACAAAACGATCTGGAACGTTGAAGGAATGAATGGTTTCTTTGGAATATGTACGATCATAAAAGAATTTTGGAGATCAACTTATGAATGGGTTGCCAACAAATATAGTCTTTGAATCTTCAAGAGAGGTGAGATTCATGCCTAGGTAGAGGAAAGTGTGGTGGTTACTCGTTTGAGGTCAAACGAAGCTAAATGATTAATCTTTTCCTTCCTATTTTTTGTGTTATTGAGCTACTCTCTCTTTTATATCAATAGCTAGTTTCGAAGATGGTTATGTGACATACTCAATGATGTTCTGTTGGCTTCATTATAAAACCGAGTCCATAACTAGTTATGGTGGTGCGCATGT
Organism: Allium cepa; assembly: GCA_030765085.1. NCBI lineage: Eukaryota > Viridiplantae > Streptophyta > Magnoliopsida > Asparagales > Amaryllidaceae > Allium > Allium cepa. The sequence continues at coordinate 1,002,332,112 of CM060934.1, forward strand.
AGCACACTCGATAGATTCTTTAATGTGGATTGAGTTTCTTTGCTTTTTCAAGTCCATAACCAATTTTTCGAATTTGAGATGCACGTGATAGATTTTACTGATTTATTTGAGATTGAGCCTCTTTGCTCTTATCAAATACATAACCATTAGTGATGGTAGTTTCAAATATTGGTGGTGCTTTTGAGTTGCCTTTGTTGATTATGTTAATTAATACAAGGCTTAGTCGTTTTCTCTTAATGAGTCACGGCTTTATGTAGTGGTTCTAATGAGATGTGCTTGATAAATTCACCTCTTAGGACTAAAGGTGGGCCAACTTCTATCGGAGATTTGACAATCTCTCTAAAGAGCTCATGAGTTCCCAAGATGTGCACATAGCTATAAAAAGATCATGCTTACTGCGGTATATGTCGAAACAAAATGTGTAATACTTGTTGTAGAGATTCAACCAAATTTTTTTAGTTCAAGAAAAACTCACTACTTAACTAATATCACTTATTTATGTATGAATTAAATTGAAAGATGCTAATGCTTAAGTATGATATTTTTTTCTTTGGTTAGGTTGTTATTCTTTCATTTTCATGGAGTTTCTTGTGGTTAGTACTGGATTATTGCATAACTACAATACAACACTTTTCCTACATTTGCTACTAATGCATTATTACTCCCCTTTATATATCCATATCCTTCTGATAACTAAGTGTTATAGAGTACAGATGGTTGACCAAGCCTATATGTGAATAGCGTAAGCGAATGGGCGTATGTGGCGCTTTGATGGCACACGTCGCACTATACACTAGCATGGGATGGGATTCGCATGGGCATCCAGTACTAATAGATTTTTTATCTAGATTCACCTATCTTATCTTTTATAGAAGGTCACATCTCCCATCCACTTGACCGTTGTCGTTCTTTTTTTTTTTATCTTTATTCATTCGTGTTATCTTTGCTGAAAAGATATATCTCGTCTTCTGCCTGACTATTGTCATTTTATGTTAATTTTTGAAATCTTTATTAATATGTAACAATTTATACTTATATTTATTAAAATTCTTATAATTATAAATACATATAAAAGTATAATATTCATCTTGCAAAATAAGATAAATTTTCATTATATGCTTAAGAATAAAAATTATTTTAAGCATAGGCTTCATTTGAAACTTATTATCAAAATAGGCTTGTTTCTTACCATATATCATTAACTAAGAATAAAATTTTAATTTGTATTTGTGCAATTTCAGAGTGTGTAAGTGTGTTTAATTTTTTTTTGTACATGCGCATTTTCAGAATGCACATGTACATAAAAGTTGTATAGTTAAAAAGAGGCAAGTTTTCATAATAAGTTTCAAACAGAGCCTAAACTTAAAATAATTTTTTTTCAAAGGCCTAGAATGAAAACTTTTCCTCTAAAATGCTTCAAAACTCATGGGTAATAACCTTATGTAATTCTTCAAAAATTTTAACCTTGAGTACATAAGTTTGAGGTTTGGTGTGTTACCTTTTAGGCACAAACGACAATTAGTTATTATACCATAATTTTTCGAACTTCACTTTAGAGGCACCGACCCATTCATGATAGAACCGACTTTTTATGTTTTCTCTTTACCATTCTTGTATGAGTAACAACCAATTATTAGTGTTGTGTAATGACCCACCTTTTTGACGCTTAAAAGTTGACACTAGTACATCTACGGTTTTCAAGTGCCAAACATCCAAGTGCCGGAAAGACAGATTATTGGGAATGAAAGAAAGGAAAGAAAAAATAGAATCTCACAACATGATAAGTAATATATAACATACCAATGATCTTTATAAAAGAAAACTACGATATGCATACATAAATTAGAGTAACTAACCTATCATGAACCTGGATGGTTATAACAACTTGTTCACAGAATTATTGATAAATACAAACAAGAAAGTACAGTGAAAATAAAAGAAAATATGGAAATATGTCTCAGTAGCATCCAGCTCGTCTCCTGAAGCTCCAATGCATCCATAACTAAATCTGGAAAATATGTTTGGTCTGACCCGAGCATTATAAGAAAATAACGCCCGGACCAGTCTGGTAAACCAGCGTAAGAAAACTCAATCAAATCATATGGATTTCTATATTTATAAATTCTTCAAAAATAAAGGCATCTCGTAAGCCTACACTACATATAAACACAGATGGGCTTTCACCTTACAATAACCAAAACTTTTCATTATAAATTCCAATGATATTATAATAATGTCTATTAGTTGAAAATAAATATATAAAATATTTTGAATAGTTACTAATAATTACATTTTACAGTACTTGTTCTACAATTAAAACCATAAGGCATGTATTACAGAATGGATTTTAACATTACAAGGTGAGGGACTACCTTCCATATGGTACACCTCTAGATAGAATGTACCCGAGGGCCACACATGGACCCCCTACAAACACAGAGCTGGATGCCCCTTTAACATGACATACTAGATCACATCATCCCTTGGGCACCTAGCCAGCAAAAATTGCCCCATAGTCGCCTCACGCGCACACCAAGTCCTAAAATCTCGATCTAGATCAAGGAATGATGCTCCTAATGGTAGCGCAGCACATAACTTGACGAGCATCCCCTTTTTTAGCCATTATCAGGTTGTAAGGCCGGCAAGGTTACGCTTTTACCATTCCTCCTATCAATCCCAGTTGGAATGCTAACACTGTCATCCATGCAATAATGCAATCCCAGCTTTCATCCATACAAGTTGTTTAAGATATGAACAAAATCAATGGCACTACTTCTACTACATCCATTTTGTAATCACCCTCAGGAATAGTAGCAGGTAGCCTTTGCAATTCAAAGAATTCCATCTTTTATTCCATCATCTCAAACCAATTTTGAACCTCTTCCAAAGCATAGAATGCGCATATAGTTTTGAAGTGATTACAGTTTCGAGTCATATCATGTAAGTACACTTTCCCACTTAACGGTCGCTCCATAACCAAATCGACGGTTCTAGTAAACTCAACTCTGGTTCCTTTGGAAATAATCAAACAATGCATAAGAGCGAAGACACCTCCTAACCAATTAAGCAGATGGATTTCCTTATCATTTATCCTAGGAGAACAAAAGGAGATTTATAAGCATAGTAGCTTCATCAAAGATAACCGTGTCATATAGGCCATATATTTCTCTTAAATATTTCTAGAGTTATATTTTGGTAATGATTTCATAGTCAGTTATTTAACTCTCAAATAAACAAACAATCGATCATAGATTTAATTCCATTTGAGATACAATATGCCTCTATTAATTAATCTTTCATCAATTTAGTCTCTTTCAATTATTTGTCCCAAAATACATTCATAAAAGATATATTCACAAACCCCTTATACTCCTTTCAATACGTGAAAAACATTCATACACTTATCTCACTAGTATAAATATATTCACAAGCCATTTCACTTTCAATACTTAGAAAATGTTCCAATATTTAAATACCGATATAATATACTCATAAATCTTTAAGAAAGATTTTTAATTTTTCAAACTCATATTAAATGGGTCTAAACAAATGTCACTTAAAACAATCTTTACTATAATCCAAACTACTTTTCCTTCGGTCTCAAGTACAAAAAGAATGTTTCTGTACCATCATAATTAAAAAAGATTATTTATGACTTTCATATACTTGACTTTTTAAGTAAATCTAGATCTTATATGAAAATAATACTTTGTATACCAAACATCAATTTCAAAATAGGACTATTCATCGGTTAGAAATAAAGTCGTTCAAGTTGGGGTATTATTACCTCTCATACCTTGATTCGACATGCATTTCTAATCCTCAAAATAGACATACATTTCCTTACCTCAGGTTTAATGTCAAGTATATAATTTCCAAATCTCCTTGTACCATTCATTTTAAATCGAACTTCCTTTCCAATTCCCAAGATCTCTTCCCAATATATACTCCTTTAATAAATCCTTTTTATTAAATGTTATTCCTTATATAAATCTATTTATTATCTATAACCACCTTTAATAAATCACTTTATTAATTTAAACACAATTAATCAAAATAATTAGTTAACTTAGACCATCATTAATTAAATCAATTAATTAACTTAAACCATTAGTAAATCAATTAATAACCTTAAAACGACATTAATAAATAATTAAATAAATTTAAACAACATCAATAATACAATTGAATATCTTTAAAAAAACATTAATAATATAATTAAATGTCGTTAAACAACATTAATAATATAATTAAATATCTTTAAATAGCAATAATAATAAAATTAATCCTAAACAACATTTATCTCTATTTTTAAATCATTATAATTATATAGCATTTAACCTCAAACTGTTATAAAATTTCAGTTAATTTAAATACATAACCTTAGTGATAACAATGGTACTAAAACAAGCTACCATTTACTTAAATTTAACTTTCCAAGCCAATATTAGTATTTACTTAAGCAACATTATGCAACTCAAATCCATAATTAACCATCAAAAGTTAATATATCATTTATCCCATAAATCAATGGGAATAAAATTAATTGTTCAAAGTAATATAATAGCATAACCGTGTTTTATTTGGCTAACAGATGTCATCAACGTGGTATAATCAACGTAATTATAACCAATCAGTATTATATTATCATTAAATTATACCACACCAGAACTATCAACTATTTAAACCAATGTATTGTGCTTGACAATACGAGTCTAATGCAAAAATTTATGAGTCAAATAGACTTAAGATGAGTGAGATTTAAAATTATAAAGTCAAACTTGGTTTGTAAAATTAAAAACAAATAAAACATAATTATTCTCACCATCCAAATCAGGCCCAAGCTCTCATTACCCAAACCCGCATAAGCTTCTTTCCCAAATCAATTCTTCGATCCAATTTCCAGATCATGTAACCTATCACCGACATGCACGTGCACAACCAAATCAACCCTACCCACAAACTCCACTGCTTGAGCTTGTCACGTCAACACTCACGACTCCAACTCTGGTCACTTCTATCAGTTTTCAACCCTCCTTCCTCCAATACACAAGCATCCAGGCTTTAAGACAAACACATTGCCTTCTTTTTCCCACCGCCTCGACCGCTGCTAGCCATCACTGCCTTTGCTATAAGCTTTGTTGCTCCCCTACGCACCTCCAGCCATGCCTTTAGCCAGCTCGATGCTTATTATTGCCATCACAACTAAGCAAAAGTCCAACCAAAATTCACTACCTTAAACCCTAGTTCGAGCTCCTCAATCTACCACCGACTATCTCTCCTCCACCGACCACCATTATCCCTCTTTTTGGTTAGGTCGGGATATCACGGATTTGGCTAAAGTGGATGGATTGAAAATCAATTACACTGAAAACTATGGACAATAGTTGAATGGATTCGGATGACAATGCTAAAAAAATGGCTAAGTACCCAATCAAGGTGTAATCAGTATGAAGTGAGAAGGAATCCCATGAGGCCACATTTCAAATTTCAAGTCAAATGGAGTTCGTATGCTTGAATTATGGACAAATGAAGAATTTATATGGATCGCTTTAGAACGATCCATGAAATAGCGTAATCAAGATCCGCAAGACCAATTTGCTTGAAACTTTCAAAGCATCAATAAAATGAGGAGTGGAGCATATAAAACCGATCGCATGTCAAAACATTGAAGTTCAAGGATGGCTGATCCTTTTAGGCCGATCATTTTTGCCAATCCTTAATAATGATTGGTACGACTCAATTAACGGTCCAAGTTCAACCAATATTGATCCATATCTCACAATCAATAGCTCAGATTGACTTCATATTTTAGGAACAAGTTCAAAAGACATGTCGAGACCCCTAAAATGATCATACGAAAATTGGAGACAAAAATAACGATCGGCTAAACTTTGGCCGATTGTTCCAGAATATTGAGTTAGGTCCACTGATCATTATGTTGGGCCCTATGGACCTAGAGAGTCTTCTGTCGAAACCTTAGTAAAATATCTCATCATCTCTCCCTATAAATATAGGCTTCTCGGTTCATTTTCAGGGTTGGACGCTGCTGGTTTCAGAAGACTTCATCGTAATCAAGTGTTATCTTTATTTCTCCATTGTAATCGGATTCATAAGTGATTAATAAAGGCAAAACTTCAAAGTGGATGTGGACATACGATGCCGAACCACTATAAATATTTGTGTTTCTGATTATAACTAATTCTTGGTTGTTTATTGATTTATCTTCTCGTAGAAGAAGCGGAGGAAATCCAGAATCAAGACTAAGGAAATGATGCTAACAGGATGTATGAAGGAGTGGAACAACCGAGAGCGACCTCTGACCAACCAAGAACGATCGAGGTTAATTGATCCATACTTGGGGGCATCCCCCGGGTCATGCTGGATCGATCCTAGACAGGATACCCTGCGATGCTGTGTAGTTTGGCGTCAACCAGAATGTGGATGCTCATCTAAAAGAGTAGATTTTAGGATTCCCCCGTGGACTGGGGGGACAGGTTGGAGACAATGATCGAAGACTATCACTGGATGGTAATGACAAGTTGGCGGAAATGATCAGATGAACTATAAGGGAAGGATTGATAAATTGGGATTTGGAAGATGTAAATAGATGTATCTTTGCTCCTAATATCTGGCAAGCTAGGAATCCACCAGAATTCAAACTACCAAAGCTTAAGACCTATGATGGAAAAAGGGATCCCGCTGTTCATCTGATGAGATACATGAGACACATGGAAGTATTTAGAGCATCGAAGGAAGTCATGGCGTGGTGCTTCCCCTTGTAATTAACGGATATAGCCGTACTATGTTTCAAACTGTTGGAGAGTGGCTCTATTAGCGCATGGATGAAACCGATCGAAAAATTAATGAGGAATTTAGGGTTCACATCTCAAGACCCAAAAATGTGATGAGTTTGGCAACACTGAAATAGAGGACTGAAGAAACCCTGAGGAGTTTCCTAACACGGTCTTGTCGCGGCGGCATCGGTGGGTCGTCCAGATCCATCCATGATTTTGATAGCAGTTATATATGTTATTGTAGATGGCACAAAGTTCAAGGATTCACTAGCACGGGATCCAGTTATGGGTCTCAGGGAGTTTTATCATGAAGCATAAAGGTTCCTGCGGCAGGAAGATGCACGAGCAAACAAACCGAAGGTGAATGCTATGCAAAGTGATCATCATAAGATGTAAACAAGAATGATAAAGGCAAACGGAAAATGAATGATGGCATTACTGTGTCGAAGAGGCAATGTAGAGAACAAAATTCTCTTCTTATGTGGATTTGACCGAATCTTTGGAAAGGATTTATTTGGATACTCGAGGACACCTTCAGTATCGATGGCCAGCAAGGAGGGAATCCACTGAACACGAACGGACATCAGGAAAACATTGCCTATTCTATGAGCTAGATGGGAACAATATAAATGACTACACAATATTTGAGGAACATGTGAGGAGTGGTCAGTTTCAACAATACGTGAGGACACTGGCTACGACGATGGAACAGGAGTAGCCACTGTCCACCTCAAATGAAAATGGCACTAGATCAAGGCATCTTCGTCAACTTTTCATCATTTGATTGGGATGGCATGAAATAAGTAATAAACTCCGTAGTAATTTGGATAAGTCACTTACACATGTACGGGATCGAGGACGATCACTAGGCATTCTCTAAGATGACGATGCATCGTAGTGTTCGGGTTTGTGAAATTTTGTTTTCTCTTGTTTACTTCGAACTCAAATTTTTAGATATTTTAGTTTATTAGTTTTTTGGTTGTAAAGAATCTTATTTTATATTTTTCAAAATGGACTTTGGGATGCTTAAATTTGGATCAGTGTAATAAATAACATAGATCGCGGTTGTGGCCCCGACCAGAGAGATGGGGCAATAACCACAAGTCATGAGTCTCTTCGTCGGAGAGCAACATGATGGATTCGTTCACGGATTAAGTCCTTAAATGGGGACCGAGGTCGGAGAAGGATACCCTATGGATCAGTCCCTCGATTGGGGATCGAGGCTAGAGAAGAATACCCCACGGATTAAGTCCACGACTTAGGATCGAGGTCGGAGAAGGATACCCCATGGAAAATCCTTGATCGGAGAGTCAAGGCCAGAGAACAAAACCCAATAGGTCATTAGGTATGGATTATACCTAGCAAGGAGAAGATCACTTGCTGGACAGCGATAGGATCGGCCTACTTAGGTCATCGAGTGTGGATTATGCTTGACAAAGGTCCGGAGAGACCATGAACTCGGATAATGATTCAAAGAAATCGCAGAATTGCTTGACATCAAAGATCTCAACTAGATATGGATTCGGATATCGACCTGGAGAGGTCGTGGATTTGGATACAGAACCGAAGTGGTTCTAAATTTGGCTAACGACCTAGAGAGGTCATGGATTCGGATATCAGCTTCGAGTAGCAATGAATTTGGCTTTGAATGTATACTGATTTGGATAAGTTTGATCCGAAGAGATCGCGGATTTAGTTAACGAATTAGGAATGGATTCAGAATTGGATATCGAATCAGAATAGTCATGGATTTTGCTAATGATCTGGAGAAATCAAAGAATCAGATTCTGGATTGGATAATACACTATCAACGAATAAAGGAATTCATATTTTGGATTTATAGCGATTCAAAACATGCCTTCCTACCGCAAGGCATGTTTCAGAAGGCAAATGTTATCCCGCCTTTTGGTTAGTCCAGGATATCATTGATTTGGCTAAAATGGATAGATTGGAAATTGATTACATTGGAAACTACGGACAATAATTGAATGGATTCGGATGGACAATGCCCAAAAAATGGCCAAGTACTCAATCAAGGTATAATCGATATAAAGTGTCAAGAAGGTCCCATGTGGCCACACTTCAAATTTCAAGTCAATCGGAGTTTGTATGCTTGAATTATGGACAAATGAAGAATTTATATGGCTCGATTTAGATTAATATTTAAAACAATGTAAATCAACGAAGATTGATCAATATCTCAAGTTCCACAAGACCAATTTGCTTGAAACTTTCAGAGCGTCAATAAAATGAGGAGTGGAGCCTACAAAAACGATCGCAGGTCAAAACATTGAAGTTCAAGGATGGTCGATGGTTTTAGGCCAAACGTTTTTTTAGATCCTTAACAACGATCAGTTCGACTCAATGTATGGTCCAAGTTCAACCAAGATTGATCCATATCTCACAAAGAGCTGAGATTAACTTCATATTTTAGGGACAAGTTCAAGAGGCATGTGGGACCCCCTAAAACGATCGCATGAAAATTGGAGACAAAAATAACGATTAGCTAAACTTTTACTGATTGTTCTAGAATATTGAGTTAGGTCCACTGATCCTTATGGTGAGCCCATATGGACCTAGGGAGCCTTCTGTCAAAACCTTAGCGAAATATCTCATCATCACTCCCTATAAATGCAGGCCTCATGGTTCATTTTCGAGGGCTGGACGCTGCTGGATACAAGAGACTTCATTGTAATCAAGTGTTATCCTTATTTTCTCCATTGTAATCGGATTCATAAGTGATTAATAAAGGCAAAACATCAAAGTGGACATAGGCATATAAAGCTGAACCACTATAAATCTTGCGTTTCCGATTATAGCTAATTCTCAGTTGTTTACTGATTTATCTTCTCATTTTAGTTTTATTTTTCTTCGATATTTCTCTACTAAATATATTCTTGGGTGTTTGTGACCAATTTTTCCGCAAACAACCACCACCCATGCCTCAGCCTAGTCCTAAGCTTCCTCCAGGCACTCTTCACTCCTCCCCTCGACAACTGGTTCATTGGAATGTCTAAAATGAATGAAAAATGTTCATCTCCCTTCCATGACCAACTCCGACCACTTCATTGTCTGCGAACACTCCCTAAAATCATAGCTCGATGAGACCATGCCCTCCGTTCGCTATTTCATGATCGTCAAATTTTCAACATCATTCAACCACCATTGATTTTGGAAATATCCTCCACTCCACTTGACGAAATGGTGAGCAAGCATTTTTAAAAAAAACTAAAGGACTAAACATATAACCTTCGTGTTTGAAAATTTATCAAATTATGAATAGATTGGAGGGTGTTGATTTTTGAATGTTTGAGGAGTAGATGGTTTTCATTATAGAAAGAAGTAAAAAAAAGAGGAAGAAGAAGAAAATTTAAAAGCAGAAGTGAAGAATGAAAATAATTGAGTAAAGAGTGATGTGCTGATGGGTTTGTGTACTTAAAACCAAAAAACTACAAATTCAAGCAAATCAAAACCAAAATTTTAAGCCACCCATCAAATCAAGAAAATCACAATTAAGACAAGTAGAAATTTTTGAATTTTGATTTGATTTGATTTGAAAACATTTTGAAAAGAAGATTTGCGGTACTCCGCTACACAATATCCCGTTCGCGTACGGACCACGACTAAGCCACCAACATAAATAAAATACCATCGTGCACAATAATGTGACATGATCACGAAACAAAAATAAAATATACTGGTTATCAAATTCTATTAAACTTTGAAAATACCAATGTTTGCCATAAAATATGTCAAATGCTAATTTAAATATTTCCCAAATTAAAAATTATGAAAAAATCATATAAATTCATTATAGTATCAAATTGATATTATTTTTATTTAGAAACCACTAATTGAATATTTAAAATTAATTTAATCTGCCTAAAATCAAAAAGATAAAATTCCAGGTTGTTATATTCTTCCCCCTAAAAGAATTTCGACCCCGAAATTTCATCTAGTAAAAACAAAGACGGAAACCAGCTAACTCAAAACTTAAACATTTTACCTTCTATAACTATTTATGAATAAATTTTCATAAAACACAACTTAAATTTTAAAACTTGTACAATACCCTACTATATCCTGAGCGTATATATAACTATCTGATTCAATCTCCTTTTATTTTGAATCTGCTTTCCTTGAGAACTAAATACCTGGTTATTTTAAAATCCTTTTTGAAATCATATTGTACATGTTAACCCATAGGAAAATACAAATATACATATAGCCAGAGTAACCCTAAAATATACCAATGAACTGGGTACTACCACACAGTATCATACATTCCCTTACCAGAAGGGTAGTACATAAGAGAAGTGCTTACCATCCGAACATATCTCTTTCCCGTTTTTAGTTATTTTCTTGCCACTCGAATTAGTTAACATAAAAATACTTATTCTATTTCAAAATTCCTTTTCGAAACGATAATGCATATATTTCCAAATAAATTGTGTTAACAAAATATCAATAGCCAACTTGCTTTGGGTTTTGTTCGGTTTCGAACTTGTTTCGATTGTATAATGATAAAGAGAATAATTTACCGAGTGCACTACACATTTGCAGAGAAAAACATCCGATCATCACTTAGAAGATTAATCAGATCATCACAAAACAAATCGAGGCCCATTCCCCAAACCAATCCAAAAAATGCATCTACTTAACATTTTATTTCCCGGAATATTTATACTTAAACAAAAATGCTTTCAAATAAACTATTGCTGCTATTTTCAAAACTCACTTGAAATAATAATATACATATTTCTTTTTGTAAGTCAAATTATAATTTTGGGATCAAATCGAAATCCACATTATCAAAACAATCCTATAGCAAATTGCGATGGTAGCATTTCCCCACTTAGAAACTCAAAAATGAACACCGATGATGTTGCAGTCATCATCAGAATTATTTTCCAACGATAGAAGTGAGTTCAGTGCTTTCTATCTCCTTTAAACTCCCTTAGAAATATTTCTACTCATAAATACTTTCAAATGATACTACTACTATTCTTTCAAAACCTTGAAATCATTTTTCAAAAGCGCTGGGATTTTTAAGTCCCCAAATTTTCAGTATTAGATCCTTTATATTTATAAGCCACGTCCTTATAAATCAATTTTACAAAATTAACTTCTTCTATAAAATCAATTCTAAAATATTTATTCTAATATATTATAGCTTTTTAATAAACATCTTTATTTAAAATTCATTTTTACCCATTGTCATCGCACGCATTATAGTCAAATTTTGAAACTTAATTCACAAAGTATTCATTTCAATGTTCCCTCAACTTCTATTTACCCAACCCATGCTGTAAAAAGATAAATTACTTAGAAATCAACAAACAATAGTCAATGCTCAAAATTGGACGAGCATGACCACTCGAATCTTAAATGATAATAATTAATTACTTTCATCTCCTAACAAACAAATACATCAAAAATAACTATATCAATTTTCGAAAAAAATTCTTTTTACATATATACTCCTAGGTAAAATTATTCGGTTTACCTATTTAAAAACAATACTATGTCGGTTGGCCATGTTCAAGTGTTTAAAGATCCATATCAATCCGTTAGCTACTCGTATTGACCAGAATCCTATCTCTAAATCATTTAAGAAAACACCTTCTACCATGCCGTTGATCGTACATGTCACCAATACACGGAAGTGGATACTTGTTCTTCTTCATTACATTATTCAGCTCACGATAATCCATACACAACCTCAAAGAGCCATCCACCTTCATTGCGAATATTATAGTGCGCCCCACTCAGTTATGCTCTTTGAATGAACCCTTTCCTCAATAGGTCATTCACTTGTACCTCTAATTCCTTCCGCCCTCCGTGCCATACACCTCAAAGGCAAAACTAACGGTATGGCTTCCTTCATCAAGTCAATCTGAAATTCAATCTCTCTAGGCGGTGGTAATTCATTCACTTCCTCGAAGACATCCGGATACTCTTTAGAGATAGGAACTGATGACAATCCCTCCAGTGGAACCTCAAGTGAACATAGAAAGCTAACCATCACCCCATCCTCTAGTAGGCAGCTAATCACTACTGTTTGTCCATCCATATCTCCGACTGCCACCAACAGCTTCTCGTAATCCACTGTGGCCGCATAATTCTTAAGCCAGTCCATACCCAACATAATCCCGAACCCTACAAATTACAAAACAAAACAATCACAAACTAAAGAACACCCATGACTCGACGGAACAAGATCACGACAAACCATGCAAAGACCAGTAGAGCCTCCAACATATTTCATCACGATTAGGGGTCGGTCTACCATCTAAGGATCCAATCTTAATCTATCTACTAGGTTACTACAGATGAATGAATGAGAAGCACATGTATCAAACAAAACTCGAACAAGAACATCATTAGTAGAAAGCATACCTTGAATGACGACTCCCTTCCTCTTCTCCTTCACCGAGGGAGCACTCAACGAAGTCAGGACTACATCCAAGGCATATGCCTTTACTAACTGCTTATCCTTCACATGTTCTGGACAATTCTTCTTCAAATGACCAGGCTTGTCACAGTTGTAACATTTTCTCTTCTCACACTCCTTACAATTTTTAATCAGATGACCCTCTTTATTGCATCCAAAGCAAGCAGGTTTCATTTACCTTTCTTCTTACCACCCTTTCCCTTGGACTACTTTCTCTTTATGTTACACTTCTTCTTACCTTCACCACCTTGTTGCAGCTTTGGCTCTTCTTTCTCAGTAGAAATAGCAATAACAGTCTTACCCTTAGGGTATAAGCTCTCATGGCGAAGCGCCTTATCTATAAGATTCTCAAATGGTTCATGGATATGGTCTACTAGCTTTTCTCCCAAATAGTCATCCAAATCGATGATGAATTTTTCATTCTTCCTTGATGGAGTGTCATGAATGACATCCCATACTTAGACAATGCACCAAACTTTGCTACATATTCAAAAGCCGTTATCTCTCCCTGCTCGAGATCAACAAATTTTCTGAATAGAACTGACTTCTGAGCAGTCGAAATAAAATTCTCCTTGAACCTTGCCTTGAACAGATCCCAACTGAACCGATCCTCTGGGGTAGCAACAGTAACAGCATTCCACAATTCATAGCTCGATCCTGTAGCTGTCTTGAAGCAAATTTTCTCTTCATAGTATCTTCCATCTCCATACCACCAAAGATGTGCTTATAATTATACAACAAATCTTGCACTTCTATGGCTAACTCCGTCCCTTGGAAAGACTTCCCTCCAAGAGTAGAATAATCTTTATTCAGCTTGGCGAAATCAGCCCTAGGCGCTAGCACGGGAACACCTCCACCTATCACCACTCCAGAAGCATTCTTGATCATATTAGCCATCGTAGCATTGAACATGGCTTGGACATTAGGCGTAGGAGCTCCTGATCGCGCTTCTTCCTCTACTCTTGAAGTATAATTCCTCACAGCATTCCTTGTAAGCCAGCTCATTCTTATTTATAACAAGAACAATCAGTCTTTCATAAAAAACCATGTCCATAGTGCTCATGTGCATGTGATTTATACTGTATAATATATTATTATATAGCTTTGAAAAGCAAACTTATAAACGCTCTCTCATGTAAACATATATATACTCTTGATCCAGTCTAAGGCGATAACATCTTCCCTATCTCTACTGGATCATGGTATCAACTCTAGTTAATTGTGTAACTAAAGCTCTAATACCAAATGCGACGACCAACTTACACCACCTGCACCAACTGTATATAAGTAGTGCGTTGCTATCGTTCCCGGCTGATATAGGACAATCATCATGGTTGAAATGATCCAATCTAGCATATAACATGTATATTTCACAACGCGTGGATAAAATATAGTACCATATATATAATAGAAGAGGTTGTCATAATAATATGAACAGGCCATTGTCATCAGAATATAGTATCCACAGAGTTATACATCAATGCTAGAGTTTATAAAATGGAAAAAAACTCAACAACTATCTCAAATACAAATAGTAAGCAGTCACTACTAAGGCTTCCCAGTGCTAAATAATGGAATAAGCATAGACTTCATATATGTATAATATAAGATAGCTCCATCTTGCTATTCCTTCGAACAGCTATTGCATCACCTAGATCTATCATTTAGTCTTCTTATTTAAGACTACCGATAATAAGAAATAAAGCATAAAACTTTGGGTCGGATAACAATCTGCTATGAGTGTAAATGAGTATTAAAATACTATATAGGTAAATATGATAAGGAACAAGAGTACACGAACCATACATGACCTGTTCTTACAACCAAAGAGTTATCATAAAACACTATAATATGCAACCAAACAATATCATAAAAATATATCACAAAGCAAATAAAGGATATCAATCTTCTACGTATTCCTATCTCGAATACCTACTTCATCTGATACCCATAAGTGATGGAATACTAAAGAAAATAGTAAAAGCATCCATATCATCCATCAACAATCCTTACTATCATCCTTCTATTTTGAATATATGATAACTCGTATACCATAAGCCAAGGACTAATAGAAATTCCGGTTCTATATTATACTCTCATATCTCACAGTTCAAAGCTAGATACGTGTCTCGTAGCCCAAAGCTGGACACTAGACCCAAAGCAATAAGTCTAAGTTAATAGGTCCCTTTATTGACCTATGAGCGTCCCTACTTATAATACCCCTTCTTCAGTACAACTAAAAAATCTTCGAGCAACAATGATTCCTTAGCACATACACCTGAGTCAATTGTTGCTCCATTTGGATACCAAGCCCTTCTTACCCAATCCAATTTCCATTATTTACAAGGAACCCTTCCATATTCCTCGATCATACGGCTCCCTCCTTTACAAGTCGCCATCTTTGGAATCTAATCTGAGCTAACATCCGAAAACCATAGCTTTTCATCATGTTGTTATATCATCATCCAACCTGATAGAACAAGCCAACACCTCTAGCATGATCTATAGAATCTCGACAACAGTCCCTAGAAGTTCTACTGCCCCGTTATTTAACATGATAACTCGGTACCAAATTATAGGTATAACTCGATACTGAGTTTTAGGTATAACTCAATGTCGAGTTATGCACTAAGCCACAAATGGCTACTTTCCCTTCCATGTCTCTAGTACTCCCCTTTTGGTGCTTTGGAACCCGACTCATCCACCTTTGATAACTCAGCCCCCAACCTAAAGCTCCTTTTTTAGTTCTAGTGATAACTCGGTATCACAATCCACACTTAGCCAAATTTCCTACATCAAGTTATAAGAAACCTCTACTTGACAAAAACCTTCCCATCCACGAAGTCGAGAAATGCATACGAGTTAGCACCATAACTCGATTTCGAGTTATAGCCTTAACTCGGTACCGAGTAATGACTTTAACTCCTACCAACTTGCGAGTTATCATGTAGCCTCCTATCATTCTCCTGAGCCCATTTGCCAAGTTTCATCCAATCCAACCAACTTTGCCTTCGATTTTCTCTATTCTCCGACTAACTTTCTATGCAATCACAACGTTAACAAACAACATCAAATCATATCGTCCAAACATATAATAACAAGCACTTTCATCCAGTCACCTTGCAATCCATCAAGGTTATTTCTAATCAATCTATATCATATGCATGGATTAACATTTCATTAAAGTTGGAAAAGGTCTTTATAGCCAAAATCAATTTAAAACATGTTAAATCCTATAATTCTACCATATAAACATATATAGCATAGTGAGAAGGCATAAATCACCCACCAATTACTAAATTCGATCAATATAAATGTAGATCCAGTCCAAAAAGCAATGGAATTCTCTTTAAATCTAGCAAATCGATGATCTCTATCTTTTATTTAATGATATAATCTCTAACCACAATCTAGCTTGACTTAGAAAGCAATTTGGATGATTTTAGATGAAATTAGGATGGATTTATTGCTCATTAGGGTTTATACCTAATTTAGAATAAGAGAAAAAGTTATCATTTGAATCCTACAACCTCTATTTATAGTGATTCTCTAACTAGATTAATAGGTTAACTAATGACTTAACTAATTACACACTAATTTTGACTAGTAAGTTTTAAAACTCAAAACAGCATAACTCCCTAATCATAAGTCTGTTTTTCTAATATGACAACTCTACGAAATGAGAAACCATTATATCGAGGCAATGGAACTATTTTGAAACTCTATTTCAACTCTTATCGAAAGTTATAGACCAAACAAGATTTTCAGGGTTAAAATGGTCACATAGATGTTCGAAAAAAATTATAGATGTGTAAAATTTTCTTGAGAGTTGTATCCTAAAATTATAGAATCATGCGACCTCATACGAATGAAATAAAATATTTTACGATCCTTCAATGCATAAAATACGAGTCGTTATAGCTAAGATATCTTGGACCGTTCCCTGTTATAGAGAGGGTCGGGAAACTCGTGTACCGAGTAGTGTTATCAAGTAGTCTGGTAGGGTCCATAATATTTTTCTTATTTCTCATCTTAGGAAGTATGTACATGATCCAAAGATTACTATTGCTCCAACTACATTGGAAGATTTAGTAGTGGAACCAGATCTGACTTTTCTTAAACAACCAATCCATGTTGCAGCAAAAGATGAGAAGAAGTTAAGGAACAAGACAGTCAGATTGGTAAAAATCCCGTAGAGCGATAACTAGAAGGACTGTACTTGAGAGACAAAGAACATAATAAGGGATACTTATTCTAAGTTATTATGATGGTATGTTCTATATTTGATATATATATATATATATATATATATATATATATATATATATATATATATATAGACTTTATAGCTGGTAGATATACTAGCATTGTTTACATGTTCGATATGCTTATCATGTAGCCCTTACTGAATTTTGAGGACGAAATTCTTTAAGAAGAGGAGTCTGTAACAACCCTGATTTTGTTTTAACATTGGTAGGGAAATTTAATTAGATAGATTAAATAGAATAAGGTAGTGGATTATGGGGATGAGATTTGAAAATTGATAATGTCAAGCCATAATTAATGAACTAAGTAAGTTTGTTAAAACTTAATCTAAGGAGGAATAAATAAGAAGCGTAAAATAGGAATAGATCTATCTTTTATCCTTAAACTTTACCTTCTCATACATTCTCACTTACACTTATGAACAATAAAAGGAAAAACCTAGAGGCTATCCAGTTCTAAGGGGAAGAAGGGAACAAAATCAAAGGAAAAACCAAGGGATTCAAAAGCTTCATCAAATCTCAACTCCATCATTCATTTTAAGGTAAATAATAAGTGAACCATCTCTTTTATCTTTGGGTTGAATTCATCTATGAGTAATTGTGATATCCCGGAATTTTAGACAATATCAATTTAATAATCTTTATATAAAATTAAATTGATATTGACAATATTGATTAATAAAATATGTTTTGGTTTAATAATCAGATTTAATAAATATTTAATTTGTGATTTATCTTTTTAAAATGCTAAAATAAATGTTTAAATTATAATGTGTATATATATTTGTATATATATTATAGTTTATCTTTATTTTGAAATACAATTAATAAATGAAGTTTGTTTTTAAATTCTAATAAGATATTGAGTAATTGGTAAATTATGTTTTAATTAATATTAAGCTTTTAAAATCTATTTAAAATTAATAACTATATGGTTTGATAATAAATGTAATTGTTTAAAATTTGTCTTAGTTTAATTTTTGTTTTAAATTTAAATAAAATTTAAGTTTATTTCTTATTAAATATTATTTGATAAATATGATTTGAGTATATTTTATATAAGTTTAAAATATAAGGTAGTATATGATTTAAATTCATTTAAATATAAAAGTGTTTTGTAATTTCTTTATAAATCATATAAAATTGTAAATTGATATTTGAAACCCTATTAATAAATATTCTATTTTTCTTAAATATAAAGAAGGATTAAGATAAGGAATTTGAGTCTTCATTTTTAAATTGAATAAATAGAATTAATTTGATTTGGAATTTTATTTAATTGGTTCTTTAAAATATTTGTGTAAGTTTTAATTTATAAATAGTTTTATTTACATTTTCTTAAATAAGAGAATCATACATATTTATTAAAACATAACATAAATTAAAGAAAACTCTTTTTAAACACATAAAATATAACTAGATTTCATGACATGTGTCATTTTTTTTCTTTTATTCTTTTTCTTTATTTTGATAAATAAATTTTAGCCTTGTAAACTTTTCATTTTTTTTCCTCATTCTCTTTTCAAACCAAAGCTAAGCAAATCAAGAAAACATTGCATTTAAAATCTTAATTCCTCAAAGAAGATTAACCTGTAAAGAAAATAAATCCCTGCAATTCAAAATTCTGCATTTTCTAAAAAAAAAACATATGCAACCTACATTCTTTCAAAACCTGGGAACTTCTGTAGATCAAAATGATCTACATGCAAACTACAATTTTTTTCAAACCTGAAAACCCACTGCATTTTCATCTCTACAAATCTTGAACAAATCAAATGAAGTCTGCATCTTTATCAGACCTGCATGCATGAAGTAGATAATCAGAAGCAACATAAAGTTTCAGTTTAGATCTATTCAAGTGCAAATTTTTCAAGAAAACATTGTGCTCTGTTCTCCTGAGTTGCTGGTGGGTAACTTCTAAATTTTTATTAACAAAATCTGGTTGCTGTTTTTATCTCTGGAATGAATTGTTATGCATGACAAAAGTTGCAAAAAAATTGCTTGTATATGAATTTTTGGAGCTACTTTTTTTTACTGATATAGGTGTGTATGCTTTGATTTGATTTGATCAGTAATTGCTGATGTATCTGACTTAGGCATTTAAATTCAAACCTGTTTGTTAGGATAAAATAGAGTTTAAAAATTCATACAAGTTGGATATTATATGAACTTGCCTGGAAACATTAATAACAGGGAAATAAAATTGTATAAGTGGAGATATAAACATTATAAATCAATGTTTCAGATTTGGATATCAAACATCATGCAAATTCATGTATATTAAATCTAGAATCACAGTTTACAAAGTAAAATCTAGGAGCAGTTCAAACTTCTCTGTATTTTGAATTTTTAGGCGAGTTCAGTTGAATTTTGTGTTTGAATGGGTTGAGATTGTTTCTGTAGTAGAAGGAGATATCACAGAAGTTGGGAAAATTTTTGATTTGAGTTGCCATTCATTTTTGAAGTTAAAATTTGAATTTAAGGTTTTGAACCCTAGTTTTTACTGGGTTCCAAATTTTGCTTGAATACAATCTCCTCGGTTGATCGAGTGTTTAGGGTTTTTGAAGGATGGTTGCTGCGCTCTAGGGGAGTAAGTAGCCGGAATTGTAGCTTCATCGATGATCGGAGGAGGGTGAAATCATTGTTGACAGGTTTTGAGTTGTGGGAATTGCTGTGTTTCCAGGTTGGGATGTGGGATTGGTTTCTGGGAATTTGGGTGAGGTATGGTACTCGAGTGAATACTCGAGTCATTACAGTATTTTCCCGAAGTTAAGTATGTGACGTCTCGAAGTAAAATAGGTACGGGCTCGTAGCATGTAAGTTCCAGGTTCTATCTTTCTGAAACCTGACAGTTTCAGGTTGTATTTTTTTTAAAACAAAATATAACTAAAAAGAGAGCAAAGCAGGTTTAAACTTATATTTGGAGTAAGTTTAAAATCATGAATTCAAATATATTTGAAATTCTAGATTTCAAATAGAAATTTGCTGAAATAAAATGTTTAGAAAATTTAAACCTGACAGTGTGAAGGTTTTAAATTTTAAGCTAAATCTAACATAAAAAAGAAACAGAGCCAGATTTTAAGGAAGATTCAAACCCAGTTTAAATTATGAATTCAAAATAAATTTGAATTCTTGTTTTCAAATTAAATAAATTTTATAAAATGGAAAGTTAGCAGCTGGACTTGTTTACAGTATTTTAATGAGGCAGTTAAAATCTGGAAATAGGATTTTAAACAAGAATTTAAATTGAAGTCAAGATCTGGATTTGGAATCCTGAATTCAAATTTGAAATTTGAACCTGAAATTTTCAAAAAGAAATAAGTATAAATTCTAGTGTTATAAGTAAGCTTGAATATTTCAGTATTTTATAACATATGTTTTATAAATCTAAAAATGAAATTCAAAACAGGATTTTAAATTTAAATTTTTGAATCTAAATCTGAAACATGATTTGAATTCTAGTTTGAAATGAAATAAGATTTTGAATTTAAATGTTTTCAAAATCACTTGAATATATTTGAAGTATAATTTAAATTTTATTTAGATTGATTATGGGTTAAACTATTTATAAAATCCCTTAAGTACTTCTTCAATTTGAAACAAAAGGGTGTTTAATAATTGAATCTTGTTTAAATTTGATTTCATTTTAATTTTAATTTAAAATGGAATTTAGAAAATTTTAAAGCAATTTGTTTCTAAGTTACTTTAATAATGATAATTAAACATTATTGAGATTGATGATAATCATTAAGTTGATTTGAACTTAATGATTTATTAATTAATCAAGGTAATTAAGATTTTAATTAATTAATTTAATCAATTTATAATTTAGATTAATTAAATAAATAATTAAGGATTTATTTAATTAATTAAAAGTTTTAAGTAAGTTAACTAAATTTGATTAAAGAGTGACTTAGGAATTAATTTAAATAAGATTTGATTAATTTAATTTAGTTAATGAATTGAATTATTAATCAAGTAATTAATTATTGATTAAGTTTTTAATTTTCACTTGATTAATTTAATAATTTAAGATTAATTAATGAGTTTCTTTAAATAAATAAAGAATTAATATTGATTAATCCAATTAATTACTTTGAAAAGTAATTAAAGATTTGTTACTGGTTAATGAAGGTCATTAACTTGAAATTATTTTATAATTAATTAATGTAATTAATTTTAATAATTAATTGGATTAATTAATTTAAGATAAATCCTTTGAATTATTTAAGTAAATTACATAATGAAAGTAATTAAGGAAATTAATTACTGAATTGTAATTAATTAAGTTTATTTTGATTAATTAAGTTAATTAATTAAGTTTAATTAATTTAAATTAATCATTGATTTGATTTGAGAAGTAATTACAAATGGAAAATTACTTAGTGAAGAAAATAAATTACTGGATGTAATTTAATGGAGGAGTTTTGGAATTTATTACTTGTGTAATTAATATATAATTAGTATGTTGAATAATTACTTGAGTAAGTAATTAATAATAAATTACTTAGTGTAATTAATTTAGATTTTGATAATTAATTTAATGGAGTTATTTAAAATAATTTGAGATCATTAATTTATATAATTAATGATATGATTAAGGATTTATTAATTAAGAAAATTAATCAATGAAGGTATTAGCTAATAAATTAAGGATTAATTAATGAAGTAATTACAGGTTAATTACTGAATTTGGTTTGGATTAATTAATTTGTGAAATTAATTAGAGGTTAATTACTTAAATGTAATTAAAGAATAATTAATCAAGATGATTAATTAGGGTAATTTGTTAAGAATTATTAATTAATGTGTAAGCAAGATTTATATGGATGAGTAATTAAATTTATTTTAAATTAATTATGGAAGAAGTAATTAATTTAATTCATTTTAAATTAATTATAGAATGGTGATTTATAAGTCATTGCTTATGAATGATGATTGATATTTATTACCCTGAATGGTTGAGATCTCAGTTATGAGATAAATGTTGTTGTGTGATTTGGATGTTATGGTTGCATTGAGTTGATAATATGATTTATCTGTTTGAGTTGATAATATAGATTATCTGATGTTATGATAATATTGATTATCTATTATGATGTTGAGAGTTATCTATCTGTGTGTATATAGATAATATTGAATTTAATTGTTTTAAACTTTAAAACAACTTGGCCCTAAAAGACACGCTTTGGTTTTCGATGAGACCGTGATCGGGTTTCCATATTTGGATATCCGAAAACCACATAGATTCCAAATAACGTTAGGTCGTTAATCCAAGTGGAGCAAGTGAAGACTCGAGGTGTAAGGGCTATACATCAGTATAACTCTGTGGGTGATTCCGTAATGAGTTGACGGAATAGCGCTTACAGATTCGAGATGGTGGATTAGAGTGCAAGGGTTATTGTCGTTAACTCTGAGGGTGATTCCAAAATGAGTGTAACGAGATAATGCCTTCGGTTTCGTTCGAACCCGGAACGAACTTGTATGGATTGAATGCTTTCAGAACATCGTCAGGTGGACGATGAGCATTCTAGGTGATATGTCCTATAAAGGTAATCGTAGCCTCAAGCCTCATCATCCGGGAATGGCTAAAACAGGGGAGGTGCAGCAAGGCTTCGTGGGTAGCTCCCATTGGAGAGCGAGATTGATCCCTGTCTAGAAGTCCCTTTATATTCGACTTTATGGGCAGTTGGTTGCAAAGAACTACGGGGTTGTCTTGTTCGGAACTGTTTAGTAAGGAATGGTTCCGGCCTTGTGTTGCAGGGGAGTGGGAGTACTCCTCGGTACGGTGATCTAGGCCACGTACTGTGACGGGCGGTACCCCAGTAGCCATGTCATTGTATGGAATCCAAAATCCAATAAGTGCCAACGGTTTTGATTGTATTACCCACTTTTGTGGCTAGTAGCTGGAATTTAATAAATGTAACAATTTCGGCTATTTCTTATTTACTTGAAAACCCTAGACACTATTATAATATCATCGGATTTCCTATCAAATGTTTTGGTTAGCGTAAGGTAAAAACTTTTCCATGTTTATGTGTGGGAAGTCTTACGTGATACCTTTCTTTTCAAAGGTTTTTTAAAAGTTAAGGAACCTTAACCTGTTACTCACACCTGACCCATGTCTGACCCGGAGTTTATTTTGTTTTTCATATACTCTTGGGTACTCAAATTTTTACGAGTAGCCAAGGGATTCAGGTTAGCTTTGACGAATAATGGAGGAGCAATGGAGCAGGAGGCTTCTGCGTTAGATATAGTTTTCCGCTGTGTTTTCTCTGTATTGTGTTTGTATTGAGTTGTAAATACTAGACAGGTGTTTATAACTGTCTAGTATATGTGATGTGAATGTTGTGTATCTCTGATTGGTATTGTATATTATGTAAATACTTACGTTATTAATATAATTTATTCATTCCGCTGTTGAGATTCTTGTGTTGTTTCTTCTTTCTCTTCTTTCTTTTCTTCTTCTACCCCTTTCTTTCTTAATTCATGATGCGATTTTCTGGGAGTAGAAAGTCGGGTCGTGACAGTTGGTATCAGAGCATTAGGTTGAGTGAATACCTAGGCTCTGGAGTGGTGTCTATCTTGAGAGAGCGTATTTGTAATTTTTAATATATTTATATATATATATATATTTATTTCTACCTATCTGTTGGGTTACCTATTTGGGTTTTCCAATATGGGTTATAAGGTAGATTGGGGTAGTGGTGTGTATGACACAACTACCGATTGGTTGGAGTTTGTATGTTAGGTTGGAAGTGTATTTGTCGAGACTGTAGACCTAATACCGTCTCGAGTGAGTTTTGCAGTGGTGTAAGGACTTCATTGATCTCTGAAGGTAACCTATTAAGGTTCGGAGATTCATCTTTGAAGTTGGATGAGTAGAGTTTGGATCTGTTGGCTGAGCAGAAGTGAGTGATGGTATCTTGATATCTCAGGGAGTAGTAGCTACGTGATGAGATGCAGTGACTATGGATGTTTCCGAAGATGATTTCTTTGGAACAAGTTTAAGGAAGTAGGTCTGCTTCGGTGTTGTGGCTAAGTTCCGCAGGATGTTTCTGTTTGGTTTGAAGTCCGAGTTTCTCGAAGAGCTTTTGGTTAAGAATTCTTTGGCATTGGTGTTAGCAATGCAGCTCGGAGTGTTCTGTGTGTCGGCAGAGTTTTCTGGCTTATATGTTTTTTGGAGATGGAGTTTACAAGCAGTTGAGTAGAATTCATTTCTTCGATGGGATTGCAAGACCAGCATAAGCTGTTCTGATTGGTAAAGAGAGAACAGTTTTCTTTGGAATTAGATTGAGTTGATCGCAAAAGTGACTTGCGATAGTTGAGTGTTCTCTTGGGTTGTTGGAGATTTTTTTGAATATTTTCAGAAAAGTCAGAGTTTGTCTTCATCTAGAGATTCAGTGGTACCGGTGGTTCAACTAGTTGAAGGTTGGTTTTTGAAATGGAATTTGTTGAAGCAACTCAGGATTTGAGGAAATTCTGAATTTTCTCTTGGTTATCTGAGATCTTTTTGGTTTTGCTGTCCAGTTGTGCTTGTGCTCTTCATCAGCATTCTTTTCTACTCCAAATCAGAGTTGTGCAGCGGAAGCAGTTTGGGAGTGAATCTGCTTTTCTTCTCCGGACAGAAGAAGTTTGTTTTCTTCTGATGGTAGTGAGTGGAGTTGTTCTTGATCTTTATTGATTGTGGAAGATCATTCTGATGGGATTGGTCTAGTTTGTTTCTAGAGACATTCGCAAGGATTGAGCTGATCAGGTAAGAGATAAGCAGTCGAAGATCTGATTTTGGATAAGTTCTCAGTTTTTAGAGCTATAAATTTTGGTAAGGTTGGGTAAGCTAGCTCCGAGATGTTTTGGATTTCTTTTGTGTTCTGTTTTGGATAAGTGTTGGATTATCTGGATTGAATTGCCAGTTTGGACAACTGGAATTCGTTGTGTTTCACGTATCTCTGAGGGAGTACGTGTATATCTATTTCTAGTTTTGGAATCAGCTGTTCTGAGAGATTTTGGTTGTTGAGTCAGACTTGTCTTTAGTCTGATGTCTTGTTAGTTATAGATATAAATGAGTAGGAGTTCTGTAGCTTAGTAGTGTTGATTGTTTGGGTTTTATAGAGCGAGTAACCCGGTGTTTATTGGGGAAACACGAGGAAACTCTATCCAGAATTTTGTCTGGATAGTTAATTTTGTTTGATTGGATGAATTGATTGCTATGGATGTTAGCATATGTTTGATATGCTTGGTTTTAAAATTTAAAATCTAAAATAGGTTATTAAATTACCTTTGTTTTAAATTTCGGGGACGAAATTCTTTTAAGGGGGAAGGAATGTGATATCCCGGAATTTTAGACAATATCAATTTAATAATCTTTATATAAAATTAAATTGATATTGACAATATTGATTAATAAAATATGTTTTGGTTTAATAATCAGATTTAATAAATATTTAATTTGTGATTTATCTTTTTAAAATGCTAAAATAAATGTTTAAATTATAATGTGTATATATATTTGTATATATATTATAGTTAATCTTTGTTTTGAAATACAATTAATAAATGAAGTTTGTTTTTAAGTTCTAATAAGATATTGAGTAATTAGTAAATTATGTTTTAATTAATATTAAGCTTTTAAAATCTATTTAAAATTAATAACTATACGGTTTGATAATAAATGTAATTGTTTAAAATTTGTCTTAGTTTAATTTTTGTTTTAAATTTAAATAAAAGTTAAGTTTATTTCTTATTAAATATTATTTAATAAATATGATTTGAGCATATTTTATATAAGTTTAAAATATAAGGTAGTATATGATTTAAATTCATTTAAATATAAAAGTGATTTATAATTTCTTTATAAATCATATAAAATTGTAAATTGATATTTGAAACCCTATTAATAAATATTCTATTTTTCTTAAATATAAAGAAGGATTAAGATAAGGAATTAGAGTCTTCATTTTTAAATTGAATAAATAGAATTGATTTGGAATTTTATTTAATTTGTTCTTTAAAATATTTGAGTAAGTTTTAATTTATAAATAGTTTTATTTACATTTTCTTAAATAAGAGAATCATACATATTCATTAAAACATAACATAAATTAAAGAAAACTCTTTTTAAACACATAAAATATAACTAAATTTCATGACATGTGTCATTTTTTTTCTTTTTCTTTATTTTGATAAATAAATTTCAGCCTTATAAACTTTTCATTTTTTTCCTCATTCTCTTTTCAAACCAAAGCTAAGCAAATCAAGAAAACATTGCATTTAAAATCTTAATTCCTCAAAGAAGATTAACCTGTAAAGAAAATAAATCCCTGCAATTCAAAATTCTGCATTTTCTAAAAAAAACACATGCAACCTACATTCTTTCAAAACCTGGGAACTTCTGCAAATCAAAATGATCTACATGCAAACTACATTTTTTTTCAAACCTGAAAACCCACTGTATTTTCATCTCTACAAATCTTGAACAAATCAAATGAAGTCTGCATCTTTATCAGACCTGCATGCATGAAGTAGATAATCAGAAGCAACATAAAGTTTCAGTTTAGAGCTATTCAAGTGCAAATTTTTCAAGAAAACATTGTGCTCTGTTCTCCTGAGTTGCTGGTGAGTAACTTCTAAATTTTTATTGACGAAATCTGGTTGTTGTTTTTATCTTTAGAATGAATTGTTATGCATGATAAAAGTTGCAGAAAATTTGCTTGTATATGAATTTTTGGAGCTACTTTTTTTTACTGATATAGGTGTGTATGCTTTGATTTGATTTGATCAGTAATTGCTGATGTATCTGACTTAGGCATTTAAATTCAAACCTATTTGTTAGGATAAAATAGAGTTTAAAAATTCATACAAGTTGGATATTATATGAACTTGCCTGGAAACATTAATAACAGGGAAATAAAATTGTATAAGTGGAGATATAAACATTATAAATCAATGTTTCAGATTTGGATATCAAACATCATGCAAATTCATGAATATTAAATCTAGAATCACAGTTTACAAAGTAAAATCTAGGAGCAGTTCAAACTTCTCTGCATTTTGAATTTTTAGGTGAGTTCAGTTGAATTTTGTGTTTGAATGGGTTGAGATTGTTTCTGTAGTAGAAGGAGATATCAGAGAAGTTGGGAAATTTTTTGATTTGAGTTGCCATTCATTTTTGAAGTTAAAATTTGAATTTAAGGTTTTGAACCCTAGTTTTTACTGGGTTCCAAATTTTGCTTGAATACAATCTCCTCGGTTGATCGAGTGTTTAGGGTTTTTGAAGGATGGTTGCTGGGCTCTAGGGGAGTAAGTAGCCGGAATTGTAGCTTCATCGATGATCGGAGGAGGGTGAAATCATTGTTGACAGGTTTTGAGTTGTGGGAATTGCTGTGTTTCCAGGTTGGGATGTGGGATTGGCTTCTGGGAATTTGGGTGAGGTATGGTACTCGAGTGAATACTCGAGTCATTACAGTATTTTCCCGAAGTTAAGTACGTGGCGTCTCGAAGTAAAATAGGTACGGGCTCGCAGCATGTTAGTTCCAGGTTCTATCTTTCTGAAACCTGACAGTTTCAGGTTGTATTTTTTTTTAAACAAAATTTAACTAAAAAGAGAGCAAAGCAGGTTTAAACTTATACTTGGAGTAAGTTTAAAATCATGAATTCAAATATATTTGAAATTCCAGATTTCAAATAGAAATTTGCTGAAATAAAATGTTTAGAAAATTAAACCTGACAGTGTGCAGGTTTTAAATTTTAAGCTAAATCTAACATAAAAAAAGAAACAGAGCCAGAATTTAAGGAAGGTTCAAACCCAGTTTAAATTATGAATTCAAAATAAATTTGAATTCTTGTTTTCAAATTAAATAAATTTTATAAAATGGAAAGTTAGCAGCTGGACTTATTTACAGTATTTTAATGAGGCAGTTAAAATCTGGAAATAGGATTTTAAACAAGAATTTAAATTGAAGTCAAGATCTGGATTTGGAATCCTGAATTCAAATTTGAAATTTGAACCTGAAATTTTCAAAAAGAAATAAGTATAAATTCTAACGTTATAAGTAAGCTTGAATATTTCAGTATTTTATAACATATGTTTTATAAATCTGAAAATGAAATTCAAAACAGGATTTTAAATTTAAATTTTTGAATCTAAATCTGAAACATGATTTGAATTCTAGTTTGAAATGAAATAAGATTTTGAATTTAAATGTTTTCAAAATCACTTGAATATATTTGAAGTATAATTTAAATTTTATTTAGATTGATTATGGGTTAAACTATTTATAAAATCCCTTAAGTACTTCTTCAATTTGAAATAAAACGGTGTTTAATAATTGAATCTTTTTTAAATTTGATTTCATTTTAATTTTAATTTAAAATGGAATTTAGAAAATTTTAAAGCAATTTGTTTCTAAGTTACTTTAATAATGATAATTAAACATTAATGAGATTGATGATAATCATTAAGTTGATTTGAACTTAATGATTTATTAATTAATCAAGGTAATTAAGATTTTAATTAATTAATTTAATTAATTTATAATTTAGATTAATTAAATAAATAAATAAGGATTTATTTAATTAATTAAAAGTTTTAAGTAAGTTAACTAAATTTGATTAAAGAGTGATTTAGGAATTAATTTAAATAAGATTTGATTAATTTAATTTAGTTAATGAATTTAATTATTAATCAAGTAATTAATAATTGATTAAGTTTTTAATTTTCACTTGATTAATTTAATAATTTAAGATTAATTAATGAGTTTCTTTAAATAAATAAAGAATTAATATTGATCAATCCAATTAATTACTTTGAAAAGTAATTAAAGATTTGTTACTGGTTAATGAAGGTCATTAACTTGAAATTATTTTATAATTAATTAATGTAATTAATTTTAATAATTAATTGGATTAATTAATTTAAGATAAATCCTTTGAATTATTTAAGTAAATTACATAATGAAAGTAATTAAGGAAATTAATTACTGAATTATAATTAATTAAGTTTATTTTGATTAATTAAGTTAATTAATTAAGTTTAATTAATTTAAATTAATCATTGATTTGATTCGAGAAGTAATTACAAATGGAAAATTACTTAGTGAAGAAAATAAATTACTGGATGTAATTTAATGGAGGAGTTTTGGAATTTATTACTTGTGTAATTAATATATAATTAGTATGTTGAATAATTACTTGAGTAAGTAATTAATAATTAATTACTTAGTGTAATTAATTTAGTTTTTGATAATTAATTTAATGGAGTTATTTAAAATAATTTGTGATCATTAATTTATATAATTAATGATATGATTAAGGATTTATTAATTAAGAAAATTAATCAATGAAGGTATTAGCTAATAAATTAAGGATTAATTAATGAAGTAATTACAGGTTAATTACTGAATTTGGTTTGGATTAATTAATTTGTGAAATTAATTAGAGGTTAATTACTTAAATATAATTAAAGAATAATTAAACAAGATGATTAATTAGGGTAATTTGTTAAGAATTATTAATTGATGTGTAAGCAAGATCTATATGGATGAGTAACTAATTTAATTTATTTTAAATTAATTAAGGAAGAAGTAATTAATTTAATTCATTTTAAATTAATTATAGAATGATGATTTATAAGTCATTGCTTATGAATGATGATTGATATTTATTACCCTGAATGGTTGAGATCTCAGTTATGAGATAAATGTTGTTGTGTGATTTGGATGTTATGGTTGCATTGAGTTGATAATATGATTTATCTGTTTGAGTTGATAATATAGATTATCTGATGTTATGATAATATTGATTATCTATTATGATGTTGAGAATTATCTATCTGTGTGTATATAGATAATATTGAATTGAATTGTTTTAAACTTTAAAACAACTTGGCCCTAAAAGACACGCTTTGGTTTTCGATGAGACCGTGATCGGGTTTCCATATTTGGATATCCGAAAACCACATCGATTCCAAATAACGTTAGGTCGTTAATCCAAGTGGAGCAAGTGAAGACTCGAGGTGTAAGGGCTATACGTCAGTATAACTCTGTGGGTGATTCCGTAATGAGTTGACGAAATAGTGCTTATAGATTCGAGATGGTGGATTAGAGTGCAAGGGTTATTGTCGTTAACTCTGAGGGTGATTCCAAAATGAGTGTAACGAGATAATGCCTTCGGTTTCGTTCGAACCCGGAACGAACTTGTATGGATTGAATGCTTTCAGAACATCGTCAGGTGGGCGATGAGCATTCTAAGTGATATGTCCTATAAAGGTAATCGTAGCCTCAAGCCTCATCAACCGGGAATGGCTAAAACAGGGGAGGTGCAGCAAGGCTTCGTGGGTAGCTCCCACTGGAGAGCGAGATTGATCCCTGTCTAGAAGTCCCTTTATATTCGGCTGTGTGGGCAGTTGGTTGCAAACAACTGCGGAGTTGTCTTGTTCGGAACTGTTCAGTAAGGAATGGTTCCGGCCTTGTGTTGCAGGGGAGTGGGAGTACTCCTCGATACGGTGATCTAGGCCACGTACTGTGATGGGCGGTATCCCAGTAGCCCTGCCATTGTATGGAATCTAAAATCCAATAAGTGCCAACGGTTTTGATTGTATTACCCACTTTTGTGGTTAGTAGCTGGAATTTAATAAATGTAACAATTTCGGCTATTTCTTATTTACTTGAAAACCCTAGACACTACTATAATATCATCGGATTTCCTATCAAATGTTTTGGTTAGCGTAAGGTAAAAACTTTTCCATGTTTATGTGTGGGAAGTCTTACGTGATACCTTTCTTTTCAAAGGTTTTTTAAAAGTTAAGCAACCTTAACATGTTACTCACACCAGACCCATGTCTGACCCGGAGTTTATTTTGTTTTTCATAAACTCTTGGGTACTCAAATTATAACGAGTAGCCAAGGGATTCAGGTTAGCTTTGACGAATAATGGAGGAGCAATGGAGCAGGAGGCTTCTGCGTTAGATATTGTTTTCCGCTGTGTTTTCTCTGTATTATGTTTGTATTGAGTTGTAAATACTAGACAGGTGTTTATAACTGTCTAGTATATGTGATGTGAATGCTGTGTATCTCTGATGGTATTGTATATTATGTAAATACTTATGTTATTAATATAATTTATTCGTTCCGCTGTTGAGATTCTTGTGTTGTTTCTTCTTTCTCTTCTTTCTTTTCTTCTTCTACCCCTTTCTTTCTTAATTCATGATGCGATTTTCTGGGAGTAGAAAGTCAGATCGTCACAGTAATATCCGAATATATCTTGATTGTTTTTCCTTATTATAGACGTACGGTCATTATTTGGATAGAATAATGATTTATGGAAATTTTGACGAAATTATTTAAATGGGTTTTAAGGGAAAAACTTAAGTTTTTAATTTCCAACCGATTTGATTATCTGATATATGGAGTAAAATGTTATTTTTGAGATGGGTTTTTAATTTTATAATTTTCCATGTTAAAACGAATATTTTATGAATTTCTCAAGATGGAAATAAAGTATATTTTGGGTTTTAATTTTTTTGGAGAAATGTGTGATCCTATAAAGTAGAGGAGAGCACACAATTTCGGGTTTTAATTATTAAAAATAATTAAATATGATTTTTGGCCTTGAAGTTTTTATGGGGTATAATAGGATAGTTCTGAATTTTTGTGATTTTTAGGAATTTTTCTCTTGTGTTTATGAATTATTATGAATTCATTATGCTAGAAAAACATTTAAATAAATAATTAATTGAGGATATTAATTATTTAAATCGGTAGATGATTTTGGAAAGGAAAACATGATTTCAGTAAATTCTGAAAAGAAATTGTAAAGTTTTAGTCCCAACCAATCATAGTTTGATGAACAGATGGTAGTAGGTAAAACGAATTTGCTTTAAATAGGAAGAAAACGGTTTTTGTGTTAATTATCATTATGTCATTGATATGGAGCATCCCCATACCATCTGCTATCGATAATAGGTGATATTATAACAAAGGGTAGAATTGTTATGATCAATCCATGATATACTTACGCCATAAGTAAGAGATGCATTGGTGCAACATCCTCAATCTGGAGGCCCAAAGCTAAGCGCTACAGGTGCTATAGTCATCCATAATATTAACTTTCGATGACCAAATACATCAATGTTAATGATATCCATAATATTAGAAGCACATGCATATGAAAAAAAATCATAGATTTCACAAAAACAACTTTTTTGATTACATTTCACAATACCTGTTTCATTTTCCGTTTCATTTTCCATTACATAATCCCATAATCGTTTTGCAAGTAAAGATCAAATATAATTATTACAAAATACGCCAGAGCGGCATATGATGATGCTCCTTGGATGACCAAAGTACTATATAGACATAACTATGTTATATACAATATACAGGAATCAAACATAATAAAACAGCAACTCCTAAATAGCCAGCTGTCAGCCACCTGCTCGTCTTTAAAAGCTTTATTCGCCAACCTACTAAAAACCTATAAACCTCAACCCTCAGCCTACTCAAATCAATTTTGAGCACTAAGAGTTTAAAGGGAAAAACATAAATTTGAGTTAGAATAAATCCTGCTGTGAATAGTACTATACATCTCGGTTATCTGATATTAAGTGAGACTACAGCGCTTAGCGAAACGGATTTCCCCTCACTAGTATCCTTTTAAAACATTATTTTTGCAAATCATAATCTTGCAACCAAAACTTGTTAAAAAATGTAAAGCAATATCATGTAAGCTTACATGTCAGGTAATAAATGGACTATATGTCCGAACATTATAGTTTTGTTTGGCTAACTACTAACCTTTGGCTGACTCGGGCCTACCAGACAATATAAACAAAATAATTTTACACCTATTAGATTCTCCTCTTATGGACAGTCTATCCCTAACTTATTTGTTATATACTCCTCTTGACAGCCTGTCCCTAACTTATATCCTCCTAGAGTCACATGATCCTAATGCTTTTACGGGCTCACCAATAACCTATCTGTATACAAATTTATATTCCCTTATATGTGTAATCAAAATTTTAGTCTTACAAGTGACAAAGCCCTACACACTTGAATTTTAGACTAAATTAGCTGGGGCTAATAGCTAATGTATACATCGCGATCCTGTACTAGTACCATCTGGTATTCTAATATCTAAATCATTTTACTTAGAGTAATCTTTCCAAAAATTTCCTTGAAAACATTTTCATCTCAAATTGATTTAAAACTAACCAAACTTAAACAAGGAATATATACACTCTATGCTTTACTCAAAATAACCTTGCCATGTTATGTATACTTTAGCCAAATCTTTGTTGATAAAAACATTTAAACCTTTGAAAGTACCACCTTTCGAATCTGTTGAAAGTACCCCTTTCGAAACCAAGTAAGCCACTTTCTTTCACGTAGGGTGAAAGGCCAAAACATTCCTTTTGAAACCATTCATATAAACCTTTCAAAACCATTGAAAAACCTTTCCTTTGAAAGCTATAAAACCTTAGACATCCTTCTTTAAAACCTTTAAACACTGCCTTTCGAAACATTGGGAAAACCTTTCCTTTCAAACCTTTCAAAACCATTGGGGATCGCCCCTTCGAAACCGTTCTTTAAAATCTTTTGAAAGCAATAAAAGATCAGACCTTTTGATGACATTTGGGTTCAATTTTAAACATGTACCTTTTGAAACCATTGAAAAGTGACTCCTTCGAAACCTTTGGGCTCTACCTTCAACAGAGCAAAAAGGTCATAAAACATTTAAGTCGAAAGCACTCTTTCGAAAGCATTTCCTAAGCAAAGAGGTGATGGTGTCAAAACCAACCTTCCGAAAGCATTGGAGAAGCGGCTAAGTTTTAAAACAAAGTATACCTTTCGAAACCAATGACTTCAAAAGGTAGAAAAGTGGCAGCAAGGGGTTTCGACCCCATTCAAAAGCATTTACTTAAATTAAAAGGCACAACACATCAAAACCTTTCCTTTAAAACATTTGACTCCACCGAAAGCCAATCAAGTCGAAAGCATATCTTTCGAAAGCAAAGCAGGTGCGCTTTCGTTTGAAATCAAAGTAAAGTTTCAACCTCCTTCGAAACCCCTGGTTTTGACCCAATAGCTTCCACCTATATCCAATTAGCTGCACACCAAGTTTTTGTTGCCATGCACATTGGTTTCGCTGGTGATGGTTGTGGAGCTACGAAGTCAGAACCTCTAGTGCCGAAAGTGGCGAAACATGCTAAAAGCATGTAAAATCTGATTTTTACTTTAGAAAGAATTTTTTTCAACTAACCTGCCTTGTTGTTTAAAATATCAATATTCCAAAAATAAACATTTTAGTTTATTTACAAACTATCATTCTCCTTTTGTAAATATATAAAACATTTAAGTCCCATACCTTGAATTTTACCTAAGGGCCTTCTTTCATCAAATAATAAGTTTGTAGGACATTGCTTTAAAATATTTACTTTGCAGGAAATTTTTTATACATGTTCCCTCGACCCTCCAATCAATTACTTCATCCTTTCTTCTGTTCCATTTTCTCTTTTGCTTTGTACTATTTTTCAAAACTCCAAACCAATACCAAAACTAGGTTTTAAAAAACAAAAGATTAATTTCTCTTTCCAATATTTCTGCTAAAACGATTACAAACCAATTATCAGAGCTGCATTTCAATTACAACGTCTTCAGCATCATCAATTTCAGCTTCATCAGTTTTAGCTTAAACTAAAGTACTTTCATAGAGCAATCTTTGCAATCACCATAAACTTAAATGCGAAACAAGTAAGCTGTATTTTATTTTGATGTAAATTTTTTGGTTAGTTGATAAATCATAGTAAATATTCATTCTTACTGATGCTGATAATAGCTTTTATATTGGATTTAAGGTATTTTAGTTCTTGTTATAATTTAACATAATCGACATTAGTTTAATTAAGCATACCTAAATATTCAATGGCAGATGATACTAAACCCTAGGTGTTAAACTGAATAATTTATTGTTTAGCTGTTAAAAAGGATAAACGTATCTGTCTATTAATGTAAAAGATTTGGGCTACATGCTAAACCCTAGGTGTGTTTCATAATTACTATTACTTATTGGATATAATTTTGTTCTTATCACGATTTAAAGTTATTAGAAAAAATATTCAACTAATTTAAACCCTAGTTCAAAAAGATTAAAGCATTTATGTTTTTATCTAAAACATTAAAATACATAATAAATCCTAGATCATTTTTTATATCTGCTACTACATATAACAAAATAAATACCGTATTTAAGTCAATTGCAGTTTTCCTGAAGGATTTATGTGAAATCAACATACTTAATCAACTTTTAAGTACAAAAATATTATTCTTCATACTTGCTAATATTTTATTATATATGACAATTTTTATGCAGCGTAAAGATGCACACAAGGCCTTCTAAATCAAAGTTATTCATTCGAAAAGCTACTTGCATATTCATAAATGAAGGAGGAACTCAATGCATAAACGTAAGACATGTATCTAGTCCTTTCTGCAATGAACATAGCGAGAGATCATCATTTTCTTTAACTCTATTGGTAATTGTTTTCCTACTTATGTTTCCTATAATATTTAGTTGTACTCTTCAATTTTTATATACATATTAAATTGGAAGCTCGATACCATATTTTAATTAAAAAAATAGTTAAATTTCAAAAAAGGTTATGGCAACTAAAAAATATAAACCAAATTATCTTTTTATATAAATTCTTGTACAAATATTTTAGCATTTTCTATAATCTAGCTTGCAATTTCCATTCACCACTTTTATTCACTATTTCTTGTTATTATTAAATTGCATCTTCTATTTTAAGAGGTAATAATAAAAAGTACAAATTTATATGTCCTCTCCTCTATTTCTAGAAGATAAAAAACTTTTCTCAAAAAAAAAATTGTTTACTACTTTTTATTCACTTTTTCTTTACTGATTACACATTAGACTCTTTATTCATTCTCTTTGTACTATTTATAAAGTAGCATAATTTCGAAAAAACTTAAATAAATTGAAAATGATAAACATATAATCTTTTCGTAAATATTCCTATAAAGATATTTTGGCATTTTTAAGACAATTTTCAATATTTATTCACTATTTTCATCCAATATTTGTTATTGTCATTGTATTGCATTTTTTTATGAAATTTTCCAACATCCATTCACTATTTTCCATTCATTGTTTTCATTGATACCTGCACATTAATATCTTTATTCACTCAGTTTATAGTGTTCATCAGCTGTTACATTGATCATTTTTATGTTTTTACTGTTGCTATTGCATTTTCAACTTAGTGTTTTACATTCATCATTGCTATTCCTATTTCTGTCTCCTATTTCCAATATCCATACAACGTTTAATCTTTGTCACCCATTGCTCCTTACTTGTCACCATCTATTTTTTCTCTACCTTCTACAACCACAACCAAATTTGCTTCTCCCTAAAAATGTTTTTAATTTTGAATGATAACTATTCTAAACTATGAATATTAACAAACATGTTTAGTTATTTAAAAACATGTTATTAATTGTGAATATTGGCTATTTTGTGTTTCATTCTCTTTAAGTTTTCAAATTTCTAATTGACCATTACTTACACAACTAAAAAAGATAAAGCATATTATCTTTCTACACTTTGAAACTTTCTTCACCTGCTTCTAATTGTAAATTTTCATTTCATCAAATAATGCTTGTTATTTTTAGTTGTGAATGTTCACGTTTCTATTTCACTAATTTTCACCTAAAGTCTTATTTAGTTTAACTTTCTAACCAGCATAGCCTGTATTATCAAAAAAATTCTCAATAATATACATTGTAATATTCAGTTGACATGTTTGATATTTACCTTATGAAAGAACAGTTATTCATCGATAAACTATTTAAGCTACTTTAATGTCTGCATGTCATCTATAATAAGAAAATTTTAATCTGTTCAAATTGAAATTGATGTAAAAGAAAAAATTCAAACCATTTGTTCTTTACAAAAAAACCTGTTGTATGTAATACATTTTTTTGAAAAAAGAGGTACTTTATATACTAAAAGTGATTTTTATGAAAAAGAGGTGCTTCATATACTAAAAATATCTTAATCCCAAAAAATACAAAATAATTAAAAAGATAAAGAATATTATCATTTTATTCAATTTTTTGTGCAATATGGTATTTTTTTGATCAACTTTTTATTTTTACCTCCCAATTGATTTTATTATTTTCATAAATGTAGAAGCAGACTGGAGCAACACAAGAATTACCTGATGCTAATGAAAAAGAAGACTTCACAAATAAGGACTTCAGCCATAATCAATTAGAAAACTCCGATGAAGGAGAAATAATTTCACAACAACTAGCTGAAGAAACTACTGATTCGGATGATACTGGTCGGTATGAAATTAAAAAATACCCAACAAGTAGAAAAGGCAACAGTACACAGGTACATATAGATCTAATTTGGATGCAATCTAAAAAGTGATGCCAATTATAAAGGAGAAAAACATTCTTTTACCTGAAGCAAAAGCTTTTATAGAAAAAATAGCATTCGAAAACTTCTTCAATGTTTTTCTTATAGACTCAATAGCACGACAAGATTTAAGGAAAAGTTCTTTGAATTTAGATGACATCATTACTTCTTTTAATGTAAAAGAAAATGCTTTCACATATGGAAACAAATTACTCAAAATAAGTCCTTAAGAAGTCAGTCTAATATTTGGAATGCCATTAGCTGGAGAAGACTTATTTCCTACACCAGCTTCCAACAAAGCCTCAGCCATGGAAAGTTTCTCTAATTTTTTAAGTGCCAGTTTCAAGAAGAAGACATAATCAGCCAAAAACAGTAACAAAACGATTAAATACACTATTAGAAGAGGAAAAAAAGAAAATGAAGATTTAGTGAAATTGTTAGTATTATTGCTGGTTATAACTTCCCTTTTTCCAAACAACCAAAGCTATATGCAATGGGTTTCTTACAGAAGTTGCTAAATTTAAAAAGGTTAAATTCAATCTCCTAGCCATGGGCAATATGTGAAAATGTTTTGAAAATGTTAAAAAAGGATCATGTGACCCTAGAAGTACACCAGGCTGCACTATGGTGTTACTGGTATGCTTTCATAACTTTAACTAAATACAAATATATTCAAATTTATATTTATTACAAAAATATAAATGTATTTATCTTTTTCTTGCAGTACTAGTTTTGTGGACGAACACAAATAATTGATGAGAAGGAAAATTTGCAAACCAAAATCCAAAGAATGAGAAAATGGGATTTATCAAAACTGAAAGATTTGGACCTCACTGAAGTTGACAATGAAAAAGTATGCTAGTTTTTTTAACTGTACATTTTATTTTTATTTTTTGGAATTCCATTTCTTGGAATGTTAGTGGCCTAAATAATAGAAAACAAAATGAGTATAGAAAGTAAGCTAGTTTCAGTTGGTACTAATACAGGATCTTACCTCTATATGAATTGCATAACAATATTATATTAAAGGCTTAAATACTGAAGTCACATTCTACTTTATAAGTTTGACATATTACACCTTTTACCGTTAGTTAAGGGAGCTAATTTTTATAAGTAGCTAATAATAACAACAACTATGAAGTTTGTAAGGAAAGTGGGACTACCCCTGTTCTAGGAAAGTGGGACTGCCCATGTTCTATTATATAACTCTTTGATTCTATAAAATAACTATGTTCATTAATTATTTAGCTCGTAACTATATTACCTCAAAACCGGTTGTGTGTAACTTGTCTAGTACTTAAATGACAATATATGTGCAAGCTTAACTTTAAACATATTCCTTGTAAATTTTAAAAAAATTTGCAGCTGCAACAAAAGAAGAGAAAGATTTTCTTCCCAATAAAATAATAGCTATTGAGGTCGAAGAAGAACAAAACAACAAAAGAAAATTAGATGAGCGCGGGGAAGACACAAGTCTAAAAAATGTGCCAAAGAATGTGTTAATAACATAAAGGAGCTAGAGTCAAAAGTCACTTTTTTGACTACTGAGATGAAAAATGTTGCGGAATAATTAAATAAGGAAAGACGTTTAAGAGATATGGCTGAAAAAAGAATCCAGATTCTTGAAATGAAGCTTCAGAAGTTAGAAAATATAGAAGAGCACGATGTGAAGGAAAAAAGATAATTTGAACAAAAAAACTAAAGCTGAAAAAGGTAAGAAAAAAGAAAAATTGTTGGCATAATTCACATAAACAGTTCTGCTAATTTTCCAATTTTTGATATAATGCAAGCTCAAGATTTCATACTAGAAAAGCAGACACAAGATAGTTTAAAATTTGACAGTTTGAAAGTGCCTGCCCAAGAAACTACTCCTAAAAATCCTATTGTTGTTGAAGATGCTATCCTAAAAGACCAAAAAATAAGAAGAAGCCAAGGAACGTTGAAAAATGTCCACTCCTCAAATATCTTGCTGAAGAACAAAATGAAATTGTCAAAAAAAATCAAAATTCTTAGAGGAAATAAGTAAGTAAGTAACTAAACTACTTTTCAATCAATTGACTTAAATAT
Source organism: Allium cepa (assembly GCA_030765085.1). Lineage (NCBI taxonomy): Eukaryota > Viridiplantae > Streptophyta > Magnoliopsida > Asparagales > Amaryllidaceae > Allium > Allium cepa. Next base: position 1,002,372,143 of record CM060934.1, read on the forward strand.
AGATTTATTCCAATATGATATTGTTTCTGGTACAATATGATAACAACATATAATTCATATAAAGCTTTTTATTTCAGCATCAAAATCTGATGATTTACAAATTAAAAAAATAAAATACTAAACAAAACTAAAAAAGATAAATTAATTTATCGTTATATTTTCATTTTTAGTTTTGATGCTTTGCATTTTTATGTTTGTTAACTATATACAATACAAACTACCCAAATCAAAGTAATGGAAATAAAAAGATGGAAAATGTACCCAAAGCAAACAGTAGAAACCACAGTCGGTAATATTCACAATGAACTTTTGTATTGGTTTGTCATGTTCTTTTGGACTTCCAAATTTAGTTACTTAGAAAAAACCTGTAACATTAACAAATAGAACTAGTATTTTCATGGACATACTAGTTATGTCTTGCAAACATACTAATCTTAATATCTCAGTAATGAAGCATTTACTTGTGATGTGGAAACTTCATCACCATCACAAAAAATATGGTAGAAGAACTTCTTTATGGAGAATATATTTCTGGTCAAGTAAGTAGAAAAAACTATACTTTGCTTCATTATAAATTCTATACTTTTCTTCATTATAAATTCTATACTTAATCCATATTCTTTTTGAAATGTAGGTTATTGATTGGTTTTGGTTCAAAAAAAAAATTATTAGAACATAGTTCTAGCATTATATACAAGAACACAACTAGGACAGTAAGTCAACTATAATGTCAAATTTAATTTATTTATAAGATAAACTTTTAGAAATTAATTTTTAACATAAAAGTGCAACAGATGGAAACATGAAAAATATCAAAAGAGATATGTTTAATCCTTTTATTAAACAAACACTTCTAAATCCATTATGTTGCAATATATTATTTCCTATACACGGCAATGAATATTAAAGCTTGCTAGAAGTAGTAATGATATTATGTACTTGGAACCATTATTCTCTACACTTGACCACAAGATCTAAGACCTTAAGAAGTTGACATTCAAAGTTTTCTATTAATATGGTAAGTAAAAATACACAGAAAGTAAAAAAGATAAATAGATTTATCATTATTGTAAAAAAAATATTTTTTGGTAGAAAGCAGCCGTAAACAACATAAATAAAGAGCTACAAGTCGTAGAGGAAAAAACAATTCTGGGGAAGTCTACATTGCTTAAAAATGTTAACTGTGCCCAACAAAGCAATGGGTAATTTTCAACATATTAGACATTTATATACAAAAATGCACGTTACACAATAACTAAAAAATTAACAAATACAGGTTTGACCGTGGAGTTTTTGTAATGATGTTTATACATAAGATTGCACAAGGAATGGACACTACACCAAAAATCAGTCTAGAACAACTCAATGCATTTAGAGCACAAATAGCTGCACAAATTCTCTTAGATGAACCATACTGCTGGATAGGTGAATTTTTTTTGCAATTCAGCTTCAACAACGAAAAATTCAAACTGAGAATGCTAGCAACAATTTCTTTGATGTTTGACAGCCTTTTTATCATACTTTTGTTAAAAATTTATTTAATGATAGAGGCAGTATATCTGAATTTACCGATGAATTTGTATGCTAATCTTAAATAGCAAAAAATTCCACAACTGATGTTAGTTTGATGATGAAGTTCTGATAACCGATTATGAATTTGTAATGGCTAATTTGTTTCTAATGCTCTGTTAACAAAGATAAAAGCATTTATCTTTTATTCACAATATTCTGATGTCATAAAATAATACATTATTAACAGTATGGTGTATCAGTCTTTTACAGTACTCACTATTTTTATGTGTCCTAGATTTACATATATAGCACTATTCATTTTATTTCATGTACAAAATAACATCATGCATATTGTCCTTTGTCTTTATAAGAGCAAGCGGCCTAAAAAAACAGATGATATTGTCACAGAGCAAACTATTTACAAAAGCTTGTGGTTTCACCATGTTTAGTTGATTCATATAGCTACAAAAGCAAAAGAAATGTCAATCTCTAATTTAAATTAACATTGGAAGATAATACGTGTCAATTAAAAAGTTTTTAAAAATGCAACATACACCGGAAGAAACACTGCATATAAGAGAATAAAACATTTGTTACTTCCTTTTTGTTCCATCAATATTATAGAACTAAGCTGATTATTTAGGATATAAATAAAAACATTAATTACATTCATGGTCTCAGTTGCACTGAAGTCATCACCCTGAAAATGACATTTGCAGACTTGATAGCCTAAGAAAAACCCTATACAACTTGTTCTTTTAAAGCATATTATGTATAAATTCTTTTTGTTCATAATAATGCAAGTAAAATTTGGGATAAGTATAATACAAGTGGTATTGCTGTCAGTTTTACTACAGAATCTTAATTTTATAAAATTAATATAACACCTAGTATCCCATATAGCTCTTTCTGTATACCTGCAATATGTTCTGATTGAAAATCATTTAATTGCAAATAAAGATAATAAGGAAAAATACTAAACTCTCTTCTGAACATACAACATGCTATAATTATTCAATCTTTTATCCAATAGTTTACACATACCAAATTATTAGTGTAACAGCACAGAAAAATAATTTCTAGAAAGAAAATGACACTTGGTACATTGGTGAATCTTTCAATCTATAACAGAACCAAAAAAAGGATATATGAATTTATCCTTTTCACAGAAATAACAACAATGTATACCAAATAACAATTAAACATAAAAATTGCTTAAAACCAAAAATAATCAGAAACATATTAACAACAATTCAATATACCCAATTAGTCAAATATTCAACTGAAAATATTCAAAGAACAATCAATCAAATACATTGGATTAAAACACTAAACCCAATTATTCAAAGAACTCCTCCTTCTATTATTTCCTAGTTTTTTACACTTTCCACATCTGTTTTGCTTAGCATGAAAATCAGCCCCTTCAATTCTATTCATCATAGGCCTACCAGCTCCACGAATAGGCTTAGAAGGAAGAACAGTAGATGATTCCTCATCTTCAATTGCATCCTTATCAAAATTTGAAATAGGGTTGATCACATGTGAATAGGAAGCTCGATAATACTCAATAGTAAAATAATTCTATATATTCATAAACAGAATTTTTGGTTGAAAAAAATACACTTCAAAGCATGTGCACAAGGAAAACCCATCACTTTCCATTGATTGCAACTACATATACGATTTTTAAGATTAACTTTTTGTGACGTTGGAGAATGAACTTCAAAAATATACCTACAAAATTTCAAAAAACTTAATTAACTTATCAACTATATAAAAAAATCAACATATTAAAGCAAAAAATGTAAGCAATGATTTGCTCGAAAAAATTACATTACCACAATAGAAAATAAAACTGAGAATTTTAGCATCAACACAAAAATTAGGAAAATCATTATAAGAAAATCCTAATATAGGATGTTTACCACTATTACAAAAGAAACATAATAGAACTATGAAGACTAAACGCAATAAAGGATGTTCACCACTATTGCATTTATTGTCAAATATCATTCGGCTAGTGAAGATTCTGTTTGATATCACAGACAAAGTTGACAGAACTGTTGATGTTAATTTTACCTGAATTTTCAATGCACATCTCTTGTAAATAATTCGAATCCAGAAAGTCAGTTTGAATGAAATCTAAATAGTTTTCATGGGATGCTAGATTATGAGAGTTTTCATTGTAAAGAGTATTGCTTTCACTATGCTGGTATAGGGGCATCTTTCGTATCATTCTCAATTATTGAATCTAAATTTCCAATCATATTATTATTTGTATAACAAAAACTCTAGCAAAAGAGTGCCGGTTAAGTTTACAATAATTGATCTATGTCTATCCTATTCTTGTTTATAATGTTGAATTGAAATTAAAAAATAATTATTAAAGTATCCTATTCTCTGTAACACATAAGTCTCAAAGTATAGGAAAAAAATTATGTCAGATAACAAAATGAATTCTTTAATAAACACATTTATCTTTCTCAAAACATAATACATAGGATATATAGCAGATGGAGAAAAAGATAAATGCATTTATCTTTTTCAAAAAATGTGAAAAGCATATAATAAAATACAAACACATACATGGATGATTTAGAAACACTCCATCCAAATCCTTCTTCCTTCAATTTCAACAAACGAGCTTCCATTTTTGGACAAAGCACACTAGTCCACTTAGACGCCTCTTCTCATTGATTAGACATTTGCATCATAAGTTTAACCCGAGTACCATCAAGACATTGAAGTGACAGGTAGACTTCTTTCATCCAAGATCCAAGAATTAAAACTTTCAGCTACATTAGACTTATTTTCACCATAACTTTTTCTAGGAAAAATTTAATCAGCCCATTGGTCACACGGCTAATCATTCAAATATTCAATAGCTTTCGCACCTCCATTTTCTTTATATTTTGACATAGCCTTTTCAAACTCATAACAATTAGAAGCTAAAGCACAACGTTCTAGTAAATGAGCTACCCACAAACCTCTTACACTTTTCATAATACTAGCAATATTATTTTGCATATGATATAAACAACAAGAATGGTAACTATCAGGAAATTTTTTAGGAATACTTAAAAGCAAACCCCAATGTCTATCACTTAAAAAAGTCAATGATCTATCACAAGTAAGAGCATTCTTTAAATGAGTCAAAAACCAACTCCAATACTCTTCATTTTTCTTAGGAACAAGAGCCGTGGCCAATGGAAAAAAACCTAAAAAAAAAAAAGCAAAAACATTCACTGTTAATCCACACAACAACAATAAATTACAACAGCACAGCTATCTAACCCAAATTTATAAAAATAAATTACAGTAGCACAACTATCAATTCCAAATTTATAACAGAGAAGAAGATAACAAACTTGCATAAAAAAAAAGATAACAAACGTACCTTGGTTCCCCTTTTTTGCAGTAGCAGCCATCAAAATACCACTTCGACCTTTCAAAAATGTTGCATCAAAAACACCATAGGATGACAATAACAAAATTCAAAGATGCATGCCTCATAACAAACAAAAACCCTCTCAAATTGATTAGTATCCGGATCTACTTCCATACTTGAGTAACTATTTGGATTATTTCTTTCCATCACCTTTAAATCCAAACCAAATCATTATAAAGTTTCTTTTCATCATCATAAATATCATTCATAGCCATTTTCTTACCCTTATAAGCAAAATAAAAGCTCAAATCCACATCATAATCTCCTCTAAAACTTTTCATAATATCTTTCATTTTCCTTTTTGTCTTATCACGAATTTGATTAACAATCAAACTTCTCACAGGATCACTATTAATAGTTGGACTACTAGTTGATCGAAATCCACCACCACAAGAATGACTTAAATGAATATTTTTAACAAATAATTGGTCCAATTGCTTCAATTTGCAAGAAGCATGAATCCTGATAGGACAACCATCTACAGCACATCAAGCTGTCAATCGTTCCTTACAATTCTTAACATACTGTACTTTAAACCCTTTCTTCAAACAATAAGCACCAACCGTTCGATGAAATCCAAGAGCAGAATCAAATTGTTGACCTACCCCAGTGAAAAATTCAAAATTTGAATTCTTCTTCATCAACTCATGCAAATCCTTTTCTTGTGTAAAACCAGACTGTAAATCATCAGCACACCATAACATATTACTACTTGATTCTCCGATAACAAGTGATCAAGATTTGATACTTTCACCAACAAAAGTATCCATGGAATTATTCTTCAACCTTAGAAAAAAACCAAATATTCTTCCTTTTTATACTAAGATAAGCATAATACGGCTTGAAGATCAATATTTGTTTCAACAAAGGTGGTCTTTGATTTTCGAATATAAAAAATATCGAAGCATAATGGGGAAAATTATTCCACTCCTCACAAATCTTATTTCTAACACAAGAAATAGAAGCATCCAATCCAAAATGAGCACTAAAAGAATTCTTATTGAAATCAAACACAACCATAACAGATGAATAACACCTGGACTTAAAGATGTAAACAAATAAATATGCGAATGAAAATGTTTAAAAACATCTAATCTTAGTTAACAACTAATTACATCACATAACAAATGTTTGAAATTATTTGTATGCTGCTTTTAACAAAAATAGAAATTCATTAAAAAAAATCGACGAGGAAGTGAGAACAGTGGACTAAAAACATAACAAATTGAGGAATTATTATCACGCCAAACAAAATAGATACTTAAAAAAACAAAAAAATGCCATTCATCACCACATCCATTCACTGATATCTTGAACATTGATTTTCAGAGCCCATTATCAGATTATAAAGATCGCCTGATCCATTTAAGAAATTCACAAATCGCCTGATCAATGTAGAAAAAACACCTTTTGCAGATTTGGAGATTGGGAGAAATTGCCTTTTGTCGACTTGTAGATTAGGAGAAAATCATAGATTAGGAGATTAGAAAAATCGCCTTTTGTAGCTGAGATGATTTAATTTGAAAAAATGGTCGGACGTATGTTTTTGTCCAGTAAAATAATTCATTCGAAACCGTGTCCTAGAAAATAAATGGGCCTGACTTAGAGCCCCTTACACTAATTTCCACTTAAATAATTTTATATATCTATTAAAACATTAGGAAAATTCTACAAAATTCCAAAAAATCATTTGTAATATGTTTTCTAACATATAATAATTTCAGACCCAAAACATAAATAATTTAGCCATAAATTATTTTAATCCCAAATAATCAATTTCCTCATTAGAAAATTAATATTAAATCCACATTGATTTGGAAATTATGAAAATTGAAATCCATCTCTAAAATATCATTTCTGATCTAAACGTAAAATTGTAAGGAATTTGGATGTCATTAAATAAGGATTTCACATTAAAACATATCATAAAACTTATATGAATGATGATAAATCATCAACAAGCATATTTAAACATTTAATTATTCAAAAAGATGGCATAATCATGCAAAATTCTTCGGATTCTTCTTAAAACTGAAAACAATTAGAAAAATGAGATGCAGTCAATATTCACCTTAGCTTTAAGATTATGGAGTTTGAGATTTGAATGGATTAAGTTGATTAATTCTTCCTTTAGCTCTTCCTTCCTCTTGTTCTTGCTAATGGTTGTTGGGCTCTATTGATTTTTAGTTTTGCAAATGAACATGTAGAACATACATGGCTAAGGATCTAAGGTATTAGATTGATCTCTTTCCTATTTTACCCCTCTTCTATTTCATCTTAACTCTTCTTTAGTTCATTATTTACATGGCACGACTACCCCTTAATAAAATCAAATCCCAATCCCTTAGGTATCACATTATTTTATTTTATTTAGCTAATTAAATGTCCTAAATAATGTTACTAAAAATATAGAGTGTTACAATCTCCCCTCCTTAAATAATTTCATCCTCGAAATTACGATAAAATACACAATAAATCAATTAAAAAGGTAAAATATACCATCTAACAAATCAGGATAAGCGTCCTTAATCCTGCTCTCAGTCTCCCAAGTACAGTCTCTCTCATCGTCTCCCCACTGGACTTTCACTAATATGACTGTCTTATTTCTAAGCCTCTTCTCATCTCTTGCAACTATCGGAACTGGCTTTCTAACTATAGTCAAGTCCGGTTCTACTACCAAGTCATCTAACATAGTCGGTGCTATAGTAGACTCTGGATCTCTAGTACACTTCCTTGGATGAGAAATATGAAACACATCATAGACTCTTGCAAAACTGCATGGTAACTCCATTCTATATGCGAGTTTCCTGATTCTCTCTATAGTAGGAAATGGTCCTACGTATCTCGGTGCCAACTTCCCTGATTTCCCAAACTAATCACACCCTTCATCGGTGATACCTTAATAAAAACGTGATGCCCAACAGAGAAATCTAAATCCTTCCGTCTTCTATCTGCATAGCTTTTCTGCCTAGACTGAGCTTCCTTCATCCTAGCTTGAATCAACTCAATCTTTTCCACAGCTCTCTTAACAAAATCTGGACCAGGAACCAACATATCCCCATTCTCTAACCAACAAATGGGCGATTTGCATGGCCTTCCATACAAAGATTCAAACGGTGCCATTCCTATACTAGTCTGATAATGGTTATTATATGAAAACTCAACTAAGTGTAGATGGTCTTCCCATGATCCTCCAAAATCTAGCACACAAGCTCGTAACAATTCCTTCAAGACTTTGTTAGCTCTTTTTGTTTGCCCATCGTTCTGCGGATGGTAAGTGGTACTCATCTTGAGCTTGGTTCCTAAAATCTCATATAGACTCTTCCATAACTCACTAGTGAGTAAGGAATCTCTATCAGTTACTATACTACTAAGAGTTCTATGCAGTCTAACTACAATCTTCACAAATAACTTAGCTAAAATTGGTGTCATTCTAGTTGACTTAACTGGAATGAAATGGGCACTCTTGGTTAATCTATCCACTATGACCCATATACTCTAATTTCCTCAGTTTGACCTAGGAAACCCATATATAAAATCCATAAAAATAGAATCTCACTTCCATACCAGAATATCCAATGGCTGAAGCAACCAACTTGGCTTCTGATGTTCGGCTTTTACCTATTGACAGTTCAAACACGACTTCACCCATAAGCTTACATCCCTCTTCATACCTTCCCAAAAGAAAATTCTCTTCATGTCTTGGTACATCTTAGTTTCTTCTAGATGAATAGTGAACTTCGAACGAAGGCACTCCACCAAAACATCCTTCCTTATGTCCCCCACATTCGGAACACACAACCTTTGTTTCCTTCTCAACCACCCATTCTGGTCAAGACTAAAATCCATTAAGTCATCGCTCTCTGTTCAATCCCTTAACTTCTTGATCCATTCAACTAACATTGGATCCTCTCCTTACTTAGAAGCAATCTTTTCGATCATAATTGATCAAACTTCTAAACATGACAACATAGCAGATCCTCTACTAGACCTAGCTTTAGATCTCCACTACATTCTGCAAATAAACAAAGCTTCCAAATCTTTCCACTTAGCTACCATCGCCAACATTGCATTATGATATTTCCTGCTATGTGCATCTGCAATTTTGTTGCCTTTCCCTGGTGTGCACTCAATACTAAAACATAAGCGGCAATCAACTATAACCATCTCTGATGTCTCATATTCCTTTTGGGAGAACAAATACTTTAACGACTTATTATCCGTATATAGCTCAAACCTTTCTCCCAAAAGGTAATGTTTCCACACCTTCAATGTAAATATCACCGCAGTTAACTCCAAATCGTGCGTCAGGTACCTAACCTCATGCGGTCTAAGTTGTCGAGAAGCATAGGCAATTACTTTACCTCTCTGCATCAACACAGCTCCTAATCCAGTTCCACACATATATGTATAAACAACCAATTCTTGATTTCCTTCTGGAACAACTAAGATAGGTGCATGAATCAACAAGTGTTTCAAGCACTAGAATGCTTCCTCACACTTATCGATCCAAACAAACTTCACATCCTTTCGCGCTAACTTGGTTATCGGTGCTGCTATCCATGAAAAATTCTTAATGAACCTCTTATAGTATCCAGCAATCCAAGAAAAATCTCTATCTCAGTCACAGTCTCAGATCTCTTTCAATTATTCACCGCTTCAATCTTAGTAGGATCTACAGACAACTCTTTTCCTGAGACTATATGACCAAGAAACTTCACTTCTTCTTCTAAAAATGACATTTCGAAAACTTCGCCTTCAACTGATGTTGCCGCAATGTCTCACCACAATTCTAAGATGAACTTTATTCTCTCTTTCATTTAGAGTATATCAAAATATCATGTATATAAACCAACACAAACCTATTCAAGTGCTCTCGGAAAATTCGGTTCATCGGATCCACAAAGAATGTTAGTGCATTGGTAAGTTCGAACAACATCACTAACCATTCGTACGATCCATATCTAGTTCTAAACGCCGTCAAAGGAATACTATACTCTGATACTCTAAGCTGATGGAAACCTATTGCTAAATCCAACTGATAAAATACCATGTCTCTACTCAACTGATTGAACAAATCGTCAATTCTAGGCAACAGATATCGATTCTTCATTATCTCCTCATTCAACTTATGATAATCGATACATAACCTTAATAATGCATTCGGCTTCATGGTAAACACCGAGGCTACTTCCTAAGGTGAACTACTAGGTCTAATAATACTCTAACTTTCCAAAGTTACCAATTGCACCTTTAGCTCTCTCATCTTTGTAGGTGTCATCCTACTTGACGGCCTACTCACTGGTTCTGCTCTAGGCACCAAATCGATCTGAAACTCAATGGATCATTTCGGTGGCAATCCTATTACAGATTCAAAAACATCTGTGAATTCTCTAACCACGAAAACACGATTCAACTCATCTTCCAACTGCACAACAAAACAAAGCATTCACCTCACAACTAGATTTTTGTATGGTATATACAATCTGATCACAGCGTTAGGGTGTCAAAGTGATATTTTCCTATCATGGCAAAATATTCTAGCATCGTTCTTACTTAACCAATCCATACCCAAAATAATTCCGAACCCTACAAAGTCAAACACTTGCAAACTGCAAACAAAGGTATGACTTAACAAATTAAACTCAAGGTGGTCACACTACATCCCAAGTGTCGCATACCCTCCTATTCAATTTGCAACCCTTAAGGAAGTAACTAAATATGAGGGTTCTAGGTTAAGCTTATCTACCAAAGTACAAGATATAAAAGAATGCGATACACCAGTATCAAACAGAACGCTAACAGACATACCATGAATCTGAAGCGTATCTTCCAACATTGCCTTACCTTTCTCCTATGTTGTTGGTCCTGATGTAGTTGGCTCTAATGCAAATACCTTGCCTTTCCCATCCTTTGCTGGCTCTTTGCACTGGTTCTTATAGTGACCAATCTGATCGCAGTTAAAGCATCTAATATTCTTATTGTCGATCATTTCCTTCGCCTTTCCAATATGACACTCATTCGCGAAATTCCCCTTCTTGTCATAATTGAAGAAACAACTTCAAACTTTCCTTTCTTTGCTGCTCCACCTTTCTGAGCACCCTTCTTATGAAAGGAATTCCTTTTCTGACTCTGCCTCACATGGACCTCCTTTGCCTTATTCTTCTTTAGAGAAGCAAGCATCTCCTCATGTCTTAAAGTCATCTCAACTACAGCATCACAAGGATCTCTAATATGAGGCAATGTTACCCTTGTCAACTCAGCATTCAACCCCCCTGATGTACTTCTCATTCCTCTTCATCACGGTATCCACAGTAGTATAACCATACCTTGACAACTCCTCAAACCTTCCAGCATATTCCAACGCAGACATCTCCCCCTGCTCCAACTCAGCAAACTTTCTGAGTAAAGCAGACTATGCCATCACAGAGATAAACCTCTCCTGGAAGCTCCTCCTAAACTCAGCCCATGTTATCTCCTCTTCATTAACTCCAGTCGTCACACTATTCCACCAGAATAAAGCTGCTTCCTGAAGTTGTCTCGAAGTAAGCCTTCTCTTATGCTCATCATTGAGCGCCATGTCTGTAAAGATAATCTCACAATGCAATAACCAGCTCTCTACCTCAATAGCATCTTCGCTTCCAATAAATGGCTTCCCTCCAAGCCTAACCTAATCTCTGCTCAAGATAGCATAATTATTCACCACCGGAGCTTCTTGGTTCACTCCTCTAGCATTTCCTCCAACCACTATAGCAGCAATTCTATCTCGTATCATATTCACAAAAAACTGATACATAGCTCCCATATCCACTTGTGGGACTCCAGCAACAACATTCCTAGATTATGCCTGAACTTGGTTCCTTCACGTGTTCGGTTTGGCATTTTCATTTATGGTGGTGTTTCCTCCAAGATTCACTCTTCCACTTCTAGCATCCATATCTGTATTCACACCTCATGAGATAAAGAAGAATAACCTAAAAGAGATAGGAGAATAAAGATATAACGTATACTTACATATAACAAATACAAGTAAGTTACTATAGTGTTATCGTATACCCCTATCTTACTCTAATTCCTTAGGATTATGTTTTCAAAAATCATTTTTTAGTTAAATTTTTTTATAAACCTATGCTCTAATACCGAGTTATAACATCCCCTATTTGGAGGCCCGAAGCTAAGCGCTACATATGCTGTAGTCATCCATAGTATTAACTTTCGGTGACCAAATACAGTAATGTTAATGGTATCCATAATATTAGAAGCACATGAGTATGAAACAAAATAATAGATTTCACAAAAATAACTTTTCTAATTACGTTTCACAAAACATGTTTCATATTCCAATACATAATCTTTTTACAGGTAAAGGTCAAATATAATTATTAAAAAATATGCTAAGAGTGACATATGATGATGCCCCTTTGGATGACCAGAGTACTATATAGACATAACTGTCTTAAATACAACACAGCAGAATCAAATATAATAAAACAACAACTCCTAAATAGCTAGCAGTCAGCCACCTGCTCGTCTCCGGATTATTCACCAACCTACTAAAAACTTGTAAACCCCAACCCTCAGCCCATTCAAATCAGTTTTGAGCACCCGAGGGTTTAAAGAGAAAAACATAAACTTCGAGTCACACATAAAGCTTGGTGTGAATATTACTATACATTTCGGTTATCTGATATTAAGTGAGACCATGCAGCTTAGCAGAACGGTTTCCCTCACTAATATCTTTTTAAAACATATCTTTTGCAAATCATAATCCTGCAACCAAAACTGGTTAAAAACTATAAAGTAATATCATATAAATGTACATGTCAGGTAATAAATGGACTATTTGTCCAAACACTATAGTTTTATTTGGCTAACTACTAACCTTTGGCTACTTGGGCCTACCAGACAATATAAACAAAATAATATAAAACCTATTAGATTCTCCTCTTTTGAACGATTTATTCCTAACTTATCTGTTAGATACTCCTCTACTGGATGGCATGTCCCTAACTTATCTCCTCCTAGGGTCAACTTATCCTAATGGTTTTGCAGGCTCACCAATAACCTATATGTATATAAATATATATTACCTTCGGTGTGTAATCATAATTTTAGTCTTACCTATGACAAAGCCCCGCGCTGGAATTATAGACTAAATTAGCTGTGACTAAAGCTAATGTACAGGGCGTGACCCTATACCAGTCCCATCTGGTATTCTAATATCCAATTCATTTTACTTATGGTAATCTTCCTAAAATTTTCCTTAAAAACCTTTTCATCTCAAATTGATTTAAAACCTTTAAACCAAACTTAAACAAGGAAAATATATACTTTATGCTTTACTCAAAATCACCTAGCCATGTTATATATATTTTACTCAAATCTTTGTTGATGAAAACATTTAAACCTTTGAAAGTACCCCTTTTGAGACAAAGTAAACCCTTATCTTTCGCTAGACTAAAGGGCTAAAACATTCCTTTTAAAACCATTCACATAAACCATTCGAAACCATTGAAAAACCTTTTCTTCGAAAGCTATAAAACCTTAGACATCCTTCTTTAAGACCTTTAAAATTGCCATTAGAAACATGGGGAAAACCTTTCGTTTCAAACCTTTCAAAACCATTAGGAACACCCCTTCGAAACCATGCTTTAAAACCTTTCAAAAGCAATAAAACATCAAACCTTTCGAAAGCGTTTCGGTTCAATTTAAAACATGTGGAAGAACCTTTCGAAGCCATTGAAAATTAACTCCTTCAAAACCTTTGGGTTCTACCTTCAACAGAGAAAAGTTTCATAAAGCATTTAAGTCGAAAGCACTCTTTCGAAAGCATTTCATAAGAAAAGAAGCGATGATATCGAAACCGACCTTCCAAAAGCATTAGAGAAGCAGTTAAGTTTTAAAACAAAGTATACCTTTTGAAACCATTGACTTCGAAAGGTAAAAAAAGCAGCAGCAAGGTATTTCGACCCCATTCGAAAGCATTTACTTAAAACAAAAGGCGCAACCCATTCAAAACCTTTCCTTTAAGGCATTTGACTCAGTCGAAAGCCAATCAAGTTGAAAGCATGTCTTTCGCAAGAAAAGGAGATGTGTTTTTATTTGAAAGCAAAATAAGGTTTCGACCTCCTTCAGAACCCCTAGTTTTGACCGAGTACCTTCCACGTATATCCAATTCGCTATGCACCAAGTCTTTGATGCCATGCGCATTGTTTTCGATGGTGATGGTGGTGGATCTACTAAGTCGGAACCCCTAGTGCCGAAAGTGGTGAAACATGCTAAAAGCATGTAAAAACTGATTTTAACTTTAAAGAGAAATTCTTTTCAACTAACTTGCCTTGTTTGTTAAAATATTATTGGTTGCTAATTTTATTTTCTAAAAGTGCTGCCAATTTTTCAAAAATTAACATTTTAATTTATTTACAAAATACTCCTTCTCCTTTTATAAATATATAAAACATTTAAGTCCCATACCTTGAATAGTTTTATATATATTAAAACACACGGAAAAAATCGACAAAAAATCCAGAAAATCATTTTTAGTATGTTTTCTAACATATAATAATTTCAGACCTAAAACATAAATAATTTAGCCGCAAATTATTTCAAACCCAAATAATCAATTTTATCACTAGAAAATTAATATTAAATCCACATCAATTTAGAAAATTATGAATATAGAAACCCATCTCTAAAATATCATTCTTGATCTAAATCTAAAATCACAAGGTATTTGGAAGTCACTAAATTGTGTTTTCACATTAAAACATATCACAAAACCTAAATGAATAATCATAGATCATCAACAAGCATATATTAACATTTAATTATTCAAAAACATGGCATAATCATGCAAAATACTTCAGATTCTTCTTAAAACTGAAAACAACTAGAAAAATGAGATGTGGTAATTGTTCATCTTAGCTTTGAGATTATGAAGTTTGAGATTTGGATGGAATAAGTTGATTAATCTTCTTCCTCTTGTTCTTGCTAAAGATGGATGGCCTCTATTTGTTTTTAATTTTGCAAATAAACATGCAGAACATACACGGCTAAGGTTTTAGGATATTAGAATGATCTCTTTCTATTTTACTCTTCCTCTATTTCATTTTAACTCTTCTTTAGCTCATTGGTTACATGCACGGCTATCCCTTATTAATATCAAATCTCAATCCCCTAATCATCACATTATTTTATTTTATTTAGCTAATTAAATGTCCTGAATAATATTACTAAAAATATAGAGTGTTATAATTGGATCATGCATGCGGCATCATCGTTATGGGAATTACGCATCTCGTGGCAATGAGAATCATTGATGATGCAAGTTATCAGTGGCAACATTATATGTTTTGCGGTATAATAGTCGATGTACAATGCTTTTCATCTTTACTTTACCAATGTCGTAAGTTTTCGCCATTGTTTTAAAAATAATGCCGCTTGTTTTCTATATTGATATCATAGCTTAAGGCAGGGAAGGTGCAAGCATTATTTTTGATGTTAACTATTTTATGGCGATGATGCTGCTATTACTTGATTTCAATGTAAGGGAAATTTATATCATGGGTTTTCAGTGTTTACAACCAATTATTTACGGCATAGAGCAGAAGCACTATTGTTTCGACACTATAGTATTCATGTGGAAAGCAATTAATTTTGACGATAATGCGAACCGGCATTGATGCTATATCCCTTTATTTCAATGTCGTTGAGGCTTTGTTTTATGCAAACTAAAAGTTTGTTTTAAAGAGGCAAGATAACCTATGTTCAAGTAGGTCGATAACCTTATGATTTTGGCAGTTAGCCATATGATTTGTAAAATGTCTGTTAGCCATATGATTTGTAAAATCAATTTTTTTAGTGCCTGTACCAAAATTGGGCACAACACTCTTTGTAAGTATTTAAAGAAATAAAAATGAAGAAAATAAATAAAAAGGAGGATTATCTAACAAACACTTCAAAAACAAACGAGAAAGATGCATTGAAACACATGGTTTTAGAGTGGTTCGGCGTATGGCCTATGTCCACTATGAAGTTAATGATTTTATTGATATTCACTTGCTGATTAAAACTGATTATAATGGATTACAGTGATGAATTTCTAGTACAATAGCATCTTTGAAGTGAAACAACAGTTTTGGAAGAGTGTGGACGACAAAGAGCCAAAGATCCCCTTTTTGTAGGTTCTGGGGTGCTATTTATAGGCATAGACTGAAAGCATCTCGCTTAGATCTTCGAAGACTTCTTCTGGCACGTGTGAGGTCCCACGCGATCGATCCCACGTGATTTCGACTCGATCCATGATCGATACGAATGAATTTCGTACCGATCAAGATTTGATCCAATCGAGTCGAAACTTGGCATGAACTTTCCTTAGATCGTACATAAGCTCCTATGAAAATTTCATAGCATTTGGACTTGCGGATTGCATGTTATGATCGATGCAAATCAAAGTTTTTTGGTCATGATCCCCTTCGTATCGATTTTGTTTGTATCGATCATTTCGACTCGATCCTGAGCACGTGCCTGTGAGTTGACATGGTGCTTGAATTTTGGATTGCTCCACTTTCGATGCCGAGTTGACCGAGTTATCCCAAGGTTTTTGCCTCATTCGTATCATAGGTCGTGACTAGTTCGTATCGATGGAAGTGGCTCCGTTCGTATCGAGTGTCGTGGCTCTGTTCGTATTGATTCATGTTGCTCGGCTCGTATCGATTGTGTGGTCTTGTTTGTATCGATTGAAGTTGCTCCAACTTGATGGACACGAACGACTGATGATGTGATGGAAATGAATAGATAGTGGCTTTGTTTGGCCTTGACGGATATGAGTGACGGTTCCATGATGGATATGAAGTAAAAATTACCTGATGGATATAAACCAAGGTCACCTGATGGATATAAACCAAGGTCACCGGATGGATACGAACTAGCGAAGCTTGATGGATTCAAAGAAGGCTCTTGAGGGATACGAATAGTGAAGTTATGTGATGGATATGAAATCGACCGATGCGAAGAGATGGATTGCGGCCTGGTCGACACGAAATGATGGATACGAACGAGTTGGTTTCCTTGACTTGTATTGATCATATCTTGAGCATACAAAATCTGATTGACTCAAAATTTGGAACGTTGGCTTTCATAGATTTGCTTGCCATGTCATATCAATTGTAACATGATTTCGACTCAGATAAAATTTACCGACATCCATAGTGAGCATGCGTGTGACCGATCTTCAGGACGGACTATCCATGGTTTCCAGGTAAATTCTTGGTATCGCGGCCTTTCCAAAAGGCAGGATAACATTTCCCCTCCAAAGTATGTCTTGTTAGAACATGACATGCTTTGAAAAGCTGCAACTTTCATTTTGAATGGTTCCGTCTGACCTGTTGATCAGTTGTTGTCTTTTCGTCGAACGATATAACCTTTGACCGATTTTTCAACAATACGTATTGTTGTTTTCCAACCATGGTATTGTGTGTTGTTGTAACTGATCGTCATATGATAGTGATCAGCTATTTGTTGTTGTAACTGTTCATCAGGTGGGCATTCGAATTGTGAATTGTGAAATTGAAAATTAGTCCGACGTACATGCGTATATGGTAACCAGACTCTCCTTAACGTCCGCAAGTTCACAAGTCATTGTCGGTTTTATCGTATCGAATCCGTATCGATCCTTTCCTGAATCGATGTGAATTTTGAGTTGTAACAATGCTTGATGGTTGTTTTGGAGTTTTTGTTTGTATCGATCCTCTCCGAGCTCAATTCGAGGAATTGAAAATTTGTGTTCATATCGATGGTGGTCGGTACGAACCCATTATATCTTTTTTAATATTTCACATTGATGGGAAAAAATTAGGCCAAAGTCTCAATTCACTCCGCATCAATAGGTGTGAATTTATGTGGACTCTAGAGAAATGGATACGAAATTATGATTTCGTATTGATGGAATCTTCACTGATGGATACGAGATGGATGCTTCATATCGATGGAGCCACATGGTTCCAGTGCAATCCGGTTGTTCCTTTCGCATCGATGCATTTCTATGTATTCGAACAATTCGCATGAGCCTTGCCTTCGTTGCTTGTTAGGCCTCTCTTCATATCGAGGGACTCATGATAGATACGAATAGGGCAGTTCATATCGATGCACTTCACATGGACTCGAATGGATGGATACGAATAGCCATCTTCGTATCGATAGAAGAAACCTATTGAAATCGACCATTTAGCACTGGGATACAAATCATCACTTGCCTTTCATATATAAGGCCTTCTACTTAAAATGGTTTTTTTTTACTTGCTCACTTTCCCTTCAGCCTTGCTTTCGTGTTAATAGAACAGAAGGAAATCGGAAGAACAGTCCTCCTCTCTAATTATTCTGCCTGTTAATCTCTTGAACTAATCACTTAAATTAGGTAATTAACGAACTAAACTCCTCTAAAAAATGATGAGACTTGAGTTACAATGCTACTGCACGTGTGTTTATGGTCGATTCTGGTGATACTTAGGTTGGAGTTAGGCCGGATCTTGGTTAAGGAAGGGTTAATGGCGCTTGGATGGATCGGAGAAGAAGAAGGCGCTTCGTTTCGTATCTACCTCTATCGACCTTTCTCTCATGTCGATTGGAAATATCATATTGCAATCTAGTCTTTCATATCGATAGTGGAACGACCACATAATATCAGTCGCTTTGAATCGCTGCTGATCGATACGAAGATGTACATCTCTGATTGATACGTGGATGGTGAGTTCGATCGATATGAGGTTGATGGTGTTCCACTGGTATGAAATGGATTGAAATTGATCGATACAAAATAGAGGTTGAATTGATCGATACGAAATGGTCACTTTGGATCGGTCCGAAGTCTTCGGACTTGATCGATATGAACGCGTATCTTGATGGATACAAAATTGATCATTACGAACTAGGGTTCTTACGACCGATACGAGTCGAACCTTAATGGACTTGAAACCTCTTGCACATTTGAACACCTGATTCCGACGAGCTTCAACCTTGCATAACTGGACTTAACTGTTAAATAGCATATTTGACTATCCTTCGAAGCGCATCGATGGAACTATAATTTAGAAAACTTTAGGCAAATTTCAACTTGGATCGGTCTCTAAAGTCTGGATGGCACGGTTATGAAGGTCAGCGATGACGGTCGGTCCAGGTTGAATTTCGAAGTCTCGTCGTTTTGACATTTTCTCTAACTCTGTTGAATTTCTCAAATACTTTGTAGCACTGCACTGCACAACACATTCACGCACTTCACATTAGGGAATACACGGGCTTATTATCATCTAATGATGGTTTTTCATAAGTTAGTTAGTTATGGAGTCTATAAGCTCACAACAGCAGGAAATTTAGAGTTCACTTCCCTTAATGATAAAGATATTGGTCATCGAGGCCGAAGTTATAGATCCAGCTCTAGATGAGCTACTAGATGCTACTTTTATCGGTAATCCGCTAGATTCTGTTCCGTCAAATGTCACTGAAGGCATGCTAGGACGGATATGCCTAAGGCATGGTTTATCGTTGGATGACATGTTATTGCCGGGACCAAACGATAGATTGCATTTTCCACCCGAGGGGTTTACTGCATTCAATCACCATGCATGTACAGCGGGAACACTTCCTCCATTTAACAACACATCAGGGAAGTGCTATCTTTCTTCAGAATTGTTCCATCATAGCTACATTTGAATGGATATTCTATGCTGAACAGCCTATTCATTGTATTTATGGAGCATCTTTTTCGACCATCAACCTAAATAGATATCAGGTACTTATTCAATGTCAAGAGTCGGGAAGATAGTCCCTCATTCACATTCGTAGAGTCAGTCAAAAATTGTGAAATTTTCATCTTCTCATGGACTAGGCTGAGTTATTTTAAAACGGAGTGGTTTTATGTCTGATGCCTTCTAGGATTCGCCAGTCGATGGTTATTCAGACGTACGTACCGTGATCTTTTCCAGCAATTTACAGGATAATCATAGTCGATGTCAAAACTAACCTCTCCTTTCCTTTATAGTTGTGATTCCACGACCCGAAGGTGTACACTTTAAAGAGATAGTTCATGTCCTCCAAGAAGTTCCAATTGAAATTAGGGACATTGATTCGGTTCTAACATACAAAAATTTGAGAACTATCGGGTTGACTGAGCGAAATCAGAGTATAAGGCTCGTAGGAACATTGAAGGCAGTCCCAACGAGACGGATGAAGTGTAAAACGCCCAGGGTTGTAATAGCTAAAGAAGGTGATGATGAAGATGCACCCACCGACGATGAACCCATTGCTGGGCCTACGTACGCCTTTCAAGATTCTAAGGGAAGGAGAAAAGGCAAGGCCGCAGTCCATAAGTGTTCTACGTCTGGGAGATATGAATCTGTGATCGTGTCTCTCCCTGTTTTTGGTATTAGAATTTCAGAGGCTCCTCCCTTGCAAGTGGAGAACCTTTTCGAAGGGCTTGCCAATTTCCTAATTTCAGATTATGTGTCACTCCAACACGACGTCGGATTGGAGGAGCTTCAAAGTGCCTTAGACTTAAGTGAGTCTCTTCCCATAAGTGTGGCCAACATTTTCGATTGATCGGGGGTTGCACATACATACACACTTTACGGTACTACACGATTTTCGATCGCAAGCTGTTTACTTCAAGAGATAACTAACTTCGCTTTTCTTACTTTGCAGGTGCAATGTCTGTACGTGGGTCGATCCTAGGGAGTATTCACTCAGCTCGTTGATCTTCTTCGTATTATGACTTATGTAGGAAAGAGCAGAGAGGGATTACGACCGTTGATATTCTAGCCAAGAAAGATATGACAGGGATAAGGATAGGGATTACTGACATAGGTCTCGATCGCATTCTCCACCTCCTAAAATCCCTACTCACCCGTCAAGCCATGGAAAACAAACTGTAGAGCCTCCCCGCCATAAACCATCTACCCAAACCTCTAGGTCTGAATCACACTGTCGCAGACACGAGACTGAAACTCTCGTTGTAAACAAACAGGCTATCATTGAGCCTACTGGAGAAAGGGCTATCAGAATCGCACAACTGAAGAAGGATTTTTCAAACATTTTCTTTGATAGCTACATTTTCCCTCCGTACTTAAAGAGAATTACAGCGGAAGTGAACATGATGTATGATTATATTCATGACATCTATTCTCAGTGTAAGGAGTGGACAAAAGCCGCGGAGAAAGCGTCGAAGCTGGTCTTTGAGCGAGCGACCACAATAGAGAAATTAGAAAGGAGCTCACTCAAAAGGACCGAATTATCCAAGTGCTTAACACTGAAGCTGAATCCTTCCGAAAGTAGAAATCGAGGCCATTTAAAAGGCCGACTAGGCAAACTTAGCCATGGAGAGGATGAGGCAGACACACTATTCACTGGTGGAGGGGATGGGCCAGCGAAACACCACCGTCACTACCGAACGGGATGCGGCCCTCAAAGAACTTAACGAGCTTAAAGCCAAATTCTTTGAGATTATCAAGGAAAGGGATGACGCAAATTGCATAGCCTAGGAGGCATGTGAGCAGACCGTAGTGCTCCGGGGTGAACGACATGCGGCAATGTATAAAGCCCATGTGGTGGGGACTGAGGTCGAGGAGAGGGTTCCAATGGCGGAGTCCAGGCTAGAGGCGGATATCGAAGATCTCCTCATCACTTATAATGCTAATGTGCTCAAGCACAGGAACCTAGTCTAGCTCGAAAATTATCCGATACATCTTCACAATGCCTGGGGCCGATTGGTTAAGGAGGAGAAGGCGGTGCATCTGGGTGAATCAATTGACGAGTTTGAGCTTGAGAATCACATGCTGAATGTAGAAGAAAGAAAGATTCTCCACGAGTTGATGATTTCACATGAAAAGGAGAAGCTCGACGCCCAACATTCGGAGGTTGGAGAAGGTTCAGGTGTTGAGCATCACAATGCAAGTCTTGAGATTCCTACACCAACCCAACCTGAATCTGCACCAGTGGTTGATCCCCAATCCATCCCTACTTACAATCCAAAACAGCCGCAATTATCTCCTGCTAGAGAGCAAACTTCTGAAGTTGTTCGGCCGTCCACGAGCCAAACTATGGAAGGTATTCTGAACATTCCTCATACGTGTTCAAAATAAGGAGCTTGATTTGAAGCGTTTTCTGATAGTCTTTCTTTTTATCTATCCAGTGACTGGAGTTACATTGATTACGCCTCCTGCAACTCAAGAATTGCATCAAGCGCAGGAGGCCATCATTACTGAGGCGACCACCACAACAACGACTGCACCGATTGATGGAACGCATAGGTGCATACTCTCTTTTGACGAACATATGATGGAGGAACTTCTCAACTGTTACAATGACCCTTTTGCGGACCTACCATTTGTTATGGGTGGAAATGCACCTGCTACTGGCTCTTCAATGCCAACCACCGATGCCTCCAGCGAGGCTCAAGAAATTCGTGAAGAAGAGATATTGGCCGAAATCAAAGCTGAAATGGAGGCAGCGGCTCATGGTGATAGTTCTGGAGATGGAATGGCAGCACCTGGCCCAGCTTCGCTGAGAATGATATCGCTTGGAGGTACAGTTGTCGACACTAGCGTGCCCATCCCGCCTCCTATAGTTGATCCTATTCCCCCTACTCCACCTTCATGAAGCATCCCCGTACACTCGAGTTCGGAGGAGGATGTTGAGATCATGTCCCCGCTTGAAGATCGACCGTTGAAAGGCGAGATCTTAAAGAGAAAACTTAGCGGCAGCTCCAGCGGGTCTACATCGAAGAAGAAGGCGAAAAAGAAGAGAGAGTAGACCTGCTTCTTCGGTTTATTTTTGGTAGATAAATAGGAAACTATTTTGTTTTCCTTTCGTAGACCGTGTATAGATGCGGGTTTGGCCCCTGCTAGTAGGAATATTGAAAATAACTTGTACATAAATTCCTTCCACAAACAGTTGAAATGAAATTATGTTTTGACTTCAACTCAGTTATTGTTTGTTTGCTTAAATGTTTTAGTATTTGAATTCCAGTTCAGCGCACTTATGAAGTTTCAGCTTCCAGGTCAAGTTTATGTTTATTCTTCAAGCCTTGAAATCATGGACATGAGTCATAACTGGAGATTAAGTTGAATTTTGATGTTCACTGCTTCAGTCAATGGTTGACACTTAAGTTCCGCCCTCAGTTTCGGGGATGAGTTGTAAATATCAACCAGCGATTTCCATTTCGCCTTCATTTCATCAAGCTTAAGATCGTTGAATTGATGCTGAAATAAGTGAGACTTGAGTGGTAGAATAACACTCGTTCGCTTATTAATGATCACATCCGTGCTCCAGGATTTACATTTGTACGTCGACGATCGATCACGCTTGTTTAAGTTTTAAGTACGTGTCCACGCTCCGGGGACTTAAGTTAGTTTACGAGGGGTCATTCACACCTGAGTTATGTTTGTACTCTGACCATACTTTAGGGACTCAGAGTTATTTGTGGTTGATACTCTGGTTCGCACTTTGGGAATTCAGAGATAGTCAAAGTTTGTATTCCAGTTCACACTTTGGGAACTTGAAGTTGGTTGATATTTATACTCCAAATCACACTCTTGGAATTTGGAGTCGATGTTTATACTCTAATTCGCATTCTGGAAATTTGGAGTTGGCCGACAGATGGTCAGTCACATCTGTTTAGGCTTTTAGGATTTTGTTCGCACTTTAGGAACGATGGATTTATTAGGATCATGGATGGTCGATTCACATCCACTCTGAGTTAATAAGTGAGGTCGTTAGATGGACGGGTCCATACTCCTTGAACTTAGTTAAGATACGGTCGAAGTCATTAGGTGGACGGATCCACCCTCTTCGAAACCGCATTCATAAGTTTATACTCCAGTTCGCACTATGGGAGACTGGAGTTAGTTAAAGGATTGTGTGTGTCAATCCTTCTTTGGCTTTAGTGTGATAGCTTGCTCCCTAGCTTGGTTTCACTTAGTGAGTGGTTGGTCATATCACAGTCACTCCCTATTTTAATAAAATCCACCATATGATGGAACATAGCTCTTCGTGCATTGTGATGGTTGTATGTCACATTCAATAAATCATAGCTCTGGTTCGAAGAGATGGCATTTTATTAATTAAATGAGAAAATACGACAAAATCAGCTGCCTTATTACAAATTCAAATTTCGAAATGCAGAAACAAATTGCAGATAAAAAGTAGACTAAAATAAATAAAGCATGTCATGTGTAGTAGCGACAGAGACTCTCGCTGTTCCAGGCTCTTGGCAAAGTAAGACCGTCAACGGTCGATAACTAGAATGTGCCATCTTTGAGCTTTCGTTCAATTACATACGGTCCTTCCCACATTGGTTTCATGTGCAAAGGAACTGGGTAGATTCTTTTGAGGAAGAGATCATCGAGTTCAAAAGTTGGAGGTCGGATCTTGGCATTGTATAATCGGATGACTCGACTTCGGCATGCAGCTGCCCTCAAATCAGCCTCTTTGCACCTTTCATCCAACAAATCCAAGGATTCAGTAAGTAGTATGGCGTTTGTCTTTGGATCATAATAAGTCACACGATGAGAAGGCACTTCCATCTCGACTGGAATAATGACTTTTGAACCATTGGAAAGAGAGAATGGAGTGTGTCCAGTCGTGGACTATTGGTTTGTTCGGTAAGCCCATAAAACCATAGGAAGTTCGTCAACCCACTTGCCCCCGGCCTTCTTCAGTCATTTCTTTAGAATAGACTTGATAACCTAATTAACAGCTTCGACCTGGACATTTTCTTGAGGGTTTGCAGCTGCAGAGAATTTCTTTTGAATGCGGAATCGTTTGCAAAAATCCTTGAATTCAACACTGTCGAACTGAGTTCCGTTATCAACGATGATGGTACGTGGGAGACCAAAACGGCAGATAACGTTGTGAACTACAAAGTTGATCACTTTCTTCGCCGTGATAATAGCAAGAGGTTCAGCTTCAGCCCACTTGGTAATCAACTACGACGATGGCGTACTTTGCACCACCTTGGTCAGAGGCAGAGAGCCAATGATATCGATGCCCCATATTGCAAATGGCCATGGACTGACCATTTGGGTTATCTCAGTAGGTGGGGCTTAAGGAATCCGAGAATGCTTTTGACATTTATCACATTTCCTGGCGTAATCTGTTGCATCGCTGTTTATAGTCGGCCAATAATATCTGTATCATAGTACTTTCTTAGCCAGAGCTTGCCCCCGGTGTGATCGCCACATTCTCCTTCGTGTACATCATGTAACACTCTCTTAATTTCATCGTGGGCGATACATCAGAGTAAAGGAACAGAGTGCACTCTTCTTTAAATGACTCCATTCTGAATAGCGAACCATGAAGCTTTTCAAATAATCAGTCTCTTCTCACTCCTACGCTCAGGTAACGTTCCACGCTCGAGGTAATTTTCGAATGGAGTCATCGATGACTCCTTATGGGGAGTGATTTCAAATATCCCGTCTGTCTCCATCTGATCAATGCTTGGAGAAGATAACATTTCTGCAGAAATGAGTCCCATTTGCTGTGCTTCTCCCGTACTTGCTAACTATGCCAATGAATCAGCTTTCTGATTGCGCTCATGGGTTATGTAGAAGATGGCATAATAATTAAACTGATTAAGTATCTCCTGGACTTGTAACAGCCATGTATTTTATGATTATTTTAATTGTATATTTCAATTATTTTAATTGAATTTTCGATTTAAAATTTTTATAGTTATTTATTAAATTAAATTATTTTGTTATTTTAAATATAAATTTTGATTTTTATATGAATTAGAATTCCAAACATGACCAAAAAGAATATTTTCCAAAAAATGTATTTTGGTCAATATGGACAACTTTGACTTTTAAATTTTAAATTTGAAAGTTTGAAATTTTGAATTTTATCTTTTATTATGAAAGTAAATAAAATTTTAAGAACACTGCTTTTCATTTCGTTGAAATCTGATTTATAATGTGAAAGTTATGCCTTTTTAACTATTGTGTGAAATTTGCTATATCTAAAATTGTTTATTTTAATTTATATAAATAACATTTTATTGGTGTTGTAATGTTCTAATTTATGTTTTAATGTGTAAAATAAAATATTATGTATATATTTTGGTTTTAAAACATTTCAAATAAATGTAATTGACATTTTCCAATGTCACTTGTATTCTGTTGTAAATTTTAATTCCAAGTTCCAATTAATTAAAGTAATTCTTTATTTATCTTAATATTTTTCTTAAGAACTTACTTTATTCTCATTCCTACTTTATTATGTTTCTCATTTTTTTAGTTATTTGACTTTTTATTTATTTTAAAGTGAAATAGAAATTTTTCTAGAGGCAGTGGTAACTTATTTGAAATTTTCATGTCCTGTTTGCCATTTTTAAATAATTTCTTTAGTTCTTTTTCTATTTTTCTCCAATTTAATTATTTATTTCATTTTAGAAAAGACACATAAATTATTTTATTTCAAATTTTTGCTTTATAATATTTTTAAAGTGAAGTGAATATTTTTCCAAGGCTAGTGATGATTTATTTGTAATTTCTGGACACTGTTTTAGATTTTTAAGCAATTTCTTATATTCTTTTTCTAATTTCTTTAAATTTAATTATTTATTTTTATTTTAGAATACTTTTTTTCAGTTGTTAAAGCTTATTTTTGAGTTTATTTTGTTTTATTGGGATTAAAGAAATTAAGAAATTGGAAGAGTTTTTAAAGGCTTTGAAACTTAAGTCCTTTCACCTCCCAAAGTCTTTTCACTTGCTATAACCTCCCTGTTTCTCCTTGGCCGTGTATTACTTCTAAGTAGCCATGTATTTTATCATTCTCACGCACCAAAAAAATTCTCATTTCATTCTTCTTCACAGCTTGCAAAGAATTGGGTAATGGCTACATCATTTTTCTTCTTCTTTTCTTCTTATTTCTATGTCATTTTGCCTTGTTTTCTCATGTATTTGGATCGTCCTCTCTCTCATATCCATGGCCACCACCTTCTACACCTCTTTCCTGCCATCATCACCACCTACACCCTAGGCCTTGACCATGGCCTAGCCCACCATGGTGATCAAACCCCTCAAAAATGCAACCTAAAGCCAAAAACCATGCTAGTTTGACCACTTTAGCCTCATCTACTTCAACCATCACCCTAACCACCACCTAGGCCGCCTTCATCACCTCTGACTAGACTACCACACACCTTTGTTCCCACTGACCTGACCCATGCTCCTCTGGCCAAGCCCACACCTCCTATGGCCGAGCCCATTTGGGTGAATAAAATCACTACTTGCCTTTAAACTCTTCACATTCTCATGTATAAACCTCCTCCCATGTTCCCACTGCCTTGGCCGTGCATTTACATGACCAAACCCGAGCTATTTCCTGTTCAAATCGGATCCAAACACAGCCCTTGGCCATGAAAAAAAATAAAGGAAGCAAGGCAAAAGACTTTGTGTTCAAATCACTTTTCATTTCAAAGTTATTTCATTTCATAGTGTATTGTATTTATAATTTGTTTTGATTTTGTTTGGGTTGTAACACAAGATCTGTAGCATTGGATCTCGCTCTCAACTTGAGTCTGTGGTCTCGTCGTTTTTCTCTTGATTCCATTATGTCAGTTGTATTGCAATCTCCAGCATTTAGAGGTGAGAAAATCTCACACGACATTATATACTTATGCAAATGTGAAGCGATGACAATTGAATGTTTAGAATTCAGTATAATGTTATAACTGCCTGTGATTATTTGTATATGATGTTAAACCTATTAATTTACATATCATCTTATCTATTACTGTTATACGTTGTTATTGTTCATTTATATCTGTTTATCACACTGCAAGTTCCCTATAAATTAGGTTCACTATGGGTTGAAATGATACATACCCGAACGGACTTTAGAATAGGGAAAAATCGTTATGGGCTGAAACGGTAGGCCTGAACGGTTTTTATTTATTTTATTTTGACTTGGGACTGCGGGTTTGAAATGATAGAACTCGGATTTTTCTTTTTAAACTACGGATTGAATTGATACATATCTGTATCACTTGACCTAGGTTAGAAAACTATATACAGGCCCGTGGGTATTTTATAAAGTATTTTGAATATTTTTAAGTATTCCTAAAAGCGTAAATTTATGAAAATTTGATTTAAATTGGATTTTTAATGTTTAAATAAGAAATTTTTATTTTTTACTATAAGTTAAAAATGTTGAATGATTAAAGGATTAAATATAATTTTTGAAATATAACTTAAATCTGGAAATTTGGACTTTGGCTTTTAAAATGACATTTAAGTTGTATAAATAAAATTTTAAGTGGTTTAAAATGTAAATTTATGATAATTTGATTTAAATAGATTTTAAAGTATTTAAATAAAGGATTTATGATTTTTTTCTATAAGTGGTTAAATTGATTTTGGAAATATAACTTAAGTTTGGAAATTTTGAAAAAATTTGGTTTTAAAATGGCATTTAAGTTATATTGATAATATGGAAATTTAATTTAATTTAGAAAATGGTAAATACGATAATTTGATTTAAATGTGAATTTAAGTGATTTATTAAAGTATTGTTGATTTTTCTATGAATTTAAATGGTTAAATAAATGAATGCTTAAATGTGTAATTTTAAAATACAACTTGATTTGGAAATCTGAAATTTGGTTAATTGAAGGTTTTAGTTAAATGAAATCAACTGGAAATTTAAAAGTGTAATTGTTAATAAATTACATATGTGAAGGAAAGGAAATTATACACTTGAATTTGTTAAGTAAATTTATTGAAAAATTTGATTTATTTATAAGAAATTTATTTTATAAAAATCATATGTTAAAGGTATGTTAATAAACATTTTTGGGTGTTAAAATATGATTGTTATAATGTTTAAAGGGTTTAAATTGAAGTTTATTATTTACTGGAAATACACTAAAATCTGGAAAATACTTTTAGTAGCATTCAGAAATGCTATGGTTTCTATAAATGAACTAAAAACCTAATAAAAAGGCTATTACAGCAGTTCTGAAATGCTGTAGTTGTTGAAGTAAACTAAAAGGCTAAAAACTTAATAAAGGCCTATCATAGCAGTTCTGTAAATGCAGTAGTGGTCTGCTGTCTTTGCTGAAATTAATAAAAACCTTTAATTTAAAACCCGAGCTATTACAGCATTTCTGGAAATGCTGTTTTTACTGTTTTAAACTAAAAATTCAACTAAAATGAGATTTAACAGCAGTTTTAAATGCTGTCTTTACTGATTTAAAATGTTTTCAAGTATAACTTATAACAGCTTTTTCTAAATGCTGCGCAAGGCTGAAATTTTCAATGTTTATGGTTTTTAACTAAGTAAATGAGCTCAGAATGGTTTGAAACTTTGGAAATTGAATACTTGACTTGAAAGAATAATAACTTCACTTTTAATAATCTAAATGAATAAATTTAATTAGAAAATAAATCATTTTAAATGCGATTTGAAGGGATAATAAACGAATGTTACCTTGAATTTAGAAGGTATTTAAAGTTGAATATTTGGATTTGAACTTATATGATGATTTGAAGTAAAGTTTTGAAAGATATGCTATGTTGATATTATGATGATTTGGAATAAAGTTTTGAAAGATATGATATGTTAATATTAAAATGATTTGAAAATAAAGTTTTGAAAGATCTAATATTTCGATATTAAAATGATTTGGAAATGAAGTTTTGAAGGATATGATATTTTGATATTAAAATGATTTGAAAATGAAGTTCTGAAAGATATGATATTTTGATATTAAAATGACTTGAAAATGAAGTTCTGAAAGATTTAATATTTTGATAAAATGATTTGGAAATGAAGTTTTGAAAGGATACGATATTTTAATGTACTAAAATGCTTTGAAAGAAAGTTTTGAAATGATATGATAATTTAATATATTGAAATGGTTAGAAATGACTTAATATGTATTTTGATAAATATTTGAGTTTGAAAGATATGGTATGTTGATAAATTGAAATGGTTTGGAAATGATTTAATCTTTATTTTTATAAAGATTTGGATTGAAATGGTATTTTATTTTGAAGTGTAAAATATTATTTTTAAGTTATAACCACGGGTTATAATAACGATTGGTTGGTAAAGAGACCAGGATCGGATATGGACGTACTCTCTGTCGATACCGAAACCACTTTGACAACCGTGTACGCGGTGGAGATTCTAGAATGAAGTAGGATGGTGACGACGTCCTTGAGGTATGTTACCTGGACCCAACTCCTGTGAGTTGACATAAGGTGGCAGAAGCAGGGGCGATCTCGGGCCAAAAGGGGTAGCTCCTCTGGTCGGACGCATTTCTTCGATACCATTCAATTGCTTTTGTGATTGTTTAGGCGTCCCTTCGATTTTGGGAATGTGTTCCGAGGTGGGCGTATGTGGCTGTTGCGTTACCATCGGCTGGAATGTCGTAATTGGTATATCTACCCTGACATTGCCTTGTGTGCCGTGTCACCTACCATATCGAGCCTTTACTACGAGTTTCTACTTGTGTCGTACCTATGCAGTATCTTTTCATAGTCTCCCGATCAGGAGATATGCAGGTACTGCATAGACTACTATCATTATTTGTGTTAAGGGGAATATTGGGTCACTCCTTAACGCTATTTTAAAGTAAGTTTATTTTACTGACAGACATTATTATAATAGCGCAATATTACTACATAGTAAATAGTTTAACGGATCCTTAGAGGATGGGCGGTCCCAAACATCCTTTAAGTTACTTGTACCTTTACTACAGTTCGCTTGAGTTAGTTTACATTGTATAAGTACGTATGTCCTGACTCGAGTGTTTGTATTTTTATTTACGCTCGGGTCAGCCTGAGTATTCACAGATTTGGATTTCCACTCTTTGGAGATTTGGAATTGCTGGAGATTATCTACTTGTCTAGTTTATCTTATTCAGTCTGTTGTTCTAATTCAGCTCTTGTATTAGTAGACTTCTATGTATTGAGACTTCTATTGTATTCTATTTTTTCTGTTTTATCTTACGTAACTCTGATATATTTATATAGTAGCTTCATGAACTACTATCTCTTTTACTTCCGCTGTATTATTATTACTTTATGTCTATGATCTGTGATTTTTATTTACTGTATTCTGATATTTGCCAAATTTTATTTACAACGTGGTATTTTGAGCAATTCAACTCTGACATGTGCGGATGCGAATGATTGAAAATATCTGGTTGTTACAGTTGGTATCAGAGCTTTGGCTTTGAGGCAAAACTTAGAATATAAGGTAAATTATTTACAGAATCACTTTCGTTCGATTTTAAATCTTTCCTCTTTGATTCGAATTTCCTTTATATTTGAAAACGCTCCCTACGGTTCCAAAATTTGTTCATGTCCTTCACTATTCATCTTCTTTTGATTCTGGAGTATCCCATAACTTCGCATCGAATGATCTTTTAGTGAGTCGGCGGTCTCGCCAATTTCAAATTGAATAGTAAAAGGGGGAACTCCTTTACAATTAGCATCGATTCACCAGGGATTTATATCTATCTTGGGTTTATATGCTAATATTTTTTGTTATTCCAAACTCTATCTCTTGAGATCGAATGTAGACTTACCCTAAAAAAATCCACATTGATCTTATTCTTTAAGTCATGGTTGACCCGGTTAAGGTTGTCCGCGATTTGCTTAAGCTTACCCATCTCCCTACTCTGTTATTTAAACATCTTGTCTTTTGTTTCCAACCTATCTTCAAACATTTTGAATTGTACTTGTAAATCTATGTTTTGTTTTATGTATTGTGTTGTTTGAGTTGTTGATGTTGATTTGGGTTTCCGATCGATTTGTCTGATCAACACTATCAATATGATTTCTAAAACACTTTGACAGAACAAACTGACACAATACAATTTTAAAATTTGGTTAATGAAATAAATTTTAATATATAAGTAAATTTATGGAACTTAATAAATTGATTAAATTGATTATTTGAAAAGATAATACTTGATTTATCATTTATTGTTCTATAAATGAATTTATAGTTGTTTATAAATTGATTTGGGAACTGAAATGAATTTAAAACAAGAAATTTGAGAATTTGATTTCCGATGGTTTCAAACCTCGTGTTTAAGTTTTAAAGTATATTTTTTAAAGTATTTTCGAATAAGAATATGTTTCCAAAGAATTTTAAAGTCTAAAAAAATCAGTATTCTTCTCTTTGTCGCTGAGAAATAATTTCGGTGATGACTGCAGCATCATCGACAATCACTTCGAGTTTCAAAATGAAGAGACCGCTCTGTAGTCTTGCTACAGCTTTGTTTTGGGAAATCAAATTGATTTGAATTTCTAAATATGACTTGATTTATAATATATATAGATATATGATATAAATTTGATTTGATAAATTATATACATACATTTATTTATCTCTAAATGGTTTGAAGAAATCGAAATTTTAATTCTTAAATTTTATTTTAAAGAATAATTTCAGTTATAAAAATAAAATCAAAATTTTGGATGAATATTCAAGCATGAAATGATTTAATTGGAAAGTTTTATTTGTATAATAAAATTGCATTCAAATATAACTTACCTTAATTTCAGAAGTTAACAATGTAATTGGATAATATACAATATAAAAAGATTTTATAAATAAAATTTGAGTGGTTATAATAAATGTTATACACTTAAATTTTAGTTATAAAATGATTAACAAAAGTAAATATAATAATGGGTAATTGAATAACTTACAATAAAATAATGTTAAAAGAACTAAGAACAAAATAAAGAAGTTATAATAAGTGTAAGTATATTTAACATAAGTGATAAATATATTAAGAGGAATAAATTTAATTTTTATTACGAATAAAGAGGAATTAAATTTATTAAGTACACAATGAGTATAATAAATGATTATTTTTCGAACCCATGGTTTTAAAATTGTTAATTTAAGGTAATTGGATAATA
The DNA here is from genome assembly GCA_030765085.1 of Allium cepa. Classification (NCBI taxonomy): domain Eukaryota; kingdom Viridiplantae; phylum Streptophyta; class Magnoliopsida; order Asparagales; family Amaryllidaceae; genus Allium; species Allium cepa. Next base: position 1,002,405,035 of record CM060934.1, read on the forward strand.
AGATAATGAAATTTGAGGTAGTTAAGATTTATTTAACTTGTGCAAAATTTATTTTCTATTTAATTTGAAATTTCCATGGTTTCAAATTTATTTCCTTAATTTATTTTTCAAACTATCTTTTGGTTGTCCTTATTATCCTTATCTTGCTACAGACTAGTATAGGCATCTTTCTATAATCTTTCTGTTTAGAAATCTTTCTATAATCTTTGGTACTCATTTTGAATCTACATTTTTCGTGCTTGTGTTCTTGATTCTGGAGGATCTTGGAAAGATCGTCTCCACTTTGTTAAACTTACATATAACAACAGTTATTAGGTATAATCTCAATCTCTTTGTCATTTTGTCTTAATCTTATTTCACTCTATCTTTTTCGATGCTTTCCCGTACCTTATTCCTTTTCGGGGACGAAAAGTTTTGAGTGGGGAGAGTGTAACAACCCTGTATTTTGTGATTATTTTAATTGTATATTTTAATTATTTTAATTGAATTTTTGATTTTAAAAAATTATATTTATTTATTAAATAAAATAATTTTTTTATTTTAAATATAGATTTTGATTTTGATATGAATTAGAATTCCAAATATGACAAAAAAGAATATTTTACAAAAAAATGTATTTTGATAATATAGTCAAACTTTGACTTTTAAATTTAAAATTTTAAAGCTTGAAAATTTGAATTTTATCTTTTATTATGAAAGTAAATAAAATTTTAAGAGCACTGCTGTTCGTTTCGTTGAAATCTGATTTATAATGTGAAAGTTATGCCTTTTTAACTATTGTGTGAAATTTGTTGTATTTAACAAAATTGTTTATTTTAATTTACATAAATAATATTTTATTGGTGTTGTAATGTTCTAATTTATGTTTTCATGTGTAAAATAACATGTTATGTATATATTTTGGTTTTAAAACATTTAAAAAAATGTAGTTGACATTTTCCAGTGTCAGTTGTATTCTGTTGTAAATTTTAATTCCAAGTTCCAATTAATTAAAGTAATTCTTTATTTATCTTTATATTTTTCTTAAGAACTTATTTTATTCTCATTCCCACTTTATTATGTTCCTCATTTATTTATTTGACTTTTTATTTGTTTTAAAGCGAAATAGAAATTTTTCTAGAGGTAGTGGTAACTTATTTGAAATTTTCATGTCCTGTTTGCCATTTTTAAACAATTTCTTTAGTTCTTTTTATATTTTTCTCCAATTTAATTATTTATTTAATTTTAAAAATTATACTTAAATTAATTTATTTCAAATTTTTTCTTTATAATATTTTTAAAATGAAGTGGATATTTTTTCAAGGCTAGTGATGATTTATTTGTAATTTCTGGACACTGTTTTAGATTTTTAAGCAATTTCTTATATTCTTTTTCTAATTTCTTTAAATTTAATTATTTATTTTTATTTTATAATAATTTTTTTCAGTTTTTAAATCTTATTTCTGAGTTTATTTTTTTTATTGGGATTAAAGGAATTAAGAAATTTGAAGAGTTTTTAAAGGCTTTGAAACATAAGTCCTTTCACCTCCTAAAGTCTTTTCACTTGCCATAACCTCCCCATTTCTCTTTGGTCGTGTATCACTTCTGTGTAGCCATGTATTTTATCATTCTCATGCACACAAAAAATTCTCATTTCATTCTTCTTCACGGCTTGCAAAGAATTGGGTAATGGCTACATCATTTCATCTTCTTCTTTTCTTCTTATTTCTATGTCATTTTGCCTTATTTTCTCATGTATTTGGATCGGCCTCTCTCTCATATCCACGGCCACCACCTCCTACACCTCTTCCCTGCCATCATCAACATCTACACCCCTGGCCTTGACCATGTCCGAGCCCACCATGGTGATCAAGCCCTCAAAAATGCAACTTAAAGCCAAAAACCATGCTAGTTTGACCAATTTAGCCTCATCTACTTCAACCACCACCTAGGCCGCCTCCACCACCTCTGACCAAACCACCACACACCTTTTCTCCCACTGACTTGACCCATGCTCCTCTGGCCGAGCCCACACCTCCTATGGCCGAGCCCATTTGGGTGAATAAAATCACTGCTTGCCTTTAAACTCTTCACATTCTCATGTATAAACCTCCTCTCTATGTTCCCACTACCTTGGCTGTGCATTTACATGACCAACCCGAGCTATTTCCTGTTCAAACCAGAGCCAAACACAACCCTTGGCCATGAAAAAAATAGAGGAAGCAAGGCAAAAGGCTTTGTGCTCAAATCACTTTTCAGTTCAAAGTTAATTCATTTCATAGTGTATTGTATTTATAATTTGTTTTGATTTTGTTTGGGTTGTAACACAAAATCTATAGCATTGGATCTGGCTCTCCAATCGAGTCCGTAGTTTTGTATTTTTTCTCTTGATTTCGTTGTATTAGTTGTATTGCAATCTCCAGCATTTAGAGGTGAATAAATCTCACACGACATTATTTACTTATGCAAATGCGAAGCGATGACAATTGAATATGTAGAATTCAATATGATGTTATAACCTGTTAATTTACATGTCATCTCATCTGTTACTGTTACATGTTGTTACTGTTCATTTATATATGTTTATCACATTGTAAGTTTCCTATAGATTAGGTTCACTATGGGTTGAAATGATACATACCCGAATGGACTTTATAATAGGGAAAAACCGTTATGGGCTGAAATGATAGGCCTACACCATTTTTTATTTATTTTATTTTGACTTGGGACTGCGGGTTTGAAATGATAGAACCCAGATTTTTCTTTTTAAACTACGGATTGAAATGATACATATCCGTATCACTTGACCTAGGTTAGAAAACTATATACATGCCCGTGGGTATTTTATAAAGTATTTTGAATATTTTTAATTATTCTTAAAAGTGTAAATTTATGAAAATTTGATTTAAATTGGATTTTTAATGTTTAAATAAGAAATTTTTATTTTTATTTTCTATAAGTTAAAAATGTTGAATAATTAAATGATTAAATTGAATTTTTGAAATATAACTTAAATTTGGAAATTTGGACTTTGGGTTTTAAAATGACATTTAAGTTATATAAATAAAATTTTAAGTGGTTTAAAATGTAAATTTATGATAATTTGATTTAAATAGATTTTAAAGTGTTTTAAATAAAGGATTTGTGATATTTTTTTTCTATGAGTGGAAATGTTGAATAAATAAATGGTTAAATTGAATTTTGGAAATATAACTTAAGTTTGGAAATTTGAAAAAAAATTAGTTTAAAATGGTATTTAAGTTATATAGATAATATGGAAATTTAATTTAATTTGGAAAATGGTAAATATGATAATTTGATTTAAATGTGAATTTAAGTGATTTATTAAAGTATTATTGATTTTTCTATGAATTTAAATAGTTAAATAAATGAATGCTTAAATGTGTAATTTTAAAATACAACTTGACTTGGTAATGTGAAATTTGGTTAATTAAAGGGTTAAGTTAAATGAAATCAATTGGAAATTTAGTTTAATTTGTGAAATGGAAATTTAAAAGTGTAATTGTTAATAAATTGCATATGTGAAGGAAAGGAAATTATACACTTGAATTTGTTAAGTAAATTTATTGAAAAAATTGATTTATTTATAAGAAGTATATTTTATAAAAATCATATGGTAAAGATATGTTAATAAACATTTTTGAATGTTAAAATATGATTTTTATAATGTTTAAAGGGTTTAAATTGAAGTTTATTATTTGCCGGAAGTACACTAAAATCTGAAAAATGCTTTTAATAACATTCAGAAATGCTATAGTTTCTGCAAATGAACTAAAAACCTAATAAAAAGGCTATTACATCAGTTCTGAAATGCTGTAGTTGCTGAAGTAAACTAAACGGCTAAAAAAACTTAATAAAGGCCTACCACAACAGTTCTGTAAATGTTGTAGTGGTTTCTGTCTTTGTTGAAATGAATAAAAACCTTTAATTTGAAACCTGAGCTATTACAGCATTTCTAGAAATACTGTCTTTGCTGTTTTAAACTAAAAATTCAACTAAAATGAGATTTAACAGCAGTTTTAAATGCTGTCTTTGCTGAATTAAAATATTTTCAAGTGTAACTTATAACAGCTTTTTCGAAATGCTGCGTAAGGCTGAAATTTTCAATGTTTATGGTTTTTAACTAAGTAAATGAGCTCAGAATGGTTTGAAACTTTGAAAATTGAATACTTGACTTGAAAGAATAATAACTTCACATTTAAATGATTTAAATGAATAAATTTAATTGGAAAATAAATCATTTTAATGGTGATTTGAAGGGATAATAAATGAATGTTATCTTGAATTTAGAAGGTATTTAAACTTGAATATTTGGATTTGAACTTATATAATGATTTGAAATAAAGTTTTGAAAGATATGATATGTTGATATTACGATGATTTGAAATAAAGTTTTGAAACATATGATATGTTGATGTTAAATTGATTTGAAAATAAAGTTTTGAAAGATCTGATATTTTGATATTAAAATGATTTCGAAATGAAGTTTTGAAGGATATGATATTTTGATATTAAAATGATTTGAAAATGAAGTTCTGAAAGATTTGATATTTTGATATTAAATGATATGAAAATGAAGTTCTGATTCAGCTCTTGTCTTAGTAGACTTCTATGTATTCTATTTATGCTGTTGTATCTTATATAACTCTGATATATTTATATAGTAGATTCATGAACTACTATCTCTTTTACTTCCGCTGCATTATTATTACTCTATGTCTTATATAGTAGATTCATGAACTACTATCTCTTTTACTTCCGCTGCATTATTATTACTATGGTTTTTACTTACTGTATATTCTAAGATTTGCCAAATTTTATTTACAACACGGTATTTTAAGCAATTCAAGTCCGACATGTGCGGATGCGAATGGTTGAAAACATCTGGTTTTTACAGGACTTGAGCTAGATAAGCAGCCAGTCTTCGATCTTTTGCCTGATATTCACCCCGAACTTCACATACAACCAATTATGAATCACAATAAATTTCCACAGCAATGATTCTTAAATCTCGAGCAAGTTTCAATCCGGCAAGCAAGGCATCATATTCAGCTTCATTATTAGTAACACGAAAATCAAACTTTAGAGCATAACATACGGATCGACCTTCGGGGGTTTCAAGTACAACTCCAGCACTGATCATTTGACGCACCATCAGTATGCAGCTTTTAGATATATTCGGGAGATTCATTAGTTTCAGGCAAATCCTCTGGGATAGTAAATTCGGCTATAAAATCTACTAGGACTTGTCCTTGAATGGCTCGCCTTGGAGTGTAAGTGATATCAAACTGGCTCAATTCGATATTCCACTTGAGTAACCTACCAGACGTCTCAGGCCGTATAAAGACCTATCGTAATGGCTAGTCGGTGCAAACAGTGATAAGGTGAGCCTGGAAATACGGACGGAGCTTCCTTAAGGCAATAACAAGGCAATAAGCCAACTTCACTAGCTTTGGATAATTTCTCTCAGCTCCGGCTAGTCATTTACTAATGTAATAGACCGGTTTTTGCACTCGATTTTCCTCCTGAACTAAGGCAGCACTGATTGCGTTTTCTTATACCACCAAGCAAAGTTACAATTGCTCATGATCGATAGGCTTTGACAAAATAGGCGGTGTGGAGAGGTGCTGAATTAGTGCTCGAAATGCGCCCTCACATTCCATGGTCCATTTAAAATTCTGTTTCTCTTTTCGAATCAAATTGAAGAAAGGAATGCATTTGTCGGTGGACTTTGAAATGAACCTGTGCAGTGCTGCTACTTTCCCGTTGAGGCTATGGACTTGCTTTATGGTTCTTGGAGTCTCAAGATTTTTGATTTCCTAGATCTTCTCGAGATTTATGTCGGTTCCTCGAGCGTTGACGATAAACCCAAGGAATTATCTAAATGCAACCCCAAAGTGACATTTCAATGGGTTGAGCTTCATCATGTATTCTCGAAGGATACTAAACATCGATTCCAAGTCTTTAGTATGATCAGTGGAGAATCGTGACTTCACAAGCATGTCGTCTACATAAACTTCCATGGTCTTTCCGATCTGGTTAGTGAACATTCGATTGACTAGTCGTTGGTATGTTGCCTCGGCATTCTTGAGTCTGAAGAGCATGACTTTGTAGCAGTAGAGCCCTAGATCAGTTGCGGAGCTGGGTTGTTCTTGGTCGGTTAAGTGCATAGGTATCTGGTTGTAACCGAAATATGCATCCATAAAGGATAATAATTCGTGCCCAGCAGTTGAATCCAAAGATGATCAATTCGGGAAGTGGAAAACTGTGTTTCGGGCAAGCTTTTTTCAAGTCTGAGTAGTCAACACACATTCTCCAATTCCCATTTGGCTTTTGGACAAGTACGAGATTGGATACCCATTTCGGGAATAAGGCATCTCGAGCAAACCAATTCGATTTTAACTTATCGACCTCCTCTTTAAGGGCGGCGGATCCCTCTGGATCTATACCACGTCTTTTCTGTTTGACTGGAACAGACCGCGGGTCAATAGTCAAACTGTGGCTCGCGATGTCCGTCGAGATCCTACACATGTCAGAATGCATCCAGGCGAATACATCGAGGTCCGCTCGAAGAAATTTAGCTAATTCCTTCTATGTCTGTTGGCTTAGCTGAGATCCAATCTTTCCCATCTTTGAATCATCGTCATCATTGATCGGGACATCGATTGTCAGTTCGGCCGAGGAAGCTTGACTGTCTTTAGTTTCATCTTCACTTTTAGTATCTCTCAGGTCTAGATCCCTTCAGAATTGGTTGGGGTGCTCGGGCCTGGGCCTGGGCCCAGGCACCAATTGTCAATTATCAGCAAAACAGACGCAGAGAGATTCCTCTACGCCCTTTCCTTTGTCCTTTCGCCGCGCCTCACGCAGCTCAGCAACGTAACAGGCTCATCCAGCGGCCCTGATGTCCTTGAACGACTCCAACCCCACGATCAGTGGGGAATTTTAGAGTCAAGCTCCATTGAGCAATGGCTGCTCTAAATTCAGCAAGGGTCATTCGGCCCAAGAACGCATTATACGGTGAATCTATGTCCAAAACAATAAACTACAGTATCCAGACTCTCTTGCGTTCTCCAACTCCCAACTCCACTGGTTGTTCCACCACTCCAGTGGGTATAGTAGCACTCCCATTGAAGCCGTGGATTCGAGACAAACAAGACTTCAAATTTTTGGCTTCATCTTCATTTGGTCATAAGCTCGCTTAAACAAAATATTCATAGAGCTTCCACTGTCAACCAAGATCCTCTTCATCCAAGCAGGACCTTCATGAGCTGATATGACTAGTGGATCGATAGTGGGGGCTTAGATCTTACCAATGTCTCTATTTCGAAACACGATGTCATCAGCCATCGTCTTTTGTTGTTTGGCAGGAGCCCCATCATCACAACTACTACAACATTCGAAGTCCACATGCCTAATAGAGCTGGCATACGACTCCATTTCCCTCCAGCTTCGGTCTGATGGATGAGGACCACCACTCACAGTATTTATTACTAACCTCCCATCGGTACGAGCGGGTTCCTCCTATCTCGTCTGATTAGGTACATTATTTTGATTCGATGGGCCCGAACCTCTAGACTGCGGTGCCCGCACAAACTGTTGCAACTTCCTCTCTCTAATCAACTTCTCAATGAGATCTTGTAAATAACGACACTCATTTGTATTATAGCCATGACTCTCGTGAAACCTACAAAATTTCTCCGTTTGGACATGCCTTTCCAATGATGGCTTCGGAGCAGGCTTCTTGTACTGGATAGTATTGCAGGTTTGTAGATGTACATTCTCCAGCGACGTATTCAGAGGAGTCTAATTATCGAACATAGGAGCTCTATGTCGTGGACCACAGTTTTGATCTTGCTTTTAATTTTGATTCCCATTATCTCTCAGCCGATCTTGCTTGTTTTGAATGTTTAATTGCACTTTTCCAGAACTCTCCCCGGTTTGTTTAACAACAATGTTACTTTGAATTCCTTCACCACTAAGCCCTATGCCATCCTTCTTTCTAGACTGTTTCACATCCTCCCTTCTCAAGAACTGGACTGCTTTGGAATAAAAACGGTCCAATGACGTAGGAGGCTTCCTAGTCAACCAATTTTCAAACTCAAAATCATGATCAATCCCCTTAGTCAATGCCACCAAGATAGAGCTGTCATTGGGATTGCTTATCTCTTTACAGTCAGCATGAAATCTCTCTAAGTAGCGTCTGAGTGTCTCTCCAAGAGCTTGAGTGACACTAGACAGAGTGTTAATATCCTTCGGCCTTGCGACATGCATCCGAAATTGCTCAACAAACTTGGTTGCCAGCTGGTCAAAGCAAAAAATAGATCGAGGTGGCAAATGAGTGAACCACATAGTAGTTATGCTCTCAGTGAAATTGGGAAGCTTTGACATTTAACTGTATCATCAGCCCTTGCAACACTCATCGACCATTCATACTTTTAGGATGTGTTGGTTGGGATCAGAACTTCCATTATATACTAGTAAAGTCGGCTGAATCACCGAGGTGGTTCAACATATAGTATGTCATCAGTGAAAGGGGTACGACTCCGGAAAATTACTTAGTCGTCTTTAGTGAGACCCTGACTCTCATGGATCATCTGACGAATCATCGTCGGTATATCCAACATCTGGACATTCTGTGCACGTTGAGCCAAGGTGTGATCAGGTTCCACAATGCGAGGCTAGACCAAACGCAGTCGACGGTCCACGTCTTGCCTCCTTGGTTCCAAGTCTTCGGGGATGTAGGGTTCGGGAGTACGTCCATGCTGACGATGGTTCATATCTGGTTGATTCTGGGCATCAACTCCCGGTTCAATAGCAGCGGTGGTAGTGTGGTATATGTGGTGTAATGAGGAATAGTGCCTTCCTATGAGGAGGGTCCAGTCTGGTAGCTGGTTGACGAGCCAACTCTGGGTTGCTCAATATTCAACACAGGTTGATGTCCGGTAGCTTGAGTGTTGCTTACATCCAGTCATGGGCGTGTAGATCTATGATAGTAGTCGGATGAGGCTGAACTGTCTATGGATGAGAGAAGGCATGATCCCTCCTGGATCTCCTATGCCTTTAGCGGCTTAGCTGATTAGTCAATTCTACGTTGGCGTGTAGCTGTTCAGTAAGTTATTATCGACTCTGTATCAACTCTTGAAGTAGCATCTGAAACTCTTGTCTGGTGACAGGGCCCGACGGATCTGACGGTCCGGCAGCATTCTGGTTAGATGGAAGCAGTTGTTTCTGTATGTCCCGTCCTTCTTGATCTGCAGTTGTAGAGGTAGTCCTTATGCTAACCATGGTGGATGATGAAGTCCTTTCCTAGATTTGATGCAAATTTGAATAAGTTGGAAGGATTCTGACTTGAATCTGGATCTTCTTCTTGGATTTGTGCAATCCGGTATCGATAGTAGATCCACAAAGCAGGAGAAAAACTGCGTTTTCTCAGTGAAAGCACCAATGTATTTGTGCCAAAATTGGACATAACACCTTTTGGAAGTATTTGAATAAATAAAAATGAAGAAAATAAATGTAAAAAGAGGATTATTTAACAAACACTTCAAAAACAAATGAGAAAGATACATAGAAACACAGGGGTTTAGAGTGGTTCGACGTATGGCCTACGTCCAATATGAAGTTAATGATTTTATTGATATTCACTTGCTGATTACAACTGATTACAGCGGATTGCAGTAATGAATTTCGAGTACAACAGCATCCATGAAGTGCAACAACGGTTTTGGCAGAGTCTGGACGTCAAAGAGCCAAAGGTCCGCTTTCTGTAGGTTCTGGGTTGCTATTTACAGGCGTAGACTGAAAGTATCTCGCTCAGATCTCGGGATACTTCTTATGGCACGTGTGTGATCCCATGCAATCGATCCCATGCAATTTTTACTTAATCCGTGATCGATACGAATGAATTTCGTATCGATCAAGATTTGATTCAATCGAGTCGAAATTGGCATGAACATTACTTAGGTCGTACGTAAGCTCCTGTGAAAATTTCATAGCATTTGTACTTGTGGATTGCAAGTTATGATCGATGAAAATTAGAGTTTTTTTGGTCACGGTCCCCTTCGTATCGATATTTTTCGTATCGATCATTTCGACTCGATGCTGAGCACGTGCCTACGAGTTGAAGTGGCGCTTGATTTTTGGATCGCTCCACTTTTGATGTCGAGTTGACTGAGTCATCCCATGGTTTTCTCCTTGTTCATATCAAAGGACGTGGCTATGTTCGTATCGATGGAAGTGGCCCAGTTCGTATCGATGGAAGTGGCTCTATTCGTATCGAGTTCCATGGCTCTGTTCGTTTCGATCTAAGTTGTCTGGCTCATATCGATTGTGTGGTCTTGTTCGTATCGATCGAAGTTTCTCCAATTTGATGAATACGAACGACTGATGATGTGATGGATACGAATAGATAGCGGCTTTGTTTGGCCTTGACGGATAAGAACAGCGGTTCCATGATGGATATGAACTAAGGTTACCTGATGGATACGAACTAGCGAAGCTTGATTGATTCGAACAAGGCTTTTCTTAAGGGATCGAATAGTGTAGTTATGTGATGGATACGAAATCGACCGATGCAAAGAGATGGATTGCGGCTTGGTCGACACGAAATGATGGATACAAACGAGTTGGTTTCCTTGACTTGTATTGATCATATCTTGAGCATATGAATTCAGATTGACTCGAACTTTGGAATGTTGGATTTAACAGCTTTGCTTGTCATGTCATATTAATCTGAACATGGATAAAATTTACCGACATCCATAGTGAGCCTACGTGTAATCGATCTTCGCGGCGGACTGTCCATGGTTTCTAGGTAAGTTCCTAGTATCAAGGCCTTTCCAAAAGGCAGGATAACATTTATCTTCCACCTTTGGTTAGAGGTTCGATTTTGTTATTGCGACATGGATGGTGTATTTTATTCATATTAACGTATAAATTATGAGGAGCCATATGTATGATGATTTCGAAATTGTTCATTAGGTATAGCAATGTATTTTATTTTATAATTTTGACAAAGATCATTAGGCTTGCCGATGTATATCAGTTTGAGATGCTATAAGTTTAAGGGGTATACAACCTAATTAGGGAAACAAAATAGCATAGGTTGAACATTTGGGTTAAACATGAATTAAATTGATAAGTGACGAGTTCATAGTTATCCTAGGAAAAGTATGGGATATGAGATGAATAATCCATATCATTCCAAAGATGGATAGTCTCTATATAGTTAATGAAGGGTTCATGGTCATCCTAGGAAAACTATCAGATGTGTGATGGATAGTCCACATAATTTAAACAGTAAAACTATGTGTTATGGGTAGCCCATATGGTAGAGGATAGATAATCCATATAATATTTACGTATGAGATGGGCAGTCTACATAAATATAAGACAGATAATCATTTGAATTTAAGATAGGTAGTCGGATGAAATTGAGATGGATGGTCAAATAAATTGGGATGGGTAGTCCACTGTATGTTGCATGAATGCAAATGTTCATTTATTATGTTCTAACCATTATGAATGTAGGATGCACAATCTATGGTTGATTTGTTTTGGTTAAGTTACTGGTGAGGGGAAAATCCATTTCTCTTAGCGGTGTGATCTCACTAAATATCTATTTTGGTTCGAGATGGTAGGTTATTATTCACACCAGACTATTTGTCTGACCCAAAGTTTTTTTTCTCCTTAAACTATCGGATAGTCGTTTGAGTAGATCGAGTGTAAAGGATTTTAGGTTTCCAGTTAGATAAATAAGCTTCTGGAGATGTGCAGGAGGCAAGATAGCTATATTAGGAGTTGATGTAATCCGTTGTATAGTTCACTTTATTTGAATGGATGTATTGATAGAAATTATAACCGTCAAGTAATAGGAGACTCTGATCAACCAAGGGGGCATCTTTATATGTCGCTCTTAGAGTATTTTGTAATAATTATATTTTCTTTGAACGTGGGATCGGATGGGATTATGTAATAAATATGAAACCTTATTTACGAAATGAAATGTGGAACTTGTTATAAATTTTTTTTGAAAATTTTCATATTCATGTGCTTCTAAATATTAATATGATTAACATAGCTACATTTTGTCACCATAAATTAACACTAAGGATGACTGCAGCATCTGTGGCACTTTTCGGGCCTCAAAGTGTGGGACGCTACAACTACTTTATGATATGAACATAAGTTTCATAAACTAAAAACCAAATCATTTTATACAAGGAATTCATAATTTTTTTTAAGAATATCCATTCTATTGAACCGAGAGATAATTGTTGTTTCAAGAAACATCAACATCATGACGAAGGAATTTCATGCAGCAGTTATTGGTAGTAAAATAGATTTAGGTACGATTCGAAAATAAAATTGATTATAAAGGATGAATTAAAATTGACCAAAGCTAAATGGACATAACTAATTAGCATGTCTAATAAGAACTCTTGCACATTAAAGATAAACTATGATTTTCCTATTAATGTCAAGAAAATAATTTTTCAGTTGTCCATAAGCCATTAAGAGTATTGATTCTACCAGATGGCATGATGCATAAATCCAAAATGGATTTCAAGTACATTATCAAAATACGATCTTGATAATTGAACCCAAAAGGATATGATCCATTAGGTGCAAAGTGTGTTTGAGAAGAATACCAATGCAGTTGGAATATGGTAAGCTATGTTGATAGAATAAAATCATGAATTTCAATTTTTGAAATTAACATAACATATTTATCATTCAACACACTTAAGTTTGAATTTTATTCGCAAAATCAATACTCGATATGATCATAAGTTTTGGTTTATGTATGTTGAAACAAAATTTCTAAATAATGATTTAAAATATGTTGTTTGTGCTTAATAACCATAGTTTCTCAAAATCAATGGGAGTAATTATGAGTTTGTAGGTTATTAGATTGGATCCAAGAATTAATACAAAAGTATTGTTAAATAAGCATCAGGGTTAAGCAAATATTTTGATAGAAAAGTTAAATAGTTTGAATATCAGTCAAAATGCAGAGGAAGCATGTGTTTGTAAGAAAGCACAATAAAGATACTAAATTTTTTCAAAACTATAAGTAAACAACATACTTATGACTGCTATGAAAGTATGTAAGATGAATTTCTTATGCATTGCCAATAGGAATTATTGTACATGTTGTATTGTCTGCAGTATCGCATCTTGCCTATGTATTTGATACATACCAAATCCGATAAGATCAATAAATGATAGTTTGAAGTGTACTTGAGTATTTACGAAATAAAGAAAATAGTTTATAAAAATAGTAAGCTTTTTATGAACGAGATCACAGACTCAAACTTTATAAGCGATATCGAGTATAGTATGTCAATGCTAAATTCAATTTGGATCCTTAGTTAAGAACTTTAATTTGGAAATGATCCAACCAACAAGTAGTGGCTGATTTAACCAAAGGCTAAGTATATCGCCTTGAATAGTGCTGCAATAAAAGTAGAAATAAATGCAATAATTCATACCTCAGCAAGGGATGCTTCCAAATGTTAAGAATCTAGTGATATTGTCATATGATAACAGTGTTGCGATACAGTTCGTAAAAGAACGTAAAGCTCATTAGAAACCAAAATACACATTATAAAGGGTTCGACATGAAAAATAGTTTATCAACATTGGAGGGAGTTAACTGACATTGTAGATATTAAAAAAATAGCATACACATTCACTAAAGACTGACCTGATTAGTTTTTGAGAAAACCGATCAAAAGAATAAGAATGAGATTCTATAATTGATCTCAAATGCAAGTGAGAGATTGATAGAGTTCGGGGGTATACCCTAGATGCAATTATGTAATTTGCAACATATATCTAACTCGAAACCAATCTTGTTTGTAACAAAGGTGTCGCTTATGCAATTATGCAATTATGTAAGTTGACACAAATACACTCTCATATATATAACACACTCAACTCATTCTAACGTGTCGCTTACCCTTCTCTAATGGGACATGCCTAACCAAAGCCAAGGTGTGCTCTCGACCTGGCTTTGCTACCAATGTAATGACCCGACTTTTCAACCCTCGAATGTCAACACTAAAACATTCACATTATTCGTGTGTCGAAACCCAAATTCCATAAAGACAGAAATTAGGGCAAAATAAAAAAAAGAATAGAACAAGAAAGGAAGAACACAACATCATGATCTCATAGCATAACGATAATATATAATATTAAAAGAATAGTACAAAGGGTTACTCTAAGTGCAAGAATTTCAAAGTTACAAAACCTAAGTTCTTTTATCAGCCTGGACAGTTATAACTATATGTCATCACAATGCTTATATGTACATAGCTAATACGGAACAACGGATATAGAAATAAATAGATAATGGAAGTCTCCAGCTCATCTTATGAACTCTAAAGTGTCCAAGGTAAAACCTGTCATACTCAGCCTACTTAAAAGAGTACGCGAGGAATTTAGGAAAAATAAAACCAAGCGTCCGAAATAAGTGTGGTATGAGAAAACTCGAGATACATGCAACATGTAATAGTAACTATTAAGGCTATATGGATTCCCGTAACGGTTTTCCCCTATAAAAAAACCAACTATTCATTGAGTTTAACATAGTGATATAATAGATAATGACTAAAGTGTAGAATATAAATCATATAAAATAGCAGAGATGTTAGTCGCTATGCACATGATCGAAGATGGCTAACGGTTGTAAAAAAAATGTAAATGCGGCGGAAATAAAATAGTAGATCACACAGTCGATTTTATATTAGTTCAGACCTCCCATCCTACGTCAAGTCCCTAAATACCTCTTAGAAATTTCACTATCAACACTCTCACCTCACCCGGAGGAATATTTTTTCAGACTTCTCCTGAGCAACTGAACAGGACTTCAACACTGACTGCCTAAGGACTCCGCAATAGGACTTCAATCTATTCTTTGACAAAGAATTAATCTAACTATATTGTGTCTTCAATACACTGGTTAGTCGCACCGAAGTTCAACTTCTATAACCTTCAAAAATAATGCAGAATGAATGTGCAGAGGTTAGAAAGTGAATTAAGACCAGATTTAAACATATGGAGTAAAAGAGCGCTGGTCTAAGTTTTCTTTTGAATGAATACAGAGTTTAGAACGTTTGGAAGTGATATGAGAACGGTTTGAGAGAATAAGACTGTGTATATTTCTTTTGGGATGGTGTGAGGCTTATATAAGAGTGATAAGACGTCGTTGAATAGAAGCAACCGTCCAGGAATTCTGTTTGGAAAAGATGCAACCATTGGAACTGTATAAAAATTGAAGAAGAGGCTTGAACGGTCTCTTTAACCATTCATATAAAATCGCTACCTCCCTTATTTCAAAAGCCGTCATAGTGTAGTGGAAGTAATGCAATTTTTTCTCATAGGTGGTCCTGTGTTAGAGTCTCGGTTCCTTATTTTTGCAAACTTTTATATTTGGTTCTCTTTGAATAACAGAAGACGCTAGCAACAAAATCTTTTTATAGTGCGTCTGGTATTGGCGCATACGCATCCCCCGGGGAACCGGGGTTCGAGTACCAACGTCCATACTTTTATGAACATTTGCTTTTGTTTCAAAAGCTCATAAAAAGTAGCCGCCAACTTCGATTCAAAACTATATGCAGCATGGTCGGTAAAGCTGCCGCGTTCCTTCATTCTGAGCAGGGTTCAATTCCAACCTTCAACCGTTTTCCAATAACTGATTTTTTTCCTTTTTCCTACAGCACATATACTGTGTTATCCTTCTTGTGAATGAATATGGCTGTATTGTGGTTATTTTGCATGCACGCCTTTGGACAACAGCTGGGTTCGAATCCCACTTCGCCCATGAATATATTGTTGTAAACCATTTATTTTTTGTTTCCAGAAGTGGCTGCAATATGTTTGGTGGAGAGCCATGTTTCCTTTTGGAGGCACTTGCGTTTGAATCGTGGTTTTGGTTTGTTTGCAAATATAATTCTTTTTCCACTTCCTCCATTGATTATATGATTCGTTCTTTATTCAAATTCAACACTAACTGCTTTAGGATTCCTTAATAGGACTTCAAAGATTCTTTTACAAAGAATTAATCTGACTATATATTGTGTCTTCAATACACTGATTAGTTGCACTGGAGTACAACTTCTATAACCGTAAAAAATAATGCAGAATGAGTATGCAGAGGTTAGAAAGTGAATTAAGACTAGATTTAAATATTGTGAAGTGAAAGAGCGATGGTCTAAGTTTTCTTTTTGAATGAATATAGAATTTAGAGCGCTTGGAAGCAATATGAGAATGGTTTGAGAGAATAGGATTGTGTATATTTATTTTGGGATAATGTGAGGCTTATATAGGAGTGAGAAGATGCCATTGAATAGAAGCTACCCTTCAACAATTCACTTTCAAAAAGATGCAACCGTTGAAACTGCACAACAATTGAAGAAGAGGCTAGAACAGTCACTTTAACCATTCATTTAATAACATTCATATAAAATGCAACCACCGTTGATTCAATAGCTGGCACAGTGTGGTGGAAATAATGCAATTGTTTCTCTTAGGTGGTCTTGGGTTCAAGTCTCGCTTCCATGTTTTTGCAAACTTTTATTTTTTTGGTTCTTTTTCAATACAGAATATGCTAGCAATTTCTTAGCAAAAAGTTTCCGTAGTGCGTTTGGTATTGGTGCACACACATCCCTTAGGCCACCTGGGTTTGAGTACCAGCATCCACATTTTTATGAACATTTACTTTTGTTTCAAATGCTCATAGAAAGTAGTTGCAAACTTTAATCCAAAACTGTGTGTAGCTCGATAGGTAAAGTTGGTGCATTCCTTCATTGTGAGTATGGTTCAATTTTCACCTTTTACCATTTTCCAGTTATTGATTTTTTCCTTTTCCTGTAGCATATATAATGTGCTATCCTTCTTTTGAATGAATATGGCTGTATGTAGTTATTTTTCATGCATGTCATTGGAGAAACGATTGGGTTTGAATCCCACTTGGCCCATGAATATATTGTTGTAAACCATTTTTTTTTTGTTTCCAAAAGCGTCTGTAATATTTTCGGGGGAGAACCATGTTTCCCTTTGGAGGCACTTGCGTTCAAATCTTGGTTTTGGTTTGATTTGCAAATATAATTATTTTCCACTTTCTCCTTGTTCGTTCTTTATTCAAATTCCACCGCTTGAACGATTTTATCTTTTTATTCTTTAATATACCTTGTATACACTTCGTCGTCCATCATATGACTGCTTGACCTGAAATTACTTAAGAAACATATTGGTAGCATCATCGTATATTTGTTATCATCAAAATACTAAATCGTATTTTCAACATGATATTACATTGGTCACACCACAACATATTCATGTTACATTCAAAACCGCTAAGGTACGCTTGCATAATGGATTTTCCACGAAGATACCTCCAGTAAACTGAAACAAATCTCCATGCACAAGGATAAATAACACCTTTCGGGTGCCGTGTATCAATAGATAGAACATACTACAAGGTAAACACAAGCGGACCATGCCCAAACATAAATATGAACCATGTGGAACCAAATATCATCAATTTCTTCTGAACAACAATTGATAAGTAATCGCATAATAAAACCATTTAGCCACGAAGCAATTCCTACCCCTTTTCGAAAACATTTGTTTATACTTTTAAAATACTTAAGAATACTTATAATAGGTTTTAGAAAATTTATGCAAAATATTACTTTAAAATGACAAATTTATAAAATCTTTAAAACTTGAAAAAACAAGTTTTACTTAAAAACCCTCTTTTTTACAAATTCATAACCGACTCTTAAAAATTCATAAAGATCTCAAACTAATTTTAAAATACTCCAATAACAGTTAGTAAAAACATGTAAAAAGAATGGACGAAATACTTAAATTTAAATATCATTTCAAGCTTTTAAAGTTCAAAAATCAAGTCTAAAGGGGCGGTTTGCACAAGTGAAGTTTTGGTCGATTTCGAGATGTTACCTAACTTTTTACTATCCAAACTTTTTATGGCAACAAACATAAATATAAAACATTATAAATATAGCCAAAAAAAATTAAAGATCTCTCTGCGAAGTTACATAGAAATAGCCAAAAACGAGGCAATTTCGAACTACATATATAGCGATTATCGCTATAAATGCAGTTTCAAATCCGGGACTGACCTAAACCATCTGTAACAACCCGCATATTTAACGATTTTATATTTAAATGTTTAATTTAAATATAGCGTCGTTAGTCGGATTTAGGTCCGAAATGTTACTTTCTGCAAATGGCCGAATTGGAACTCGAAACCATTTCCATTGATGTCAAAATGGCGTTTGCGATCTTTTTGAGTGTAAGCTTTGATATGTTTGGAGTAAGTTGAATTTTTCTATTTGCTAAGTGGGCTTTGGGTTTGGGTTTCACCCAAACTGTTCTATTAACCTCAACTCAGCTCTTCTCTCCTTCCATTCACTTATTCATTTCATAAAAGCTTAAGCAAAAACTGAAATGGGGGAAGAGAAAGGAAATTAGAAACTCTTAGCCCTAAATCCATTTGCAAACTCCAAATTCTTGCTCCAAAATCAAGAGAATCCATTGGTAAGTCTTTCTTCATCTTCTCCAACTCTTCTCTCCTTCAATTTCAGAAAATTTCCTAAACCTAAATTGGGAAATATGTGATTTATTCTTAGATTGAAGCTTGTTGAGTTGAAGTAGTGTTTGGTTGGTCTTCTCCTTGCAAATTGAACTCCTTCTTCTTTGTTTTGGGTTAAAGGTGAGTTTTGAACTCACATCTACTTCTTTTGATATCATTGATGTTAGGAATGAATTCCTAATACTTGTTCATGTGCATTTGCTTTCGATTTGGATTGCTTTGGTGAAATTACCAAATATTGAATTTTGAAGCCAAATCTATGTAAAACCTCTTATGGTTGATGTTTTTGTTGTTCGGAGTGTTTGGGGGTGTTGTTAAGCTTGGGTAGTCGTTTGACGTAAGCCCATAATCAACACGCACCCGATCGCTTTCGATTTGTTTGGCCATAGTTGGCCTAGGTTTAGGAATTGCCTGACCATCAGGTTTCAGACGTCTGAAATGCCTATTTCAGACGTCTGAATATTGTTCTTGGAAGAAATTTATTTCCAGATTCAGACGTCTGAATTTATATTTCCAGACGTCTAAATTAGCTAAATTTCGACCAGAAAGGAAATAGGCAAAATATTGCCTATTTCAGACGTCTGAATGTTAGGATTCAGACGTCTGAATTCTGTTTTGGAAAACAAATTGATTTCCAGATTCAGACGTCTGAATCCCTTCTTTCAGACGTCTGAATATGCTGTTTTTGGCCAGTTTGCCTTGTTCGTTTAATTTTCCAAATTTGATCAATGCATATTGATTCCAATTAGTTGTTTATGTATATTTGACCTTGATAATTTCTTTTTGAATTCATTCACGGGTTTTTTATAAATTATTTCTTCAAATGGTATTAAAAGTTCACTTCTCCGATTTATAAATTGTATTTAAACCACACGTACAATTTCACACTTCGAGCGAAGTGGAAGGGTGATTAAATGGTTGGGCAAAACATGGACCATGAATCTGTGCGTTTATCCTTCCGATTAATTCCCGACCTATTCAATTGATCGTTTTAACCTTCGGGTTTGGTTTATCGATGATATAAGGTAAACTTTGTACTGCTTTGAGTGTGAAAGTGGCTGACGGATAGTAAACCGTTTAGTGCGAATGAGTGGTTATGGGACATACGTTAACACTTTTCGGATTCCTTTTCGAGAGTTGTGACACATTCCGTCAGTTAGTGGTGTCCAGTACTGGGTCTCTGACCTTCACCACTACGGTTTGTTGCCTTCGGGTATGTGCCTTCGGGTTTGTGCCTTCGGGTTTGTTGCCCTTTAGTATCGCTTCCGATGCTGGTCGTTATGAGCCGCATGGGTGATATTGGGTTGCCCTTTAGTATCGCTTCCGATGTTGGTCGTTATGAGCTTCATGGGTGATATTGGGTTTGGAGTCTTCGGGCTCATGGATCCTTGTTTGTACAGTACTGAGCTCGAGCAAATTTCTGATGTTCATTCATATGTATATTCCCTTGGTATCACCCTTCGGTGTTGGTCATTATGAGCCGCATGATGCGTAGCGTTTACCTTGTGGAACTTGTATACCTTATTGGTATTTGTTATTGCCTTTTTGGCTTGATTTGGGATATTTGTATCCTTTGTTTCTATATGTTGCCGATGATATGAGGCTTGTTCTATATGATTCATCTCTTGTTGATGATTGTGTTACCTTCTCTAGAGATATTTGTTATACTGTATGACCTTGCAGGTTTATTATTGTTAAGTTTATCTAACTGATTTGTTATCTAGACTGACCCGTATATTTTATACTAGGGTCAGACCGAGATGTTTCAGGTTAGGTGCTTTTGGGACTTAGCCTATTTTGCTTCCGCATGGACTATTCGCTAGCTTCATTTTGTTATAGCGTCTTTTGTGGTCCTTATCTGTTGTAACTCTGATATTTATACTTTTTTTTCGTCTCTTCTGTATATTGTGGTCTCCTGTACCACTTGACATGTATTATTTTGTATACTCTGTTATGTATCAGTATATATGTGTATATGATGGTTTACTGTTCTGTGATGTATATTACATTTGAGTTGTTATATTTTCTTCTGATAGATCCTATAGCCATAGTTTTGCCTTAAATATTTATTGAATAGGTCGAATTTTAATGTGATTCTACTTTTCGACGTATTTAGTGAATAGTTAAGGTAAGATTACACATGGTAGCTTCCATTATACTCTATTGTCCACGTTAGCCGACAGTATTATCTATGTAATACTCTTTGTTAACGAGGCTCTCGGAGTGGGGAATCACAGCGTTGTATCAGAGCTGAGTTCAGAACAAAATATGATAAACACAGAATAGATGCACATATTATGGTACATCAAAGTGTACAAATAATACAAATCTTTGAATCATCGTGTCTCTTTATCCCATCAAGGCTAGATAGTATTTGGGAATACGTCTAGGATTATTCCGTAGTATCCCATATTGAAATATCTGCCTTGTGAATAATCTTTTCCTTATCTTGACTTTCAGCTTATGTCTGGAAGAGGCAGAGGTCGACGTTCGGATGCTGGGCAATCTAGTGGCTCACATCCGGATGGCGTTTATATGTCTGCCGATCAGTTTTTGGAGTTGTTTAGGAGCACTCAGCCTCCCGTTCCTCCTCGAGTGTCTCCACCTCGCAAGTCTGCCTTTGCACGCCAGTGCAGTGATTTTGCTCATCTTGGAGGAAAGCCGTTTAAGGGCTCCGAGTCTGTTCTTGAAGTCCAAGCTTGGCTTCGCACATGCGAACGTATCTTTTCTCGCATGGATCTTTCTGACCATGATCGAGTTCTTGTGACTTCTAGTTTATTGCAAGAGCGTGCTCTTGATTGGTATGAGCTTCTTGTAGCCGAGATTGATGAGTCTACTCTTTCTTGGACTCAGTTTCGGGGACGATTTGAACTCAAGTTTGTTCCTGAGTCTGAAAAAGTTTTATTGACCCGTCGCTTCCTTGAGTTGAAGTAAGGGAAATCTTCTGTTTCTGAGTATGTTGCATCATTCGAGGCTTTATCTCAATATGGTCTTGAATTCATCAGCACTTCTTACAAGAAGAATTTGAATTTTGTCTCTGGTCTTAAGAAATATCTTAAGAAGTCCTTGTTGCTCCAGCTTAAGCTTTCTTTCGAGGAATTGGTTGATTCGGCACTTCATCTCGAAGCTGTCGAGAAGGAGTGTGATAGTGGTGAGGATGTTGAGGTTTCCAAGAACCCCAACAAGAAGCAGTTTTCGTTTCAGAAGAAGCCTTTTCCTTCTAAGAAGAAGACCGGTGGTCCTAGTTCTCAGCCTCAGTCTTCCGAAACACCCTTCGTTCGAAAGTGTTTCAATTGTGGTTCTCCGGATCATATTATTCGAGCTTGTCCTAAGCCTCTCTTCTGCCGTTATTGCAAGAAGGAAGGTCATCATGTTTCAGCTTGTCCTACTGCTCCTGCTAATGCAAAATCTGGCAAGCTCAATGTGGCTAATGCTTCTGGAGGTCCTTCTCAATCTAAAGGTATCTCTCCATCTATTTTGGAAGGTTTTATTTTATTTCATGATCATAGTATTCGAGTTCTTTTCGATACGGGTGCTTCACATTCTTTCGTATCGAAAAAGCTCGTTGATGATTTATCTTTGGATGTTTCTTGTTTGATTACTTCTTTAAGGATTGCGAATCCAATTGGGGGATCCGCGACCCTTAGTTTGCTTTGTGATGATGTTGAGATTGTTTTATGTGGTTTTTCTTTTCATGCGAATCTGCACGTTATTTCTTGTCTGGGATTTGATATGATTTTGGGTATGGACTGGCTAGTGAGGTATGATGCCAGGATTATTTGTTCCGAGAGAATTTTATATCTTTGTCATCCTGATTCGCCTTCTCAGTTATCTCTTGTTCTTCGGAATGTGGATAATTTCGAGATGGCTTTATATTCTCTTGATTCGCGAGATGGTGATGATATATCTCGTATTCCTATTGCTTGTGACTTTTCTGATGTTTTTGAGCCTGTATCGGGTTTGCCACCCAAACGGGCAATTGAGTTCCGCATTGATCTCATTCCAGGCGCGCAGCCATTTAGTCGTCCTCCCACGAGGATGTCTACAAAGGAAAATGAGGAACTCAAGAAGCAGCTTTTAGAGCTTGAATCCAAGCAATTGATTCAATCTAGTTTTTCTCCGTGGGGATCCGCGGTCGTCTTTGTGAAGAAGTCTGATGGAACCCTTAGGCTTTGCATTGACTATCGCAAGCTTAACGAGTTGACCATCAGAAATAGGTATCCATTGCCTAGGATCGATGATATGTTCGATCTATTGAGTGGTGCTAAGGTCTTTTCTCAGCTTGACCTTGCCATAGGTTTTCATCAGTTACGAGTCGCGGAGGATAGCATACCTCTTACCGCTTTCCGCACTCGGTATGGTTCTTTTGAGTGGCTCGTTATGCCGTTCGGTTTGACGAACGCTCCTTCTTTCTTTGTCGATCTCATGAATCGGGTATTCCGGAAATATCTCGATAAGTTCGTGCTTGTCTTCATTGATGATATCCTTATTTGTTCTAAGTCTGAAGCCGAGCATGCTAATCATTTGAGAATTGTCTTGAGTACTCTCCGTCATCATCAGCTTAAAGCCAAATTCTCCAAGTGCCACTTTTAGGAGAATAAGGTTAAGTTCTTAGGCCATGTTGTATCTTCCGATGGCATTTCTGTCGATCCCTCAAAGATCGAAGCCATCCAGAATTGGAAGAGGCCTGAAAATGTTCATGAGATTCGTAGTTTCCTTGGATTGGCGGGTTATTACCGTCGGTTCATTAAGGACTTTTCCCGTGTTGTGCTTCCTCTTACTTGTCTTACTCGGAAAGGCATTCGTTTTATTTGGTCCGACAAGTGTGAAGCTTCCTTTCAGGCATTGAAAGAACTTCTCGCTAATGCTCCTATTCTTGTGGTTCCCGAAGGGAATCATGATCTTGTTGTCTACACCGATGCTTGTGGTAGTGGTCTCGGTGCTGTTCTTATGCAGAAGGATCGGGTAGTTGCTTATGCTTCTAGGCAACTACGTCCGAATGAAGTTCGCTATGCCACTCATGATCTTGAGTTTGCCGCCATTGTCTTTGCCTTGAAGATTTGGCGACATTATTTATTGGGCGAGCGCTTCATTCTCTATACCGATCATAAATCTTTGAAGTATTTGTTCACTCAGAAGGAACTCAATATGAGACAACAGCGTTGGCTCGAGTTTCTTGCTTCTTATGACTTTGATATCCAGTATACCCCTGGTAAGGGTAATCGTGTTGCAGATGCGCTTAGTCGCAAACATTCGGCTGTTATTTCTATGATGCTTGCCGAATGGAATGTTCTTGAGACTCTATCTTTTTGTGAAATTCGTGATCGAGGTTCATCTTCTAATTCTCCTATTCTATTATTTATTTTGGGAGCTCGACCTGTTTTATTGGATCGTATTGCCGATGCTCAGCGGTGTGATCCTAATTTGTTGCATTTTATTCAGCTTTGTGAGTCTGGATCTTGTGATGAGGCGTTGCAAGATTTTAGCATTGATTCTCATGGGTGTCTTCGTAAGAAGAACCGTCTTTTTGTGCCTTCTGACTTTGCACTTAGGCATGATATTCTTGATGATTGTCACCGTTCTAAGTATACCATTCATCCCGGTAGTAGCAAGATGTATGCCGATATGCATCGTCTTTATTATTGGGAAGGCATGAAGCGCGATGTGGCGAGTTATGTGAGCAATTGCATAACTTGTCAGCGTTTTAAGGCCGAGCATTAGCGTCCTTCGGGTCTTCTTCAACCTCTTGAGATTCCATTGTGGAAGTGGGATCAAATTTCTATGGATTTCATAGACAGCCTACCTCGTTCGAGATCTGGCCATTCTAGCATTTGGGTTATTGTTGATCGCCTCACCAAGTCTGCTCATTTTGTCCCTATTAAGTCTAATAGGACTGCTTCGCTTTTGGCTAAGTTATATGTCAAGGAAATCGTGAGACTTCACGGTGTTCCTAGTTCTATTGTGAGTGACCGTGATCCTTTATTCATGAGTCATTTTTGAAAGAGTCTTCAGCAAGCTTTGGGAACAAAGCTTAATTTTTCTACAGCTTATCATCCGCAGTCTGACGGACAGACTGAACGGGTGAATCATATCTTGGAAGATCTTCTCCGTATTTGTATTTTTGATTTTGGTGGAAGTTGGGAGGATCACCTACCTCTTGTAGAATTCTCCTACAACAATAGTTTTCAACCTAGTATCGATATGGCTCCTTTCGAAGCCTTATACGGAAGACCATGTCGATCACCTTCTTGTTGGTTAGAATCTGGGGAGAAGCGTATTCTTGGTCCAGATTTTGTTCGTGATTCTTCCGAGAAGATTGATCTTATTCGGTTGAGAATGAAAGAGGCACAGAGTCGCCAGAAATCCTACGCGGACAACCGTAGGAAGCCTCTCGAGTTCTCGATCGGCGATCTTGTTTTTATTCGTGTTTCTCCTTTGAAAGGGGTTATGCGTTTCAGTACGACTGGGAAATTGGCTCCTCGCTTTATAGGACCATTTTCTATTACTGAACGTATTGGCCCTGTGGCTTATAGAGTATCACTTCCAGCTCATCTATCTGGCATTCATGACGTGTTTCACGTCTCGCAACTTCGGAAGTGTCTTCGGGAGTCGGATTCTGTTATTACTTCTCCTGATTTGCAAGAACTTGAGATCTCACCGGACTTATCTATTGTACAACAACCATTCGCGTGCTTGACACGGAGGTGCGACACCTTCGGAACAAGGACGTGCCGCTCGTTAAAGTTCAATGGTCCGCTAATCCCAATGACTGTACTTGGGAAACCAGAGAATTTATTGAGCGATCTTATCCGGGTTTTCTTTCCTTGCTTTGAAACGGTGAGTATGTCTTTTCATCTCAAGCTTATTTTCTTTTCTTTTGATTGATTGTATGTATGTAGTTGTTACAAATATCATCTCTAGGAATTGCGGGGACGCAATTTTTGTAAGGAGGGGAGATCTGTAACAACCCGCGTATTTAACGATTTTATATTTAAATATTTAATTTAAATATAGCGTCGTTAGTCGGATTTAGGTCCGAAATGTTACTTTCTGCAAATGGATGAATTGGAACTCGAAACCATTTACATTGATTCCAAAATGGCGTTTGCAATCTTTTTGGGTGTAAGCTTTGATATGTTTGGAGTAAGTTGAATTTTTCTATTTGCTAAGTGGGCTTTGGGTTTGGGTTTCACCCAAACTGTTCTATTAACCTCAACTCAGCCCTTCTCTCCTTCCATTCACTTATTCATTTCATAAAAGCTTAAGCAAAAACTGAAATGGGGGAAGAGAAAGAAAATTAGAAACTCCTAGCCTTAAATCCATTTGCAAACTCCAAATTCTTGCTCCAAAATCAAAGAGAATCCATTGGTAAGTCTTTCTTCATCTTCTCCAACTCTTCTCTCCTTCAATTTCAGAAAATTTCCTAAACCTAAATTGGGAAATATGTGATTTATTCTTAGATTGAAACTTGTTGAGTTGAAGTAGTGTTTGGTTGGTCTTCTCCTTGCAAATTGAACTCCTTCTTCTTTGTTTTGGGTTAAATGTGAGTTTTGAACTCACATCTACTTCTTTTGATATCATTGATGTTAGAAATGAATTCCTAATACTTGTTCATGTGCATTTGCTTTCGATTTGGATTGCTTTGGTGAAATTACCAAATATTGAATTTTGAAGCCAAATCTATGTAAAACCTCTTATGGTTGATGTTTTTGTTGTTCGGAGTGTTTGGGGGTGTTGTTAAGCTTGGGTAGTCGTTTGACGTAAGCCCATAATCAACACGCACCCGATCGCTTTCGATTTGTTTGGCCATAGTTGGCCTAGGTTCAGGAATTGCCTGACCATCAGGCTTCAGACGTCTGAAATGCCTATTTCAGACTTCTGAATATTGTTCTTGGAAGAAATTTATTTCCAGATTCAGACGTCTGAATTTATATTTCCAGACGTCTGAATTAGCTAAATTTCGACCAGAAAGGAAATAGCAAAATATTGCCTATTTCAGACGTCTGGATGTTAGGATTCAGACGTCTGAATTCTGTTTTGGAAAACAAATTGATTTCCAGATTCAGACGTCCGAATCCCTTCTTTCAGACGTCTGAATATGCTGTTTTTGGCCAGTTTGCCTTGTTCGTTTAATTTTCCAAATTTGATCGATGCATATTGATTCCAATTAGTTGTTTATGTATATTTGACCTTGATAATTTCTTTTTGAATTCATTCACGGGTTTTTTTATAAATTATTGCTTCAAATGGTATTAAAAGTTCACTTCTCCGATTTATAAATTCTATTTAAACCATACGTACAATTTCGCACTTCGAGCGAAGTGGAAGGGTGATTAAATGGTTGGGCAAAACACAGACCATGAATCTGTGCGTTTATCCTTTCGATTAATTCCCGACCTATTCAATTGATCGTTTTAACCTTCGGCTTTGGTTTATCGATGATATGAGGTAAACTTTGTACTGCTTTGAGTGTGAAAGTGGCTGACGGATAGTAAACCGTTTAGTGCGAACGAGTGGTTATGGGACATGCGTTAACACTTTTCGGATTCCTTTTCGAGAGTTGTGACACATTCCGCCAGTTAGTGGTGTCCAGTACTGGGTCTCTGACCTTCACCACTACGGTTTGTTGCCTTCGGGTACGTGCCTTCGGGTTTGTGCCTTCGGGTTTGTTGCCCTTTAGTATCGCTTCCGATGCTGGTCGTTATGAGCCGCATGGGTGATATTGGGTTGCCCTTTAGTATCGGTTCCGATGTTGGTCGTTATGAGCCGCATGGGTGATACTGGGTTTGGAGTCTTCGGGCTCATGGATCCTTATTTGTACAGTACTGAGCTCGAGCAAATTTCTGATGTCCATTCATATGTATATTCCTTTGGTATCACCCTTCGGTGTTGGTCATTATGAGCCGCATGATGCGTAACGTTTACCCTGTGGAACTTGTATACCTTATTGGTATTTGTTATTGCCTTTTTGGCTTGATTTGGGATATTTGTATCCTTTGTTTCTATATGTTGCCGATGATATGAGGCTTGTTCTATATGATTCATCTCTTGTTGATGATTGTGTTACCTCCTCTAGAGATATTTGTTATACTGTATGACCTTGCAGGTTTATTATTGTTCAGTTTATCTAACTGATTTGTTATCTAGACTGACCCGTGTATTTTATACTCGGGTCAGACCGAGATGTTTCAGGTTAGGTGCTTTTGGGACTTAGCCTATTTTGCTTCCGCATGGACTATTCGCTAGCTTCATTTTGTTATAGCGTCTTTTGTGGTCCTTATCTGTTGTAACTCTGATATTTATACTTTTTTCGTCTCTTCTGTATATTGTGGTCTCCTGTACCACTTGACATGTATTATTTTGTATACTCTGTTATGTATCAGTATATATGTGTATATGATGGTTTACTGTTCTGTGATGTATATTACATTTGAGTTGTTATATTTTCTTCTGATAGATCCTATAGCCATTGTAGTTTTGCCTTAAATATTTATTGAATAGGTCGAATTTTAATGTGATTCTACTTTTCGACGTATTTAGTGAATAGCTAAGGTAAGATTACACATGGTCGCTTCCATTATACTCTATTGTCCGCGTTAGCCGACAGTATTATCTATGTAATACTCTTTGTTAACGAGGCTCTCGGAGTGGGGCGTCACACCAGAGTCCATCTATAACCTATGTGCTTTGTTCTAAGGCCTTTCTATATGTCATACAAGTCCATTCAAGTCCATTCAAGTCCATACATATGTCACTTGCTTTTAAAGCAAGAATCAAAACCATTGTTTCAACATATATCTGAATCAATTCAAACAACTTCAACAAAATCAAACACCAATATATATGCATGATATTTTCAATCAAAGTGGTGAGTTAGCTTACCTTTTATCTAACAAACAACCAAGATCCAAGAACCCAAGTCCAAACCCAACCTTGCAACCTCCTTTCCTTCCCTTCCTCCTCCTTGCTTTACTTCCTTTTTCCTTTCTTCCCACAAACTTGCTCAAGGCCTATTAAGAGGGGGAAAGGTATACTTCACTTTTTTATAATCAACTAGGTAGAAGGTGTTGTAATGTGGTAGTAAGGCCTCGCTTCAAATTTTAGTTGATTTGGATATGATTTGCAATTATTTTGGTTTAGGAATTTATGAAGAAGAAGACATGTATTTAGCTCACGTCTGCTTTGTGAATTTGTGATTATAAACTAAGGGTATGCCTCTCTTTTTATAGGCTGAAAATGATGTTCATTAATCTTGCCTTCACCCCTCCACATGCCATGGAAGACTCACCTACCATCGCTTCTCATTTACGTCACTTCTCATTTATGTCTCTTATCCTAATGGAAACTTCTAGAATGTTCCATGCTTTAGGAAGAGTTATGTGCGTTACTTAGTTGCTAATTTATTCATTTTATCATTAGATAAGCACACAAGAGTTCGAACAACTTATATCGATTGAAAAGTGTTTACCGATACACCGATTTTCGGTCACATTATTGATTTTCCATCGAAGAATATGTTTTGTAAACGATTTTCAAAAACAAGTTTCTCATCATTATCTATTAATTAATTATGTTTAACAAGATTATAAAATAATATTTATAACACCTAATTATATTTCAGAATGTTTCAATATCCGAAGACAAAGTGTTCAAATTTTGTGGTCGCTACATTCTCCCCCATTAAGAACATTACGTCCTTGAAATTCAAACAAGAAAGAAAATCAAAGAAGATAGAAGAACAATATATATAGTACTGCCGAACTATATACAAACTAAATTGCAACCCAATTACAAACTAAGATCGGAAAACTCTAGTCCAAGAACAAATCTGGATAGGACTCCCTCAAACTATCCATTGTTCCCATATACAATTCCAAGCATCCTTGCTCCATTGTACCTTGATTAACTTTACAACCTTAGTCCTCAATCGTTTTGTATCTTTATCCACAATACGAATAGGCTGTCCTCCTATTTTGATGCTTCCACTATCGTCAAAGAATCATGCACAAACTTACACAAATGCGATGCAAGAAATACACTGTGCACACCCGATAGCCTAATTGGTAACTTGATTCTATACGCGAGTGTGCTAATCCTCTTAAGAATTGAGAATGGATCTATATAACAAGGAGCCAACTTCCCAGCCCTTCCAATCCTAACTACATTTCTCATCAAAGAAACCTTTATAAACATAAAGTCTCCAACTAAGAACTCTCAGTTCCCGCGACTCTTGTATGCGTTGCTCTTTTGTTGATTCTCCGCTTCCTTAATTTGCTTCTGAATCTCTATAACCTTATCCGACGCCTCTCGAATTATATCAAGCCGAAGCATAAGATGATCTCTAGGTTCTACTCATCATGATGGATATTTGCAAGGCCTTCCATACAATGCTTCAAATGGTGTCATTTCGATATTGGCCTAATAATTGTTGTTGTATGAAAACTCAACAAGTGATGAGTGTTCTTCCCACGAACATCCAAAATCTAAAATGCATGTCTAAATAAGTCCTCCAACACTTGGTTCACCCTTTCCATTGGTTCATCACTCTATGGATGATAAGTGGTACTCAAACTAAGCTCGATCCTTATGACCTAATGCAAACCCTTCCAAAACTGGATTATGAATATCGAATCTCTATCACTCACGATATCATAAGTAACACCATGCAACCTAACAATTTCCTTAACGTATAACTTAGCCAAATTAGAAGCTATTCTCGTAGTCTTAATAGGTAAGAAGTGCGCGCTTTTAATCAATCGATCCATAATAACCCATATAATTTCGTTACCCCTCCTCGACCTTGGCTATCTATCGATGAAGTCCATGGAAATAAACCCCCATTTCCATTTAAGAATCTCAAGTGGTTGAAGTAGTTCGGCCAACTTCTCACGAATGCCTTTTATCAGTTGGTAGTTAGCACACATGCTCACAAAGATAGAAGCATCCTCTTCATGCCCTCCCGCTAGAACGTCCTCTTAATGTCTTGATACATCTTAGTGACCCTAGGATGTGTCATCAACCTCAAATGGCGACTCTCTACTAGAACTTCCTTCCTAGCCCCATCAACATTTTGAACACACAACCTACTGTTCATTCTCAAAATGTCATGGCTATCCACCTCGAATCCCGACAATCTCTTCGGTGCCTCATTCTCACTTACATTCTTAGCTCTCCTACCAAAATGAAGATCTCTAAGACGATTCTCTTCGATATGACTAATCAGAGTCGGACGAACCTCAATATTTTCCACAACTGCATACCTCTACTAAGCGCATCGGCTGCGATATTAGCTTTTCCTGGAGTATACAAAATGTTTAGATCATAGGTCGTAAGAAACTCCAAACACATTTATTGCCTCATGTTTAAGTCTTTTTGCATAAAAGAATAATTCAAATATTTATGGTCCATATATAACTCGAACATTTCACCAAGAAAATGATGCCTCCACATCTTTAATGCAAACACCACCACTAACAACTCCAAGTCATGAGTTTCGTATCTTGCTTCATGCGGTTTGAGATGCCAACTCGCATAAGCAATAACCCTTCCATGCTGCATCAACATAACACCTAGACTACTTCCATACGCATCAGTGTAAATAGTCAAACTCTCACCTCCATTTGGCACGGTAAGAAATGAGTACTTAACAACTTTTCCTTTTACTCTATGAATGCTTGCTCGCATTTATCAGTCCATTAAAATTTGACATCTTTCTTCATCAAATTGGTTTAATGAGAGGATATCTTTGAGAAATCCTGTATTAATCTCAACAACACACTAGACCCAGAAAGCTCCTAATATCGGTTGCGCTTTCCAGTCTCTTCCAGCCCAGAATGGCCATAACCTTAGTGGGATCAACAAAAATACCTTCCTTCGAAACAACATTACCTAAGAACCTAACCTCTGAATGCCAAAAATGACACTCGGAGAAATTAGCTTTCAACACATACTCTCTTAGTGTTTCTAGTAAAATCCTCAAATAACGTGAATGTTCCTCCATAGTCTTGGAATAGACCAGAATAACATCGATAAATGCAAGGACAAACTTATTCAACACATCTCGGAAAACCCGATCCATTAAGTCTACGAAATATACTGGAGCATTAGTTAGGCTGAATGGCATAACTAACCACTCATAAAACTGGTCGGATCTAAAAGCGGTCAAAGGTCAACTCTTCCCTTCCATCCTCAACTGATGGAACCCCGTAGTAAGATCAAGTTGAGAAGACAAACGAGCTCCATGAAGCTAATCGAACAAGTGATCTATCATAGGCAAAGGATACTTGTTCCTAACAATTCATTCGTTGAGCTCGTGATAATCTACATACATCCTTGAGGAATCATCTGCTTTCATAACAAAGACGAAAGGCGCTCCCCAACTCGAACAACTTGTTTGGATTAAGCCCTTCTGCAACAAATCACTAACTTGATTTGTTAGCTCCAACTTCTCTTCAATGCAAGTCTACAAACATGCAATACAATAGGCTTTGCATCCTTCACTAGATCAATGCGAAATTCTACCTTCTGATGAGGTGGTGAACTTGACACCTATTCGAAAACAACCACAAATTCCCTAACAATCGAGAAAGAACCCAACTCCTCCTCCTTCGTATCAAGAGAATAAAGGAAACTAGTCGTAAGCGAGATAGGCATTTCACAAGATAACGTATGAACCTCCATCCCCTTCTTCAATAACACGGTCTGCTTATCATAATCCAAGATTGCGTTATTCCACGATAACCAATCCATCCCAAGTAGAACATCAAAACCCATAAAACCTAGAACATACGTATCAACAGGAAAGAGTTGGTTAAAACAAGAAATTAAAACTCCTAAACAGACCATAAAAGATTGGTCGAGCCCTCAGTAAGGTTCAACACAAAAATAGAATCAGAAGCCATGACTGGCTCCTGTTTCAATTTATCAACAAGGCTACTAGAAATGAAACTAACAGAAGCACCAATTTAAAATAAGATATGGATAGAAATACCAAAAATAGATAGAATACCTTCCAGAACTTACTTTCCCTTTGTAGAGGTAGAAGGGGAAGGTGACGAAGCTAGTGCAAAAGCTCGAGGTTGTTCTCCTTTACGAAGCATCAGACAATCTCTAACTATATGATTGGGTTGATGGTAGTTATAGCAGCTCCTTGTAGCAAATTGTGACTTGGCCATTTGTGGCTCTGGCTTTGGTACCTTAGCAATAGGTGCCTTAACTAATGGTGCTTTCGCCACTTGTCCTCCCATACTCGACCTACAACTCATAGCAAAGTGCCTTTTCTGTCCACGCTTATGACAAACTACCCTAGAAGTATCTCTTGTCGGTTGAAACTTCCGCTTAGTTCTCCCCAGCTAGTGCAGAAATAGATGGCTTCGGTTCTAAGCTCTCAAACCTCAACCACATGTTCACCACTCCAAGATGTGATTTTTCATATTATCCTTGAATTTTGGGTGCATCCCTACGATGAAAATCTCATTCCTCTTCAATGGCATATCTAGCAAACCAGGCCTGAACCGAGACAAGGCAGTGAATTGGTTATCATACTCTACCACTAACATGGCCTCCCGCTTCAAGTCGAGGAAGCTCCTAAGCAATAGGCTTCCCGGCTTCTAGGACAAACTTCATCTCAAATCACTCCTTAAATTGGGCCCAAGAGAATTCGTTCACTTAGACATCAGCAATGGTAGAACTCCATCAATCCATGTCTGGGTCTGTCAGAGGCCATGACGCCAACCGACACTTCATCACGTCATCTAGCTCCATACATATTTTGTCTAAGTCTGGACTTCTATGATTGTCTCTGCACCACCAAACCTCTTACCTTCTAGCCTCCTATAATAGTGGCAGAGCAAAGAAAAATTCACTTGAGGCCTGACCTACATGACCTCTTCAATAGTATCCTTCCTTAGTTCCTCGACCGAAGCTACATTATTTGGTGCTCGATTTCCATCATTGGTGACTGTACCACTTCGACCACCTCTACCTCTCGTCCTCGAGTATTTACAACTCTATTACTTATGGTTTGTACTACCTGAACATAACAAAATATATTAAGGATATGAAAGGCTAGAGTAATTTCAAAGAAAGAGATTTTCCAAAATAAAAGCTTAAAATGGGTATAGGTTTATAGAAAATACAAATACGCTCTCCTATATATAATACACTTGACTCATTCTAAGGTGTCTCTTACCCTATCTCTAATGAGCATTACCCAACCAAAGCCAAGGTGCTCAATCAACCTAGCTCTGATATCAAATGTAACAACCCGACTCTTCGATCCTCGAATTTCGATAATAAAACATCCATGGTATTCGTGTGCCGAACATTCAAGCGCCGAAAAGTCAGAAAGTTAGAGTAAAATAAAAAAAGAATAGAACAAGAAAGGAAGAACATAACATCAGAACCTCATAGCGGAACGATAATATATATAATCAAAAGAACAATACAAAGGGGTACTCTGAATACATGAATTTTAGATAACAAAGCATAAGTACAATTATCAATCCAGACAGTTATAACTACTTGTCCTCATAATGCTGATATATGCATGACTAATTTGGAACAATAGAAATATAAATAGATAGATAATGAAAGCCTCCAGCTCATCTTCTGAACTCTGAAGCGTCCAAGGTAAAACCCGCCATACTCGGCCTACTCGAAAGAGCACGCGAAGAATTTAGGAAAAACAAAAGTGAAGCGTCAAACATAAGTCTTCTATGAGAAAATCCGAGATACATGCAATATGTAATAGTAACTATTAAAAACGTACGGATTCCCGTAATGGTTTTTCTCTTAAAAGAAACCAGCCATTCAATAAGTTTAATATGGTAATGTAATAGATAATGTCTAGAGTGTAGAATACAAATAATATCAAATAGCTAATATGCTTGCATTGGTCACACCACAACATATTTATTCAAAACTGCTAAGTTACACTCGCATAATGGATTTTCCACGAAGATGACTCCAATAAACTAAAGCGGATCTCCATGCACAAGGATCAGAAAACACCTTTCGAGCGTCGTATATCTCTAGATAAAATATACTATAAAGTAAACACAAGTGGCACTTGCCTAAACATAAACATGAACCATGTGGAACCAAATATCATCAACTTCTACCGACCAACAATCAATAAGTATCACCAGATTTGGAGTTGATAATACCCTGATGTGGTCAACTAAACCCCAGGTTGTGCATCATACTCTATCTTTTGTGGAGGTGCCTTCTTTTGGGGACTGATGAAAATAAAATTGTAAGGAGAAGCACAATGGAGAAGTCTCTAATCTGAATAATTTACTATTTAACTCACTAACTGATAACATACCATTGAAATTTCGAAGGAAAATGATATGAATCTACCTAAAATTTTATATAAAAATGCTATGGTATGGCCGGTACAGTGCTACGGTCAGGGTCTATCGAAATTCGTTTAAAAAGGGCATTAATATACCGTTTAAATTTTACATATCAGCAAAAGGAGATTAATTTTGTACTTGCGTTTGTTTATTTATTTATGGAAAATCGAGTTTTTAAGTAATCTACAAAACAATTTTAAAAGATTATAGAAATGGCTCTATTATCAAAGTTCCTTTATTTTTGTTTTAAAGGTTTCACTCGTTCCCAAATATTAATCTCCATTCAATATCAACTTTTTTCAATGTGTTATTCATCAATTTGTCATGGACAATTTGTTTTACTCTTTTAGGTTTTGTGGGCTAACCAAATGGGGGTGGTGGGGATTTGGAAGGCACTGAGTGGAGATGTGGGGGCGTCACCTTTTGGGAACTCTGCTGAAAATAAAATTGTTAAGGAGAAGGCGTAATGCAGATGTCCCTAACCTAAATAATTTACTATTTAACTTCATCAACCGGTAGCGTACTATCAAAATTTTGAAAGAAAAACGATAAGTGGATCTATCGAAAATTCTATATAAAAACGTTATAGTATCGTTGCTACGGTCGGGGTTTACCGAATTCCGTTTAAAAGGACGTTACTCTACCGTTTAAATTTTACCTACCATAAAAAAAGATTAATTTTGTAATTGCGATTGTTTATTTATTCATGAAAAATCATTGTAAAAATGACTATTATCGAAGTTCCTTTTATTTTGCTTTATAGGTTTCCCTAGTTATCAATATATACGGATCTCCGTTTAATATCAACTTTTATTTTAATGTGTTATTCATCGATTGGTCCTGCACAATTCGATTTAATTTTTTCGGTTTTGTGAGCGGAGGCTGCGTCATCCTAAGCCATGCTTCCCGGTTATATCAAGGTGTTGCCCCAAACCGGCGTTCTTTTGGCGGGAATAATTTGTGATCACAACGACAACTCGAGGCTGAGCTACTTATTCTACAAGGTTTTATTATCAAATTTTATTTTCAATTTTTGTTCTTGACTCAACTCTTAAAAGAATCTCCCTCTTCTCTATGAAACAAACAATTTATCTTGCAATTCTAGAATCACATTTAAACGAATTTCCAAATTTCAAACAATTTCTTCAAATTCATGCCCAAATGACATTAACTGGCTTTATAAATGACACGTTTGCCGCAAGTCGTCTCATGCACTTCTCAACAAATTCCTCAGACT
This sequence comes from Allium cepa, assembly GCA_030765085.1. Taxonomy (NCBI): domain Eukaryota; kingdom Viridiplantae; phylum Streptophyta; class Magnoliopsida; order Asparagales; family Amaryllidaceae; genus Allium; species Allium cepa. Next base: position 1,002,441,258 of record CM060934.1, read on the forward strand.
TTAATTTGAATTATTCCCTCCGGATTCTTGATCAGATTGATAACCCTAATGGGTTTATCTGGAATTCCCTAATGCGCGCTTTCCTACATAGAAATAAGCCTAAAAGTTGCTTACTTTTGTACAGAAGGATGAGGTTGAATGACTCTTTTCCTGACAATTATACTTTTCCACTTGCAGTGCAAGCTTGTTCTATGCGTGGAAATGCAATTGAAGGTAAAATGATTCATGCCCATGCTACAAAATTCAATTTTGATACTGATGTTTATGTTGTGAATACTTTAATAAATATGTATTCAGTATGTGGGAACCTAGTTGATGCACGCACTATATTTGACATAAGTTCAGTAAAAGATTTGGTTACCTGGAACTCAATGCTTACTGGTTACGTTCAAGCCGGTGACTTTGATAGTTCGGTTGACTTCTTTGGTAAAATGGAAGAGAAGGATATTATTGCATCAAATTCTATGATAGCTTTGTTTGGAAAGACTGGTTATGTTGATAATGCACGCTCATTGTTCGATAAAATGAATCAAAAAGATGTAATCACTTGGACTGCTATGCTATCTTGTTACGAGCAAAATGAGAAGTATGAAGAAGCATTGGACATGTTTATGGAAATGCATAGAAAAGGAATCAAAATGGATGAGGTTATGATGATTAGTGTGCTCTCCGCTTGCACTCAGAATTTCAGTGTTGGAGCATCTGTTCATGGTTTAATGAATAAAATTGGGTTAGAATCTCGTGTTAATCTTAATAATGCATTGATTCGTATGTACTTGAATTTTGTGAATATCAACACAGCTCAGACATTGTTTTTTTGGGCTAAAGCAGGAAACTACGCTGACCAAATATCATGGAATTCTATGTTGGCTGGCTACATGAAATGTGGTTTGGTACAAGAGGCTAAACACTTATTCGATACTATGCCAAAAAGAGATTCAGTATCATGGAGCACAATGATTTCAGGCTATTGTAAAAACAATAAGTTCTCCGAGTCTTTGTCCTTGTTCCATAAGATGCAAGTCGAAAATATTGTTCCTGATGAAACAACATTAGTTTGTGTACTTGCAGCTTGTGCTCACTTATTTGCTTTAGAGCAAGGAAAATGGATACATGCTTATATAAAGAAGAATAAGTTTCACTTAAATTTGTTTACTGGTACTAGCCTTGTTGACATGTATATGAAATTAGGTTGTGTTAGTACAGCATTAGATGTTTTTGATGCTGTAGAAGAAAAGGGGACCTCGGTTTGGAATGCATGTATACTAGGACTGGCCATGAATGGATTAGTGAAAGAAGCAATTGAGAAATTCTCGGATATGGAGAAGTGTGAGATATTACCCAATGAAATAACCTTTGTTGGACTGTTAGGAGCATGTCGACATGCTGGTTTAGTCGATGTAGGTCGTTGCTATTTCAACAAAATGAATCATACATATAGTATAGCACCTAATGCTAAGCATTATGGTTGCATGATTGATCTTCTAGGTCGAGCAGGCTTTCTTAAAGAGGCATATGAGCTCATTGAAAGCATGCCAATGGTTCCCAATGTTGCTTCTTGGGGTGCTTTATTGGGTGCTTGTAAGAAATACAACGACTATGAGATGGGAGAGTGTATTGGGAGAAAGCTTATCGAACTTGAGCCTGATCATGATGGATTTCACGTCTTGTTATCTAATATTTATAGCACTAAAGGGAAGTGGGATGATGCAGGAAAAGTTAGAAGCAGGTTAAAAAGGCAAGGGGTTGCGAAAGTGCCTGGATGTAGTATGATAGAATACAATGGTATTGTTCACGAATTTTTTGCAGGCAGCAATTCTCATCCTTTTATGGTAGAAATTGATGTAATATTGCAGGAAATAGCTATTAGGTTAAAGGTGGAAGGGTACAAACCAGATACATTGGATGTTGCTTATGATATTGAAGAGGAAGAAAAGGAGAGTTCTGTATATAGACATAGTGAGAGAATTGCCATTGCCTTTGGACTTATGACTAGCAGTGCACCAACTGCAATTAGAATAGCGAAGAATATAAGGATTTGTAGTGATTGTCATGCAGCAGCAAAGATTATATCAAGATCCTTTCAGAGGGAGATTGTGGTCAGGGACCGACTACGGTTCCACTATTTCAAAGATGGTGTATGTTCCTGTAAAGAATATTGGTGATATATTTTTTCATTACCTGCCAGGCCAATCTATATGTATTTTGCCATTTGGTTGTTTTGGAGAAATGTTTTTTACATCTTTATCTTTATCTTTACTACTAATAAAAAAATTCGTTAAACTAATTTACTCTGTGTCTTTTTAAAATTCCAAAAATACCTTTGCTTTCTGTTTGCACGTCACGACCATCTCTTATTTATAACTTACATCATTTTTTTACTTCTCGTATCCCCTAATTTAACTGCTGTTCTATTTCTTCTCTCCTTCTTTGTTTCTAAATCCACCTCAAAATCCAATTAGCAGCACCAAATTTTCTACGGTTACCGATCTCATCATCTCGTTTTGCTGTACAATATGTTATTGGATTAAGGTTTTTGGAACTAGAATTGGGGTGGAAAAATAAACCGGACTTGATGAAAAAAAGAGAAAAGTAATAATAGATTGAGATGAATTTAAGGGAAATAGAAGTAGAGAGATTTAAGTGAAATAAAAATAGAAAGAAGAGAGAAATTATCAGGATAAGAAGTGAGACTGAAGAAGGGTAATGACATAGGGAAGAAGAAGTTGATTGGAGCAGAAGTTGCGATATGTGGAGTGCAATCCAATTTTTTTTACAACTTTGATGAGATTAGATTATATCTTTATCTTTATATTTACTATTAATAATAATAATTCATTGATATATTCTACCATGTCTTTTGGGATTTCCGATACACCCTTTTACCCTAATCTCATGTCCTACTGCTTTTCATCTCGCGCACATTACTATTCTCGATAGGCTAGACCGTTGCACACGTAAGCCAAGCAATACTGCATGCAAATGTGTTGCGAAAAATATATACATGCCTATATTTCCCATTGTACGAGTATCCGGCCGGAACCACGAGATCTCGACGATCTCTACCGGTTCCGGCAGGTGGTGAGGCCCAAAAAAAAAAGCTTCGCAAGGAATCAATTACGCAGATAAGAACAGCCATGAAAAGCAACGCAAGGAATCAATTAATCAAAAGGTAGCTAAAAAGCAAACCCTAGTTTACTGAACGTGATCAAACAGTGAAAAAGAGAATCGAAATTCGTGTATAAATACAGCATTCGAAATCACTAAATTACCAGAATCAATTTCAGCATCCCAATTCGAGCGACTGTGATACCAATTCGAGCGAGCTTCACGAGAAAATCCGAGGCATGCTTCACAGAGAAAAGCCGAGGCGAGCTTGATAGAGAAAATCCAAGGCGAGCTTCGAATTCACCTTCGACTTCGACTGCGAGAGCTTTGATACGCGCATGTGAATATTTTTTTTTTTGCTTTGCCGCCTTCGTTTTCTTCGTTGACCATTATCTTTTTTTTTTCTTTTTCTTTTTTCTTTTTTCTTATGTATGTTTGTTCACAAATTGAATAAGGAAAATGAAAATACGCGCATGGGCTTTTGGGCTTGGAAGGGTTATCTTTATTTTTTAATGCGGTAATGAGCTTTTCACGTGAAGCTTGCATATGTTCTTATTTTTTAGCATAAGCTATCTGGATAAAATGATCACAATGTCACATGCACTTCTTAGCATTCTTAACGGGAACATTGCATATATGATTTGACTTGAATATATTGAACATTTGAGCTGACATGAATATTGACTCACATATGTTGGACTTAGCATATTGAACATGAATGTGAATATATCGGACTTAGAATATTGAACATGAACATGAACGCGAATATGTTGGACTTGAATATCGAACATGAACATTGAACATGAACTGAATATGTTGGACTTGAATATCGAAATATTTGACTTAAACATTAAATTTTGACGACTTCGATGAATATTTTTTTTATTCATTTTTATTTTATTTTTGGTGTGATATGAACTATTGGTTTGTTTATTAACTTTTGTTTAATTATAATTTCAGGTAGATTATGGCAAATCCAACTGAAATTGGTTGGAATTACGGCACTGCGATCGATAACAATCTTTGAAAAACAAAATGTAAAGTCTACAATAAAATAATTAATGGCGGCGGTGTGACATGTTTGAAAGAACATCTGGCAGGAGTGGGTGACGACGTATCAGCATGTTTAATAGTCTCTACAGAAGTTAAACAACTTATACGATCACATAGCATTCAAAAGAGAAATGAACGAAATAAAGGAAAGTTAGACAAGCAACGCTTACAGGAGGAATTAATGAGCAGACCGCAACAACTATCGGATAATGAAAAAGAAGATGATGATGAACTTCAACGTGTCATGCGGCAAAGTAGAGATGAATTTAGAGACGAAGAGCTACGTAGATCTCATACTGTTGGACGATCGTATGATTGTTTAAGTCAAACATTGCACAGATCTCATACTGTTGGAAAATCTACGAGAGTAGATGGCGATTGTGACATTTATGTTGCTGGGCGAATCGACTCATATATGCAAAAACCAAGAGGCAGAACTCAACCTTCTATTAAATCTGCAATGAGAGGTATTAAAGATGCCAAAAAACTTATAGGTCAAGCAATTTCGAAGTTCTTTTTTTTCAACCATATTCCACATAACGTTGCTAATAGTCCATATTATACAACAATGTTTGACGCGATTGCAGAATGCGATCGTGGAATTGATCCACCAACTGCGTATGAAATATCATACTCGTACCTTGAAATGGAAATAAAAGAAATTGGACAATATATTAAAACATTGCACAATTTCTGGGATGAATATGGTTGCACATTAATGTATGATGGCTAAAGTACACAAAATCGACGAAAAATAATAAATTTTCTCGTGTACTCTACCATGGAACGGTATTTATTAAATCCGTGGATGCCACGAATGAATTCCAAAGTAGAGAATATATTTGTGCGTTAATGGATGATGTCGTTGAAACAACCGGTGAAAATAGAATAGCGCAAGTTGTTATAGATAATGGAGCAAACTACAAAGCTGCCGATCAATTATTGATGCAGAAAAAAAGGCATTTATATTGGACACCATGTACGGCACACTGCATTGATTTAATTTTAGAAGACATTTTCAAAGAACCAAAGATAACAACCGTTATCACAAATTGTCAGTTAATAACAACATTTATATACAATCATGGTTGGTTACTTTCAATGATGAGAAAAGAGATCCACAATAAAGAATTGATTAGACCGGCAGTGACACGATTTGCAACCCATTTCATCGCACCAGACTCTATTCATAAACGTAAAGATGACCTGAGACGGATGATTACTTCAAGAGAGTGGACTCAAGAGTTCCTAAACTCAATATTAAAGACAAAAGAACATCAAATATTGTCTCTACATTGATTTACAACAACGCTTTTTGAACTGGTGCTGCTTCCGTCATCCTTATTTTTGAGACATTGGTGAAAGTTTTACGAATGATAGATAGTTATGGCAAAGCAGATATGAGATATCTTTATGAAGTAATGGATCGAGCAAAGGAATTGATTAGAAAAAATATTGGTGGAAGGCAATGCCAAAAAAGGTGGGATATAATAGACAAAAGATGGGAAAGACAGTTACGTCGATTTCTTCACGCCGTAGGTAATTTGTTTTATTTTATCGTCATACAAATAATGAAATATATAACATTTCAATAATATTTTAAATCTTTCCTATATATGTTATTTTCTTAATCTCATCATTCAATATGGGGATGCAACAAATGATGAAGAAGTATTAAACGGATTTAACAAATTCGTTGAAAGAAAGGTGCCAGACATTGTAAAACAGATTGAAATTGAAATAGAGGTAAAACTAAGATATATAATAGTTACGTTAAACATTTAACGTTTAAGATATATTAAATATTTAACTTTACATCACAGGTAGAAAGATATAGAATGAAAATTGGTGCATTTGGTTCTGCAAAAGCATACACAGCCGTAAAGACATGTTTTCCCACTCAATGGTGGTCAATAATTGGAAGAGAGGGTGCTCCAAATTTAACACGTTTACAATGCACATTTTAAGTCAAATATTTTCCTCTTCAAACTACGAGAGAAACTGGACTACATTTTCAATGATCCATACAAAATTACGCAATGGTAAAAATGAAAAATCTAGAAAAATTAGTATATGTGCATTACAACATGAGATTAAGAGCAAAGCATTCAAGACGTCGCGATACTGAAAATCAGTTAATCGATCTGGACTATATATTTCATGAAGAGGATCCACTAGCAGAATGGACTACTGAAGTTGAACCACCCTAGTTGGACGACGAATCTTGGATGACCAGCACACTGAATGATGCAGTCGCTGCGGTTGATGGTGTACCTGCACGAGCAACAAGAAGTCAAAGCAAAGAAAATAGTAGTAGTTCCTCAAATGATGATCATGGTAATGCTGGTGGAAGTGGTGTGGATTTAACTCGTAATTATGGTATTGGTTCTAGTGATGGCGGTGCATTATACAGACCAACGTAAACATATTCAAGAAGAAGGGGTGCGAGCAACAATCCTAACCGAAGAGACAATGATTTAAATATTGAATACGAACATCAACATGATTATGCTGATAATCCACCAGCCTATAGACATTCTACTTATGACTATACGAGTGGTAACTCATATTATGGAACAAACGAAATATATAGTGATATCTTGAGTGATTAAAACAATCAAGCTACGTATGCAACACAAAATGATGAACCATCGTCTTTTGATAATATGATGGCGACATTTTTGTGTCCAGGACAAATGCAATATGGTTATCCATCGTATTATACAACACAAGATGATGAAGGAAATTATGAAAACAATTCATATGTAACTTCAAGAAATAGTTTTTGGATGTAGTAGTGTTGTGTGTATCATTATTATTTTGTTGTATGCTATATTTTTATATGAATTTACATCTTTAAAGTTACTTTTCTATTACAAATGCAAATCTTCGATATTAGGACCGAAACCGGAACAAAAACCGAAACAAGTGAAAATTTCGAAACGGACCGAAACCAACAAAATTTAAAAACACCGAAATTGAGACGAATTCCGAGTTCTCGAATCTTGATATTTTCACATGTAAATATACATGTGAATATGCAAAGCCAGGCAATCCTGACACGAAGGCAAGTATATAAATATTTTCACATGGACACACATCACTGACAATAAGGAAATGATGAAATACGTGCAAAAACATATATACATACACACACCTACAGCAACACTCACGAAATATATATAAAATGACATATTACATATATATGATTTTTTTTGAAATGATATTTTATATACAACATGTCACCGGGACAACGTATCATATGTCAATAAACGTTCAAATCACGCTACTAAGTTTCGAACTATTGACCTCTCGCACCAAGCTGAATCACTTAATCACTTGGACAATGATGCTTTTCTACATATATATGATTACGTTAAAAAAAGTATTCATAGCCTTAATTATGCAAAGCATAGCTGGGCGTGATTAACTGTACACGTGGCTATAAAATGAACATGAAATATGACTGGATGTGAAGGCTATAAAATGTGTACAAGCTTTGCAAACATGAAGAAAAATATATACAAGCTTCACACCATGTTAAATTCGAAAGCCTGGGCGTGAAGGCTATAAAATGTACGTGAAAAATATATAATTATATCTCCGAGCAACAATTTTGCAAACGTGGGAATAAATTGGCACGATGGTTGCACGCAAAGACGACGTGACACATCTCTACAGTTAATAAAGTAAATTCAACGAATAAGATTTTTACGCTGTCTTTTTGAAATTATGACAAATCTCTACATCAATCCATAAAATCATCGGTTTGCAACCTCTATCATCATTTCCTTATCAACCACCAATCAGCGGAAATTTAGTGTCCGTATGCAGTTTGGCTGAAGTTCTTTTTACATGTTGATTTAGAATTACTACATGTTAGTTTACAACCTAAGGGGCCTTTTCGAACTTAGCATGTTAATTTTTTCCACATAACCCTTTATTGTTATATGCGATCAAACTCATATACATATCACACCATCTACATTATTTTTCACGATGTGACTATTCTTCTTTTCCAACATGCGCTCATTACCCAAGCACAATGCGAGACATCCCAATAGCAACAACTTAGTAGTGAAGCTCCGCTGCACTTTAGCAACAGATGCAACTGAAACTTCCAGCTTCTATACCCTTGAGTAGAGAGCAGCAGTAATAGCACCACCAAAGTTCAATGGCCCATGTACTCACTCGTAATGGTTGTCTACCAATCTTCAATTCATTGTGTTTTTAACCCAACGTATGCATGTGTGAAGTCTTATTTTCTATTATATCCTGGTAAAAAAAAATATGTATGTAAAAATAAATTATTACTAAATTAATACATATGTAAAAATCAATTATTACTGTTTAAAATTATTTTTCTTACCGTATTTATTATTTCTATATATGTAGTACAAAAACGAATTTTTAATAAATCAACATTTTCTATTTATTTCTTCAGATTTATCTATTATGAACTGATCGAAAAATATCCGATATTCATCCGCATCCGCGGATATGGATATTCGATATCCGAAAATGATTTCGGATAAGGATATGGATATAGCACTATCCGTATCCGAAGGTATCCGTTTGACCTAGATGTTATATAAGAAGTTTCGCCGGGTTTAAAGTCACTATTACTTTCCTATATGTATAAATGTGAGTGGTAGGCAATAAAATTTCATTTTTTTTTTCAATTTTACCTACACACACACATATACACACACACACACACACACACACAAATATGTATGTATGTATAACTGTTGTAAGCTTTTTGAAACTGAATCAGATTCATATATAGATATGGAATCCAAATTCGACAAGCAGGACCCTATGTTGAATTACTTTATTAAAAGGGGAAACTTAGCAGATTAGGCATACTTGTGCCAATTGGAGAATTAATGTGCAGTTATATTTCTATGAACTATTAAATAAAAATCATAATTTTGCATATTGCACAATTAATGTGACGACCCGGAATTTATTTGAAATTGGATATGTAATTGATTTTAAATTTTAAGAGTTTGTTTCTAACTTGAATTTCAAATATCTCTATTTATTGCATAATTTAAATATTGAATTAATAACTGGAAATTGGGAAAATTTGTTGAATCTGGAGTTTCAGGCTTGTTAATAATAATTTGAAGGCTTGTAAAATTCATATTGATAGTGCTGAAAGTAATAGAACTTTTGAAATTGAAGTTAAGGATGATTTGTTCAGCTTTGAAAATATATCGTTTAAATTGATATTTAAAAATAGGCTTCCGGGGCGCAGTCTCGAAATTCGACAAAATCAGTTCCATTAGATCCGTAATATTGTATTATTATCAGATTTCGATTTTCGTAGTGTTTGGAGTTGTGTGAGATCGTACGGTAAGTAAACGCGCCGTAATTTATATGGAAAATTTAATATAATAATTGGGTTCAAAAGGCTATCTTCTCTATACGATCGAATTAGGACTCGAAACCTTTTCCAATATGTTCGGGATAGGGGTACAACATTATAGACGTCTGGCGGCACGCCTCAATAGGAGGTCGAGATTTTTAGCTCGATTTCGAGACGTTTGAATTCAATTATATTAAAATTATATATTGTGACCAGTCAAAAACAAATCTTATCAACACGTGTCTTCTGGAACAACACATGTTCTCTCTAGTTTAACACACGTTTTTAAAAAAAAAAAAAACAAAGAAAAATCAACCAGTCGATAAAAATATAAACAAATGCATATGAGCCTTCACTTCTTCTTCCCCCAATTCAATCGAAAAATGGCGAAACTAAGAAAATTGGTTAAGAAAATCATTTCCTCCTCTCCTCTATTCAATTCGAATCCTCTAGGCTATTAATAAAAAAAGAGAAAGAGGGTGCCGAGCTAAATAATGGCAAGCTTGAGTGTTGTCGTCGTGACCTTCTTTTTCTGGACGAAATCAAATTCGTTCAACACCAGGAGCGCGAGGCGCCGTCCTTGAAGGCGACGAGTGGTGATGAAGTGGGCGAGCAATCGAAGGTCGCGATAGCGGGGTGAAGCACGGCCGAGCTGGGTGTGGTACGACAGAAGTATTTTGGGGGTTTCGTGCTTGAGCACGGCGTCGTCATCGCGTAGCTTGAGCGCGTGAGGATGGGGAGAGGAGTGGCGCTCGCGAGGGCCTGGATGGAGGTCGCGGTCGAAGTGTGGAGCAGCGTGGTGAGGTATATTCGATTTATTCATTTCAATCTAAAATTGATAATATCCATAAAAAAATGATGTAGTAAAGTAAATTTCAATTTGTTTTGCCGTTTATAGTAAAGAAGGATTTTGTTTAATTTATATATATGTAAATATCTACATGCAGAAAAAAATTATGTACAGTGAGGTTTAAAATAAAGATCTGTTTTAAAAAGTTTAACAGTAAGGTAAAAGTTTATGTTCACAGTAAAAAAAATTCTGTTGTTACTTATAAGAAAGTAAAGTATAAATATAAGTATATCTATATAAACACGCACATGTTTTATTTCATATAGGAACAACAAATATGTGTGTGTGTGTGTGTGTGATCTTGGAAATATATGAATTTATTTTTGTTAATCTATAACTTATTTTATATGTTTATATGTAGCTTCAAAATAAAAATAAATATACATATACAAATTTTCATTTACTAGTTTACTTTTAAATAAGGTATTAAGGTGGTCAATTTTCTTAATTAACTCATTTAATTATTTTTAGTTACTAAAATATTTTTAAAAGGAAAATTAGTTTAAAATTTAATTAGTAGTTAAAATTAAATTATTAATTAATAAATTATAAGTTTAAAACCAAATTATTAGCTTAAATTAAGTAAATAATAATAATTAATTGTTCGATCAATTCGAATATTAATAAACCTTATAATGTCGACTCAAGGTCTGAAAACGTGAAGAAAACAAGTCAAGATGGAAATGGGATGCAAACAAAATCAAAGGTGAGTTAATCTCACTCATTTGGATAACCATTTAAATTTAAATAGTTAAATTTAAATTATTGGTTGTTTGCTTGAATCGATAATTTATTATCAGCTTTGATGTGTATGTTATATATAGTGTGTGTGTGTGTGTATATATATATATATATATATATATATATATATATATATTGGAGTGATTGATTTCCCGCACTATATAGCGGATGAGACCTTATGCGTCCCGCATAATAGCGGATGACCCTATATACCGCGATATCCCCCTTGAAGTGAAATTGGTATTTTAAATTTTGTGCTAACATCTGTGGATGCAGAAAAACAGGTTGGAGGGATCCAACTGGATTCCTCAAATGTTGAATTTATTTTATATTTGGTAATGTGATTTATGTGATAATCTGTGATGGATTATATTGATTATATTGGGAATCGAAATTATTGAATGCTATGGCTTGGTTGAATATATATTGGTATTTGAGAAAAATGAAATATATACAAAGTTTGGATTTTTAAAGGAAATAAAAAGTGAAATTTTTAAGTAAAATAATTATAGTGAATTCAAATAAATCAAAAGAATGAAATTGGGAAAGGAAGAAAGGTTTGATTTTAAATCCTCGATATTAAATTTAAGGATGGGAAAAATAGGGATTTTGAATAAATGAAAGATTTTATCTAAAATAAGGACTTAAGCAATATTATTTTGTAAGTACAAAGAAATATATTTTTAAAATTCAAGATTTGAATGAGTTTGGGAAAATAAAAGGAGAATTTTGAAATAAAGTATGAAATTGGTATTTTCGATTTAAATAAGAATTTAAATCATAAATAAAGGTGTAAATATGGGATAAATGGGTTTTGAAATAAATTTGGATAAGTAAAGGAATTTATTTAAAATAGAGTTGGTTTGGAAATCGATTTGAAAACCGACTAAGTGTTGAAACTATGAATAAAGGAGAATGAAATTGTGGAATTTATAAACAGGGTTTATAAATAAAGTAAAATATTTATCAGAGGATAAGTTGGAAGTATAAATTCAGGATGTAAGAAAAGGGCGATTTGTCTAAAAATAAATAGTGGTTTGTTTTTAAAGGTGTGGAAAGGAAAGTGTATTTCCTTGAAAAACCGAGTATATTTTCAAAGAAAGATTTCCAAGTATAAGTTAGAGGTTTTAAAAGAATGATTTAGAGAAATTTTATTATCTTAAATTATTTTAGAATTTTAAAGTAAATATTTATTTAAATTAGTTATAGTAGTAATTATTTTAAAGGTTAACTAGTATTATGATTTAAACGATAATTATTTAATATTTATACCTTATATAATGGCTTTTATTTTAAATTAGTTTTGGCTTAAGTTTTACATGAGAAATTATAATAAGATTTCATAACTAGTATTTTAAATAAAGTGTTTTAAGTAATTTTTATATTAATGTTTTAAAGTATATATTTTGGATAAAGTGATTTAAATTATTTTAAAATCCAAGTATTAAGACTTGGTGAATTTCAGTGGAAATAAACAATATTTGAAAATTTATTCCGTGAGAGAAAAGTGATTTGAAAACTATTTTCAAAGAGTCGAAGTGTAGAAAAATAGCTTGCGAAGATATTTTAAAAAAATAATTTGGAAGATTATTTAAATCTGACGGTTGTTTGTGGATGTTATATGATAGTTAAATAACCGACTATCAATATTGGCCAGTGCGTTGATCGTTTCGAAAAAACCGGGATCAGGATTATTTCTCGAAAATCACTTCGATCTAGTTTGAACGTTTCGTGAGGAAGACAAGAGCTTGGAGTCGAAGATGAAGCGGTGAAGTGCAAGGGCTAATCGCTACTAATCCTGAGGGTGATTGCAAAATGGATGTAGTTGGAGTAGTGCGTTTGGTTCCGTTCGGACCCCGTACGGACTTGTATGGATGAATACTATCAGAACATCGTCAGGAGGACGGTGAGTATTCTAAGTGACTGTGTGCTAAAAAGGTAACGCATATCCTCGAGCCTTATCAATCGGGAATGACTAAAATAAGGGAGGTGCAGCAAGGCTAAGTGGCTAACAACCAATTAGGGTTAGGTCATCCCTGTCTAGATGTCCCTTTTATTCGGCTGTATTGGCGGTTGCTGATCCCAACCACGGGGTGATCTTATTCGGGTTATCCAGTAAGGGGTAGCTCTGGTCTTGTGTAGTAGGGGATCGGGATGGATCCTCGGTACGGTGATCTAAACCACATACTGTGACTGGCGGTACCCCAGTAGCCCTGCCATTGTATGGAATCAAATCTCCAATAAGCGCCTGTACGGTTTTGATTGTGCCCAACTGTGCTGAAACGTGAGGTGCAAACATTTCAGCTAGATTCTATTTTACTTTCTATAGACATTATTATAATTTCTGAGGATTTAATAAAAATATTTTGGTTATCGTAAGGTAAATAGCCGGCATGTTTATTTGTGGCATTACGAGATACCTTTGATTTCAAAGGATTTTGAAAACTTTAATAATTCAATTGAGTGTGTTTTCTCACTCTGGTATTATAGACTGACTTGGGTGTTATTTCTATATAATGCTCGGGTCAGACCGAGTATTTAGGATACATAAAAGGATGCTGTGGGGCTCAGAAGATGAGCTGGATGGCGAGACATATCACACGTATTTGATGAATATTCCGCTGCGTATGATTAACTGCATAGTCAATTTTGTGAGGACAGGTTATGATAACTGTCCAGGTGTGCTATGGATTTTTTTGAACTCTGATGATGTAATGTATAAACAGATATAGTTCTTTTTGTTTAAAGATTAGTAATTTATCTATTATATATTGTTCCACTGTGATTGTGAGATTCTGATATTGTTTCTATTTCTTCTTCTACCTTCTTCTTCTTTAACCCTAATGGTTCAGTTTTCCGGCGTTCAATTGTTCAACATTTGATACAATGGACGTATTGATGTCGATTTTCGAGCTTGAAAATTTGGGTCGTTACACTTGGTATCAGAGCTTAAGGTTAAGCGAGAACCTTGGCTCTGGTGGGAATTACTCATTAAGTTAGGGACGATAGTGCCCTAGAATGAGTTTGAGTATATTAATAGATATGAGCACGTATTTGTTAGTGAATATTTTTTTTTTTATATTGTGTCGATTGGTTTGTTGAGTTGTTTATGGATTCTGCTCAATACGAGTAATTAACGTTATTGATAGCGATCTCTAAACACTTGTATAGAATAATTCGATTCAGTATTGTTTTAAATAGGGTAAATGAAATAATTTTGCCCAAATTTAATTTTATATATGGAAGAAATAATTTTTCGAAATTATTATAGCTATAAATGGTTGCTTGGTTGCTAGGAAATGATAATATTTAATTATTATCATTGTGTGTGGAAATTGAATAAGAAATTGGAAAACCATAACTAAAAGCTAAGAAATAAAATTCAAATACAAACGGGATTTGTAAATGTGAATTATAAATGTGATTTATAATAGAATAAAATTCCAGAGTGATATATGAATAGGGATATGAAAGAATTTAGAATTCGAAATTTTAGAAATTAAATTTCTTTGGGTTTGAAATGGTTTTCAAAGACTGTGGAGGAATAATGGGGATATTATTAGGAAATATTTTTGAATTGGATTTGAAATCTGCTGAGATTTGGAATTTAAAAATATTTGAAGGGGTATTAAAGAGATAAAAGCATTGAACTCTTTTCGGTCGCTGGGAAATAACTTCGGTGATGACTGCAACATCATCGATGTTCATTTTCGAGTCTCCAAGAGAGGAATTGCTGCCAAAATGTTTTAAATTGGAGTTGTTTGCAAAACTGGGTTTTGTTTTGAAATGTTGAAGTGATTGTTGAAAACTCTAGAATTTTTTTAAAATGTTTTGAGTGTTTAAGTAATGGTTTAAACTCTGGAAGTTTAACTTAAAATGTTTATGGATTATAAACAGATTTGGAAACTTATAAAGTTTGGAAATTTCCTGAAATGAAATTAACTTGAAAAAAATTAATGAAAGTAAGTGTGACTAGAGAATAAAGCTAGAAAGGTAAGCCAATTAAAAAAAACTAAAGAAGGTTAGGAAATGGAATGAAAATAAGTTGGAAAAACCTATGGAAGTTTAAAAATTTGAATGGAAATAGAGTTTAACTAAACTAAGTTAAATAAAGAAAACTTTGAGGAAAATAAGCCTAAGTAGGCTAAGTGAGATAAGAGTATTAAAGTAAAATTTATTGAATTGGAGGTAAATTTGTGGAAGAACAAATTTATTTACATTTGTAAGTAAACTAATTGATTTAAGTAGTAAGCAAATGAATGGGAATTGAATATTAGAATCAATTCAAATTATGTTAAGTGGAATTGAAAAATATAGTTTGAGTGGACAAAAAGAATAAAGTTCTAAGAATTAAAATTTATTGGAAATTGAAATAAATTAGTAAGTTAAACAGATTTGAAATTGAAATTTGATTTGGAAATAAATTAAGAATTGAAGATAAAATTGCATCCAGAATGAAGTTGAAATTTAAGTTAAATGTATATAGTTATGAATGCTTAAGTGGTGAAGTAAAAATAAATACTAAACTATATAGAATATTTATAATAAAATTAAGGAAGGTAAATGGTAAAATTATTGAGTAAAATTGGTATTTGGGAAAATATACTTAGTTAATATGCGAATGAAGGTTTAATAAAGGTGTGTGAATGGTGATTGTGAATAAGTGAATAGAAATCAAAATAATTGTGAATAAAAAAAATGATATAGCTAATAATCAATTGAGATAAACACATATGGTGTACGTATATTATTTTATTCGCATAGCAATTTGATCCAGATTCGAGCACAATAATTTCGAGATAGTTATATCGATACGAGTTGGGATTTTTCATTCGATTTTCAACGGCGAACCCTGGATATGGATTTTTGATTGACTTTGGAAATTATCTATCATAATTTGTGGCTATGCAAGGAGAATGAAGGTTTCTGTTCAAGAAACCAGATCTGAGTCCGCACTAGAAAGTCAGGTAGATGATATTAGTTCGGAAGTGAAATTTTGTGATCGAGTGAGCGATCGAATTTGGTATGGCGTACGGATGATATAAATGCATCATACGGGCTTGAATAAAACAGATATTGAAACGGTCGTAAAGAAATGTATAAAATGATTTTGGATGCTGTGG
Organism: Allium cepa; assembly: GCA_030765085.1. NCBI lineage: Eukaryota > Viridiplantae > Streptophyta > Magnoliopsida > Asparagales > Amaryllidaceae > Allium > Allium cepa. The sequence continues at coordinate 1,002,457,507 of CM060934.1, forward strand.
TTGGATATATTGCTAAGTGGATGTACAGGTGTTTTAAAAGAAAAAGGAAATTGGTGTCTTTGATTTCAGAAGATAAATATGAATTGCCCGACTAAAAGGTATGTATTTAATTGACATATGAAATTTGATGATTTTCTGATCTAGCCACTTGGCATTTTGTTTCCTTCTGAAATTTGGAGTCTCGTAGAGGCATTTTGTAGTCGTACGATCTAGCCACACAAAGGAGACGTTGGCGAAATTTTTTGAAATTTAGAGAGTAAGAAAATTTTGAGAAAATTTTGATAATTTAAAAGTTTAGTTTTAAATTATAATTTGAAAGGTTGAGTAAATAAGATTAATTAGAACCTATAGATGAGTTTGGAAAGTTAGTAAGAGAGCTAGTGTGTCTTTAACGAAAAGATTGTTTTGAGAAGTTGTTTGAAACTGTTTGGTTTGGGAAAATAATGAACGAGTTATGGACCATTCTCCTTAACTAGTAATTTCAGGGATAAAATTCTTTTAAGGGGGGAAGAATTTGACGACCCAGAATTTTAGATATTTGAAATTGGATATTTAATTGATTTTAAATATTTAAAAGTTAGTTTCTAACTTGAATTTCAAATATCGCTATTTATTGGATAATTTAAATATTGAATTAATACTGGAAATTAGGAAAATTTGCTAAATCTGGAGTTCCAGGCATGTTAATAATAGTTTAAAGGCTTGTAAAATTCATATTGATAATACTGAAGGTAATAGAACTTTTGAAATTGAATTTAAGGATGATTTGTTCAGCTTTGAAAATATATCGTTTAAATTGATATTTAAAAATAGCTTTCTGAGGCACAGTCTCAGAATTCGACGAACCCAATTCCATTGGATTCGTAATATTGTATTATTATCAGATCTCAAATTTCACAGTGTTTGGAGTTGTCGTGAGATCGTACGTAAGTAAACGCGTCGTAATTTGTATCGAAAATTTAATATAATAACTGGGTTCAAAAGGTTATGTTCTCCATACGATCGAATTAGGACTCGAAACCTTTTCCAGTACGTTCGGAATAGGGGTACATTATATATGGCTGGCGGCATGCATCGATAGGAGGTCGAGATTTTTAGCTCGATTTCGAGACGTTTGAATTCAATTTAAATTAAAATTGTATATTGTGACTAGCCAAAAACAAATCTTATCAACATGTGTCTCCTGAAACAACACATATACTCTCTATTTTTTTATTTTATTTTTACAGAATTGAGAGCATTATATTATTTTTTTCGAAAATAGAAATTATATATACCCAGACCAAAAGCTGTCAACAAGCCTGACAGGTAACCGGAATACCAAAATAGAGATATGAGATAGACAATGGTACATAAAAACAAAAAAAAACAGGAAAATAACAGAGAACAACGAGCCGTAGGGGCAAAGAAACTCTGGGATCAAGCACAGAACAGTCAGCATCAGCTACTGAAAATCCACCGCCCATCAAAAAAACACATTGTCATCGAGTTCCGGCAAGGCCACCACCCAATGACGATGTCGAGAGACGACCGAGCAATAGACGAGCAGCCCAACAGAAGAAACACCATAATAGAAGCACAAAAAACGGAAGGTATCCCCAGAAGGAAAGGCCGACAGCCGAAAAAGAGAACCGACAATCCTCAAACCAAGCTCCAGACGGAAGGAGAGATGAAAATCTCAACCAAAACAGATAAGCCAGATCCCTAGGAACGACAAGGGAAAGATATCTGACGTAAAGAAATCCGAGCAACCAACGCTCAAAACAAGAAAAAAGGAGATCCTGCTCCGGCCAAACATGAACAACCTGCACCTGAAAGCAATAGCAGTGAATTGAGAGGAAAAAAGGGGGGGCGGGTGAGGGAAAGCCAGAACCGTCTGACTCGCAACCGGGACTCATCCAATTCCCGCTCTCGCGGAAGATCGAGAACAGGAGATAGAAAGCAAAGATACAAGGGGGCCAGATCTGGAACTAACCGCCCCCTTGAAAGGACGACCAAGAAAAGCCAAATAAACATCATTCCTAACCCGACGAATAATGGATGTGGGATCCATGGGAGAATTGTCATGAATAGCCTTGTTACGAGCACACCAAAGGTGCCAACAGAGCAGACAAGGAATCAAGCGAAAGACAATAGAGCGCAAGGATTTACCCGATATACCGTTCCACCAGGTTCTCAGTAATTCACTCGGCGATCCGTAGCTCCCACGGATGCCAATCAGATTCCCAAAATAATTCCAACAAGCATTCGCTAAATTACCCGAGAAGAGTAAATGATCGGAGGATTCTGATGCCCCGTTACTGCAGCACCTACAACGGGATACAAAAGGGATCCCAATACGCTGAATGTTCTCATCAACTGGCAACCCCTTTTGAAGGGTTCGCCACATGAATAAAGAAACTTCGGGAGGGATTCTGGAGTCCCAGATGAAAGAAAAAATAGGGATAATCGGAGCCGGAGTACGAATTGAGTTCCATGCTTTGGAAATGGAAAACGACCCACCATCCCAACCGGAAAGGCCTCCGTGAGAGTCAAAGAAGGGTTTGATCGATTGCATGTGCTTCCAAGTCTCACTTGCGTAGCTTGGCGACCCAGAAAAGCCTGCTGATGCAAGCCGTTGGTACTTGGCATGCAGGAACTTAGCCCACAAGGAATCGTTTGTCCCAAATCTGTACCACAACTTGCAGGCAAAAGCCAAACAAAAGTCCTTGAGGTTGAGCACATTAAGTCCGCCCTCGTTCTTGGGACGACACACCACGTCCCAAGAAACCCAGTGATGATGATGGTTGTCGATCTTCGACCCCCAGAAGAAGGATGAGGCCAAAGATCGGGAAGAACGGAAGAAAGACTCGGTTGGGGTCATCGCAGCGAAGACATGGGAACCCAACGAGCCTAAAACCGACTTGATAGCACACGTATACTCTCTAGTTTAACACGCGTTTTTTTAAAAAAAAAGAAAAAAGAAAAATCAACCAGCCGAGAAAAATATAAACAAACGCATACGACCCTTCACTTCTTCTTCCCCCAATTCATTCGAAAAATGGCGGAACAAAGAAAATTGATTAACGAAAATCGTTTCCTCCTCTCCTTTATTCAATTCGAATCCTCTCGACTATTAATAAAAAAAGAGAAAGAGGGTGCCAAGCTGAATAATGGCAAGTTTGAGTGTTGTCGTCGCGACCTTCTTTTTCTGGACGAAATCAAATTCGTTCAACACCAGGAGCGTGAGGCGCCGTGCTTGAAGGCGACGAGTGGTGATGAAGTAGGCGAGCAATCTGAGGTCGCGATAGCGAGGTGAAGCACAACCGAGCTGGGTGTGGTACGATAGAGGTATTTTGGGGGTTTCATGCTTGACCACGGTGACGTCATCGCGTAGCTTGCGTGTGTGAGGCTGGGGAGAGGAGCGGTGCTCACGAGGGCTTGGATGGAGGCCGCGGTCGAAGTGTGGAGCAGCATGGTGAGGTATATTCTTCATTCATTTCAATTTAAAATTGATAATATCCATAAAAAATGTTACAGTAAAGTAAATTTCAATTTGTTTTGCTGTTTATAGTAAAGAAGGATTTTGTTTAATTTGTATATATGTATATATCTACATGCAAAAAAAAATTATGTACAGTGAGGTTTAAAATAAAGATCTGTTTTAGAAAGTTTAACAGTAAGATAAAAGTTTATGTTCATAGTAAAGAAAATTCTGTTGTTACTTACAAGAAAGTAAAGTATAAATATAAGTATATCTATATAAAAACACATATTTTATTTCATATAGAAACAACAAATATGTATGTGTGTGTGTGTGTGTGTGTGATCTTGGTAATATATGAATTTATTTTTGTAAATATATAACTTATTTTATAAGTATATATGTAGCTTCAAAAGAAAAATAAATATACATATACATATTTTAATATACTAGTTTATTTTTAAATAAGGTATTAAGGTGATTAATTTTTTTAATTAACTCATTTAATTATTTTTAGTTACTAAAGGATTTTTAAAAGGAAAATTAGTTTAAAATTTAATTATGAGTTAAAATTAAATTATTAATTAATAAATTATTAGTTTAAAACGAAATAATTAGCTTAAACTAAATAATAATAATAATTAACTGTTCAATCAATTCAAATATTAACAAACCCTATAATGTTGATCCAAGGTCTGAAAACGTGAAGAAAACAAGTCGAGATGGAAATGGGTTGCAAACAAAATCAAAGGTGAATTAATCTCACTCATTTGGATTACCTTTTAAATTTAAATAGTTAAATTTGAATTATTGGTTGTTTGCTTGAATTAATAATTTATTATTATCTTGGATGTGATATGTTATATATATATATATATACATATATATATATATATATTGGAGTGATTGATTTTCATCATTATATAGCGGATGATACCCTATGCGTCCTGCATAATAGCGGATGAGCCTATATACCGCGATATCCCCCTCGAAGTGCGATTGGTATTTTAAATTTTGTGCTAACATCTGTAGATGCAGGGATATAGGTTGGAGGGATCCAACTGGATTCCTCAAATGTTGAATTTATTTTATATTCAGTAATGTGATTTATGTGATAATCTGTGATGGATTATATTGATTATATTGGGAATTGAAATTATTGAATGCTATGGCTTGGTTGAGAATATATTGGTATTTGAGAAAATTGAAATATATATAAAGTTTGGATTTTTAAAGGAAATAAAAAGGGAAATTTTTAAGTAAAATAATTATAGTGAATTCAAATAAATTAAAGGAATGAATTTGGGAAAGGAATAACGGTTTGATTTTAAATCATGTATTATAAATTCAAGGATGTGAAAAATAGGGATTTTGAATAAATGAGAAAAAAGATTTTATTTAAAATAAGGACTTAAGCAACATTGTTTGTAAGTACGAAGAAATATATTTTTAAAATTCAAGATTTGAATGATTTGGGAAAATAAGAGGAGAATTTTGAAATAAAATATGAAATTGGTATTTTTGATTTAAATAAGAATTTAAGTCATAAATAAAGGTGTGAATATGGGATAAATGGGTTTTGAAATAAATTAGGATAAGTAAAGAAATTTATTTAAAATAGAGTTGGTTTGGAAATATATTTGAAAACCGACTAAGTGTTGAAACTGTGAATAAAGGAGAATGAGATTGTGGAAATTATAAACAAAGTTTACAAACAAAGTAAAATATTTATCAGAGAATAATTTAGAAGAATAAATTCAGGATGGAATTTATAAGGAAAGGGTGATTTGTCTAAAAATAAATAATGGTTTATTTTTAAAGGTGTGGAAAGGAAAGTGCATTTCCTTGAAAACCGAGTATATTTTCAAAAGAAGATTTCCAAGTACAAGTCAGAGGTTTTAAAGTGGTTTTAAAAAATGTTTTAGAGAAATTTTATTATTTTAAATTGTTTTAGAATTTTAAAGTAAATATTTATTTAAATTAGTTATAGCAGTAATTATTTTAAAGGATTAACTAGTATTATGATTTAAAAGATAATTATTTAATATTTATACCTTATAGAATATTTTTTATTTTAAAATATTTTTGGCTTAAGTTTTACATGAGAAATTATTATAAGATTTCATAACCAGTATTTTAAATAAAGTGTTTTAAGTAGTTTTTATATTAATGTTTTGAAGTATATATTTTGGATAAAGTGATTTAAATTATTTTAAAATCTAAGTATTAAGACTTGGTGAATTTAAAAATAAACAATATTTGAAAATTTACTCCGCGAGAGAAAAGTGGTTTGAAACTAATTTCAAAGAGTTGAAGTGGAGAAAAATAACTTGAGAAGATATCTTGAAATAAATAATTTGGAAAATTATTTAAATCTGATGGTTGTTTGTGGATGTTATATGATAGTTAAATAACCGACTATCAATATTGGCCAATGCCTGATCGTTTCGAAGAGACGGAGATCGAGATTTTTTCCCGAAAACCACTTCGATCCAGTTTGAACGTTTCGTAAGGAAGACAAGATCTCGGAGTCGAAGATGGAGCAGTGAACTGCAAGGGATAATCGCTACTAATCCTGAGGTTGATTTCAAAATAGATATAGTAGGAGTAGTGCCTTCGGTTCCGTTCGGACCTAGAACGGAGTTGTATGGATGAATACTATCAGAACATCGTCAGGAGGCGGTGAGTATTCTAAGTGAATGTGTGCTAAAAAGGTAATGCATAGCCTCGAGCCTCATCAAGCGGAAATGGCTAAAACAGGGGAGGTGCAGCAAGGCTAAGTGGCTAGCAACCAATTAGGGTAAGGTCATCCCTGTCTAGATGTCACTTTTATTCGGCTGTGTGGGCGATTGCTGATCCCAACCGCGGGGTGATCTTATTCGGATTATCCAGTAAAGGGTAGCTCCGGTCTTGTGTAGCAAGGGATGAAGGTGGATCCTCGGTACGGTGATCTAGACCTCGAACTGTGATGGGCGGTACCCCAGTAGCCCCGCCATTGTAAGGAATCCAATCTCCAATAAGCGTCTGTATGGTTTTGATTGTGCCCAATTATGCTGAAACATGAGATGCAAGTATTTCAGCTAGATTCTATTTTACTTTCTATGGACATTATTATAATATCAGACGGATTTGATAAAAATGTTTTGGTTATCGTAAGGTAAAAACCCGGCATGTTTATTTGTGGCGTGGTCTTAGGAGATACCTTTGATTTCAAAGGATTTTGAAAACTTTAATAATCCAATTGAGTGTGTTTTCTCACTCTGGTAATCCAGACTGACTCGGGTGTTATTTCCCTATAATGCTCGGATCAGGCCGAGTATTATAAGATACATGAAAGGATGCAGTGGAGCTCAGGAGACGAGCTGGATGGTGAAATATTTCACACGTATTTGATGAATATTCCGCTGTGTATGATTAACTGCATAGTCAGTTTTATGAGGACAGGTTATGATAACTGTCCAGTTGTGTGCTATGAATTATGTTGAACTCTGATGATGTAATGTAAAAACAGATATAGTTCTTTTTGTTTAAAGATTAGTCGTTTATCTATTATACATTGTTCCACTGTGATTGTGAGATTCTGATATTGTTTTTATTTCTTCTTCTATCATCTTCTTCTTTAACCCTAATGGTTCAGTTTTTCGGCATTTGATATAGTGGACGTATTGATGTCGATTTTCGAGCGTTGAAAAATCGGTTCGTTACAGATTTGCTTGCCGTGATTGGATGGCCACCATGTTTTTGAACCCTACACAATAAATTGGGTGGTTTGAATCAGTAGACGTTATATATTGATTCACTGTGTAACATATCGAGTATTGCACTTCGAATTCGATGAAAGGATATTGCTAGGCTATAGCTCATTGTGGCTTAAGCTTTAATCATATGAGTTCATAGAATTGCTTGTTTAGTAGAGAAATATTAAAGATATGAGTACATGTTGAGTAACGCAGAAATTGAAGGGTTTTCTTGTTCATCAATGAAATGATTATTTCATTGTGTTTTATGCCTTGAAGTAGTAATATCCTGATTATAGATTATCACATTGTGCAAGGAGAAGAAGTAACCAAGAAACTAAAAGATGCATAACAAAAGTAATCCAAGTATACAGGGTATTGAAGATATGTGGAAATTAATAAATAACAGAGTTCATCTCAGACTGTAAACGCTTGTAACATTTAATCGAAATTGTGTACCTTATTGTTGTTTCAGCCTGGTAGAAGCGAATGACTTTGATTCAAAAACGCTTACAAATGACAGTGTCAGTTATAATCACCAACGAAGAGTTATTGGTCCCAACCCCAACCTGGTTTTTTATTTGTTAACTAGTATAGTTAATAGTTTGAAGACATGTTACGGTATGATTAATTTCATACGGTACCATGTTTTTCGATGTTCAAACCTCTTTATTGAACTTTTCAGTGGTTATGCGTTCTAAAAGATTCATTTTTTCATATTCTACATCCCAAATCTGTGGGTAATTATTAGTTGAAGTTAGTTCTTACGAATGGAGTCAGGGAAATACGGTTTGAAAAAAATGATTTTGGTGTCTAGTGGCCTTGCGAATAGATGCCTTTCATTTTTCATTTTGTAGTGATGTAATTAGGGCTGTCAATAAATATCCGAAAAATTCGAAATCCGTCTGCATCTGTATTCAAAAATCGGATAAATATTTGATGTTCCAAAAAAAGATGCGGATACGAAGGCATGCGCATTCGAAAATTATCCATATGGTTTTTTTTCAAGATTATAGTTTAAATCATGTGTATTATAGTATAATAAAAGATTTTTTTTTATTGTTTTATTGAGTTGAAAGTTTATATTATATGCATCAAATGCATATTAACAGCTCAAAATTATTTAATATCATCGTATTTTTTTAACACTTTAATAATTAATGGGATGAAAAAAGTTTGTTAAATCAAAAAAATTCATTTATCGTTAGCAGATAAGATAATTATTCGATATTTATCTGTATCCATGGATGCAGATATCCAATATCCAAAAATGGTTTCAGATGCGGATAAGTATATTGCACTATCCGCATGTTGGAAATAAATGAGTAAAACAGGAGAGGTGTTGGAAAAAGTGAAATTATGCATTGAGATATATGAGACATTTAATGCCTAAAATATGAATAGTCCCACATCATGGAATATAATAAACAATATGTGTTTATATACTAAGATGTGGTCCTATTATAGTTACAATAAGAAAAGAGAGACATAAAAGCACAACGCATCTTAGCGGGGGTGCAACGCACCACCCCACCTTGCACCGCACGTGTCCGAGCCCGAGCCCGCACCCGTGGCGTGGGCAAATGGATGTTTGAGGCGTATTAGAGGCACTTAGCAATTGGATGTTGGCGGTTGGCTTGGCTATTCCGACCAGACATTTTCTTTTGAATTCAACCACTTTTTGGACGAACGGTAACAAACGATCAGTTGGTAAAGGATCGCAGCCTTTTCAATAGACATGACCATTTAGACTCGAATAGACACCTCCTCGAGCCTATGTATAGGCAGGCATAAAATGAAATTAAACATTCTTTCTGTTTTTCTATCGCTCTTCTTCCTCACAGAAATCTGTTCTTAAGTCTATATTCTCTTCAGTTCGTCATCACTCCACTTGTAACAACCAGGTATTTTAAACCATTCGCATCCGCACATGTCGGATTTGAATTGCTCAAAATATCAGATTGCTAATTTATATTTGGCAAAACTCAGCATATACAGTAAATAAAATAACCATAGAATCACAAACACAGAGTAATATAATCAATAAGCAGCGGAAATAAAAGAATAGTAGTTCATGAAGCTGCTATATATATAACAGAGTTAAAATAAGATACAACAGAAGTCTTGAATACATAGAAGTCTCCATACAATAGTCAAATATAGAATATATCACAGGAGTCAACTGAATAACTGCAAGCTGAATAGATAGATGGATCTCCAAGCGAAGCTCCAACCCCAAAGGCGAGTCTCAAATGCCGTGACACTCAGTCTGACCCGAGCGTAAAGCAAAATACAAAACACTCGAGTCAGGATTAACATTCTTATATCAATAAATTCAACTTAAGGGAAATATCAACTGAAATACAAGTAACTCAAAGGATGTTTGGGATAGCCATCCACTAAGGATCCGTGAAACTATCTACTATGTAGTAATATACGCTATTATAATAATGTCTATAGTAAAGTAAAAGTATTAAAATAACGTTAACGCGTTACCCATGTCCCCTTAACATATTTTATATATTCTCGTAGTCTATACAGTATCGTACGCTACTCCGAGAGGTTTACACAGAGGGCACTCATAGGTATGGTAAAAAACAAACTCATAGAAGGCGCGCTAGGGCATGTGACACGACACTCGAGGCAATGCTTGGGTAGATATACCATTTGCACTCCCGGGCTGGTGGTAACGCATAGCAGCTACTACCGCCCATCTTGTGACACACTCCCAAATCAAAGGGTGCACCCAATCACATCACAAAAGCAATAGAATGGTATCGAAGAAATGTGTCCGATAGGAGAAATGACCTCGCTTGGCCTGGCGTGGCTCCTGTTATAGCCGCATAAAGCTGACTCATGGGAGTCAGGGCTACGTAAATACCATACAGAATCATCACCAAACCATCCTACTTCATTCTGGAATCTCCTCTATGTACACAGTTGTTAAATTGGTTTTCGGTATTGGCAGAGAGTATGACAATATCCGATCCCGGTCTCTTTAACAACCAAATGTTATTATAACACCATCGTCATTTCATTTCAAATAGTTCATACTTCAAACCAAAATATCATATCATTTCAAACCGTATCAATTTGGTACCATTATACCTTTTAAATAATATTCATTTTCATACGTAATACTTTCAAAAGTTATAACACTTTCGAAATCATAAACCTTTGATATCATAATACTTTGAAAACCATAACACTTTGAAACCATAACACTTTCCACTTAAATAGTTTAGATATCGAAAATAGTATGTATATTAAAATACTTTATAAAAATAAACTAGTTTATATATTAAATACTTTATATAATAAATTTTGTTTCCTCAAATTACACAATCGATTTAAATCATTTAAATTCAAAAATCCAATCTAAATCATTCCAGCTTAACCATTTCAACTTAAAGTTCAAAGATTCCTGTTTAAATATTCAAACATTTACAATATAAATTTCTATTACATTTCAAAATTTAACTCTAAATTATTCAAATTGGAAAATATCCACTTAACCATTTTGATAACAGTTTATTTAAATCCCAATTTATATATTTAAATCAATATCAAATATTCATTCTAAATTTTATTTAAAATTGAGAATATTCGTTTAATTACCTTTTATTAAATCAAGTTATAAACCAATTTATAATCATATCTTTTCAAAATCTCAAAACCAATAAATTTAAATCAATTCTTTCTTCAATCCAACTATTTCCAATTTAAATCCCAAGTCAATAGTTATTTATCTTTCCAACCTTTATTATTAAAGTTATAAATCTATTTTAAAATATTAATATAAATTTAAATAAATATTTTAAAACGTATTATATACTAATTAAATTAAATTTTATTAAAATTAGATCTTATTATATATATTTTAAGAAATAAAATTATAAGAAAAATCTTAAAATTATAATTTCGAAATTAACTTATAAATTCAAAATTCCAAAACATATAATTTTAAAATCTACAATTTAGACATATGTAAAATAACATTTATATATATTATAATCTAGAATTAATATTTATTTAAAACCATATATCTCCTTTCAAAACCTTGCAAATCATTTCAATATATATATATATATATATATATATATATATATAGACCAATGGTGTCAGTATACAATTTTCTATCCTATGATCAAGTGATACGGATGTTTATCATTTCAATCCGCAATTTAAATATATACGGGTATATATCATTTCAACCCGCAATCCCAAATTCAATTCAATGAAAATCGCTTGGGTTTATCATTTCAATCCATAACGATTTTCTCCTATTCTACAAGATCATTCGGGTATGTATCATTTCGACCCATAGGGAATTCTATACTAACAGGGAACTTCCAGTGTGATAACAGATATGATAATAATATAACAGACATATATCGTCAATATAAATAACATATAATGGTGTCAGATGTCAAAGGTGAACATATATAGATAATAACCTATATATAGCAGTGCAAATAACTAACAGCATCATATTTCAATTTTCGTTTCAATTGATATCAAATTTAATAAACATAAGAACGTTAATCGTGAGTGATAGCTCACCTTTCGAGGCTAGAGAGGATAAACGATGAAATTGAATTACGAAATGTAAGCACGACTTCCAAAGTAAAGATAGACTGGCACAGATATGATAGACAAATCTGGTAGATATGCTTCAATTAAAAAAACAATCAGTTTGATAGAAACAGAAAATATATATATTATTATTATTTCTTTGAAATCAATTGTTTAAATTTTACTACCTATAAAATAAAATCTATATATAGATATATGTAATTGGAAACCAAACTCAAGTAAACTTGTATACATGAACTAACATATAAACATATATATTTTTAAACTCACAATTTTAACATATATAAAACAACATTTATATATAATATGAAAAAGAAAAATAATATTTATTTTAAGACAAAATAACATATATATTTATACCCAGACCAAACTCAATGTATGAAACCTTAATATATTATATTTTAAGATCCATCCTTATTATAAAACCAATATTAAACACAAATATATAAAAATTAAAATCCATATATATATATATATATGTATGTATGTATACTCAAAAACCAAATTCACTTTATTTTATAGTATATACATTTTATAACATACAACACACACAAAATATATATTTTTCTTTTCTTTCACATGTATAAAATTTAAACCAACCCGTTTTAACAACATACTATTGTATATAATACTAATACATGTAATAACAACTTAGATAAACCATAAATTTATATCTTATTCCATAATAATGCCCTCTGTAAAACATGCATCACAACACTCAGACCAAAACATATGTATATATAAAGTAACCTTTCTAACCATTATACTAACAAAAACCTTTCATACGTATAAAACACGGATAAAATTTACATTATATAAACATATATATACCATACTCTTAACAAATACCAGCGTATCTATATTTATATATTTCAACTATCAACTATATAAATCATATAATACATAACACGTATATACTTCATATACAACTTTAATATATAAAATATACATAGTATATAAATATATTTACAAATAGCTCTACTGCCAGTACTTATAAAAAAATATACACTAATATACTCCTACACAAAACAGATCATACAAATAACGAATATATTATATAAACAGAGAATTTATGACAACAACACACATTCAACAAATATATTTTGTTACTATATAGTATATACTTCCTTTATATAACTTATCATATATTATATTATATGCAGCAACATGTTATGAAATATTTATACTTATATACTACACGTATTATAGCATACAACATAATTTAGGTAACAATATACATATACTTCATAAACTTATACATAAACCTCAAACATTTCAAATATATGTAAGCTATTATATATATATATATATACAGGTTATACAAACTCATATGGCTTATAAAACTATCATATTATACAAACTGCAACTATTAAAAAAAACTGTATATATATATATATATATATATACTGAAATCATTAATACTATAAACAAGTATACTCCTTCTAAAAATGTAGTACATCCTGTAAACAAATTCTTATAACTCGAAAAGTTTGGAAAAACACACACGTGACACTATATATAGACTTACCTTTAAATATATATATATATATATATATATATATATATATATATTTGAAACGTATATAGGATTGTGGTGGCAAAGTCAAGAGGAGAAGGGCCGAGCATGGTGAAGGCCGTTGCGTGCAGAGGGGGGAGAGGAGGCTAACGTTGATTAGCTGTGAAGTGGTGGTAGGCTCGGCTGAGCTTGGAGGTGGCTCGGGCGGAGGTCGAGGGGATGATGTTTGAATGGAGGGGAAAGGTGATGTGTGGAAGCTTGGGTAAAGGGGTGAGCTACAGGAAAAGAAATGAAAAGCTTAGATTGTAAACGACAGAGAAGAAATGAAGGAGCAACAAAGAAATGGAAGTGGAAACGTGTAGCCCTTTTTGCCTCATATAATATTATATAAAGTAGATGAAATTTCAACAGTCACGAGGCGGAACTATTAAAGCAATTAATATTTGTTTTTGGCAGCGTGTTTCGAATTTGAAACCTAAGGAACGTGTAAAATCACAACTTATGGTACCGTTACAACGGACCGTTTTTATCGTTTCCGTCGCGTATCCGTCCTTAAAATACAGAAATAAATATACTACGGCGATCAGCATGAAAAAATCAACAAAACAGTACACAGATATCAGCGATGCGATCAAATTATAAAACTTGAATTTCCGCTACCGAAAGTGCTGCAAAAATGTAGAAAATAAGATAAACGGAGCAATAGCCATCCAAATTTGAAGAAACGGATTATACTGTCTCACTAAGAAGATAGTTTACAAATTTATTATATAAAATTATTCAGGTTTGGAAAACATTTTATTATCATCAAAGATTAACTGATTTGAACTTAAATAAAATTACACAATAAAATAAATCTTCATATTATTTGATGAATTTTTTTCATTTGCTAAGTTTAATTAGGCGTATTTTAAATATCAAATTTTTATTTCAAAATTTAATTATTTAAAATTGTACAAAATTTGAGTTAATTACGTTATTCAAACCATTAAAATTTACAGGTTGTTACACTCTCCCCCACTCAAAACTTTTCGTCCCCGAAAAGGAAGGAGGTAGGAGAATAGAAGCAATCAGAAAGAAAGATAGATTGAAATGCAAAATACAACAATTAATTTAAAACCATATAAACTCTATTTATTTTTAAATGGGTTTATATCTGATTAATTGATTCCAATTTATTTTATTTAGTCATTCAAATTTATGGTGTTCACATTTGATTGATTTCATTTTCATATATTTTCATTCAATTGATCCGTTTCAAATTTATTAACATTTATTGCACAAAATTTCACAAAAAAATTGTTTTATCTTACTCAATTATTAAATCTATTAGATCGACCAAAGTTAATTCCACCTCAACATTCAACTCCAACAATTCAAAACCATATAGATTTCAATTTTAGATAAATTAATATTCAACATTTTGGTTTAATCCATTTTATTCAACTGATAAATAGTCATTCAATGTAAAATTGGATTTCTTTTATTTTAGTAACATTTCTTTCAAACAAATTCATGTTTAAATTAACTCATTTAGTTTATCCATTTATCTTCAGCCAAGTTGATTCCGTAAAATTCAAGTCACTATTCTAAGTTCGTATTTATCTGCTTAAATGGTCTTCTCTTTATTTATTTAATTTATTTCACTCAACATATTTTGCAACATATATTAGGTGTATACATTTTATAACCATATATTATTCAACAAATAAATTTTCCTTTTTATTATCCAATTTATTATTAGTAAATTCTCTTAACAAAATATCATTTTTGATAGCCTATTACTTATATCATAGCATATACTATCCAATTACATTCCAATTATATTTAAACTTTTCTAGGTAAGTTATATTAATGTTTTGAATGTAATTAAACACTATACAAATTTTCTTTTATTTACAACATTTATATCAAGCCAAATTTTAGTTTGAATAACTTATTACTTTAGTTTTCTTCTTGTATAACCCTTTATTATACCCTAACATTTTAACTTTTTGAATATTTCAGGCAAGTTATATATTAGAATGTAATTTAGTTTTAACTTTTAACATTTTAACTTTTAACCCTTTATTATAACCCTTTATTATAACCCTTTATTATACCCTAACATTTTAACTTTTAACATTAATAACCCTTTATTATACGAATAAGTTTTATTCAAATTCAACTATTTCAAGTTGGTTAAATTTCATTTATCATTTTAGATATTCCACTCATTCAAAAATTTCACTTTATTTCAATCATTGAAACCATTACTTCATATAAAACTTAAGATTCAAATTCCGGTTTCACTTCAAACTATTTTGAAATAAGTATATGCATATATATTTTATAAATCAACTCATCTTCAAGAAATTAAAATCAAATTCAATTTTCCAAAATAAAATTGTAGCAAAGCTACTAAAGGGACTCTCCACTTTGAGACTCGAAAAGGAATGTCGATTGTGCTGCAGTCATCACCGAAATTGTAACGACCCGTAAAATTTTAATAATTTTATTTGTTTTATTTATATATTTAATTGAAATTTTATGAAATTTTAAACAATAAAATTTTGAAATATAAATTTGATATTTGGAATACGTCTAGTTAAACATAACAATTGGTAAATTTTAGTCCGAAAATATGAAGTTTATTTTCGTGCGTAAATTTATTTCAATTTAATCAGTTAGGAATTGATGAAAATAAAACGTTTTCGAAACTTAAATATTTTTACATAGAAAAATTCTAAACCATCTTTTGAGCAAGACGACATTTTTCGTTTTTCCAAATTCGGACTTCTTTAGCTCCGTCGATCTTATTTTCTTCCGTTTTTGTTGCATTTTCCGCTAGTAGAAAATTCGAATTTTTATAATTAAATCGTACCACTGATATCTATATACCGTTTTGATCTTCTCGTCGTGCTAATCTTTACGGTATAACTATTTCTGTGTTTTGAAATCTGTTACGCGGCGAAATCGGCGTAACGGTCCATCGTATCGGTACCATACTTGTGCATTTTGTCTTGTGTCTTTTCAAGTCTCCACCATATAAAACAATCTGTAATTGCTTTATTTAATTCTGAAACAACTTTTTGGCCCTCCGCATTTGCATTTATTCGTGCTTGCCATTTTCTATTCGTACTGGTTCAACATTTATTATTTGTGTCCATTCATTCACCTTCTTCTCTGATTGGACCACATTTTCATTTACAATGGTAACCAGCTATATACTTTTGAGTTAAAGTCCAACATACATTTGCCTCTGCTTGGCATTGTAAATGAGCTAAAGGCCACGTCCTTTTGTTTCTATGAACTATCAAATTTCAATTTATATATTTAACTTCATCTTCTATATCATTCTTGCTCACGGTAATCATCTCCACCACATGAGCCCACAACTCCATGCTCCACCCTTTACGGCTTCGCCCACCTACCTTCCGCCACCACGTTTCCGTCATGCAGCCCTCGCCTCACGACAAAACCATCTGCTAGTGACTCACGTCAGCCATCACGGCCGCAGCCTCGTGCCCACCGCGAGCACCACTTCGGCCCACAACATACCCTGTCAACCACCTCTGCTCAGATTCCTCCACGTCGTCAGATCCTCCCACTCGCGCAGCCCACCACCTCCTTGCGTGCAACCCAACCTGAGAAACTGTTCCTCCCTTCATGCCCATGTGATAAACCAGCACGCGATCTTCTCCCTCATTCCCTCTGGCCGAGCTGACTTCACTCCGGCCTCGTCATCCCCGCAATCACTTCCACCTCACCACTTCGCCACTGTCCTAGACTCCGTCTTCCCGCAGCCTTCTTCCCCTCTCATGTAAGTATATAATATTTGTACATTACTTTATTTGCTTGCTTGTAAAAGTTTATATATATTAGCTTTATATGTGTGTGTGTTGTAAAGTGGTATGTGTATTTCATATTAAATTTTATATTATGTGTTAAAGCATATTGTCTACATCCGCTTGCTTTTAGAGTTTATAATATTATATATATAATGGCATTTATATGTTCATTTGAGGAGGATAGATAGGTTACTGTATATACTTTTAATGTTTTCAATACATAGAACATGTATAAAGTCTGTAGCATATAAGTTATAAAGTACATAAGGATGATTTTTGGTTTTTGTTGTAAGTGATTGATGTGGATGCTAATATTTATTCACATATGATGTTGCGTGTGCATATAAATAAGTTTATAATTTTGGTACAGTATATAAATATGTTAGCCGCATAGTACATATATTAGTATCTTATTTAATTTTATAAAAGAGTGTTGATTTTTAATTTCATATTAGTTATGTATTCTAAACATATGGGTTCAAATACAATAATGATTGTTGTACATACCTGTAAGCATTTTGATTTTTTTTACATATATTATGGATGTTTAAAGTATTATGTCGGTTAATTTTAATATATGTTTTAAATGGAAACAATGATTCTTTAACACCTATATATTCAATATAATATGTGTTTGAAATTTCGAACATAAATTATATATATAGTTATATATATTATTTTATATATATGGGCTCACTTATATCGGTGATCTTCGTCAATTCAACTCTGAGTTGATCTCGTAAATTCTGATTTATCTGCTCCGTTCGTCGATTCGTCCCAATCTAGCTTGTTTTGGAAGTCGTGCTTGCATTTGCAAATCTATTCAGTGTACGTGCTAGTGTGCGTATCTGTGTCATCTCCTGTCCCTTTAGCCTCGAAAGGTGAGTAACCACTCACGATTAATATTCTTTTATTTATTAAATTTGGTTTCAATTGAACGACGATTGAAATATGCTGCTATTAGTTATTTACACTGTTATATTTGTTATTACCTGTATCAGTTCACCTGTGACATCTGACACCATTATCTGTTATTTATACAATGATAATCCAGTTTGGTTGTTAAATGATTGATTGTTTGATGTTGATATTGGACGTTAAATTGTTAATGTAGTAAGTGATAAATAATTTGAAATTGAAATTGATGTAGGGTAGTTAGATTTGATATACGTGTTAAATTTGATTAGATGACATTTGCATAGTATGACCCTTTTAAATGTTTAAATAAATTAACACGTAGAAATTTGATTAACTACACCTTGAACCATTGAATGTATGTTGTATAAATTGATGTAGTATAAATTGAATAATAGATATCAAGTGAAGAACCGTATAAATATTAATGTAATAATCTTTAATCTACATGAAATGATAGTGTAGATTTTAGAAATAATTATATTAATTTGCACAAACAACAATGTGAATTAATACGATTATTTCGGGATTATTTGAATTAATTATTGGATTGTCATTGATCGTTGTTATTTCTTGTTTATTTATTTTGACACCATCCCTGTTATCACACTGCAAGTTTCCTTTGCTATGCTTTGATTTTTGAATTGAAATGGAATCGGGTTGAAATGATACCCAAATGAACTTGACATAGGGTAGAGAATTAAATAAAACCCGATTAGTCAATGATTGGATTTTGAGAATAAATAAAGATTCATTTGAATAAATAATAAGTATTTGAAATAAAGATGGAATCTGAATTTTTATGAAAGGAAAAATGTTGATATTAAATAATCTAAAACAAAATATTAACATAATAGTTGATAAAAGAACATTGTTTTAAAATTTATTATTTAATAATTAAGTTTGGAATTATTTAATAATTAAGATTGGAATTATGTAATAATTAGGTTTTGGAATTATTTAATAATCAAATTTTGAAATTATTAATTAGGTTTTGAAATTATTTAATAATTAAATAAGATTGAATTATTTAATAATTAAATAAATTGGATTCTTTAATAAGTGAAATTGAACTTCTTGAATAAGTGAAATTGAGTTTATTTATTTACTTGAGTTTGAAATTTGTAACTAAGTAAATAAATAAGTGAAACTGAATTTCTTGAACAAGAAATAAAAATGTGATTTATTGGAATTAATGTAAGGCTTGAAATTTAAAGAATTTGATTTGACGAATTTAATTGAATTCAATTCAGTTTGAAGGTTTTGAGATAATGGAATTGAACTTAAGTAATTGATTTAATGAATTGGTAATTAAATGAAAATTGTTTTGACTGACAAATTTACTTAATGAATATTGAATGAAATCGATCAATGAATTTAAATTGATTTGAATGTTAGATTAAATTAATTTAAATAATTTCGGAATAAAACTTATATTCGAACTTGAATCAATATTTGAATTGTTAAATAAAAAATTGAAATTGAATTATACGATTTTGAAATAGTAATTTGGAAGTTTTGAACGTAAATTATGGAAATTGATATACAAAGACTAATGGAATGTTGGTTTACAAATTCTAATTGAAATTGAAATTGATTTGGTTTTGAAATATAATAAATGACCAATCGCTGTAATAATTACGAAAGTTATTAAAGAGACCGGAATCGGTTATGGACATTCTCTCTGTCTAAACCAAAAACCACTTTAATGACTATACGCGGAGTAAGATCCAGAATGAAGTGGTTGGAATGATGTACGTGACGACTGAAGAAAGAGAACGATAATGGATAGCCTTGACACTTGTGTCAAATTGGAAATGACTAAAACAGGAGCCGTGTCGGGCCAAATGGGGTTAGCCCCTCGAGCGAACACACTTCTTCGTAAACTACTCATTACTTGTTATTGATTAGTGCACCCTCGTAATTTTTAAGAGTGTTGTTTCGGGTGTTGCGATCGTTACGGCGATGCGTTTTCACCAGTCCGGATCAGGAAAACGGTAGTTTCACTACCTTGGGTATTGTCTCATGTGCCTTGTCATACTTGTATCCCTATATACGCGACCACTACGAATTTGTTTTGTGTTATACCTATGGAGTACTCCCTGATATCCCACCAGTTTACGGTGGAATTTACAGTGATGTATAGACTATGACGCTTATATAAAAATGTGTTAAGGGGGATAATGGTAACGCCTTAACGCTATTTTGATACTTTATATTACTGATAGACATTATCTTTTTAGCGTATATTACTACATAGTAGATAATTTAACGGATCCTTAGAGGACGGTTATTCCAACGTCCTTTGAGTTACTTGTATTTCAGTTGTTATTTCACTTGAGTTGGATTTATTAATATAAGAATGTTAATCTTGACTCGAATGTTTTGTATTTTGCTTTATGCTCGGGTCAGACTGAGTGTACCAGTATTCGAGACTCACCTTTGGAGTTGGAGCTTCGCTTGGAGATCGGGCTATCTATCCGGCTTTCATACATTCAGTTGATTCTAGTGTTGTATTCTGATCCTTGTATTTGACTATTGTATTCGAGTCTTCTGTTGTAACATATTTAACTCTGTTATATATATAGTAGCTTCATGAACTACTATCATTTGTTTCCGCTGCATTTATTACCCTGTATCTGTGATTCTGTGATTATTTATTTACTGTATATGCTGAGTTTTGCCAAATATAAATTAACAATTCAGTATTTTGAATTATTCAAGTCCGACATGTGCGGACGTGAATGGTTCAAAATAGCGGGCCGTTACAGTTGGTATCAGAGCTTTGGTAGGTCTAGGCAAAACTCAGCATATAGGGTAAATGTATTTACAAAATCACTTTAATTCGAATTTGAATCTCTTCCTTTTGACTCAATTCCTTTGAATTTTGGGACGTTTCCTCGGTTATGAAATTCATTCTTGTCCCTCACTATTCGTCTTCTTTTAATTCTAGAGTATCCCATAACTCCACTTTGAATGATCTTTATAATGAATTGGCGGTCTCGCCAATATTCTAATGACTTACAAAGGGGTGAAACTCCTTTACAATTAGCATCGATTCATCGGAGATTTATATATCCTCGATTTAGATACTAATATCGTTTGTTATGCCGAATTCTCTCTTGAGATCGAATGTGGATTTGCCTTGGAATTCTGCATCGATCTTATTATTGAAGTCACGGTTGATCCAGTTAAGGTTGCCGCGATTTAATTAACTTATCCATCTTCTTATTTTTTATTTAAATCATCTTATCTTCGTTTCGAACCTATCTTCGAATCAAAATTCTCTTTGATTTGATTCCATCAAATTTGAATCTCTATTATTGTTTTGAAATCCATTCTTAAATCGTCGAGTGAGGAAGTGTATAATATTAAAAAAATGATTTATATACATAGATTGTGTTGTTTGAGTTGTTGATGTTGATTTGGATTTTCAATCGATTCGTCTGATCAACGCTATCGATAGGATTTCCAAAACACTTGAACAGAGCAAACCGACACAATAGTATTTTCGAATTTGGCGAATAAAATAGTTTGTATTATTATATTAAAAAAATTCTGAAAGTAAATTGTCAATTTGTTGTCTGGAATAATAATAAATGAATTTATAAAAATTGTTTATAATTTGATTTGGAATTCCAATGGAATTAAATTAGAATTTGAGAATTTAATTTCAGGTGATTTCAAACTTGGCTTTAAAGTTTTAAAAGGTATATAAATAAAGTAATTTCGAATAGAAATCATTTTTAAAGAATTTTAAATGTTTAAATCAGTGCTCTTCTCTTTGTCGCTGGAAAATAATTTCGGTGATGGTGGCCGCATCATAGACTTTTATTTTCGAGTTTCGAAGTGAAGAGACCATTATGTAGCTTCGCTACAGTTTTGCTGGGAAAATAAATTGATTTGAATTTCTTAACATGACTTGGTTTATAATATATATTGAAGATTTTAAATTTGATTTGATATGTTATGTGTGTATATATATTTATTTATTTTATCCATTAATGGTTTGTAGTTAATCGAAAATTTTATTTCTTAAATTTTGATTTAAGGATGATTTTCAATGAAGCCAAAAGTTTTGACTCAATACTTAACTAGAAATAAGCGAATTGTAAAATTTTATTTGGATAATACTCAATTGCATTATATAACTTACCTAAATTTTCAAAAGTTAACTATGTAGTTGAATATTATATAGTAGAAAATGATATCAAAGGAATTTTTAAATAAATTTGAGTTGTTATAATAAATGTAAATATACTTAATATATATGTGATAAGATATATTAAGTAGAATAAATCTAATAATAATTTGGAATAAATAAGAATTAAATTTGTCGAATAAAGTATGGTTATAATAAATGACTATTCAAATTTATGATCTTTGGAATTGTTAATTTAAGATAATTGGATAATATACAATATAAATTGTCTTTATAAATAAAATATGTTGCGTATAAAAATGTTATACACTTAAAGTTTAATTATAAAATGGTTAATAGAGATAAATATAATACATGGTTAGTTGAATAATAAATGGATTAATAAAATAAATTGTTGTTTGAAATAAATTTTGTAATAAACAATGATAAATTGAAAATAAACCAAGTTAATGAAATTCCTTGAGTTTAAAATCAATTATTGAATATTAATTAATTCAATTGAAATTCATATGGTCTAAGTTAATTGTTTTATTTTGGAATTCAAGTCTATTTTCTTCTGGCTGTTTCTATTCTCCTACCTCCTCCCTTTTCGGGGACGAAAAGTTTTGAGTCGGGGAGAATGTAACGACCCGTAAAATTTTAATAATTTTATTTGTTTTATTTATATATTTAATTGAAATTTTGTGAAATTTTAAACAATACAATTTTGAAATATAAATTTGATATTTCGAATGCGTCTAGTTAAACATAACAACTTATAAATTTTCGTCCGAAAATATGAAGTTTATTTTCGTGCATAAATTTATTTCAATTTAATCAGTTAGGAATTAATGAAAATAAAACGTTTTCGAAACCTAAATATTTTTACATAGAAAAATTCTAAATCATCTTCTAAGCAAGACGTCATTTTTCATTTTTCCAAATTCGGACTTCTTTAGCTCCATCGATCTTATTTTCTTCCGTTTTTGTTGCATTTTCCGCTAGTAGAAAATTCGAATTTTTATAATTAAATCATACCATTGATATCTATATACCGTTTTGATCGTCTCGTCGTGCTGATCTTTACGGTATAATTATTTCTGTGTTTTGAAATCCGATACGCGGCGAAATCGGCGTAACGGTCCATCGTATCGGTACCGTACTTGTGTCATTTTGTCTTGTGTCTTTTCAAGTCTCCACCATATAAAACAATCTGTAATTGCTTTATTTAGTTCTGAAACAAATTTTTGGCCCTCCGCATTTGCATTTATTCGTGCTTGCCATTTTCTATTTGTACTTGTTCAACATTTATTATTTGTGTCCATTCATTCACCTTCTTCTCTGATTGGACCACATTTTCATTTACAATGGTAACCAGCTATATACTTTTGAGTTAAAGTCCAACATATATTTGCCTCTGGCTTAGCATTGTAAATGAGCTTAAGGCCACGTCCTTTTGTTTCTAGGAACTATCAAATTTCAATTTATATATTTAACTTTATATTCTCTTTCATCGTTGCTCACGGTAATCATCTCCACCACATGAGCCCACAACTCCATGCTCCACCCTTTACGGCTTCGCCCACCGTACCTTCCGCCACCACGTTTCCGTCGCGCAGCCCTCGCCTCACGACAAAACATCTGCCAGTGACTCACGTCAGCCATCACGGCCGCAGCCTCGTGCCCACCGCAAGCACCACTTCGGCCTACAACATACCCTGTCAACCGCCTCTGCTCAGATTCCTCCACGTCGTCAGATCCTTCCACTCGCGTAGCCCACCACCTCCTTGCGTGCAACCAAACCTGAGCAGCTGTTCCTCCCTTCATGCCCATGCGATGAACCAGCAAGCGATCTTCCTCCCTCATTCCCTCTGGCCGAGATGACTTCACTCTGGCCTCGTCATCCCCGTAATAACTTCCACCTCACCACTTCTCCACTGTCCCAGACTCCGTCTTCCCGCAGCCTTCTTCCCCTCTCGTGTAAGTATATAATATTTGTACATTAATTTATTTACTTGTTTGTAAAAGTATATATATATATATTAGCTTTATATGCGTGTGTTGTAAAGTGGTATGTGTATTTCATATTAAATTTTATATTATGTGTTAAAGCATATTGTCTACATCCGCTTACTTTTAGAGTTTATAATATTATATATATAATAGAATTTATATGTTCATTTGAGGAGGATAGATAGGTTACTGTATATACTTTTAATGTTTTCAATAATAGAACGTGTATAAAGTCTGTAGCATATAAGTTATAAAGTATATAAGATGATTTTTGGTTTGTGTTGTAAGTGATTGATGTGGATGCTAATATTTATTCACATATGATGTTGCGTGTGCATATAAACAAGTTTTTAATTTTGGTACAGTACATAAATATGTTAGCCGCATAGTACATATATTAGTATCTTATTTGATTTTATAAAAGAGTGTTGATTTTTAATTTTATATTAGTTATGTATTCTAAACATATGGGTTCAAATACAATAATGATTGTTGTACATACCTGTAAGCATTTTGATTTTTTTTTGACATATATCGTTGATGTTTAAAATATTATGTCGGTTAATTTTAATATATGTTTTAAATGAAAACAATGATTCTTTAACACCTATATATTCAATATAATATGTATTTGAAATTTCGAATATAAATTTTATATATAGTTATATATATTATTTTATATATATGGGCTCACTTATATCGGCGATCTTCGTTAATTCAACTCTGATTTGATCTCGTAAATTCCGATTTATCAGCTTCGTTCGTCGATTCGTCCCAATCTAGCTTGTTTTGGAAGTCGTGCTTGCATTTGCAAATCTATTCAGTGTATGTGCCAGTGTGCGTATCTGTTTCATCTCCTGTCCCTATAGCCTCGAAAGGTGAGCAACCACTCACGATTAATGTTCTTTTATTTATTAAATTTGATTTCAATTGAACGACAATTGAAATATGCTGCTGTTAGTTATTTACACTGTTATATATGTTATTACCTGTATCAGTTCACCTGTGACATCTGACACCATTATCTCTTATTTATACAATGATAATCCAGTTTGGTTGTTAAATGATTGATTGTTTGATGTTGATATTGGACGTTAAATTGTTAATGTAGTAAGTGATAAATAATTTGAAATTGAAATTGACGTAGGGTAGTTAGATTCGATATATGTTTTAAATTTGATTAGATGACATTTGCATAGTATGACCCTTTTAAATGTTTAAATAAATTGACACGTAGAAATTTGATTAACTACACCTTGAACCATTGAATGTATGTTGTACAAATTGATGTAGTATAAATTGAATAATATATATCAAGTGAAGAACCGTATAAATATTAATGTAATAATCTTTAATTTACATGAAATGATAGTGTAGATTCTAGAAATAATTATATTAATTTGCACAAACAACAATGTGAATTAATACGATTATTTCGGGATTATTTGAATTAATTATTGGATTGTCATTGATCGTTGTTATTGCTTGTTTATTTATTTTGGCACCATCCCTGTTATCACACTGCAAGTTTCCTTTGCTATGCTTTGATTTTTGAATTGAAATGGAATCGGGTTGAAATGATAAATACCCAAATGAACTTGACCTAGGGTAGAGAATTAAATAAAACCCGATTGGTCAATAATTGGATTTAAGAATAAATAATGATTAATTTGAAATAAAGATGGAATCTGAATTTTTATGAAAGGAAAAATATTGATATTAAATAATCTAAAACAAAATATTAACATAATAGTTGATAAAAGAACATTGTTTTAAAATTTATTATTTAGTAATTAAGTTTGGAATTATTTAATAATTAAGATTGGAATTATGTAATAATTAGGTTTTGGAATTATTTAATAATCAAAATTTGAAATTATTAATTAGGTTTTGAAATTATTTAATAATTAAATAAGATTGAATTATTTAATAATTAAATAAAATTGGATTCTTTAATAAGTGAAATTGAACTTCTTGAATAAGTGAAATTGAGTTTCTTTATTTATTTGAGTTTGAAATTTGTAACTAAGTAAATAAATAAGTGAAATTTAATTTATTGAACAAGAAATAAAAATGTGATTTATTGGAATTAATGTAAGACTTGAAATTTAAAGAATTTGATTTGACGAATTTAATTTAATTCGGTTTGTAGGTTTTGAGATAATGGAATTGAACTTAAGTAATTGATTTAATGAATTGGTAATTAAATGGAAATTTTTTTGAATGACAAATTTACTTAATGAATATTGAATGAAATCGATCAATGAATTTAAATTGATTTGAATGTTAAATTAAATTAATTTAAATAATTTCGGAATAAAACTTATATTCGAACTTGAATCAATATTTGAATTGTTAGATAAAAAATTGAAATTGAATTATAGTATTTTGAAATAGTAATTTGAAGTTTTGAACGTAAATTATGGAAATTGATATAGAAAGACTAATGGAATGTTGGTTTACAAATTCTAATTAAAATTGAAATTGATTTGGTTTTGAAATATATTAAACGACCAATCGCTGTAATATTTACGAAAGTTATTAAAGAGACCAGAATCGGTTATGGACATACTCTCTGTCTAAACCGAAAACCACTTTAATAACTGTACACGGAGTGTGATCCAGAATGAAGTGGTTGGAATAATGTACGTGATGAATGAAGAAAGAGAATGATAATGGATAGCCTTGACACTTGTGTCAAATTGGAAATGACTAAAACAGGAGCCGTGCCGGGCCAAATGGGTTAGCCATCTCGAGCGAACACACTTCTTCGTAAACTACTCATTACTTGTTATTGATTGGTGCACCCTCGTAATTTTTGGGAGTGTTGTTTCGTGGTGTTGAGATCGTTGCGGTGATGCGTTTTCACCAGTTCGGATCAGGCAAATGGTAGTTTCACTACCTTGGGTATTGCCTCATGTTCCTTGTCATACTTGTATCCCTATATACGCGACCACTACGAATTTGTTTTGTGTTATACCTATGGAGTACTCCCTGACATCCTTTGAGTTACTTGTATTTCAGTTGTTATTTCACTTGAGTTGGATTTATTAATATAAGAATGTTAATCCTGACTCGAGTGTTTTGTATTTTGCTTTACGCTCGGATCAGACTGAGTGTACCCGTATTCAAGACTCACCTTTGGAGTTGGAGCTTCGCTTGGAGATCCGGCTATCTATCTAGCTTTCAGACATTCATTTGATTCTAGTGTTGTATTCTGATCCTTATATTTGACCATTGTATTCAAGTCTTCTGTTGTAACATATTTAACTCTGTTATATATATAGTAGCTTCATGAACTACTATCTTTTGTTTCCGCTGCATTTATTACTCTGTATCTGTGATTCTGTGATTATTTATTTACCGTATATGCCGAGTTTTGCCAAATATAAATTAACAATTCGGTATTTTGAGTTATTCAAGTGCGACATGTGCGGATGCGAATGGTTCAAAATAACGGGTCGTTACAGAAATTGTTTTCTAGCGACAAAAGAAGAGAGCACTGGTTTAAACTTTAAAATTATTCTTTTAAAACAATTTCTATTCGAAAATAATTTTAAATAATATATTCCAAACTTTAAATACCGTTTTTTTAAGATACCGAAAATTGAATTCTCAATTTCATAATTTAAATTTATTGCATTTTCAAATCAAATAAACCTTGTTTGTAAAATTTCAACACCTTATGACATACAATAATAGAAAATGATTTAGTAGCGTTGACAAAAATAATGAATGGTAATCTAGTATTATTATTCCAAACAGCCAATTTAATTGATTTTTTATTTTATAAACTTATACCTTTATATCTAAAATATAATCATACACAAAATTATTTCATTTACAAATTGTGAAAACTATATTGTGTCAATTTGCTTTGTTCAAGTATTTTGGAATTCCTATCGATAGCGTTGATCAGACGAATCGATCTAAACCCAAAATTTAAACTTAATAACTCAAACAACACAATATAAAACATGTTTATTTTTAAATACAAATACACTTCCTTACTCGATGATTCAATAATGGATTTCAAAACAAGGATAGAGATCCAAATTAGAGGAATCATAATCAAAAAGAATTCTAACAAGGAAGATAGGCTCGAAAAGGAAATAAAACGATCAGATTGCAAAATAAGAAGAAGGATATATTGATATTAATCGCGGGCGACCTTAATCGGGTCAACCGTGACTTTAAGAATAAGATCGACGCAGATCTGAGGCAAATAGACATCTGATCACAAGAGATAGAATTCGAGCATAGCAAGAGATAACAACATCTAAACCGAGGATATAGAAATCTTCAGTGAATCTATCCCTGTTGTAAAGGAGTATCACTCCATTACAAATCATTCTAAGATTGGCGGAATAGCCGATTCATTATAAATATCAATCGAAATAGAGTTATAGAATACTCCAAAATCAAGAAGAATACGAATAGGAGGAGAGACAAGAATGTATTTTGGAACCGAGGAGAACTTTCCAAAATTCAAAGGAAACCGAATCAAAGAGGAAGGAAGTCAAGCTCGAATGAAGGTGATTCCGTAATTAAATTTATTCCATATGCTAAGTTTTGCCTAAAACCAGGGCCCTGATACCAACTGTAACGACCAGTTATTTTAAAACATTCGCATACGCACATGTCGGACTTGAATTGCTCAAAATATCATATTGTTAATTTATATTTGGAAAAACTCAACATATACAGTAAATAAAATAATCAGAGAATCACAGATACTAAGTAATATAATCAATAACAACGGAAACAAAAGTATAGTAGTTCATGAAGCTACTATATATATAACAGAGTTAAAATAAGATACAACTGAAGTCTCGAATACATAGAAGTCTCCATACAATAGTCAAATACAAGATCAGAATATATCACAGGAGTCAATTGAATAACTGCAGGCTGAATAGATAGATGGATCTCCAAGCGTAGCTGCAACCCCAAAGTTGAGTCTCAAATGCTGTGACACTCGGTCTGACCCGAGTGTAAAGTAAAACATGAAACACTCGAGTTAGCATTAACATTCTTATATCAATAAATCCAACTCAAGAAAAATATCAACTGAAATACAAGTAACTCAAAGGGTGTTTGGGATAGCCATCCTCTAAGGATCTATGAGACTATCTACTATAGTAATATACGCTATTATAATAATGTCTATAGCATAGTAAAAGCATTAAAATAGCATTAAGGCGTTACCCATATCCCCTTTAACACATTTTATATATTCTCACTGTCTATACAATACCGTACGCTCCTTCGAGAGGTTTACACGGAGGGAACCTATAGGTATGGTACAAAACAAACTCATAGAAGGCGCGCTAGGGCATGTGACATGGCACTCGAGGCAATTCCAGGGTAGATATACTATTTGCACTCCCGGACTGGTGGCAACGCATGGCAGCTACTGGCGCCCACCTCGTGACACACTCCCAAATAAAAGGGTGCACCCAATCATATCACAAAAGCAATAGAATGGTGTCGAAGAAATGTGTCCGATAGGAGGAATGACCTCGCTTGGCCCGGTGTGGCTCCTGTTTTAGCCGCATCAAGCTGACTCACAGGATTCAGGGCTACGTATATAACATACAGAATCGTCACCAAACCATCCTACTTTATTCTGGAATCTCCACTACGTACATAGTTGTTAAAGTGGTTTTCGGTATTGGCAAAGAGTATGACAATATCCGATCCCGGACTCTTTAACAACCAAATGTTATTATAACACCGTGGTCATTTCATTTCAAATAGTTCATACTTCAAACCAAAATATCATATCATTTCAAACCATACCAATTTGGTATCATCATACCCTTTAAATAATATTCATTTTCAAAATCGTAACGCTTTCAAAATTTATAACACTTTCATAATCATAACCCTTTGAAATCATAATACTTTGAAAGTCATAACACTTTGAAACCATAACACTTTCCACTTAACCAGTTTAGATATCGAAAATAGTATATATATTAAAATACTTTGTAAAAATAAACTAGTTTATATATTAAATACTTTATATAATAAAAATTATTTCCTCAAATTACACAATCGATTTAAATGATATAAATTCAAAAATCCAATCTAAATCAATTCCAGCTTAACCATTTCAACTTAAAGTTCAAAGATTCCAGTTTAAATATTCAAACATTTACAATATAAATTTCAATTTCATTTCAACATTTAACTTTAAGTTCTATTCAAATTGGAAAATATACACTTAACCATTTTGATAACAATTTATTCAAATCCCAATTTATATATTTAAATAAATATCAAAAATTCAAACTAAATTTTATTTAAAATTGAGAATATTCGTTTAATCACCTTTTTACCAAATCAAGTTATAAACCAAGTTATAATCATATCTTTTCAAAATCTCAAAACCAATAAATTTAAATCAATTCTTTCTTCAATCCAACTATTTCCAATTTAAATCCCAAGTCAATAGTTATTTATCTTTCCAACCTTTATTATAAAGTTATAAATCTATTTTAAAATATTAATATAAATTTTAAATAAATATTTTAAAACATATTATATACTGATTAAATTAAATTTTATTAAAATTAGATCTTACTATATATATTTTAAGAAAACAAAATTATGAGAAAAATCTTAAAATTTATAATTTCAAAACTAACTTATAAATTCAAAATTCCAAAACATATAATTTTTAAAATCTACAATTTAAACATATATAAAATAACATTTGTATATACATAATTTAGAATTAATATTTATTTAAAACCATATATCTCCTTTCAAAACCTTAGAAATCATTTCAAAATGTATATATATAGACTAACGGTGTCTGTATATAATTTTCTATCCTATAGTCAAGTGATACAGATATTTATCATTTCAATCCGCAATTTAAATATATACGGGTATATATCATTTCAACCTGCAATCCAAAATTCAATCCAATGAAAATTGCTTGGGTTTATCATTTCAACCCATAACGATTTTCTCCTATTCTACAAGATCATTCGGATATGTATCATTTTAACCCACAGGGAATTCTATACTAGTAGGGAACAGTGTGATAACATATATGATAATAATATAACATACATATATCATCAATATAAATAACATATAATGGTGTTTGATGTCGCAGGTGAACATATACATATAATAGCATATATATAGCAATGTAAGTAACTAACAGCAGCATATTTCAATTATCGTTTCAATTGATATCAAATTTAATAAATATAAGAACATTAATCGTGAGTGATTGCTCACCTTTCGAGGCTAGAGAGGATAGACAATGTAATTGAATTACGAAATGTAAGAACGACTTCCAAAGCAAAGCTAGATTAGCATGAATATGATGGACAAATCTGATAGATAGGTATCAATTAGAAAAATCAATCAGTTTGATAGAAATAGAAAATATGTATATTATTATATTATTTCTTTGAAATCAATAGTTTAAATTTTGCCACCTATAAAATAAAATCTATATATAGATATATGTAGTTGGAAACCAAACTCATGTAAACTTGTATACATGAACTAATGTATAAACATATATATTTTTAAACTCATAATTTTAACATATATAAAATAACATTTATATATCATATATAAAAAATCAATATTTAATTTAAAACAAATATTAAAATAACATATATATTTATACCCAAACCAAACTCAATATATGAAACCTTAATATACTATACTTTAAGATCCTTCCTTATTATAAAACCAATATTAAACAGAAATATATAAAAATCAAAATCTACATATATATACACATGTATATCTAAAAAACCAAATTCACTTTATTTTATAGTATGTACATTTTATAACATACAGCGCGCACGAAATATATATTGTTCTTTTCTTTCACATATATAAAATTTAAACAAACCCGTATTAACAACATATTATTGTATATAATACTAATACATGTAATAACAACTTAGATAAACCATAAATTTA
Organism: Allium cepa; assembly: GCA_030765085.1. Classification (NCBI taxonomy): domain Eukaryota; kingdom Viridiplantae; phylum Streptophyta; class Magnoliopsida; order Asparagales; family Amaryllidaceae; genus Allium; species Allium cepa. Next base: position 1,002,489,680 of record CM060934.1, read on the forward strand.
TATTTTATTTCATAATAATGCCCTCTGTAAAACATGCGTCACAACACTCAGACCGAAACATATGAATATATAAAGTAACCTTTATAACCATTATACTAACAGAAACCTTTTATATATACAAAACACGTATACAATTTACATTGTATATACATACATACATACATACATACATACATACATACATACATACATACATACATACATACATACATACATACATACATATATATATGCATACATACACACGCCATACACTTAACATAAACCAGCGTGTCTATATTTATACATTTCTACTATCAATTATATAAATCATATAATACATAATAGATATATACTTTATATACAACTTTAATATATAAAATATACACAGTAATAAATTTACAAATAGCTCTACTGCCAATACTTATAAAAAATATATAGACTAATATACTCTTACACAGAACAGATCATACAAATAAGGAATATATTATATAAACAGAGAACTTATGACAGCAACACACATTTCAACAAATATATTTATTCACTATATAGTATATACTTCCTTTATATCACTTCTCATATATTATATTATACGCAGCAACATGTTATGAAATACTTATACTTATATACTACATGTACTATAACATACAACATAATTTAGATAACAATATACATATACTTTATAAACTTATACATAAACCTCAAACATTTCAAAATATATGTAAATATATATATATATATATATATATATATATATATATATATATATATATATACAGGTTATACAAACTCATATAACTTATAAAACTATCATATTATCCAAACTGCAACTATTGAAAACACTGTATATATATACTGAAATCATCAATACCATAAACAAGTATACTCCTTCTGAAAATGTAATACATCCTGTAAAAAAAATTCTCATAACTCGAAAAGTTTGGAAAAACACACACATGACACTATATATAGACTTACCTTTATATATATATATATATATATATATATATATATATATATATATATTTCAAACGTATATAGGCTTGTGGTGGAAAAGTCAAGAGGAGAAGGGCCGTGCATGAGTTGGTGAAGGCCGCTGCGCCCAAAGGGGAGAGAAGAGGCTAGAGTTGATTAGATGTAAAGTGCTGGAAGGCTCGGTTGGGCTTGGAGGTGGCCCGGGCGGAGGTTGAGGAGATGGTGTTTGAATGGAGGGGAAAGGTGGAAGCTTGGGTAAGGAGGCGAGCTACAGGAAAATAAGTAAAAAGCTTAGATTGTAAATGACAAAGAAGAAATGAAGGAGCAACAAAGAAATGGAAGTGGAAACGTGTAGCCCTTTTTGCCTCATATAATATTACATAAAGTAGATGAAATTTCAACGGTCATGAGGCGGAATTATTAAAGCAATTAATATTTGTTTTGGGCAGCATGTTTCAAATTAGAAACCGAAGGAACATGTGAAGTCACAACTTATGGTACCATTACAACAGATAGTTATTATCTTTTCGGTCGCGTATCGGTCCTCAAAATATAGAAATAAATATACTGTGGCGATCAGCACGACGAGGCGAATAAAACAGTACATAGATATCAGCGATGCGATTGAATTATAAAACTCGAATTTTCGCTTTCGAAAGTGCTACAAAAATGTAGAAAATAAGATAAACGGAGCAACAATAGTCCAAATTTGAAGAAATGAATTATGTCGTCTCACTCAAAAGATAGTTTACAAATATATTATATAAAAATATTCAGGCCATGAAAATATTTTATTATCATCAAATATTAACTGATTTAAATTTAAATAAAATTACACAATAAAATAAATCTTCATATTATTTGATGAAAATTTACCATTTGCTAAGTTTAATTAGGCATATTTTAAATATCAAAATTTTATTGTTTAAAATTCCACAAAATTTCTGTTAATTACGTTATAAAAACCATTAAAATTTACGGGCCGTTACACTGCTTGCAAGCAAAACAATGCAGGGTTGGTACGTTTCATCCTGGAAAGCAAATTGCTCACAATCTACGGTGCATACTGGAAGCAATATTGTTTTAAGGCAATAATATTCACTGCACTCGGACAGATTGATTGGTAATTCAATTACTGATTCTATACTTACTGCTTATTTTTTGAGTAATTCTGTTTCCAACGTTTTTGCAACAGATAAGAAACGTATTTGAAACATCAACATTGCTGTAGCTTTTTACAGTAGTTTGCTATACCATAACTGTGATAGTGTTACTGTATAGCTATAGCAGTTTTTGGTAGCACTTGAGTTACACAGCAATAACACTCTTGAAATAATGTTGATTGTTCACTGAATCTGCAGACGAAAATGTCACAGAACAACAACAACTCTGCACCAACTCAGACTGTGACTAACACCCAGCATGCACCTCTGATTTCAACAATGGCAATATCTTATGGAGAAAGGCCTGAAAAGTTCACAGGGATGGACTTTAAACGCTGGCAACAAAAGGTCATGTTCTATCTAATGACTTTGGGCCTTGCAAAATTTCTTATAGAAGATGCTCCCATAGTCGAAGAACTGGAACCCGATGCAACTAAAGTTGAAGCCTTGAATGTCTGGAAGAGTTATGATTTCATGTGCAAGAACTATATTTTAAGTGGTCTTGACAATAGCCTGTACAATGTATATTGTACTGCTCAAACTTCCAAAGAACTCTGGACTGCATCGGATAAGAAATACAAAACTGAAGATGTGGGCATGAAAAAATGCATAGGGGGAAAGTTTCTGGACTTCAAAATGATTGATGCGAAGACCGTAATCAACCAGATTCAAGAGCTACAAGTCATTTTCCACGAATTACATGATGACCGAATGACTCTAAGCGAATCCTTTCAAGTTGCTGCTACAATTGAAAAGCTTCCTCCATCATGGAAAGATTTTAAGAATTACCTTAAGCATAAATGCAAGAAGATGACAATGGAGGAACTTGTAGTTCGACTGAGAATCAAGGAAGATAACAGAAAATCTGAGAAAAAGACTTCGCATATCGTGCCTGCCAAAGCGAATATAGTCGACTCAGAAAAACCTAACAAAAGGAAACATGAGCATGCTCCTAAGAAGTCAGAGAAATTTCACGGTTCATGCCATAACTGTGAAAAGAAAGAACACAAAGAAATCGAATGTCGGGCACCCAAAAAGAAGAAATCAGAAGCAAATATGGCTGAAACTTCAGATGGTGTTTCTGATATGGAGTTATGTGAAGTAGTAACAAAATGCAACCTTGTTGGTAACTTAAGGGAATGGTTTGTAGACACAGGAGCCACTCGACACATATGTGCAAATAAGTGGATGTTTACAACCTACAAAACTGCAACTGATGATGAACAACTTATCATGGGCAATTCATCCGCATCAAAGGTGGAAGGCAAGGGAAAAATAGTACTAAAACTGACTTCTGGAAAGGAACCTACCTTGAGTGACGTTCTTCATGTTCCGGAAATTCACTAGAACCTGATTTCAGGGTCGTTGCTTAGCAAGCATGGTTTCAAACTCACCGTTGTGGCTGATAAATTTGTGCTATCAAAGAACAGAGTGTATATAGGAAGAGGATATGTATGTAATGGTTTATTTAAAGCAAACGTAACCACTATTGTATCAAATAATGATATGCATAAATTTGAATCTTCTGCTTCTATTGTTGAGTCCTCTAACATATGGCATTCTAGGTTAGGCCATGTAAATTTTGATACCTTGCGAAAATTGATTAATCTAGATTTTATACCAAAATGCAAAATAGACTTCAACTACAAATGTCAAGTTTGTGCAGAAGAAAAATTGACAAGAACCTTGTTTCACTATGTTAAACGAGAAGCTGAACCTCTAGACCTAATACACACAGATGTATATGACTTAAAAACGTGTTAAACTAGAGGTGGAAAAGGGTATTTCATTACCTTTATTGATGATTGTACAAGATACTGTTATATATATATATATATATATATATATATATATATATATATATCTTTAGAAGCATGGACAAAGCATTCGAGATGTTTAAACGGTATAAAGCAGAAGTTGAGAATCAATTTAACAAGAAAATAAAAGCTTTAAAAAGTGATAGAGGAGGAGAATATGAATTTTCCTTTAAGGAGTTCTACGTCGAACATGGTATTATACACCAAACAACGACACCATATTACCCTCATTCGAATGGTATAGTAGAATGCAAAAATTGTACCCTTAAAGAAATGATGAATGCTTTGCACATAAGCTCTGGTCTGCCAGATAATTGCTAGGGAGAAGCTATACTTTCTGCTAATCATATTCTAAATAAAGTATCTCGAAAGAAGACTTCAAAATCTCCACATGAACCGTGGAAAGGCAGACCACCATCCTACAAATACTTAAGAGTGTAGGGGTGTTTTTCCAAAGTAGAAGTACCAAAACCAAAAAAGGTCAAAATTGGACCAAAAACTATATATTGCATATTCATTGGGTATGCTTAGAATAGTAGTGCATATCGATTTTCTATGTATAAATATGAAATTGATGGCATTCATGAAAACACTATTATCGAATCTCGAAATGCTAGATTCTTTGTACATATCTATCCTCTAAAAACCTCTATTGAAACTATTGTTTAGAGGAGAGCAAAAGATCCAGAAACTCCTAAGGATAATGCTAATCAAAGCACGCATGAAGTAATATTGAATCAGAATTAGAGGAACCAAGAAGAAGCAAATGGCAAAGGACCTCTAAGCCTTTGGACCTGATTTCTATGCATATATAGAAAATGAACCTCTAACATACCAACAAGCAATGTCATCTACTGATGCTCCTTAGTGGAAGGAAGCCATCAACAGTAAAATTGAATCCATTTTGCAAAACTATACATGGGAACTAGTAGATCTACCTAAAGGATTAAAAACCGATGGCTCAATAGACAAGTATAAACCAAGACTCGTAGTCAAAGGATTTAGACAGAAGGAAGATCTAGATTACTTCGATACATACTCACTAGTAACTAGAATCACATCAATTAGGATGCTCATTGCGATCGCATCCATACTGAATCTGGAAATACACCAAATGGATGTGAAAACTGCATTTTTGAACTTCGACTAGAAGAAGAAATATATATATATATGCAGCAACCTAAAGGGTTTTTAAGCCTAGGAAATGAGAATAAAGTATGCAAACTAGGAAAATCACTTTATGGCCTTAAACAAGCGCCAAAACAATGACATGAGAAATTTGGCGAAACTAAGTTATCAAATGGATTCAAGATAAATGAGTTAGATGAATGCATCTATATGAAACATATAGATATTGGATATGTCATTGTTTGCCTTTATGTTGACGATTTGTTGATCTTAGGAAATAACAAAGCTGTAATAAAATCTATGAATGATACGTTATCTCTAGATTCGACAAGAAAGACCTAGGAGTGACTGATACGATCTTAGGTCACTACAAGAATTTTGATTTTTAGTAGCGCTCAAAAAATGCTACTAAAAGTTTTAGCAGCGTTTTGATGAACGCTGTTATAAAGCCCGCGACTAAAAATACCTGTTTTTTAGTTGCACTTATTCCAACGCTACCATAAATCGTTTTACTGCAGCGTTTACGAAATGCCACTAAATTTTTTTGCAGCGTATATAAAACGCTACCAAAATGTTTTTTGACGCTACTAATAGAATTTCCAACTTTACCCCTACTTTACGGTTGCGTTTACTCAACGCCACTATATGTATTTTCGTAGCGTTTTTGAAACGCTACTAAAAGTTATTGATCATTTTGCACCATTTTTTCATGCTATTATTTCCTGTTGATGGTCTATTTTATTTCTACTATATCAATCAACAATCACTTACATAATCATCACATCCGAACAATTAAAAAAAATATTAATCATATAATCAAATAAGATATCCATAACCATTCTAATACAGTAGATTTTTTATAAAATGACCAACATACAATAACCATTCGTATACAAATTTACACATCTAGTACTAATAAAATGTTATACCAAACCGGTGCTAACAAAACGCTTGATTATCCATAATTCTCTGTTGCATGCGAAAGTGAAAGCTAGCACCACAAAATTTCAACCTTACTCTCTTCGAAAGTACAATGCATGCACAAGTGAAAGCACAACGTGTAGATAAAAATTATGTTAATTCGTAGGACTACAAATCTGATATCAAACATCTACAACATTGTACAAGTGTATCATTTCCATCTACGTGTATGCTACAAATTCCATAAGCCTGGCCTTTTACTACCACTCCATCACCTGCACAGTTCATTTATTATAAGTTATCTTGCAGCTTTCTGGTATGTGTAAAGAAGGAAAATATACAATAATATACTTAAGTTCAGTAAACATTTACTTCGAAATTGCTCTGTAGCAGGAGTGCTAATAGCCCAACCATTATTTCTGCAGAAGAATATGATTGGAACCCACATCACAGAAGCAAAGTTCAAACCAGCATGAAAATCACCCTATATTTATTGTTATTTGTTAAATTTTGTAATACCCCAAAGTGCTATTATAAAGCTAAGTTCTCAAAGTTGTTCTTAAGCTAAGAACATGAAATTCTGATGAGATACAACATGAAGTTTATGATTTTATATACTAATAATGCACACAATTTTAATAAGAATTCGTAAGAATATCTGAATGATCAAAAGATCATCAACTAAGAATCTTCATAAGTGTTTGTTTTTCATGATATCATTAGCAATTAAGAGAAATTTGTGTAAAAAAACAAAAATATAACTGGTTAATTTAATGACATAAGTTAAATAACAAAATAAACCTGTTCAATATGACAGTACGATATAATAAACCTGTTCAATATTCCCGTCCCTGCATGGTGACACAATATCTCTTCTCTGCCAAACATAACATCTTCTTCTTATTGCTTCAACCTATGCAACCACCCTCCTCACATACCACTGCATATTCACACTGCCCATATATACAACATCTCACCGTTACACACTTCAGCCGCACAACAACATTCACTTACATCTCTGCCTATTACCCCTTTAGACCATCACTGTACAAGACCACAAACTACCTTCCATTTCTCTATACACAACAGCAGCAACATTCAACTCTCTATCATACCATATACACATCACCATCAACCAAAACAACAACTTCTAGTTCTTTTATCAACACTTCTTTTATGACCTGAAACTGCTAACTAACCCACCATCAATTGCCTTCCCCTTCATCACCAACATCACTTCACCATACAAACTACAACACCATCTCATATACAACCTCCTCTTTGTCAACATCAAATACTTCACATATAAACTACTGCACACTTCCAAAAACTTGCTTTCCATCTGCCATCAACCTTACTGCTAAAATAAACCATATCAATACATACTCCTAACTCCATTACCAAACTTGCATAACTGGTGCAATCATCATCTACAACCACACATTTCCCCCTCCCTGTTACCCATCAGTTCAATGTAACCGGTCTTGCTTCACCATAAAACTGCCCCATCAATATTGCCAGCAGCATTACCATACCACCCTCAATAGACCTTTTCCATTCAACTTCACTTCTCAACTCGTTGCATACAATAATGCACATGCTCCCTGTGCACCAACAACTTGCCATCACTAGATATGCTCAGCTCCACTAGTGCTTAGTTTCAAAATTGCACCAGAAGTGGATATGCTCGCCATTCTTTCTTTGGTACTTCAACTTGTGCTTGCTGCCACATCTTACTTCAGACTTGCCATTTCAATCCAGTTCATTCTTGCTTGAACCTGTGACTGCTGCCACTTAATTCTAATTCTTTCTTTGTTGTAAACATGTTCAGTCTGTCATCCTGCCTTAGTTTTGTTAGGAAGGAAGGGGCAATAGTCTAAGTATTCATATAATCACAATCGTACAAGTATCACTATAATTATAATCATTGTTGTGCACCAAACAATAAAATCTATACCTAAAAAACAAAAACAAAATGTCAAATTCTATACCTTTCCGTATATGAATGGATATTCCAAAAGGAAGTGGACATTGGATAAATAACACCAACTTTTATCTACTTCTTGCATAATTGTCGCTTCAAAATGCAATATTATACAACTACTGGACGCACAAAGAAATTAAGTATGAATTCACATATTCACTTGCAAAAATGAATAAACAGAACTACTCATAATAAAGTAATTTACTTAGGTGATCCAGCCGCAGGTGTTTCGCAGAAGTAACCTTAGGGTTAGCAGCAGCCTGTGCAGTAGTAGCTGGTGTTTTTGCATTTTCTGCTATCAACTTCTTGATCCACAAAAACTTTGGGAAAAGCATTAGCTAGACTAAAGTAGGCTGCAAAAATAACATAACATTTCCCTTTTTTGTGCATACTGAAAAAGATTTGCTGACTGAAATGATGGATGTACCCTGCCAAATATTTTGGATCCTTTGTGAAAAGTAATATGTAACATTACAATAAAATTTTCATAAAGATGGTTTAACACTTGTAGGGATACTCATTAGTTATACAAGCAGTAACCACAAACTTAAGAAAATAATAACTTATTAAGCTGTATGAAACCATTTTTATAGCAAGATTAAAAAAACAGATGAAACAAATAAAGTTAAAATATCAACGCTAATTTAACATACCATTGCAAATCTTTCTTGGGAATATCATTTGCCACCCGTGCATCAATAGAAAAACAACATGAGTATACCAAATAAGTATAAACGTAATCACCATGTGGAGTGGTTTTTCATCATTGCGCACATTTAAGTCTAACCGTCTTCTTATAGCACTTGACTCTTCTCCACTAAATCTAGGTGGAGTGATCCCCAAGTGTCACTCTAAATTAGGCAGATCATTTGCAGATTTATATGTTGGAATGTTAGTACAGAACATTAATAAATATCAATCAAGAGAATAGTTTTATACTAATGAAGTTTGATCAAACTTACCTACATGTAGAAGTATAACCTTCGCTTCTAATGAAGTTGATTTGTGATGCTTAGCCAATTGGCAAGCAGCTGTTACTATATGTAATTACAGTACAAGAATGAGATTCAGCGCAATTGATTGGAAACTGAGGATGGTACTTTGCAGCAAGCTTCTCTGGTTTTGGTTTTAAATATACACACTAAGAAGCCATCCTACATACAAAATTGCATCCAAGCACTGAGAAAATCTTCAAAATCGCCTAAACAAACTAAACTAAATCTGCAAATTTCTACAAAATAAAATGTTTTTTCTCTTGGCGAAAGGGCATATCTACATTTAAGATTGGTTAACCAACAAATCATAAGAACTTCTATAAATATTAATAACATAAACGCATTATTAACCAAAAAATAAGAAGTATGTTGTTTGTGAAACTAAGCAGTCTTATAATGGGTTGATTTTTCTCCTTAGACTTTGTAAGGATTTCACCCAACTTTTCAGCACTGTTTATTATTTCCATATCAATTGTCATTAGATAGAACTATCCCAAATGGCCCTTTGTACTGCTTTCTTTTCTGCATCCATTTTTGAAATTTGTCAGAATTGGTACGACAGTTGAAGGCATGTTAATGCATGAACTTTTGCTCTTAAAAGATAAATGCAAGCTATGATGTTCTCTGCAGTAGATACCCCTATGCATCATCGAAGTATTTGGTGCTAATATAGACACCTTACTTCTACAAGTGTGGAATAAAAAAAATTACTAAAATTATGTTGAATAAAACATTTGATGGTTGTCTATTATATGATATAGCTTGATTATGGAAAAGAAGAGAAGAAGCTCATCCAGGGACAGGTTAAGGCAAGGAAGAGTGAGGTGGGACTAGATTTTTGAATAGGACCACTGCTTGTGGAAATTATATCATCAAATATTTATGTTTTGTTAATTGCATATTTTTAGTTAGGGGTTTCACTTGTAAATTTCACTATTTTTGTAATGTATCAATTAACTCTTAACAGATTGTTTATACATTTGTTTAAGCATAAATTTAAAATGATTTTCATTATATTGACGTTACCGACTCAGCCATACAAATATTCTCATGTTCTATTACTACGAATGCCAGACAATAGTAGCAATTTTCACTGTATTGAAGTTATTTGCGCAGCTAAACCATCAATCAGTTATTAACAAATACTCATAATTGTTCAGTAAGTTATAAGACATAACTTTAGTGATTTCTAGAAGGAAGAAAAGCAGTATAGATAGAACATATACCTTCTACAATTTTCCAACAAAAAACGGAACGCAAAAGATGGTAATAAGCTGGAAAAGATAACTTAGCAAAAGAGATGAAAAGAAAGGGCAATACAATATTTGCACCAATCAAATTTGAAATAACGCCATCAAAGATAATCTAGCAACTAATTATGAAGTTTACTTTTGATGTACTATTAGTGGTAATGATTATTTATGGGTTGGGATGTTTTCCTACCTTTTTTCTCAAATATTTTTGAAGTAATGTTATGAAAGACTCATTTATAGCGAAATGCATAAAAATAATTAGATCTTGTGATCATGATACTATAAGCAAACAGATATATCAACGCAACCATAACCCCAAATAAATCTAAATGAAACAGAAGAAGTTCTGCTTATTTGTATTAATAAGTGCAAGTGCAGGTTGAATATGTTGGATCATAGGTTTTGATTGCTGACATGAAACAACAATTCACGAATTTACGACTACGATAACATCCAGACTCATCGACTCAATATATGGTTTGTATAGTTATATATTTTAACAAGAGTCATCAAATATATATATATATAGACTATTTTAGTGCTTTGTTAAAATCTTTCCTCAAGAATCATCATTCATATTCAAATAAACTTGCATGCATATTTTAATCAAAATCAAGTTTTCAAAAAATGCATGGTGCAGGGCTCGAACCCGGGTCACTAATTTAAAAGGCAAGTGCTCTAACCAAATAAGCTATGGTGATTTTTGATTATCAGTAGAATTCAGTCGACTGAAGAAAATCGACCAGTCGACTGAATAACTATAAAACAGCCTATTGAACTTGTGCACTGTTTTTTAATATCTTTGAATATTCAGTCGACTGACCAAATATGACCAGTCGACTGAAACTGTACAAGTGCACAAAAACGCTCTATTTTTAAACAACTTTGAATATTCAGTTGACTGATCGTTTTGGGTCAGTCGACTGACTTCTTTCAACAATTGTTTTTTCTTAATAGACACTTCCTTTTGCCAAGGGTCATGTTCTAATATGAAAAGGTATGGCTGCTTCTGTTGATCAGAACTCTTCATGAACGGTTGCATCTCTTTAACTATTATATAAACACACAAAATCCACTCCACAAATCACCAATTTTCTGATTACTTTCTGATCATACTTTCTACTATCTCTTCATTCTAAAAAGCAATCACAACTTACATATATTGCTTGAATCTCTGAACCAATTAACTTATCTTTGATTCAAAGAAATATTTTCCTTTCTAAATCTTTATACACACATATATACTTGAGGAAAGATTATAGGAAGGTTATACTATCAAAGACAAATCAGTGTTATCAAGAACACAAAGTGTCAAAGCAATTTTTATGAAACTGTTGAAGTCCTGTTCGGTTGTTCAGGCGGGTAAAGTCCTCTTTCGGTTGTTAGAGGCGGAAAAATCCTAATCGGTTGCTCAGGTGTTGTATACCTATTCCTTCAGGTTAAGAGAGGGGTTATTGTGAGAAACTCCAAAGGGAAGTCTGGGACTCGACATAGAACGGGAAGTTCGAACCAGTATAAAAACTCCTGGTGTGCTTATTCTTATTTACTTTACTATTATTATCTGTTTCCGCATTTAGATTATAATACATTCCATATTACACGATCCTAAGTGATAACTAGCAACACAGTAGTCATTTTCATTTGGTATCAGAGTCTGGAATTCTATCGATCGTCACAACATCATAGAATAATGGTCAGAAAAAGATCCGGTCGAAATACAACAAGCAAAAAGCCCGAGACTATAAGAGCAACGACCAATGATGACTGTAAAAAGGTACTTTCTGATTTACAAATTTCAGTAAATGAGAATAATGAATTAGTTAGTATAAGCGAGAAGATCTCAAAGCTTAATTTTCTTATTTTAGAAAAGATGAAGTCAATCTAACTTGAAAATGAGAAATTTAAAAAATGAGAAATTAGATTTATAAAATCATCGGGCTGTTTTGAAAAATAATTTTGAGGCTCTGAAAGATTTTTTAGACGACCAAAATACTATGTTTCAAAAAGAAAAAGAGATTTTTTCAAAAGAAATTACAGATTTGAAAAGACAAAATGATTTATTACAATCATCTTTAGATAATTCAAAATCTCGAATTTTTCTTCCCAAAAATGAGAACTGTACGTTAAAAAAGGAGAATTCTGAATTAAACAAGCAAATTAATATTTTTAAAAATAGTAATATTTCTTTTGAAAATAATAATTGTGTCTTTGAAGCTAAATTTGATAAACTTGACACTGAAGTCACAAATCTTAATAAAGGTCAAAATGATTTAAACATGATTTTATCTAGTTATAAACCTTTACATGATAAAAGTGGTTTACGATATAATAAAAGTAATCGTAGAAATAACACTAGATACGCTTTCATGTATAGTAAAATTGTTAGTGCTAACACTAAATTTCAGGTAAAGTCTAAAACCAATTTTTTTAGAAATTCAAATATTGTTATGACCAATAATGTTTATAATTTCTCTAGAAGTCGAAATCAATGACGGAAAATATGAATAAAAATTATCTAAGTATTTGGGTTCCTATTAATTGGAAAAATAGAAACAAAAACATTGATGATTATTTTGACATGGTAGTTAATAATGAACATTATATTTATAAAGGTTCAATCACACCCAAATGGGTATGGTTTCCTAAAAATTAGGAAATCATAAGAACCTTGGGTATCGCATGCTTTAAATGTTTATTTTTTTTCGATACCTTACATTATAGTAGTAGTTATTTTGTTTTATATTGTTCTATGTTAAACACTTATGTGGAATATAATTTATGTCATCATATAAACTCTCCTTTTTGTCGATGACAAAGGGGGAGAAAGGTTTTGCTCTAACGCTATTTGCAGGAATAAACGATGCGAAGCATAGATTAAGGGAGATAAAAGATTAATCATTTACAGGAATATATACCATAGATTCAGGGGGAGAAATCTATAGCACAATTACAGGAATATATTCCGAGGGAGAGATAAGTCAACAAAGGTTGTCGAAGATTCGTCCGTAGCAAATGGAGTTGTCATCATCAAAAAGGGGGAGAATGTTGGATCATAGGTTTTGATTGCTGACATGAAACAATAATTCACGAATCTACGACTACGATAACATCCAGACTCATCGACTCAATATATGGTTTGTATAGTTATATATTTTAACAAGAGTCATCAGATATATATATATATATATATATAGTCTAGTTTAGTGCTTTGTTAAAATCTTTCCTCAAGAATCATCATTTATATTCAAATAAACTTGCATGCATATTTTAATCAAAATCAAGTTTTCAAAAAATGCATGGAACAGGGCTCGAACCCGGGTCACTAGTTTAAAAAGAAAGTGCTCTAACCAAATGAGCTATGGTGATTTTTGATTATCAATAAAATTCAGTCGACTGAAGAAAATCGACCAGTCGACTGAATAACTATAAAACAGCCTATTGAACTTGTGCACTATTTTTTTAATATCTTTGAATATTCAGTCAACTAACCAAATATGACCAGTCGACTGAACCTGTACAAGTGCACAGAAACGCTCTGTTTTTAAACAACTTTGAATATTCAATTGACTGATCGTTTTGGGTCAGTCCACCGACTTCTTTCAACGGCTATTTTTTCTTAATAGACACTTCCTTTTGCCAAGAGTCACGTTCTAATATGAAGAGGTATGGCTGCTTCTATTGATCAAAACTCTTCATGAGCGGTTGCATCTCTTTAACTTTTATATAAACACACAAAATCCACTCCATAAATCACCAATTTTCTGATTACTATCTGATCATACTTTCTACTATCTCTGCATTCTAAAAGCAATCACAACTTACATATATTGCTTGAATCTCTGAACCAATTAACTTATTCTTTGATTCAAAAGCAATATTTTCCTTTCTAAATCTTTATACACACATATATACTTGAGGAAAGATTATAGAAAGGTTGTACTATCAAAGACAAATCAGTGTTATCAAGAACACAAAGTGTCAAAGCAATTTTTGTGAAACTATTGAAGTCATGTTGGGTTGTTCAGGCGGGTAAAGTCCTCTTTCGGTTGTTAGAGGCAGAAAAATCCTGATCAGTTTCTCAGGTGTTGTTTACCTATTCCTCCGGGTTAAGAGAGGGGTTATTGTGAGAAATTCCAGAGGGAAGTCTGGGACTCGACATAGAATGAAAAGTTCGAACCAGTATAAAAACTCCTGGTGTGCTTATTCTTATTTACTTTACTATTATTATCTGCTTTCACATTTAGATTATAATACATTCCATATTGCACGATCCTAAGTGATAACTAGCAACACAGTAGTCATTTTCAGAATCAACTATGCGCATGTGGTATGCAAAAGATGAGTTATTTAAACATCAAAATTCTAAAAATTATTTGCATGCACATTTCTAATTCAGTGTTAATATTGAGTTTTTTTGGTAAAAATTTCTATATTATCAAGAAGATAGCTGCTCCGGATTACAAAACAAAAAACTGCTCTTGATGAGGTTTGACAGTCCTAATAGTGATCGAATGATAGGGAACCTACCATAAATAAATCATGACTTAAGAGCAACATTATGACACACACACACACACACACACATATACATATATGTAAATACACACACACATATATATATATATACATATATGTATATATTTTGATTAATCGTAGCATGTAATGATACAAATTGTGATTATTTTCCCTTTTCCAAGCTTTTAATGATAATTTATTTTACTAATACATTGCTTATGTGCTATGAGTAGGATCTGATGGACATGGATACGGATGGTGAATACTGTGAACATATAAGAAAGGTAGTAAAATTCGGTCATTTTTTGGAACCTATCTGGAAGAGCGCAATTTTAGCTCTTCTCTTAGTTTTGTTTTAGTGATTATGCTTTTTCTTTGTCCAAGTTCTGTTTCATGTGTAAGATATTGTATGTCATGACCTGGTAAAAAATAGAAGATATAAAATCTATACGTTTATATATAGACTAAAAATTCCACAGGTATTTGTACTCATTAATGTTACACTTATACATTTTGAACGGTAGATTACCATTATTTTGATATCAATATTTTTTCTGTTCAATTCCCGTATTCTTTTTATTTTACTTAAATTCTGTACCTAATTTGTTTGTGTTCAACTAATTTGTTTTCAAACTAATTAGATGTCCGGCTTCAAATCTGAGCAAAAAGATACTCTGAAACATCAAAAGTGGAAATAAGAAATTCCATGGATATAGAGTACTACCTGAACTTTCTCGATTAGAGAAGCGGAAACTAACTCTTTATAGCTCTCGCCAACACTATCTACCCATGGAAGGCTACCGAAGGCTACACATCAAAGCTTGTAACCGTAAACGAGGATCTGGGCCCGGTCACGAGTGTTAGTTGAGCTTCGAACGACCAGTATATTGCATTCGGTTTAAACAATTCGGACTTTCAGCTGTGGGACGCTGCCAATGCCCGCCTACTGCGAACGCTGAAAGAAGAATACCGATCCCGCGTAAGTGTACTATCATGGAACGACAATATTTTAACAATAGGAGGGATGGATGACAAAATCGTGAATCTCAATCAAATTAGAATTTTTGCAATTCGACTTATATAATCAATATTGAAACATATAAACAAATATATAATCATAAAATAGAGTATAAAATCCATACCGATTTAAGATTCGTGTAGAATCTCAATCAAATGGCAGTAGATAGAAAGAGGAATCGATTGACTATGGAGAGGAGAGGAGTAGCGCGATGATGACGAAGGGAAAATGAAGCGATGATGAAGAGGACGATAATGTAGGACTTAGTGAAGATGATGATGAAGAGGAGAAAAAAATTCTGCAGAAGTAGATCGAAATTAGGAGAGAGTTTTCTAAGTATACGTGAGATGGAAAATAATGACTGGTCACATTTATTTTTGGATACGCGGAAAAAGTTTTCTAAGGAGCGGGAACAAAAAAAATTTAGTCATGAAACATATTTTGGAAAAAATAGTTTTGGTTGCATTTATTATAAAACGCCACAGTTTTTTGCAACCGTAAATGGTTTTTCTTGTAGTGGGTATAAAAATTATAAAGACATCATAAGGATATTCGGTGTCTCAATCACATTACTTTGCCAAAATACTTGAAAGGTTCAAGCAGCATAATATAACTATTGCAGAATCACCAGTGGATATGAAGCAAAATTAGGTAAAAAACACTGGTGATGGTATATATAAGCTTGAATACTCTAGAATACTAGGAAGTATTATGTATTTCATGAACTACACTAGGCCTGATATTGCATACGCTGTAAGAAAGCTAAGTAGATATACCAACAATCCTAGTAAAACTCATTGGAAAGCAATAATCAAAGTTCTATGATATCTGAAGCATACACAGAACTATGTTTTGCAATATGAAAAATATCCTTCGGTAGTAGAAGGATATAGTGATGCAAATTGGATAACGGGTTCAAATGACACAAAATCCATAAGTGGATGTGTGTTTACATTAGGAAATGGAGCAATTTCATGGAAGTCATCCAAACAGACTTGCATAGCAAGGTCAACAATGGAATCAGAGCTTATTGCTCTAGATAAAGCAGCGGAAGAAGCAGACTGGCTTTGGATCTTTTTGGAAGAT
The DNA here is from genome assembly GCA_030765085.1 of Allium cepa. NCBI lineage: Eukaryota > Viridiplantae > Streptophyta > Magnoliopsida > Asparagales > Amaryllidaceae > Allium > Allium cepa. The sequence goes on from CM060934.1 coordinate 1,002,506,514, forward strand.
ATTTCAAACTGGGAAAAACCGGTATCTCCAATATATATACATTGTGATAGTCAATCAGCTATTGGAAGAGCTAATTATAGACTATACAATGGCAAGTCTCGACATATTCATCATAGACATAAAACTGTGAGACAACTTCTCTCTAATGAAGTTATCACTATAGACTATGTAAGGTCATAAGATAACATTACGGATCCACTAAAAAAAGGCTTGCCTAGAGAGAAAGTTCAAACCTTGTCGATGGGAATGGGGTTATGGCCCACAAACTAAAAAAACTCTCTAAAATGAAAACCCTATCCAGTTGACTAGATATCCCAAGATCTAGATTCAAAGGGACAACTAAATTTAAGGTAAACTTAATGGCACTGGTATATACTCAAACCATTCTTATGTTAAGTCAGTGCATTACTCCTTAGAGAATATGATAAGTTTTGATACTTTTAATGATGTCTGTACTTGGTTATACTAAAGACCCAAGAGGGGAATTACGAATACCCCTTACAGAATCACCTACATGAGTGTGAAGGCGTCACTTCAAGGAGAATTATAAGGCCAAATTCTCTAAGCACTCATGAGACCAGGCAGGGGTTCATAGCAAAAACGAACACAAATAGAGAACGAAGGAATATAAGAAGCATTTATCGTGTATTATCTGTTTTAGAATTACACAAAAGGCTTACAGTTCAAGGACATCGTAAGTCTACTGATTAGCCAATGATTCAAATAGGTAATCACTAGGAAAGTTCAAAGCCAATAGTGCTACTTTAACCGATACATTAAATGTTTTCATGAAATTAAGAACAATCGAACAATTACTCATTTGTTTGGGGGATTGTTGGAAATAAATGAGTAAAACAAGAGAGGTATTGAAAAAAGTGAAATTGTGCATTGGAATATGTAAGGCATTTAATGCCTAGAATATGAATAGTCATACATCTTGGAATATAATAAACAATATGTGTTTATATACTAAGATGTGGTCTTTATTATAATCAAAATAAGAAAAGAGAGACAGGAAAACACAACCCATCTTAGCGGGTGGCGCAACGCACCACCCCATACGCGCACAAGCGCACGCGCACAAGCGCACGCGCACAAGTGCACGCGCTCGTGTCCAAGACCGTGCCCGCACCCGTGGCGTGGGCGAATGGGTGTTTGAGGCGTATTAGATGCACTTAGAAATTGGTGGTTGGAGGTTGACTTGGCTTGACTATTCAGATCAGACATTTTCTTTTGGATTCAAATACTTTTTGGACGAACAATAACAAATGGTCAGTTGGTAAAGGGTCGCAATCTTTCCAACAGACACGACCGTTCAGACCCGAATAGACACCTCCTCGAGCCTATATATAGGCAGACAGAAAACAAAATTAAACATTCATTCTGTTTTTCTATCGCTTTTCTTCCACATAGAACTCTGATTCTTAAGTCTATATTCTCTTCAGTTCGTCGTCACTCCGGTTGTAAACACAGCATTGCGAGGTTGGTCCATTTCATCTTGGAAAGCAAATTGCTCACAACCTACGGTGCATACGGGGAGCAATATTGTTTCAAGGCAACAGTATTCACTGCACTTGGACAGATAATTGATAATTCAATTATTGATTCTATACTTACGGTTTATTTCTGAGTAATTCTGTTTCCAACATTTTTGCAACAAGTAAGAAACATTTTTGAAACATTAACTTTGCAGTAGTTTTTGCAACAGTTTTTAATTGTGATAGTGTTAAAGTATAGTTATAGCAGTTTTTTGTAGCATTTGATTTACACGGCGACATCACTGCATCCGTAAGTGTCCGTTGACGGATCTACGTGTAATCTTTTGGATAAAGTTGAAGTTTGTTGCTAGATAAGCTAATAGGTTGCATGGGGACTTTGAGTGTTAGTGTAGATGAACATTAGGATGAATCATAGCAATTGGTTTGTGAAATGTAACATTTACCTTGTTAAGAGACCATTTGATGTCGATGCCTTTCGTTGTTCGATTGTCGACACCTTCGAGTAAAACTCATCAACCTATGAAGGTAAACAGCTTATGCTGCATATTCGAAGAATAAATATAACAGTGTGTATAATGGAGTTGGATATTATATTTAAAGTTGAATGATATGTACCATTCCATATAACTTAACCACTGTTTGAGCCATGTCTTCAGTCTTGTAAATTTGGTTACCTGCGTCAAATAACAGTATGCAGGGGGAAAATGCCACTATCTTGTGAGCAATTGCATATTAGGGCGGTATTCAATCTCCACTTTTGTTGAGATGTGTTATAGATCAATAATTTTGATAAATGTGAAAACGTAGAAAAATATGACGCCAATATAGCACACAACTTAGAAGAAAGAAAATACTAGAGATGTTGGATTTAGTCAATAAATAACATAAAACAGAGTAAGACCATGATAATATGAAATGATTACAAAGAACAGTCTGTCTAATTTAGTAGAACCAATCACATAAACTAAGTAACTTTGTCATACTTCATGTTTTGGGAACATAAAATCCTATTTTAGAATTTTGTTTTACGCTTTTCCTTGACTGTTTGAGCTTCATTTTTTGTTGTAATATCATGGCCATGCCCTGTGGTGGTTGGTTGATCCTATAATTCATTGGTTGTCCGTTAGTAATGTTGGTTTTTGTGTGGGATATTATATAGGTAAAATTTAGGGGTGAATTAAAAAATTTAGGTAGTGTTTTGTTTGTTATCTTTCAGTTTTGGATTTTCGTCCATACTAAAATGCACATGACGCATGTGTATTGCTGAAAACGGTTAATTTAGAAAACGAAGTTAAATACAAACTTGAAAACATTTTTTTTTTGTATTTTAGAAAATAACACGAGCAAACAATACATTCTTCTGTCATCCCTCTATTCTCTTTGTCCTTACATCCGTCTTTTTTTTCATCCTCTCCGTCGTTTTTCCATTCCTTTCATATTTACATACAAATTAAGAATCGAAAGCATAAAAATCATTTTTAAACCAAACATCACTTTAGTGTTTTACCTCTATCAAGATGTTCTTTCCCTTAGTGTTTCTTAGCCAATTGTCATTGCAAGCAATTATTTCCTTTATTGCTAAACTTTTTCCACCCTGCCTGAAGTCGCAATAGGTTGGTTTCACATAGAATGTGAAAAATTGTCAGCAAGCTTGTGTAATACATCTTTAACTTCATTTGTTCCCGTTTCCTGCCGGTGGTGTAATAAAAATTGGATAATTTGACTGGATGTGAGATGTGTGGGTTAAAGAGTGGTATGCATTTGGTATGCAGTTAAGTTATAACTGGTGTATATGTATGTTTAGCAAGTTCACCGCTTACCTACTCACTGTTTTGCTTTAGTTCATCAACATTATAGTTAAGCGAATTTTCAGCCTTCTTACCAAAGGCAACAATTTTAATATTGGCAGTGTTACCACGGACATTCAACAGCAATTTAAACCTGCCGACCAATGGACTTGTGTTAGTTGTTTTGGATTGAGTACTGGATGGTTGCATTTTTTTCTATTTTGAGAATGGTAAGGTTTATGGGAAACTTCAGGTAGTAATTTAGTTATAGTAAAGAATAAAGTATGGTGTGCTTTCTCTCTTCAATCCAAGTACATGTGGCAATCCTTGTAATTGCATCTGCATCATCTCAGCCCTACATCTGATCCAAAGGCTCACGTTTATTTGTTTCTTTATTTTGGATCATGGGCCATTATATATTAAGCCCAGTATGTAATCTATATATTCTGTGCATTCATTCATCTGTAATACATTCGATTATTAATAAAAAGACTTCTCTTCATCAAATACAAACTTTACATTTCTCTAACTTGGTATCAGAGTCAAGATTGTGTGCTAACTGCACAAGTTGATCAGAGATCACTGTCCATCAGAAAAGTATCATAATTTGGACTCCTCTCATCAAAGATTCAACATCTTCTCACCTGAGAGTTGATGCTATCACTGAAATCAGTGCCTCGCCAGTTCATCACTCTGGCTGCCTCTGATTATCACCGAAAGCTTAGTGGTATAGAGAATTCAAATTCATTGAAAACCGATCAAGAAAATCAAGAAAAGGCTTCAGTTAAATTCAAGTATCAAGATTCAACTGAATTGCATCTTCTCTTATTCTCAATTCAAGATTTTCAAGAAAAGAATTCTTATACCTGATTACTAACAATTCTAGTTGTTCATCATGAATCAAGATGATGATGCAAGCCCACAGGTGTCCAGCACAAGAGTATCATTCAGCCAAACTCAACCAAATCCAGTTAATGATCTGATAAATACCACTATCAAACCTCAGAGTCAACTGCTCTCAATCCAACTTGATGAATCCAATTTTCTACTCTGGAAACTGCAAGTAGAGACATCAATTAGAGGATATGGATTAGAGGATTATATTCTTGGAACAAAAATTACACCACCAAAATTTATCAGAGACAGTGAGGACAAATTAATTCCAAATCAAGAATACACAGCACATCAGAGGCAAGATAGTCTTGTATGTGCATGGATGATGTCATCCATAAGTGCTTCTATTCTGCCACAACTTATAGGTTGTAAAACTGCTCAAGAAGTATGGACAACTATTGAAAGAAATTTCACATCTCAGTCATCTGCAAGAATCATGCATCATAGAAGACAATTGCAAACCATCAGAAAGAATGAAATGAGTATGAATGAGTATCTGCTCAAGGTCAAAAATTTATGTGACCAGTTGGCTTCAGCAGGGCATAAAGTCCCTGATTCTGAACATGTATTGTATATAATCAGTGGGTTGGACACTAAATATGAAGCTGTTGTGGCAATTATCTCTACCATGGAACCAACTCCATCACTACAGTTTGTACACTCCACTCTCCTATCACATGAAGGAAGAATTGAACATGGAAAAACAGTAAACTCAGACATATCAGTCAATTATATTTACAACAAAGGCAAACAAGGACAAGGAAGAGGGCAGTCCAATAACTATCAGAGAGGAGGACCATCCAACAGAGGCAGGAGAGGAGGTAGAAGCAATAACAACAATAAAACAAGGTGTCAAATTTGTAAGAGATATGGACATGGAGCAAATAAATGCTATTTCAGATTCAACAAGGACTACACTCCATCTCAACAAAATAGAAATGCTAATATCAATACATTTAATATGCACAAGGACAACAACAACAATGATCAACCAGAGATCCTAAACACTGAAACTGCTACAACAGATGAAATCTGGTATCCAGACTCTGGAGCAACAAACCATGTGACCAACAATCTCAGCAACTTAAATTTGGGTAACAAGGAATACAAAGGTATACAAAATCTCTTTGTTGGCAATGGCAAAACTGTTCACATTACACATACTGGAAATGCAAGTATAAATGGACCCAAAAAATTATTTCTAAAAATTTTATTGAGGGTTCCTTCAATTAAAAAGAATATGATGAGTGTTTCCCAATTTGCAAAAGATAACAATGTCTTTTTTGAATTCTACCCTGATCACTATATAGTTAAAGATATACTGACTCAAGAAATCGTTTTGCAGGGTAAAGAAAACAATGGATTACACAAATTTGATTTCTGTAACTCAAAAGTTTCTGAAAATAAAAAGAACACTTGTGTGATGAATGTCATGAATATTAATGTATTCGATTTATGGCACTGCAAACTGGGTCACCCAAGTGCAAAAGTTGTAAAACACGTTATGAATAGTAATAATATTCCCTTTAGTAATATTTCTGATTCATATATATGCACCTCTTGCCAATTGGGAAAAAGTCATAAACTTGCATTTCCAGATTCACACACTTACTACACAAAACCCCTTGAATTGGTTGCTAGTGATCTATGGGGCCCAGCTCCTATCAGTTCTGACTATGGTTACAAGTATTACATATCCTTCATAGATGCATACTCAAGATTTGTGTGGATATATATGCTAAAAACCAAGTCAGAAGCTAGTAATATAGTTATTCAATTTATCAACAAGGTTGAAAATATGACTGGAAATCATGTTTGCACTTTTCAAACTGATGGTGGAAAGGAATTCCTGCCACTAAAAACTTTCTTTGAAAAAAAGGGAATTAATCATAGAACTACTTGTCCATACACTTCAAAGCAGAATGGGATCATTGAGAGAAAACATAGACATATTGTCGAAACTGGTCTGACCTTACTAGCACAGGCTTCTATGCCCCTAAAATTTTGGCCAGAAGCATTCAATACTGCTGTGCATTTAATAAACTTGCTTCCAGCCAAAAATCTCAAATTTAAATGTCCACAGGAAGTGCTAACTTAGGTCAAACCAGATTATAAACATCTAAAAGTCTTTGGCTGTCAATGTTTTCCCTGTTTAAGGCCCTTTAACACTCACAAATTAGACTTTAGATCTAAATCATGCACCTTCTTAGGATATTGTAATAATCAGAAGGGATATAGATGTCTTGACAACAAAGGAAATATATATATTTCCAGACATGTAAGATTTAATGAACAGGTATACCCATATAGCAACACTGAAATCAAAACCACTGAAAAAGTGAGAAATACAAGGCTTATTATACCTGATTTACCTGACGGAGTTGAAGTTATACCCTCAACTCAACCCACAAATAAAGGAACAAGCACCAGCTCTCAACTCACCATGCCCACTGGGGAGCCAGGTCAACAGCAAGATGACTGGATAGGTGATAGCAATGATCAACAGAAGATCAGCAGTTAGAATGATAATCAAGATGCCAGCAATGATACCATGGCTTGCAACAGTTCTGATAATAATTCAGATATCACTGTCAGAAATATTGTCAATATCCATCCAATGCCAACTAGAGAAAAATGTGGTATACATAAACCAAAGATTATTAACACCATTACAAATCAAGATGAACCATCCTCTTACATAGAAGCTGTCCAAAATAATAAATGGAGAGCTGCTATGCAAGAGGAGTATAATGCTCTAGTTAACAAAGGAACTTGGACTCTTGTTAAAAAACCAGAAAACAAAAATATTGTTGGATGCAGTTGGACATTCAAATTAAAGAAAAATGCTGATGGTTCAATTTCTAAATATAAAGCAAGATTGGTTGCAAAGGGGTATTCACAACAGCATGGGTTTGATTTTTCTGAAATATTCTCTCCTGTTGTGAAACTATCATCTATTAGAATCATTCTAACCATTGCTTTAAATAGAAATTGGAGCATCAAGCAATTAGATGTTAATAATGCTTTCCTGAATGGTGTGTTACAGGAAGAAGTATTTATGGAGCAACCACAAGGATTCATTCACAAATCAGATAAAGAAATAGTGTGCAAACTCAACAAGGCAATCTATGGTTTAAAGCAAGCACCAAGAGTATGGTTTGACAAACTCAAGTCAACACTTATGAAGTTTGACTACAAGCCTCTAAAATCAGACAACTCCATTTTTACTAAAATTAATAATATTGCTACCACTTATATTTTAATCTATGTTGATGATATTATCATTACAGGGAGTAGTGAGACAGAAATGAAGAAAGTTACAGAGATGCTCAATTCAGAATTTTCTGTTAAGGATCTAGGTGATCTGAATTATTTTCTGGGAATTGAAGTTCAAAGATATTCAACTTCAGAAATGCATCTCAGTCAAAGAAAATACATTGCAGACATATTATCAAGAGATAAAATGGACAAAGCCAATACTCTACCAACTCCTATGATCACAAATCATCAACTATCAAAATACAAGGGAGAGACAATTCAAAGCAGTACAGGAGTATAGTTGGTGCACTTCAATATGTGACTATCACAAGGCCAGACATATATTTAGCGTCAACAAAGTTAGTCAGTTCATGCAAAATCCCCTTGACAACCACTGGAAAGCAGTAAAAAGGATACTGAGATATCTCAAAGGGACAATTAATCATGGGCTCATTCTAAAATCTGGTCAGTCACTCAAGGTCAACGCATATGCTGATGCTGATTGGGGTACTGACACTGATGATCGCAAATCCACATCAGGCTATTGCATTTATTTAGGAAAAAACCCAGTTTCATGGAGTGCAAAGAAACAAAATACTGTGTCACGATCCAACACAGAGGCTGAATTCAGATGTGTGGCAAGTGCAGCAGCAGAAGTTATGTGGGTAGAATCATTTCCAAGTGAACTCAACATTACACCAGACAAAAAGGCAACAATTTGGTGCGATAACGTGAGTACTATTTCTCTATCATCCAGTCCAGTGCTTCATTCAAAGACAAAACATATAGATCTGGGCCTCTATTTCATAAGAGAGCAAGTAATTAAGGAAAAATTAAGAGTAGGATACATACCATCTTTACACCAAAAGGCAGACATACTTACTAAGCCCTTGACAAGGCTCAATTTCACAAGACTTAGAGATGAACTCAACGTCGACACAGCTAACCCATGCCAGAGATCGAAAAGAGTCATCTACATACCAGAATAAAGCAAGCTTAATGTTCGTCCATCATGAATCGCTGAAATTCTCTCTCGCTTTGAGCAGCCTCCATACTTTATCTTTTTGGCACAAACCCTAACCTAATCGGTTTTGAGGGGGGAAGTAAAGAATAAAGTATGGTGTGCTTTCTCTCTTCAATCCAAGTACATGTGGCAATCTATATAATTGCATCTGCATCATCTCAGCCGTACATCTGATCCAAAGGCTCACGTTTATTTGTTTCTTTATTTTGGACCATGGGCCATTATATATTAAGCCCAGTATGTAATCTATATATTCTGTGCATTCATTCATCTGTAATACATTCGATTATTAATAAAAAAACTTCACTTCATCAAATACAAACTTTACATTTCTCTAACTGTTATAGAATTGAGGAAGTCGTCTTGTATTAATTGATAATGCGTTGGTAATCATACATTGTAGTGTAGCATAGGAGGAGAGCATTCAATTCATCCTGAAGCGAGAGTTTGGAAAAGGAAGACTTTGCATTGGCATGTTAAAACCAAAGGTGATTTTGTATGTTGCTTGAAAATATAGTGGTTTTAACAACTATGGTGATGAGATGTGAATATGCCGACATTGAGATTGGTAATGTTGAGTAGGTGGTTCTAAGAAATTGAGAGATTGGTAATGCTGCACAAATGAAACTTTACCGACATTGCCTGGATTGTGGTTCGTCAGCGTTTGATGCATACTTAGAGCACTAGTACGTGTTGTAAAATTTTCAAAATGCTTTGGGTTTGGGTTTTTTGTTTTGGAAGAGTAGAAGAAAAGAAAGAAGGAAGGAAGAAGAAATCAAAGTCCCACATTATAGAAAGCTATACAATATACTTGTATAAATATAGCTTTCTCAAGTGGATGATGGGGCCTTGGGGCCCCCACATGTTTGCTTTGTTGTGAGGAGAGAAGTCATGCAACACCATACGCGCGCCGCCGTCGTCCGACCGACCCGAACCGGGTTCGGATCCGAAAATATTTTTGGATCAAAATATGAACAGTAACGGTCAGATTTCAGCCCGTTAAGGACCCAGAACCGAAATTAAGAATTTGAATTAATGGCGGGAATTTGTAACGTTTTCTGAAACGTTACAAAATGAATGGACGCGACCGTTGTGAACCGTTGCAAATATAAAAGGACGCGACGCTTGCTTTTGAATCCGTAACAGTTGCAAACCGTTGCTAACTTCTGTGACACTTCGCGAATGGACATCTCCTCCCATATATAAATAGCAACGCCCAGAATAGTTGCAAAAGAAGTTTTGAATTCTTCTTCTTCTTCCCCGAGCATTTCTGCGACGCCAGAAACTGTTGCTCTGTTTTGCGACGCCTCCAAGGTGTTGCAGATTCAGAAACCGTTGCAGAATTTCTCTCTTCTTCCTCTTCAATATGTTCTCTACAAATTGCATCATCAGATATAGTTTCTGAAGTGTTCTTGGTCGGATCAAATTCGTACAAACTTTGAATTCGATTACGCTGTTATAGGGCTTCATTGAATCCTGAAAGTCGATAGTTCGATAACCCGTTTGTACCTGGTGGGTTGAACTATTGTCTGAAAGAATCTATTCCATAGATCTTTGAAGTCGGAAGTACAGCATTGTCTTCATCACTATCGCCATCAACTCCGTCTCGAACCGCAAAATCCCCAACAGTACGTAGCTCCATTTTTTTGTGCTACCGCTTTACACTTCTTGCAAGAAAGGTGTATTCATTTGAACTCATCGTCTATGTTCATAATCTCTCCTTTATGCAGGTATTTTACACCTTATTTGGATGTTGTTTTTACTGTGAATATAGACAATGTTAAATCATTGGTATGCAATTTAATCATTAGGTTTATTAACATTCCACACATGATTCTGAATGTGGCTCGGTATGAAGTTTTGCAATGTTTAGTTATGTTCCTTGATATGATGGCCAAGTAAACACTATTTTATGTGTTACTTTAGTGTTCATCTCTTTTCCAGACAACTACACTAAGAATAATTTCATTCACCATGGTTTTATGTTCAAATGAAAGTTCAAGGGGATGTAGGTAGCGTGCTAGTTAAAAGATCTTTTCACTACTCTAGAACGTCAAGATTCGAGTAAATTTTGTAGCACTTGTGGAGCTTAGTTTGATGGGGCATTGGTTAGCTAATAGAAGAATATAATAACGTAGATAAATATGCATGGAAAACTTGTGATTATTTTAATTACAGGGTTAGGTAACATAGATTTGTAATGACATGCACTTACTATCATTTTTCACCAATGTTGAAGTGGATATTATGGTGGTTGGCCTGGTAGGTAGGTTGACATTTTCATTAGTAAGAAAGTTTTCTTTTTTAGCCCAAAGTGTAGCCAAATCTCAGTTTTCATCGTGCATATCCCAACTTGTGAATAAAGTGTAAATAGGTAAAAGGGCATTTTGGTTGAACTAGATCATAAAGTAAGTAAAGTAGTTGTACAGTTAAAGCAGAATCTTTATGCCATTTAGCCAGGTTAGACAACCACTCTTATGATCCTTGGTATCTTTTTATTTGAAATTCCTATTAGTATGCTACATACATCTGCAATGCATTTGTGTAAATATTGGTTACCATTTACATTGCTACAAACGATCAACGTATGCATAGAATTGAGTTTGATGTGATTATTTTTCATAATCCGTAGTTTTGAATGTATTATAATTGTGGGTTACCTGTTAAAATTCCAAAACTGCCAAGCCTTGAAACATCAGAGCAACAAGCCCATCCAGAGCACTAATCTTCTGAGCTTCGAAGGCATGCTTGGAACCGGAAGGCAACATCGGAGCAGCAAGTCCCGTGGAGATGGAAGTGGATGTGGTGAAGATAGCAGCAGTCCCTGACCCTTGCATAGCTGGAGACGGAGGAGGCAATTGAGGTTGACCTACAGGTTGGAAAATAGAGTGATAAGGTTTAATGATGGATTCTCATGAGAACTGAAGCTTCCCGAAGACCAGAGAAACAAGAGATATGCCTGTAGCTAAACCCCGATGAGATACGATGAACTCGCCTTCTTCGGTCCCAAGCTTCCCGGGCTGGATCACAACGAGAGGACTGCAAGGTTCATGGAGAGTGAAGCTGGAAGAAGGCAAGTAGCTGCTGAGCTAACTCCCAATGATACAGGAATGGTAGCTGCCGGCTCTTGAGATTTTGAAGCGAACGTTTCACACTAACCCAAAGAGCTCGGGCTAGCAAGAGCTTTGGCAACATCAGCAGCGGCAGCATCGACAACATCTTTAGCTAGGATAGTCTTTCTAATGTAATGAGATTCGATATCTTCAGCTTCGAGATAAGCAACCATTAATTTTTCTTCGGAGCGATGGTCTTCAGCTTGAGCGGTTCTACGTAACACTTCTTCCAAGCGCCAATGAGCGCCACGTGATAGTCGTTACCCGGCCATCTCAGATTCTTAAACAAGACTATGTCGGTATGGAAGTAAAACATGTTGGCATCAAGTTCAGTCAGGATCTTGGAATTATCATCTTGAAGCTCTTTGAGCTTATACTTAGAAATTGCCAGTTCGAGGCCGATCGCGTAATTGTCAATGGATGTCTGTTCCTTTTCTTTGGCAAGTTTTTGAATCTCCTTGTAGAGCTTAGCAAGTTTGGCTGCATGTTCTGAAATAGTCTGGTCCTGAACCTGGATAATCTCATCATTTTGGCTAAGCGCACGTGCCTTCTCCTCGACTTGTTTCTGGAAATCTAAACTCTCAAGCAGCTTTCAGCTTGTTCCTCATCACGATTTCGGCGTGGTCGTGGGTGAGCTTTAACTCTGTCATTAGCTTGTTTATGCTCTCCTTCTACTTTAGAGCAAGGTCCATCTCTCTAGTAACTTCGATCAAATCATCCTCTTGCTTCTTAATCATCCAATCATACTCAGCTTTCTCCATTTCGAATGATTGAATTTGTGTGTAATTAATTCGATTCACATCGGAAAAGGCCTTGCATAAATGCTTTCATTCGTACCCAGCCTCTACATCTTCTTGAACAACCTGGAGGCGGTTCATGGCGGCTTCCATCAGAGTGTCCTTGATATCTCGATCAAACTTAACACCGTGCAGAAAGATATGCAGAAATCCAGCCTACAGAGTAGATGGGCCAGTTGGAAGAGTGAATTTTTGATAGAGTTAGGGGTATGCCCTTGGAGCAATTATGTGTTTGTTAAATATATCTAACTCGTCGACCAATCTTATTCGAAATAAAATATATTTTCTTCTTATTATATACTTGATATAATGTGATTATATTAATTAATTAACTTAATTAAAAGTGTACTTAATAGAAAAATCCATAAATGGTATATGTTGAGATAGTAGCTATAAAGTGTTGTAACCATAAGTAATTTATCACAACGAAACAAATATATCATTTTAAATGTTCCTAGCCAAGATGCATCGAGACTAGATATCGATGTATCTGTTGGGACTGGAGTACGTAACGCTCTCCAAATGTTGGATAATGTATTACTCATGACTGCTGGAGGCACCTAGAGGTTACGTACTAATAGTTATTGGACAACTATGGAACGACTCACTCGACAGTTTTTTGTTGATTAATATAACTAAGGTTAAATAGAAAATATCGATATGATTGATTTACATAGTTCTCTCGACTTGAGAATAATGTGGACCTTCAATATGAAAGCTTCTCTTTGATTATAGCCAAATCATGACATGACGTCCATCGAGTGATTATAGTTGGGTCAAGTGGAAGTATTGAAACTGAAGCACTATTCCAGAGAGGATTTGTCTCCTCGATTATATGCAGTTAGTATCACAGTCAACTCAAAGTCAAAGTCTCTGGCCAATGCATTTCGGTTAATAATAATTGTTATTATTGAACCAAGAACTTTGTATTTAGACTATAAAGTTGAATGTGGATGAGGTTGGAATTTTGACCATTACCAAATTCCATAAGTCCAAAGTGATATAGTTTCGACGAAGAGAATTAGTGTAAAAAAATATCACAACCTGATAATGCTTGTTAAACTAAAATTGGATTCTACCAAAAATGAATAAGCGAAAAATTTGGTCATAATGTCACACCACCTGCTAAGTGACTTGTGAACGTTAATATTAGAATAGTTTGATATTAATCGCTGACCAAATTTACACCCAAAAGTTACACAGCCTAAATGACGAATTCCCTTGAGACCGAACGATTTAATTAGTTTATAATTGTTATAAATTAATTAAACTAATTAATATTTGTGAAATATCAATTATAAAATTTGAATATGATTTGAGAAATAAATAATGTTATATATATTTATAACAGTTATAAATATATTGATTGACATACAATATTCGACAAGTGATTAAATTAGATTTAATTGCATAGTATTTTGGCTTGGGTTTAAATAGGTTTAAGGCCCATCATTAGGGCTGCAAAATTACGATTTTGGGAAGGTCTAGGGCTGGTTAAAACATAGGGAATTACATTGGAGATAATGGGTTGAGATAAAGTGAGAATATGTAAAAAGATTTTCCTCGTTTCCCTCTAATACAACCCTACACACACATGTATGTATGTATCTCTTAAAACAATTACTAACCTTTTTGGCCGCCATTCCCTTCTGCATTGCTGGTTAAAACATAGCTCTCAATCCACTCCAAAATTCTTAAATATATTTCAAAATAAAATAATACTATTCGATAGTTAGAGGTCAGTGATTCCAGACTTGCAATCTGACGAAACAAGAACAGTAAAAGGAAGGGAAATCATTGCTTCAACGTTGATTCAAATGCATCATTAAATTGGTAATTTTAATTAATATTACAGTAATTAAATTATATTCTATGATCCTATAATGAGCAATTTTATATCTGTTTAAATATATTGCTACTATACATTTAGTTAGTTGAGATTTTGTAAGTAGATGTGGTTGCCACAAATCAGTTTGCTTATGTGCATAATTTTTTATTATATTATTTGATTTATGTATAGACAAATGTTGTTTACTATACAAAATCAATTTTCGACATTAATAATTGTTTTATATATATTTATTAATAAATTCATATATATATATATATAAATGTTTATTTCTCTCTCATAATAGCGTATATGCATATATAAGATATATATATATATATATATGATTTAAAAAAATTAGTACAACTATTGATATATAATATTAATTTACAAATTCTAAAATTAATTATCATACATATATCCATATTTTTAAATTAACATTTATTGAATTTTTGAATTGTTTATTATATATAAAAAAATTATTACATTAAAAAAATTCAATTTTATATTTTTAAAAATATTATATCATTCCATAAACATGTAGAAAAATATAGGAATTTTTCAATACATTTACTATTTTTAATAATTAATATTAATTCATAATTTTTTTATACTTTATTAAAAATAATAATTTGACTAAAAATTTCTTTAAAATTTTTAGTAACCTTTCATTCATGATCCCAGAATTTCTAAAATTTTAAAATTTGATTTTCTAATAATATATTTTTTATATTAAATAATTATTGTCGAAATTAATGTATTTGTTTATAAAAAATAATAATTCAACTTTGAAAAATCTCCAGCTTTTTCCTAAGCTGTACTTTATGATCCTAGATTTTTGAAAATTGTAAAATTTGAATTTTCATTAATAAATTATTTTATGTTAATTATTTATGAATGAAAACATTATTTTATTCATAATATATACAAATTAAAATACTAAAATTATTAAGTTTGCGAAACTATGTTAATTTTGAATTATAAATAATTTTTAATAATTATTCTCTCTTTCTATATATATATATATATATATATATATATATATATTTATCTATATATAAATGTTTGATGTTCATATATTATATATAATATATTTATACATACATGTGTGTGTGCATTGTAACACATATACATGTACATATTTGGACAACATACATGACATACAAAATGAGCTAATATGTCTGTTGCGATGTAATTCCCAAAATCTACATATATATTATACCTTTCATAAATTATTATGTTACACATGCACTCACACATATATGTATATGATACATTTATGTATAAAGTAAATCAAATAAAATTAATTTCATATCTTAATATATTTGAATTTAAATAAAATAAATGATTTTATTTTAATGAAATTTAGAAATGTTATAATTCAGTTAGACTTCATAGATCTAATAAAAGATCGAATATAGTAAAATTTTGAAATTCACCCATAACTTTCACTACGGGCTAGTCCAGTTCCAACAATGATATCGGAGCCCAATAGCCTATGTGGTCTAGATTAGTCGCATTAGGGCTAACTAATTAAGCTTGCTACTTTGTACAATGTTTAGAAAGGTAACGTCTAGGATTAAAATTAGATAATCAAGTAACCTGTCCTACTTGGTTACCGGCTTCGTCCGAAAGGTGAAGTGAGTCCAAAGGTTGCTTCTAATAGAAAAGGCCCAACTTAATTTGCGCCTTGGGCTAATTTTCAAAATCATTTTGAAAATTAATGTTAAAGATTTTAAATTTAATAGTGAAATTTGAAATAAAACATGTTTATTATAAAAACTATAATAATTTATTAGTTTTCAAAATGTTTGAAAGGATAATGATATTTTCAAAATGTTTGAAAATAATTATATATAATTTCAAATTTTAAATTTATTAATAAGATTAATAAAATTAATTAATTAAATATGTTAATTAATTAATGTATATATGCTTGTATTACATATGTTGATATATGTTATGTTATTTTAAAATGTTTAAGATAACATAAGTATACGTGTATATACAAGATAAATTTTGAAATTAATAAATTTCAATGAAAATTGTCTAACTGAATAAATTAATTAAAGGTTAATTAATTAAATAAAATATTTGTATATATGATATATGTGTGTGTGTGTGTGTGTGTTACACTATAAAGGTTGTAGTATACACTATAAATGTTATATTATATATGTCCAATATAAAATTTATGTTGGAATACTAATTTAAAATTAATTAAAGAGTTAATTGACTAAAATTAATTAGATAAGATTTAATTAATGATATATTATACGTAAGACTGTCATATAAGTAATATGAAATATAAATGATATAACAATAAAACTTGTATGGTATGTGTATAAACTAAATTGGAACATTAAAGAAACCCAAATAGACTTGAGAAATAAATACATATGTAAATGTACATATACCGTGATTTCTGTTTTGTCTGACACCTGAATCGCTGGGATATTTCATAAGAAATATATTATTCTATAAGTCAATATCACTCAATATATATATTGAAGACTATGAATCTTCAATATAATGTTGTCATCTGCCATATATATATATTAATAAATTACTTACATACTCTTTAGTTGTTGAGCAAAATCAAGCTAGAGATGTCATGTGTAGTATTATTAATATGTTGAAAAGATGAGGTAAAATAACCATATGTATTTGTGAGAAAACTCAAGATACATATACTATACTTAGGTCATTACGATATGGTAGGTATGAGTGAATAATCTCTTTCGATTTGTTGAGCAAATTCAACGTCGAAATGAGATTAGAACAAGGAAAAATGGGTTATAAGTTGTATATGATACAACCGATAAGGAGTTATCCATCGTTTGTGGAGCTATGATTTTTTAAGCAAACTCAAGTCAGAATACCAAAACAAATGAGTCCTAACACCCACTAGTGAAGCTGTAAGACTTCTATGTTTCATTTAGGGTTTGGAGAAATATAAAAGACTAGTGGGAGCCTTATTTGAAAAATGAAATGGTAACATTTAACCTCTCTAATATTATAAGAACATATGCTATATAATGTTATAATTATCTACAATGATAAGTTTATCATTTATTATGATTGATAAAACGTTTTTCAATTAACATATATAAACAAACTGAATTGAAAGTTGACAAACAGAAATATAATATATACTTACTAATAAATTCTAATTACATGTTATATAATGTTTCTATACCCATGCAAGTTTCAAATTTCAACTGCTTAATACATTCGTAAGTTTGCCACTTATATGTTTATTTGATTTAGACCGTGTATTGCATTTTACGAGTTTTTGAACTCTAGATGCAATTCAAGACTACAGATATTTGATCCATGTACTTTCATATATAAGTGTTATATGGTGAACAATTACAGTTTGTGGGGTACAATATTTGGATGAAATTAGTTCAATCGAAGTAAGCCAATAAATAGTATTTTAAGACCATGTATTCAGCTTGAATGATTTCAAAAGGATTATATTATGTTAACGTAACACAAGACCATAAACTATGAGATACATCTAAGAACTCGATCGTTGAAATGTCATCTTGATTGGTTTACATAAAGTGCAACATATTTGATATCTTAAATGTTAAGACTAATGGAATGTGCTTCTGTGAAAGGTTTTTTATGATATAATAGTAAGGTTTTCATTTGAATAGTTTGACCATTTGAAAGAAAAACAAATGTATAAGGATAGATGTAATTTAATAAAGTTGGAATGAAGAGAATGAATGATCACTTCTGCTTCGTAGAGAAACATTGGAAACAAGAATTGTAATAATAACAGATACTTAATATTGGAATATGAAATATGATGTTTGTTTCGAAATGTATTTTCATACAAAAAATTGTTTTCTATAACATTTATTTCTTTGAGTTCAAGATATTTGATCAAAGAACTCTCCTCTGTAAACTAATTGCAGCATATGAAATAAGTAAACAATATTAAGTGAATGGTGGACCTCTAAATTTAGTATACTATTATAGTAATGGTAGAAATAGTAGGAGCATGTCATATAACACCTAATGATTACATCAAATTATGAAAATTGTTTTCGTAAAATGTACCGAACATTATTTGTGAAATAATATTTATTTTTGGTATTCACTGAAAAATAGATACAACTATATTTCAATATGAGTATTATGAATATTCATTACAGACTAGAACTATATTATGGAATTTGTTTTTCATAGCAAAAGTGATGCAACAAAATACATATGTATCTAATGTTATTTGCAGTTGTTTTGGAATTGTAGACTAAGTCATAGTTTTGAGAAATAATTTTACTATATGGTTATAAATCATATGATAAATGTTAATCATATCTCAAACAATTAATAGCTATGTGCCCATTTAGTAGGAGCATCATAACAGTTGATGAACTCTTTGAATTAATACATCTTGATGTATGCAATCATAAGTCTATTAATATCAGAAGGGTTCCACATACTTTTTTATATTCATCGATGATTTATTACCAATACGAACATGTGTATTAGATAAACATGTAGTAAGTTTATGATAAAATCATAGAATATAAAAGAAAAGTAAATAAAATAACATGCAATAGAATAAAATGATTTGATTTGGTCGAATAAGTCAGTATATTGGAAAGAGATCCAAATGAACGTAAAAATGAATATAGATACAATCTCAAAATCACTCCTCCATATGACACACAATAATGCACTGGTAAGGAGTAATCATACATTGTTGGACAATTTACGATTAACTGTGAGTGAAGTTGAGTTAGCTTCTTTCTGTAAGGTCATGTACTTAAGACTAGTACACAAGCTTGATATTATTTCATCTAAATAACAGTTTACAAAATTATACAAGATAAGGGTTTGTAAGAAATCCCAACATATTCTAGGCCAAGGATTTGGCAGGTTGTGCGAGTCGAAAGATTGCACTTAATAATTTTTCATGAGGGATCTTGTATGAATATCCAAAAGGTTTTTGAAAAGGCCTGTCATCAAATTACATATTTATGTTTTGAACATACTTTTGTAAACTAAAATCAGTTTTATAAATTAAAAGGTTCATAAAGCGTTTATGAATCCCTATTCTATTTGCACTAAGAAACAATTGTTGTTTCAAGATATATCAACTTAATTGTGAAGGAATTTCTTTGAGAAACTTTTGGTAGTTAAATGTAGTTGGATCTGATTCATAGATAGAATTGATTATCTGAGATGAAGTGAAATTAACCAACCTAAATGAACACGTAGCATTAGAATGTCTAATATGTATTCTCATACATCAAAGAGAAACTATGAGTTTCTTATTAATGTGGAAAATATACATTACCCTCGGTTGTTCAATTAAACCATTAAGATTGTTGACTCTATATGGTATGATGCGTAGATCTGAAAGAATTCCAAGTACGTTATCAAAATATGATTTTGGTGGTCGTAACCAAAGAGATGTGATCAATTGGCCGAGATTGTGTCTTTATTGAAAGGACTAATGTGGTTGGAATTAAATAAGCAATGTTGATAAGAATAATATCGTAAATTTCAATTGTTGAAATTAGCATAACAGATTCGGTATTCAACATGTTCAAGTTAATTCAGATTTACTCATAAAATTATCGCTCGATAAGACTTAGTGTTTAGTACTTATGTATTGAAATAGAAAATTCTAAATAATGATTTAGAGTAAGCCGTTTACGCATATTAACCAAAATTCCTTAAAGTCGGCGGGAGCGATATTGGGTTTATGAGTCTTTGGATTTGATCTACAAAATGATACAAATGTATTGTAACGACCCAGAATTTTGAATAATTTAATTTGAAAATATTTAATTAATTTTAAATATTTGAATGATGAGTTGAATTGAATTTCAAGTTATCAGAATGAATTTGGCGATTAAATTATAGAATTTAATCTAGTGAGAGTTGAATAAAAATTTGAATCTTCAAATCTAAGCCAATTAAAAATATTTCAAAGGCTTGCAAAATTCATATTGATAATACTGAGAATTTTAGAAGCTTCAGAATTTAATTTGAAAGTGATTTGTTCAGTTTTGGAATTTAATCGTTCGAATCGATATTTAAAATAATCGTCCGAGGCACAGTCTCGGAATTCGACGAAACCAGTTCCATTGGGTCCGGAATATTGAATTATTGCCGGATTTCAAATTTCATATTTTTCGGAGTTAATATGTGAGTACACGGTGAGTAAACGCATTGAAATTGAAACGAATTCGATTTAAATTTAAATTTAAAATTCGTCAACATCAGCACTCTTTTGCCTCAAATCAAAACACTGTAGAGGTAAGGTAGGCACGTTAATTCCCTGCAAAATCACGTCGTTCCTTATTTTATATGCCGAGCCTCTCCTTTTGAAAACGCGAGCAACACAGATGAAAAAAATTCACAAACGAAGCTTAATAAAAATGGCCGCACTCCCTTCATCAATTCAAAATCATATCGCCCCCTTACCCAAATTCTAAGTCGCGAAAAAATGGCGGCTCCCTTTCAAAATCAAGACGAGTTCGAAGTCGATTCGAACAGGGGGAGGGGGTGCCGCGATTCGCTGCTAGGGTTAGGGCGAGCTCGCGATTGATGGAGGAAGGTGGTCGGCGCTCGTATGGATGTGAGTCGTCGTAGCTTGCGCGTACGTGCGCAGAGGTGTTGAGACGTGGGGGGTTCGAATCGCGATGTCTGGTGGAGGCGTGCGGCGATGCTAGCTGGCGCGACGCGATTGGAGGCGTGGATCTGGGCGACAAGGGTGAACGCGTACGCGTGGGGCGACGCAATGGTGATGGGCGACTGCGACGGCTACTGGCTCGAGGCGATGGAGTTGGTAGCGCGCGCGGGTTTGGGATTCGACTGCAGTAAGGTATTAAGTTAATTTTTGTTTTAATTTTAGTATATATATATATATAAATATAGATTGAAAAAAAAATAATAACAGTAAAGAAAAAATATATTTACAGTAAAATTTTAGGAATCTATGAAGTTAAGAGATTAACGATTTTTATAAAATTTAAGTTAAGTGGTTAAAAAAATAATTTATATTAAAAAGAAAATTTAATTGTAGTTAAATATATTAGTTGAACAAATTGATTTAAAGATATTAATATAAAATAAGATAATTAGTAAAAGCAGAAAAAAATTCTTGCTGTCTATTTATTTGCAGAAAATAAAATATATAAAGATTTGATCTTGAATCTATGAACATTGTTTTATAAGTATATGTATACATATGTAGTTTGAAAAGTGAAAGGTTTATTTAATGGAAATTTAGTTAAATTTAACTTTTGGTTAATTTAATAAAGGAAAACATAGTTTTAATAATAAATCGAAATTAAATAAAATTATTAAATGGAAAAGGTTAAAAAGGATTTAGTTTTAAATTTAGATTTTAGTTAAAATTAAATCTATAGTTAATTAAATTATTTGAAAGAGAGTTTGGTTAATTAAATTTAATTTTTAGTTAAACAAATTTAATTTAAAGGAAATCAGTTTGAACTTTTAATTTTTAGTTTAAAATAAAAAAAAAATCATTAACTTGAGATTGAAATAATTAGTTGGATAAATTCAATTTAAGGATAAGTTAATTAAATCTATTTAAGAAGAAAATTTAGTTTTAAAATTAAATTGTAGTTGAATAGAATTATTTAAAAGGAAATTTTATTTATAACAAATTTAATAGTTAAAACCAAAGTTGGTTAGTTGATTTAATTTATAAAAGGAAATTTATTTTTAGTTGAAATAAATTTTTTAAAGAAGAAACGGATTTAAATAAAACTATTGATTTATTAAACAATCAAAAATGAAAATTTATTATTCGATCTATTCGAATATTAATTGAATTGTATAAAATATTTATACAAGGTATAAATGAAGAAATCAAGTTGAATTGGAAGTGGATGGCAAACAGGAATAAAAGGTGAGAACTTCTCACTCAAAAGGAATTTCTATTGTTTATTTAAATTTTAAATAGATAGATTTAAAATTGATTGACTGTGTTGATTGAATGCTTGAATGATGATTGTTATATATATATATATATATTGGATGTGAATAGACCCTATACGCCGTTAGTAAGCGGAGGTTATTTAGTACACACATATACCGCGATATTCCACCTTGAAGTGGAATTGGTATTATATTATATATATAGCAATATATATATATTGGCATATGTATATATTGCAGTTGATTGATTTCCCGCATTTTCTTTTAGCGGATGAGACCCTATGCGCCGTTAGTAAGCGGATATATATTTATAAAATCCCATGTACCGCGATATTCCGTCTTGAAACGGAATGGTATTGTGCTAATGTCTGTGGATGCAGGGAAACAGGTTGGAGGGATCCAACTGGATTCCTCACAAATATTTATTGATTTTAAATATTGTGATGCTTGATTGTTTATCAAATCGATATATGATATTGAAAAATCGTGATTGACTATTGATGTGTTGCATCATCGGATCCAATTTTGAAAGTTTAAAAATAACGATTTTTATTTATAAAGGATTCTAAAGTGATTTTGAAAGTATACATTTATAAAATATTTTTGGAGTTGATTTATTACAAATAAATAAACGTTATAATTTTTATGTTATAAAAATTATGATTTTTTGAGGAATGTAGTTAAAAGTGATTTTTGAGAATATGAGATTAATGATTTGATAAAATAATTTAAACTGGGATTTTTTATAAAAAGTTAAAAAAATAGGATTATCACTTATGAAAGACTTTGAAGATGTTTTTAAAAGAATAATATAAATTGTTTTATATTAAAAGATTTATAAAACGATATTTATAAATTAAAAACATTAGAATTTGTAAAACGAACTTTTCTAAGTGTTAAAATAAATTGAAAATGAATTTCATAAATAGAAATGGAATTATAGAATTATAACGGTGAAGTTATAAATAGAATTTTATAAGCAGTAGGTTTATAAAATTTATAAAGTTATTAAAGGAATGATTTTGGATAAATGAATGAATCTTATAAGTTATAAGATTATAAAAATTATGAAGTTCAAAGAAACAATTTTGTAAATAAATAAATTTTAAGTATTCGACTTATAATATGAATTTTAGGATATCATTGTGATATGAATTGAGATAGGTTAATAAAGAAAATTTCTAAAAGAAAGTTGTTGTAAATTAAATAGAAATGAGATTTTATAAACATTGTTTTATAAATCTGCAACGACTTATTTTGATAAGTGAAAATTGTTGTAATTTATTAATGGAGATATATTCATGTTTTAAACAGTGAATAATTCCTTAAAATAAAAGGAATAGAAGAAATGAAATTTATTAATAATATATATTCACGTTTTTGAATAGTGAATAATATGTTAAAGAAATTATTTAGAATGTGATGTTTTAAATAAAATTAAAACAATCTAACGATGTTTTAAATAGGTTGAGATTCGAAATCATAGATTTCAACATTTATTGTTGAAATAGATGTTTTCGAGAAATAGAAGGAAATAATAGATTATAACACTGTTGTTATAATAGATAATTTCCGAAAGGAAATGTTTTGTATAGTATTGGGATTTATATATCTATTTTTTTTTTTTTTTTCGAATCCCTATGCTAGTGATTTTGGGTTGTCGTAACGATGTTTTACGCAACATTCGTTTTGGCCCAAATAAATATGATTAGGTGAATGATTTCCTTAAAGAATGAAATATATACTTAATTTCGATTAGAGTATACGGAATATTTTCCAAGGTTGAAAATAAATAAAAATTTGTGAATTACTTATAAGATAAATAAGTATGGAAATGTTTTCCAATATAAAGTGAATATGTTGAGAATTTATCTTTTTGAAGATAAATTGAAAATGAATATTTGAAATCGTATATTCATAAATATTTTGGAAGTATAAATTCAATATGGAATTTATAAATGGAATTGGGAAAATAGGTTTGAAAGTAAATATTGATTTATTTTTTTGAAATATGGAAAGTTATATCTTCTTAAGATATTTTCGGAAAATAAATAATTTGGAAAATTATTTGGAATCTGGTGATGCTGGCATATCTATTGATAGTTCAATGACCGACTATCAGTATTTACCTTTAAATAGGTATTTGTTGTGAATTGTTTGAAATTTAATGCCACACTTATTTTTTTTTAAATAAGCGCTCACTATTCGGGTTAACCGGGAAAGGACCATGGGGTCGTATAACCCATTCCGAATATGTGATACGTCGTTATGAATTGCATTCGAAGAACGGTGTTGAAGACCGGATATTTTCGAAAGCGAAAGGATTTCTTGTTGATTGTCTCTGCACTGGCTGATCCCTGGTATAGAGATCTCCATAAGTGATGGGAAATCCGAACGTGATTAGAGATTATTCGGATTGCAAGGACTTCTTTGTAAGTGCCTTCGGTTCTGTTCGAGCCCGGAACAGACTTGTATGGATTGTATGCCTGACATTACAAGTTGAGATATAAAGCCGATTTCTTTCAAATATATTTCTGTTGGTGGCGGAGAATTTATTCTTTGCTTAACACCCTTCTTTGAGACGTACGAGCTCAAAGGTTATATAGTTGAAGTTATCAGCAATATATCCCATTTTGGTAATGTGACATGCTGAGTGATACTGAAATGATCATTGTGTTGATTATTGTGATAGGATCATTTATTTGATCGTCTATCTTAGTGATCATTGTGTTGATCATTTGTTGACCCAAAGCATGGCTTTTGTATAAAGTATGTTTTTGTGGACGTGAATTCATCGAGCCTCACATCCCGGTAATGGTCAAAACAGGAAAGATGCAGCAAGGTTATTAGGGGTTGCTGTAGCTCCCCTTAGGGTATGTGCATTTCCTTCTGGAAAGGGGTGGTATCATGGTATGGAGCCCAGATACTTACTCATGTTGAAAACACTTTATGATCGTGTGAATTGGATATCGAGCGCTCGGTTGAAAAGGTCCTAAAGGACCGGGGAATGGCGTGCTCGTGTCAGTAGTTACCCAGTTAGGGGTAACCCGGCCTTGTGTTGGCAGAGATCCGGTTTGGTTCTCGGGGATGTCTTTCCAGAGGCATTCTCAGTGGCAATGGGAAGTTCCTTGGCCTGACCATTTGTTGGAAATCCAATTCCCAATACGAAACCTGTACGGTATTAGTTGTAGAACCTGCCATTCACTTATGGTGGTCACCACTGTTTGGATGGTAGCTATAGTAGGCATAGTTCGAAATGTCTATGTTGGCTAAGATTTATATTCTACTTTCGAAATATTTCTCTACACTATGCACTAGTAATAATATCAAATGCTATTTTAAATGCGTATCAAGCATCTTTGACTATCATAAGGAGAAATCTCCTCCGATTCTGCGTTTGCATTGTGTGTGTGTGCGGGAGGCCTTATGGTAGTCTCATTTTTAAAAGCATTGCGAATTGAATTAAAAATATTCCTCTATTTTGATTTTAAAGATAAATAAACTGTTTTGAGTTCTCACACCAGTCTTGTTAAGCTATTGGGCTATGTGATGGGGGGTTCTCGCTTCGCGGTTTGGTGGCGAACGGGAGACTCTTACTCCCACACATCCTCTTTTAGGGGGTTGGTTAGGCGTAAGCTGTGACAGTCGAAAGGCTGGCCGTAAAAGCAAGTTTGGGATACCAGTGTAAGCCACGGTGGGGCTGGGATGGTTGAAAAGCCTACCGGTTGTGACTGCTGTTGTTGTTCTGTTATTCCTTTCTGTCCGTTCTATTTTTTTTAAAATGCTTCTATCTTCTATTTTCAAATTCTCTATTTTCTTTCTCCTTTCCTTCTATCTATCTTCTTTTCCCTCTATCTTCTTCTCTTCTTTTCTTCCCTTTTCTTTTCTTAAATTCTTTCTAAAACCCCCTAATGGTTCGGCTTTTCGGCAACGAAAAGCCGAGACGTTACATTTGGTATCAGAGCTGTTGGTTAAGCGACAACCATGGTTCTGATGGGTATTACTCGTTAGAGATAGAGTCAGCAGTACTCTAGAATGAGTTTGAGTGTAATAATAGATATGAGCGCGTATTTGTTAGTAAATATAAAATTGATTTATATTATAAAATAATTTTGCCCAAAACTATTTTTGTATAAAAAGAAATGATTTTCTATGAATTATTATAGTATATGGTTGCATGATTGTTAGGAAGTGATACTATTGAATTATTATCATTAATAATGGAAAGAAATAGATGGATTGAATTCAAGTAAATTGACTTGATAATTTATTCATTTGTAAAATAATTTCAAATGGAATTGAATAAATAAAATAGAATTGGATTTCTAAGTGAAAATGAGATGAATTGAATATTGAAATGAATTAGTAAATGAAACTAATTCAGTGTAGTAATGTGAATGTACAAATTGAATTAAATTAGTTAATCAATAGAATTCAATATTTAGAATTTAGAGTTTAATTCAAATAGAATTTAAATTGAGAATTGAATTAGAATGAATTTGAAGTCGTGAATTGAATTGAAACGTGAAATTGAATGAAAATTAATATGTAACTTCAATACTGAAGTAAAAACATATAAATAAGCATATATTGGAAATTTTGTAATAGAATTTGCAAATTGGTTTGAATATTGGATTTGGATGCTACTACTAGCAGATTATACAGGTTATACAGGTATATAAAGAAATTGAGATTTTGATTTCAAAGATAAAATTGAATTGCTCGACAAAAAGGTACGTATTTCAATTTCAGTATGAAATTTGATGACTTTCTTCTCTAGCCACTTGGCTTTTCTCTTTTCTTTTTGATTCTGAGGGGCCGTGGTGCCATTTTGTAGTCGTACCGATCGAGCCGCGCAAAGGAAACGCTGGCGAAATTTTTCGAAAATTTAGGGTGTTAGAAAAATTTTAAGAAAAATTTGAAAGTTTGAAATTTGAATTTGAATTTAAATTTGAATGGTTAGTAAAACAATATTGTTTGAAACCTATAAATGAAGTTGGAAATCTAGTTGAAATGATAGTAAATCTTTAGTAAAAAGATTTAGGCTAGTAAGTTGATAAAACTATTTGAATTGTGAAAAATAATAATCAGGATAAGGGCATTCTTCTTAACTTGTAATTTCGGGACGAAATTCTTTTAAGGGGGAAAGATTGTAACGACCCAGAATTTTGAATAATTTAATTTGAAAATATTTAATTAATTTTAAATATTTGAATGATGAGTTGAATTGAATTTCAAGTTATCAGAATGAATTTGGCGATTAAATTATAGAATTTAATCTAGTGAGAGTTGAATAAAAATTTGAATCTTCAAATCTAAGCCAATTAAAAATATTTCAAAGGCTTGCAAAATTCATATTGATAATACTGAGAATTTTAGAAGCTTCAGAATTTAATTTGAAAGTGATTTGTTCAGTTTTGGAATTTAATCGTTCGAATCGATATTTAAAATAATCGTCCGAGGCACAGTCTCGGAATTCGACGAAACCAGTTCCATTGGGTCCGGAATATTGAATTATTGCCGGATTTCAAATTTCATATTTTTCGGAGTTAATATGTGAGTACACGGTGAGTAAACGCATTGAAATTGAAACGAATTCGATTTAAATTTAAATTTAAAATTCGTCAACATCAGCACTCTTTTGCCTCAAATCAAAACACTGTAGAGGTAAGGTAGGCACGTTAATTCCCTGCAAAATCACGTCGTTCCTTATTTTATATGCCGAGCCTCTCCTTTTGAAAACGCGAGCAACACAGATGAAAAAAATTCACAAACGAAGCTTAATAAAAATGGCCGCACTCCCTTCATCAATTCAAAATCATATCGCCCCCCTACCCAAATTCTAAGTCGCGAAAAAATGGCGGCTCCCTTTCAAAATCAAGACGAGTTCGAAGTCGATTCGAACAGGGGGAGGGGGTGCCGCGATTCGCTGCTAGGGTTAGGGCGAGCTCGCGATTGATGGAGGAAGGTGGTCGGCGCTCGTATGGATGTGAGTCGTCGTAGCTTGCGCGTACGTGCGCAGAGGTGTTGAGACGTGGGGGGTTCGAATCGCGATGTCTGGTGGAGGCGTGCGGCGATGCTAGCTGGCGCGACGCGATTGGAGGCGTGGATCTGGGCGACAAGGGTGAACGCGTACGCGTGGGGCGACGCAATGGTGATGGGCGACTGCGACGGCTACTGGCTCGAGGCGATGGAGTTGGTAGCGCGCGCGGGTTTGGGATTCGACTGCAGTAAGGTATTAAGTTAATTTTTGTTTTAATTTTAGTATATATATATATATATATATATAAATATAGATTGAAAAAAAAAATAATAATAACAGTAAAGAAAAAATATATTTACAGTAAAATTTTAGGAATCTATGAAGTTAAGAGATTAACGATTTTTATAAAATTTAAGTTAAGTGGTTAAAAAAATAATTTATATTAAAAAGAAAATTTAATTGTAGTTAAATATATTAGTTGAACAAATTGATTTAAAGATATTAATATAAAATAAGATAATTAGTAAAAGCAGAAAAAAATTCTCGCTGTCTATTTATTTGCAGAAAATAAAATATATAAAGATTTGATCTTGAATCTATGAACATTGTTTTATAAGTATATGTATACATATGTAGTTTGAAAAGTGAAAGGTTTATTTAATGGAAATTTAGTTAAATTTAACTTTTGGTTAATTTAATAAAGGAAAACATAGTTTTAATAATAAATCGAAATTAAATAAAATTATTAAATGGAAAAGGTTAAAAAGGATTTAGTTTTAAATTTAGATTTTAGTTAAAATTAAATCTATAGTTAATTAAATTATTTGAAAGAGAGTTTGGTTAATTAAATTTAATTTTTAGTTAAACAAATTTAATTTAAAGGAAATCAGTTTGAACTTTTAATTTTTAGTTTAAAATAATAAAAAAAATCATTAACTTGAGATTGAAATAATTAGTTGGATAAATTCAATTTAAGGATAAGTTAATTAAATCTATTTAAGAAGAAAATTTAGTTTAAAATTAAATTGTAGTTGAATAGAATTATTTAAAAGGAAATTTTATTTATAACAAATTTAATAGTTAAAACCAAAGTTGGTTAGTTGATTTAATTTATAAAAGGAAATTTATTTTTAGTTGAAATAAATTTTTTAAAGAAGAAACGGATTTAAATAAAACTATTGATTTATTAACAATCAAAAATGAAAATTTATTATTCGATCTATTCGAATATTAATTGAATTGTATAAAATATTTATACAAGGTATAAATGAAGAAATCAAGTTGAATTGGAAGTGGATGGCAAACAGGAATAAAAGGTGAGAACTTCTCACTCAAAAGGAATTTCTATTGTTTATTTAAATTTTAAATAGATAGATTTAAAATTGATTGACTGTGTTGATTGAATGCTTGAATGATGATTGTTATATATATATATATATTGGATGTGAATAGACCCTATACGCCGTTAGTAAGCGGAGGTTATTTAGTACACACATATACCGCGATATTCCACCTTGAAGTGGAATTGGTATTATATTATATATATAGCAATATATATATATTGGCATATGTATATATTGCAGTTGATTGATTTCCCGCATTTTCTTTTAGCGGATGAGACCCTATGCGCCGTTAGTAAGCGGATATATATTTATAAAATCCCATGTACCGCGATATTCCGTCTTGAAACGGAATGGTATTGTGCTAATGTCTGTGGATGCAGGGAAACAGGTTGGAGGGATCCAACTGGATTCCTCACAAATATTTATTGATTTTAAATATTGTGATGCTTGATTGTTTATCAAATCGATATATGATATTGAAAAATCGTGATTGACTATTGATGTGTTGCATCATCGGATCCAATTTTGAAAGTTTAAAAATAACGATTTTTATTTATAAAGGATTCTAAAGTGATTTTGAAAGTATACATTTATAAAATATTTTTGGAGTTGATTTATTACAAATAAATAAACGTTATAATTTTTATGTTATAAAAATTATGATTTTTTGAGGAATGTAGTTAAAAGTGATTTTTGAGAATATGAGATTAATGATTTGATAAAATAATTTAAACTGGGATTTTTTATAAAAAGTTAAAAAAATAGGATTATCACTTATGAAAGACTTTGAAGATGTTTTTAAAAGAATAATATAAATTGTTTTATATTAAAAGATTTATAAAACGATATTTATAAATTAAAAACATTAGAATTTGTAAAACGAACTTTTCTAAGTGTTAAAATAAATTGAAAATGAATTTCATAAATAGAAATGGAATTATAGAATTATAACGGTGAAGTTATAAATAGAATTTTATAAGCAGTAGGTTTATAAAATTTATAAAGTTATTAAAGGAATGATTTTGGATAAATGAATGAATCTTATAAGTTATAAGATTATAAAAATTATGAAGTTCAAAGAAACAATTTTGTAAATAAATAAATTTTAAGTATTCGACTTATAATATGAATTTTAGGATATCATTGTGATATGAATTGAGATAGGTTAATAAAGAAAATTTCTAAAAGAAAGTTGTTGTAAATTAAATAGAAATGAGATTTTATAAACATTGTTTTATAAATCTGCAACGACTTATTTTGATAAGTGAAAATTGTTGTAATTTATTAATGGAGATATATTCATGTTTTAAACAGTGAATAATTCCTTAAAATAAAAGGAATAGAAGAAATGAAATTTATTAATAATATATATTCACGTTTTTGAATAGTGAATAATATGTTAAAGAAATTATTTAGAATGTGATGTTTTAAATAAAATTAAAACAATCTAACGATGTTTAAATAGGTTGAGATTCGAAATCATAGATTTCAACATTTATTGTTGAAATAGATGTTTTCGAGAAATAGAAGGAAATAATAGATTATAACACTGTTGTTATAATAGATAATTTCCGAAAGGAAATGTTTTGTATAGTATTGGGATTTATATATCTATTTTTTTTTTTTTTCGAATCCCTATGCTAGTGATTTTGGGTTGTCGTAACGATGTTTTACGCAACATTCGTTTTGGCCCAAATAAATATGATTAGGTGAATGATTTCCTTAAAGAATGAAATATATACTTAATTTCGATTAGAGTATACGGAATATTTTCCAAGGTTGAAAATAAATAAAAATTTGTGAATTACTTATAAGATAAATAAGTATGGAAATGTTTTCCAATATAAAGTGAATATGTTGAGAATTTATCTTTTTGAAGATAAATTGAAAATGAATATTTGAAATCGTATATTCATAAATATTTTGGAAGTATAAATTCAATATGGAATTTATAAATGGAATTGGGAAAATAGGTTTGAAAGTAAATATTGATTTATTTTTTTGAAATATGGAAAGTTATATCTTCTTAAGATATTTTCGGAAAATAAATAATTTGGAAAATTATTTGGAATCTGGTGATGCTGGCATATCTATTGATAGTTCAATGACCGACTATCAGTATTTACCTTTAAATAGGTATTTGTTGTGAATTGTTTGAAATTGAATGCCACACTTATTTTTTTTTAAATAAGCGCTCACTATTCGGGTTAACCGGGAAAGGACCATGGGGTCGTATAACCCATTCCGAATATGTGATACGTCGTTATGAATTGCATTCGAAGAACGGTGTTGAAGACCGGATATTTTCGAAAGCGAAAGGATTTCTTGTTGATTGTCTTTGCACTGGCTGATCCCTGGTATAGAGATCTCCATAAGTGATGGGAAATCCGAACGTGATTAGAGATTATTCGGATTGCAAGGACTTCTTTGTAAGTGCCTTCGGTTCTGTTCGAGCCCGGAACAGACTTGTATGGATTGTATGCCTGACATTACAAGTTGAGATATAAAGCCGATTTCTTTCAAATATATTTCTGTTGGTGGCGGAGAATTTATTCTTTGCTTAACACCCTTCTTTGAGACGTACGAGCTCAAAGGTTATATAGTTGAAGTTATCAGCAATATATCCCATTTTGGTAATGTGACATGCTGAGTGATGCTGAAATGATCATTGTGTTGATTATTGTGATAGGATCATTTATTTGATCGTCTATCTTAGTGATCATTGTGTTGATCATTTGTTGACCCAAAGCATGGCTTTTGTATAAAGTATGTTTTTGTGGACGTGAATTCATCGAGCCTCACATCCCGGTAATGGTCAAAACAGGAAAGATGCAGCAAGGTTATTAGGGGTTGCTGTAGCTCCCCTTAGGGTATGTGCATTTCCTTCTGGAAAGGGGTGGTATCATGGTATGGAGCCCAGATACTTACTCATGTTGAAAACACTTTATGATTGTGTGAATTGGATATCGAGCGCTCGGTTGAAAAGGTCCTAAAGGACCGGGGAATGGCGTGCTCGTGTCAGTAGTTACCCAATTAGGGGTAACCCGGCCTTGTGTTGGCAGAGATCCGGTTTGGTTCTCGGGGATGTCTTTCCAGAGGCATTCTCAGTGGCAATGGGAAGTTCCTTGGCCTGACCATTTGTTGGAAATCCAATTCCCAATACGAAACCTGTACGGTATTAGTTGTAGAACCTGCCATTCACTTATGGTGGTCACCACTGTTTGGATGGTAGCTATAGTAGGCATAGTTCGAAATGTCTATGTTGGCTAAGATTTATATTCTACTTTCGAAATATTTCTCTACACTATGCACTAGTAATAATATCAAATGCTATTTTAAATGCGTATCAAGCATCTTTGACTATCATAAGGAGAAATCTCCTCCGATTCTGCGTTTGCATTGTGTGTGTGTGCGGGAGGCCTTATGGTAGTCTCATTTTTAAAAGCATTGCGAATTGAATTAAAAATATTCCTCTATTTTGATTTTAAAGATAAATAAACTGTTTTGAGTTCTCACACCAGTCACATGACTGACTTGGAGTTTATTGTTTTCCTTCCTAAACTCTGGGTGCCCACCAATTTCCACACGGGCAGTCAAGAGTTAGGTTTATCAGGATATTCTGGATATTCAGGAGTTGCTGGAGGCAAGATGGATGGCATGGCGTATTACTAGTTTATATAGTATTTCTTTTTCCGCTGCACTGTTTGTTGTTGTATGTTGTTGTACACTCTGATGATATGATATGATGTAATGAAATATAATGTGATGTAATAACTGATATTCTTCTTTATTTAAAGATTATTCATTTATTATTATATGTTGTTCCGCTGCGAATTGTGAGATTCTGTTGTTGTTCTGTTATTCCTTTCTGTCCGTTCTATTTTTTTTAAAATGCTTCTATCTTCTATTTTCAAATTCTCTATTTTCTTTCTCCTTTCCTTCTATTTTAAAATTTTCTATCTTCTTTTCCCTCTATCTTCTTCTCTTCTTTTCTTCCCTTTTCTTTTCTTAAATTCTTTCTAAAACCCCCTAATGGTTCGGCTTTTCGGCAACGAAAATCCGAGACGTTACATGTATCATTTTATAAGCATCAAGATTAAATAAGTATTTTGATAGAAATATCAAATAGTTTGATTTTCAATCAAAGTGCAGAGTAGGAGTGTGTTCATAAGAAAGAACGTTAAAAGGTACATTGATATTTTTAAACTATAATTAAAGAACACATGTTGATTTTAACAACATGCTTGTATTAAAATCAACTTTAGTTGTTTTGATACTCAATTTTGGATTGTGAATGATGTCTTTTATGGTGAGTATAAAAGATATAAGGATTGTCCCAAAACAATAGGAATTAGCAATAGCAATTATCATACGTGTTATGTTGTGTATGATATTGTGTTTTGTTTATGTATTTGATATGGAGCAAATATAAAATCCAAATTGATATCACTAAATGGTTGTTTGAGGTGTTCTTACGTATTTATGAAATATTAAAGAATTATTTATAGAAACAACGAACTCATTGTGATGGAACGTTTGGACACAAACTTTTATAAGTGATATTGAGTATGACATGTCAATGATAAAATTCAAGTTAAAATCTTTAATTTGAAAATGTTTCAACTAAAAGTGATCGTGGTCGATCCAACGAAATGTTGAGAACATTAACTTGAATAACGCTACAATAAACCAATGTATATAAATATAAATGCACAAATTTATAATTGAGCCAAAGGTGATTCCAAATGTTGAGAATCTCATAATATTATTATAAGATAACAATGTCATGAAATTGGTCATGATAGAACTTAACGCTCACCAGAAGTCGAAAGACATACTTCGAATTGTTCCACATGGTAAAAGAAGTTTATCAGTGTTAGAGAGAGTTAATCAACAAAATAGATAATTAAAACATAATAGCATACCCATTCACTAAGGGACTGACCTAATTGGTTTTAAGAAAACTGATTAAGCTGGATTTAGATTTCATAATTGATAACAAGTGCAAGTGGAATATTGATAGAGTTAGGGGTATGCCCTATGGGAAATTATGTAATTTGTTACATATATCCAACTCGTTGACCAATCTTGTTCGAAATAAAAGGTATATTCTTCCTATTATATACTTGATATAATGTGATTATATTAATTAATTAACAAAATTAAAAGTATATTTAATAGAAAAATCCATAAATGATATATTTTTTATGGTAGTTACAAGGTTCTTTAACCATGAGTAATTTATCATAAAGAAACAAATATACCATTTTAAATGTTCCTAGTCAAGATGCATCGAGACTAGATATCGATGATCCATTGAGACTGGAGTATGTAACACTCTCCAAATGTTGGGCGGTGTATTACTCATGAATGCTGGGGGCACCTAGAGGTTACGTACTAATAGTTATTGGATAACTATGGAAAGACTCACTCGATAGTTTTCTGTTGGTTAATATAACTAAGGACAAACAGAAAATATCGATGTGACTGATTTACAAAGTTCTCTCGATTTGAGAATACCGTGGATCTTTAATATGAAAGCTCCACTTTGATTATAGCCATATCATGGCATGACGTCCATCGAGTGACTATAGTTAGGCCAAGTGGAAGTATTGAAAGTGAAGCGCTATTCAAGAGAGGATTCGTCTCCTCGGTTAGTATCACAGTCAACTCAAAGTCAAAGTCTCTGGCCAGAGCATTTCTGTCAATATTAATTATTATTATTGAACCAAGGACTTTGTATTTAGAGTATAATGTTGAATGTGGACGAGATTGGAATTTTGACCATTACCAAATTCCATAAGTCCAAAGTGATATAGTTTTGACGAAGAGAATTGGTGTAAACAAATGTCACAACCGGGTAACGCTTATTGAACTAAAATTGGATTTTACCAAAAATGAGTAAGCGATAAATTTGGCCAAATGTCACGCCTGCTAAATGACGTACGAACGTTAACCTAAGAATAGTTTGATGTTAATCGCTCACCAAAGTTACACCCAAGAGTTACACAGCCGAAATAATAAATTCTCTTAAGACCGAACGATTTAATTAGATTATAATTGTTATAAATTAATTAATATTTATAAAATTTTAATATTATTTGAGAAATAAATAATGTTATATATATTTATAACAGCTATAAATATATCATCGATATACCATATCACCAATCGATTAAATTAGATTTAATTGCATAGTATTATTGTTTGGGCTTAGATGGGTTTAAGGCACATTATTAGGGCTGCAAAATTACGGTTTTGGGAAGGCCTAGATGTGGCTAAAACATAAGGAATTGGCTTGGAGATAATGGGTTGAGATAAAGTGAGAATGGGTAAAACGGTTTTCCTCGTTTCTCTCTAATGCAACCCTATATATGTATGTATGTATGTATGTATGTATGTATATGTATGTATCTCTAAAAAAATTACTAACCTTTTTGGCCACCATTACCTTCTACATTGCTGGTTAATACATAGCTCTCAATCCACTCCAAAATTCTTAATTATATTTCAAATTAAAATAATACTATTCGATAGTTAGAGGTCGGTGATTCCGGACTAGCAATCTCAAGAACAGTAAGGAAGGAAGTCATTGCTTCAACGTGGATTCAAAGGCATCATTAAGTTGATAATTTTAATTCATATTACAGTAATTAAATTATATTTTATGATTCTATAATGCACAATTTCATTTCTGTTATTCTGTTTAAGTATATTGCTACTATATGTTTAGTTAGGTGAGATTTTGTAAGTAGATGTAGCTGTCACAAATCAGTTTGGTTATGTGCATAATCTGTTTATTATATTATTTGATTTATGTATAGACAAATGTTGTTTACTGTAAAAAAATTAAAATTTTGTCATTAATAATTGTTTTGTATATATTTATTAATAAATTCACATATACATATCAGTGTATATTTCTCTCTCATAATAGCATATATGCATGTATAAGATATATATATATATATATATGTTTTGAAAATTTTAGTACACTTATTTATATATAATATGAATTTAAAAATTAGAAAATTAATTATCATACATATATTCATAGTTTTAAATTAACATTTATTGAATTTTTGAATTCTTTATTACATATAAAACAATTATTACATTAAAAATTCAATTTTATATTTTTGAAAATATTATATCATTTCAAAAAAATATAGAAAAAATATGAATTTTTTTATTATTTTAATAATTAATATTATTTTGGAAAAACTATTTACGATTTATTAAAAATAATAATTTAATTTAAAAATTCATCAAAAAATTTCTTAGCCTTTCATTCATGATCCTAGAATTTCTGAAATTTTGAATTTTGAATTTTGAATTTTTAATAATATATTGTTTTATATTAAATAATTATTTATTGTCGAAATTAATATATTTTTTTTAAAAAAAATTCAACTTTGAAAAATCTGTAGATTTTTACGAAGCTCTATGTTATGATCCTAGATTTTCAATAATTGTAGAATTTGAATTTTCATCAATAGATTATTTTATGTTAATTATTTATGGATGAAAATATTATTTTATTCATAATATGTACAAATTAAAATACTAAAATTATTGTGTTTGCAAAACTAAGTTAATTTTGAATTATAAATAATTTTTCATAATTGTTCTCTCTCTTTCTATACATATATTTATCTATATATAAATGCTTTATGTTCATATATTATATATAATATATTTATACATACATATGTTTGTGTATATATGTGTATATTTTATAACACATATACATGCACATATTTGGACAACATACATAACATACATAATGAGTTAATATGTCTGTTACGATGTAAATCCCAACATCTACATATGTGCATATTATACCTTTCACGGATTATTATGTTACAATTGCACCCACACATATATGTATATGATACATTTATGTATAAACTAAATCAAATAAAATTAATTTCGTACCTTAATTTATTTGAATTTAAATAAAATAAATGATTTTATTTAAATGAAATTTAGAAATGTTCTAATTCGGTTAGACTTCGTAGGCCTAATAAAAGATCCGATGGAGTAAAATTTTGAAATCACCCATAACTTCCGCTACGGGCTAGTCCATTTCCAACAATTTTGCAGCAGAAACTCCCTTGGAAGCAGGTGAGACGGCCGCAGTCATGGCTTGGGAGGTTGAAATTTGTTGAGTCGAAGAGGTATGTGCGTATGTATGAGGCAAAACATTAGCAGAAGTAGGTCCACGACGCTTAGAGAGTCTCTCTGGCATTTAGCAGGGTCACGAGATAGCTCAATATCAGCTTTCCTCTTTCTTCTTTCCTTCTCCCTGTCCTACTCCTTACCA
Organism: Allium cepa; assembly: GCA_030765085.1. Lineage (NCBI taxonomy): Eukaryota > Viridiplantae > Streptophyta > Magnoliopsida > Asparagales > Amaryllidaceae > Allium > Allium cepa. Next base: position 1,002,544,304 of record CM060934.1, read on the forward strand.
GCCTTGTTAACTTCGTCACACTCGTGGTCTTTCCTTCTTCGCCTATCTTCCTCAAATTCATGGCAATGGGATTTATTAGGATCAGGAGTTTGGCCTCTGTGCGCACTGGCATGGAGGGAGAACTTTTCATAATAATCGCGGCCTGTGGAACCCGAAACAAGGAAAAAACAATATCAATGTTGGAATTACGAAGTAATTCCAATGCAAGAATGAATGTCTAAGATCCTAGTGAAGTGTGTGGTGTCAATGGCTCCTTAAATACTCTACCAACCGTATTGGCAAAGAATTAAGGAAGGGGTTTCTCCACCTTCGCTTACAAAGCTCCCTAGCGAAAGAGTGAAGCCTAAACCAACATCCTCTTTTCAATTCGTGTTCGTGAGCGAAAGAGTGAAGCCTAAATCATCATGTCTCAGAATATTAAAACCCGTGTCTCCCTCTTTTCAATTCGTGTTCGATTCAAACTCGAGCTAGGGGATTCGAGGTGGCAAGGTGATTAAAGGGAGTGGAGGTCAGCGCGTTCGTGAGCAGGTGAGAAGAGGAGGTCGATGTTAGAACCGGTGTGCGATTCGAAGGCAGAGGAGCTTGGTCATCGGAAAAAGGTGATGGCGGCTCGAGTGGCGCTTGCATGGCAAGGGGGCATTCGTGCACGCGAGGGTAGAATCGAGGCCGAGATTTTGGGGGTTTCGCGATGCTGGGAGGAACGTGATGACCGAAGGTGGGCTTAGTGACGGATTGCTGAAGTCGAGGCTTGGTGGTGGGTCGTGGTAGCGGCCGATGTCGATGGTGGTTCGAGCGTGCAGATGTTTTGAGGTCTAATACTATGAAGAGAACAAGTCAGGATTGGATGGAATTGCAAATAAAAAAAAAGGTGAGTTAATCTCACTCAACTAGGTTTTTATTTAAATTTAAATGGTTAAATTTAAACGACTGGTTGAATGGTTGAATTGAATTGATGTGCTATATTATATATAGTAGTATATAGTATATATTGATGTGATTGATTTCCCGCATTATATAGCGGATGAGACCCTATGCGCCGCATAATAGCGGATGATATTATATTAATCCCATATACCACAATATTCCACCTCGAAGTGGAATTGGTATTGTGCTAACATCTGTGGATGCAGGAAAATAGGTTGGAGGGATCCAACTGGATTCCTCACAATATAGAAATTATATTCATAATTGATGATGCATTTTATTTATATACTGTGATTAATTTGGGAATTAAATTGTGTTGTGTTATTGAATAAGTATAATTTAGGATTCTAAAATATAAATAGAATAATTTGGGTGGTTTGATAGGTAATTACTTAATGTAATTAATAAAATATAATTACGTAGGGAAGTAATTAATAAATAATTACTGGATGTAATTAGTTGAATGATGATTTGTTAATAGAAGTAAATTGGGTATAATTACTTTGTGTAATTAATCAAGAGATTAATTAAGATAATTAATTAAGGAGTAATTAATTTATTTAATGAAGTAAATAGAAAGGTAGATAATTACAGGTTGAGATAAATCAAGAGTGATTAATATTTGTGGTTTAATTAATGATTAAATTATTTAATGTAATTAAACTAGATTAGGATAAATTGAAATGTAAATGGGAAATCATTCATTTATATAATCAATGACGTAATTAAAGATTGATTAATTAAGATTAATTAAGTGATTTATAAGAAATTAATTAATATAAGTAATTAAGGATTAATATAATTAATTATAGTTAATTAAATTGTGAAGTAATTAAATATTAATTACTGTTTTTGGTTAAGAATTATTAATTTGTGTAATCAATTAAAAATAATTACTTGAATGTAATTGAAGGATAACTAATCGAGGGTAATTAATTGAGATGTATAATTAAGGGATGATTAATTAATTAATTGATTTGAAATTAATTAATGTTAAATGAAGGAATCTAAGTGATTGAGGTTAGTAATTCAATTAGAATTAATTAAATTAATTTAGAAGTGATCAAGTTTGCTTATGGATGATTGAATTGTATTGGATGCCTTGAATGAGACTCGAAGAGACTGGGGTCGGATATGAAAAAATATCCGAAACCACTTGAATTTTTATAGATTGATATGTGAAATCAATAGGCTGGAATGAAATGATTTAAGTGAATTGGACTATTTAATCTAAATTTTGGTACATAGAAAATGGATGTGTGGAATAAGTGATGTCTATAACAAATTGTGAATTTGTAAATTAATACGAGTTACCCCGGGTTTATTTAAGTTGTATGCTTTGTATTCCATGTTAGATGGGTTTACTCACGCTGGTTTCCAGCCTGACCCGGGTGTTACTTTGATGTAATGCTCAGGTCAGACCGAGTATTACAGGTTTCCAGGTAAGGATGTTCTAGAGCTCAAGAGGCGAGCTGGATGGCAAGAACGTATGGAGTGTTTCCGCTGTATTGTATTGTTGTATATCTGAGACGTGATGATTTTGTATATCCAGTGTCTGTATATATGTGTAACTCCGATGTATTAAAGTGAAATTTGATAAGTACGGCTTTCCTTTTTATAATTGTTATTATGTGTTATTATATTTTATCCGCTGCGAATGTGTTTCTGTTCTTCGTATTCTTCTATCTCTTTCTTCTTCTTTCTAACTATCTAGAATTTTCGAGATCGAAAATTTTGGGTCGTTACAGTTGGTACCAGAGCTGAAGGTTAAGCGAGAACCTTGGCCCTGGTGGGAGTACTCATTAAGGATAGGGTCAGCGTTACCCTAGAATGAGTTGAGTGTATATAGATCTGAGAGCATGCTTGTTATTTGCTCATATAAAGATTTTAAATTATTTTATATAAGAATATATTTTGATATATAAAGCAATATTTCTTTCTAATAAATATTAAGGTAATTAGTTGTTATATTATTTGAAAATTTTAATAATGAGAATTAAGAAATAGAAATACAACCAAATTAAAATTAAATGATGATAAGTTTGAAATGGATTCAGAATTAAATGGTTTAAAGAGATAAGTTGATTTTATTTAAAGGATTAAATCAACATTTAAAAATTTAACTCGAATGTATATAATTCGGGATGGTTTAAATTTGAAATTTGAATTGAATTCGTTCAAATTGAATCTGATTTGAATTAATTGGATTTGTGATTGAAGATGTATAAGTTTAAAATTTTAAATGGAAAATTTGAATTGGATTGAATTGAAATGATTTGAAATTGAAGTAGGTCCAATTAATATTAGTCCAAATTGATTGGAATAATTTGGAATTGTAATTAAAGTTGAATAGGTTTAAAATCAAATGGAATTTGATTTGAATTTGGAAAGAAATCAAGATTGATTCAACTTGAATTGGGGTTAAATCAATTTCAATGGAAATTGAAGTTATTCAAATTGGAATTGAGTCAATTTAAATGGAAGTGAAAATTTAAATTGAATTGATGGGAAGTGAACAGTTTTGACTCTGGACTATTTTCAATATAAATTGTTTTAATATAAAACTTATTTTTCCAAGCTATTTAATACATACAACCTTTCTTTTTAAAGCTAGATTATTTTATATTTATTTTTGAAACTATTTAACAATTTTTCAACTTTTTTATAAATTAGTTACTAGTTTTCAACTATTTTACAAATTAATTATTATTTTACAACTATTTTGCAATTATCTAAATTTTTTGAATCTATTTAACTATTTTCCAACTTTTTTATAATTAGTTAACTATTTTAATGCTATGTTACAAACTAATAATTATTTTTCAAAGACTTATCTATTTTAAACTTTTCAAGCTATTTTATAAATTTAAGCCGGTCAGAGTGCAAACTGTTTATGGTTAAATTACCCAATTGAGATAAGAATTAAAGTGATAACCCAAATGGAATTGAAGCACTTGTAAATAAGTGAATGAAAATTTAAGTGAATGTGAATAGAAAGGTAATTGTTTTGGCTAATAAATCAATGAGGATAGATACGTGGATGTACGTATATTATTCTATTCGCATAGTGGTTTGATCCAGATTCGAGCACAGAATTTCGAGATAGTTTATCGATCCGAGTTGGGATTTTTCACTCGATTTTCGATAGCGAACCTGGATATGGATTGTTGATTGATTCTGGATATTCTCTATCATAACTAGCTCGGCAAGGAGAATGACGGTTTCTGATCAAGAAACCAGATCTGTGTCCGCGCTAGGAAATCGGGTGGACGATACTAGTTCGGAAGTGAAATTGTGTGGCTGAGTGAGCGATCAGATTGGTATAGCATACAGATGATATGTGTACATCGTACGGATTTAAATAAAATTGATATTGGAATTTGTGAATAAGAAATGTGAAATGATTTCTTTTGAAATGAAAGTATATTTTGTGAAATATAAAATGGATAAAAGTGAAAGTTGGATATTTTCATGATGATAAGTAAGATGGAAATAACTTTAAAAAAAAGAGTAAGCAAATTTGAATATTTGATTTTGAATAAACAAAGTTATATATCTTCGTTATATAAGATAAATCTCCCTTTGTTGAATCTGTTGCCGGAAGAAAAGGATTTTGAAAGTGTTTGAAGTATAAAGGAGTTTTATACAAGGTTGAAATGATCCAAAGTTTTAATTTATATATATATATATATATAAAGGATCTTATGAGGATTTTGGAAAAAGATTTTGGGAACCTTTGGATTTGGAAAGGCTTTTGATTTTTGGGTAAAATCAATATTGGACTTTGTAAAGCCTAGTTTGAGAATTATCGATTTTGGGATAATCGATTTTGAGAAAAGGAGATTTATATGAGATTCATACTAGGTGTATGATTTGGAAGATACTATACGTGTATAGTATAAAGTGTTTTGATAATGGCTCTGGGGATAAAGGCGCTCCCTTGAAATGAACTACTTAGGAGTGCCACAGGGTGGTACTGCCTGGAACCCTAAGGGGGGTTCTAAAGTTGATTATGCGAGGAGTCCGGACAAAACTAGTTCCTGAGGATTATGATTAGTGTGTAGCGAAAGTCGAGGACGCTTATGCCTACAGAGGCATTTGGGTTATACTGTGACGACAATGTAACTCGATGTCACTGCGATCTACTGCAAACCATAGCGAAAGTCGTGTGTGCTGCTGAGAGCCAACAGTCTGCGTTTGATTTTATATCGGTAGACTGCGACCTATGGTAACATAGTGAAAGTCGTTTGTGCCGCTGAGAGCCAACAGTCTGCGTTTGATTTTACATCGGTAGACTGCGACCTATGTGGGAGTGGAGAAGTTTCATTTTTGACAGCGAAAATCGAGGGCGCTGATGCCTACAGTTACATGGACTTTTGCTGCGATGGCAACATAACCCTGTAATGTAACTGCGATCTGTTGTGGGTTCCATGGCGTAATCGAGGAGCGCGGAGTGCCTACAGTTACATGGACTTTTTCTACGATGGCAACGTAAGCCAAGAATGTAACTGCGACCATGGATGAGGGTGATGATTTCCAGAGCGTTCTCACTAAAGATATTTCCTCTATTTTCAAAAATTATTTTCTATATTTTCAGTAAAATTATTTTCACAAGTATTTTCACTGGGTGTTGAAACGAGTTTACCAAGTACTTATAGATTTTCCGTCCCATGCATGATCAACGTATGACCGAATTTCTGTGAGAACAAGGGTGGACTAGTTGAGACATCGAGTTATAAGAATTATTTTTATAAGAAACTATTTTAACAATATTTTGTGAGTTTAAAAGCATTTCTAAAATTTTAAAATAAAAGTGTTGGAATTTTGGAAAATGAAGGAAAATCCAAACTAGAGTTATGAAAAAAATTTGAACTCGAGAAAATTTAATGAAGTGATTTTTGTAATAAAATCGAATATTGACATAAAAGTTAGAAGTAAGCTAATTAGCTAAATAAATTATTTGATAGAGTATGTTAATAATTAACTCGTTTAAATAAAATGGATTGTAAGTTAATAATGAAATTTGAAAATAAATTCGAATTATAAATAGAATTCGATTTGGATTGATAATGAATTAAAATAAGTGGAGATGTTGTAAAAATAAATGGAATTGGATTATAATAGAAATGATTTGAGTTACGAATAAAATCCAATTCGAGTATGAAATGAGTCGGAATCAATTTAAATTGGTTATAAAACTTAATAATTATTCATTCACATGGATATCATCAAATTGCGCAGAAATGATTGTCGTTTGATGTAAACGAGATTTGATTAAATTCTATGAATTAGTAGATGCAAATATAATTGATTTTTGAATCAATTGATATGAATATGAGTTTGTTTGGAATTATAAATGAATTGAAGGTAGGTAAGTGAGTAGTAAATCACTTAAATTAAATGCAAGGGTAAGAAAAGCGAGTGAAAGCAAATGAATTGGTGATTGAAACCTTATTAATTACTTTTAAGTGATGTTTGGCAGGTATGCTTATGAAATGCATGTGTTAGCTATTGAAAATGAGTGAAATGTAAATAAATTTCGTATATATGGCACTTATATATTTAAATTGAGTAAGTATAGGTACCTGAATGTCGTTTTGCTGGATTTGGACGCGCTAAATGCTAAATTAATAAGCCGCTTGCTTAAAATGCTAAACAAAGGTACGCCTGCGCAACAAAAATAGGAAATATGAACTGTTTTTGTTTTTCCGACCGTGTGGGTCGATGTATATATATTTATATCTCTTGTCAAATTGCAAAAGCTCCTCCGTACAAAGGAGACTCTGCCAAAAAAATTTGAAAATTTTTGGAAGTTTTTGTTAGCGACAAAATGATTTCAAATTGGAAATTGAAATAAATTAGTGGATGAAACAAATTTAAAATAAAATATGAATCAGTTATAAATGGAAGATAAAATTCAATATTCAGAGTTGATGATAAAGTGAATTCATATGGAAATGGAAAAACTAATTTGAATAGAAGTAGATATGAAAACTTCTGTAAGGAAATGTATAAAATGATTTTAAAAGCTATGATTAGATATTATTGCAAAGTAGGATATGCAGGTATTTTAAAGGGGAAGGAAAATTGGTTTTGATTTCAGAAGATAAATTTGAATTGCTCGACAAAAAGGTATGTGTTTAAATTTCTGTATGAAATTTGATTGGGTTTTTGATCTAGACACTTGGCGTTTTGTTTTCTTTTGGAATTTGGGAGTCCGTGGAGGCATTTTGTAGTTGTACCGAGCTAGCCGCGCAAAGGAGACGCTGGCAAAAAATTTCGGAAATTTTGGGAGTTAGAAAAATTTTGAGAAATTTTTGATAATTCAAAATTTAGTTCTAAATTGAAATTTGAATGATTGAGCAAATAGTATTGATTGAAAAATAAGGGAGAGTTTAGGAAGTTAGTAAGAATGGTAATGGGTCTTTTACAAAAAGATAGTTGGTGAGATGTTGAATTGTTGATTGTAGGAAAATTAGAGGATGGGTATTGAACCATTCTTCTTAGCTTGTAATGTCGGGGATGAAATTCTTTTAAGGGGAAGGAATGTGACTACCCAAAAATTTTGAATGTTTTAAATCGGAATATTTAATTGATTTTAAATATTTAAAAGTTAATTTTTAACTTGAATTCAAATATCACCATTTATTTGATAATTAAATTATTGAATTAAATAATTTGAAGTTGGGTAAAATATTGAATCTGGAGTTTTAAGCCTGTTAAGAATAATTTGAAGGCTTGTAAAATTTATATTGATAGTACTGAAGATAGTAAAAGTGTTGAAATTGAATTTGGAAGTGTTTTGTCAAGTTTTGAAATTTTATCGTTTAAATTGATATTTCAAATTAGCCTTCTGAGGCACAGTCTCGGAATTTGACGAAACTAGTTCCATTGGATCCGTAATATTGTATTATTATTGGATTTCAATTTTCGTAATGTTTGGAGTTGTTATGTGAGCGTACGATATATAAACGCGCTTGATTCTATATCGAAAATTTAATATAATAACTGGGTCCAAAAAGCTATCTTCTCCATACGATCGATTTAGGACTCGAAACCTTTTCTATTGCGTTCGGAATAGGGGTATAACATTATGAACGCCTAGTGGCACGCCTCGATAGGAGGTCCAGATTTTGAGTTGCATTCATCGAGACAAATTGAATTTAAATTAATATATATATATATATATATATATATATTAGTCAACGACTGAGATTTCTTTCCATCGGCCACTCTATTCCTGAGCAAGCCGACCTACTCCTCTTTGCAAAATCACATACTCCTTGTCTTCCCTCAGAAGCCAAAATCAAATCAAAGCGACAATCTGTTGCTCGAATTCAAATTCATGTCGTCTCTATCTATTTATTCCCCTTGTCCCTCGATACATCAAAAAACCAAAATCGAACTTGTTTTACCAAAAAAAAGGGAGACTCAAAGAAAACCCGTGTCTCCCTCTTTTCAATTCGTGTTCGATTCGAACTCGAGCTAGGGGATTCGAGGCGGCAAGGTGATTAAAGGGAGTGGAGGTCGGCGCGTTCGCGAGTAGGCGAGAAGAGGAGGTCGATGTTAGAAGCGGCGCGTGATTCGAAGGCGGAGGAGCTTGGTCACGGAAAAAGGTGATGGCGGCTCGAGTGGCGCTCACAAGGCAAGGGGGTGTTTGTAACGTACGCGGAATTTCGTTGCCGAAAAACCGAATAGTTAGGGTTTTAAAAAGGAAAAGAAGAAAAGGAAGGTAGAAAATGGAGAGGACAGAAAACAGAAAATAGAAACGGAAAGAAAATTTTAAAATAGAAGAAAAAGGAGAATAGAAAACATAGAACATTTTAAAGAAAATAGAAGATAGAGAATTTTAAAATAGAACGGAACAGAAAGCAAAACAGAAGAACAACAAGAACAACATCAGAATCTCACAATTCGCAGCGGAACAACATATAATAGATAAATGAATAATCTTTAAACAAAGAACTATATCAGTTATTACATTACATTACATTTCATCATATCATCAGAGTATACAACAACAACAACAAACAGTGCAGCGGAAAAAGAAATACTATATAAGTAATATGCCATGCCATCCAGCTTGCCTCCAGCAACTCCAGAATATCCAGAATATCCTGATAAACCTTAACTCTTGACTGCCCGTGTGGAAAATTGGTGGGCACCCAGAGTTTAGGAAGGAAAACAATAAACTCCGAGTCAGTCATGTGACTGGTGTGAGAACTCAAAACAGTTTATTTACTTTAAAATCAAAATAGCAGAATATTTTAAATTCAATTCGCAATGCTTTTAAAAATGAGACTACCATAAGGCCTCCCGCACACACACACATGCAAACGCAGAATCGGAGGAGATTTCTCCTTATGATAGTCAAAGATGCTTGATACTCATTTAAAATAACATTTGATATTATTATTAGTGCATAGTGTAGAGGAAAATCATTTCAAAAATAAAGATATAAATCTTAGCCAGCATAGACATTCCGCACTTATGCCTACTATAACTACTATGTTCAATAGCAGGTTACCGCCACATTCCATAGCAGGTTATACAACTAATACCGTACAAGTCTCGTATTGTTTCTTTGGATTTCCAGCAAATGGTCAGGCCAAGGAACTTCCCATTGCCACATGGAAACGCCTCTGGCTGGACGTCCCCGAGAACTTAATCAGCTCTCTGCCAACACAAGGCCGGGTTACCTTTATCACTAGGTAACTACTACACGAATATGGCATCCCCCGGTCCCATTGGACCTTTAACCGAGCGATCGTCACCAACAACACCACACAATAATAAAATATAGTGTTTCAACATGAGTAAATATCTGGGCTCCATACCATGATACCACCCTTTCCAGAAGGAAATGCACATACCCTAAAGGGAGCTACCCCTCATAACCTTGCCGCATCTTTCCTGTTTTGACCATTCCGGGATGTGAGGCTCGACGAAGTTTCGTCCACAAAAACACACTTTGTACAAAAAGCCATGCTTTGGGTCAACAAATGATCAACACAATGATCACCAAGATAGAAGATCAAACAAATGATCCTATCACAAATAATCAACACAATGATCATTTCAGCATCACTCAGCATGTCACATTACCAAATTGGGAATATATCGCTGATAACTTCAACTATATAACCTCTGAGCTCGTACGTCTCAGAGAAGGGTGTTAAGCTAAAAGAATAAATTCTCCGCCACCAACAGAAATATATTTGAAAGAAATCGGCTATATATCTCAACTTGTAATGTCAGACATACAATCCATACAAGTCTGTTCCGGGCACGAACAAAACCGAAGGCACTTACAAAGAAGTCCTTGCAATCCGGATATTCACAATCCTGATCGGATTTCCCATCACTTATGGAATCTCTATACCAAGAGCGACCCAGTGCAGAGACAATCGATAGGTCATCCTATCGCTCTCGCAAATACCGGTCTTCAACACCGATCTTCAAATGCAATTCACAACGACGTATCACATATTCGGAGTGGGTTATACGACCCCATGGTCCTTTCCCGGTTAACCCGAATAGTGAGCGCTTATTCAAAAATAAGTGTGACATTCAAATTCAATCAAATCACATCATATACCCATTCAAAGGGAAATATTGATAGTCGGCTATTGAACTATCAATTGATATGCATACATCACCAGATTCCAAATAATTTTCCAAATTATTTATTTTCCAAAATATCTTTATAAGATATATAATTTCATTTCTTCAAAAATAAATCAATATTTATTTTTAAACAAATTCCACTTTTCATTTATAAATTCCATAATGAATTTATATTTCAAAATATCCATGCATATACGATTTCAACTATCCATTTTCAATTTATCTTCAAAAAGATAAATTCTAAATATTCACTTCATATTGGAAAACGTTTCCATACTTATTTATAAATAAGTAATTCATAAATCTTTTTATTTTCAACCTTGGAAAATATTCAATATACTTAAATCGACATTTAGTATATATTTCATTCTATTAAGGAAATCATTCTCTTAACATATTTATTTGGGCCAAAACGAATGTTACGTAAAACATCGTTACGACAACCTAAAATCACTAGTATAGGGATTCGAAATTAAAAATAGATATATAAATCCCAATACTATACAAAACATTTCCTTTCGGAAATCATTTACTATAACAATAGTGTTCTAGTCCACCATTTCCTTTTATCTCTCGAAACATCTATTTCAACAATGAATGTTGAAATCTATGGTTTCGAATCTCAACACAATTAAAACATCGTTAGATCGTTTTAATTCTATTTAAAACATCACATTCAAAACATTTTCTTTAAAATGTTATTCACTATTCAAAAATGTGAATATACTTCGTTAACAAATCTCATCCCTTTATTCATTTTAATTCAAAGGATTATTCACTATTCAAAAATGTGAATATAACTCCATTAATAGGTTTCAACAATTTTCTTATCAAAATAAGTCGTTTGCGAATTTATAAAACAACGTTTATAAATTCCATTTCTATTTATTTATAAAAACTTCCTTTTTTATAAATTCTTTTATTAACCTATTCCAGTTTATAACTCAATTATAAACTAAACGTTCATATTATAAGTTAAATACTTATAATTTATTCGTTTACTAAAATCGTTCCTTTGAACTTCATAATTATAAATCTTATAACTTATAAGATTTGTTTATTTATCAAAACTCCATTCTTTCAATAATTTTATAAATTTTATGAACCTACTGTTTATAAAATTTCATTTATAACTTCACTGTTTATAATCCTGTAAATTTCATTCATTTACTAAATTCATCTTCACTTCATTCAAACACTTATAAAAACTCGTTTTATAATGTCTATATTTCAATTTATAAATATCCATTTATAAATCTCTTAATATAAATCAATTTATATTATTCTTTAAAAACATCTTTAAATTCCTTTATAATTTCACCATTCTCTTGATTTATAAAATAATTAAATTTTATAAATCCTACATTTAAACTTTTCACAATAAATTCAAATTTCCCAATTTAAACCATTTTATAAAATTATTAACCCCATAATTTCAAAAATCAACATTTAACTATATTTCTCAAAAATCATAATTTTTATAACTTTAAAAATTATAACGTTTATTTATTTAATATGGATCAATTCTAAAACTATTTTATAAACGTATACTTTTCAAAAATCACTTTGAAAATCCTTTTAAAATCCCAAATTTGGTCCAATGATGCTACACACCAAATAGTCAATCACGACTACAACGACATCATATATCGTATATTATAATCCATCAAATATCAAAATATCTGAAATCAAATAAAAACTGTTGAGGAATCCAGTTGGATCCCTCCAACCTGTTTTCCTGCATCCACAAACATTAGCACAATACCAATTTCGCTCCAGTACAAAATTATCGCGATATATGTTCTTAATAAATATTATCCGCTTAATAACGGCGTAATAGGGTCTCATCCGCTAAAAAATACGGGAAATCAACAACTGCAATATATACATATGCCAATATATATATATTGATATTATATATAATACCAATTTCACTGTTTATGAAATATTCGCGGTATATGTTTTTAATAAATAACATCCGCTTACTAACGGCGTGTAATGTCTATTTTAACAATCAATAGATATCAATCATCATTCAAACATGCATTCAAATATTTTAAATCTAACTATTTAAAATAAAATCGAAACTGATTCGATTGAGTGAGAAGTTCTCACCTTGGTTTTAAATTCCGTTTTAGCGATTTATTTCGAATAAAATTAAACGGACGTTTAATTTTACCCAAAATTCTAACTAACTCCAAACGACTCCAATCCAACTCCATCGCGTAGTGCTCGACGATACGATTCCAACACAAAAAATCTCGTCCGAAACGGACCTCGTATGAAAAAGTTGTGATATTATGAAGTTACACGATTTTATAAACAAATTTACAATATACTTAACAATTTTAATACCCTAAGCAATTAACAGCCGTTGGATCCAAACAAAACCCATCAGGGCCGTGCATACCCGTCCCCCTTCTCCTTCCTCTCCCCACGTCCTCTACAGGAAATCACGCAACCCATTAGCAACAATTTAGGGTTAATTATTACTACCTCATTTCTCGACGAAATCACATCAAACCACCTTCATCTCGAAGCTCCTTCCACAAGCTATACTCGGCCCCAAGCAGGTTGAACTCGGCCATCTGTACTGCCTTGAATCACGTGCGCAGCTGGCCCCCTTCCACCTCCATTTGCCGCTAAACCAATGAACTTCAGACGATCTCCACCGTTCACATCGTAGAGCTCGCAGAGCTCTTCGATCTTCGTTTAGAGAGTTTGCAAAAATATTGTGTGGATTGATCATGAATTGAGGAAGAAATTTAGGCAATTTCGGCCATTCATTTCTGGTGGAGGCGGCTAGGGCAAATTAGGTTTAGGTTTTACTTTTTTTTTTTATTTAGAGTGAGGGCTATTTATAAGAAAAATTCGAACACTATTCATCCGGAAATTCCGAACTCCGATTTAGGCACCGTAACCAGCGTTTCTAAGGTTTATCCCGCGTTCCGGACACAATGGAACAGGTTTCGAAAGCTAATTTGGACATCTGTGCGAGTTATGGCCATAAACGCTTAATTTAAATTAAACCGATTTAAGTCGATTTCTAGGCGTTTTAATTTGTACCGGACAAACGGTAAATCCAATTGACTTGAAATTTGAAACCTTATAATAATATCACATTACGGATCCGATGAAACTGGTTTCGTCGAAATCCGAGACTTTTTGAAAAATGGCTATTTTAACTCGCCAAATTTAAATTAAAAATAAATCGATGCGTTTCGAGCTGCCACGCTCAAACGATAATTCCGATTGACACGAAAATTGAAATCCGGTAATAACTAACTATTACGGATCCAATGGAACTGGTTTCGTTCAATTCTGAGACTGTTCAAAAATTGGCTATTTTACAGTCGATTTAAATATTAAAATATTCAATTTTCACAAATTAACTTTTAATTCGATTTTAAAAGTTCTAAAATATCATTCTAACTTCAATATGATAAAATAAAATTTTACAAATCATTTTCAATCATATTTAACCCAATTTTCAATTATTTCCATAATTTAACGTATTAAATCATCGATTTAATTGTCCAATTAAATCCAATAATTCAAAATAAAATTTATTTGACTTATAAATTCACTTATTAATATTTAAAATTAATTAAATACTCAAATATTAATTAATAAAATTTCTGGGTCGTTACAATCTTCCCCCCTTAAAAGAATTTCGTCCTCGAAATTAACAAGTAAGAAAAGTTACAGAATCTATTAATTTTCCCAAAATTCATAGTTAAACTTCTTATAATACTTTACTAAGTTTTGAAATCATACTTAGTTATCTTTTCAAAAACAACTTCTATTGTTTAACTTTCAACTTCAAAACAAAGTTAAGTTTTCAAAATTTTCCCAAATTTCTCAAATTTTTCTAACGCCTTAAATTTTCGGAAAAATTCGCCATAGTCTCCTTTGCGCGGCTCGATCCGAAAAAAAAATGACAGTATATATATCACAAATATACATCTCATCAAGTAATGAGGCATCCCGAAGGGAAAAAATGTAAAAGTACGGTATGTAATCCGAGATATGTACCTTATTATTTTATTAGCGAGCATATACGGCTAATATAGCGCAAAAGCGAGCTCCAAATGCGAAGCAAACGCGATCCGCACCTACTAAACACTCAACAAACAACATGAGAACATGCATATAGACAATAATCTCAATATACAACATATATATCCATAACAACTACATAATATAGCAAATGCAATATATATTCAACCATCAACCAACTAAATACTCATTCATAACCAATTATATTCATTCATATTCTCATTCATATACAATGAATTGGTTTTCTCAGTTTAATCACATTTGATTCATTAACAGTGGATGTTCTTACTAACATTCATTTTCAATTTGCTTATATTCACTAATTCATATTCAAGTTGGTTCACTTCCAAATCAAATTCAATTCTATTCAAATTTATTTACTTCTAATTTGAATTCAATTACTTTAGCTTTCAATTTCATTAATTCAATTTCATTAACACTTAATGAATTATATACAATCAACTAACAATTATATATCAATCAATGTATATTAATTACAATCAAATTCCTTTGCTTATATTCATTCTCATTCAATTTATTCAACTTCCAATAACATTAGATTTTAATGAATCAACACTTATATCCATTATTTCATATCAATTTATTCACATTTAATTGATTAACATTCAAGCCATTCATTCAATTCAATTATAAAAGTTGAATTTCATTTATATAACTCAAGTTCATATTCATTTAATTCACTTGATTATTTACTTCGATACCAAAATCAATTCCATTCAACAACACTTAAGTTATATTCCATTTTATAAACATCACTTTTTATTTACAATTCACATTCATAAATATATTCATATAGTTTCACTTCTTATATATACAAGTTTATTCACAATTGTAATTCACATTAATTATAATTCAATTCTTATAATTCATTTGTATATACAATTATTCCTTTATTTAGATTATTCAAACAACCTAACAATCAACTTGTATATTCTTTAATAATTTTGAAAAATTATTCCTTTATATATAAAATATAATCAAGGTAAAATTACTTCATTTACTCAATTTAAAACAATACTGTGTCGAATTGTTCTATTCAAGTGTTTAGACACCCCTTCAGCAAAGTTGTACATACCGTGCTGACGAAGGTTCATATGCCACTCAATAAACCAATCATCACAATATAAAACAATTTCATATTCACTAACAAATACGCTCTCATAGCTATTATTACACTCAAACTCATTCTAGAGTACTACTGACTCTATCTCTAATGAGTAATACCCAACAGAACCATGGTTGTCGCTTAACCATAAGCTCTGATACCAAATGTAACGTACGCGGATTTTCGTTGCCGAAAAACCGAATAGTTAGGGTTTTAAAAAGGAAAAGAAGAAAAAGAAGGTAGAAAATGGAGAGGACAGAAAACAGAAAATAGAAACGGAAAGAAAATTTTAAAATAGAAGAAAAAGGAGAATAGAAAACATAGAACATTTTAAAGAAAATAGAAGATAGAGAATTTTAAAATAGAACGGAACAGAAAGCAAAACAGAAGAACAACAAGAATAACATCAGAATCTCACAATTCGCAGCGGAACAACATATAATAGATAAATGAATAATCTTTAAACAAAGAACTATATCAGTTATTACATTACATTACATTTCATCATATCATCAGAGTATACAACAACAACAACAAACAGTGTAGCGGAAAAAGAAATACTATATAAGTAATATGCCATGCCATCCAGCTTGCCTCCAGCAACTCCAGAATATCCAGAATATCCTGATAAACCTTAACTCTTGACTGCCCATGTGGAAAATTGGTGGGCACCCAGAGTTTAGGAAGGAAAACAATAAACTCCGAGTCAGTCATGTGACTGGTGTGAGAACTCAAAACAGTTTATTTACTTTAAAATCAAAATAGAAGAATATTTTAAATTCAATTCGCAATGCTTTTAAAAATGAGACTACCATAAGGCCTCCCGCACACACACACATGCAAACGCAGAATCGGAGGAGATTTCTCCTTATGATAGTCAAAGATGCTTGATACGCATTTAAAATAACATTTGATATTATTATTAGTGCATAGTGTAGAGGAAAATCATTTCAAAAATAAAGATATAAATCTTAGCCAGCATAGACATTCCGCACTTATGCCTACTATAGCTACTATGTTCAATAGCAGGCTACCGCCATATTCCATAGCAGGTTATACAACTAATACCGTACAAGTCTCGTATTGTTTCTTTGGATTTCCAACAAATGGTCAGGCCAAGGAACTTCCCATTGCCACATGGAAACGCCTCTGGCTGGACGTCCCCGAGAACTTAACCAGCTCTCTGCCAACACAAGGCCGGGTTACCTTTATCACTAGGTAACTACTACACGAATATGGCATCCCCCGGTCCCATTGGACCTTTAACCGAGCGCTCGTCACCAACAACACCACACAGTAATAAAATATAGTGTTTCAACATGAGTAAATATCTGGGCTCCATACCATGATACCACCCTTTCCAGAAGGAAATGCACATACCCTAAAGGGAGCTACCCCTCATAACCTTGCCGCATCTTTCATGTTTTGACCATTCTGGGATGTGAGGCTCGACGAAGTTTCGTCCACAAAAACACACTTTGTACAAAAAGCCGTGCTTTGGGTCAACAAATGATCAACACAATGATCACCAAGATAGACGATCAAACAAATGATCCTATCACAAATAATCAACACAATGATCATTTCAGCATCACTCAGCATGTCACATTACCAAATTGGGAATATATCGCTGATAACTTCAACTATATAACCTCTGAGCTCGTACGTCTCAGAGAAGGGTGTTAAGCTAAAAGAATAAATTCTCCGCCACCAACAGAAATATATTTGAAAGAAATCGGCTTTATATCTCAACTTGTAATGTCAGACATACAATCCATACAAGTCTGTTCCGGGCTCGAACAAAACCGAAGGCACTTACAAAGAAGTCCTTGCAATCCGGATATTCACAATCCTGATCGGATTTCCCATCACTTATGGAATCTCTATACCAGGAGCGACCCAGTGCAGAGACAATCGATAGGTCATCCTATCGCTCTCGCAAATACCGGTCTTCAACACCGATCTTCAAATGCAATTCACAACGACGTATCACATATTCGGAGTGGGTTATACGACCCCATGGTCCTTTCCCGGTTAACCCGAATAGTGAGCGCTTATTCAAAAATAAGTGTGACATTCAAATTCAATCAAATCACATCATATACCCATTCAAAGGGAAATATTGATAGTCGGCTATTGAACTATCAATTGATATGCATACATCACCAGATTCCAAATAATTTTCCAAATTATTTATTTTCCAAAATATCTTTATAAGATATATAATTTCATTTCTTCAAAAATAAATCAATATTTATTTTTAAACAAATTCCACTTTTCATTTATAAATTCCATAATGAATTTATATTTCAAAATATCCATGCATATACGATTTCAACTATCCATTTTCAATTTATCTTCAAAAAGATAAATTCTAAATATTCACTTCATATTGGAAAACGTTTCCATACTTATTTATAAATAAGTAATTCATAAATCTTTTTATTTTCAACCTTGGAAAATATTCAATATACTTAAATCGACATTTAGTATATATTTCATTCTATTAAGGAAATCATTCTCTTAACATATTTATTTGGGCCAAAACGAATGTTACGTAAAACATCGTTACGACAACCCAAAATCACTAGTATAGGCATTCGAAATTAAAAATAGATATATAAATCCCAATACTATACAAAACATTTCCTTTCGGAAATCATTTACTATAACAACAGTGTTATAGTCCACCATTTCCTTTTATCTCTCGAAACATCTATTTCAACAATGAATGTTGAAATCTATGGTTTCGAATCTCAACACAATTAAAACATCGTTAGATCGTTTTAATTCTACTTAAAACATCACATTCAAAACATTTTCTTTAAAATGTTATTCACTATTCAAAAATGTGAATATACTTCGTTAACAAATCTCATCCCTTTATTCATTTTAATTCAAAGGATTATTCACTATTCAAAAATGTGAATATAACTCCATTAATAGGTTTCAACAATTTTCTTATCAAAATAAGTCGTTTGCGAATTTATAAAACAACGTTTATAAATTCCATTTCTATTTATTTATAAAAACTTCTTTTTTTATAAATTCTTTTATTAACCTATTCCAGTTTATAACTCAATTATAAACTAAACGTTCATATTATAAGTTAAATACTTATAATTTATTCGTTTACTAAAATCGTTCCTTTGAACTTCATAATTATAAATCTTATAACTTATAAGATTTGTTTATTTATCAAAACTCCATTCTTTCAATAATTTTATAAATTTTATGAACCTACTGTTTATAAAATTTCATTTATAACTTCACTGTTTATAATCCTGTAAATTTCATTCATTTACTAAATTCATCTTCACTTCATTCAAACACTTATAAAAACTCGTTGTAACGACCCGTGAATTAATAATATTTAATAAATTAATTTGATATAAATTTTAATTTGTTTAAGAATAAATGTAGAAATTGATATAGTGATTGTAATTTAATGTTGACAATTAAATACTTATATGGCATGGATTGAATTAACGTAAATTGGTGGGTGGCTATTAGTTATAATTAGCTGATTAAATGGTATTAATGAAATGATAACTGGATTGGATTGCAATTTAATAAACATTAGAAAATTTATTAATTGAACTAAATTTGTTAAAGTTCATAAGTTGTGTAATTCAATTTAGTAGAAACTCTAAATGTATAAACGAAAATTTAAATAAACGCTAAATTAAACTATGTGAATGGGTGATTTATGCGGATTGAGGAAATTTGTAATTTAATAAATGAATGCACTAAGTATGTAGAAATTTATGCACCAAAATATTTTCATTTATAGGATTATTGCAGAAGTGTACCCATTTATCTAATGTATATAAATGAATCTAATTAATTATTTTGGTTATTGTTGTGTCTAGTCAATAAAAGGAGAACTTTCAGACAATAAATTTATAAACGAATAAATTTATAGAAACGTAGTAACGGAAGAGTGGATATTATAGTAACGTAAACGTATTGTAGGGTAATAATTAAGTATAGGCTTGTAAATTAGATTTTATGACGATAAATGTGGATAATGCAAATTGTCACAATTTGATTTAAAGTTAATTTTAAGAAACAAACAAATGTTGAATCTGTGAATGTAGTACAAATATTAACTTGAATGGTGTTCATTAATACAAAGATGTAATTAGTAAGATAGTAATAATTTATGCCTGTAGTGAAAAGAAATCTAATAGAGACATAAACTCTAATTATATAAAGGAGTATAGATCTGAACAAATTTATGAAGATTGATAAGGACAGTGTTTGTAATCAAGTTTGGTTATTGATATTTGAAAGATAGAGATGTGTAAATACGTTAATAAATTTATAATGGGAAGGAATGGTAGAATGAAAAGAATATATATAATAATAAGCAATTGATTCAATTAAGGGAATTAAATTATAATAAATGGTCATTTAATAAATTTAACGTTCTGTGAGAAATCATAATAATTGTGTAAAATCAGTACAAGTTGGAAATGCATAAACCTTAATAAACATTCTAACTTAATAAATTTATGCAAATGTGGGAATTAGTTATAAGCGTGTAATTATGGGTATGATAACAATTAGTATAAAATACCTATATATTGGAAACACATTTGTAAAGCATAATTAATTGAGTTGGTGAATTGGGAATGAATTCAAAGTATATGAACATTTATGTTATATAAATAAGAATTAATGCAGTAGCTAAATTTGTGAAATCTAAATCTATGGAACAAAGGGTGTAAGATCTTTACTGATGGAAATTAACGTTACAGGTAGTGTAAATTCCTATTTTAATAAGACTATGGTTATAGTAAAGATTTTAAATCAAGATTTGGCTTCGTGAATAAAAAGAATGAAGGTAATTGAGTTATTACAATTAAGAAAATTTAAACGTTTATTTATACGTTAAGAAAAACTTAAGTTGGGATTTAAAATATTTGTGTATATTAATTTCATGCATTTGGCTATAATGGATTTAATAATAAAATGAAACAGTGAAATCAAATGGATATAAAGATTTCAATTATACATAAAGATTTCAATTATACCTTGAAATTCATATTCACCATAAAAGGTTAATTGGAACCAAAGTAGTTAATATAGGAATCAAGCCTTATTTATCAATTTGGATTTATTGCAATAGTTAATTCCATAAAATAAAGTTAAAGCTAATTCAAATTTAGTTGGACCATTGTTGATATAACTTTAGAAAGCAAGATTTTATTTATAATTTGAATATTAAATCCAACAAAGGGTATTTACTACAAATAAAATAGAATTAAACGTAAAATATTACGTTATTGAATTTAAAATGGAATTTGTAAACAATTGAGTGAATTTAATAAATTTATCAAACTTATAATGGTGAATTCGTTAAGATTGGAACTAATAATAGTAAAGAAGAATGAGGGAAGAATAATTTGAAAACATAGCAATAGATATTAATGTAAGGTTATCTTAAATAAGTTAAGGCAAACCAATGGAGAATAATGTAGATACCTTTATAATACGATGTTTGTGTGTAAAGGAAATGGGAATAAAGTTATTAATAATTTGGAATTTTATTTATGGTAAAAAGTTTATTTGCAATCAAATGAGTTGGAATGGAAGTCAAATCTATTTATCTAATTGGATTTAAGTGAGAGTATAAGAGTATATGATTTAATAATTGGGTTTTTGTGAATAAAATTTATAATTCCCAAATAATAAGAAAACGCAGAAATTAACACTGCAAAATTAATATACTTATAAATTTTAATTCACATCCAAGCTTGGAAAACCATTTGGGATTGTTTGAATTATATAAGCCACAAAATTTGGCCAATATTAGAAGTTGAAACATAAAAAACTGGATTTATAATTTATTTTAATTTATTTAATAAATATTAAAAATAGCCATTTTTGGGCCATAGTTTATTCCGTACGTTCGCGTATCCAGTCTAGCTACCCTACCTCTAGCCTATCTATAAATATACAGTTATAAACCCTAGCTCCCTTCTTTTTTCATCTGTTGTACGTTCATTTTCTTCAACCTTCTTTCTTCCTCAATGTATACATCTCAGATCCAATTTCAAATTGCAAAATTCAGTGAAAATTCAAACACCTCAGAAAATTTTCAAAAAAATTTATGTTGATGTTTTCGATACGCGTAATCTCATGGTGAAATTCGTTTTTCAATTGGAGCTGTCGTTCATCCAGAATAAATTCAAACAGCCCCAAAACCGTTCATCATCATCGCACAAAACTTCATCGGATCGAGAAACGGTTTCTGGGTATTGGAGAGGGGACTGAGGAGGTTAGATCTATATGGTTCGTTGGTCGAATCGACGGTCGGATTTTGGTCAAAAAGGGACGTGTTGGGTTCGTTTCTCTCTGTTGCGTGCAAATTGGTGCCTGCGCGTGAAGCCTGGGAGAGAACGTGACGTGGCGTAGTAAGTTGTTAATTGTGTGTCGTTTCTATTTATTTTTCAATTTGAATTCAATCATCATTTTTCGCCATAACTTTCTCATACGAAGTCGGATTCACACGAAATTTCTTTTGTTAGGATCGTAATTTAATTCCGAACTTGATGACGCTGGTTTGGACGAATTCCGAGACGGGCGAATTTTTGGGTTTAAATCGAATTTTAAATTCGATTTAAATTCAAAAGGTGAGTGTTTTAACCCACTCACAATTACTAGAAGCTTTTATGTTTGTTAAATAAGTTTTAGAAATGAATAGAAATTTATTTATGGGTATCTGGCATGTTTATTTCATTCATATCTGTTGAATTGCATTTTATTAAATTTAACTGTTAATTTAATTGATTTATTGCGTATTAATTGACTGTTGGAAATTATTGTTGCATATGAATTGCTAGTTAACAGTTGTATAAATTATTACTGAATAAACTGTTAGATTAATAGTTGATAAATTTAATTTGAATAAACTGCCAGTTATCACCTGTTATATATGATCACATATATAATTGTTATTGATTGATATTGATCGATGTGTGATTGGATGATGGATGTGTTGTTGAATGAATGTTTTATTTGGATATCATTAAACTGCAAGTTAGTATGCATTTACATTTCATTCGGGATTGCGGTTTGAGATGATATACAACCGCAGTTTTATTTTTTAAATTGCGGATTGAAATGATAAATATCTGTATCACTTGACCATAGGATAGAAAACTATATACAGGCACCGCGGTCTATATATATAACTATTTTTAATGAGATTTCTATGGTTTGGATGGAATACGGTTTATAAAAATCTTAAATTTTATACTGAATAAATGTTTTCTTCCATATTATATACATATGAAGTTGAAAATTTTGAAATAAAAAGGTGTATAAATCTCTTTATTAAAATGGAAGAAAATTTAGAAAATGGAGTTTGATAATTTATATCCTATGTTTAAATGTTAAGTTGGAAATTTTAAGATAGTATATTTACAATTGGATTTTTCCCAAAATAAATTGAAATGAATATTCTAGTATAATTTGAATTGGAAAATATATATATTTTATTACTAGAAATTGAAGTCTTATTATTTATGGATTTTATGTGAATGTTCAAAACTAATTAATAGAACATTTGATTTGTTGAAAGAATAAAAATCCAACTTTAGTTGAAATATTAACCCTCAAGATGGATATAAAAATATATAAAATTGGAATGGTTGGGACTTGAAATAATATTTTGGATTATGGTTTTAACATTGAGTAAAGAAATATTCACAAAGCCATGTAAATTATTTTCCGTACAAAGTAACCATAAAGTTAAATCACTTATTTTATATATTGTTGAATATCCAAACCATTTAGTTTTGAAAGTAATGGTTTTAAAAACTATGGATTTCGAAGTATTATGTTGAAAGTTAATGTTCAAATATTTGGTTACAAGGAATTATAAATTTTAAAAGTGGCATAATTTTTGGAAAAGATTTATATTTGGGAAATGATATCATTGATTTGGGTTTTATAAAAATAATATCAAAATGAATCTTTTTGGGTTTTAAAGAAGAAATGATATCGTAATATTATGGTTTTGAAATGGATTTTATTTTGGTTTTAAAAGTATAAACTATTTTTAAATGACCGCGGTGTTATAATAACGATTGGTTGGCAAAGAGACCGGGATCGGATATGGACATACTCTCTGTCGATACCGAAAACCACTTTGACTAACCGTGTACGCGGTGGAGATTCCAGAATGAAGTAGGTGGTGGCGACGTTTCCTGTAAGGTAAATACGTGGACCCAACTCCCGTGAGTTGGCATAAGGTGGCTAAAACAGGAGCGATTCTCAGGCCAATGAGGTCATTCCTCTGATCGGACGCTCCTCTTCGATATTATACTTTGACTTGGATTTGATTCAGTGGCCACTTCTATATTTTGATTTTGGGGAGTTAGTCCGAGGTGGGCGGTAATTGCGGCTACGCGTTTCCACCAGCCTGGATAGCAATTGGTATATCTACCCTGGCATTGCCTAGTTGTGCCGTGTCACCTACCATATCGAGCCTTTACTACGAGTTTCTATTTGTGTCGTACCTATGGAGTATCCTCTGGTAGCTTCCCGATCAGGAGGTATTACGGTACTGTATAGACTATTGGCATTTTACGTGTTAAGGTGGAAAATGTAAAGCCTTAACGCTATTTAAAAGTAAGTTTATTTTACAATTAGACACTATTATAATAGCGCAATATACTACATAGTAAATAGTTTAACGGATCCTTAGGAGATGTAAATCCCGAGCATCTCTTGAGTTACCGTACTCATATTTATTTCTGTTTATTTAACTCACATAAGATTTTCTAGTCTGACTCGAGTGTTTTTGTCTTTTCAAATTCGCTCGGGTCAGTCCGAGCGTTTCAGGATAGCAGATTTTAGCATTGGAGGACGAAGACGAAGAATCAGTATTATTTTACATATAGTATTGCACCACACTCTTTCTATTCCGCTGCATTGCTTGTATTGGTATGTGTAACTCTGATATTTATTGTAAAAGAAGAATCAAGCTTTTGTAAACTGTTTATGAAACTGTATATTTGTTATTATATTTTATCCTTCCGCTGTGAGATTTTATTTTCGTTTTATTTCTTCTCCATTTTTCTTATTTACCCCATAACAATCCGCCCTTGCGTATGCTTTGAATTCGGACAAGTGTCGGTTTAAAGTGTGCGAAAAGAGTGGACGTTACATCTGGTATCAGAGCTTTGGTTTAGCGATAAACCTTGGCTTTGTGGGGTTTGACTCTTTGTTAATAGGGTAGAAATATCCTATGGGAGTCGCTGAGTGTATATATATGAGAGAGCGTATTTGTTAGTATTAATAAAAAGATTTTTATATTGTGTTAATCTGTTCCGCTTTGTATTTATAAATTCTGGTTGATGCATGGGACGCTATGTCATCAATAGGGATTTCTAAACACTTAATAGGACAGACCGACATAATATTTATTTTAATATAGGTGAATGAAAGAATTTTGCCTATTATATTTTCTATATATAAAAATATTTTTATAAAGATATATATATATATATATATTTGGTTGCTATAGATTGGGTGTTAGGAAAAAAAAAATATTTTATAATAAATTGAAGCTAAGTTGAAATTATAATAAATCAAATGGGAGATTTTAGAACTTAAGTCCGGGATTTTGAAAATCTGCTTTCAAAGGATTTATGAAATATAATGATTTGGTTTATAAGTATTTTCTTATATAAGTATTTAGTATAATTAGGAAGAATTGTTTTAAAGAAGATTTTGGAGAGAATAAATTTTGTACTTTCCTCTCTGTCGCTGGAAAATAATTTCGGTGATGGCGGCCGCATCATCGACTTTCATTTTCGGGTTTCGAAGGGGAAAGGCTACTGTAGTGAATTCTACTACAGATTTATTTGGCATTTTCTAAAAAAATTTTCTTTTATTGCTCTAACTATAATTAGAGATATTGAGTTGTAAGAACTTATTTATCTATTATTTGAAAATAAATTGAAATTTAACCCGGTACTTAATTCTAAATTTTTCCGTTAATTAATTGTTTAAAATTTGTTAGTGAAATAAAAGTTAAGTAATAAATGAATTGAAACCTCTAATTGAAATAAGAGAATAATTGCAAAGCTATAAAGATGAATTTGCATACATATGAGACAAAGAGTAATATGGATAAACATTAAATTTAATTAAAAGAATGGAGATTAAACTTGTATAAGTTCAATTGCAATTTCCTTAACATAAATAACTTACCCAAATATAAAAGTTGAAGTGTTAAATGAGAAACTGGAATTGAATATTTTACAAGTAGGAATTTAGGAAAAATGAAGTATTCAATAAATTACTGTTATAATAAGAATTTAATGGTATAAACTTAGGTTATAATTGAAATTTTACTGAAAAGGGTTAAGAATTATTAATAGATGATATGAACCTAAGTATATAAAATGAAATTCAAAATAAGAATTGATTGTATGATTATTGACTTAAGTATGTTTTAATTTTCCCTATTCTAATATAATGGAAAATAGAAAAAATTAAATGACTGCAATTCATAGTCAATGGATAAATAAAAACTTCCACTTATAAGAATGAATGTTAGCAGATTTAGAATTTAAGGGAAATCTTACAAGTGAAGAGTAAGGAAATGAAGATATTCAAATAATTGTTGTTATTAATGAGAATTTATTTTATAAACTTAAGTAATAAAAAGGAAATACAAATATAATGAATTTTGTGATAGTTGGAAAATAAAACTTGTAAGAAACAAAGAAATTCCTCCATAAATGAAGGAAAGAAAATTTAACCACTGAATTATGAAATAAATGTATAATAAGCTATCTTGATGTTGGTTTGAATTGTTTGGTTGATGTATGATTTCAAAAATTTGAACCCGAACAACTGATTGTTTGTTGGATTGAACGACTGTTTGTTGTGGTGTGTGCTGTTTGTTAAAATGTATGGTTGTTGCAATTGATTGGATATGAAGGATTGAATCTACCCAAACATTTCACTGTAAAATAAATATTTAACTTTTAGATTATATAAGTGAATACAGGTGATGGAAGCCACTGCTATTGCTTTGGTTCCATAAAAATATAAGCGTATTGCCCGACAAATAGATACGTTTTCGGATTACGTTTAAAGCGCTGTTTTATATATTTTCCCATGTGGGATATTTTATTTGGATAATATGTGTAATATATTTGTATACTTGGATATTATATTTTCTCCAGAGTCCCTCCGTACAAAGGAGACTCTGCCAAAATTTTCAGAAAATTTTGGACTTAGAATTTTGTGAAAATATTTTTCCAACTTTAATAATTCAAGTATTAAAGGATATAATGATTATAAAACAAGTGTATTTCATTAAAGGGAATTAATCCAGTAAAATATTGTTTATAAGTTAATATTTGAAATAAGATACACTATTTTATTCTCCCTTCTCCCTTCTTTTCCTTTTCGGGGACGAAAAGTTTTGAGTGGGGGAGAGTGTAACGACCCGTGAATTAATAATATTTAATAAATTAATTTGATATAAATTTTAATTTGTTTAAGAATAAATGTAGAAATTGATATAGTGATTGTAATTTAATGTTGACAATTAAATACTTATATGGCATGGATTGAATTAACGTAAATTGGTGGGTGGCTATTAGTTATAATTAGCTGATTAAATGGTATTAATGAAATGATAACTGGATTGGATTGCAATTTAATAAACATTAGAAAATTTATTAAGTGAACTAAATTTGTTAAAGTTCATAAGTTGTGTAATTCAATTTAGTAGAAACTCTAAATGTATAAACGAAGATTTAAATAAACGCTAAATTAAACTATGTGAATGGGTGATTTATGCGGATTGAGGAAATTTGTAATTTAATAAATGAATGCACTAAGTATGTAGAAATTTATGCACCAAAATATTTTCATTTATAGGATTATTGCAGAAGTGTACCCATTTATCTAATGTATATAAATGAATCTAATTAATTGTTTTGGTTATTGTTGTGTCTAGTCAATAAAAGGAGAACTTTCAGACAATAAATTTATAAACGAATAAATTTATAGAAACGTAGTAACGGAAGAGTGGATATTATAGTAATGTAAACGTATTGTAGGGTAATAATTAAGTATAGGCTTGTAAATTAGATTTTATGACGATAAATGTGGATAATGCAAATTGTCACAATTTGATTTAAAGTTAATTTTAAGAAACAAACAAATGTTGAATCTGTGAATGTAGTACAAATATTAACTTGAATGGTGTTCATTAATACAAAGATGTAATTAGTAAGATAGTAATAATTTATGCCTGTAGTGAAAAGAAATCTAATAGAGACATAAACTCTAATTATATAAAGGAGTATAGATCTGAACAAATTTATGAAGATTGATAAGGACAGTGTTTGTAATCAAGTTTGGTTATTGATATTTGAAAGATAGAGATGTGTAAATACGTTAATAAATTTATAATGGGAAGGAATGGTAGAATGAAAAGAATATATATAATAATAAGCAATTGATTCAATTAAGGGAATTAAATTATAATAAATGGTCATTTAATAAATTTAACGTTCTGTGAGAAATCATAATAATTGTGTAAAATCAGTACAAGTTGGAAATGCATAAACCTTAATAAACATTCTAACTTAATAAATTTATGCAAATGTGGGAATTAGTTATAAGCGTGTAATTATGGGTATGATAACAATTAGTATAAAATACCTATATATTGGAAACACATTTGTAAAGCATAATTAATTGAGTTGGTGAATTGGGAATGAATTCAAAGTATATGAACATTTATGTTATATAAATAAGAATTAATGCAGTAGCTAAATTTGTGAAATCTAAATCTATGGAACAAAGGGTGTAAGATCTTTACTGATGGAAATTAACGTTACAGGTAGTGTAAATTCCTATTTTAATAAGACTATGGGTTATAGTAAAGATTTTAAATCAAGATTTGGCTTCGTGAATAAAAAGAATGAAGGTAATTGAGTTATTGCAATTAAGAAAATTTAAACGTTTATTTATACGTTAAGAAAAACTTAAGTTGGGATTTAAAATATTTGTGTATATTAATTTCATGCATTTGGCTATAATGGATTTAATAATAAAAATGAAACAGTGAAATCAAATGGATATAAAGATTTCAATTATACATA
Source organism: Allium cepa (assembly GCA_030765085.1). Lineage (NCBI taxonomy): Eukaryota > Viridiplantae > Streptophyta > Magnoliopsida > Asparagales > Amaryllidaceae > Allium > Allium cepa. The sequence continues at coordinate 1,002,573,188 of CM060934.1, forward strand.
AAGATTTCAATTATACCTTGAAATTCATATTCACCATAAAAGGTTAATTGGAACCAAAGTAGTTAATATAGGAATCAAGCCTTATTTATCAATTTGGATTTATTGCAATAGTTAATTCCATAAAATAAAGTTAAAGCTAATTCAAATTTAGTTGGACCATTGTTGATATAACTTTAGAAAGCAAGATTTTATTTATAATTTGAATATTAAATCCAACAAAGGGTATTTACTATAAATAAAATAGAATTAAACGTAAAATATTACGTTATTGAATTTAAAATGGAATTTGTAAACAATTGAGTGAATTTAATAAATTTATCAAACTTATAATGGTGAATTCGTTAAGATTGGAACTAATAATAGTAAAGAAGAATGAGGGAAGAATAATTTGAAAACATAGCAATAGATATTAATGTAAGGTTACCTTAAATAAGTTAAGGCAAACCAATGGAGAATAATGTAGATACCTTTATAATACGATGTTTGTGTGTAAAGGAAATGGGAATAAAGTTATTAATAATTTGGAATTTTATTTATGGTAAAAAGTTTATTTGCAATCAAATGAGTTGGAATGGAAGTCAAATCTATTTATCTAATTGGATTTAAGTGAGAGTATAAGAGTATATGATTTAATAATTGGGTTTTTGCGAATAAAATTTATAATTCCCAAATAATAAGAAAACGCAGAAATTAACACTGCAAAATTGATATACTTATAAATTTTAATTCACATCCAAGCTTGGAAAACCATTTGGGATTGTTTGAATTATATAAGCCACAAAATTTGGCCAATATTAGAAGTTGAAACATAAAAAACTGGATTTATAATTTATTTTAATTTATTTAATAAATATTAAAAATAGCCATTTTTGGGCCATAGTTTATTCCGTACGTTCGCGTATCCAGTCTAGCTACCCTACCTCTAGCCTATCTATAAATATACAGTTATAAACCCTAGCTCCCTTCTTTTTTCATCTGTTGTACGTTCATTTTCTTCAACCTTCTTTCTTCCTCAATGTATACATCTCAGATCCAATTTCAAATTGCAAAATTCAGTGAAAATTCAAACACCTCAGAAAATTTTCAAAAAAATTTATGTTGATGTTTTCGATACGCGTAATCTCATGGTGAAATTCGTTTTTCAATTGGAGCTGTCGTTCATCCAGAATAAATTCAAACAGCCCCAAAACCGTTCATCATCATCGCACAAAACTTCATCGGATCGAGAAACGGTTTCTGGGTATTGGAGAGGGGACTGAGGGGGTTAGATCTATATGGTTCGTTGGTCGAATCGACGGTCGGATTTTGGTCAAAAAGGGACGTGTTGGGTTCGTTTCTCTCTGTTGCGTGCAAATTGGTGCCTGCGCGTGAAGCCTGGGAGAGAAGGTGACGTGGCGTAGTAAGTTGTTAATTGCGTGTCGTTTCTATTTATTTTTCAATTTGAATTCAATCATCATTTTTCGCCATAACTTTCTCATACGAAGTCGGATTCACACGAAATTTCTTTTGTTAGGATCGTAATTTAATTCCGGACTTGATGACGCTGGTTTGGACGAATTCCGAGACAGGCGAATTTTTGGGTTTAAATCGAATTTTAAATTCGATTTAAATTCAAAAGGTGAGTGTTTTAACCCACTCACAATTACTAGAAGCTTTTATGTTTGTTAAATAAGTTTTAGAAATGAATAGAAATTTATTTATGGGTATCTGGCATGTTTATTTCATTCATATCTGTTGAATTGCATTTTATTAAATTTAACTGTTACTTTAATTGATTTATTGCGTATTAATTGACTGTTGGAAATTATTGTTGCATATGAATTGCTAGTTAACAGTTGTATAAATTATTACTGAATAAACTGTTAGATTAATAGTTGATAAATTTAATTTGAATAAACTGCCAGTTATCACCTGTTATATATGATCACATATATAATTGTTATTGATTGATATTGATCGATGTGTGATTGGATGATGGATGTGTTGTTGAATGAATGTTTTATTTGGATATCATTAAACTGCAAGTTAGTATGCATTTACATTTCATTCGGTATTGCGGTTTGAAATGATTTACAACCACAGTTTTATTTTTTAAATTGCGGATTGAAATGATAAATATCCGTATCACTTGACCATAGGATAGAAAACTATATACAGGCACCGCGGTCTATATATATAACTATTTTTAATGAGATTTCTATGGTTTGGATGGAATACGGTTTATAAAAATCTTAAATTTTATACTGAATAAATGTTTTCTTCCATATTATATACATATGAAGTTGAAAAATTTGAAATAAAAAGGTGTATAAATCTCTTTATTAAAATGGAAGAAAATTTAGAAAATGGAGTTTGATAATTTATATCCTATGTTTAAATGTTAAGTTGGAAATTTTAAGATAGTATATTTACAATTGGATTTTTCCCAAAATAAATTGAAATGAATATTCTAGTATAATTTGAATTGGAAAATATATATATATTATTACTAGAAATTGAAGTCTTATTATTTATGGATTTTATGTGAATGTTCAAAACTAATTAATAGAACATTTGATTTGTTGAAAGAATAAAAATCCAACTTTAGTTGAAATATTAACCCTCAAGATGGATATAAAAATATATAAAATTGGAATGGTTGGGACTTGAAATAATATTTTGGATTATGGTTTTAACATTGAGTAAAGAAATATTCACAAAGCCATGTAAATTATTTTCCGTACAAAGTAACCATAAAGTTAAATCACTTATTTTATATATTGTTGAATATCCAAACCATTTAGTTTTGAAAGTAATGGTTTTAAAAACTATGGATTTCGAAGTATTATGTTGAAAGTTAATGTTCAAATATTTGGTTACAAGGAATTATAAATTTTAAAAGTGGCATAATTTTTGGAAAAGATTTATATTTGGGAAATGATATCATTGATTTGGGTTTTATAAAAATAATATCAAAATGAATCTTTTTGGGTTTTAAAGAAGAAATGATATCGTAATATTATGGTTTTGAAATGGATTTTATTTTGGTTTTAAAAGTATAAACTATTTTTAAATGACCGCGGTGTTATAATAACGATTGGTTGGCAAAGAGACCGGGATCGGATATGGACATACTCTCTGTCGATACCGAAAACCACTTTGACTAACCGTGTACGCGGTGGAGATTCCAGAATGAAGTAGGTGGTGGCGACGTTTCCTGTAAGGTAAATACGTGGACCCAACTCCCGTGAGTTGGCATAAGGTGGCTAAAACAGGAGTGATTCTCAGGCCAATGAGGTCATTCCTCTGATCGGACGCTCCTCTTCGATATTATACTTTGACTTGGATTTGATTCAGTGGCCACTTCTATATTTTGATTTTGGGGAGTTAGTCCGAGGTGGGCGGTAACTGCGGCTACGCGTTTCCACCAGCCTGGATAGCAATTGGTATATCTACCCTGGCATTGCCTAGTTGTGCCGTGTCACCTACCATATCGAGCCTTTACTACGAGTTTCTATTTGTGTCGTACCTATGGAGTATCCTCTGGTAGCTTCCCGATCAGGAGGTATTACGGTACTGTATAGACTATTGGCATTTTACGTGTTAAGGTGGAAAATGTAAAGCCTTAACGCTATTTAAAAGTAAGTTTATTTTACAATTAGACACTATTATAATAGCGCAATATACTACATAGTAAATAGTTTAACGGATCCTTAGGAGATGTAAATCCCGAGCATCTCTTGAGTTACCGTACTCATATTTATTTCTGTTTATTTAACTCACATAAGATTTTCTAGTCTGACTCGAGTGTTTTTGTCTTTTCAACTTCGCTCGGGTCAGTCCGAGCGTTTCAGGATAGCAGATTTTAGCATTGGAGGACGAAGACGAAGAATCAGTATTATTTTACATATAGTATTGCACCACACTCTTTCTATTCCGCTGCATTGCTTGTATTGGTACGTGTAACTCTGATATTTATTGTAAAAGAAGAATCAAGCTTTTGTAAACTGTTTATGAAACTGTATATTTGTTATTATATTTTATCCTTCCGCTGTGAGATTTTATTTTCGTTTTATTTCTTCTCCATTTTTCTTATTTACCCCATAACAATCCGCCCTTGCGTATGCTTTGAATTGGGACAAGTGTCGGTTTAAAGTGTGCGAAAAGAGTGGACGTTACACTCGTTTTATAATGTCTATATTTCAATTTATAAATATCCATTTATAAATCTCTTAATATAAATCAATTTATATTATTCTTTAAAAACATCTTTAAATTCCTTTATAATTTCACCATTCTCTTGATTTATAAAATAATTAAATTTTATAAATCCTACATTTAAACTTTTAACAATAAATTCAAATTTCCCAATTTAAACCATTTTATAAAATTATTAACCCCATAATTTCAAAAATCAACATTTAACTATATTTCTCAAAAATCATAATTTTTATAACTTTAAAAATTATAACGTTTATTTATTTAATATGGATCAATTCTAAAACTATTTTATAAACGTATACTTTTCAAAAATCACTTTGAAAATCCTTTTAAAATCCCAAATTTGGTCCAATGATGCTACACACCAAATAGTCAATCACGACTACAACGACATCATACATCGTATATGATAATCCATCAAATGTCAAAATATCTGAAATCAAATAAAAACTGTTGAGGAATCCAGTTGGATCCCTCCAACCTGTTTTTCTGCATCCACAAACATTAGCACAATACCAATTTCGCTCCAGTACGAAATTATCGCGTAATATGTTCTTAATACATATTATCCGCTTAATAACGGCGTAATAGGGTCTCATCTGCTAAAAAATATGGGAAATCAACAACTGCAATATATACATATGCCAATATATATATATTGATATTATATATAATACCAATTTCACTGTTTATGAAATATTCGCGGTATATGTTTTTAATAAATAACATCCGCTTACTAACGGCGTATAATGTCTATTTTAACAATCAATAGATATCAATCATCATTCAAACATGCATTCAAATATTTTAAATCTAACTATTTAAAATAAAATCGAAACTGATTCGATTGAGTGAGAAGTTCTCACCTTGGTTTTAAATTCCGTTTTAGCGATTTATTTCGAATAAAATTAAACGGACGTTTAATTTTACCCAAAATTCTCACTAACTCCAAACGACTCCAATCCAACTCCATCGCGTAGTGCTCGATGATACGATTCCAACGCAAAAAATTTCGTCCGAAACGGACCTCGTATGAAAAAGTTGTGATATTATGAAGTTACACGATTTTATAAACAAATTTACAATATACTTAACAATTTTAATACCCTAAGCAATTAACAGCCGTTGGATCCAAACAAAACCCATCAGGGCCGTGCATACCCCTCCCCCTTCTCCTTCCTCTCCCCACGTCCTCTACAGGAAATCACGCAACCCATTAGCAACAATTTAGGGTTAATTATTACTACCTCATTTCTCGACGAAATCACATCAAACCACCTTCATCTCGAAGCTTCTTCCACAAGCTATACTCGGCCCCAAGCAGGTTGAACTCGGCCATCTGTACTGCCTTGAATCACGTGCGCAGCTGGCCCCCTTCCACCTCCATTTGCCGCTAAACCAATGAACTTCAGACGATCTCCACCGTTCACATCGTAGAGCTCGCAGAGCTCTTCGATCTTCGTTTAGAGAGTTTGCAAAAATTTTGTGTGGATTGATCATGAATTGAGGAAGAAATTTAGGCAATTTCGGCCATTCATTTCTGGTGGAGGCGGCTAGGGCAAATTAGGTTTAGGTTTTACTTTTTTTTTTTATTTAGAGTGAGGGCTATTTATAAGAAAAATTCGAACACTATTCATCCGGAAATTCCGAACTCCGATTTAGGCGCCGTAACCAGCGTTTGTAAGGTTTATCCCACGTTCCGGATACAATGGAACAGGTTTCGAAAGCTAATCCGGACATCTGTGCGAGTTATGGCCATAAACGCTCAATTTAAATTAAACCGATTTAAGTCGATTTCTAGGCGTTTTAATTTGTACCGGACAAACGGTAAATCCAATTGACTTGAAATTTGAAACCTTACAATAATATCACATTACGGATCCGATGAAACTGGTTTCGTCGAAATCCGAGACTTTTTGAAAAATGGCTATTTTAACTCGCCAAATTTAAATTAAAAATAAATCGATGCGTTTCGAGCTGCCACGCTCAAACGTTAACTCCGATTGACACGAAAATTGAAATCCGGTAATAACTAACTATTACGGATCCAATGGAACTGGTTTCGTTCAATTCTGAGACTGTTCAAAAATTGGCTATTTTACAGTCGATTTAAATATTAAAATATTCAATTTCACAAATTAACTTTTAATTCGATTTTAAAAGTTCTAAAATATCATTCTAACTTCAATATGATAAAATAAAATTTTACAAATCATTTTCAATCATATTTAACCCAATTTTCAATTATTTCCATAATTTAACGTATTAAATCATCGATTTAATTATCCAATTAAATCCAATAATTCAAAATAAAATTTATTTGACTTATAAATTCACTTATTAATGTTTAAAATTAATTAAATACTCAAATATTAATTAATAAAATTTCTGGGTCGTTACAGTGTTCGTGCACACGAGGGTAGAATCGAGGCCGAGATTTTGGGGGTTTCGCGATGCTGGGAGGAACGTGATGACCGGAGGTGGGCTTGGTGATGGATTGCCGAAGTCGAGGCTTGGTGATGGGTCGTGGTAGCGGCCGATGTCGATGGTGGTTCGAGCGTGGCGATGTTTTGAGGTCTAATACTATGAAGAGAACAAGTTAGGATTGGATGGAATTGCAAATAAAACAAAAGTGAGTTAATCTCACTCAACTGGGTTTTTATTAAAAATTTAAATGGTTAAATTTAAATGATTGGTTGAATGGTTGAATTGAATTGATGTGCTATATTATATATAGTAGTATATAGTATATATCGATGTGATTGATTTTCCGCATTATGTAGCGGATGAGATCCTATGCGTCGCATAATAGCGGATGATATTATATTAATCTCATATACCGCGATATTCCACCTCGAAGTGGAATTGAGATTTTGCTAAAATCTGTGGGTTCAAGAAAACAGGTTGGAGGGATCCAACTGGATTCCTCACGATACAGAAATTATTTTCATAATTGATGATGCGTTTTATTTATATAACGTGAAAGACTAATTTGGGAATTAAATTGTGCTGTGTTATGATTGGATAAGTATAATTTGGGATTCTAAAATATAAATAAAATAAATTGGGTGGCTTGACAGGTAATTACTTAATGTAATTAATAAAATATAGGGAAGTAATTAATAAATAATTACTGGATGTAATTAGTTGAATGATGATTTGTTAATAGAAGTAAATTGGGTATAATTACTTTGTTAATTAATCAAGAGATTAATTAAGATAATTAATTAAGGAGTAATTAATTTATTTAATGAAGTAAATAAAAAGGTAGATAATTACAGGTTGAGATAAATCAAGAGTGATTAATATTTGTGGTTTAATTAATGATTAAATTATTTAATGTAATTAAACTAGATTAGAATAAATTGAAATGTAAATGGGAAATCATTAATTTATATAATCAATGACGTAATTAAAGATTGATTAATTAAGATTAATTAATTAATAATAAGTGATTTATGAGAAATTAATTAATATAAGTAATTAAGGATTAATATAATTAATTATAGTTAATTAAATTGTGAAGTAATTAAAGATTAATTATTGTTTTTGGTTAATAATTATTAGTTTGTGTAATCAATTAAAGATAATTACTTAAATGTAATTGAAGGATAATTAATCTAGGGTGATTAATTGAGATGTATAATTAAGGGATGATTAATTAATTAATTGATTTGAAATTAATTAATGTTAAATAAAGGAATCTAAGTGATTGAGGTTAGTAATTCAATTAGAATTAATTAAATTAATTTGGAAGTGACCAAGTTTGCTTATGGATGATTGAATGGTATTGGATGCCTTGAATGAGACTCGAAGAGACCGGGGTCGGGTATGGGAAAATATCCGAAACCACTTCGAATTTTTATAGATTGATATGTGAAATCAATAGGCTGGAATGAAATGATTTAAGTGAATTGGACTATTTAATCTAAATTTTGGTACTTAGAAAATGGATGTGTGGAATAAGTGATGTCTATAACAAATTGTGAATTTGTAAATTAATACGAGTTACCCCGGGTTTATTTAAGTTGCATGCTTTGTATTCCTTGTTAGATGGGTTTACTCACGCTGGTTTCTAGCCTGACCCGGGTGTTACTTTGATGTAATGCTCGGTTCAGACCGAGTATTACAGGTTTCCAGGTAAGGACGTTCTAGAGCTCAAGAGGCGAGCTGGATGGCAAGAACGTATGGAGTGTTTCCGCTATATTTTATTGTTGTATATCTGAGACATGATGATTTTGTATATCCATTGTCTGTATATATGTGTAACTCTGATGTATTAAAGTGAAATTTGACAAGTACAACTTTCCTTTGTATGACTGTTATTATGTGTTATTATATTTTATCTGTTGCGAATGTGAGATGTTGGTGTTTCTGTTCTTCGTATTCTTCTATCTCTTTCTTCTTCTTCCTAACTATCTGGAATTTTCGGGATCGAAAATTTTGGGTCGTTACATCACTCAAGCCAAAAAAAACATCACGAAGAGGGTGAGATCATGCTATAACCTCTGCTGAAGGCGTTGCAACTTAGTCTCCAATTGCCTTGGAAGTTTATGATCCTGTTCTCCGAAGGGGGCGAGCCGAGGAGAACAGGAATCAAGCCTGGCGATTCGCTGAACGATTCGTCTTTTTCTTCACCAGCATGATAGTCGCTACCGCTATCATCGGCATTTTCTCCCTCCTCTTCAACCAACAGCGCTTTTCCCTCTCTCCTTTTGACTTTTTCATCTTCCTCTGGAATCGAGGGCATTCCGACCGCTCTGTCTCCACCTCTCGGAATGTCGCCTCTTATGGGCTCTACAGTTTCTATCTCATGGGTCTCCTCTGTGTGTACCTCTCCAGATGCACCCTTAACTTCCCCTTGAAGATTCTCTCCAGAGCAGCAAGTGGATGTAAAAGAACAAGTACGAGCTCTAGAGCCACTCTATGTTGGAGACTCGGCAACAGAAAATCTATTAGGTTGATGCAGGCCGCATTGCCGTAGATTTTCATTTGTCAAAAGAAATGCGATGCATTGACTAGATCTAACTATCGTCAAGGCCTCAAACGTTGAACTGTGTTTAGCACTTTCATCTCAAGCCAGGATGCCTACATGGAAACACATATCAAGTTAAAAACTATGAAATTCTGTCAAAGGAGGAGCAATGGAAAAGAGGCGTACATCCAGATAACCAAAACCGGTTGAAAACATGCGGGCACCGCACAAAAAAATATTTGTTCTTGAAGATAGAACGCTTATTGTGGAACTTTTCATTCACTTGACATCCCTTCCATGCCTCTATTACCAGATATGATAGGGAATCGCACCTTTTCTTGAATTACAGAAAATGATTCAGCTCATTGAATCTCAAAGGTTGGTTGAATCTATTTGTGAAGAAGACGTTCAACAAACTTAGAAGAGAATAACTATTTCTGAAGACTTGGAATGGAGATAGTCCATGTTTTTGCAGTACCATCATTAGAGAAGGATTGAATGGCGGGATGGTACTGCCTAGGCACAAATACAGATTGCATGTTGTGAAGTCCGATAGGTGATTGTGAGCAAATTCAACTCTGTCGGCAAAAGAACGCCATCCTCAAGGATACCATGTTGGAGACATGTTTCGGAGCGACATGGAAGATACAATTGAAGGCACATGCTCCGACGGATTGTTAAAAAATTTCAATCCTGAAGGTAGTTGACCCAATATCGGCACGACTGGAACTATTTGACCTTGGGATTCAAGAGTTTCAGTATGGCTTAACCCAACCAGGATGGATGGTGATATTAGAAATGCTGGTTACGGATCTTAAGGTTAGGATAAACACTAGAGGGGGTAAATAGTGTTTTAAGAAATTACTAAATCTTTTAGAGTTTTTGTTAATTTAGACACAAATGTATGCAATATTCAGGCACAGATATGATCACAGAAACAAACACAGATGCAGAAATAAAGTAAAAGCAATAAAGGAAAGAACACACCGGATTTTATACTGGTTCGGAGTTACCTTACATCCAATCCCGCACACAAGTACGGATTTCCTTTCAAAAGCAATCTTTCAGTTACACCCTCGATTTCAAGGCTACGAGGTACACCCTCCAGATTCACAATCCTCTGGGTAGAGATACTTGATTTCACGAGCAACAAGTTCACCCAATTGATTTCCAGGGATACAATCACACATTTTCTCACTTGATTGATTTCCAAGGCTACAAGCACACCTTTTCTCACAGAAATGATTACAAAGAAGCCTATAAATCTGAATAGCACCGAGGATCTTGTTGAGATAGTGATAGAGAATCAAACCAGAAATGATCTAGTTAGATTCAATGTTGATTTCGGCAGAGTAATGGTAAGAATATGTATAAAGAAATGTGGAAGAAGAAGAGGAGTGAAAACCAGAAAAATATAATTAGAAATTAGTTGAAAACATCCCCTATTTATAGAAGAACAACAGCCATGTCCATTCATGAAGGGATATGACGAATAGACACTTCTTTTCAAAATTCAAAATTTTGAAATCAAGTGACACTATGTCGACATGGGTAACTTGGGTATGTCAACATCCCAAAGGAAATTTTGGTGTTTTATTTTTCTTTTGAAAATAAATTTTATCTTATATTAAAACTATTTTAGACTTTTATAAATATACTTAACTATAGTTAAAATACATAAATAAATATATAGAATAATTTTGGTATATATAAAATTTTACTATAATTTTATATTTAAATCTAAGTATAAACATTAAAAGTTAAATATATTATTATTAAAAGATAGTTTAAAACTAAGGATAATTTGATTTTGAAATTAAAGATTATTTTGAGGCTAAAAGTATTTAAAACCAGGATAGATGATTTTGATTCTTTTAAAAAGAAGGTTTTGAAATTATTTTGAAAACAAGATATAATTTGGTAAAATCATTTTGAATAAAAGTTAGTGGATACAAAACAATGTCCCACTAGATTTTTCGTAGGTTCCATCCTACTTAGGGTTCCATCCCTTTAACGGGCTCGAAATGGATTCCATTCCACGAATAAATTGGATTTTAAGATGTCGGTGCTTTTCTAGGAGTTTTAACAAAATTCCTAATTAAATTACTTATTCTTGAGATCTTAAACTCTTGATATTCTTGATACTCATAAGTCTTCAATTTTGATATCTTGAATCTATATACTGTACAGTCTTCATTCTTGGTACCTGCATGGTTAAATCCTGCATATACATATATTTCTAAACTATAATGTTAGTATTTATGTTTTATAATCCTATTCTAAGGTTGTTGTCATCAAAACCATCATCTCAAGGACTAATAATCTCCCCCTTTTTGATGGTGACAACCTTTGTTTATAAAATATTACTTCTATCCTAATAACTCCCCCTAAAGCTAATAGCTCCCCCTTAATCTATGCCTATCTATCCTATTTTATATTTCTCCCCCATTGTCATCAACAAAAACTAACTCCAAGTTATATAACTCCCCCTTAATCTAATACTCTATGACATGTGATTATAATGATAGTGTTATCATAAATAATTAACACTTAACTCTAAAACTTAAAACTTAGTCCTAAACTACTAACTATCCTACTAAGTATCCATATAATGGTACTTTTAATAGAACACATATAAGAACACAAATTATTTATTAGTTATATTTACATTTTCATAGAGAACTTAAGAAAGAACATACAACAATAAGAAAAAGAGAAAAGAAACTAATGAGTGTCTTTGAAAATAGGAGATCTATGAATCGAACAGTTTGGATAGTGGAAACAGAAATTTCCACGTTGTTCGACAAGATTTCCATCTTTGTCAAAGCACATTTCGCCGACACAAACGACTTTGTCGTCTTCTTCAACGTGTTCTTCTTCCATGAAGGCTTCTTCTACTTTTTTACTGCCCTCTTGCACTTGATCTCCTGAAGAATCTTCGTCAATCAAGATTGGGTTAGCATGATTGTCCATTAGAAATTTATGCAAATTTTTAAGGATTTTGCCTTGCCTCTCTTGTTCTTTCACCATTCTAAGTTGCACCACTTGAATTTTAGTTAATAATTGCAGTGCATCCTTCAGAGAATCCTCCATTTTTGTCACTCGAGCGAGCGTAGTTCGTTGAAATGGTCCAGAAGTAGAAGAAGGGAATGAAAATGTTGAATTTTTATTTGATTTGGAAGAGGAGGCCATGGTTTAATTCATTTTAGAAGTTGGAACAGAGAGAGAACAAAGAGAATGATCAAAATTTCGAAAATACGAAGAATATATAACCAATTATTTGAATTTTGGTGGGAAAATTTCAAAAATAAAAAATCGTTATATGTCGACATGGGTTGGGGGGTATGTCGACACGGTCCTTGAAATTTGTACTATTTGAATTATTTTGATTAAGTTTTTAATTATGCTTTGTTATTTATATTTTTATATTTCAGTTATTGAACAAATTCCTAATTCTCTTCTTAATTTTGTAAATATAGATTCATTTAAGGGTTTTGTTAATATATCAGCAATTTGATTCTCGGAATTAATATAATCTAGAGTAATTGCTTCCTTATTTATATTATCTCTAAGAAAATGATGTCTTATATCAATATGTTTAGTTCGAGCTTGTTGAGTAGTATTTTTGGATAAATTTATCACACTAGTATTATCACAATAAATTGGTGATTTTGAAATATTTAAACTATAATCTTTTAAAGTTTGTTGCATATATATTACTTGTGAACAAGCCAAAGCAGCAGAAATATATTCTGCTTCAGTTGTTGATAAAGAAACTATGTTTTGCTTTTTACTAAATCAGGAAATCAGAGAATGTCCAGAAAGTGACAAGTTCCACTTGTACTTTTTCGGTCTGATTTACAACCAGCATAATCAGCATCACAGTAAGATATTAAGTCAAAAGAATCATTTTTAGGGTAAAATAAGCCATAATCATAGGTGTGTTTAACATATCTTATGATACGTTTTACGGTTTTTAAGTGGGTCTCTTTAGGTTGGGATTGATATCTTGCACAGAGACAAACACTATGCATGATATCAGGTCTACTAGCAGTGATGTAGAGTAGTGATCCAATCATTCCTCTATAGAATTTTTGATCTACATCTCTCGAAAGATCTTATTTACTAAAGTACTCATTGGTTGCCATGGGAGTGGGTTTTCCACTCGCAGTAGTTAAACCAAATTTACTAATTAGGTCTTTGGCATATTTTTCTTAACTAATAAAGATACCATTATCTAATTGTTTTATTTGTAATCCTAAAAAGAAGTTTAATTCATCCATATGACTCATCTCAAAAATTTTTGTCATTATTTTAGAAACTTCTTTATTCATTTCAAAATTAGTTGATCCAAAAATGATATCATCTACGTAAACTTGTACTAATTGAATATCATTTTTATTTCTGTTAATGAAAAGAGTATTATCTACTTATCAATTTCAAAATTTGATTGTAATAGGTAAGATCTTAGTCTATCATACCAGACTCTAGGAGCTTATTTTAGACCATATAGAGCTTTTTTAAGTTTGTAAACATGATCTGGTAATTTTTCACTTACAAAAAGTGGTGCTTGTTCAACATATGCTTCCCCTTTTACAAATCCATTTAAAAAAGCACTTTTAACATCCATTTGAAATAATTTGAAATTATTATAATTTGTGAAAACAAGTAGAATCCTAATAGCTTCTAATCTTGCTACGGGAGCAAAGGTTTCATCAAAATCTATTCCTTCTTCTTGACAATAACCTTGAGCGACTAACCGAGATTTATTTCTAACAACCTCTCCTTGTTCATTCATTTTATTTTTATAAACCCATTTAGTTCCAATTATAGTTTTATTTTCAGGTCTACGAACAAGTTCCCAAACATCATTTCTAGTGAATTGATTTAATTGTTCTTGCATGGACAAAATCCATGAATCATCAGTTGATGCTTCTTTTGCACTTTTGGGTTCAATTGTTGATATAAATGCTACATTACTCATTTGACGTAGTTGATTTCTAGTTTTAACAACAGATTGCATATCTCCTAGTATATTTTCTGTAGGATGATCTTTTAAAAGTTTAATCCTTTTATTAGGATGATTAATTTCATTATTAGTTTCTGTTAACTTTTGATTTTGAGTGATTAAATCCTCTTCATCATTTGAATCTTCAAAAATTTTGAGAGTTTCATCGAATGAAACATGGATTATTTCTTTGATGGTATTAGTTTTTAAATTAAACACACTGTATGCTTTACTTCTATTAGAATATCCGATAAAGATATCTTTGTCGGATTTAGGATCAAATTTATCTAAGTTATCTTTTGTATTTAAAATAAAACATTTACTTCCAAAAATTCTAAAATAAGATACCTTAGGTTTCTTTGAGTGAAGAAGTTCATAAGATGTCTTATCAGTTAAAGATCTAATTAAGATTCTATTAAAAATATAACAGGCGGTAACAACTGCTTCTGCCCAAAAATATTTTAGTAATTTACTATCTGAAAGCATAGTTCTCGCACACTCTTGAATCGTCCTATTTTTACGTTCTACTACTCCGTTTTGTTGAGGAGTTCTTGGAAATGAAAAATTGTGAGTTATTCCCTATTTATTGCAGAATTCTTCAAACTTTTCGTTTTTAAATTCACCACCGTGATCACTACGGATGGTTATAGTTTTTAGAGTAATTTGATTTTGAATCCTTTTTTTAAAGTTCTTAAAACATTCAAAAGCATCACTTTTACGTTTCAAAAATATTGTCCATGTAAATCTAGAATAATCATCTAGAATTACAAAAACATATTTACTATGATTTATTGACAGAATTTGAGATGGACCAAATAAATCAAGGTGAAGTAATTCAAGAGGTTTTGAGGTTCAAATCATATCTTTTAATTTAAAGGAACTTTTTCTAAGTTTTCCCAATTGACACGCATCACATAGACTATTTACTTTAAAATTCATTTTAGGGAGACCTCTTACTAGATCATGTTTAGATAGTATAGATAAGAGTTTGAAATTCAAATGACCAAATCTCTCATGCCAAATCCAAGGGTCACTTGTATTTGCCAACAGACACAAATTATCATTTGAAACTTTCATACTAAGAATATAAATATTATTTTTCCTAATTCCCTCAAATATTATGGTTGAATTATTATCTTCAATGTGACACTTATCTTTTTCAAATTTAATTTTATATCCTTTATCGCATAGTTGACTTATACTTAGCAAATTATGTTTCAGATTCTTAACTAGCAAAACGTTAGTAATAATAGGAGTTTCAGAGTTACCGACTTTGCCGATGCGAATCACATATTCTTTTGAATTGCCTCCAAAGTTAACCAGCCTTCCGTCTTTGTATATTATATCATTCAGCATATCTGGATTTCCAGTCATGTGTCTAGAGCATCCACTATCGAGTATCCATTTCTTCTTTTTGATCTGCACGATTTGTCCATTGAGGATTGATTCCTTAATCCCCATAAAGAATGTTTCCTGCACATCAAGTAATTTTGGTAGACAACTTGAATTTGAACATTGATTATATGCAAACTCAAGAGACAATGATGATCTCAATATTTCTAAACTAGTATTAACAAACATGGCCATTTAAATTATTTTTCAAAAATCAGATTATGAAACTTTGAAAACCTTGCTCTGATACCAAATGTTAGAAATGTGGATTACAGATCTTAAGGCTAGGATAAACACTAGAGGGAGGGTGAATAGTGTTTTAAGAAATTACTAAATCTTTTAGAGTTTTTGTTAATTTAAACACAAATGTATGCAATATTCAGACACAGATATGATCACAGAAACAAACACAAATGTAGAAATAAAGTAAAAGCAGTAAAGGAAAGAACACACCGGATTTTATACTGGTTCGGAGTTACCCTACATCCAGTCCCGCACACAAGTACGGATTTACTTTCAAAAGCAATCTTTGCAATTACACCCTCGATTTCAAGGCTATGAGGTACACCCTCCAGACTCACAATCCTCTGGGTAGAGATACTTGATTTTAGGGTAACAAATTCACCCAATTGATTTCCCAGGCTACAACCACACCATTTCTCACTTGATTGATTTCCAAGGCTACAATCATACCTTTTCTCACAGAAATGATTACAAAGAAGCCTATAACTCTGAATAGCACCGAGGATCTTATTGAGATAGTGATAGAGAATCAAACCAAAAATGGTCTAGATAGATTCAATGTTGATTTCGGCAGAGTAATGGTAAGAATATGTATAAAGAAATGTGGAAGAAGAAGAGGAGTGAAAATCAAAAAAATATAATTAGAAATTCGTTGAAAACAGCCCTATTTATAGAAGAACAATAGCCATATCCATTCGTGAAGGGATATGACGAATAGACACTTCTTTTGAAATTCAAAATTTTGAAATCAACTGACACTATGTCGACATGGGTAACTTGGATTTGTCAACATCCCAAAGAAAATTTTGGTGTTTTGTTTTTCTTTTGAAAATAACCTTTATCTTATATTAAAACTATTTTAAACTTTTATAAATATACTTTACTATAGTTAAAATGCATAAATAAATATAGAGAATAATATTTTGGTATATATAAAATTTTACTATAATTTTATATTTAAATCTAAGTATAAATATTAAAAGTTAAATATATTATTATTAAAAGATAGTTTAAAACTAAGGATAATTTGATTTTGAAATTAAGATTATTTTAAGGCTAAAAGTATGTAAAACCAGGATAGATGATTTTGATTCTTTTAAAAGGAAGGTTTTGAAATCATTTTGAAAACAAGATATAATTTTGTAAATCATTTTGAATAAAATTTAGTGGATATAAACAATGTCCCACTAGATTTTTCGTAGGTTCCATCCTACTTAGGGTTCCATCCTTTTAACGGGCTCCAAGTAGATTCCATTCCATGAATAAATTGGATTTTAAGATGCCAGTGATTTTCTAGGAGTTTTAACAAAATTCCTAATTAAATTACTTATTCTTGAAATCTTGAACTCTTGATAATCTTGATATTCTTAATACTCATGAGTCTTTAGTTTTGATGTCTTGAATCTCTATACTGTACAGTCTTCATTCATGGTACCTGCATGGTTAAATCCTGCATATACATATATTTCTAAACTATAATGTTAGTATTTATATTTTATAATCCTATTCTAAGGTTGTTGTCAACAAAACCATCATCTCAAGGACTAACAGGTGAAGCTGGAGCTGTAGACTTTCCGGCTTTAGGAGGAGTGGACGATCCATTGTCAGACTTAAGATGGGGTGATCGGAGAGCCATTCTAAACAATAAAACTTGACATTCGACATGAACATGTACGTTTTCTTTTGATTAATATTCTCGTTTGATCAACGCTTGAAACCAAGCAAAGTCGACATATATTGACCAGATGGATTCTGAGCGTTGACCGGGGCAAATGAAATGTATTTATCTACATAGTGTGTATCCAGTGTCCCATGCACTATGAATGGATTATCTTGCGTAGATATCTCGCTCGTGTTAGAAAATGAGCCGCATCATACTTTGATATTATATTTGAGGTTTACATATTATCGACGAGTAATCGATAATGAAGCCGTAGTTCGAAGCGACGCCAAAATATTTTCTTTTCAAGATCAGTGGAAGTGCAGAAAAAGAAAAAGCGATACGATTGGATCATCCAGTATGACCGATCTTGCAATAAATCGTCGCATTAGAATTCAATTAGCAATCGGGACTTGGTCAAATTTCAAAGAGAGAGTTAAATCCAGAGAGAGGGACTTGTCCCCAAAACCACGTACATAAACCAAGGCAAAATTCTACTTCACCATCGACAAAACACAACCCGAAATTCAACCATCTCCCTTTAATTACAATCGACCAAACCTGTAACGACCTGGCATTTCGAACCATTCAAATCGACAATTATCCACACATGTTGAACTTGAATTGCTTAAAACAACAGATTGTTAATTTATATTTGGCAAAACTTAGCATATAAAGTAAATAAAATCAATCATAGAATCACAGACACAGGGTAATATAACAGTAAGCAGCGGAATAGATAAATAGTAGTTCATGAAGCTACTATATAAACAGCAGAGCTTAAAGTAAAATACAATAGATATCTCGAATACACAGGAGTTACTAATGCATATGCCAACGACAAGTCTGAACAAAACAACTGGAATAAACTGAAGTAACTGGAAAGCTGAATAGACAAAGATCTTCAAGCAAAGCTCCAAGCTCCAAAGGTTAGTCTCAAATGTTGTGACACTCAGTCTGACCCGAACATAAAGCGAAAAACAAAACACTCGGGCCAGGATTAACATTCTTATATCAGTAATTAACTCTGGTGGAATATCAACTGAAATACAAGTAACTTAAAGGATGTTTGGGATTTCCATCCTCTAAGGGTCCGTGGAACTATCTACTATATAGTAATATACGCTATTATAATATGTCTATTAGTAAAGTAAAGTATTAAAATAGCATTCAGGCATTACCCATATCCCCCTTAACACATTTTATATAATGTCGTAGTCTATAAGTACTGTAAACTCCACCAAACCGGTGGGCTATCAGGGAGCACTTCTTAGGTATGACACAAATCAAAATCGTAGAGGGCTCGATAAGGTAGATGAAAAGGCATGCGAGGCTATACCCTGGGTAGGATTCTACCAATTTACACTTTCGGGCTAGTGGTAACGCATAGCCGCAGCTACCGCCCACCTCGTACAACACTCCCAAAATCAAAGGTGCACCCAATCAAATCATAAAGTAAAAGAATGGTATCGAAGAAGTGTGTCCGATTGGAAGAGCTACCTCACTTGGCCCGTTAATTACTCTGTTTTAGTCATCTTATTCAGGTCATTTCATACCTCAATGCAGCAATGTCGTTCTACATTCACCGCCGCGTACACATTTGTTAAAGTGGTTTTCGGTATTCGTAGAGAGCATGACAATATCCGATCCCAGTCTCTTTAAGAACTAAATGCTTATTTCACACCATGGTCATTTCATTTTAAATAGTTCATACTTTATATCAAAATATCATATTCATTTCAAAACCATATCAATTCGATATCATTATTCACTTTAAATAATATTCATTTCTAGAATTGTAACACTTTCAAAATCATAACACTTTTGAAATCATAACACTTTTGAAATCCTAACACTTCCGTACTTAAAACAGTTTAGATATTGAAATAGTATATATATTAAAATAGTTATAAATTTCAAATAGTTTACATATTAAAATAGTTATAAAATAGTTTTTATTTATTTAAAGAGATTATACTGAAATAGTTTCCCAATTAGAACTGTTTCATCCATTTCCATAAATCGATTAAATCAACTTAAAATCCAAAATTCAATTTAAATCAATCCCTATTCAATACTTTCATTTTAAAAGGTTAAAGATTCAATTTAAATTCTCAATAAACCATTACAATGTTTATCGATTTCAAATCCAGGTTTGAACTATCATTTCAATTCCAATAAGATTCAAAGTTAAATATTGAAATATTTTCAATATAAGTTTCATTTATATTTCAACACTTAACTTTAATTTTTTTAAAATTGGAAAATATTCACTTAATCATTTTAATAACAATTAAATAAAATCTCCAATTAAACATTTAAATCAAACTAAATATTCAATTTTAAATTTAAAATATTCATTTCGTCACCTTTCATCAAAATCAAGTTATAAATTTCTTACTTAAAAATAATGTATATATTAATTAAATTAAGTTTTATTAAATTAAATCTAATTATATATATTTTTAAAATAATAAAGTTATAAGAAAAATTATAAAAATTATATTTTTAAAACGAACTTATAAATTTAAAATTTCCAAAACCTATAATTTTAAAAATATAAATTTGCATGAAAAAAACATACAACATTTATACATATATATATTATTTTATAAATCAATATTTATTAAAACCCATATTTTTCGTTCCAAACTTTAGAAATCATTTTCAAAATATAGACCAACGGTGTTTGTAACGGCCCGGTATTTCAACCATTCGCATCCGCACATCTCGGACTTGAATTGCTCAAAATATCGAATTATTAATTTATATTTTGCAAACTCAGCATATATAGTAAATAAATCAATCACAGAACCACAGACACAGAGTAATATAATAATACGCAGTGAATCAATAAATAGTTGTTCATGAAGCTACTATGTAGATATCAGAGTTAGAAATAAAATACAATAGAATAGCTCAAATGCAGTGAAGTCTCCAATGCAACAGATGACTTGTCTGAACCAATCAACTGGAAATGCTGAAAGCTGAATCGATAGTTGGATCTCCAAACAAAGCTTCAAACTCCAAAGGTGAGTCTCAAAAGCTGTATCACTCAGTCTGACCCAAGCGTAAAGCAAAAACACAAAACACTCGAGTCAGGATTAACATTCTTATATCAATAAATCCAACTCAAGTGAAATATCAACTGAAATACAAGTAACTTAAGGATGTTTGGGATAACCATCCTCTATGGGTCCATGGAACTATCTACAAGGTAGAAAAATACACTATAACACTGAGGTCATTTCAAATTAATTTATACTTCACAACAAAATATCATTTCATTTCAAATATATATATTTCCAAAATATTATAAATATTTTATAAAGTAGAATATTTGTAATTTCCTCAAACTTAGCAAATCACTTCAAAATCAAACCGACTTCCCTATTCAAATTAAATTCAATCTCAATTTATCAATTTCCATTCAATTCAGTTTCTGACCAAACAAATTCAAATTATATATATTTCAAATACAGATCTAAATCACAAATTAACCATTTAAATTCTAGTATATTTCAAAGCTTTAATATTCAACATTCCAAAGTTCAATTTAATAGTTTCATATAGATCTCGATTTAACCTTATTATTTAGTCTTGAAATGTTCACTTAATAAATTCAATATTTATTAAATAACCTAAAATTACCTTTAAACTAAATATTCCTTTCGATTTGTTTAAACTTGAAACGTCCATTTAATCATTTAAATCAAAATCATGTTATAAACCATTTAATCATTTAAATCAAAATCAAGTTATAAATCAAAACTAAAATTTCAAATTCAATAGTTCAAATCAATCCAATTAAGCAGAATTCTTAAATAAATACCATTTCAAATAAATTCAACTTTATCTTCTCAACCTTAACTTATTCAAATTATTACAACAATCAATTTTTGAAATATAAATTTAAATAATACTTAAACATATTATATGGATTGATTCAATCTCAATAATATTATTATTAAATCTATATATAAAATTTCCATTATGTATAATATTTTAAGACCCAATATTTATTAAAAACCATATATTTCCTTTTAAACTACAGAAATTATTTTCAAACATTTATATATCTATGTGTGGACCAACGGTGTCTGTATATAATTTCCTACTCTATGGTCAAGGGATACAGATATTTATCATTTCAATCCGAATTTTAAATATACGGGTAGATATCACTTCGACCCGCAATCCCAAATTCAATTTAATTGAAAATCGCTTGGGTTTATCATTTCAACCCATAACGAAATTCTCCTATTCTAAAGTCTGTTCGGGTATGTATCATTTTAACCCATAATGAATTCTATATTACAGGGAACTTGCAGGGTGATAACATATATGATAATAATATAACAGGCATATATTCTCAATAACAACATAATGTAAACTACAGGATATGGTGTCATATCCCATAGGTGAACAGTTATATATAGTAGCATATAACAATTTAAAATTAATAACAGCAGCATATTTCAATTGTCCTTTCAGTTGAAATCAAATTTAATAAATAAAAGAATGTTAATCGTGAGTGATTGCTCACCTTTCCAGCCTAGAGGAGAGGGCGGAATGAGAGAGATACGAATCCAAGCACAGATTTCGAAGAAAAGCAATATTGGCAAGAATTTTAACGATCAAAGCTGATAAAGAGGAATTGACGAAATCAAATAAGAGTTGGGTCGAGGAAGATAAATAGGATAAGTGAGCTATATGTAGTTGTATATATGACTATATATAAATAAAACTGTATTCTAAATTTAAACATATATTAAATTAAATATATATTTTCAAAAATCATTGGTTTAAACAAAACATATCTATATGTAGTATAGTTTGAAATAATGTATATGTTTAAACCCATATACAAACCAATATCCAAACACCATCTAAAATTTAAATCTTTATAAAAGTAACCTTTATAAATATTAAAATCAGTATTAAAACATATAACATAAAGTCCATATATTATATATCAATACCAAATCTAACTCCGGTATATGTAAACAAATATAAACCCATGTAAACTTTATAAAATCTATATGCTACTAAAATAGATTATATATAAAATAAACCAATATATAATGCTAACAGTAATAAATGTTAGTTAAAGTCAGTACATAAATATACTCAACACCTTCTATACTTTACAATACTTTAAACATGCTAGCACTGCAACTATACAAAATATACATAGTACTGTAAAACAATTATATACAGTAAAACAAAATAAAATAAAAACACACACACCTTATACAAAACGCATACAGAAAACACTACATATATATATTTCTTCTTTATAGCCTCATATGCATAGACTAAGCCTTACCCAAGTTTATACTGTATAATATTAGATAAAAATAGGACACAGCATATGATATTATCACCTTTACAAAGTTACCTTATAGTTTATACATACTTAAGTTTAATATATATATATATATATATGTGTGTGTGTGTGTGTGTGTGTGTGTGTGGACAAGATATAGAACCAGAGAAAAATCAAGGAAGATGACAACAAAACTCACCGCGGCAAGGTAGTGGCTCGCCGAACAACGTCAGCATGGAAGAGGAGGAGATGGAGGGCGGAGATGATCAGATGGAGGTACGGCAGTTGAGGCGGAGAGGCTAAGGGTGCAAGCCAGAGGCGGAGGAGTGTTTGTTTCACTTTTTTTTTCTTGTTGCTGGGTTTCAAAAGAGAAGGGAGCAATTTATGTAGAGGGAGTAAAATGTGAGCAGGTGAGTAAAAGAAAGATGCAAGCATGAGGTGGAAAGTGAAAGCAAAGTGAAGTTGCAAAAGTGGAAATTGATTTATAAACGCAATTGAAATATGAGCCTTTGCCCAATCAATGTAAAAAAAACGTACACAGATAAATGAATATGGGACAAATGAAGATGAAGGGGGAAAGAAATAAACTATTTATGGGCGATGAATTTATAAAAGGAACCATGAGGTGTACAATAATTGAAACGAAAACGTACACAAATAAATGAATATGAGACAAATGAAGATGAAGGGGGAAAGAAATAAACTATTTATGGGCGATGAATTTATAAAAGGAACCATGAGGTGTACAATAATTGAAACGAAAACGTACACAAATAAATGAATATGAGACAAATGAAGATGAAGGGGGAAAAAATAAACTATTTATGGACGATGAATTTATAAAAGGAACCATGATGTGTACAATAATTGAAACGAAAACGTACACAAATAAATGAATATGAGACAAATGAAGATGAAGAGGGAAAGAAATAAACTATTTATGGGCGGTGAATTTATAAAAGGAACCATGATATGTACAAAAATTGAAACGAAAACGTACACAAATAAATGAATATGAGACAAATGAAGATGAAGGGGGAAAGAAATAAACTATTTATGGGCGATGAATTTATAAAATGAACTATGATGTGTACAAAAATTGAAACGAAAACGTACACAAATAAATGAATATGAATGAAGTTAAAAAGGCAATAATAGTGTAAATGTGAATCGTTGCCACATAAACAAATGAAACGTATACAAATCTTTTACCGGTTATGTGATGGCAACAGTCGCCCTTAATTGAGCTGAATAATAAAGGCCAATGCTTTGAACGTATGCCATAAATTAAGTAACAGACACTGATTTCTAAATTTACTAGTAGCTAGGAATAGCAATGTTTGAACGTGAATGGAAAAATTAATAAAGCAATTAATACTGTGGTCCAGCCTGTACGTTTCAAATTTTGAAAACGAAGGAAATAGAAATGAAACATGTTGCAAAAGGAAAGCCACACATATAAATGGAATAAAACGTTAACAATGAAACGTGCCACATTCAATGGAAAGAAACTGAAATGATAACGTCAAGCACGGAAATTAAGGACAATAAAGTAGAAAGTATGAGAAACGTAAAAGTGAATAAACGAATGAATGCAAGCTACAGATATATATATATATATATATAAATGATGTAAAATATTATGTTTCTGCCAGAGAGAAGAGAAAACGTTTGAAATGGAATAAATAGGGAAGGAACAAACCCGAAATGAAATAGCAACGGATAGAAAATTAAAGAGTTACAGCACGAATACAGGGAGTAATAAAGGTAAGGTATTGATTGGTTTGTAACTGATGAAAAATTTGAATGGACAGGAAAGAAATAAAATTTATGGTAACAGTCGATTCTCTTGATTTCATGCAAATTTATTTTCAACACTTCTTAACTGATTTGAGTTTAATAGAATTACATAATAAATAAACTTTCATATAATTAATTGAAAATTTACCATTTGCTATATTTAATTATACGTAATCCAAATAAAATTATTTTTTTCTTTTTTTTTCAAAATTTTATTATTAATAATTTCTCAAAAATCCAATTCAATACGTTATAAACCAATTAAAAATTGCTAAAATTTTATGGGTCGTTACAGTGTTCGTATATAATTTTCTATCATATAGTCAAGTGATAGGGATATTTATCATTTCAATCTGCAAATTAAATATTTATGGGTATATATCATTTCAACCTGCAATCCCAAAATTTAAAAATCAATAAAATTCGCTTGGGTTTATCATTTCAGCCCATAGCAATTTTCCCCTGATCTATAATATCATTCGTATACTTATCATTTCAACCCATAGAGATTCTAAACTAATAAGGAACTTGTAGAGTGAGAAAATATATATGATAATAACATAACATATCAACAACAAGCATATACCATCAGTAACAAATTTAAATATAATATATACAACAGTTTACAGTGTCATATCATAAGTAAACAATTTCAGATAATGGCATATCATATTTAACAATTAAATAACTTAACAATTCAAATTTAACAGCATATTTCAATTGTCATTTCACGTGAATTAAATTTACTAAATATAAGAATGTTAATCGTGAGTGATTGCTCACCTTTCGAGGCTAGAGAACAACGATGGCAACACGGATATCAACATGACATCGGATGCAGATCCGGACAACGGCAAAGCTAGAAGCTTGAATTCGATGACTCGATAAAATCAATTATATATATAAATATATTATATATATAAACATATTATATATAAACTATTACAAAATTTTTCTAAAATAATAACATAAATTCAAATAAATATTTAAACATATCACGTACACACATATATATATTAATTGTTACAAAAATCTATCTTAAGGTAATAATATAAATTTAAATAAATACTTTTTCCTTCTTTGAAAACAAGATAAATACTTTATATATATAAACTTACATTATCATACATATATATAAACAATCAGGTGGACAAATAACGAATAATATATATATAAGAGGAATGTGGTAACATTACAATAAAGCAGCTATCGAATCAAAATGTACATGTGAAAAATATACCTTTATACACACACATATAAAAAGAGGCGGAAATTGCATGAAGAGGATGAGGCAGGCTAGGCTAATGGGTTGGCGATGAGGTGAGAAAGCGAAGCACGGTCGGAGAGGCGATGGAGAGACAATGTTGCAGAATGTGGGTGAGTACACGGCAGTGGAAGAGGATCAATTTGTTTCGGCTGGTGGTCGGTAGGGGTAGGTTGCAATGGCAAGGAGGGCTGAAGGTTGAGGAAGGTTGTACGGTTGAAGGCGGGATCATGGCAGTGGGTTCGACACGAGGAAAAATGGAGAGAGAGGTCGTGGTCATGGTAAGGAGTGTGCAATGTTTGGTCAGAGGCTGCTAGAGGCTTTCGGGCTGTGTGGGTGGTGTAGGCTGCAGATGAACGGCCCAGAGGTGGAAACGGGTAGATGTGGGATGGAAGGCAGATCTGAATGTTTATGGGTGGTAGGTGGAGGAACAGGTGATGGACGTGGGCGTATGGCTATAATGTGGCTGTACGGCCACTGGTAGGCGCGACATGAAGGTCGAGAAGGAGATGATGAGGCGGGGTCGCTGGTTGCTCTGGAGGAGGATGCTATGGTGGAATGGAGGCGCGGCCAGTGGAAAGAATGTATTGCGTGCAGGTTAGGTGGTGGAGGAAACAGGTGTGGGAAGAGGCTCGCGAGGAGAAGTGGGAAACACGGGTGGAACATGGATGGTCTGCTTCTCGACAATCAGGAAGAGGACAACAGAAATCTCCACATATATGCAAACTTAGTTATAAGCTTTCACAATTTTTTATAAGCAATGTAGGAAAATGAAAGAGAATAGGAAAAGAAGGATACGAATTGAAAATAATATTGAATGATATTGGGAAGTTGAAGCTTTGATCGGTGGTTCAAAAAGGAAGGGGAGTGAACTATTTTTCAGTGAATAAGCTTTATTTTAACTATTATTTGTGTTTTTACGGAATGAAAATGAAAGGAAGAGCCAGCATGGATTAAGGAACCAAAATATATAAATTAAACTGAGGAATCGAAAAGTCAGGGGTGAATTTCTAGAAATAATAAAGGTAAATGACTGTTTGGTTTACATGGTGAACAAGGAAAGGACACTAGGAAACTAAAAGTTAAAAAAAAGATACCAATATAGCTTACCGTTATTTAGAGATTTTGCTACCCACCGGACACCGCAACACATAAATGAATATACTATGAAGGTTAGCACGACGAGAAGAGCAGAATAGTACACAAATATGTGCGATACGACCTACTTATCAAAACTCGATATCCGGTGCCGAAAATGCTACTAGAATGCCGAAAATAAGATAAACTGAGGCAGAGCAGTACACATTTGGTGAAACGAAATACGACATTTTACCTAGAAAATTATTTAAATTTTTATGATATAAAAATATTAAGATTTCAAAAACATCTTATCTTCATCAATTTAACTAATTTT
This sequence comes from Allium cepa, assembly GCA_030765085.1. NCBI lineage: Eukaryota > Viridiplantae > Streptophyta > Magnoliopsida > Asparagales > Amaryllidaceae > Allium > Allium cepa. The sequence goes on from CM060934.1 coordinate 1,002,600,473, forward strand.
AAATTGAAATTGAAAATTACCCAACTATTCTAACTTCCATATTTTCCAATGAAAATTTTTCATTTGCTATGTTTAAATAGAAGTTTTTCAGATGTCAAATTTTCATTTCAAAAATTTACACTTATTTTCACGAAAAATTTAGTTAAATTATGTTATTAAAATTGTTAAAATATACGGGTCACTACAAAACCCCCATCGTCATCATCACAAAACCAACCATTGCCAAGTCTTAGATTGTTTGGAGCTAGGTTTCGAAGAGGGATCAGAGCTGAGCTATTTGCATTGTGGACATGTGGCGGTAAATGCTTTTGGGTGGAGACAGCAAGTTGACAGCAGGCAGCGGCGCTAAGGCAGGTCGGCGGCAGATCTGAATCGGGTTGAAGGAAGCAAGTTCAATTGTGTGGAAGCTCAAATAGCTCGGGTGCTAAGTGAATAACGAATGAAAAGCAGACTAAAAAAAATTCTATGTATGGAAATATAAAAGATCGGGGGGGGGGGGAACTAAATGACATGGCACTAGATCAAACAACTCAACGCCAAGTTGTTTTCCTTCCCCTATATTTTCTCGTAGCATCGCAAAGAATGTCCATGCTAATCCAAAGCGTGAAGTAGCCTTCGAAGTGTAGATTGCATCACCAGTGCAAAGGAATGAGATTCAAACTATAACTAAGTCAAATGGTTCTACAAAGTAAAAGCAACGTCTCAAGACGACGCTTGAATGATCAACTGGAATTCACGTGATAACAGTCCATGACCTGTCTCAATTTAGAGCACACTTTGTTTTCAACAGAGGGCAAGCATTAATTGGATTTTTAACCAAGCAAAAGTCAATGAGAGTATGAACATTAAGACAATGGCGAAATGACCTGAAATCTTAAAAACATTCTTTGATAAAGCAAGGAAACAACTCGGAAGAGTTTCACCAAGAATTGAGCTAAGTAAATAACTCGTTCATTTGGTTTGGTACCGAGTAATTTTTCTTCCCTATTTCACTTCTCCAACTTCATGTTACTCATTTGCTTCCCCTTCTACTAGTGACCAAGTGTTTTCCTATAATTTGGACAATCAATTCCAAGAGTTGAAGAGAAGAAAGCTAAAAAAGCCGGATAACTCAAATGATAATGGAACGACCACTAGAATCAACCGAATATCGATGAAAAGAGTATAAAACACATCAAATTGAAGTTAGAAAAGTGGGGCAAAAGAGTTGGATTGATTTCCACTTAAGAAAATAACTCGGCCTTGAGTCAAATGACTCGGTACCCAGTTGTTATTTTGACTCGGTGGACCCCGCGATCTCTTGTGTAAGACTGGGCTAACTCATGTACTCTATTGCAAGCAAGCTTCTGACCCAACACACATGTTTCTCTATAATATAAACCTATGTACAACCAAAACGATATCTTTTCCCTGATATTTCTTCTTCACTCTGGATATAGGATTCCATCATTCTTCACCATCTTTCTCCTTCACAATAGTTACCAAGGGAAGCTATTCTTAGCAGTTCTAGGCCTTAGAATTCATCAGCCTCTTATATTTGTAACTCTAATCCTTTGTAATCTCATACAAACTATCTTAAATCCATAAACAATAAAAGTATAAAGCGGTCGTAGATCAGATATTGCTAAACTACTGTTAAAAAATTTCTCTTTGTTCTATGTTTGCACCAAAATTGGTCACAACACTCTGCACAACACTCTTCGAAAGTCTTTGAAGAGATAATATTGAAGAATATAAATTGAAAACGAGTATTATCTAACAAAAACTCCAATCAACAGGAAAGTAAATGCGTAAACAAGCAATTTAGAGTGGTTCGGCGTGTTGCCTACGTCCACTATGAAGTTTTTTTCAGTTTTATTGATTCTCTATCAATGATTACAAGTTGTTACATCAATCAACAGCAAGTTACAACTGGAAATTTGAATTCAGCAGCAAGAATATGGTGTAGGATGACAAAGATCTCGATCCGACAGAGTCTGGGCACTTGAGAGTCAAAAGATCCTTTTTCTATAGGCTCTGGTGATCTATTTATAGGCGTAGGAGGCTGAGACCTCGCTCAAACTTCAGGAGATTCGCTCTGGCACGTGAGGGAGCCCACACGACCAATTCCAGGAAGTTTCGAGTCGATCTGTGATCGATACGAAATCATTTTGTATCGATCAAGATGATGTCCAATCGAGCTGAAACTTGGTGTGAGCGTTCTTTGTCTCGTGTGCAATCTCCTGTGAAAATTTCATGGCATTTGGATCGGTAGATTTTGAGATGTAGTCGATACAAAATGATGTTCTTCGCTAGGCTGTTTGCTTTGAATCCATCTCTTCGAGTCGATTGCTTCGAACCGATGATGGCACGCGCTTTTGTGATGACATGGAGCGCATACTTCGCCTCGATCCGGTCTTTACTCCGAGTTGACCGCGTCGACTTCATATATCTCGGCTTGTTCGCATTGAGTGATGACACGTCATCCAGGTTTGTTGCCTTGATGGATTCGAATGAAGGCTTCACTCATGGGTTCGAACAGCAGTTATTGATGGATACGAACTACTGATGGTCGATGGATACAAACAAGCCTTTCTTTGATGGATACGAGCCATGTAGCTTCTCAATTGATACGAGGTCAATCGATACGAACTTGAAACCTTTGATGGATACGAAGTAAGGTGACATGATGGATACGAACAGCAGCTGCCTGATGGATACGAAGAGAGGCTTCTATGATGGATGCGAAGCAGTGACTGTTGCCTCAGTTGATGGATGTGAAGTAGGTTCTCTATCGATGGATTCGAATAAGGAAGTGCTGACCGACACGAAGCGCGGCTTCATGATGGGTTCGAAGTCCATCGATACGAACTCGATGGATTCGAACACAGCTAAGTTCATCGATATGAACCGGTGCTCTTCGATGGATACGAAACCGCTGGACCCATGATCGATACGAAATCGATCGATACGAACTGGAGCTTGATGATCGATATGAAACCGGTGCTTTTCCCTTCAACTTACATCCATCATAACTTGAGCATACGAACTCGGATTGGCTTGAAGCTTGGAAAGTTGTCTCTCTTGGCTTTGCTTGTCATCTCCTATCAATTGTAGCCTGATCCGGACACGGACAAAATTCAGCGATATCCATAGTGAATCAAAGCATAACCAATCTCTAAGACGAACTGTCTTTTTTTCCGATCGATCTTTTGGTATCACGGCTTTGCCAAAAAGCGGGATAACATTTGCCTCCCAAAGTACGTCTTGTGGAAACATGACGTGCTTTGAAAAGCTGCAGTCTTCAATCTGAACAGTCACTGTTCTTTTGTCAAAGGTTGTAACCTTGCGTTGATATAACTGATTGTTGTATGATAGTGCTTAGCTTTTTGTCGTTGTAATCATAATGAGATGAGTATTTGATCCCTGTGAGTGTTGAAAATCGAATGTTAGTCTGACATATATGCATATATGTTAACTTGACTCTCGTTGACGTTGAGTGTTCACGGGTCGTTGTCAGTTTGGTTTGTTGTCGAATTTCGTATTGATTCTCTCCTGAACCGATTTGAAATTTGAGTTGAAACAACGCTTGATGGTTAATTTTGACTGTCCTCTTGTATCGATCCTCTCCTGAATCGATGTAAAAGATTGAAAAGTAGTTTTCTACATTGGCGCGGTTTTCATTGATGGATACGAAATGAGCATTCGTATCGATGGATACGAAATATCCGTTCGTATCGATGAGCAGTGTATAAGTTATGATGGATACAAAGTTGTTGTTCGTATCGATATGCAGTGGATGGAGTTGCAAACTTGTTGATGCGAACGAGGGCTTCGAGCCAATGGACTTCACAATCTTCAGCCGTCCTTGCTACGTGCTTCGTATCGATGGATTTACTGTCCATTTCGAATCGATAGAAATTCTTGGCCGATGGATTCGAACAGGGCGTTCGATTCGATTTGTGGTTTGACCGGTTGCGACCGGTTAAGTGGACTGGGAGGCGAATCGACCCAGTTCCTTCTATGCTTCATATAAATACTTGGGACTTAGCCATTTTTCACTTTTTTACTTTTCACTTTTTACTGCTGCCTTTTGCTTTTCGCATCATTCCAGAGACTTAAGAGAGAGAACTGCACCGTGTTTTCGACTCGATCAAACTCAACCCTTCAAATCTTCGAGTCCCAACTTTAAATTAGGTAATCAAACATGAATCCAAGCAACGAAACTATTCCAGGCTTACTCTTCCTTCATTGATTATCCATTCGGGTAATTGATAAAGCCAGATCTAGTTTGGAGAAGAAAGAGTGGGAAGGACAAAATCGAATCGATCTGGGGACTCGTGTTCGAATTGATGAAGGCAGCAATATTTTTCTTTGGATTTCGCATTGATCCCTGGGATGCTCTAATGAAGATGATGCAGTTCGTACCGATAGCTATGGTGATGGATCGTATCGATAAGAAATGATCGATACGAAAAAATAGGTTGACGGTCGATTCGAAGTCCTTAACTTTAGATCGATACGAACTACATCTCTATGATCGATACGAAAAGTATCGACTCGAACGTGATCGATGTTGAGTTGAGGCCTTCCTGATCGGTATGAACCAGGAAACCAAGGATCGATTCGAAGTCATCTCACCTTGATCGATACGAAATCGGCCCTTAACCATCGATTCGAAACGTGCCCCCTTGTATCGATTCGAAGTGACATCCCGATGGACTCGAACGAGCTTTTTGTGATCGATTCGAACCCTTCCTTTGATGGATACGAAATTTTTAGCAATCGATAACATGATTCCGACGAGCTTCATCCTTGCATATCCGGGTTTAACTATTAAACTGCACACTCGACTATCCTTTCGAAGCTCGTCGATGGAACTATAACTTAACACCGTGATAACGAACTTTAACTCGAATCTATTACCAACATCTAGATGATACGGTTGTGACGGTCAGCGATGACGGTCACTCCTACTGGACTCTGATTATCTTTGTTGCTTGCAAGTTTTCTTTAATTTTGCAAAATCTTTTCCAGTAATGCACAGCACTGCACAACACACACTCTTACACATGGGGAATACACGGGTTCTTTATCGCCTAACGATAATTTCTCATGAGTTAGCTAGTTATGCAAACTTCAAGTTCGCAGCCGCAAGAAGCTCAGAGTTCAGGCCCTCCCGTGCTTGAAGTACCGGAGATTGAGATTGAAGTTATCGGTCCAACTCCAGACGAGTTACCTGACGCATCCTTCATTAGTAACCTATCAGACTCTGTTCCGTCCAACATTTCGAAAGACATGCTAGGAAGAATATGCTTAAGCATGGTTTTTCGATGGACGACGTATTATTGCCAGGACCAAATGATAGACCGCACAATCCACCGGAGGGATATACCGCATTCAATCGCCACGCGTGCGCAGCTGGGACACTCCCTCCGTTTAACCGGTATATAAGAGAAGTATTGTCATTTTTGGGGATCGCCCCATCTCAGCTACATCCAAACGGATATGCGTCACTCAATAGCTTGTTCATTGCATTCATGGAGTATCTTTATCGACCGCCACTCCCGATTGAGATCAGATAATTGTTTAACTTCAAGAGTCGGACTGATAGTCCATCTTTCACATTCCTGGAGGCGGTAAGAAATTGCCAAGTGGTCACAGGGGCTTGGACTAGATTGAGCTACTTCAAGACGGAGTGGTTTTATGTTAGGTTCCCTCCATGATTTGCTAGGCGATGGCTATTTAGACGTGAGTATTGCTATCTTCTCGGGAAGTTGATAAAACTGATGTATTTGAAGTCGAACTCACATCTCTTTTCCTTTTCATCCATAATCCAGCGACCTGAAGGTGAACGTTTCAAGGAGATAGTTCGAGTCTTCCAAGAAATCCCAAGCGAAGAAAGGAATATCGAGTTGCTATTGACAGATAGGAATCTTAGGATTCTTAGACTGATCGAACGAAGACAAAGTATAATGCTCGACAGTGTCTTAAGGACTGCCTCGAAAGAACGAGTTAAACGAAGAAAACCTATAGTTGTCATAATTGAGGAGGCTGACTCCGAAAGAACTCACACAGATGAAGAACTATTGGGCGAATCTGCGGATGTAGTCCAGGATATCAAAGAGCAAAGAAAAGGCAAGGCAGCCGTTGTTAAGCCATTTAAAAAGGGAAGATGGAAATCGATTGTCACGGCCCGACCTGCCTCCGGAATTAGAATTTCGGAGATGTCTCCCCCAAGAACTGAGAATCTTTATGAAGGGCTCGCCGATCTTCCAATTCCGGACGATGTGTCCTTGCAGCATGATGCCGGATTGGACGAACTTTCAGAAGCCTTGGTTTTAAGCGAGTCTCTGCCCACTAGTGCGGTTGACACTTCTGGTCAATCGGGGGGTTGCACCTACATTCACACTTCACGGCGCTACACGATTTCTGAGTGTAATACATTCACTGTGGGAGATTACTAATTTTGTTTTATGTTTTTGCTTCGCAGATACCATGTCTGGTTGAGTTTCGATGCTTGGTAGTCTTCGTAACAAACGCAAGTCTTCATCATATTATGAATCATATAGAAGAGAAGGAGATAGAGACTATGACCATGGGTACTCGAGTCATGAGCGCTCTGACAGAGACAAAGATTATAGGCGTCGGTCTCGATCTCGCATGCCACCTCCTAGAGCTCCCGCACCGCCTCCGGTTCATGTTTCAAGGCCTCCAGGAACTTCACGGCACAAGCCGTCGTCCCAATCATCGAGGTCTGACACTCATCGTAGAACAGAGATCGCGGCCCCCCGACAACAGAGCAGACATTGACGGAGCCTTCGGGGGAAGGAGCAGTTAGGCTTGCTCAGCTGAAGAAAGATTTTCCTGAAATTTGCTTCGATGGTTTTGTCTTCCCCCCGCGTCTAAAAAGGATACCGGCGTCAGTTGCACCTATGATGCATGATTATCTCTCAGATATATTTTTCCAGTATCAGAAATGGTCAAAAACTGCGAAGAAAGCGTCAAAGGTGGCCTTTGACCGGGCAGCCGCGATTGAGAAGTTGGAGAAGGAACTTGGTCAAAAGGACCGTATTATTCAGGCGCTCGGCAGTGAGGCCGAGTCTTCTCGCAAATCAGATATTGAGGCTCTTAGAAAAGTTGATGAAGCCCAGGCAGCAATGGATAGGATGAAGCGCGAGCATTATGCTACGTGGAGGACATGGGCCACCGAAACACCATTGTAACCGCCGAGCGGGATGCAGCCTTGAAAGAGCTAAACGAGCTCAAGGCCAAAGTTTCAGAGATTATGAAGGAGAGGGACACCGCTAACGTTTCTGCACAGGAAGCGTGCGATCAGGCGGTGGAGTTTCGGAGGGAAAGAGATGCGGCCTTGGAAAATGTCCGTGAGATGGAAGCCGAAGTCGATGAGAAAGTTCATCAAGCAAAGATCAAGCTAGAGACGGAAAGAAGAGCTTCTCATTACTTATAATGATAATGTGCCGAGGCACAGAAATTTGACGTGGCTTGACGATTATCCGACACACTTATTCAACGCCTGGAATTTGTTAGTTGAAGAAGAGAAAGCAGCACAACCGGGCGAAGCTTTTGATGAGTTCGAGTTGGAGAACCGTATATTGAGTGATGATGAGAAGAAGGTTCTCCATGATTTTATGAACTCTCATGCAAAAGAGAGATTGGGTATCCAACACTTAGAGGTTGGTGAGGGTTCTGGCGTCGCACACCCAGCTACAAGTTCTGAGATGATTACTTCATCTAGATCTGAGCCGACGCCAGCGATTGAGCCACAGTTGGTCCCAAGCTACGACCCTGAGCAGCCACGCTTATCTCCCATAAGGGAGCATTCTTCAGAAGCCGTTCAGTCGGCTACGAGTCAAGTTGAGGAAGGTACTCTGCACAATCTACTGTGTGTCTGAACTGAAGTATTTTTGTTGAAGCGTGTTCTGACAACTTCTTTTCTTTCTTGTCCAGTGAGTGAGGTTACACCGACAGTGCCTCCTGCAGTCCAAGAGTCACATCAAGAACAGGAGGCCATTATTACTGAAGCGATCACCACGACGACAGTCGCGCCGACCGAGATGACACAGGGGGGTTCAATTACTTTCTACGAACAGATGATGAATGAACTCTTGGGCCAACACAGTAACCCTTTTGCTGACATGCCATTTGTTCTTGGTGCGTTCCCACATGTTTCTATTGTGTCGTCACAGTCCACCACTGCCTATCGTGAATCTCGTGCTGCTCGTGAGGCTGAGATACTGGCTCAAATTAACGCAGAGATGGAAGCGGCAGCACACGGTGGTAGTTCCGAGAGTGTTACGACAGCGGTTGGCCCCACTCCTCTTGCGGTGATATCTTTTGGGGACATGCTTGACGAAACCAGTGCGCCCATTCCACCCCCGGTGGTAGATTTGACTTTTCCGACTCCTCCAGAAGAGAATATTCCTTTAAGTTCAAGTTTGGAGGAATATATCGATATCATGCCTTCATCAAAGGAAGATCCGCCAAAGGGTACGGGGTCGAAGCGGAAGATTGTTAGTGGTTCCAGTGGTTCTGCGTCAAAGACAAAGCCGAAGAAGAAAAAGTAGATAATCCCCCTCAGGTGCATTTTTGGCAGTTAGGAAGTCACTTTTATTTTTCTTTCGTAGGCTATGTATAGATGCAGGCTTGGCCCCCTGCTAGTAGGAATTTTTTGGAATAACCTGTACATGAATCTTCACATACAGTTAATTGAAATAAAATTTAGTTTCTTTGCATCAACTCTGATTTCTTTTGTGCTTAAGTATTTGCAGTATTTGGCTTTCAGTCCGGTGCACTTGTGGTGTTTCTGCCTTCAAGTTGAGTCTGTTTTATTTGCCAAGTCTGAAAATCTTGATCACATGTCGTGATTGATGAATGAGTTGAATTTTGGAAATTATATTGCTTTGGTTAGTGATTAACACTTAAGCTTTTTGCCCCCAGTTCCAGGGAACAACATTTGTATTTCGGTGGTCAATCGCACATATTGCAAATCTTGAGCACATGTCCACACTCCGGGGACTTAAGATGATATGTGATCGATAATCTGGTTCGCGCTCTGGGAATTCGAGAGTTATTGATGTTTGTAACACGGTTCGCGCTCCAGGAACCTTGACTTGGTATTTGTACTCTAATTCACACTCTGGGAATTTAGAGATAGCATGTATGTTTGGGTTCGCACTCCGGGAACCCGGAATTGATGTTTATCCTCCAATTCATGCTCTGGGAACTTGGAGTTTGCATTGATGTTTCGTTTCGCACTCCGGGAACTTGAAGTTGATGTTTATACTCCAATTCACACTCTGGGAATTTGGAGTTAGCATTGATGAGTCGGTCCGCACTCCGGGAACGTGGAATTGATGTTTATACTCCAATTCGCACTCTGGAAACTTGGAGTCCGTTCACACTCTGGGAATGATGGATTTGATGTTTATACTCCAATTCGCACTCTGGGAACTTGGATTCTGTTCACACTCTGGGAACGATGGCTCCATTTCGCACTCTGGGAACTTGAAGTCCGTTCACACTCTAGGAACGATGGATTTAATGTTTATACTCCAATTCACACTCTGAGAACTTGGAGTCCGTTCACACTCTGGGAACGATGGATTTGATGTTTATACTCCAATTCGCACTCTGGAAACTTGGAGTCCGTTCACACTCTGGGAACGATGGATTTGATGTTCATACTCCAGTTCGCACTCTGGGAACTTGGAGTCCGTTCACACTCTGGGAACGATGGATTTGATGTTTATACTCCAATTCGCACTCTGGGAACTTGGAGTCCGTTCACACTCTGGGAATGATGGATTTGATGTTTATACTCCAATTCACGCTCTGGGAATTTGGAGTTAGTTGTAGGACTGCCGTGTATTGGTCCAGTTCAGCCTTTGATGTGATGGCTTGCCCCCGAGCTGAGTTTTCACTTAGTGAGTGGCTGGTCGTATCACAGTCACTCGCTATTTGAATAAGTTCCATTGTTCGATGGAACTTAGCTCTTCGTGCATCGTGATTGTTGAATGTCGCATTCGGTGAATCACAGCTCTAGCTTGAAGAGATAGTAATTTATTGCTAGAACGGAAAAACATGGCAAAGTCGGTGCCTTATTACAAATTCAAACTTCAAAATGCAAAGGAAATCGCAAAGTATTCATGGATTAGATAAAGCCTGTCATGTGTAACAATGACGAAGATCCTCGTCGTTCTAGGCTCCTGACAAAGTGGGTCTGCCACTGATGGCGTTTATCACCAATCTCCCGCGGGGGCAGGTAGAGTCCTCCTGTCTCGGTCGATCGAGTTCATTGTTTTGACTTGATGGGACTGCTCCTCCAGGCTGCGGTGCCCGCACAAACTGTTCCATCTTCCTTTCTCTGATCAATTTTTCTACGAGATCTTGCAAGTGAGACATTCATTTGTATCATGCCCGTAGCTTTCATGGAACCTGCAAAATTTTCCCGTCTGGATTTTTCTCTCTGATGACGGTTTTGGAGCAGGTTTTTTGTATTGATTTGTATTACAGGTTTGTAAATACAAGTTCGCCAGTGATGTATTCAAAGGAGTGTAACTGTCAAACATAGGATTCTTGCGCTGTGGGCCGCGATTTTGATCTCGTTTTCTATTTTGATTCACGCTGTCTCTCCGCTGAGCTTGTTTTTTTTTTAACGTTCAATTGAACTTTTTTGGAGCTCTCACCGGACCGTTTGATCGCGACATTGCTTTGGATCCCTTCAGTGCTTGGCCCTGCATCAGTCTGCTTCCTAGACTGTTTCGCATCTTCCCTTCTCAGGAATTGAGCCGCCTTGGCGTGGAAACGGTCCAAAGATGCAGGGGGTTTTTCAGCCAACCAGTTGCCAAACTCAGAATCGGGGTCAATCCCCTTAGTCAATGCCATAAGGATGGAGTTATCGTTCGGATTGCTGATTTCTGCACATGAGGTATGGAATCTCTCTAAGTAGTGTCTGAGCGTCTCTCCAGGAGCTTGTGTGACGCTAGACAGAGTGTTGACATCTATTGGCCTTGCGACGTGCATGTGGAATTGCTCAACAATTTTTTTGGCCAATTGGTCAAAGGAGGAAATGGATCATGGTAGCAGTCGAGTGAACCACATGGTAGCGATGCCCCCAAGGATATGGGGAAACTACGACACTTCACTGCATCATCAGCTCTGGCAGCGCTCATTGACCATTCGTATTTCAGAATATGTTGGTTGGGGTCGGAGTTTCCCTCGTACATGGGTAGGGTTGGCATCCTGAATCGCCGTGCGGGTTCAGAAGTAAGAATATCCTCCATGAAAGGAGTGTGACTTCTGGAGATTCCCCAGTCATCGTTCGTGATACCTTGGCTCTCACGGATCATCTGACATATCATGGTCAGAATATCCAGCATTTGTATGTTTTATGCAGCTTGCGCCGGAGTGTGATTGAATCCCACATTCTGGGGTTGGACCGGAAGCTGTCGACGGTCCAAATCTCGCCTTCTTGGCTCATAGTCCTCTGGGACGTATGGTTCAGGAGTACGTCCATGATGACGCCGGTCCAGGTTCGACTGATCTTGGGCATCGACTCCTGGTTCAACCGCAACGTTCGTGGCACGGTATTCTGTGGTATAGTGAGGAGCGGCACCTCCTCGGGAGGAGGGTCTGGTATGGAAACTGGCCGATGGGCCAACTCTCAGTTGTCCAATGGTCATTGCCGGCTGATTTCCAGCAGCTTGCATGTGACTCCCATCTAGCCGGGGTCATGGAGATCGATGATGATAGTCAGAAGATGAAGAAATTTCGCTGGAGGAGTAAGAAGCATGGTCTCTCTTGGATCTCCTTCGCTTCTGGCGATCCAGCTGGTTGATCAGCTCAACATTAGCGCGTAGCTGTTCTGTTAGTTGTTGCAGACTCTGGGTCATCTCTTGAAGCAGCAGCTGAAACTCTTATCGGGTAACTGGACCTGATGGTTCTAAGTGTCCGGTAGCGTCTTGGTTAGAGGGAGGTAGTGGCGCAGGATTCTGTTTATCCCGTTCTCCTTGATTGACAGCGTTAGAGGTGGTCCTTGTGCTAACCATCTTGAGGGTTGAATTCCTTTCCTAGACTTTATGCAAATCTGAATAGAAGGAAAGAAACTTGGATTTGTGATCTGGATCTCTCTCTTAGATTTATTCAATCCGGTATCGACGACAGATCCAACGAGCAGGAGAAAATCTGGGTTTTCTCAGTGAAAGCACCAAAGTTTTGCACCAAAATTGGTCACACTACACCACAAAAGGCTTTTAACAGCGTTTGATAAACGCTGTAATACGATACAACAGCGTTAGTTCAAACGCTGTATAACAACATGCTGTCGTATATACAGAACTTACAACAGCTTTTTGATAAACGCTGTTGAAACATCACTTTGACAGCGTTTCGTACAAGCTGTCAATAATGTTTTTACAGCGTTTTCAAACATGTTGTATTATGTTTCTACAGCGTTAATAATTTAGTTGTCGGAGATGTTTTAATTCTACTTTAATTGTTTACAACAGCTTTTATAAACGTTGTTATTGAATCATCAACTATTTCGACAACATGTACTAAACGCTGTTATTGACTATTTAAAGATAATTACAGCACGAATTGAACGCTGTTGTTTCTTCATTGACAGCGTTAATTAGACGTTGTCTTCTATTTATATAACAGCTTTAATATTCCACTCTATTTTTGAATATTCCAGAACTATATTTTGAGTATATTCAAGCAACTAGTATATATAACATGTTCTAATAACTATTAATTAGTTTAAGACAATATTAATAAACAAAAGACATTCATAAACCAAGTTTCAATAATATCCATAAACAAAAATAACAAAGTAAACCAAGTTGCCACAAATTCTGTTAAACAAAGACACGTTATATGTTAAACAAAAATATAATATCAATACAGTAAGTCCGCACCAAATGCCTGCACAAATACAACCTGTACACATCTGCACTTCATCAAATATCTCCATCTCAACTCACATAGCCACATAGCAAGCTTCTGCACAATCATACAATTGTGCATATAAATCTCACATTAACTTCCACCACCTCTGCTTTTCTCTCTGCTTTCTACATATCAGTTCCTCTCTGACATCACTTCATATATCACCACCTCCTTATTTATCACCAATCTTTGCTACTGCCATCAGACATAACCACTACATCATCATAAGTCACTGCTACTACAAAATTCTCTTCTGCAAACAACATCACCACTATCATCACCCTCCTCTACTTCTGCCACAACACACATTACATTGTCACAAAATTACCCACCAGTTCACATCAAATACATCACCTTCATCTCTATACCACAACAGCAACACCCCCTCTGCCATATACTGTGCACATCGTCAGCCACTATTATCCTCCTTTTGCCACTGCTATAACTTGCCGCTTAATCAACCTGCACATCATATAAACAAGTTTCATTTGCCCACCACTTCTCCAGTTCACCTCTGCTTCCACTTTCATCTCCTCGTCTCTGTAATCACCAACGAATCTGCAAACACCCAAAAACCACTGCGACCTCCGAACCACCAGAAAACACTCGCCTGAATCGAAATCGACCACCAGAAATCTCCACTACAACAACTCTGCCACTTCCTCCCACCACCGCAATTTCCTATATCTACTCAAATTTCCTAAATCACCCTCGCCCAAACCCCCACTCCCTCGTTAACAAACAGCAACCAAAAATCTCGTAAAATCGTGATTACCAGGCCGCGAGACCCGACCACAAATCGAGCACAAATTTTTAGCACAGAAGATCAGCAGTTATTACGTTTTAAAGTAAAGCAAGTTTTATAGATTATTACCGCAACTGTACATGCTCTGTCATAGTGAACAGGTCTTCTATTCCTAACCATAGTAGCAAATCAATCACCATATGATCTGGGAAAACAAATAAACATGTTATTCAATAGCTTAATAGAATCAGCTATAGATGAACCACTTCGTATGTTAATGCAGTACTTAGAATATGGTAATGTGTCATGGTTTACATTGCGTACTTGTTATAAGAAGTATGAATGAAGAAGTGTGTGGTAAGACAACTAAATGAAAAGATGTCTACGTTGAACATTTATATTTGATAATATCAAACTTAGCAGGTACGCGTATTAATAGTGGAGGCGTTTTAGTACACAGAACTAATAGCTTGAAATATGTAGTAGAGTAGGGTATGAGGAACAAAGATTTATAACCCAAATGGCAAACCTAAATTTTTGCCCACCATTTAGTGTTTACGGCAGCCCATCGAAAGGAATTTTCTTTTGGCAATAATATGGCAGATATATAGGAGTGAGAACAGCATGAATTGGATGGGAAAATCAAATACTCGTTAAGGTACGTACAAAAGATATTAATAATTATTCACATGGCTTGTGGTAAACACAGACTCCATGATGAGTTATCATAGAGATTTTACAATTGCCTAAAAATATATCCCTCTTAAATAAAAAAAATTGCAATATATTTGTTGTACAGGTAATCATAACAATATGGGGAAACCTTGGAGATACCACTCAACCCTGTTATAGCAGGGATAAATGCACGAATAAAACATGTTTATGAAAGGCAGATTACAGATGTGGAGTAAAGTAAACCAGGAGGGAAAAATGAATGGAGATGAAATACAACAACTTGGTATTGAGATCAAAAGGTAGGGATGGTGGGGTGAAGTACGTGGGATGTAAACCTCTAGGTTAAGGTATTATAATTGCAAATTAGGTACGGTATTAACTAACCTCAAACTGTGTGGATGTATGTTTGAAGTGCGTATGGAACATCCATTGCGGGCAGTAACAAACTGGAGAAGTAAGCGGATGAAATTTTGTTGCATGAGGATGGCATCAAAATTAATTTTTTTAGAGCGGGATGGGTTGGTGAAGAAAACCAAATGAAGTGATTCTGCACAAGTATTAACAGTATACCAAAAACTTCATTATCAATCAAAATACAACTTATTATTACAAAAAATGTAAAATCATTTGGGTAAAATACTGAACGATTGAATAATGTTTCCTGTATACTATTCTAAACTAGATTCATGCCTTATAAACATGCAGATATTTAATTTAGACGAGTAACCAATGTACCCAAAAGATACCTTACTAACTCGGTTACCAAAACTTTGAAGTTTGAAGACTAAGTGGAAGGTTTTATCAGTTTCATTTCATGCTAATTAATCTCAAAACTCACTATTCTAAAATATCCTTCACCTGTGTAACCTTAAACTTTAGTCATACAGGTTAAATTTTACTGAACCAGCAAAACTAATTACAAGCATCATTGTACACTCACGGAAAGTAACAGTTCTAATTACCAAGTCAACTGTCTGTAAAACTTCTTTAACAAAAGATATATAGTAAATATACTCATGGAAGACAAAGCAGGTCAGAATTTAAGCAACGATGTTTCACTAGATTGATTCAGTTAGTGAATTACAAATTCAAAAGCTGTTAAAAAATTACAAGTGGTAGAGCTACTACAGAGTTCCTAACCACTTTTTTCTCCCTATCCTAAAGACATTTTAAGAAGTCAATAAATTAATCTTGTCAGTAAATTTTCAAATATACAAATGAACACATCCTTACAAATAGTTATTTTGAATGATCTATTGAATATACGACGAGTAGAAACTTAAATTAGTTATTATTACCAAATTTATTTTGGATTCTAATGGAGTGGAGGATGATCTCATCCTTGCAAAAAGTTCTTGAATAAAAGAAATATCATCCTTCAACAACTGAACCATCTACAAGCAGGAAAAGATTATAAGAGACAATTCGAAGTTTAAGTTGATTAGACATGAGTGCAAATCCTTACAACACCATTGTTTGTGTGGATAATCGAATTAAACTAGTCATTGTAGCATCATTCAATACTCTTAGCAAAATCACATCCTACAGAATGTGCAGATTTGATAAAGAAATTGAAAATGTGAATGCAGTTATGTGGTTACAAAGTAAGATATATACCTTTATACAACCAACTCTATATGTCTGATGAATTTTAAGAAGTACTGTTGGATCTTTAATAGGAATAGCCTGTGATAATGGTCAAGTTCTCAACTGATTAACATTCAGGGAACCACTTTTTGAAAGAAAAGGAAGAAAACAAAACAATACCTCCTTGAAAACCACATGATCCTTAAGGAAAGCATGATACTGCTTCTTATTGGATACTCAGGATCGTCTGTAAAATGACAAACCAAAAAAGTTATGTTAATCGTATAAACAATGAAACCGGATGTAATATGATATGGCATGGAACAGACTATCAAATCAATTTGTGTAACCTAACATAATTGTCAGCATATGGGTTTGATCAAAATTTAGTAATTTACTTTCCAAATTTGAAGTTGTGATTTACTACTGAAGTGGTTAAAAACTTCTGATGAATGCTCAAAAGACAGCATTCATGTTGTGAAGATAAGAATTCCCATAACTACATTAAGTCAACAGAATGGAAAAATGTAGAAAAAATAATTGCCGTAATAAGTATTCTTGATCACATCAATGTGGAAGCACATACAGAACGATGCTGCACTCATTTAAATGCAAGAGGCGGCTTTCAATATTCAATAATCAACTCGAAGGACATGCATACTTGTACTCAAATTATAATATTACTGCTATACAATGAATATAGCAAAATCTGTTCTCAGATTTTATTTTTTACACCTATTTTGTGTCAGTATGAAACAACAGATTGTTATATATAATTGTGTCGTACATATAGAAAATATAAACAGACAAATTTAAAACAAGATATTTGGTTAGTTATATAGCGAATCTCTTGGTTAATTATATAAGAGGTTTTTGCGTAGTTTGAGGTGTAAGGGATCCATAGTCGTCATTTCTTACCTAGTCATTCCATGCGGCCATTTTCGTCTTCTTGCCACGACTCTCTTGCAGGTATTCATATTTAAATTAATTCGGGGGAAATAGGGGAGAAAAACAAATAAAACTAAATAAACAGGTTTGCAAATCAGAAAAAGTAGACATTGACCAAGCAGGTGTAATTTCATATTTTGCCTTTGGATACAAGGAGAAGAATAGATAGTAGTAAAATGATTTGGCCACAAAAATGAAAGGAAAGCCTAGATTTGGCAGTAAAATTATCACAAAATTGATGCTTTATAGTTGCAATTTGACAGTACCAAGTACATTTATAGAATTAATTTTTTGTGTGTAATTAATCGACAGGCGATACGTTTGATTTCAAATGTAATAATAGGTTATACAGGAGACAAATCTTATAAACTCAAATCATAGATTCGCAACCATGAGGATTTGATTATATGAAAGGCATGCCTAGATTCGGCCATTGCAGTTTTAGCATTTCAAAGAACTCTTCAATAATTGTTAATAGGATGAGCTTAATGACATACATATAATATTTCAATGGTATAGAAATAATATTTACTCCCCGTTGTCCATGTATTAAAAGAAACACTATTTCCCTGAGTCTTAAAGAAACATGTTTCCTGGAACTTTATTACTAAACTTTTAATACTCTTTTGTGTTGTACTAGCCATTTTAAAAACATGGAAATAAGCTGGTGTTATCAACAGGTAAATAAAAAATCTAGTAAATATTGAACTGCATGTAATCACAATAGAACCAAAGATCACCTAAATAGCAAACAGTTGGCATTTTTCCCAAATAAGAAGAAGAGCAGCAAAAGAGAACCAAAGCACTAATTATGAAAAGCCTAAACATAGAAAGAGAGCAAAAACAAAACAAATGAGCATGTAAAAAAGGCACATGGTATAATAGTAATGTGAATTCTTACAAAAGGTTTGTCAGTAATTAACCATGATGTGCACTAAAAAAATTTCCTTTAAAACCAATCAAAGTTCCTTTAAAAGATTTAAGTGAAAGTGAAAACAACGGATAAAAATATTATGAACATGATATAGTTTGTTTAGTATATGACAGAAAATTAAATACATCGACGTTAAAAGAAAGAAAAACTAAGTGGTAATTTTTGTAATTTAATAACTATAAAGATCTTATAGACGCAATGACATTTGGTAAATGTATACAAACAGAAGCAGATATGATCAGCAACCCTGACCTATGTAGTAAATACAATAATTAGATGGGATACCAGGATACCAAGTTGGTAACTAAAAAGTTTAGCAGAACAGAACATGGAGTTGAAAAGCATAAGCAAATAAATTTAAATGATAATAAATCTCTTCAAAGAAAAAAGAGAACTTCCAATCCATGTCCATGATGATAAACTTAAATGATAATAAACTTAAATTGAGGATCGACATGAAGTTAATTACCTCATGTCCATCCTCAATTTAACATCATGTGGCTCATTTAAATTATTATTTTCATCTATTTAGGAAGTTTACCTCATGCCCATCCTCAATTCACAATCCAATCAAAATTAAAATAAGACAACTTTCCAAGTAGACGAAAAACATAATTTAAAATCAAATTTATTCATTCACTTACATTTCATTCACCTCTTCTCCATACATGTATAGAATCCGTATGGAGAAAAAAAGATTAATAGAGAAGATCGTTTAATAATCGTGATTGCACATGGATTGAGTTGTCTACCTAAGAGCAATCTTATTACGGATACATTGCCAAGTTTGGTGTTTTGAGAAGGGACCAAATTACTCAAATAAAGCAAACTTCCAGTTAATGGTTGTAAATGACAGTCTCTTACTGAGTATTCATGAGCTTTACAGGATTAAATATTCAAGCAAAAATAGTTCTGTGTGTTAACCTATTTGCTAAAGGTTGAGGATGAAATATTGTTTAGTGGTAATGGTAGAGAGGTTCGATGGTTGTAGCATTGAAAGAGCTCATTCTAGGTTATAGTAACGCTAGCCTGATACCGTACTTCAAAAAGACAAGTGCTTGAAATCAAAATTCAACTACTTATGATATTACATACCGCTAGTTTTATTAAGCCAGCACGATTACATACCGAAACGGTTAGCTACCAATACACACTAATTGTAAAATGATACGAAACTCAAATCTACAAATTGAAACAGGGTAGTAAGGCAATTATAAACATACAACTAAAGGTTTAAGTTATATGGACTATAGCAGCCAGCTCTTGCCATCCACCAAACATCAAATATTGAATTTCACTTGAACAGCACCCTTATCACTGATGCTTCTTTATATGGAAATACAGAAGGAGAAATACACGATGTAATCTAAAATAAGTTGCAGTCTTGTCAGATTAAATAGGCTAAAAAATGTTGCTACTTCAATTTATTGTTAGAACGATTGAATGATTGCAATTTAGAATGAATGCAGTCGTGATTTAGTAGCATAAGTCATTTTAAATGTTTGGATGCAAAATATATATAATTCACATAGCACTGTTTTAGAAACGCTAAAAAGGGTATCCAACTTAGGACAACACTTAAGGAAATTAAACAAAACAGACATCACATTCTGTCTCAAGATATTGGAACAAAAGAATCATTTTGTAGTTATATAAATTTCAACATTTATATATACTTAAATATTACACACAGTAAAAAAAATCGAGGAAACTGATCTACTAATGTTAAGCTGCTACAAAACAATGAAATGGATACAATGTCTATCTTAGTATCATCAAGCAACTTTTCTAAGTGTTTCTAATGTACAAAACATACAATTCTTTTGGCATTCTTGGTTCATATGAAAATAGTTAGATATAATAAACTTAAAAATATAACTATAGCAGCAATGATTAGGCATCTTGCCACTCGAATTGGTGATACATATACCCAACAGAGGTTAAAACAAGTGCAGCATCGACAAGTAGAAATTGCAGTTTTTTGACAGCCAACATCCCTGAGAAAAATAATATTCTTAACAATCCTTACGATGCTCTCATAGTTAACTTAATTTTAACAGGTGTAGGCAATTTGCTAGTAATGCCAAAACCCAACTTACAAAGTGCTGCAACCATTAAAAGAGTTTTGAAACAGATGGAAGATAATTCTAATTTTGCTATCGATGCAATAGAAACAAAGCTTTTTTTGGAAAAGGGGTTGAAGAATAAAATTCATATCTTATAGGAAATCAATGTACAAAATGCAAATCTTCCTATAAAATACCTTGGCATTCCATTCCCTTCCAATACATTGAAAACACTGGATTTTGAGGATTTGATAGACAAATTTAACAGAAGATTAACCGATAATCTTAATAAACTCGTTAACGTCAATTTACCAACAAAACCGATCCAACAAATTTTGATTTAGGGCAATCGAAGAAACACATACTGAAATAACAAAATCGAAATTGAAGGATGACTAAACTAATTGAAGAACCCATTTTAAACCTAAATAAAATCGATGAATAGTTGAAAATAAGTACCTGTAGAGGGAGAAGCTAGCGGTGATGATTTGGATTTGAAATCGAAAGAATGGTGAAGGGAGATGTCTGAACGATGAAGCGGCAGTGATGAAGGCGGATTTCGGTGATTGGAAGAGAGGTTTAATTCGGTTTTAGGTGTTGGAGGTGTTAACGAGATGAAAGGCTGAGAAAGGTAAATATGCGAAGTGAAAAAATGAGGCGGCAATGTTTTATTATTTAGGTTTTCTCAGCGTTCACACGTAAAAAATTTCCCTCCAAGATTTTCGTCCATGGCAATCAAGGGATAAACGCTAAGAATACCTGCTGTCAAAGGTGTTTTTTCTTGTAGTGTCACAACACTCTTCGGAAGTCTTTGAAGAGATAATATTGAAGAATGTAAATTGAAAACGAGTATTATCTAACAAAAACTCCAATCAACAGGAAAGTAAATGCGTAAACAAGAAATTTAGAGTGGTTCGGCGTGTTGCCTACGTCCACTATGAAGTTTTTTGCAGTTTTATTGATTCTCTATCAAAGATTACAAGTTGTTACAGCAATCAACAGCAAGTTACAACTAGAAATTCGAATTCAGCAGCAAGAATATGGTGTAGGATGATAGAGATCTCGATCCGACAGAGTCTGGACGCTTGAGAGTCAAAAGATCATTTTTCTGTAGGCTCTGGGGCTCTATTTATAGGCGTAGCAGGCTGAGACTTCGCTCAAACTTCGGGTGATTCGCTCTGGCACGTGAGGGGGTCCACACGACCAATTCCAGGAAGTTTTGAGTCGATCTGTGATCGATACAAAATCATTTCGTATCGATCAAGATGATGTCCAATCGAGCTGAAATTTGGTGTGAGCGTTCTTTGTCTCGTGTACAATCTCCTATGAAAATTTCATGGCATTTGGATCGGTAGATTTTGAGATATAGTCGATACGAAATGATGTTCCTCGCTAGGTTGTTTGCTTCGAATCCATCTCTTTGAGTCCATTGCTTCGAACCGATGATGGCACGCGCTTTCATGATGACATGGAGCGCCTACTTCGCCTCGATCCGGTCTTTACTCCGAGTTGACCGCGTCGACTCCATATATCTCGGCTCGTTCGCATCGAGGGATGACACGTCATCCAGCTTTGTTGCCTTGATGGATTCGAATGAAGGCTTCACTCATGGGTTCGAACAACAGTTATTGATGGACACGAACTACTGATGGTCGATGGATACGAACAAGCCTTTCTTTGATGGATACGAGCCATGTAGCTTCTCAATTGATATGAGGTCAATCGATGCGAACTTGAAACCTTTGATGGATACGAAGTAAGGTGACATGATGGATACGAACAGCAGCTGCCTGATGGATACGAAGAGAGACTTCTATGATGGATGTGAAGCAGTGACCGTTGCCTCGGTTGATGGATGCGAAGTAGGTTATCTGCCGATGGATTCGAATAAGGAAGTGCTGACCGATACGAAGCGCGACTTCATGAAGGGTTCAAAGTCCATCGATACGAACTCGATGGATTCGAACACAGCCAAGTTCATCGATATGAACCGGTGCTCTTCGATGGATACGAAACCGCTGGACCCATGATCGATACGAAATCGATCGATACGAACTGGAGCTTGATGATCGATACGAAACCGGTGCTTTTCCCTTCAACTTACATCCATCATAAATTGATCATACGAACTCGGATTGGCTTGAAACTTGGAAAGTTGGCTCTTTGCTTGTCATGTCCTATCAATTGTAGCCTGATCCGGGCTCGGAAAAAATTCAGCGATATCCATAGTGAATCAAAGCATAACCAATCTCTGAGACGAACTGTCTTTTGTTTTCGATCGATTTTGGCATCACGGCTTTGCCAAAAAGCGGGATAACATTCTATTTATTCTATTTTCAATATTATAAGCTAGATTTAGGTCATACAGATTCCTTACAAGTCAATTTTGAGTGTTGGTCCATTTTTGACAACAAATACCGTTGAAAAAAATCTTGCACGTATCTTTTGATTAGTATTTCAAAGTTGATGATGAAAATATGTTAATAAATCAACCAACAATTTTTGAATATCCCCTTCAACAAGATAGAGAAGTTGAAAACTCTTTAAAATCGCCACTATGTATTTTGCAAAACAATGTAATTGGTGAAGTAAATATTAGAGTTAAAACTAGAAATCAATTGAATCAAATGTGTTACGTTGCTATGAATTGTAAGATCGATTTAAATTTCAATTCAATGCTAAACAATAAAAAGAGAAAGTTGGATCATATTAAAACAATAATCTAAACACTTTTTAGCACCAAAATTAAAATTTGATTTGTGTAAGGATATTATTGATATAGAAGTTAAGTCCAAAAAAATTAGTGTGAATTTCTTTTTATACTTTTGAAAAAATCGATGAAGTACATAATCATGTATAGTACTCAACCGATAAGGTAGACATACCCTACATGTCAAAGTTAAAACAAAATGAATAAATTTTAAGATCAGACTCAGATTTCACAAAGCATGGGAAACCTATAAACTGTACATCGATTGCTTTTTATCATATGCATTACTGAAACACAATAAAATTTCATCTTAACGCACAATCTTCAAATAGTACATAAGAATCATATTATATTAGAAGCTCAAAAAATATATTCATAATATACGTTAGATGTCATCCACGTTAGATGTCAAAAAAAAAAATAGTAAAAGCTAATTATATTTACAATACGGAATAAATTTCACAAATTATAAGGATGTTTCTCATGTAAAAATATTCATAATATGCCGCTTTCACGGTTTGATAGTTTAGAAAGCTTACCATAAAGTGTAATATGGCCAATCCGACAGAGCAACACAAACTATACAATATTAAAGAAGACTGACGAATGATATACTGGTCTAGCAATCAAACATACATGGATGGTGTAACAAGATTATCAAATTAAAATCGTATCTTGTTTGTTTGAAAAAAAGAACTGTAATATTTTTTTTATTGCTGCTGCAAAAGCTGCATGCTAAAAAAAGGTTTCTAATACAGAATTTGTTTTGAAAATAAGTTTTGAATTTTCAATACTCATGATGTGAGGGTGGAGTGGTTGGAACATCTTAGTCAATCCAACAATGGAAGGAAGAGATGAAAAAAGATAGATTTTAATATTTTCCAAAAAAAGAAAATATTAAAAGGTCATTTTCAGTTTTATGTGTTAAAACAATTTTCCAAATTGACTGTTTTCCACCCGCTTTTGTTTTTCCGCGTATTTTAGAGAGGACATTAAAAACAAAAAAAAAATTCAAAAAAAAGAAATGCTACCTTAGTATCTCATTCTCATTCATACCGTTTTTAGCTTCTTGAGATTAATTTTTATAATTGTTGCACTAATGTATGTAGTTGCTTATGGTGGCCTATGAACTGCCCAACGATTATAAAAACTACCAAGGTAGAAAGATAGAAATAGGGCCATCGATGAATGTCCGAGAAATTCAAAATCCATTCTCATCCGTATGCGAAATGCGGATAAACATCCTGATAGAATGTATTTTACATATATTCTAAGCGTTAGAATATTTCTTGCATTTATTCCCTAATCTAACGATATCTTTATTTGGTTAGTATTTATTTAGTTACCTTTGTTTTAGCAAATCAGTTGGTTAATTTGTAGCCTCTTTATTTGGTTAGTATTTATTTAGTTACCTTTTTTTAGCAAATCAGTTGGCTAATTTGTATCCTATCTTGACTCTTGTAACCATATATATTATTGGACGTTGAATACAATGGACAAGCTAAGTGATTTCTAAACTGATTTCTATCATGGTATCAGAGCCTCTTATGATCCTACTCTCCTTACCCTAGCCTCACCTATCTTCTTCTTCGTTCTTCTTCTTCTATCTTTAATTCTTTTACATGGCAGACTCGTCCAAGTTTCATCCCGCACTCACCATCACTAATGTTAAATCTCTTATTCTCGTAACATCATACAATGAGCAAGTCATGTATCATTCCTGGGCAATTCTGTTTACCAATCTTGCTAGGGTTTATAATCTTTACGATCACTTGGTTCCACCAACGGAGGAGAAGGCTATGGCTCCCCATATCCAGGCTAAGTCCGCTGATCCGGCTCTTTGGAGGCGTTTGGACGTCGTTGTCTTGCAATGGATTTACAACATCATTCCTTCCGATCTTCTCCATGCTATCCTCGGACATAATGACACGGCAGAGGGAGCATGGAACCGTCTTGAAGCTCTTTTTCAGGACAACAAAGCCTCTCGGGCTACCCATCTCGAAGAGGACTTTACAAACGCTGCTTTTGAGGCTTTCAACTCGATCGACAATTATTTTAATTATCTACAATCTCTGGAAGACAGGTTGGCTGATGTTGATGCTCCGGTGACAAATGGTCGTCTAGTTTTACGTCTTACCGGGTCCATCCTAGAGGCGTATAGTGGTACGGTTGTAACATCCCACCTTTTTGTATGCTTTAAATCGACGATAAACCACATACGTCAGACTCAAACCATACAAAAGAGTGGATTGTTATTGGGGTGAATAAGAAAACGCAAAGAAAGAAAAAAAACAAAACAGAATCTTGTAGTGGAATGATAAAATATAATAATCAAATAAACAGTTCATGAAGTTGTTTTACAAAACATTTGATTTTACTTGTACAATATATATCAGAGTTACACATACCAAAGAATAATAAATAATGCAGCGGAACAGTATGAATGTAGTAGAATAATATAATAAATAATAGTAATACAATATTCGTCTTCGTCCTCTAGAAATAAAGTCTTCAAATCTTGAAATGGTCAGACTGACCCGAGCGAATTGAAAAGACAAAACACTCGGGTCAGAACTAAAAGATCTTATGTGAGTTAAATCAACAGAAATAAATACGAGTGCAACGGAGTCGGAGATGTTTATGTGAGTTTATTCCAATTATATCCTTTTCCCAAAAATCATAGCACTTTCAACGTTATAACACTTCGAAATCAAAACACTTGAAATATAACACTTCCAAATTTTAATACTTTAAAACTCAAAACTTTGAAACATAACTTCCACTACTTAAATGATTTATATATTTAAATATTTTATATAAATAAAATAGCTTCTTCAGTTTCACAAATCAATTCCAAATACAGATTTGAACCCCCACAAATAAACCATTTCAATTTTCATACATTTCAAAGCTTTAAATATTCCACCATTTCAAAACTAATTCTTTGATAATTCCATATATATCAAATTCAATTACTATTTTTTATATTTGAAATGTTTACTTAATAAATCCAATATCATTTAAGTAAAACTTTTAAACTTCAAATAACTGGATATTCTTTCAATTTATTTGACTTGATATATTCATTTAAATCAACTTGATATTCATTTAAATCACTCTAAACTAAAATCAAGTTATAAAATCATACCTTTTAAACCCTCATTTTTATTTAAATTTCAAATCAAATTTATTCGAATATAATTCTTAAATAATTTAATTCACATCAATTTCATATTTATCTTCCAACCTCAATTTTATTTAAGTCATTATAAACTATTTATACAATATAATTTAAACAGATATTTAACCATATTATATAAAAACAATCAAAATTTATTATTTAACTTATTTTATATTTCAATACAAATTTATACATAGCTAAAAATCAATAATAAAATAACATTTACATAACATCTAAAATCAATATTTATATAACCCATATATTTCTTTGCAAAAGCATACAAATCGTTTCAAAATATTTTTATATATAGACCGCGGTGTCTGTATATAATTTTCTATCCTATGATCAAGTGATACAGATATTTATCATTTCAATCCGCAATTTAAAATATAAATACGGTTATATATCATTTCAAACCGCAATCCCAAATGAAATAAAAAAATCCATAACACTTGCAGTTTATAACAATATAAAATACAATATCCATTCAACCAATATCAATCATCAAACATTTATCACAATCATCATCCAATTCAATCAATAACAGCAATATAGAACAGATAATACAAAACAAGAATGTACTAGCAGTTCATATGCAATAATAAATTAAATAACAAATTATCTGGCAATTTATATTCAATAATAAATTCAATAACTGTTTAACTGGCAGTTTATATGCAATAATAAATTAAATAACAATTTAATCCAATAAATTCAATTTAACTGAGATGATGATTAAAAATATGTCAAATAGTAATAAATAAATTTCTAATCATAGCATAAATCAATTTAACACATATAAGAAATTTTAGAAGTTGTGAGTGGGTTAAAACACTCACCTTTTGAATTTAAATTGAATTTAAATCCAATTTAAACACAAAATTTGAACAGTCTCAAAATCCGTCAAAACTAGCGTCAAAATCTCCGAAATTCCGATACAATCCCAGTGGTTCGAATCGCGCGCGAATTGGACCTCGTATGTGAAAGTTGTGCTAATTAGAAGATTACACGATTTAAATTTAGAAAAATAATTTGAAATAAAAAGAAATATTACACGTCACCCTAAATCTTCGTTCATACTTCCCTGACGCGCTGCCTGTCTCGATAGAACCCTAGCACTGTAAAAAAAACCACGTCGCTGCACTATCCCCACGGCCGATGTGGCCCACGCGCCTCACCTGACGTCGCCGAACCCCCTTAGACACCAATGCCGCTGCGAGGCACCTCGATTATCGAGACAGTTGCACAGCCGCCGCCAATTTGTTCGAACCCTAATCACCATTTTCCCATCACCTCAGGCCAAACTAACCTAATCGGTCACCATCCCATGACTCCACACGACCATCTCCACGAAACCCCTCAATCAATTTCACTGATTGACGACGAAATCAAAACCCCTAATTTTGGCTTTGACCGCGATTTCTGGTTGACTCGAGCATTGTATAGAGAAACAGACACCAGATGCAGATTCATATCGTTGAGACCTTCGATTATATAATTTTTTTCAAATTTTTTTGAATAGTTTGATTTTTGGCTTTGAATTTTGAATTGAAACTGGATTGTAAACTTTTAGGGTTTGTCTGCCATTGACAAAGAGGGGCAACAGAAGTTTTTGTACGTACATAAATGAGAAATAGAAAGGCTGCTAGGGTTTATAACGACATATATAGGCAGACCACAAATAGAAGCAAATGGGCTCGATCGAATTTGGGTTTCGAACGATAAATGCCCCGAAAAGCTCGTTTCGAATTCAGAACGAAATTGGGTCAACCCATATATCAAAATAGATGTTTTTGAATATTTTAAACGTATTGGAACAGATTTCAAGTCCAAATTCCGTCGTATGAAGAAGTTGTGCTAAAATCAAGTTATTTCAAATTGATTTTAATTGATTTCAAATAAATTGATTGTTTGACATTTCGAGCCCGTACGATCAAATAACAAGTGCAATCGATACGAAACTTGAAATCCTATAATAATTCACCATTACGGATCCGATGAAACTGGTATCATCGAAATCTGAGTCAGCGGCCAAAATGGCTATTTTTCAATTAATTAAATAAATTAATAATTAATTAATTAAATCATTTTTTCAATTTCAATTCCATAATTAGCAAATCTTACCATTTTTGATTTCTTAATCATTTATAATAACTTAAACAATTTTAGATGTCAATTTAAAGTTGATTAATCCATCAATTTCAGCGTTTAATTTCAATTTCGTTAAATTCAGAAATTTTAAATTAAAATTCCCAAAAATCCGTTTATTAAAATTTTAAACCTTGTTATTCAAGTCTTTATTATGAGAAGGATATAATTAACATTGGTTTATATCTTAGTACATTAATATTTCCCAATTTCATCTTAATTTGCATTAACGTAATATTTAAATATTTAATCTTACTTAATTTCAATTGATTTCCAATTTCAATTCAACTAACTAAATAAACAGGTATCTTAAAATAATTGTCACTATTTACTTTTAAATTACCTTTATGAGTTTATTACTTACAACAAATGTCACCATTTGTTTCATAACACAAATTTCTTCAATTATTATTAACAATTTAAATATTTACATTTGTTCCTTTATATTCAATTTATAGCCAAGTAAACATTTTATATTATTACAATTAATTGGAGTTTCATACACATATTATTAATCAACTTACATTAACATCGTTATACTTTATTTTAGTGTTCATTTCATTATTAACTTACAGATTTTTATTTCTTCACTATTAAATTGCCAAAATCTTATTAAATTAACAAATTTAAAATCATCGAAATTTACGGGTCGTTACAATGGTGGACTATATACAAAATCAAGAGCTTTTTTCATTCTTTGAGAGTTGTAGTTCAAGGTTGAAAATGGTTGAGCGTACTATCAAGGCTCGTCATGCTCGTGAAATTGGTGGTTCTGGGAGTCAGTTTGGTTGTGTTGCCATGGTTGCCATTGATTCATCTGCAAGATACAAGCGCAACAACAATAAGAAAGGGAGGAACAATTCAAAAAACAATGGGAAGAAAAAGGTGCACCAAAGTACTAATGGGTCCAGTCCTAGTCAGCCGCCATATCAGCAGCACCAGTAGCAGCCTCGTCAACGAGCCCAACCACCACACTAGCAGTAGATGTGGCAGCCTGGTTGGGGAGGGTGGACTATTCCTGTGACGACTCGGAATCCAGCGTTCGAAAATCGACATCAAATACCTCACTCGCATTCGAATGCAGGATTCCTGGTCGTCACAGTTGGTATCAGAGATAGGTTGAGTAAGAACTTTAGCTTTGGAGTATAACACATTAGGTGACTCATTAGAGATAGGGTTAGAAATCCCCTAGAATGAGTATATTCCCTAAGATATCTCGTCGGTATGCCTAAATCAATTATCCTACTATTTACAGATAGTGAGAATGAGTGCAAGAAGAGGACGAGGTAGGGGACAGGGAAGTACCACTACAACTGGTCGAGACCCTGCAACAACAGGAGTAGCTCTTCCTATCCAACCCCAGCAGAATCTGGTAGATTTATATCGAAATTTCTCAAGACTTGGTGGAAAACTATTCACAGGCAAGAAGTCTATTATAAAAGCACAAGCCTGGATTCGATCTTGCTAAAGGATTTTCAAAGGATTGAAGTAGGAGGATGATCAAATGAAGTTGATAGCATCTTGGCAGCTCTAGGAAGAAGCCTTAGCATGGTGGGAGACTATTACATTGGCTGAGCCGGAGGATGAATTTACTTGGGATCGATTCAAGGAAGTGTTTGAGCAGTGTTATATGCCATCTGCTGGTATCTCAAGGATGTACCAGGAGTTTACAGATTTGAAGCAAGGAATCTTATCTTTTAAAGAATACTTAAATAAGTTTAACGAGTTATCCTGGTTTGGTCCTGAGTTGGTGAATACCCCTCTTAAAAAGAATGAAAGATTTATTCGAGGGATGAACAAGAATTTCCAAGAAAGGATGACAGCTCATGTGAAGGAGTCTTTTGCTGATTTGATAGATATGGCGTATAGATATGCTACCTTAGATAAATAAGAATTTCCAGAGGAGAAGGGAAGCGGAAGCAATTCAAATTGGAAGAAGAGAAAGTTTGGAGGAAAGAAACCATGGCAAGGCAAGAAAAAGAAGAATAATCAAGGAAAACAATGCGAAGGATGTTACTTGTTTCAACTGTCTGGAGAAAGACCATTATTCAAGTAGTTGCAAAAAGCCCAAGAAGGAAGGAAAGAAGGATCAACCTATGAAGATAAGTCAAGGAACCAGGGAATGCTATTATTGTCATAAACCAGGACACCTAGTTAAAGATTGCCCGACAATGAAGCAGGCCCAAGTAGCGAAGATGTATACAATCAAGGATGACCCTTCAACCTCGAGGGTCGATAAAGGGAAATGAGTTTTAGAAGGTAATCTTCTTATTGATGATAAAGTTGTTAGAGTTCTGTTCGACACTGGAGCCACACATAGCTTTATTTCCTAACAAACTGTAAACGAGTTAAACTTTAACCCGAATTCGTAGACGAAACTATTTGTGTGAAGAATCCGGTAGGAGACCCTGCGAATCTTTGTCTACTTTGTAGAAAAGTTCCTATCTTGTATTCTCGTCATTAGTTTCCTATCAGTCATTTCGTTCTCGACTTCAATGAATTTGAAATTGTACTTGGAATGAATTGGTTAACGAAATATGAAGCTAAATTAGATTGTACCAATCGAACGATTTCAACCAAAACCAAACTTGAGAATTTTGTTGTAATTTCTTATGAGGATCCAAGTCCAAAAAGGGATAAGCTAATGTATACTTTGGGGTATCTCGAACCTAGTATGGAATCCATACATATTGTTCGTGAATTTCCGGACGTATTGAAAAAGTTAAATCTTTACCTCCGCATAGGGAAATTGAATTCAGAATCGACTTGGTTTCCAATGCTCGCCTGTTGTGCATGCAAGTCGCAGGATAGCACCAAAGTAAAGAGTGGAATTAGTTAAGCAAACCCGAGATTTACTGGAGAAGGGATTCATATGATCCAGTCGTTCCAGTTGGGGTTCAGCTGTGGTATTCGTAACCAAGTCTGATGGATCCTTGAGATTGTGCGTAGATTACCGTGATCTCGATAAATTAACTCTTAAAAATAAATTTTCTTTGACCAGAATTGATGTCTTGTTCGATCAATTGCATAGTGCTCGATTCTTTTTCAAGATGGATCTAGCCCAAGGATTCCATCAGCTGAGAATTGTTGAAGATTGTATTCATTTAATTGCCTTTAGGGATCTTGATATGTTCTATGAATGGTTAGTTATGCCCTTTCAGACTAACCAATGCCCTGCACGTTTCGTAGACTTGATGATCCGAGTATTTTAGGAAGTTTTGAATAAATTCGTTCTTGCATTTATTGATGATATTCTGATCTACTCCAAAACTGAAGAAGAGCATGCCGAACACTTAAGAATTGTTTTCGAAATATTGAGGAGGAATATTCTTTTTGTCAAATTTTTTAAATGTCATTTTTGGGTTAAAGAAGTTAGATTTCTGGGACATATTGTTACGGAAGAGGGAATTTCTATAGGCCTTGGTAAGGTTTTCACTATCCTAGATTGGAAGCAACCCACAACTCCGAAGGAAGTCAGAAGTTTTATGGGATTAGCTGGATATTACCAAAAGTTTATCCGAGATTTCTCTAAGTTAGCTAGTCCGTTAACTAAGCTGACTATGAAGAATGCCAAATTTAATTGGACTCCGAAGTGCGAGGAAGCATTCCTGGAGTTGAAGAAAAGGTTGACCACTGCTCTCGTTTTTGCTATTATTAACGGGAATCAAGGTTTATCTGTTTACACAGATGCGTGTGGTGATGGTGTAGGTGTTGTTCTAATGCAAGAGGGTAGAGTGATTGCCTATGTGAGTAGACAATTGCGACCACATGAGAAGAACTACCCGACCCACGATTTTGAGCTTTTGGCGGTAATCTTTGCTTTCAAAATCCGGGTCATTATCTTTTGGGTGAAAATTTTGAATTATTCACGGACTATAAATCTTTGAAATACCTCTTTACCCAGAAGGATTGAATCTAAGGCAGCAACGTTGGCTGGAATTCCTAGCATCATACGACCTGGATATTCAGTATACACCTGGTAAAGCCAACATGGTAGCTGATACTTTAAGTAGAAGACATGTTGTTCTTGCTTATCTTGTTGTCACCCCCACTCTTCTTGAGAAAATCGCTAGTAAACAAAAAAAAGACAAGTTTCTCCAGGAAATTTATAGAAGAATATGTCAAGGTGAAGATTCTAGCTTTGAAATCAATAGTAGTGGAATTGTAAGGTTCAAAGGGAGGATTGGTGTTCGAGACATCGATCTCAAACGAGAAGTATTGGACGAGTGTCACAAGTCCAAGTTTAGTATCCATTCAGGGGTTAACATAATGTATCGAGATTAGGGGTGGGCATAAACCGCACCGCTATACGGAAACCGCCCGCACCGGACCGCAAAACCGGTGTGGAAACCCGCACCGAATCTTCTAACCAAAGATGATACTCCAACCGAACTGACCCGCATCGATACCGTTCGGTTGCGGTATGGATGATTGAACCAACCATATTAAACCAGACCGAACCGAAAATTTATATTAGTAATCTTATGATAAAAGTATAAGCAACTTCTATCTTATTTTAGATTCTAACGATGTACATTCTATTTTTGGCGTATGTTGTTGTTATATTAATAATAATCACTGACATGAAGGAAGAAGTTATAGTTTGCTATAATATTTTTCATCTCATTTTTTTGTGAATAAATGCTAATTATAATCTTATTCTAGTCATTTTCCTTAATGATTATGCATTGATTAATGTGAATATTTAGTTAATCTACCAAAAAAACTCTCGCTTGTAGATGAATGTCAAATTTAAATATTCATACAAATAAGAACTAATCTTTCATTTCAGTATAACATTGTGTGTTTTAACCTTTAAATGTAAAAGTTTCACATGGTTGCTTTTGTAAATTGATTGTTGATGGAATTAATTCTTTTATTTCATATTTAATACGGGTTCAAACCGGACCAGACCGAAAGCGAACCGTATTACATTCAAACTGGACCGAAACCGAACTGTTTAAAGGATTGGTATAATGGTTTGTATTTTTGATTAACCGTTTGATGCGGTGCGAAAGCGGTTTGGACTCCAAACCGCACCAAACCGACACGCGCCCACCCCTAATCGAGATATTAAAAGGACTTTCTGGTGGAAAAAATGCAGAGGGGTATATCTATTTATGTTAGTCGATGCGCAACTTGTCAGCAAATAAAGAGTGGTCAAATGAAGATGGCAGGTTTACTTCAACCACTGGAAGTGCCTAAATGGAAATGTGATCAAGTGTCTATGGATTTCATAGATGGTTTACCACGAATTCGGAAGGGTAATGAGGAAATTTGGGTTATTGTGGATCGTCTAACCAAGACCGCTCACTTTATCGCAGTAAAATCCACCCGAACAGCAGCAAGTTTGGCAAAGCTATATGTAAAAGAGATTGTTTGTAACAACCCTGTATTTTGTGATCATTTTAATTATATATTTTATTTATTTTAAATTGAATTTACTAATTTAAAAACTTTATTTTATTTATCAAAATGAATAATTTTTGTTATTTTAAATATAAATCTTGATTTTTATGTGAATTATAATTCAAAACATGAATAAATAGAATATTTTCCAGAAAAGTGGATTTTGGTCAATATGGTCAAACTTTGACTTTTAAATTTAAATTTTAAATTTTTTAATTTTTTAATTTTATCTTTTATTATGAAAATAAATTAAATTTTAAGTATACTACTTTT